>OY728137.1:371128330-373528330 GCA_963277665.1 Viscum album
ATCTAATTGTTTTAGTGGTGGCATGTGATGTGTTTTGGTGTCCATCCTCTTATGGAATTTTTCCTTGTCGGTGTTCTTCTACTGGGGGGGTGTCCGGGGTGAGTGGGGGGAGGGGGCTGTTCAGGGTGGGGGCTGTCCTTGGGTGGGGGCTATCCCGGGGGAGTTATGGGGGGTGCTATCCCGGGGGGGGCATGTGAGGGGCTGTCCGGGGGAGGTTGTCCAGGGGGTGGGGGTTGTCCGGGGTGAGTGGGGGGGGGATGTCCGGGGGGAGTGGAGGTTGTCCGGGTGTGGGGGGTTGTCCGGGTGTGGGGGACTGTCTGGGGTGAGTGTGGGGGGGGGGGGGGCTGTACAGGGAGAGTGGGGGAGGGTGCTATTCAGGGGGGTGGGATTTCTAGAGGTGGGGGGAATGGGGGGGCTATGTAGGGTGTGGAGGGGGCTGTTCAGGGTGGGGGCTATCTGGGGGGAGTGGGGGCTGTCTGAGGGTGGGGGGCTGTCCCGAGGGAGTTTTGGGGGGGTGGATGACTGAGGGGGGAATGTGAGGGGTTGTCCGGGGGGAGTGGGGGTTGTCCGGTTGTGGGGGGGGAATCTGGGGTGAGTGGGGGGTGGGGGTTGTCCGGAGGTAGGGGTTGTGTAAGGTGTGGAGGGGGGACTCTTCAGGGTGGGGGCTCTCGGAGGGGAGTGGGGGTTGTTTGGGTGTGGGGGGGGCTGTCAGGGGAGAGTGGGGGAGGGGGCATTGTTCGGGGGGCTTTCCAGAGGTGGGGGTATGTGGGTGTGTGCACGGTGTGGAGGGGGAGCTATTCAGGGTGGGGGATGTCCGGGGGGGAGTGGGGGTTGTCTGGAGGTGGGGGGGTTGTCCCGAGTGAGTTTTTTTTTCGGGGGGGGGGGGGGGGGTTGCTGACGGGGGTGGCACATGAGGGGATGTTCGGGGGGGCTGTCTAGGGTGAGTGGGGGCTATCTGGGTGTGTGGGGGGCTGTCCGGGGTGAGTGGGGGGGCTATTCTGGGGGGGTGTCTAGAGGTGGGGGCTGTCTGGAGGTGGGGGGATGGGGGCTATGTAGGGTGTGGAGGGGGGGCTATTCAGGGTTGGGGATGTCCGGGGGGAGTGGGGGTTGTCCGGAGGTGGTGGGGTTGTCCCGGGGGAGTTTTGGGGGGGTGGCTGACCAGGGGGGCATGTGAGGGGTTGTCCGGGGGGGGTTGTCTGGGGTGAGTGGGGGGTTGTTGGGGGTGAATGGGGGGGCATTGTTAGGGGGGTTTTATAGAGGTGGGGGTTCATCCAGAGGTGGGGGGTGGGGGGTTGTGCAGGGTGTGGAGGGGGGTTGTTCAGGGTGAGGGCTGTCCGGGGGGAGTGGGGGTTGTCCGAGGGTGGGGGGGCTGTCCCGGGGGAGTTTTGGGGGGTGGATTACCAGGGGCACGTGAGGGGATATCCTGGGGGGGCTGTCCGGGGGTGGGGAAATGTCTGGGGTGAGTGGGGGGTTCTCCGGGGGGGAGTGGGAGTTTTCTGAGTGTGGGGGGCTGTCTCGGGGGAGTTTTTTTTGAGGGGGGGGGTTGTTGTCCAGGGGGGCATGTGAGGGGTTGTCCGGGGTGAGTGTGGGGGGGAGCTTCCCAGGGAGAGTTTTTTTTTGGGGGGGCTGGGGGTGGGGGGCTGGGGGGTGGGGTGGGGCTGTCCGGGGTGAGTGGGGAGTGCTGCCTAGGGGGTTGGGGGGCTGTTCGGGGGGGGCTGTAGGGGGTTGGGAGGGGCTGTCCAGGGGGGGCTATTCAGAACTGAACTTTACTCTATATAGTTCAATGTCAAGTGAACGTATCCAAATGATTGTCCAAACATCTTTTCAAACCACCTCATCGCGTACGAGCAACAGAGTAGGTCCCTACTAGAGTAGAGTATTGAGTCTAATGGCCTAATGTCAAAATTATCCTAATGTCAAAATTGGCCTAATGGCCAATTGGTTAAATGGAGACTTGTCCAATTGGCCAAATGGCCTAACACCCTAATGGCCTAACACCCCAACGCCCTAACGTCCTAACGACCGAATGGAAAATTGGTCAAATGGACTACTGTCCTAATTACCTAATGTCCTATTTTCCTAATGACATATTATCCTATTGGCCTAATGACCAAATAGTCTAATGTCATATAAGACTATTGGCCTAATTTCCAATTGGATAAATGGAGACTTGGCCAATTGGCCAAATTCACAAATGCCCAAATGACCAAATGCCCTCATGCCCTAACGCCCTAACTCCCTAACGACCCAACGGCCCAACAACGTCCCAATGACCCAACGGCTCAACAATGGCTGAACAATGTCCCAACGGCCGAACAATGGCCCAACGGCCTAACAATGGTCCAACAGCCTAACAACGGCTTAACAACAACCTAACAACGGCCTAACAACGTCTCAACGGCCTAACAACAGCCCAATGGCCTAACAACAACCCAATGGACCAACGACCTAATGGACTATTATCCTAATTACCTAATGTCATATTTTCCTAATGACCTATTAGGCTATTGGCCTGATGGCATATTAGCCTATTTTCCTAATGACCAAATGGCCAACTGGCATATTAGCTTATTGTCTTAATTTCCAATTAGCTAAATGGAGACTGGCCAGTTGGCCAAATTCTCAAATGTCCTAACGGCCTAACGGCCCAATTTGATTATTATATATATTTTTTCTAACTGAAGAAATATTTCCAATTTGCATTTTCTTTATTTAGTTTTTTATTTTGTATCTTATTGTAGGTTTATTGAAGCATAATATTGGAATGGATTGGAGCTGTTTGGATCACTAGATATGGAGTATGTCTATCATTTTTTGTTTTTGAGGATCCTGGTATTTCTGTTTTTAGAATTTATTTTTTTTTCTGATTTTTTCTTTGACTCTGCTATTTTCTGATGTTTGAGAAGAGGTGCTGTAAATTTTTTTTAAAAAAATTCCCAGGTTAGCGACCGCCATTGGCGGTCCCTAGGTCATTGTTGCCTTACAGCGACATGCTTAATGCAACCACCATTGGCAGTCTCTAAGCAGTCTCTAAAGACCAATAGCAATCGTTAATGGCAGTTGCTATTGGTCTCATTTCTAGTAGTGTCCTCATCATTTATTGAATACCCGAATAAACATTTTTTCATAAATAAATATTTTTTATCCACAAACTAGAAAAATAAATATTTATTAAATATTGAATAAAATAAATAGATATATTTTATTGACAATATGATGAATAAATATTTATTTAATTTATGAAATCAGTAAAACTTGAGTAAAATTATTCCTCATCCTTGAGAATAATAATACTACCATTTTTCCTCTCTTTGATACATATAATGATTGAGAAAAAAAATTAAGAAAATATGACTTTATTTTTATCTTCAGTCAAAAATCATTTTCCTTTCAAATCAATGTTTTCTAAAGAAATAAAGAATGTTTTTAATATTCTCCAATGATTTATTAAATAAATTTTTACCCAAGTTTTACTTTTAAAAAATGAATTAAAAGTAATCTTTCTGTCATTTTCCGAACACGGTATATTTTTACTTTTATTATAAAAATGTGAAAGGAAATTTTTCTTTAACGTACTCGACATGAATAGAATTTCCTATTGTTATGATCAACTGATTATTTGATGCTTCTATTTCAAGTTTCCATCATCCATTTCAAAGAAATTTTTTTCTTTAATATTTGAGAAATTTTTAGATCTTAAGTAAGGGATCTCTTTAACCACCCTTTTCTTTGGGTTATGATCATTATCTCTCTAACTCACTTTCTCTATCTTTAAAGTTATGGAATGATTCTAAATTATGTATATATGTCTCTAAAATATAACCTATCTTATTCTCTCTTCTTTTGATGGGTTAACACATTCTTTAAGTTCATTTATCAAATTCATTCTTTATGAAATATCCTTTGATTACGTCATGAGACAAGATTATGCAACTCGTTTCTTTCCATGGGTAATTTTTATGTTTATTCCTTATGATTCATTTCCTTTTATAGAACACATAAACCATAAACATGTTATGATGGGAATGCCCAGATATCTCTCTAATTCATTGGGAAAAGTTTTAGTCCCACGAGATATTATGTATGGGATTAGGGAGTAAGCCTAATCTATTATGGGACTTTGTCCATCATGTAATGTTGTCTTGGTAGTTATCCTTAGCTCGTATCTATGTCATGTAATATGTTTTTGTCACATTTCCTTTGATGTAATGATATTATTATACCATGTTCTTTATGTTATGCTCCCATGTTATTACTCTTGATCCCTCTCTTTTATGATATCATGTTATACCTTTGACTCACAAGTTATGCTTCCTTACCATGTTTATTCCCTTACTGAGATTTTTAGCACATGTTTTCTTCTATGTATTCCCCAGGTTATCTAATGAAATTTTTGGAGCTTGAAAGGATTTAGGATCTCATTATGGAGAATAAAATAATGAAGTTTTATTCTAGTCTCACTTTGATGTATTGTGAACCTAGTCTTCCAAAGACACTAGTCCTTTTCGATCCTTGTTTTATATTAATGGATATTTATGTTAAAAAACATGCAATAATATATATAAAAGTCTTGGGTCGCTATAGTGTTACCTCTCTATCTCTCATGATGTTTTCATGATCACAAACACTCATTTATATTTTTAACAATTTCTTTTAAGTGAATTCCAGTATCATTACTTAGGCTTTTAGTCATGTCATTGATGGACTTGATGAAGTTATTCAAAGGAAACATGTTGATATTTTTAAAGGATTATAATAGTCTCTTAACATGTTTAAAGATATTGTAATAAAGTTGGAACATAAATAAAATGACTTGGAAGGAATTAAGGGTGGAACTGGTTGAAGATGGAGGATTGAAGCTTGCACCGACTTGCCGATGCAGGGCACTGGCTTGTTGGTGCAAGTGGAAAAAACCTCTTAATGCTATAGAAGTCCATTGGCCAGACGTTGGTTAGTAACAATTATCTGGTGGGAAATTTCTAGATTATGGGTACTCCAAGTGACCCACTGGCCAACCTATGAGGTGGACTGGGTAGTTGGTGGTGTTAAGTCAGCTTATGTGAGGGAGTATTTATTATCAGTCAAAATGCCATTATTACGGTCTTCTTCAAATTTAATGAATTTGAAAAATTCAAGAACCATACTAGCTCTTTTGGAGGATATAAAAGGATGAACTTAGAGTCTTAAAGACTCATAGTTTATTTGTACAATGCTTGGGATCAAAATCAACGATTTCCTCATGCTAAATCTCTAGCAATCTCAAAGCCTTGCTTCAAAGAGCCAACTCTAGTTCTCCATCAATCTAAATGGCTCTCTTCCTATATCATATCTCAATCTATCATCCCAATATTAAAAAAACCATTTGAGAGATTAGGGAGTGGACTTGTAATGGGTTTTCACCAAGAAAACCTTCTTCCTCTCATCTCCTTCTACAAAGGGTGCTCACTATCGAAAAAGTGAGGGACAGGTTCTTTGGATTCTGAAAAAGTGAAAGAGGGTTCTCGCAACCATAATTATAAGGGATGGGTTTCTTGATCACCTCCAAGATCAAGGGATTAATAACATAATCCTATCAACTTGAGGGGGGGATACGTAGGGGCTCACATTAAGCTATTTTCACACTCATTTATCAAATCATGTTTGATCTCCCTTTTATTTTACGCATTGCATCATTAAACTAAGATATGCATAATTGCATAAATTTGATACGCTCATTTTCCTTTGTGAATACTCACTCAATTAATTTTGTAATTAACTTTTCAATACGTATTGAATTTATCTATTTATTACTTCATCAATTTCTTCACTTTATTGCTTTTTCATTTCAATGTATTTTAATTTTGAATTTACATTTTCTATTTAATTTAATTTGTTAAAGGGAAATTCACCCCCCTTCCATCTTCTCTGACCAACAATGAGTTCTTTCATGAAGATGAATGATATATGATGTATTCATCGACCAGATAGGTCTATACTTGGAAAGTCAAGAATATATGAGTTGGATATATGAGATTGACATACCTCATTTCCAATGGTCAATCGATGTCTTGGATAAAGGTAATGTATGAGAATGATTTCTAGCATGAGATGTGGCTAGTAGATATGGTCATATAAATACATGTGTTTGATAGATATCATGTCAGATCTCTTTATTTCTTGAGTAGCATTAACATTTATAAAGGTTTCTCTTTACTTACATTTATAGATCTCGTGATTCATATTTTTTTCAATGTTGTAAAGGGTCATGGGGTCACACTTTGTGGTTGACTAAATGAGAATTAAGTTTGACTTTGAGAGATTCTCTAAAAGTTTTTTAGAGTTAATCCAAAAGAGTTTTTGTCGGGTATTCACAAGGTATTGTGTGTAATATAATACAAGTTGAAGTTAATGATAGATTTAAAAAAGTGTTTTAGTAGACATCCAAAATATTTTTGGATGTGATTTCATAAGTTATCATGTGTGATATGATATAAGGTGAATTGAAACAAAATATTTTACGCTTTAGTGTAAGTGAGAGATTGAAGGAGTTAGTAAGTATTAGTATTCCCTAAAGCCTTAAATTTATTTTATACAAAGGCAATCGTATTTATTGATATGGAAAATCATAAAACGGCATGAAAATGTGATTTTCATGCCACTACCACCCCTATTGTATACTATGATTGAGAAAATTGTAAGGATATCATAAAGTAATTGTTATCATAAAGGAATTGTTACATGAGATGTAACATGGGGAGTTAGTCGCATTCATGAATACGATGCATGAAATGGGTAAGGCATTAACCCATTTGTTATAATGAATGAGTTAATGCATGCATCAATCGAGGAGCATCCTTAAGGGGATTTATAAACCTCACTTACATACAATGTCAAGACTATAGATTCTTTCACGATGCATGGTTGAGACTCCCTATCACCCAAAACTCTCTTTCTCCTACCACTTTAGGGCCATGAGATGCTAGCACATCGTGGAGGGTGGAGATTCCTACACGTATGATGTGTGATCCAGTCGACCCATGGATACCTCTGAAGGTGGGAGTCCTTTGACTTCCACTCTAGTGATCTTCCTCAAGGCCATTTGAAGTTGTTCATTGGAAGCTGATGATGATGTAGTGGCTCATCGATGTTAGGTATACATGGTTTTAGAGAAGTTATTTATTTTCAGTTTGGCATGTTTTTATATTTTCTATACATGGAGATCTTGGGCTTGGGGTTTGATCACTTCCACAAGTTCTATTAAGTGTTAATATAATGTATATGATACATCTTGCGGTGGTCATGTTCATATGATATATAAGTATGTTTTATGGAAATCACACCAGACCCCTAAATAGCTTGAGTATCATTGACACTTTTCCAGAGGCCGCCTTTTGCTTACATCTATGAAATTAGGATTTCATATTTGTTGGAAATGCTATTAAGACCCACACAGTTTTGCCTTTGGATAAATATTATGTTTTGGAAAAAGTGTTCCTTACAAAATGAAGAGAGTTTGATAAATTGTATCCAAGGGTTTTGAATGGATTCAGAAAAAATTTTAAATTTTTGTTTTTAAGTCCTTACGGGATTTTAGTTCAAGTCTGGGATTTATGGATATGCACTAAAAGGAGGTGAGTTGTATCTTACAACTACCTGGAATTGCATGGCCTGATATGCATGAGATGTATATCATACCATGAAATATGTATATATCGTATTTAAGGCACGGGATGCTTCTGTTTCCACTATCGTATAGTATGATAGTTATACGATATAGGTTCTTCATGGGATGTGAATGCATACATCTGCCATGTCCCTCCCGCTCGATTTCTTTCGTTCATTTATGGATTTCACACCTTCATTGGGGTGCTCAATGAAGAATACTCTAACAGGATGTAACGTATGGGTGCCATGAGATAGCACTCGATATACTCGACACGACTGATGCCCTTCATTAAATTAAGAGCATCGAGCTTGCCTATAAAAGGGAAGAGTTCCCTTTTGTTGGTGTGCCCTATTGCTTGAAAACATTATCGGCATTCTCTTCTTCCTGGTAAATCATTCATCACACAGTGAATGTACTATCACCCCTTCGATGTACTGGAATCCTCAAGTTATGATTTGGGATCCAAGGCGGGTGGTTTACCTACGAAGGTAGAAAGCTTCATTTACTGCTTCAATGAACATCATCAAACTTACTCCATCGAGATGAAGGATACTGCATGTCTATTTTAAGAATAAGTCGTTATTCTCATTTCATACATGTTGAATCTTTGAAGATAGATCAGGCTTGTTCTTGGGTTGTTTCTGCTTCCAATGATCATAGGATGCCCTAATACTCATCAGTTTTCCAAGGTTAGACGATCTTCCCCCCTAATGATATATATGTCTTGTTTTCAGGCCAGGACACTCTTCCCTCTGATGATATATATGTCTTATTTTCAGGGCAGGACTCTCTTACCTCTGGTGATATATATGACTTGTTTCTAGGGTGGAGCACTCTTCTCCCTTAATGGTGTTACTATGTGTCGTGTTTAGAGACATCTGACACCGATCGAAACATATATGGTCAACCTCTGACATACAGGGAGACACGTTTTGAGGTCATGTAACAACCTAGTTCGATTATTGTAAAGTGAGTTGTGTCAGGGATTTTAAATTATTATATGTTATTTGGCTTATTATTGGGTGTATATGAATTTTTTGATGTATATTTTAATCCGGTAGTGCATATTATGAATTGATACATGAGGTGTCACATAACAACTCGATCTGGTTACTATAAAGAGAGATGTGTTGGGGATGTTAAATTATTATATGTTATTTGACTTATTATTGGGTGTAAATGAATTTTTTGATGTATATTTGAATCTGGTAGTGCCCCACTGTTGGTGGTGGGGTGGTTAGGGCTTGGGAGTGAGGGGCAGGTCGCGAGGTCAAGTCAGGTCTGTGTATTTACAACAATTTGTTTCCTTGCATTGTGTTTCGCGGTAGCGGATGTAATCAACCTTCTATATTTGAATCTGGTAGTGTATATTATGAATTGATACATGTATAAAAATATGTTTTTCTATATATTTTTTGTTTTAGTTTTTGTTAGAATTGAATTTTTTTGCATTATAGTTAATTACAACGGTTTTAATTGTCACCAAATAATGAAAATTAACAATGGTTTAAACTGCCACTAAATAATGTATACATCCAGTGATGGTTTAAACTATCGCTAATCGTTACACCAAAATGCAAATGAAAACCCACCATGAAAAATCTAATAACCACCATGAAATATTCATTTTACGATACTTTCATAAAACCGCCGCACATCCTACAAACTCGTTTTTCTAGTTAGAATAATTTTTTTATTATGAATGTTAAGAGTCATATTTTAGAGGATCATATAAAGATACAGAACTACTATATGACAATTTATAAACTTGTTGATTGAAAGAATCCAACACCTAAATAATGCACATATTATATAAGTCATTAATGTCAGTTTAAGATTAAAAAAATGAGAAAATGTCGATAAAAGAACAAAAAGATCAACTTTAGTCTAAAATAAAGCAGATATTAACCAAAATTAAAATCCTCTTTTGATACTTATATTTTTACATGCTTTAACATATAAATTTTTATATTTTAGAGTTTTTATTTGAAATAGGATAATTATGCTAGCATAATAGATCAATGTAATGTGTCTAAATTCAATGTTTTAGATAAAATCAATAATAATGATGATGATGGTGATGATTTTCACTCACATGAAAAACATATAAAATTTGATTGATTATGACCAATACATATAAAATTTTATTAAGTGTGACCTTCAAACTTTATATGACCAATTTCAAAATCTCCCTTAGCTAGACTCATCAAAAAAACTCCAACTTTGCTCCCCGAGGCCACCAATAGGAAAACAAACCAATGTTCGCTGCCATTATGTTCAGAAAGGAACTGTGTATGGAAATGCATAAATGCCAACTTCAGGAAAGTAACAAGATCACAGCCATAAGGAGAGTCTCTTGGAGAAATCTTCATCGTTGCAAGATTTCTGCTTCTTCCTCACATCCACCTGTTTTGTTTTAAAAAGCCACTTTAGGTCACAAAAATAATCACCAGGCTGCAATAGTGGTGGAACAAAGTTCAAACATCAGAGAACCGGTACTCAAAGATGGTTATTTTATAGATGTTAATCCAAAGGATGCTCTGAAAAAATCACAAGGAAAGTGTTGAATTGGTGTAGTCTGATTCAGTTTCAATGTTTGGGCTGGATGATTGTGACCCATACTGCGCACCAGGCTGCAACTTCCACAGATCGAGCTGACCGACAAACACTGACTGAGCATTGTAGCAACGCAGACTTCCAGCCACCATTCACTATAGCTATTTGGACTTCTAACTGGCAACCACTGTAGCAATTTTGACATGGAGGGTTGTCTTTCACTGTAGCGATGCGGACTTCCTGTGCGATTGGTGGAACAGTGGATCGTCTTCCTCATTTTGTAGCCCATTTCAGGCTAGGGTTCATTGTGTGAGAAACTCTGAGAAATCTTCATGTAATTTGTGTTCCTGACATATAGTGAAATTCTGTCTCTCCGTGGATGTAGGTATTATTCTCAAACCACATAAATCTTTATGTTCTCATTCTTTTTTTGTTTCACTTTTACTCTTCTCTAAATTTTTTTTTTGTTGTTGCGACTCTCATCATTTCCGAACCAAAAATGATTTCTGGGTTTTACTCATCAACATTCGGTGGGTCATGTCAAGATCCTAACCTGAAGTCATGCATGTAGAATCTGATTGTTAGTCCATTCCAGCAACTTCCTTTGGGATCAGGTCAACCAAAAGAATTTGTTGGAATGGTCCAACAATCAGGATCCCAGATACGGAACATGGTGAGGCATTTTCATTGTTCTGTCTTTGCAGAGGATACCGGATTCGTGATTTTCCTATGGATTTAAAGACAATGATCACAAAAAAAAGATCAAAGATATGGAAATTCAGATATCACAGTGAAAGACAAACTCACAAGGATTATTGGTGACTTTAGAAGGAGAATGTTCTTGTTTCCTATTTTTGGTACTGTCTGGTACCTCCAAATCATTCTGTGAATAAATGGGTTGCTCCTGTTTGGTGAATTCATAAAGTGAAGCTTCTCGTTTCCTCTTGTTAATACTATCTCGTGCCTCCAAAATCATTCTGTGAATAAATGGACTGCTCATGTTTGGTGACTTGAGAAAGAGAAACTTCTTGTTTCCTCTTGTTGGTAGTGTCTGGTGCCTCCAAATCATTTTTTGAATAAATGGGTTGCTCATGTTCTTCAGTCAAACCACTCCCCTCATCAATGAGATTCTTGGCAGGAAAATTGATGGATAGTTCCTTGTTCTTTGGTTGTTTCTTCTCCTCCTCTATCTCCTTCCTTCCTTTCATGTGTTTCTCCTTCCTCTCCTTATTCCTTTTTTCCCTAGCTTTAAACTTTTCTCTTTGGAGATTTAAATCACCAAACTAATAGTTTTAGAACATGGGACAAGAAGGATCAAGGAATCAAGCAACACACCATGAGAAAACAGTGGGAGAGGGAGCTGTGTGATGGCTAAATAGCATTTTAGAAGATCATAAAATCCTCCATATAGCTTAATTAGGAGTGATACAGGAAACTAACTCACAACCTTCATCAACAAACTATTCCTAACCCACCCCCCTCATAATAAAATTCCCTCAGTGCCCAAGATTGAAATTCAGTAACACCAAAATAGCAAGAGACTTCAATCCTCACTTCCCAAGGGTTTAGGGCAAGAAAAAAATATGGCAATTAAAACAAATTTTTGAAAATAACGTAAAAAAGTAACAAACACAATTAAAAAACGGAATCAATGTAGAACAAAATGAAATAAATTGGAAAAATTCACATTAGTCATAAATCTTCAGTGAAAAACAGCAAGATTTGTATTTGATCATACACAATCACGAGAAATGTAGCCTTAGGTGGAACTAAACCTGGCCTTCTATTTGTACAAAGAGTTGGAGAACCTTGGGTACCTCCACTCCGCTATACCAATTTACATACCAAACACTAAAAACACAATCCTCAAAGTTTCAGAAAAATCTACAAACAGCCAACCCAAAGTATAATTTCAAGCACCCCCTGATCATCCCATAAGATCGCATACTTAGATGGAAAAGACCTTTGGATATATTCATTTCGATATACATCCGATTGTATCCATTATGTATAGATTTAATCCAAAACTTGAATACCAAGTACTTTGAATTGCATGTCACATTACAAATCCATCCTTTAAATGACAACAGCAAAGTGGAGAAAGTAGTTTAGCGTAAGCTTAAAAGGAAAAGGCTGGACAAACCTTCTTCGATTCGATCAAGGCATCGGCTCTGGCAGGGGATGCATTCCTCGTACAGAGAGACGGAGGATAGGGGAAGTACCTAGACATTCTTTAAAGTGGAAGCCAAGCCTTCCACCCCTTTGTGACAAAACCAGGCTTGAATTGATCTCAAAATGGATGTGCTCAAGGTTGATTCAAGGTAATAAGAAATAGATGAGATCGAAACCCTAAAAAAACTAGAACAGGATCCGAGAGAATAATAGGATGGAAAAAGAAACCTGGTTTGAAAACATGGAACTCTCTAGGGAAACCTCGAGGAGAAGAAGCGAGAGGAGCAAATGGTGAAAGAAATAGGAATGGGAGGGCATATAGCGTGAGATTTTTTTTTTGAGAAAAGATAAGATATATTACTGATCAAGCATACCAGGCCTACAAAGCCAATCAGGAAAGGATTTCACCCAACAATGATCACCTCAATATTTCCCAAAACAATCCAAACAATGAGCTTCCATATTCCCTCCTCGCTTGATAAAATAAAATTTTCATGCAGCAAAGCCTTCGGTTAATGATAATATCTTCCTCAAGATAAGTCCATATGGTTGAGATGCATCGTCCTTTGAAGCTAGAGTGTTCACCACTTCGAGGCAGTCGGATTCCACCAAAACCTTGGGCCAATTTTTTGAACAGGCAAAAATGATCCAATGGAGGATGGTAGAGGCCTCCGCCACCATAGGGATTCATGAGAAAGGCACAGCCCGACACTGAGCTTCCACAATCTGTCCAAAAAAGTTATGAGCAATGAGTCCAATATCGACTCTAGAATTAGCAGAGACAGCGGCATCTATGTTGACCTTGAGGAAACCCTCAGGGGGGGAGACCAACAAGGAATCGGCTACCGAGTGTTGCCCAAAGGAGGCACTGAATTGTTATTCTTCCAACTGTTCATCCATTCCCTAGCCCTATCCACCCAAATATGATCATGGGTCACCTTCATTTAAAAATGCGATCATTTAGTTGAGTCCATACTTACCAAGCAATTGTACAGATCAACCCCACCACTCTCGGTTCAAGAGAAGCCATCCATTTAACCAGATTTTGGACCATCCCAATTGAAAGATCAAAGAACAAACCAAAATCTGGTTTCCATTCCTTCCACACCCCCTCCACCCCATGACAGGAAAGAATTTCATGCAAAGGGGATTCCACCACCCGGAGGCAAAACAGAAATGTGTCATCCTTCGCCAAATGTCGTCGCGCCAAAAAGTCATGGGTTGGGAGAACCCCAAAGCAGACCCTCCACCAAAAAAAATTCACCTTAGGGGGGGTAGTGAGCACCCAGATAATCTTCCATTGATTATCAGGAAAGGCCTGATACACTCCTTGGACCCGTATTTTGTAACCCGAGAAGACATAATATCTGCCATGAGACTCCCCAGTCCAGCAAAGCTGGTCACTGCCCATCCCTAGTGTGAGAGGAATACCTAGGATGAGATGAAATTCAACCTCATTAAACCAGCTGTAAAGCTTCCCATGATCCCAGCCCTCAATCGAGTCATTGATTAGATCTTGTACCCTTTCATCTTCGAAACTAGGAACAATAGTCAAAAAGACCTTATGGTTAATGCCATTTTCCAGCCAGGGGTCCTTCGAAACATGAACATTATGCCCGTCAGCAATTCTCGAGATGCAGCCCATGTCAAGGAGGGATTTTTCACCCTAGATGCTTCTCCACAAAAAACTCAGCCTTGTCCCCAACTGGGCATGCAAGAAGTCAGAATGAGAGAAATATTTTGCTCGCAGAACCTTTGAGAACAGGACATATGGATGGTAGAGGAGGCTCCATTCTTTATTTTCTAGAAGAGCCTCATTAAACCATTTGAGATTCTTAAAGCCAAGGCCCCCAGGAAATTTTGAAACGCACAGCTTCTCCCAAGACATCCAGTGTGAGTTATGTTTTCCCTTATAAGATCCCCACCAAAAATTGGCCAACCGGGAGTGGATCTGATCGACGAGAGTTTCCGAGAATTTAAACAGTGACATGGAATAAGAAGGGATTTCTTGGGACATTGACTTCACGAGAACTTCCTTTACCGCCTTGGAAATCTTCTTACTAGACCAAAGACATCATATTATCCACCCTGCCCATAATTGAGGTGAAAACTTGTTTCTTTGATCTACCAACAAGGGTAGGGAGGCCAAGGTACTTAGGATGCTTCTCAACCATCCGAAAACCACAAATTCTATGCATCTCCTCTCTCTTTACTTTTGAGACACCTTTACTGAAAGATAACTCTGATTTTGAAGGATTAAGACGTTTCCCAGAAGCCCTTTCGTACAGATTGATGATATGCAACATTGAATGGCATTATTGCGGGGTAGCACAAGCAAAAAGAAGGCTATGATCTGCAAAGAAGAGATGGGAGATAGGGGGAATTTCTATATACCTTAGCACCATGAATAATTCCTTGATCTTCCCCCTTCAAAAGGAGGTGAGAAAAAACATCAGCCAACAGAATGAAGAGATAAGGTGACAGGGGATCCCCTTGTCTCAAACCTCTTGATGGTTTAAAGCTCGCTGAAGGGTCCCCATTAATATTAATTCTGTAGGAGAGAGACGTAACACAATTCATGATATTAGAAACCCATCTCATCATAAATCCCAACTTAGAGAGAACAAGTTCAAGAAAAGTCCATTCAACTCTATCATAATCTTTCATCATATCTAATTTCATTTCCATGATGCCTCTCTTAGAAGAGCAAAGAGTTTTCATAGAGTGGAATACTTCAAAAGCAATGGTATCATTATCAGTAACAAATCTATTTGGAACAAAATCACTTTGGTTATCAGAAAAAATCAACAAGAGGAAGTCCCTAAGTCTGGTTACCAAGATTTTGGAGAAAATTTTGTAAACCACATTCCATAGACTGATTGGCCAAAACTCTGAGACTTTTTGAGGGAACTGAATTTTTGGGATAAGAGTAATAAGAGTTTCATTAATGGATTCAAGAGATTCTCTACCTTCCCACACCTCCTTCAGCAGGGCCACCACATCATTCCCAATGATATGCCAAAAGAGTTTAAAGAACGGAGCATAAAACCCATCAGGCCTCGGGGCCTTGGTAGAGTGAATAAGATGCAGAGCGCTAGAAACTTCATCGTCAGAGATATCTCTTTCCAACTGATGATTCATATC
The DNA here is from genome assembly GCA_963277665.1 of Viscum album. Taxonomy (NCBI): domain Eukaryota; kingdom Viridiplantae; phylum Streptophyta; class Magnoliopsida; order Santalales; family Viscaceae; genus Viscum; species Viscum album. The sequence goes on from OY728137.1 coordinate 371,143,848, forward strand.
TTCCGTAACCAACTTTGGGATGCATCTAGTCAGACCTGTAGGAGTGTTGATTCTTTCTGCTTCATAGAGTTTGTTGAAAAAATTCAGGATGATGGAGTGAATATCCTTGATATCATGAACAAATCTCCCGTTGGGATCCTCCATATGCGCGATATGATTTTTCCTTCTCCATGCAGATGATCTGTGGTGAAAGTAGTTGGTATTTTGATTTCCATCTCTGATGTGAGACTCTCTTTACTGAAGAAACCATAAACTCTCCTTCTCCCTCAGCACTGCATTAAGATTCCTTTCCGCAACATGATATTTTCAAGAATAGAGGCAGAACAAGGAGAAGAGTGGAGTCGCTTTAAGCGAGTCTCAGCCTCATTAATGCGACTGTAAAAGTCTCCGAACCTCGCTGAGCTTCACTTCTGTAAGCAAGACTCAGTATTGTGGATATTAGACATGATGCACCGATTCGGTCCCTCTCATGCTGCTTGGACCACATTTTCATAGTTGTTGTCTTGTAGCCACATACTTTCAAATCGAAATGTCCGTACAGGCCTCCTCTGTTTCCCTTGAGAGAGCATCGACAAGATGATTGTACAGTGGTCAGAAGATACTGGGGGTAGGTGAACAATAGAGAAGGCATGAAAAAGATAATTTCACTCATAATTCCCAAAAAATCTATCCAACCTTTCCGCAAGACGGTTCTCCATTGACCTACCCCGCCTCCAGGTGAACAGAGAGCCAGAAAACCCAAGGTCATGAAGAGAGTTCGACAAAAGGGAATTCTTAAACTCATCCATAGTAGTGCCACTCCTCATGCGTTCCTCTTCTTTTTCATGATGAAAAAGTACCTCGTTGAAATCCCCCCCGATCAGAAGAGGGCTAGGTAAAGAGTTCCATAGCTGATTCAAAAAGGCTCATGATTTGTTATTATCATTCCCATCCGGCCACCCATAGAAACCTACAAACGACCAAGTAGGAGGCCATGGGCCAACAACTATAACCGCAATGTGATTGCTTGAAAAATTATAAATATAGACCCCAAGATCCTCCATCCACAAGAGGCAGAGGCCACCTGAGTTTCCCTATCTTCCAATGGGAAGGACGTTTTTGAAACCAATCTTCGAACCCAACATGCCATCATCCTTTCAATCCAACATAGTTTCAGATACAAAAACTATGTCAGGGCGATATTTGGAACTCCAGTGACGGAGAACACGAACCGTTCGGGGATTGCCAAGCCCCCGAAAGTTCCAGAAAAGGATTTTCATGTCCCTAGGTGGGGCTGCGACACTCCTATTGCTGCCTCTGCAACTTTGACCAACTGTCCGTCATCTACCACTTTCCACCTCTTTGGAATGCTTTCTATCATTTGACAGGCCTCAAAACGCCATTTATGCTCATTGGCCTATGTACCGAAATGCTCCACACCCCTATCCCCGCAAAACACCCTTTTCCACATCTGTTGTTTTATAGTGGCATTCAATGTTATCCCAGTCATATCATCTTTTTTCTGAGAGGTAGTTCCAGGAGCAACATTATCTGTACTAGAGACCGGATCTGGTGGGTTATCACAAAGATGGTGTACCCCTGGGCCTGGGTCTGGTGGTTCCTTGCAGTTTGAGTGTGGCCCGACAGCTAGAAATGGAAGGTCCTTTAAAACAGTTGGGACCCAGCTTGGGGTACCCACCAGATCCTGCCCCTGACTTATTTGCTTTTCCTCAGGAATGATCAAGGTCATTGTTCTACACAAAGTCCTTCCTTTCGCCTGTTGATCCCATTGAATGTCAGCGGAAATATTCGGCGGCCCAAGCATGATGATATTAGTATTAGTTGGTTCATCTTTCTTACTAAAAGCATTAGTAAGTTTGTCTCGGTCCTTTTGTTTTTCAAATTCGGAGATAAACGTTATTCCATAGGTTTTGGCACGAAGACAGGGACCATATTGCAAAATGAAATTACCCTGTCCATCCTCCTTCTTTGCATCACAGTCCTTCTCTAAATGTATGAGGCACCCAAAAAAGAAAAATAAAATAAGAATCTTTTCAAACTCAAAAGAAATCCAGACATCAGAGTCCTCCCTTTCCAAAAACATTCCCCTCATAAGAGGATGTGCAACATCAACCAAAACTCTGATTCTCACAAAAGGGCCCCAATGAATTAGATCAGATTGGTCCCATTCCAGAAAAGTACCAATGCACCCTACAATATCCCACATAACACGTTCAGTTCTACCATGAAACGGGATTCCTTTAATTCGAACCTAGAAAGGTGATAAAGACACGTTAATTTTCTGAATATTTTCTTTACCTTTAAGGTCCTCTATGAGAATGAGTTGGTTGTCAAAGGACCATAGTCTATCGTTGAGGACTTTTATTTTGTCTCTTTCATTAAATAATTAAAAGATTAGAAGTCCTGCTCCCACTTCCCTTATAGCAATTCCATCCTCCAATCTCCATATATTTTGCAAAGTATTTTTCAGCTCTCCCTGATTGAAGGGCATATTTGTCAAAAATTTCCCTACAATAAGTAGATACATTCGTTGTGAGAGAAACGCATATTTACTCTTCTATGTATCAACTGTCGATCTTTCTTTATCAGTTAAAGATATATTCCGCTAGTGATTCATTAAGTTTGACTCCATTTGACTTGTTAGGAATAATTCACACCACAAACAACTTCGTGCTCAGGCTGCATGATCACGCCCTTCCCCGATCCCACCCTTCGCGAGCAAGTTCTTCCAGCGTGCACCCTGCAAAAAACACCCCCAAAACTGGCTCACCCTGTAAGATCAACACTGGCTCACCCTGCATGAACCAAAACTGGCTCACCCTACGCAAACCAAAACCTAACCCTGCGCGAACCAACACTGGCTCACCCTGTGCGAACCAAACCTCCACCAGGGGTTCTCCGTGTCCCTAGGCCTTCGCAAATATGTAGCTTTTCTGGTCAGCCTCTTCGCGATCCACCCTTTACTTCGGAAAGCACAACCGACGCTGACCACTGGAAGCAGATCGACCCACCACCCTTTCGCAGACAGCACCTCAGCACCAGGGAGCACTGCCCAGAACACCCTTCGTGAACTCCTCCACAGGAAACCCCAGAATGAGACATCCCTTTGCGGATTACTCCACCGTGAACCAAATGGAATAACCAATGAAAACCGAGACCATCACACACCAATAACAAAAGTGCGAAAAATGGGTCAAGAAACAGTCCTTCGTGGGCAAGCCCTTCGCGGAGCCGCAGCAGGAGGGAGCCTCAACCACAGGGGAGAAACAAACCCCAAACTGTCACTCGCCCACTCTTCATGAGTCTACCTATCTTGAACCCACCCTACGCTCACCTCCAGCGGGGCATCCACTCACCGGATAATGAGAAAATGGTAGGCCGAGGAAAACCGAGCACTAGTGATGCTTTTCATTTTACCAAAAGATATTGAAGGAATAAATAAGAAACACACCGCACAAAACATGGATCAATTCACTTTGAAATTTTATGAAATATAATTTATGTGAGGTGGTAGTATAATATATAATTATTCATGATAAAGGACAAACCAAAATATAGAATTAGAAAATAATAAACAGGTTGGAAGAAGAACATCACAAAACATTGAAGTTTAACACATAACATAAATACACACAAACATCTGCATATAACATTTTTTATATTGAATCTTTTTACATTGAATATTTATAAAATTAATACTATAACTATATTTCCCATAATAATTCAAACATGGATTTTCCTTATATCAATGAACACAGAACATTTTAAAAATAACACATAACTTGATAGTTTACAATAGAATATAAACACCCATACAATTTATGCATAAAACACTTCAAGTGTTTAATCATGATTCTTTGAATATTTATAAAATTAAAACTATAATTACTTTCCTGATAAGAATTGAAACACGGTTTTTTCATAACAATAAACACAAAATAAAAAGAATTTTATAAAAAAAAACGCAATAAAAACAACATATGACATGGTTGTTTACAACATGAGATAAACATTTCAAAAAAATCTTCAAATAAAATTTTTTGTTATTAAATATGTCACTTTGAGGTGACCCAATCTAAACATACATCATACCTTTTCATAATTTGAATATTACATCCAAAAATAATTTCATAATCCAAGAACTCAAAGGTTTAGTGTCATCGGAGATTAGCTACATAAGCATCTTATTACACATCATTGCTTCAAAATCTCCCACAGAAATCTATCTCTGCATAAAAATTACTTCTACACAGAGTGTTGCGTGTAATTTCATGGGAAAATGAGAAATAAAAGGAGTGAGTTCAAACGCTCAGTAAAGAAAAACTCATCAACAAGTCATAAAAGATTATATCACAAGTAAATGAAAAAACACGAACATGAGAGAAATATTCAATTAAAAATGATGATGGAACCATAAGAGTTCCCTATAAAGTATGATAAAAGTGTAGGTTTCAGGCGCAGTGGAATCCACTACTGCATATTCAGCTTTAGCCCGCACCACCCTTTATCAGTGCTAAAAAATACTGATAAAAATACCCCATTTATCATCAATTTTTTTCAGCGCTAATAAAGGGTAATTTTATCAGGGATTTTCTTAGCACTGATAAAATGTATATTTCATAAAAAAGATATTTTTCATTAAAATTTATATATTAATATATAAATATTTTTATATTGATATAAATATAATATATTTTAAAAAAAATTATTTACATAAGACTAAATACTCATTTACACTTAATATATAAGATATTTAGTGAAAAATGAATTATAAAATGTTTAAAATTTTAATATTAATTAAAAAAATTCTAATTATTATCAACTAATATACATTTAATAACAATTTGAATATAGAAAAAAACAAAAAATTAATAAACGATTTAAAATAAGTTGAAAACGTGACTCAAAATTTAAACAGTTGTAACTTTTGATTCAGGTGCCTGTTTGGGCTCAACCACATATCAAATTGAAACTTGTGATGAGCTCTATAACCTAGTGATTAGGGGAAACCCCGATCACATTTTTTGAAGCTAAAAATGGCTTATAAGGCCTCCAAAACTGATTTTTTTAGTCGGAGTACCCCCATTTTTTAACATTTCATATAATTACAGCCTCATTTAAGGAAGTCTTATTATCTTTTTTCGGTGGAGAATAAATTTATTCTAAGGGATTACATTCATATTGATATTATGGTTTTTAACTTTTATAGTTTTTCATATTGTACTTTATTTATAATCAAATATATAAAAATATATACATATTTTGTATATATTCACTCATATAAATTTAATTTTATTAATAAATATGCAATCATATTTACATATAAAATATATTTCTCAGTATATAAACCATATATAAATAAAAAATTATATCCATTTTATTATTTAAAATAAAAAATATTTATATTTATATATCTATATAACGGTTGTGTGTGTGTATATATAAATATATTTTTGCGTGTCTGTATTAACAAACCGATATATATTATCTATATATTCTAATATATGTATATAAATATGGATAATTATATTTACAGATGCACACACATATATATAAATATATATATATATATATATATTTATAAACGTGCACACACACAAAACATATTTTATAAATGTATTTAAAAATAATCATATAAATAAATATATATAAATATATATATAAAAAATATATAAATATATGTGTGTGTGTGTGTGTGAATATATATATATATATATATGAATATATATATATATCATAAAATATAGAACAAAACAATATAGGGGAGTGGAAAAGGTGTTGGCGTGTGAGGGAGAGGTATTAGGTTCAAAACTGTCACGAACCGAATTTGGTTGCCATCAAAACTGACACCAAACCCGGCCCGCGATAAGACCCAAAGGGCGTTCTCGATCCCCACAGGCTGGAACAAGTTCCTAGGTATCATAAATTGAAAATTGGGAATGATTTACCCAAGTTTATAAACTTAAAACAACAAACGAATCTAATAAAACAAATCTGGATTTTTCAAATAAAATCATCTTTTACAAAATTTCATAATTGAATTACACAATTTAAAACAATATAAAAAGACCATTACAAAGGTAAAAAACCAAAAAAAATGACAGCCCAAGAACCTCCACATGGCAAGAGGCACCACCTTCAGGCCATCTCCACAACACCGCATCAAGATGAACCGCTAAAAACCCGAACTGTTGGCACAAAGTTGTACCCAAACCTGTGACAAAAATAATCAAGTATACTTACACCCAACGGTGTACGTAAGGTGTGAGAAAAAGCCCAATATGATACCACCACTAAGATATTCCATGTGATAAACATTTTAATACAAAAAGCATTGCAATTTTTGTAAATAAGAAATTCTAGTGACAGTTTCTAAAAGATGCAACATTGAAACTAAACAGTTTTGAGGTGGGCTATTTTAAAGAAAGGAAGCTTTGAAATAAAACCAACATGATACTGAATTTTCTATCCAATCATACTGTATGCCGATGGTAAGCACAAAATATCAAGTGAGCACAAGCAATGGGAAAAACCCCTAGGCACTAGCTCCATGTGGGTCCCAGGTACCTCATATCTCAGTGACAGTAATCATCATAAATATTTGTTCACGATCCACTAATAGAGAACATACCCATATCCTAGTGGTCCCCCATCATCATCATAATAGTTTAGTTAGTGTTGTAAGAATCAAACTTGCTACGTGAAACTGAGACCAAACCCTACGGGATCACTAACAAACTAGTATACGTCCACCCACCTAGATACCTGGGTTTCCCTCTTGTGCTCAAAAAAGTTCAAAAAGCTGAGAAATATAATTTGCACATGAAAATACCACTTCCAAACCACACCTTCACTGAACATCCCACATGTATATCACACAATTCACATCACCCCCTTTTCATTCAAATTGATTTTGAAATCCAACTCACACCAAAATAGCACACAACACATTTTTCATATCTTTCACAATTCAACAAATCATTTGACAATTTTATAAAATCTTTCCCAAGATGATAAACATCACATAACAGCCCACTCACATGTTGCATAATACCCTTTTCATAAACAAAAATCCATTTTTCACATCACACTCACACAAAACATCCCACAAACATGTTTCGCACCCACATCACAATTTCATAATTCACCTTGACAAATTACAAAACATTATCAAAATTTTTGACATCACAAATGACCACATTATCTTTCAAAAACTCATTTTAGGTGAACACACTCACCAAAATAGTACATATACATTCTTTTCCCACTTTCTTTAACCCAATAGAACATTTACAATTTTCATAAAACAAACCCAAGAGGTATAACCATGCTTTGCACACAAAACCATTTCAAAGCCCTCATTTAAGGATAAAACCATACCAATACCAACCCAAAACAAAATTGGAATCCCTATCAATGTTTATTAAACCACACCCAAGTGTTATGAAATTACCTCAAATAGTACTACAAAAGATACACATGAAAACACAAATTTTCATAAAACAATTTCAAAGAGAATGAAGAGGTCTTCCACCTAAAACCCATTAAAAACCCTCTTTTAAACCCAAAGGCACACCAATACCCTACCAAATCAGAATTGGAAGCCTAAAAAAGATTTAGTAAACCAATTTCATAAGTTATAAAATACACCCAAATAATACCCCAAGAGTTACACATGAAAAACACCCAATTCCAAGCTAAAATGAAACTATAAAATTAAATGATTAACCAAATCCAACATAAATAGTTTTCACACCACAAAAAAATATTAATAACATGCTAAATTAATAAACCAAGCAAGCTAACTCATCATAAAATTGTTACACATGGAATCACCTACCGAATGTGTCGAAACCCTCAAATATTGGTGTGAAACATCAACCGCACCACCTCCGCACCACAAGGAAGATAAATCGAGCCATAGATCACAAGATTTCAACAAAAATACTCATGGTTAAACCCTAGGTATGAACATTAGCTTCTGGACATTTTTGATCTCATGAAAGGGTGAAAGAAACCCTAGGGAAAGGGAAGAAATCAAAGAGAGAATGGTTTACTTACATGATTTTGAAGTTTACCCCATCAAATCTACTGTATCTACTAATCCTGGGTGTATCTAGGATAACGTGTCACCACAATAGACTTCCACGTCACCCAAAACATGTTTCCTCACTTAAAACTCCTGACTGTCTCCCTCCGCTGCTCATGTTTTCCCTTCATAGCATCTAGGGTTTCCACCACTCACATTCTCCCTTTGTCGCTCGTGTTTTTTCTCCGCAGCTACTGGGGTTTCTGCTGCTTGCGTTCTCCCTCCTCCGCTTGCATTATCAAATTGGTTTACCCCGCTCCAAAATCATTATTGTATCCTTCCACTACTTGCATTTTCCCACTGCACCATCTAGGTTTTCCATTACTCGCATTCTCCCTTCGCCGCTCATGTTTTCCTTCCACACCTACCGGGGTTTCCGCTGCTCGCATTCTCCCTACGACACTTTCATTTTCACCTCCATCTCAGCCTAAGGCATATGCCTACATCGCCACCATCCTCTTTTCCTGCTCCGTCTGCTTCGCCTCCTCCTACACCGCCTTCGCACCTTCTATGGATTTTGACTCCACCATCGGCTGGTGATTTTAATTTCGTCTATCTATGGTAAACTTTCATTTACTTTTTTGTAACCTCTATGCACTACTAAACCACCTCTAGATCTAAATTCCACTATTACTTTGTTCAATGTTAATATGTTTTATTAACAGATAGTTTTTTCAATATAAATATGTTGTATTCACTGTTAGTTTGTTCATTGTATTCATTGTGAGTTTTTTTGTGGTTTGGTCATTTCTGTGGAATAAAGAGTCTTTAAGGTTTGATTCCAAAACTATAATGTTATATCATTGTTGAGATTCAGTTTTATCGATATCAAATCATTTTTTTGGTTGATAGAGAATAATGGAAGTAATGAATGATTTCCATCAAACTGAACTGATAAGAGCCGTGATTGAGGTAATTCCTACAACAATCAGAGCCCTGAATGATGAGGTAAACCATGCACTTATCACAACCCAGAATATCTATCCATAGTGTTATTATGATGTTGTATATGCCACTAGTGGCCATAGGTGTCTCCATTATTAGGGAGGACATAGTACTCTTCCCTTCTAAGTTGTAGTAGCCAGGATGTTGCTAACTGTAGAACATCTTATGAGGTGTGTAGCGTTGGTCAAGAGGAATTTGTTCTTTTTGACTACATGTTGCCTGATACATATATTTATGATGATTATGGGGCCTCAAGGTTCTCGAACGCTTTGGATCAGGCTTAGAGTTGATTGCACTGGATATTCTTTATAAAATTCCTCAATGAACTCAGGTTCAAAACCCAGTTTTTTTCATTGTGTATATGTTTCCATTCACTATTTTCATGTTCTGCACTTTTAATATTTTCAATACACTATATATGTGAACTCGGGTTGGGAAACAAGTTTTTTTCATTGTATATATGTTTCCAGTCACTATTTTCATCTTGTGCACTTTCAATATTTTCAATACACTATATAACTATTTCTGGTTAGTATGTTATGTTCAGTGTTGGATCATAGTTGGAATGATGTGTTCATTATTAGTATGTTGTGTTCACTATTAATGTGTTACATTCATTGCAAATTGATTTCACTATATGTGTGTTTTTTTACCCCTTCAGAATATTGTATTCATTGTTAGTTTGTTCAGTGTTAATGTGTTTTATTCACTTTTAGTTTGTTCAACGTTGATATGTTGTATTTACTGTTATTTTTTATTCACTGTTAGTTTTTTCATTGTATTCAGTCTAAGTTTGTTATTCGTTTGGTCTTTTTTGTGGAATGACAAGACTTTAATGTTTGATTCATAAACTATAATGATATATGACTATTGAGATTCAGTGTTATTGATCTCAAATAATATGTGCGGTTAATAGAGAATGATTTAAGTACTGAATGATTTCCATCAAACTGCACTGATAAGAGTTGCGATTGAGGTAAATACTACACTAATCATAGCCCTAATTGATGAGGTAAACTACACTGTTCAGCACCCTGAATATTCATCCATATTGTTATTATGATGTTCTATATTCCACTACTGGCCATAGGTGTCTCCATTATTAGGGAGGATATGGTACGCTTTCCTGCTAAGTTGTAGTAACAGGGTTATTACTGACTGTAGAACATATGACAAGGTATGTAATACTGGTCAAGAGGAATTTTTTCTTTCTAACTACATGGTGTGTGCTACATAGATTTAATATGATGGCGAAGGATCAAGGTTCTCCAATTCTTTGGATCAGGCTTGGAGTAGATTGCATTGTACATGCTTTATAAAATGCCTCAGTGAACTCAGGTTGTGAACCCATTTTTTGTAATTGTATATATGTTTCCATTCACTATTGTCATGTTGTACACTTTTAATATTTCCAATACACTACATACGTGTTTCCAGTTAGTATGTTATGTTCACTATTTGTCCATGGTTGGAATGTTGTGTTCACTGTTAGTATGTAGTGCACATTTTCATGTATTTTTTACCAGCTCTAGAATGGAATTGTTTACTATAAATTAATGTAAAAATTGAAATTTCTTACATATTATTATGTTCTTCTTCCATAAAATTAATATTTGGTTTCAATATGTCTATTATAGTATGTAATAAGTAGCATTTTTTAGGTATCATTTCAATATATGTACATATACCTAGAATGTCTAACCATGCAATATCATGTGGTTGCCAATTTGACTCTAGGAGGTGATACCAGTTTGATTGATCCATGCATATTTCATTTGATGGTTTCAAACTAAAGATTCAAAAAAAACAATAAATATTCCACATCCCGCCTTCCAGATTGAATAATTTGCCTTTGTGGATAAAAGCCCTTCAATTTCATCATTCTCTATTATTTTTATGGGTTATTTGTATGGTGGTGCCATCATTGATCTAAAGTTGAAAATTAGAATATAAACATGAAATTATGTTTCATCTCTAGGTAAACCTTTCATTATTTATCTGAATTCATGCAATACAATTGCAAGATTCTCAATTTTTGTTGTGATTGCTAAGATTCTCCTCTACTCATTCATCTTGAAATATTATCTAAGCAGACAGCTGGAGGTCAACAGAGCTGGTTTCATCCTACCATCTGGTATGCCAATGCCAATTTTTTAAGCATTGAATACACCTTTATTCTATACTTATGCTTAATTTGATAGTACAGACTATAGAAAAGTGGTGTAAAAACACATTATTTTGTTATGACAGTGATCATGCCAATGATGGTTGTTCCAGTTTGGTGACCATAAATTGGCCCTTTTATGATTACAAGGATCCTATGTGAAGGGTCGTTTAGTTTAGGTATGTTAAATTTTATGAATGTTTTTACTCCGGTCTTTAGAAAATTATTAATTTCTTTTTTGGGTTCAGTTTGGAATGGCTGAAATAGAGTAGAAAAACTGATTAATTATCCTTATCATGGAACATTATTTGAAATTGATATCATTCAACCTCACGGATTATTGAAATAACAAATTCTAAATGTCTGTAACTACAATTTCAACTTTTTAATTGATATCATTACTATATATTCATCTTTTGAAATTGATATCATTCAACTTTTTAATTGATATCAGTACTATATATTCATTATGGGGAAATCCTTTTCTAAATTTTTAAGGCATTAACTATATAATACTATAGTGAATGAATCATTACATTCTCATTTTTTCATTAATGGTTCAGGATATCTTACTTTAATGTCACAAAGACATGTAAAGCATTATGTTTTTGAAGGTAATATCACTATATTTTTAATACTAACAGACGGTTTTTTTATTCCTACCATTATTTTACCATTTTCATTTTATAACATACAGTTTACTGTATTTTAAGGCATTAACAGTATACTAATATAGTGACTGAATCATTGTATTCTCAATTTTTTTCATTAATGTTTTAGGAGATTGTACGTTAATGTCACAACGACATGTAAATCATTAAGTTTTTTAAGTTAATATCACTAAATTTTTAATAATTACAGTCAATTTTTTATTCCTTCCATCATTTTAACATTTTCATTTTATAATATATAGTTTACTATATTTTCAGGTATTTTTGGACCATTGGTGCATGCCTCATATTTGGTATGTTTGAGATTTTCTTCTATAGTCATCATGAATTTAATGAATCTTTTATTTAGAGGGGATTCAATTTAACAAAAAAAAAGTTATTGTGTCCCATGAAAAAGTTAATCTATTTATTTTTGGCTATGAGTTTTATACATCTAATTATCAATACTTCCTCAGAATGAGTTCCCTGCAGGTTAATTTTCTATATGTATCCATATAGTCATATTTTATTCTACTTTTTATATTTTGATTTCATTTAGTATACCTGATTCCCAATTACTAAACCTCTGAAACTATAATTTGACTAAATATTCTTCTCTTAAACTTTCACCAAGAATTAAATAAGGGATCAAATAGTTTTTGATGAATAGTTTCAATAATAGTTTTTGATTGAATGAATAGTTTTTAATTGACTTTCCTTGGGAGTAATATCATGGGATTGATTTTTTCACCCACAACTCCTTTCTTGATTTCATTACTATTTGTACATCATTGGAGTTATCTTTGGGAAGGAACTCATAATTCTTGATCGAGAATATGTTTTTATCATTAACATGCACCATGAGGGACAATAATTTAGTTCTATAGGTTATTATATGGTTGTAAAAAACTGAAATCATTTGGCCATTCTGCTCTATTTTTGCAAGTTTTTTTTTACGATATTTCTATCTGTTTCTTTATTGGTTGTAGTGTGTCAAGAATAAAATATATGCAAATCATGTTGGAATTTAATTTTTGTTTTTCAGTTGTTTGGATAGGTGAAGTTTTTCTTCATCAATTTCATTTTTAAGGAGTGAAGCCAACGACAAAATCCTGTAGATGAAAGGTGGAGTCCTGTAGACATAAATCTGGAGAAGAAAAAAAAGGGGATAATCAACCCTGAAATATTATTAGTATGTTTCACTTGGAAGATGCTATTTTTATCCTTACTGTGTTTCTGTTTTTATGATCATTTTCTCACTGTCTTTGCGATATATCTAAATGCATTAGATTGAATGCATAATGCTTTAATTTATTCTATCTTGCACAAATTTCTTCATTGTGGACTTTAATACTGCCTAAAACATGTGTTCTTTTCTCTCAGTGATGTATTTGTGTATTTTTAATTAATGATCACAATAACTCTTTTCACCATTGTGTTAGGATGAACATAATATTAATACAACTGCCAAGGAGTGGATCTCTAGAAGCAATGTTGATCACTGTGAAGTTTGTTACTTCATATATAATATTTCTCAATGGTACAAATAATTTTTTATTTCTTTTCATAAAAAAAAATCTATTTATTACTATTGTGGCGATGTCTTAAGAAACTTTTAAAACTATTCCAATATTATTTCTTGGTTTCATGCTCGTGATTCCATCCATCTCCTCCAATGGATCATGCACCTCTATTTTTCACTTCATCATTGACATGATACTCTTCTTTATACCACCACTATCTATAGATCCAATCCCTACCCCTCCCCCTCTCGAGTTCCATTGCTTTATCATTCGGTTTGCGGTTACAATCTTTTCCCTTCAAAACACCTTACATTTGTGAGTTTTGTAGCTTGTATCTATGGTAACCCTGCATTTACATTGGCTTAACCTCGACGCACCACAAAACCACCTTGGTCTCAGGACTTTAGTTCCATCTAGATATGTTAACCCCTAAACAAATCATTTTCATGAATGATTTTGTTCCATATAACAATTGAATGTCTTTGGCTTTGAATCTGTGTAATTTTGTTAATATGTTCTACACGTTCTTGATGAAGTTTCATCTACATGTGTTGTGGATTCTCCTAATTAGACAAGTGATGTTTAAATATAAGTTTTTTGATGATATGGTACTTGTATTTTAGTTGGTGTCATACTCTAATTTCAGAAAAAATCACTTTATTAGTGTTATATAACTCGATTTTTAACTGTTTTATCATTTTGTGAACGCATTTGATAGTTATATCTATATCAGGTTTTCCATCATATGGGAAGATTTAGATTTGCTTTTTAATATTAATATTTTTTAAAATTCACACAACTTCTTCTTTAATGAAAATACAAACAATCTATTACATATTCATCAAAAATTCATTTAAAAACAAGAATTTAATTTCTCTATAATGTAATTTTTTTCGGTTTGGTATTCTCATGTGTATTTATAACATGCCAGAGACTAGTTTGCTTCATGCCATGTGGAAGACCTATTTTAATTAAAGTAAATGTTTAAATTTGCATGTCTATGTATTATAGTATGGTATACCAAGCTTCCACTTCGTATGTTGTGGGGTAAAACACATGTCTGTTCAATTCTATCATAAACCATTCCATCATGGATATATGTGGAAAAAATCACATCTTCTATTTTCAATGATTAGAACATAAAATATCCATTATTATCATGGTGTATGTACTGTTGACATTATCTTATTATTTTTTGGTTTGTAATTATTTCTTTTATGTTAATATTCATTTGTTTGATTTTGCAAATTCTAATATTCTTATTGAAAACATTGTTGTCTATACAGAATAGTATATTCCAAGCTTTTGAAGATGGATATTTGTACAGTGTGACAAAATTTCTAGGTGTCATCATACAAAATCAACTTACTTTCAATGATTTACATAGTTTTACAAATACAAACATTTATACTAATGTTGTATATTTTGAATTTCAATTTTCCATTTGAATATTCTTTTCATTCATGTATTTCAACTCTCTATGCTGAAAATAATTTTTTATTTATTATATATTCTCCTAGATGTTTTCAAATGTATTTATTCAAATTTTTTTATACTATCGTAATGATGTCTCTATATTTTGTCCAATTGTGTTCCAATATTAAGTATCACACAACAAAATGATTTGTTTAGGGGTTACCATAGCTAGAGGGAGCATGTGACAGAACTTCTAGGTGACATCCTACAAAATCAACTTACTTTCAATGATTGATGCAGTTCTACAAATACAACATTAATACTTATGTTGTAAATTTCAATTTCAATTGTCCATTTGAATGTTCTTTTCATTCATGTATTTCAACTCCATGCTGAAAATAATTTTTTATTTCTTATATATTCTCCTAGATGTTTTCAAATGTATTTCTCCAAATTGTTTTCTACTATCATAATGATGTCTCTATATTTTGTCCAATTTTATTCCAATATTAAGTATCACTATATTTTTATTTCAATATATTCAATATTCATGTTCTTTATAAACTTTGAAATATATTTTTGTCCTCTTTAAAATAAGCAATGAACCGTATTGTCGTGCGAATACACGGGTGAGTACTAGTATCCCTTCAAAATTGAGTCCCAAGGGAGGGGGAGAGGGATTTGAGGCTATAAATGGAGGTAGAGCATGAAATGGAGAATATAGGGGTGGATTTGGTTTATTTATGTAAGTTAAAAAGGGTCAAAACACATCAAATTTTAATGTGATGGACACCCTTGCACGGTTTGGCTGCACGGTTTGGAACCGTGTGGCCAAACCGTATGGCCTATTTTGGCCACCCAAAAACCTTTCATAAACCTCCAAATTCCGAGGGGTCCAAGTGGGAAACCAAGTGGGAAAGTTAGTCCAAGTATATTGGAGAAAAATTCCCAAAACAAAGCACTCTTTCTAACCCAAAACTCATCCAACTCTTGGGTACAAACCACCTCAAAAACTTACCCCACAAGTGGTGCCACTAGGAGTGTCACTAATCCAACTCCAAAACACCACAAATCACACCATCCCTTTGAAAAAAGAGAGGTAAAATTACCATAAAATACCCCCAATACCAAGTTCATGGGTCAAGAACACAAGAAAAACCAAAATTCCAAACCTGGAACACCCGGAAACCAAGGGAAAGCTAAGAACTAAAAGAGAACTTCAAACAAAGCATGGAATTGAAAATACGAGTGTGAAAATTCTCCCCACCATAAAGATTTCTGCCCATGGAAATCCACAACAAGGCCAAATAAAAAATCACACCCAACTGAGAAACAAAGATATACTCTTTTTCTAGGCTTCACCGCCAAAAGGCAGAAACACCTCCAGTGATCAATTAAGGAAGGAATACTCCCCCAAACCAAAACTTACACAACTTTCCTGAAATGATCAAGAAAATTCAGATTTTATCCCAAAATAAAACTCCTCAAACATTTTTCGAACAAGATTCCAACAATTTACCCAAATGAACAACAACAACGGACAAGGTCACGCTTACTTTTCTTTAACCAAACCGTTGGGCATTATCTAATCCAAATGTTTACCCAAGGCAGATGTAGGTAATTAGATAGCTCCGAACAAGAATACCTACCACCAAGACAAGAACAAAGACCAATCTGAGTTACTAGTATGGGGAGACAAAATGGTCTCCCCACCATAAGATAAAACTCAAATTTTCCTGAGATAGGATTGGGACACTAACAGGGGGAGGTCCGAACAGACTCCCTGGTACAAGGGGTAGACTTCCATTCGAAATTTACAAAGTAACATACATGAGAATAATAGTGGGTCTCCCCACCATAAGAACCAACCATCTTAACCGACCATTATGGGCTGTCATAGGAAGAACCCAAATTTAAAGAGTTGGGATGGTCTCACGATCAATCCTCATAGTTTGGGAAATCATGCGCTAACTATGTGGATCCTTATACTTGCATGGTTTTCTGGGGAATGGTTACTACTAACCATGCACAAACTGTGCGATCAACCTGTCTATAAAAATTTCAAAAATTTCTCTAAAAACCCTTTGAATGGCCCTGGGATTTCCCCTGACTACGCGCTAGCTTCTCTCTGAGACCTATGGCTGGAGCTCAAATGATTGAAGCATCTTTGGCCTCGTAGTTAGGCTTTGGAAACCCCCTGAACGGAACTTCTCCTTTCAGTGCATGAAAGCTATACCCTGGTCCTAGATGGATTCACCAAGACATAACACATTCCAAACTCACTTTACCCTAACCTGACATTTCACTAAAATAGGGGCTTAGAAGATGCACACACATCACACCTTATTTCTTAGGGTGAGAAGCAACAGGAGGAAAGGACACATATAAACACCTTCCTCTAAAATAGAGGATTTGAAGTTTTTCTAAGGGATACATACTGAAAACAAGTTAGAGACTCTTAGAGGATTGAATTACCTTTACCTTTATAGTCAAATGAGCACACAACATCACAAGGTGTCATCGAACATGACCATTTCGATTGATAGAAACAATATAAGGAAACGGATCTTATGCCAAGTCCCAAATAGCACACGATTCTAGAAAGTGTCCATAATAGCCTCTCATGACCAGATTTCCCAAACTGGTGGTTTAACATGAACTCCTGCTTTGAAGAGACCATGAAGGACCCAGAGGCCCTCTTAGACACCATCCAAATATTCATCCACACTAAAAACCCTAGACCACTTCCACCTTTGATGAATCAGGTAACTTAAGAAACTAAGGTCTCTTTCAACCTTCCAAGAGAACTCTCCCACTATAAGAGGATCTGAAAAACCAAGAAAGGAAGTGATGTAGACTCAATCTCCGAAGATTGAGAAAATTTTTCCTTATATTGATCAACTAAAGGGTCTTCCAATAGAGAAACAATCCAGGTTTCACTTCATTTGTAAACTGACCCTTAATGGGGGTGTGCATACCTTATCCAACGATAGAACCCAAGGACCCAACCAAGATGGTCCATTTTTCAAGACATAACATAAAATAGATCCAAACAAATGAAGGGAACCACCTTAAATGCATCCCAAAATATCTCTCAGAAGAGATCACTAACCATCCCTTCAACCCAACTTACCAACCAAACACAAACCCAAAACATCATTCAATAAGAGAGGTTCTTGTACTCAAAACATCCCATAGTAACAACATTTTCAAAAACACAAAAAACATAACATCCCAAATTAGTCATCAAGACATCATTTTTTCCTTTAAAAACATTTCTTTGAAAATAAACGGTTCAGCGGTTAGCGTATCCACCAATGGTACCTCATGGGACTCACACATGCTTGTTTCTGTACCACACTCGCACCCTCCTCATATCCATACCGGCACTCATCCATTCATGTCATCAACCATCAATCATCCCATATAAACCCATTCATGTGGTCGCTCATAAAAATACCAAAGGTTAAAACAAAAATTCATTCCACTTTTCAAAACCAAAATAGTCAACCAATGCTTCCTTTTTCTCAAGACCACTAACCACGACATCAAAATCCCAATTTAAATCTTACAAAACTTTTCAGAAAGACACAACCATTCAAATAAGAACTCACTTTAAAGTCATTCACATCAATTTCAAAACATATCTTCCCATTAATACACCTTTAAATGGTTTAGAAAACTCTATTGGAAACACTTTTTCAGAACCAACTTTAGCATAGTTCCTGCTTTCAAAAGAGGTGTAAACACACCATTTCCATTTCAAAACAATTCTGAAAATTTAGTACCACCATTTCACAATTTAAACCCTTCCATCTTCATTATAAAATCATTTCACAAAAACTTTACACTTCTTAAAACCAATTCACTTTAAAACTAAACTTCCAAGATTTCAAAACTAAAGAACACAAGGCAATGCAAGAAGAAACTAGTTTCGGTGGGTGACTTGGAAATATGGTTGGCAGCCATATTACAATAACTTCACCATCAAAAAGAGTGTTCTAGGGAATATCCCCAGCTCCACATGGCTTTCCAGGCCCTACGATCTCACTGAGACCATTAACCCAACTCTCTTTTCATTTCCCTTAATCATCATCAAACCAAGAAAACTACAGGACTTAGATAAATCCTAACTTCCCCTGGCAACTCGAATTCCATCACGGGGTATGGTGATCAGGAACACTACCCATAACCAGAATACCAAGTCCCAAAAATCCTAACTCTAGAATATATCAATCGTTCCCCAAGTAACATGACCCAAAGAGTTAACTTGAACCTCCTTTCATACCATTTTGTCATGAACCTAATCTGGTCGCCATCAAAACCAGCACCAAACCCGGCCCATGACAAGGCCTGAAGGGAATTCCCAATCCTCATAGGATGGTACAAGTTCTCTAGTATCATAAATTAAAAATTTGGAATGATTTACCCGAGTTTATAAACTCAAAACAACACACAAATCCAATAAAATGAATCTGGATTTTTCAAACCAAATCATATTTTACAAAATTTTAGAATTGAATTACACAATTTAAAAAAATATCCAAAGACCATTACAAAGGTAAAAAACCAAAAACAAATTACATCCCAATAACCTTCACATGGCAAGAGGCACCTCCCTCAAGTCATCTCCACAACACCGCATAACGATGGACCACTAAAAACCTGAACTGTTGGCACAAAGTTGTACCCAAACCTATGGAAAAAATAACCAAGTCTACTTTCACCCAATTGTGTAAGTAGGGTGTGATAATAATCCCAGTAGGATACAACCACTAAGATATTCCATGTGATAAACATTTTAAGACAAAAATCATTGCAAGTTTTGTAAATAAGAAATGATAGAGATAGTTTCTAAAAGATGCAACATTGAAAATAAATAGTTTTGAGGTGGGATATTTTAAAGAAAGGAATATTTTAAATAAAACCAGCATGATACTTAATTTTGTAGACAATCATACCGTATTCTAATGGTAATCACAAAATATCAAGTGAGCACAAGCAACGGGAAAACCCCCTAGGCACTAGCTCGTTGTGGGTCCCAGATACCTCGTATCTCGGTGAAAGTAACCATCAAAAATATTTGTTCTTGTGCATGATCCACTAGTAGGGAAAATACCCATAACCTAGTGATCCCCCATCATATTCATCATAGTTTAGTTAGTTTTTTAAGACTCAAACTGTCTATGTGAAACTGAGGCCAAACCCCATGGGATCACTAGCATACTAGTACACATCCACCCACCAAGATACCCGGGTTTCCCTCTTGTGCTCAAACAGGTTAAAAAGCCAAGAAATATAATTTTCACTTGAAAATACCACTTCCAAACCACACCTTCACTGAACATCCCACATGTATATCACACAAGTCACATCATCCCCCTTTTCATTCAAATTGATTTTCAAATCCAACTCACACCAAAATAGCCCACAACACATTTTTCATATCTTTCACAATTTAACAAATCCTTTATCAATTTTATAAAATCTTTTCCAAGATGCTAAAATGTTGGAGTTGATGGCCTAGAACCAACTACTTTGTACTTTATTCATTAATAAATACCTTATCACGTCTTGATTGTTCCTCTGCGTGACAATGCAAGTGATAATGTCCTAAGGATAGCTATTGCATTAAAGGGTCATAGCAGATCCCTGCTATGATGAGAACCCCGGAAGTGCCATAACACTATTCTTGAATATATGTTCTATGGTCGGATGATGTTATTTGAGGGACATAAATAATACATTCCATTAGGGGTGAGGACTCATAAAACTTTGAGGCACATTCTCATGGTGTGCTCCCTTGGAAATATCCAGGAGGATATTATGAGAACAAGACCCACCAGCAAGAAATTCACATTTCATAGTGTCATTGGATGTTCCTATATATGAATGTGTTTATTGGTCCTTAGAATTTAATATTATTATTAATGGGTATTACAACTCGTGCACTTAGATGTATTGATGAAAACTATGACAGCACACTGTTCGCAGTGAGGTAGGATATGTAGGGTGCGTCACGAGTAATACTACATTAATAGATAATGTGAGAAATGATTTGTACCTTCTATTCCATAACATAATTAGATATCTCAGGGACTTTGATTGAATTTATATGTCCTAATAAATCCATGCCATGGTAAGTAATGGGAGAGTTCAATTTTGGAAAGTCAAAGAAAGAATAATCGAGCACATGGGTTGATGGCACTAGCATGAAACCCGCTTGATTCTAGATATTGAGACAAAGGGATTGCATTACACAGTAAGCATTCATAGGTGGTGACACATCATTGCGACATTAACTTATCTCTCTGTGGGTGCCTTGAAGTGTTGCTAAACACTAACCTTGTACTTTAGGCAGGCTTCACCTAATGCCACTGAGAAAGAGGCCTAGAGGGCCACACACTAAGTGTGTCCGAGTATCTCAGTTAAATATTAATTTAACAAGTTAAATAAAGATTATTCCTGATTATGGTTTAATAATTATTCAAGGATTCCTGATCGCATTTATTTTGACACAAGTTATTTGAGAGAATATATTGTGGGTGAAATAATATATTTATTAACAATTAATGCAGTGATATTTATTTGGGAAATAAATAGCCATTATTTAAGGTATAATAAATGTGGTAGAAGAAATAAAGAAAATGGAAAAAAATCACATGACATGTATATTAATATACATGACGTGTAGTTTTTCTGAGGATTTGTGAGAAATAATATTATTTATTTAATTAAATAATATTAGGTGTAATTTTTTGGGCACATGTCAAGTAATAATAACAGTCAACAATTATTATTAGACATGGGGTCTTACTAAGAATTAAATGAAATGAATAAATGTTTTCAGGTAATTAACTCATTTTATTATTCTAAGTAATTAAAATCCCAATTATATAATTCTCATTACCCTATCCATTTTTGGGGGTGTGCACAAAGGATCTAGAGAAAGCTCTCAAGCCAAAATAGAATTTATTTTCTTCCAAGAACGCTCTCAAGCTATGAGAGAGAGATCCTCCTCCACCGGATCAAGGTGATTGAAGGCGGACATCGCAAGCGAAGGCTCTTCCATGATAGCACCTATAGATCCCTTTGGTGATGTCTATAGATACGTGGAGCATGTGTGGATCACTGCTAGAGGAATCCTACACTTGGATTCTACAACGTAATGACGGATCACATCAGATCGCGACAGGAAACATCATCAGAGAGAGAATTCCATCAAGGTAATTCTTTCCTTTTAATTAAATTAATTATAACCAACATATGATGATACTCTCTATGGTTTCAGGACTCTCTTTCTTTCGTTATTTTTTCTATTTTAAAGATTCGGTGTTTTATTATCATGACAGATCTCGGATTGATCGTTGTTAACAAAAAAAATTAAAGTTGGGTTAACCCACCAACGTGCTTCCGCTGCGCCCAGAACCTACAAGTGGTATCAGAGTGGTCATATCGTTGATTATAATTATTTTATTTTTCGTTGATGATTTACGCATTTAATAATTTAGTTATTTAAATTCAATTTAATCATTCTACAAATATGAATCTTGAGATCTGTTCCTGCTCTCTCATTTCTCGTTCACCTAAAAGAAATGATTTTTCTTTTAATTTTTGATTAAAATAAAATAGAGGATCTCATCCGGAGGTACCAAATGTTCTTGGTAGTACAACACTAGAACACACAGTGTGTATTTGGTAGTACACGGTATGTAGTCTAGGTTCAATGCATCGGACTGGTCCGCCAAACCAGTCTGTGTTAATGGATCCTATCTAAGTCTTTAAGACTCTATGTGTTGACCGGGAACAGGTGGCACACGGTTTCTGGATTACATGCCATGTAGCCCATTGAACATGGCGTGTAGTCCCTTCGGGTTTGTATAGGACCATGTACCTCGTACATGGATTTCCCGGCTGGAAACCATGTAACGTGGATACTATACGGCGTGTGTCCCGCTGAACACGCCATGTACTCTGAAGATTTCAGAAGTACATCTACATGCCATGTCTCTGGGCATGCACTTTGGATGGATGGTGAACAAAAGTACATGTCGTATAGTCAGAATTACACGTCGTGTACTCATCCAAATTGTGCAGATTTATTAAAATTTATTATTATATTATAAAAACCCTTGAGATGTGTACCATAGTGCAGGCATAAAGCTGAGGCACAACACATGATAGGTGTTTTATATATATGTGTTTAATTTAACATATGTGTAATGTTTATTTCTACTCATTGGTTAGTTATGAACGGGAATTTACCGGGTTGCCTCTAAGGTACAAGTAAGGTACAAAGATAATTTTAAATAAATTTATTTGTTTAAAATTATGATATATGAGAATCTCAAGGAAATTCATAAAAAGGATTTAAGATAAAATGATTGATTAATTAAAGATAATTAATTGATTCGAGTGTGATTTATCTTAAACAATAACAATTAAATAATTTAATGCTAGTTTTATTTATGTGTAAATATTATTGCATGTATGGATGATCATGACCTAGACCAATACCTTTGTATGTGAATGGTTTCTTTTAAAAATTTATTTAAATTAAATTTGTTGGCCTACGAGCCTTCTTCTCATTAATATGTAGGGCATGCATACCCAATGTTTCTTTTATGTAAAACATTGTTTTACCCCTCACCTGCGAGTGAGATAAAGCAATATGTAATGGATGGATATCCCAAGATAGTCGAGGCATCTCAAGTTAGGAGCCAAGGTGAAACCAATCCAAGGAGATACAAAGGTGAACATGTGGAAATCTATAAAACACGAACCCAAAAGGTTCAAGGTGTTTCTCCCCTAGGTCTTGGGTTAGTTTATCAACCGCTAGATAAACTAACCAATAGAACAAGATCGTGATCATAACATTTATTTTATTTCTATCAATTGCATAGTTTATTTATTGTGGGTGTGTTGTCACGATCACACAATTAATGAATTAAATAAGAATGCAATATGGAACTAAAATAAGACTAGATTATGCATAAATATTATCTTAAACATGGTTAATCACTTAATTATATTCCACTTAATATTAAAAAGAATGTAAGAAAGATAATAAAATGGCAATTTACATATAAGGATAAAATACCTCAAAGGGATATTAAGTCGGTATAGCCTTCCATAATCTTGGTTAGAATCAAACCACAGTTCAAAGTGCTTGACCAACCCTAGTTGGGGTGAATTCAATTATCGGGGAATTATAATTCAAGGTTTTGGGTTGACTTGACTTGGTTACCATCAAGGGTTGACTTCCACAGTAGGACTTGGTGTGACCAAGTGGCAAGGTTGAGGAAATCCAAATTAAAATTATTTCAGGATTGGGGAGTCAACTCAGCAGATCAAGGAGCTGCGAGATAATACAGTTGGAATTTGGAATGCCTACCTAAAACCCTTAAAGTTTCTTTACCAACCCTAGTTGGGGTAATGAAAAGGGAAATATGGATCCTTGCCACTAGAATATTCAGGCAACAGAATATTCTGAAGTCAATGATGAGATCTATTGGATTTCGATAAAATAGTGGGAGACTAATAAGTATTAATTTATTTATTGGTCTCAGTTTTATCATGATAAATTAATAAACCTTTTCTCATCCTAATTTGTAGAAGTAGAAAGAAAAATGAATTTAAAAATATCATTGCGAAACATACTATAAAAGGAAAACCTTCTCACCAGCACCAATTTCCAGGAATGGCAGAGGCGTTTACACGTCATCCTTTACCACGAGAGGAAATTGTATGTGCTTCCAGTTGTGCCTGGAAAAGAGGCCAGTGATGAGGAACTATCTCTCTATATGAAACATATGTATGATGCCACATATTTACAATGTTTCATGCTATCGGCCATGTCTAATGAGCTCTTGAAGAAACATGAAAATATGGACGCATATAGCATGATGTATCACCTTAAGGATCTCTATTAAGAGAAGGAGAGAAAAGAGATATATGAGATCTCCAATGCTTTTTTACAACTAAGATTGGATATTCTTCACCAGTTGGGCCTCATGTAGTTAAGCTTATTAGCTACATTGAATTCCTATACATCTTAGGGATTAAGTTCCTGGATGAGTTGTGTATAGATCTCATCCTATCATCACTTCCCAAGACCTTCTCTAGATTTATTGTCAACTACAAGGAAAAGGGGTCAAGGATTCATAAATGATCTAAATCCCCTGAGCACTATCCCTCTAAGAATGGGAAGATCCAGAGGCAGGGAAAGGAACGGTAGGCGCTATGTTTTTCATGTGGAAAGCCAGGCCACTGGAAGAGGAACTTCACCTAGAAGTGTGGGGACAATAAAGGTGTGTTCATTATCGAGTGTAATCTTTCCATTTCTACACATTGGGTATTAGATACAGCTTGTGGGGCTCACATCTGTATTTAAATGCAGGAACCAAGTAGATTTATAAAGATTTCCAGAGGAGAGGTGGATCTTCAAG
The DNA here is from genome assembly GCA_963277665.1 of Viscum album. Lineage (NCBI taxonomy): Eukaryota > Viridiplantae > Streptophyta > Magnoliopsida > Santalales > Viscaceae > Viscum > Viscum album. Next base: position 371,169,083 of record OY728137.1, read on the forward strand.
CTTCCAATGGAACAAGGCTGGCTATGTTGGCCATTGGTGATTACCATATCTCATTGCCAACTAGAATGCTTTTGGTTTTACGTAACTGTTATTATGTTCCTAGTATTACCAAGAACATAATTTCTATATCTTGTTGGATATGGATGGATTTATTTTCAAGTTTGAAAATAAGGTTTTTTTTATTTTATAAGAACAATGTATGTTATGGTATGGCGCCTTTAAAGAACAGTTTTTATGTATTAAATTATGAAAACCAAGTGTTGGAAATCGATAATGAAACAAACTCACATGAATAATACATCACCCAGTTGTGGCATCACCATCTCAGTCATGTAAATGAGAAGTGCTTGACAAAGCTCTGCCAAGATCGTTACTTAGACTCTACTAATCTAAAAACACTTAATAGATGTCACACTTGTTTACAAGGTAAAATGACCAAGCCGCCTTTCGGTGGATAGGGTGACAGGGCCACAGAGCTTCTAGGATTGGTGCACACGGATGTGTGTGGACCATTTCCAGTAGAAGCTAGAGGTAGATTTTCTTACTTCATTACTTTTCTTGATGATTTGAGTAGATATGGATATGTCTACTTAATGAGGTATAAGTCAGATTCCTTAGAGAAATTTAAGGAATTCAATAATGAAGTAGAGAATCATCTTGGTAAGAAGGTAAAGAAACTTCAATCGGATCGAGGTGGAGAATATCTGAACCAAGAGTTCATCGATCTTATACTGGAGTCTGGGATTCTATCTCAGCTCACTCCTCCTTATACACCATAGTGGAATAGTGTTGGCTAAAGGAGGAACTGCACCTTGTTGGACATAGTGAGGTTGATGATGAGCCATGTAGATCTTCCATTATCCTTTTGGGGATATGAATTACAAACTATAGCATACACATTAAACTAAGTACCAACTAAGGTGGAAAATAGAATTCCCTCCGAGATATGGAATGGAAAGAAACCCATTTTGTTTCACACACATGTATGGGGATGCGAGGCATTTGTTAAGGCCTTATCAGGCAATAAATTATCACCTCGGGGCACGAAGTGTATCTTTATAGGAAATCCCAAGGAAACGAAAGGATATTACCTATATAACCCTTTAGAAAAGAAATTCATTGTCTCCAGACAATCAATATTTCTTGAGAGGGAGTACATCCTCAAAAAGGATAGCGGGATCAAGATTGAATTTGAAGAAGTTTATGCTCAAGATACATTGGAGTTGGTATAAGAACAAGTTCTACAGGTCCCTGTAGAAGAGGTTCTAGAAACACAAGTACTGCGTAGGAGCACAAAAGAGGTAAGGGAACCAGAGAGATTTGGTTTCCTAGTCACAGAGAATGGTGAATCATTATTGTTGGAAAATGATGAATCTCTCTCCTATAAGGAAGTAGTAGAAATCTCAGAAGCTACAAGATTGATAGAAGCTATGAATTCTAAGATGGATTCCATGTATCAAAACTAAGTCTGGGTTTTGGTCGATGAGCTAGTTGATGTAAAGAATATTGGATGAAAATGGGTATTCAAGAGAAAACTGGACATGGAAGGTCAATTTAGCACCTATGAAGCAAGGCTAGTGGCTAAAGGATTCAGAAAACATCAAGGAATTAACTATGATGAAACCTTCTCGCCAGTTTCCATGTTTAAATCCATAATAATCATACTTTCCATAGAAGCTTACCATGACTATGAGATTTGGAAAATGGATGTCAAAACAATATTCCTTAATTGGAACCTTTAGAAAGATGTCTATAGGACATAACTAGAAGTGTTTGTGACACCAGGTGAAGCAAAACAGGTTTGAAAGTTGTAGAAATCCATTTATGGATTAAAGCAAGAATCCAGGTCATGGAACATTCAATTTGATGAAGGCATAAAATAATTTGGTTTCATTAAGAATGAATGTCATCCATGTGTTTATAAGCAGTTTAATGGGAATGTGGTCGTTATCCTAGTATTATATGTTGATGATATATTTCTTATTAGAAATGATGTATCGGTATTATAGTCAGTTAAGGACTGGTTGAACAAGTGTTTCTCCATGAAGGACTTTGGTGAAGCAGCCTACATTCTAGAGATCAAGATCATTACTGATAGATCCAGGAGGCTACTTGGACTAAGTCAGGGTGTATACATTGACCAGATACTAAATAGATTTAGTATGGAACAATCCAAGAGGGGATTAGTTCTAGTGTCACGTGGCCTACATCTTTCTAAGAAAATGTGTCCTCAGACACAACAGGATAAAGATAGAATGAGTAAGATTCAATACGCTTCTGTTATAGGATCCATCATGTATGCCATGTTATGTAGCAGGCTTGATGTTTCCTATTCATTGAGCATGGTAGGTAGATATCAAGCAGATCCAGGATAACAACATTGGACTTCTATTAAGACTATCCTTAATTATTTGAGAAGAACTAAGGATATGTTCTTGGTGTATGGAGGATAATAAGAGCTTGTCATCAGAGGGTATGCTGATGTTGGTTTTTAGATAGATCAGAATGATCTAAAGTCGCAATCTAGATATGTTTTCTGTCTCAATAGAATAGCTGTGAGCTGAAAGAGTTTAAAGCAACCAGTTTTCGGTGATACTACAGTGGATTCCAAATATATAGTGGCTTCTGATGCAGCCAAGTAATCCGTCTGGATTCATAACTTTGTCTAGGATCTTGATGTGGTTCCTAGCAGTAAAGATCCTATCACATCATATTGTTATAATACTGCAACGGTGGCTCTTGAAAAAGAACCAAGGTAACATCAATGGACAAAGCACATTCTCCAAAAGTATCACCTCTTGAGGGATTTCTATCAAATGGGTGAATTTGCAGTGAGCATAGTGTCTACAAAAGAGAACGTGGTGGACCCCATGACTAAAGGCATATATCAATAGAAGCATGAATATCACGTGAGAGCTAGCGGGTTAAAGGTTGTTAGCAGTTGGCTCTAGTCTAAGTGGGAGTCTGTAGGAGTTGGTGGCCTATAACCAACTACTTTGTACTTTATTCATTAATAAATACCTCATCACATCTTGATTGCTCTTCTTCATGGAAATTCATGTGATAATGTCCTAAGGATAGCTATTTCATTAAAGGTTCATAGCAGATCCCTACTATGATAAGAACCCGAAAGTTCTATAACATTGTTCTTGAATATATGTTCTATGGTCGGATGATGTTATTTTAGGGACACAAATAATACAGGACATTAGGGGTGAGGACTCATAAAACTTTTAGGCACCTTCTCATGGTGTGCGCCCTTGGTAATATCTAGGAGGAAATCATGAGAATGAGACCCGCCAGCAGGAAATTCACATTTCATAGTGTCATTGGATGTTCTTATCTGTGAACGTTTGTATTGGTCCTTAGAATTTAAGATTATTATTAATGGTTATTACAACTCACGCACTTAGATATATTGAATAAAACTATGACAACACACTTTTTGTAGGGAGGTAGGATATTTTGGGTGCATCATGAGTAATACTGCATTAATAGATAATGCGAGAAAGGATTTGTCCCTTCTGTTCCATAACGAAAGTAGATATCTCAGGCCCTTTGATGGAATTGATATAGCCTAAATAAATCCATGGACATGGTAAGGAATAGGCGATTTCAATTCTAGAAATTCAAATAAATAATAATCAAGCACATGGCTCGATGGCACTAACATGAAACATGCTTAATTTTAGATATCAAGAAAAAGGGATTACATTACACGGTAAGCGTTCATAGGAGGTGAAACATAATTGTGACATTAACTTATTTCTCTATGGGTGAATTGGTGTGTTGTTAGATGCTAACCTTTGACTTTTGGCAGGCTTCGCCTAATGCCACTAAGAAAGAGGCCTAGAGGGTCACACACTAAGTGTATCCGATTATCTCAGTTAAATATTAATTTAACAAGTTGAATAAAGATTATTCCTGATTGTAGTTTAATAATTATTCAAGGATGCCTAATCTTATTTATTTCGACACTAGTTATTCGAGATAATATATTGTGGGTGAAATAATATATTTATTAGCAAGTAATGCAGTGATATTTATTTGAGAAATAAATAGCCATTATTCAAGGTATAATAAATGTGTTAGAGGAAATAAAGAAAATAGAAAAACAAAAATACACACCATGTATATTAATATACATGATGTGTAGTTTTCTGAGGATTTTTGAGAAATAATATTATTTATTTAATTAAATAATATTAGTTGTAATTCGTTGGGCGCATTTCAAGTAATAATAATAGTCAACTATTATTATTAGACATGGGGTCTTACTAAGAATTAAATGAAATGAATAAATCCTTTCAGGTAATTAATTAATTTTATTATTCTAAGTAATTAAAATCCCAATTATATAATTCTCATTACCCTATCCATTTTTGGGGGTGTGCACAATGGATCTAGAGAAAGATCTCAAGCAAAGAGAGAATTTCTTTTCTTCCAAGAACACTCTCAAGCTACGAGAGAGAGATCCTCCTCCATTGGATCAAGGTGATCAAAGGTGAACATCGCAAGCAAAGGATCTTCCACGCTAGCACCCAGAGATCCCTTCAGAGATGTCTAGAGATACGTGGAGTATGTGTGGATCACCGATAGAGGAATCCTACACTTGGATTCTATGACGCAACGACAGATCACATCAGATCATGTCCGGAAACATCAACAGAGAGAGAATTATATCGAGGTAATTCTTGCCTTTTAATTAAATTAATTATATCCAACATATGATGATCCTCTCTATGTTTTCAGGACTCCCTTCCTTTCTTTCGTTCTTTGTTCTATTCTGAAGATCTGGCATTTTATTATTGTGACAGATCTCGGATTGATTGTTGTTAACGGAAAAATTAAAGTTGGGTTAACCCACCAACGTGCTTCTGTTGTGCCCAAAACCTACATAAACATCATATAAAATCCCACTCACATGTTTCATAATACCCTTTTCATAAAAAAAATCCATTTTTTAAATCAAACTCACACAAAACAGACCACAAACATGTTTGGCACCCACATTGCAATTTCATAATTCACCTCGAAAAATTACAATACATTATCAAAACGTTTGACATCAGAAATGACCACATTATCTTTAAAAAACTCATTTTAGGTGAACACACTCACCAAAAAAGTACATATACATTCTTTTCCCACATTATTTAACCCAATAAAACATTTACAATTTTCTTAAAACAAACCCAAGAGGTATAACCATGCTTTGTACACAAACCCATTTCAAAGCCCTCATTTAAGGCCAAAACCATACCAATACCAACCAAAAACAGAATTGGAATCCCTAGAAATGTTTATTAAACCACACCCAAGTGTTATATAATTACCTCAAATAGTACCACAAAAGATACACATGAAAACACACATTTTCATAAAACACTTTCAAAGATCATGACAAGGTCTTCCATCTAAAATCCATTCAAAACCCTCTTTTAAACCCAAAGGCACACCAAGACCCTACCAAAATATAATTTTCAGCCCAAACAAGATTTAGTAAACCAATTTCATAGGTTATAAAATACACCCAAATAATATCCCAAGAGTTACACATGAAAAACACCCAATTCTAAGCTAAAATGCAACTATAAAATTAAATAATTAACCAAATCCATCATAAACAGTTTTTTCACCACACACAAAATATTAGGAACATGCTAAATTAATAAACCAAGCAAGATAACTCATCATAAAATGGTTACACATGTTTACCTACCGAATGTGTCGAAATCCTCAAATCTTGGTTCGAAACATCAACCGAAGCACCGTTGCACTACAAGGAAGATAAATCAAGCCCTAAACCACAATATTTAAACAAAAAGATTCATGGTTAAACCCTAGGTATGAACCCTAGCTTCTGGACATTTTGGAACTCATGAAAGGGTGAAAGAAACCCTAAGGAAAGGGAAGAAATCAAATAGTTAATGGTTTAATTACATGATTTTAAAGTTTCCCCCATCAAATATCCCTTAAAAATTGAGTCCCAAGGGAGGGGGAGAGGGAATGGAGGCTGTCCATGGAGGTAGAGCACGAAATGGAGAAGAGAAGGATGGATTTGGTTTATTTCTGGAAAGGAAAAGGGTGAAAACACATCAAATTTTAATGTGCTGGACACCCTTGCACGGTTTGGCTGCATGGTTTGGAATCATGCTGTAATGTATCAGATTTTATGTGTATTATTTTTGAATATTATATGGAATTATTTCGAGACCATACCTTTCAACGGCGTGTGATTCTGAGGCTCGGAGTGCCCAGAATAAATGTTTGAAATAAATTAAACCTTTTAAACAACGCGCGTGAGCGGTTTTCCTAAAAAAGTGGAATATCTTTTAAACGAGTGCCCAGATCAGAAATCAGAGGGCACCGTTGTGTTCAAAGCAGCGATTTTATCTTAGGTGGGGCCTAACTTCGACCGACACAGGTCAGCTATGAGAGTTAGTTTTTGGATATTTTAATGGAGATAAAAATAAATTAATAATTTATTTTTATTCCTTTGAAATGTTTCCTTTTTGAACAATGACCTAATCCTTCCCTATAAGTTCATGCTTATGGAAAGTTTTCAGGGATAGCCTCACAAACCTACGAATTGGGAGAGAGCCTATTGGAGCTTTATAGGAGAACCCATTGGCGGATGACGATGATGCATCTCGGATCCGATGAACCTCACCAATGAATCCGATGAGATGATCGTTCTTCAACCGAATCGAGGTAGGGGTTTGTTATTTCAATTCTTCTTTCCCCGTTTTTGGATTTAACGATGAACGTAAATCAACCACGAACATGTTGATCCACAGATTCATACGTTTTTGTGGGAGGTTTTTTATTGGGTTGATCTTGGGAAATGAATCCATGTTAGATTATTGTTTTGATTCGGCTCTGTTTGATCCTACTAACGGGAGTGTATCAACACCGCGACGAACAATGGTGAAGGTTCGTTCCTTAATTTTCTTTTGGATTTCTTTCCCATTTCTTTTTCTTGTGCGTTCTTCGTGTTCTTCATGGGGCGGCGAACAATAGATTGTTGCGTGTCTGTTTTGCGACGCAACGATCCCAAAGTAGAGATCCGACATCGTGGTGACCAAGAGGAGGTGCGACGGCGATGGCGATGGACGAATCTACATGGTTTGGTAATGATCGTTCTTCGACCATTCTTCACGTGGATGATCAAAACTGGTTTTAGGGGCTGATCGGAGGCTCGAAACCGACGGAATTGGCTTCATAGGAATCGGGCAACCAAAACCCTTGTGTTTCATAGCGATCAGACGAACGGATCGAAGAAAGGGGCAGCACAGGAGGCGCGACGGTGGAGGTTCGCGATTCTAGAAATTTCCAGAATACACAATGTGTATCCTGACGAACACAGCATGTGGTACCGGCTCAATGACAGCTAGGGTTTTGGGTGCCAAACAGGCATCACACGGCGTGTGACCCAGGTCACATGACATGTTGGACCTTCCCTGAAGCTCGGCGTGTATTCTGGGAAGTACACGGACACAGGATGAACTACACGGATTCGGAACATGATGTGTAGACCCTATGCGGCATGGCAGAGGCGACTACGTGGGACTTGGCATGTATCCAAGGGGTACACATACATGGGATGGAGTACACAGTCGTGTACTCCACCACACGACCAGAGCAGGTCGGCTACACAGGTTACCCCGTGTATCAGTTACACGAGATGGAACACACGAAATAAATCCGTGTATGGGCACACGACCGCATACGCGGAGCTGACCCCAGATACTCGGACATGGCGTGTGTTCTATACTACACGTCGTGTACTGACTTCTCTACACGACCAGCCTTGCGACATGGGTTGTATTACACAAGCAGTACCCTGGGTCAGAAGACATGATATTTGACATTTCTACATGTCGTGTACTTTTCAGTACGTGGCTTGATCTTCTTTTCCATTGTATCTTGGACATGTTTCGTTTGAGATAGTTCCCCCTTTTCTCATTCCCTTGAAGGTTAGGTATCGTTTCCTTCTACAGGAGTATGATCCCTTCAGCAAAACTTTCTGAGATAGAGTTAGTTATCCCTTCGAGAGGCCTGGAGCAATATCCTCTATCCATTCTTGACCCTAGGTAGAGTCAGGTATCAACAGGACCACTTCCACAAGGCGTCGATCCTTTACCTAGTAGGTGAATTCCAGATGAGTCGTGGTATTCTCCAAGGCCCTGGCAGTGATCCTCATCTGTGTATCATGATCTTTTCCCCACTCAAGAGTGTTTTCTCCCGGAATGAGGGTATCTATCTCTCGTGACCTTTCCCGACATACATTATTTCTCGGACAAATGTCATCAGAGCTATCGGACTCATGGAGTGAGTTCTCCCATACGAGTACTTTTTGGAATCTTCAAACTGAATCCTTATTGGGGGAATGCGGTTGTGTGACTTGTCTCTAGACTATGGGTCTGGGTTTTGAGTATATTTGGATTGTGTTATCCTATTATATGTTTAGTAGACATATACTATCTAGAGCTAACTGTGCCTTTACTTTGTGTATTTCTTTGTGGTTTTCAGTGTCCTCTACTGAGTATTGTTATACTCACCCCTGCACGGGATTTTCCCACACGTGTCATGTCTTGTGCAGATGAGCAGCCTTTTGAAAGAGTCCTGGGTGGACCAGGATAGGACCGAGCTTTCTGAGTTCCCTACAGGCCAAGGTTTTCCTACAAATACGAGCAGCAGTCCTAGTGACTCTTTGTGTTTACATGTTGGACTTTGTAGTTTTAAGACTCTTGTTTTTGGTGGGCTTGTATTCTGGCCCAGTTTAATTTCAGTACTTTACTTTCCTTCGTACTCTATTGGTTGGGTTTAGTTGTATGCATGCATTTTTGTTCCCTAGTGGTTTTTACATTTCAGCTTTTTTGGGATTGGAGATGTGTGCATGTGTACAGGTACTTAGGAAATGCCTCCCATGTTAGTAATATGCCTACTCGGTGCTAGTCACCAGCCCCTAGCCTATTGGAGGTAGGCTTGAGGAGTCACAGCGCGGGCCCCACTGGGACGGGTTGTGACAAAGTGGTATCATAGATGGTCAGTTCTACCTTAGGACCAAGTTTCTGTGAGATTGGTTTGGGGAAACAATGTTCAGTGTTTTGAGCTCGGCTTTCAGGCCAAAGACTCCAGTGTTGGTGCGGGCGGCCGACGTATCCATACACCAGGACTTTGATAACCTTATTTTTGACTTTGTACATGAAAACACTGGTTGTGGGGAAATAAAATAATGGTACATTCATCATATAGTAATGGGTTGAGTTTTCTATGTCCTTTGTGTCAGCTATCCAGATATACTCGTTAACCATGGTACATCTTGTTTCCTTACAGGATGCCTCTGCGACGTATACCCACTAGGATTCAGCATCGTGATCACAAGGATGACCCCCTCAGTGATGAGGCTTCGATATAGGGACCAGTTCCTCAGGCATTTCCACCAGGTGGTGTACCTACTATACCACCACCAGTGGAGAATCCCGTGGTACCTGCAGTACCGACCGACGTGGAGCGTAGGCTGAGCACGCTCTATGAGTTCCAGAGACAGATACCCCTTAGGTTCTGAGGCAAGCTCGACCCTCAGGCGGCTGAGGACTGGCTTGAGGTGGTGACCCAAGTTTTTCATCTAGTGAGGACACCATCGGACCAGATGGTGATCCTAGGAGTGAGCCTTCTTCAGGGTTTGGCAGGATGATGGTGGAGTCTGACCACACAGACTCACGATGAGGAGACTCTTTCATAGATAGAATTTGAGAGACTCTTTAGGGAGGAGTTCTCTCCAGTTATGCTGAGATCATTGTGCATCTAGGAGCTTCTTCATCTCCAGTAGGGCAGTTTGAAGATAGCTGACTATTCATCGAGGTTCACCATCCTCACCCGGTACTTGATGGATATGGTCAGGGATCAGTACTTCAGAGATCGGACCTTAGAGAGAGGTCTATTATGGGACATTCGAGCTAGTGTCATGCCTCTATGCATTTCGACTTATTCTAGAGTGATTGAGAGGGCCTTGGTGATTGAGAGATTCTTAACAGAGTAGAGACAGCCGACGGCAGTCAGCAGCAGGCAGACGGGCGCGAAGACCTCGGCAGTAGGGATTAGACATCAGGCATAGGTATCAGGATGTGGGAGATGTCATAGGAGGACCCAGGATAGGGGATTGATATTCCAGGGCTCTCAGGCTGAATCCAGTCAGCCTAGAGAGAAGCGGTGCTACTCGTGCGACGGTAGGGGACATCTCACTAGAGATTGTATGACCCATTGAGCTGCTGATAGGGAGGCGGTGGATAGACCACCGAGGCAGAGGCAGAGAATGGAGCAGGAAGACCCTCCAGGACGTGAACGTGGCAGAGGATCAGGGAGAGCTACAGGTGGGGGCAGATGCTTCGATCTGCTTCCACCACCACCCCCATGAGGTCTGCACCAGGCTCAGGGAGATGGGGGACAGGGGCAGTGATAGCTGCATGCGGTCGAGGCGTACGACCCAGGGACTCCAAGGATGATCCGATGTATGATATGTGTCTTCTCTACCTTATTTTTCATAATTTTATTCACAAGTTCCAGTCATTCATTCATCGCCACATGTCTTGTGCGAAACCTTAAGATTCTGGTAGAGCCGTTGACTCGATCCTTACGCTTAGATACACCTACCAGAGGAGACTCATTGATCACGCACCTTTGTAGACAGTGTGATCTTACCCTTAGAGGTGAGAGTTTTGGTTGGAACCTCTTGGTGGTAGCATCAAGGCCTTACGATGTCATTCTCAGTATGGATTAGTTATCTTCGTTCCATGCCCAGATTGACTATTTTAGGCGAAGAGTGTGGTGTGTCCACAGTGATGGGACAAGGTTTTCTTTTATTGGAGAAAAGGAGACCCAGGAAGCACAGAACTGGCTCATGCATAAGAGGGTGCATCCAATCACTCATGAGTTGGCTACCCATTCCCTCGGAGCAGTAGATGTTATGAGCACCCAGTTCCTAGCAGTAGTAGTGGAGTATGAGGACGTCTTTCCCGAAGATGTTCTAGGACTACTTCCCCATCGAGAAATCTACTTCTTCATCGACTTACACCCTGGGACAGCACCGATTTCCTCATCAACATATCGGATGGCTCCCGTAGAGCTTCACGAGCTGAGGGTGAAGTTGGAGGATTTGCAGAGCATGTGTTTTGTAAGACCCGGCATTTCACCCTGGGCGGCCCTTGTCTTGTTTTCCAAGAAGGAGGAAGGGATTTTGAGGTTGTGTGTGGATTACCAGCACCTGAATTAGGTAACGGTGAAGAAAAAGTATCCAATGATGAGAATTTATGACCTATTCTATTAGCTAAGAGGGGCACGGTGGTTCTATAAGGTTAACATTCGATCAGGTTATCACCAGTTATGAGTACGGGATGAGGATATACCGAAGATGGAATTCAGATGCTGTTACAGTCACTATGAATACTTGGTAATGCCTTTCAGCGTGACAAACGCCCCCACAGTGTTCATGGGACTTATGAATTGGATCTTCTAGCCGTACTTGGACCATTTCATAGTGGTCTTAATTGACGACATCCTTATGTACTCGGTGTCAGAGGAGGAGCACGTAGAACACCTATGGATGGTTTTAGACGTACTCTGGGAGCACCAGATTTATGGGAATATCTTGAAGTTCCAGTTCTAGATTTAGGAGTTCCACTTTCTAGGACATGTCATCTCAGCAGATGGTGTAGCTGTGGACCTAGCCAAGGTGAAGGCAGTGTTATCATGAGAGCCACCTCGGAACGTAACGGAGGTGCGGAGCTTCCTTGGGTTGCCAGGATATTACTGAAGATTCATTCCTGATTTCTCCCAAATATCAGCATCGATGGTATCCTTGACCAAGAAGGTGAAACCCTTCATGTGGACAAAGAATTACCAAAAGGATTTTGAGCAGTTGAGATAGATTTTGAGGAGCACCCCGATCTTGAGATTTCCATAGGAGGGTGTTGAGTACATAGTTTTCTGCGACGCATCAGGAATCAGGCTTGGTAGTTTCCTAATGTAGAGAGAAGCATTGATTGCTTATGGTTTGCACCAGCTTAGGCCACATGAGAAGAACTATGTGACCCATGATCTCGAGTTGGCAGTGGTAATCTTTGTGTTGAAGATGTGGCGACACTGCCTTATGGGCGAGCGGTTTATCGTCTACTCTGACCACAAGAGCCTCAAGTACATCTTCTCTCAAAAGGATCTGAATCTGAGGTAGATTTGTTGGCTAGAGTTCCTACAGGATTATGATTTTGAGATTTTTTATACTCCTGGTAAGGGGAACAAGGTGTTGGATGCTCTTAGCAGAAGGTCGAGCTCGTAGTTGTTGAGTGAGGCGACAGAGCAGTTAGTCATGTTGTAGTTATCCTTCGTGGATAGAGAGAATTCATCTTACCTTCAGTCGATGGTTGCCACCCCTCCAATCTTATAACAAGTTAGGGAGGAACAACTTCTGGTTTCCAACTGTGAGGCTTTACATGCTTAGTTGTCCATAGTACATGCTCCTGATGGATATTCGAAAGGTGGGGAGCACATACTTATTTTTAGAGGATGCATTGTTGTACCAGTGGTGTTACATTAAGAGGTCTTGAGGGAGTTTCATACATACCCCTTGGTGGTACATCCTAGATTGTAGAAGATGTACCGTGATTTCCGATGATAGTTATGGTGGTCAGGCATGAAGAAGGCAGTAGCAGAGTTCGTTTCTCGATGCCTTACATACCAACAGGTGAAGGCTGAGCACCAGGTTCCAGTGGTATTAGCTCACCCCTGGAAGTTTTGGAGTGAAAGTGGTATAGAATATCGATATACTTCATGACGGTATTACCATGGACTTCCAAGGGGCATGATTCCATCTGGGTGATCGTTGAATGACTCACCATGTCGGCCCACTTCTTAGCAATCAGAGAGTAGAGTTCCGTAGAGAGCTTGGGACGCCTCTACGTGCAGGAGATATTTCAAATTCATGGAATCCCTTTGACAATAGTCTCAGATTGAGACACCCTCTTCACATCTCGGTTGTGGAAGGGATTTCAGGAGCCTTTTGGGACTCATCTACGCTTGAGCACGGCGTTCCATCCCCAGACCGATGGTCAGACGGAGAGAACCATTCAATTTCTGGAGGATATGTTGTGGGCATGTATCTTGGACTTTGGTCATAGTTGGGAGGACCACCTACCACTGGTGGAGTTTGCGTACAAAAACAGCTACCACTCCACCATTAGTATGACACCTTTTGAGTCTTTATATGGGAGACCCTATTGGTCACCGCTTTGCCGGACCGACCCCAGAGAGTCAGCACTCATGGGTCCAGAGTTGGTGAGAGCTACCACTGAGAAGGTGCAGATCATCCGGGAGCGGATGAAGACTTCACAAAGTTGGTAGAAGCCTTATGCTGATAGACGATAGAGACCTCTGGAGTTCGAGGATAGAGACCATGTCTTTATTTGGGTCTCGCCTAGATGAGGGTTATAGAGATTTGGTCGTGGCGGCGAGCTATCTCCGAGGTTCATTAGACATTTCCAGATACTGCATAGAGTTGGCGAGGTGGTGTACTACCTATCTCTACTTCCACAGTTGCATCAGGTACATGATGTATTCCACATGTCGCAGTTGAGGAGATACGTGCATGACCCATCATACGTCATCGACTGGGGCGAGTTGGACATCGAGGATGGAGTGACCTTTGCTGAGTACCTGGTAGAGATTGAGGATCGGTAGGAGAGAATCCTTCATGGGTGATCAGTTCCCTTGGTGCGCATTTGCTGGTAGTAGGGGAATCTTTAGGAGAGCATGTGGGAGCAGGAGGCTCAGATCCATCCCCAGTACCCACATCTTTTTGAGTATCCTTGTTTTGGATTTTCAAAGACATAAAGCCCTAAGGTGGGGAGAATGTAATGTCTCAGATTTTCCGTGTATTATTTTTGAATATTATATGGAATTATTTCAAGATCATACCTTTCGACGACGTGCAATTCTGAGGCCCAGAGTGCCTGGAATAAATGTTTGAAATAAATTAAACCTTTTAAACAGCGCACATGAGCATTTTTCCTGAAAAAGTGGAATATATTTTAAATGGGTGCCTGGATCAAAAATCTGAGGGCACCGTTACGTTCAGAGCAATGATTTTACCTTAGGTGGGGCCTAACTTTGACAGAAACAGGTCAACTGCGAGAATTAGTTTTTGGATATTTTAATGGAGATAAAAATAAATTAATAATTTATTTTATTCCTTTGAAATGTTTCCTTTTTGCACAGTGACCTAATCCTCCCCTATAAGTTCATCCTTATGGAAAGTTTGCAGGGTTAGCCTCATAACCTTGCAAATTGAGAGAGATCCTCTTAGAGATTTGGAGAAGAACCTGTTGGCGGACGACTACGACACATCTCGGATCTGACAAACCTCACCAACGAATGCGACGCGGCGATCGTTCTTCAACTGGATCGAGGTAGGGGTTTGTTATTTCGATTCTTCTTTCTCTGTTTTTGGATTTAATGATGAACGCAGATCAACCACGAACATGTTGATCTGTGGATTCATACATTTTTGCGGGAGGGTTTTTATTGGGTTGATCTCGGGAAATTAATCCATGTTAGATTATTGTTTTGATTCTGCTCTGTTTGATCCTGCTAACAGGAGCGGATCAACGCCATGACGAACTATGGCGGAGGTTCGTTCCTCGATTTTCTTTTGGATTTCTTTTCCCTTTATTTTTCTCAAGCATTCTTCACATTCTTCATGGGGCGACAAACAACAGATTGTTGTGTGTCCTTTTTGCGACGCAACAATCCCAAACTGGAGATTTGACATCATGGTGACCTAGAGGAGGTGCGACAGCGATGGAAACAGATGAATCGACATGGTTCGAGAATGATCGTTCTTCGACCGTTCTTTGTGCGGATGATCAAAACTCATTTACAGGGCCGATTGGAGGCCCAAAACCAACGGAATCAGCTTCATAGGGATCAGGCGACCAAAACCCTTGTGTTTCATAGCAATCGGATAGTTGGATCGAATAAAGGGGCATCATGGGAGGCGCGACGGCGGAGGTTCGCGATTCTGCAAATTTCCAGAATACACGGCGTGTATCACGATGAACATGGCATGTGGTACTGAATCAGCGGTGGATAGGGTTTTGGGTGCCAGACAGGTGTCACGTGGCGTGTGACCCCAGTCACATGGCGTATTGGACCTTACCCAAATCTTGGCGTGTATTCTAGGAAGTACACAGACACGGGATGGACTATACGGATTCAGAAAACAGCGTGTAGACCCTACGCGACATGGCAGAGGCGATTACACAGGACTCGGCATGTATCCAGGGGGTACACTGTAACACCCCAAACATTTTATGGTATGCTTCTATCAAATACATTCTATTCATAGCCTATATTTCATGAATCACTATGTCTTTGTGAATTAAAACATTATAGGAGAAACTTATAACCTATCCATTAAACAAAAAAAATCACTTCTATGTTGTGAATTTCGAAAAATGGTCATCCAGAGTTGTGATCAATAAGTCATTTGGATTCTGATAGAACAAACTTGATTTTTGGTGAATAGTAACATACCCTTATGAATAGTAATATGAATAGTAATATGACCCTTATGAATAGTAAATAATAATATTATTTTATTTTCTTGAGGAAATAAGATAATGAGATCTTAATTAGTTTTTCAATGAGAAATAAAACTAATTTCACCTTTAAGATTGTTATTTTTCGAGTTAATTATGACTTTATTTAGAAATTAAATTAATAATATTTCAAAAATTAATTTTAAAAAATGGAGTTCATTTTTGAATTATACACGTTGAAAAATGGTTAGGGTAAATTTTTGAGATTTTTCTGAAATTCTATAATTTTTTATGAATAGTGAAATACGATAAAATACCGTATATACAAATTATCAGTCAAATACACTATTTATGACATCATAATTGATGCAAGGACACTTGGTTCAAACTCACATGCCATTATTACTATTAGGGGTCACATGAAACAACACTATTGGTTGTCTTGAGGGAAATAATTACATAATGAATTAAATATTAAAAATTTACCCCTCTCCTCCACTATAAAAACCCCTCACCACTCCCTCTTCTCTTCACTCCTCTAAGCCTTGAAGCTCCTCAAAGTTCTGCCCAAATCTCTCCCCAAGATCCTCCCCCACGTCCAAAATCTCCTAGCCTCTTCAAAATACAAAAACCTCTCCCCTTAAGCGGTTCTCAAAGGAGGAAGTCTCAAGAGGTAAATTCCTCTTTCCAATTCCTTCAAATTTTTTAAGTTCTTTTCTTTTTGTTTCTTTCCTCACCATAATGGTATGAAAAATCCAGTAACATAAATGTACTGGAATTTTTTCATGCTAATGGTATATTTGATTACCTTCTCTCCTTTCCCCTCCATTTATTTGAAAGAAATGAAAGCACCGTTTGAGATGTGCTAATTTAGCACATTCAAGGACAACAGTTTATCAATTTCTATTATAATATTTAAATTTGGTCATGAAACCATTTGTGTTATGGTTGAACCAGATTATTATATATGTAATATATCCTATTTTTAGTTCTGTAATCCTTTTGTACAAATGGTATTAAGTTATAAAGGAAAACATGTTCATTGTAATCAAACTCACCGTTTAACCAAAACGGTTCTCACTAAGGTTATATATATGTAATAATTAGACCTCACTCTAAGTAAAAAATAAAATTTAAAACCATGTAATATAATGTAAGTTCACTAATGGAATATAGCTTCATTTCTGGACAACCACTTCCATCTTTTATATTTATCCGAACTTGAATATAAGTGAACCGATCATTTAAAACCAAGTAAACAAACGAGCCCGAACAATGAAATTGAACATTATAACTAATCAAAAAGAACTAGAATGGACTAAAAAGGGTTGTAATAAATCATTTTCATATATTATAGGTTATTTAATTATGAATTAATAAGCCTAATTTGTTTATTTAGGTATTTAATAACAAGTCAAGAACACCTTCAAGCATAAGGTATGAGATATCTTAACTCAATTTCCATTTATTGAGTTACACATCTATGACATTGGTTTTGTCTTTTCAAGAATATGTGTGAATGACCTATTATTGTTTTATACTTTATATACACTTATAATTTTTGGATTTTTATTTGTCACACATAAATATTTCATTGATTTATCGTCACTCTAATGACACAATCTTTGTAAGGGATCCTCTCCCTCACTTTTGTTTAAGAATATCCCTTATGTTGTGCCCTTTTATTTTTAATTCCTAATGATGGGTTATGTTTTTTCATCTCCCCCATACTTCCCTTGTGACATATAAATAATGTAATACCCCTTTACCTCTCATTAATCCCCCGCAATAACGCTCGTTACCATGCCGAAATGTTTGTAAGGGGTTTCTCATCATACTTTCATTTCTATGAGATTCTCATTGTTCGTCACTTATTTCTTGTATGTGGTATATGTGTACTTATATTTTATATATAATAACATTATTCTCTTTATATTAATGTTATTAAATGATTCATTTTAGGGTTATTAAATTCTGGTCATATGATTCGACCGATTACATTGTGGTAAGAGACTTTGTCTTAACTACTATTTTGTTGTAACTAACTTTGTATTGTGCACCTAATAATACTTATGTGGTGTACCTACTGCCCATTTGAGATCACTTTTCATTTGAAATTATGTTTATATTAAATATCCATAATCTCATATCATGGATATGTTTGTTTTCTAAACCGTATAACATTTTACATACGGTGTTTATTTGGATTATGGAATTATTGATAAATCTGTATACTCTACTCTATAAGGATATTGATAAGGCATATTTCTATTGTATTGAATCAATGTATAAATAATGATTGGGACATTAAGTGGAGGGTGGGTCCCTCTATATCCACTCGATGCATCGGTAGGTCTCATGAGACAAATCAGTTTGGCGACAAACCCTTCGAGTTTGTTTCCAAAAATCAGACGGGTTTCTACCCATAGAACTAAACCATTTTTATGTTATTATGGTTTCATGTACCAGATACATGACATACAATTAATAATAATTCTCTTTATTCATTATCAGTTATTACTATCCTTAAGGTTTTCACTATGACAAAATCTATGGATGCAGTTTTATTCTCAGTTTATTAATGGCGTGAGTTTTTCATTTATTCACCATGCCATATTGATTATGTCAGATTGATTATGATTCACTTGTTATTTTATTCATGATTTCACTATTTTTAACCCTTACTAAGCATTTGAGATCACCCCTTTTATTGTTTACCTTCAACAGGTAATGAAGAGAAGGTCATTTATTGAGTTCATGTGGTTGCAGTTTTTAGTTTTGTTATGTATTGTATCTTGTAACCTTTTTCAATGTAATTTGAGTAACATCTATGTATCTAGTTTCTTCAAGACTACTAAATTGATCGTTCCTTTAGGAATTTAATTCCTTCTAACCATGCCAATATCACAAGTAATGCATCATCTCCAGCCTAGAGGGGTTGGGGTGTTAAAGTTGGTATCAGAGGAAGTTTAGTAGGAAACTTGGAAAGTAGATTTAGAAAACTTAGATTAGGGAAGAATCCCTAAGATAATCCATTGTGGATAAGCATACAAGAACGTACTGGTATTTTTGGTAAGTAATAGATTATGTGGATCTTTTAATCAATGAATCCTTGTCTGGATACGAGCAGGTAGAGGTGGGTCTGGCACAGAGGTACCTAGGAGTGAAAGCTCCGACAAGGAGTTTCAGGGTTGACTCGGGGTATCCTGGTACACGACAACGGGCCTTGTTGCACTCTTGGTTACAACACTACCAGGGGATTTGTATATCATAATTCACATTTTCTTACAAGACATTATGAAGGATTTTAATGTAAATTTTCTTCAGAGGATTCGGTTTGGATAACTCTGGAAAACCATAACTGAATAATGAAAAACTTACTTAAACAATACTAAGAACGATTTTTTATTAATTTTCAGATGGAAAATGAAAGTACTTGTCTTTTGTCTCTTCAAACATAAGTATTAGAGACCATAGTTGGAAAATCATGTGTATAAAACTATGAGACTTTTGAAAATATTCATTTATCATGTAAAACCCTCTACCGAGTATCCAACTCTCCTCGTGTACTCCAACTTCACCATGGAGCAGGTTTCATCTATTACCTCATGATGAGCACACAATTCCCATTCTATGTATGACAAGGGAAATACTTCGAGGGTATATTTAAATGTTTTACCCTAGCCAATAATTTCTTTTCTCTTGAGGACTTTGAGGAGGCTGCACAAGGGGGCGACCTTCGGGCAGCATATCTATGTCAGATTTTGACCTACGGACTTTGTGGTCGAGTTGTGGACTTTGAAGCTCTTGAGAATGATACTACCCATTTGCATTATTGGCATCAAGCTCATACTGATGTCACTCAACTTGATACCTGACATGCTTCTCTCAATCTGAGTTATATATGTCCACACGTGGTTGACCCTAGTTTTACACGTTGCATCTGGACCAAGGAGATAGAGGAATTTGGAATCGCTTTGGGGATCCGTTTGTCTGAAATCAGGGGAAATCCCCAACATTGGTGGAGTCTATGAGGATTCATCTTAGAGGACATCAGGAAGTCCATACTATTGTTTTGTGAAAGGGATATTGTGCAATTTATTGAGTTTTATAAATCATGTCTAAATGAATGATGTTGTATTCTCTGTTTTGATATGTTTTTTTAAAAAGGATTTTCCATATTGAAAGTTTATTTACTAACACTTTTCAAATAGAAGATATGAGTCAACCAACCAATATTTTTTTCACTACCTACCGAGTTGTTAGAGACTATAATTGTCAAGACATGCTCCGAATAGGACCATCCCTATGCCAACTTACGTCTGACTTGTAAACTACTCCATCGGGTATCGAATCGTCCAAACATTCTCCATCTTTACCAAGGAAGCAATGTGGTATATTACTGTATTTCATATGCACAATTTTCTCCATATAGGAAAAGAGGGAAGTATCATGAAGCTCTTTTTCTATGCTTCACTCTAGTTGATAACTACCGAGTTGTGGGTAAATTTCTAGAAGCTGCTTTGGATGGTGACCATCGAGCAGCCTACCTATTCCAAATCCTGAGTTTTAGTATGTACGGTGAACTTTACAACATCAATATCTTCATGAATGACTCGGTGCATGGGAATTATAGGGATTTAGTCCACACTAAAATTTCCAACCTCTACACTTCTCGTGCCTCTCTATGGAATCCTGAGTGCTTTAAGCACAAATTCGACCCTAGCTGTCTATAGTGTGTCTGGGCTAAAAAAATAGAGCAAATGAATGATACCTTAGGAATCCACCTGAGGTCACCAGCACCCTTGCATCGGTGGTGTTCCCGGTAAAGGTACTTCAGGAGTGACGTGTGTCTAGTGTTTCATATGGTTCTGGGAGGTTGAAATCTTTGAACTAGTTTTGGGGATTCATGTATTGGGGGACTGGGGAAACCATTAGCCCTCTTTTACTTTTTGAACCAGTGGTTATATAAGAATATAACTTGTTCTCTCTTCTTTTTGTTATCCTTTCATCAGTTATACTTTTGAATGAGTATCACTAAGTGAAATTTTATAATATATTTTCATATGGAAGGACAAACCCATATGTTATCTCTTCTTGTGGAGGTACTAGAGATTATTGCGATCAAAACCTATGAAGAGGAATACCTACCTCTTGAAAACTTGCGAGAAACGTGTAAACAACTATATGAAGTGACAAAAAGTCTTGATATTCTCCGCACCTATCAAGGGAATGCTTCTATTTACTACCGCATATCCACGACACAATTGGTCGAGTATAGGTGAAGAGGAAAATATCACGAAGGGATTTTCCTATATTTCACCCTAGGCCAAAACTACACGGCCAGGTTATGTTTTCAAGAGGCTAGTTTGGAAGGAAACCTTTTTGCGGCATACATGTACCAACTCTTCAGTTTTAGCCTCTACAACAACTTCTACGACTTAGATGTTCTCAGTCAAGACATAGTTTGGAAAGTTCTTCATGTGTTGGTCCATTCGGACATTTTCAAACTTTCTATCATTCGAGCCTCCCTCTGGAAGCCCAAGTGTTCGATGAAAGAGTTCAGACCCTTCTATCTAAGGTGTGTCTGGGTCAGAGAACTAGAGAAGTTGAGTATCAATTTGGGTTTTTCGCTGAACGCACCTGAGGATCCTCTATGATGGGAGATGTGGTAAGAATATCAGAGAGCTTTCTTTTTTGGTTATAAAATGAATTGCGAGGACACAATTCTTCGAAGGAGGGAATAATGTAACACCCCAAACATTTTATGGTATGCTTCTATCAAATAAATTCTATTCATAACCTATATTGCATGAAGCACTATGTCTTTATGAATCAAAACATTATAGGAGAAACTTATAAGCTATCCATTAAACAAAAAAAATCACTTCTATGTTGTGAATTTTGAAAAATGGTCATCTAGAGTTGTGATCAATAAGTCATTTGGAGTCTGGTAGAACAAACTTGATTTTTGGTGAATAGTAACATACCCTTATGAATAGTAATATGACCCTTATGGATAGTAAATAATATTATTATTTTATTTTCTTAAGGCAATAAGATAATGAGATCTTAATTAGTTTTTCACTGAGAAATAAAACTAATTGCACCATTAAGATTGTTATTTTTCGAGTTAATTATGACTTTATTTAAAAATTAAATTAATAATATTTAGAAAATTAATTTTGAAAAATGGAGTTCATTTTTGAATTCTACACGTCGAAAAATGGTTAGGTTAAATTTTTGGGATTTTTCTAAAATTTTAGAATTTTTGATGAATAGTGAAATACGATAAAATACCGTATATAAAAATTATCAGTAAAAGACACTATTTATGACATCATAAGTGATGCAAGGCCACTTGGTTCGAACTCACAAGCCATTATTACTATTAGGGGTCACATGAAACAACGATATTGGTTGTATTGAAGGAAATAATAAAATAATGAATTAAATATTCAAAATTTACCCCTCCTCCACTATAAAAATCCCTCACCACTCCCTCTTCTCTTCACTCCTCTAAGCCTATAAGCTCCTCAAATTTTTGCCCAAATCTCTCCCCAAGATCCTCCCCTGCGTCCAAAATCTCATAGCCTCTTCAAAATACCAAAACCTCTCCCCTTAAGAGGTTCTCAAAGGAGGAACTCTCAAGAGGTAAATTCCTCTTTCCAATTCCTTCAATTCTTTTAAGTTCTTTTCTTTGTTTCTTTCTTCATCATAATGGTATGAAAAATCCAGTAACATACATGTAATGGAATTTTTTCATGCTAATGGTATATTTCATTACCTTCTCTCCTTTCCCCACCATTTATTTGAAGGAAATTAAAGCACCATTTGAGATGTCCTAATTTAGCACATTCAAGGACAACAGTTTATCAATTTCTATTATAATCTTTAAATCTGGTCATGAAACCATTTGTTTTATGGTTGAACCATATTATTATATATTTAATATAACCTATTTTTAGTTCTATAATTCTTTTGTACAAATGGTATTAAGTTATAAAGGAAAACATGTTCATTGTAATCAAACTCACCGTTTAACCAAAATTGTTGTCACTAAGGTTATATATATGTAATAATTCGACCTCACTCTAAGTAACCAATTAAATTTAAAACCATGTAATCTAATGGAAGTTCACTAATGTCATATAGCTTTATTTTTGGACAACCACTTCCATCTTTTATATTTATCCGAACTTGAATATAAGTGAACTGATCATTTAAAACCAAGTAAACAAACGAGCCCAAACAATGAAATTGAACATTATAACTAATCAAAAAGGCCTCAAATGAACTAAAAAGGGTTGTAATAAATCATTTAAATATATTATAGGTTTTGGAATTATGAATTAATAAGCCTAATTATTTTATTCAGGTCTTTAATAACAAGTCAAGAACACCTTCAAGCATAAGGTATGGGATATCTTAACTCAATTTCCATTTATTGAGTTACACATCTATGACATTGGTTTTGTCTTTTAAAGAATATGTTTTAATGACCTATTATTGTTTTATAATTTATATCCACTTATAATTTGTGGATTTTTATTTGTCACACATAAATATTTCATTGATTTATTGTCACTCTAATGACACAATCGTTGTAATGGATCCTCTCCCTCACTTTTGTTTAAGAATATCCCCTATGTTGTGACCTTTTATTTTTAATTCCTAATGATGGGGTATGTTTTCAAACCTCCCCCATACTTCCCTTGTGACATATAAATAATGTAATTATCTTTTACCTCTCATTAATCCCTCGCAATAACGCTCGTTACCATGCTGAAATGTTTGTAAGGGGTTTCTCATCTCACTTTCATATCTATGAGATTTTCATTGTTTTCCACGTATTTCTTGTATTTGGTATATGTGTACTTTTATTGGATATATAATAACATGATTATATTTATATTCATGTTATTAAATGATTCATTTGAGGGTTATTAAATTCTAGTCATATGATTCGACTGATTACGTTGTGGTAAGAGACTTTGTCTCAACTACTATTTTATTGTAACTAACTTTGTATTGTGCAACTAATAATCCTTATGTGGTGTACCTAATGACCATTTGAGATCACTTTTCATTTTAAATTATTTTTATATTAAATATCCATAATCTCATATCATGGATATGTTTGTTGTCTAAACCGTATACCATTTTACATACGGTGTTTATTTGGATTATAGAAGTATTGATAAATCTGTATACTCTACTCTATACGAATATTGATAAGGCATATTTCTCTTGTATTGAATCAATGTATAAAGAATGATTTGTACATGCAGTGGAGGGTGGGGCCCTCTATAGCCCCTTGATGCATCGGTAGGTCTCAGAAGACAAATCAGTTTGGCGACAAACCCTTCGAGTTTGTTTCCAAAAATCATACGGGTTTCTACCCATAGAACTAAACCATTTTTACGGTATTATGGTTTCATTTGCTAGATACATGACATATAATTAATAATCATTCTCTTTATTCATTATCAGTTATTACTATCCATGAGTTTTTCACCATGACAAAATCTATGGATGTTGTTTCATTCTCAGTTTATTAATGGCATGAGTTTTTCATTTATTCACCATTCCATATTGATTATGTCAGATTGATTATGATTCACTCATTATTGTATTCATGATTCCACTATTTTTAACCCTTACCGAGTGTTTGATCTCACCCCTTTCATTGTTTACCTTCAACAGGTAATGAAGATAAGGTCATTTATTGATTTCGTGTGGTTGCAGTTTTTAGTTTTGTTATGTATTGTATCTTGTAACCTTTTTCAATGTAATTTGAGTAACATCTATGTATATAGTTTCTTAGAGATTCCTCCTAGGGTTTTCCTGGGTTCTGGTCAGAGGCGGATCTGCCGTGGTGGGTCAGTGCGGTGGTGGCGGCCGCTGTGAGTTGCATCCTAGGGTTTTCTAGGATCGATATCCCTGGAGGTTTTCCCTGGATTCTTGGTCTGTGGCGAAGGGGTTTGGATGTGCGGTAAAGGTCAGCGAGGAAGGTCCTATGGGAAAGGCTCATCCTAGGTTTTCTTCAGAGCCTGACGGGGCTCCCTCGTAAGTTGTGACGCGGTGGATCTGTGGCGATGACCAAAGATCTACGACCAAGGTTGTTGGATTGCTCGGGCAGGAGGCTCACTGTCGGACGCCCCTCTTGATTTGGGGCTCGCCGACCGACAATGTCGGTGGAGTGTTTTGTCTCAAGAAAGATTGCCCGCAGGAGGAGTGTGTGGTTTTCTGATTTCCCCTTGGGCTCTTGTGGGAGCTGTTATGGTCTGCTCAATTTGTGCGGCATCTTGTGGGGAGGCGGCGACCTTGCAAAGATCAAGGGCTTTGTTTGCTTCTGGTTTGCAGGGGTGGGGGACGTGGAGGCACTGACTGTCATGCAGGGAGAGATTCGCGAAACAACCCCCCGAAACTGTTCCGCGAAGGGGAAGATCTGCGACCGTTCTACGAAGGTGTTGATCCACGAAAGTGTTGGTCCGCGGCAGGGCTAAAACACAGAGGTACTGGTTCGCGGAGGTGGGGGAATACGAAGGAGGATATCCGTGAAGGGGTGGTCTGCGAAGGAGGGGCCACGTGGGGGTGGTTTTCATGCAAAAAAGAGACAACTCCGAGTTGTGCGGGGATTCACATTGGGTCATGGATTTTGATTTTCGCGGGGTATTTGGCACCCTACGAGAGAAAACTCTGATTCTAGAAGGAAAATTTTGAGTGTGGTGAGGAGCTGTACACACAAAAGATGTGGGGTCACGAAGGGCGGTGCTCGGGAGGAGACACCGAGGAGTCTGTGCCATGGATTCTGGACTAGTGAATCGGTGGAAGACCCTGTCATTGACTGATAAAGAGAAAGCGCCAATTTCCACACAAAAAGATGAAGACGCCTCTCTATCACACCGCATGTCGCTCCTGGTAGTTGGGAAATTCTTAGCAAAACGTCCCTTCAATCAAGGGGCCCTTAAAAATACTCTACAAAATTTATGGAGGTTGGAGGATGTCATTTCCATACGGGAAGTGGGATAAGGTTTCCTTGTCTTTGAATTTTTCAATAATAAAGATAAAGAAAAGGTGCTCAAAGGCAGACCATGGTCGTTTGACAACCAGCTTATCCTTATGGACGAATTTAAAGGTAGATACGATATTCAAAATATTAAACTGACTAGTTCACCTTTCTGGATATGGATTAAAGGAATCCCTTTTCATGGCAGAACGGAACGTTTTATGCGAGAAATAGGTAAGCGCATTGGAAAATTTATGGACTGGGATCAATATGACCCCATTCACTGGGGACCCGTGGTGAGGATTAGAGCTTTGGTCAATGTGACCCAACCACTTATGAGGGGCCTTTTTTAGCAATTGAAGATTCCAACGCCTGGATCTCCTTTGAATTTGAGAATCTCCCATTTTTTTGTTTCTCCTGTGGGTTTTTGTGACACCTAGATAAAGCTTGCAACTCGAGGAAGGAGAATGAACAAGGCGACATCATCCTTCAGTACATCCCTTGGATTCATGCCAAATACATGGGATCCACGATCATATCTGAGGTGGAAAAACAAAAGGATCGGGACCGACTTACGAAGGCCCTCTCTAAGAAGACTGAACCCGAACCCAACAACATCATCAGGTAGGGACCATCGGAATTTTCTAAGGACAATCAAGCTGAACAGCGGACGGAAGGAGGGCCATTTCACAGTGAAATGGAGAGGGAAAGCACTGGGGATAAGCAAGTGTGGTAGAATTTGGACCCAGACATTTCCTCAAGCCGAGTTCCAGCGGCTCTGAAAGACTGTGCCTCACCACCAAGTGGACCGATGTCAAAATACAAGGAACTTCCATACCCAACCCCCAAATCAAAGTAACTTTGTATCAAATTACCAGATTCTTCACCTGGTAAGGAGTCAGTGTCCCTAAGATTCAACCCCAGGGATGAATCCATCACGATGAGGACCAGACCATCAGGCCCCTCCATTCAACGGACATGGAAAAGGGTGAACTGTGATGATAGGTGTGGGAATACTATCATTGTAAAACCTAGGGACCACAAACTGAGATTGGAGGCTTGTCAAATGACTGAAATCCTTCCGAAAAGGTGGAAAGCGATGGATGATGGACAATTATTTGAATTTTTAGAGGCGGAGGCGGGCATGTCCCAGCCCTGCCTAGAGAAATGAAAATCATATGTTGGAACTGTCGTGGGCTTGGAAACCCACAAACGGTTTGGATGCTCTAGTGCCATTGCGCTCAAATTTTCCCTGATATGGTTTTCTTGTCCGAAACCATATTAGATTACAAGGACAACACTGGAATCGCACTCAAATGCAGCTTTCAGGGCTGCCTCCTGGTCCCCCATCAAGGCCACTCAGGGGGACTGTGCCTCCTATGGAAGGATTGTGTCAACGTCAGAATCATCTCGTACTCGTCGAATCATGTGGCTGCATTCATCCATGATGACTTCTCTCCTCCTTAGAATTTCGTTGGTTTTTATAGATGGACATCTCAAAATTATAAATGGAAATCCTGGGAACTCCTCCTTTCATTGCGACGAGGGATACCTGTCCCAATCCTTGTCGGCGGCGACTTCAATGAGATACTGTTCCAGCATGAGAAACGCGGCGGCGCATGTCGGTCTGCTAACTCGATGTCTGGATTTAGAGATGTGATTGCTAGGGTAGATCTGGCTGATTTAGGCCACGCAGGCATCCCCTTTATATGGTTTCGGGGGAACACGGAGGGCACACGCATCACAGAGCATCTGGACATATTTCTGGCATCGACGGATTGGGCTGACATTTTCAAGACGTTTCATATCGCCCACCTGGCGCCGAACTGTTCGGATCACTGCCCTATTGTGATCGACCTTTCCCACCGTGATCACAACCCAATAAAGGGGAAACCCTTCCAGTTTGAAAGCTTCTGGGAAAATGATCGTGAGTGTGAAGAAGTTATCCATTTAAGTTAGAAGGGTGGAAAGGAAGTCGTCAGCTCTAACCTCCAACAGGCGGCTGCTAATCTGAGGTCATGGATCAATAAAAAATTTAGGCAACCCGACAAGCAGTGTGACTCCTTAGAGAGACAGCTCACCTCCCTTCTAGCCCACTTCCCTACTGATGAAACTCTCTCCAAAATCAGTACTATTCAAAGTGAAATGGACGCGGCCCTCCGCATTAAGGAATGTTTCTGGGATATGCGCGCACACGAAACCCACATTAATTAAGGGGATTCCAACACCCGATACTTTCATCAGAAGTCTTCTTCCAGGTGCCGCAAAAATTTCATTTCATGCCTCTCTCACCCTGATGGAGAAACTGTGTCCACTGTTGAAGGTATCCACGATCTTATTTCATGTTATTTTCAGGAACTCTATACTGTAGGCGGTTCACTTCTTTCTTCCGAGGTGGAGTCGTGCATCAAACATGTGATCACTGATGAAATTAATTAGCAGCTCACAAAATGCCTCAAGGATGATGAGATTATTCAGGCCCTCAAAAATATACACTCCACCAAAGCCCCGGGTCCTGATGGCTTCCATGCTCTTTTCTTTAAGAAATATTGGCATATTCTCGGCCCTGACATGTACTCTTTTATGAAAGGCATTTGGGTGGGAGAAATTAACCTCTACTCTATTAATGATACAATCCTTACCCTCATCCAAAAGATTAAGAAAAACCTTTTTCCTTCGGACTTCAGGCCAATCAGCCTCTGCAATTTTTCCTACAAGATCTTCTCAAAGGTCTTGTTCAACCGGCTGTGAACATGGTTACCTGCTATTATCTCTGAAAATCAAAGTGCCTTTGTCGCAAAGAGACTTATCACAGACAATGCCATCGTGGCCCATGAAGTGTTTCACTCTATGAAAACCCGATCTGCTGCAAAAAGAGGTACTATGGCCTGGAAACTGGATATGACCAAGGCCTATGATAGAGTGGAATGGAACTTCCTCTGGGTCGTTTTGACTAAGATGGGTTTCTGCCCAAAATGGACTGATATGATCATGAAATGTGTTTCGTCTGTCTCCTTTCAGATCAACATTAATGGTGGACTCACCCAAGGCTTCTCACCCACTCGTGACCTTCATCAGGGAGATCCCCTCTCCCACTTTCTCTTCATCTTGGTGGATGATGTCTTTTCCAACCCCATTTCCTCGGCAGCGTCCTCTAAAAAGATCCATGGGGAAATGGTTTGTCGGGCCAACCCACCTATCTCGCACCTTTTCTTTGCAGACGATTGTCTGTTATTCTCTCAAGCTACTGATAATGAATGTATCATTATCTGCCATATGATCTGCCTTTACGAGAGGGCCTCGAGACAAGAAATCAATCAAGGAAAGTCATAAATCTCGTTCAGTTCGGGTGTCCCACTGACCAAGAGAGTAGAGCTCTGTCTTACTGCAGGCATTCAAATGGTCGACAAACACAAAAAGTACCTTGGGATTCCAACGATATTCGGCCGGTCAAAAAAAGAAATCATTTCTGCTATGGTGGATAGAATTGAGAAAAAAATCCAAGGCTGGACTCCGAAAAGAATCTCAAAATAGGGTAAGGAAACACTCATCAAATCTGCTCTTCAATCCATCCCCAACTATATAATGTCTCTGTTCAAACTTCCCGGTACTATTTTTGACCAAATTCACTCCCATATTGATAACTTCTGGTGGGGTCACAATAACGGAAGAAACAAAATTCACTGGGTTTCTTGGAAGGCGCTTTTCACTCCTAAATCAGGCGGCGGAATGGGATTTTGTGACCTCCGCCTCTTTAATGATGATCTTTTGGAAAAACAGGGCCGGTGCCTCATGATGTATCCTTCTTCTCTGTGCGCGAGGACTCTTCGTGCAAAATATTTCCCCCACTCATACTTCCAGAACTCCTCTCTCGGCCCTCGCCCTAGCTTTCTCTAGAGAAGTCCGTGGGGATCTCGCCAGCTGCTTAATAAGGGGCTGGGATGGAGGGTTGGGGATGGAATGAAAGTTAATATTTGAACTGATCCCTGGATGATCGATAAAGATAGTATGCGGGCTACTTCCCCTGCTGTTTCGGGGTACGAGAACACCACAGTTCGTTGTCTCTTCGACGATCATGGCACTGGGTGGTGCATGGATAAGATCAATTCATGGTTTAACGAAAGGGACAAAAGGATTATCCTTAGCATCCCACGTGTTAGGGACATGGGGCAAGACCTCTTATTCTGGAGCAACGATATTTCTGGATCCTATACGCTGAAGTCAGGGTATCGGCTCGTGCTTGATTCTCAGCTCGAGGAAAGAGGAGGGCTGTGGAAAACCCTTTGGAATCTTAATGTCCCCCCAAAAATCCGCTATTTCTGGTGGTAGATTTGCACTGGAATTCTTCCCACCATGGACTTTCTCTCTTTTCACCATGTCACGAATGACACGCAGTGTCCCCTCTGTTCGTAGGTTCTCGAATCCCCTCTGCATGCGATCATCCAGTACCTGGGGGTGGAGGAGATTTGAACTCCCTAGGGCTCTGGGATGGAGATTATGATGGATTTAGCACCGGACCTTCCAACACTACTAATGTTGTGGTCATCCTCCTTCTCTACAGATAAAGTTTCTTCCCTGTGCATTGTGGCTTGGATCATCTGGACTCGACGAAATGATTTCATCTTCAACCACACATCAAATCCTTCTAGGTTCTGGACTGAACGAGCCACCTCACGGATTGAGGGGTGGAATCAGACATCTGACCATCATGGGATCTTGACACTCACATAGCAGCCTCACGATGGTGCCCGCCCCCAGAAGGGATCCTCAAGATTAACGTTGACGCATCGCTCTCCACATATGGATTCATTGGAATTGGACTGTTGGCCTGGAACCATCAAGGTCATATCATTGCTGCCAAACATGAATGTCACTATGCTCTTTGGGAGCCCGTTGTTGCTGAAGCCTTCGTTGTCCTTACTGGGTTAACTTTTTCAAAAGATCTTAGATGGGAAACCATACACATTGAATCAAATTGCCTCACCATCATCAACACTATTAGGAATAATGAGGGGGGCATCCAATCTTTTGGACTCCTAATCTGGAAAATCCAGTCCCTCAATCAAAGATTCATAGCATGTGCCTTTTATTTCATCAAAAGGGAAGGAAATGAAGTAGCCCATCACCTGGCGTCTTTTAGATCTTCCGTTGCACAGAACCTCTGGCTTGACCATTTCCCTTCTTGGTGGAATGAGATTGTAACTGCTGATTTTCATGATTAATATATCATTTTCCTTTGTCAAAAAAATGTATATAGTTTCTTCAAGACTACTAAACTGATCGTTCCTTCAGGAATTTCATTCCTTCAAACCATGCCAATATCACAAGTAATGCACCGGCTCTAGCCTAGAGGGGTCGGGATGTTACATAAAAGTACATGGGATGGAGTACACAACCATGTACTCCACCACACTACCAGACCAGGTCGGAAACATGGGTTACCCCATGTATCGGTTACACGGGATGGTACACACAGAATAAAGCTGTTTGCGGGCACACAACCGCGTACATGGAGCCAACCCCAGCTACTCAGACATGACATGTGTTCTATACTACATGTCATGTACTGACTTTTCTACATGACCATCCTTGTGACATGGGCCATAGTACATAGGCAATACCCTGGGTCAGAAGACACGGCGTGTGACATTTCTACACACCATGTACTTTTCATTACCTGGCTTGATCTTCTTGTCCACCTTATCTTGGACATGTTTCGTTTGGGTTAGTGACCTCTTTTCTCATTCCCCTGAAGGCTAGGTATCATTTCCTACTACAGGAGTATGATCCCTTTAGCAGGACTTTCCAAGATAGAGTCATGTATCCCTCTGAGAGGCTCGGAGCGAGATCCTCTATCCATTCTTGACCATAGGTAGAGTCAGGTATCGATGTGACCACTTCCACAGGGCGCTGATCCTCTACCTAGAAGGTGAATTCCGAATGAGTAGCGGTATCCTCCAAGGCCCTGGCAGTGATCCTCATCTGTGTATCGTGTTATTTTCCCCAATAAGGAGTGTGTTCTCCCGTAATGAGTGTATCTATATCTTGTGACCTTTCCTGACGAACAATACTTCTCAGATGGACGTCATCAGAGCTATCAGACTCATGGAGTGAGTTCTCCCGGACGATTGCATTGTGGAATCTTTAAACTGAATCCATAGCGGGGGAATGCGGTTGTGTGACTTGTCTCTAGACTATGGGTCTGGGTTTTGAGTATATCTAGATTGTGTTATCCTATTATATGTTCAGTAGACATATATTGTGTAGAGCTAACTGTGCCTTTCCTTTTTGTATTGCTTTGTGGTTTTTGGGGTCCTCTACTGAGTATTGTTATACTCACCCATGCATGGACTTTGGCTGCACGTGTCATGTCTTGTACAGATGAGCATCCTTTTGATAGATTCCAGGGCAGACCAGGACAGGACTGAGCTTTCTGAGTTCCCTACAAGCCGAGGTGTTCCTACGACTATGAGCAGCAGTTCGAGTGCCTATTTGTGTTTACAGGTTGGACTTTGTAGTTTTCAGACTCTTGTTTTTGGTGGGCTTGTATTCCAGCCCAGTTTACTTTCAGTAATTTACTTTCCATCATACTTTGTTGGTTGGGTTTAGTTGTATGCATGCATTTTTATTCCCTAGTGGTTTTTACATTTCAACATTTTTGGTCTTGGAGATGTGTGTGTGTGTACAAGTAATTAGGAAATGACTCCCATGTTAGTAATATGCCTACTCGTTTCTATTCACCATCCCCTGGCCTATTGGAGGCAGGCTTGGGGAGTTGCGGCGTAGGACCCACTGGGACGGGTCATGACACGTGCGGCCAAACCATGCGGCTTGTTCTGGCCACCCAAAAACCTTCCATAATCCTCAAAATTTAGGGGGGTACAAGGGGGAAACTAAGGGGGAAAGGTAGGAAAAGGATATGGGAGAAAATTTCCCAAAACAAAGCACTCTTTACAACCCAAAACTCATCCAACTCGTGGGTACAAACCACCTCAACAACTTACCCCACAAGTGGTGCCACTAGGAGTGTCACTAATCCAACTCCAAAACACCACAACATCACACCATCCCTTTGACAAAAGAGGTGGAAAATTACCATAAAATACCCCCAAGACCAAGGTCATAGGTCAAGAACACAAGAGACACCAAAATTCTAAACTCGGAACACTTGGAAACCAAGGGAAAGCGAACCAAAAGAGAACTTCGAACAAAGCATGGGATTGAAAATCTGGGTGTGACAAAAAATCATTGGAGGAAGTTGCACGTGCAGAAGAGCTTATACCTATTAAAGGGGTAGGTGTTTCGAGCATTGTTAAAGGGGTGGTGGTGGGGGTTCGATCGCTGTTAAAGAATGGCTGTTAAGCGTTTTTAAAGGGCTGGTGGGGGTCGACTACTAAAAAAATATTTTTTAAAAAATATTTTTTGACTTTTAACACGGATAAAAATGACTTTTATCATCATTTTTTTAGCACTGATAAAGGGAACCCCCTTTTAATAGCACTGAGGACAACAATGCTTTTTCAACGCTAATAAAGGATTTTTTGCACGTTGTTAAAGGACCAATTTGTAGTAGTGAGTGTGCGATGGTTCATGCCCAACTTTTCTTTTTATCATGATCGATGATCAATTCGAGATTTACATGATGATGAATTCCGTAATCAACGAAATTGAATCAAAGAAAGGATACAAGGGATAGAATGTCAGAACCAAGAACATGATCATCACATATTTTTTATAATTAATTTAATTAATTAAAGAATTACCTTGCATGAATTCTTTCTTTGTTAATGGATTTGACAATAGATTTATGTTTTACTGTCTTTGCATTATAGGAATCAAGAGCAGATTCCCTCTAAGGTGATCCACACATGTTCCACAAATCTTTGAACATCGCATTTGGAATCTTGGGGTGCTAACATGGAAAATTTCATCACTTTCATCATTTTCCTCTAATCACCATGATAATCACTTCTAAAAAATTCATCTTGATATCTCTAGACTCGAGAATGAGATGTGGAGGAAGATCATCCTCCATTCTTGGGAGCATTCTTGGAGAGGGAGCTCTCTATGTCTTGAGCGGATTCTCTCTGATTGTCGTTGTACAAAACACAAATTAATTGAATCTATAAGAAAATAATATAATTGAGTTTAAATACCGCTAGAGTTTAGAAATAAATATTTACACAAGTTTCCTTTAATATTTATTTAATCCTTTGCGGAACCCCATTTCTTAAAATAATAATATTATTATTATTTTCTCGACATGTGATTAACTTTATAATTAAATTAAATACTATTTAATCAAATAATATTCAATATATATTATTTCTCACTGGACCAAAAAAATCGGTCCAACATTCCTTCACAATATTTATCAGGCCTTGAATAATGACTATTTATTTAATAAATAAATATCACTACATTATTTTCCAATAAATAAATAAATATTATATTCATTAAATAACAAATAAATAATTATTAAATATTCTTCTCACATAATATTCTCTCGAATAACTAATGACAAAATATATGCGATCAAACATAAATGAATAATTATTAAACCATGTGAAAGAATAATATTTATTCAAATTGTTAAATAATAAATAATAATATATTATTTAACTAAGATTCTGAATATACTTATTGTGTATCCCTCTAGGCCTCTTTCTCAGTGACATTAGATAAAGTAGCCTAAAGTCTAAGGTTAGCGTCCAACAACATGCCAAGACACCCATAGAGAAAAAATTTAATGTCAAAATGACATAATACCTTATACGGATGCTTACTATGTAAATAATCCTTTTAAAATGATATCTCTGATCAAGAAGGTTGCATGCCGGTGCCATCAACCTATGTAATCAATGTATCTTTCTTTGACTTCCCAAAAATTGAACTTGTCTATAAATACTAATAGAACTTTTAGCTTTCGAGGAGGGTCAGTTACAGCGACTACCATTTGGCAATCGTTATTGATATTATTAGTGATTTCCAAATGGAGGTCGCTGTATATTTTATACAACTTGCCCCAATTTTTCCTCTCCCCTCATTTACCCTCCCCGAACCCGCGACCCAATTCCCCTCTCCCCCACATTTCCCTACCCGACCCCGCGACCCTCTCCCCTGTTCACCCTCCCAGCAACCTTGATACACCAGGCGACCCCGGTGACCCCGACCCCCTTGCCTCCGCGTTGCGCCCCCCACAACCCCGAGAGACCCCCATGACCCTGAAACCCTCGTAACCCGGTGACCCCCACCCCCACCTTCGTGCTACACCTTCGGACAGTCCCTCCACCTCCATTCCCTCCCAGCCCCATTGCACCCCTCCGGCGAGTCCTCACATCCCGCCTCCGTTGAACACTCTCGGCCCATCACGCCCCATCGTGTAGAACCCTATTGTGCTTCATCTAGTGGTTCTTCTCCTATCAACATGTTCCACCCCTGTCAAGTCTGGCCATTGAACTCCTATTGTCAAGTCGTTGCATCGTCATGGATCCACAATCGAGTCGCACCCCATTACTTACGGTCGAGTCCTCTACAGGTAAGTCATTGTTTGAATTCCACAATCCATTATATAGGTTATTTATGAAAATTATATTGGACAGAGAGATCTATCAGAGAGGGAATAGTTTTTGATTCATGACCGAACCTGCAAATCCCATGAATCCTAGTAGTGCAGCACATACCCTGGCCTTGATTTCAGTTCGAAGTTTCTGGAAATCATGAGAAAATTTACTCCAAGATCCACCTCCCATGTTGGAATC
Source organism: Viscum album (assembly GCA_963277665.1). Taxonomy (NCBI): domain Eukaryota; kingdom Viridiplantae; phylum Streptophyta; class Magnoliopsida; order Santalales; family Viscaceae; genus Viscum; species Viscum album. The sequence goes on from OY728137.1 coordinate 371,204,452, forward strand.
ATAATTCCTCCTTGTTAAAGTATATCAGAATATATATAGAGATTTCAAAATATCACCAAAACCAATCCACTTCATTTATTTTTCCTTAAAAATAGCTTTGAACTCATTGGTTTTTAAGTTTTAATGATATTATTTTTTTATAATTTAAATAAGATATTTCAATTATTTTCTTTCTATTAAATACAGATATGGATAAGAGCTGGATTGATATACAAGATAGGTTTTTTGCTTAATATTATGAGTGGATTAAGTGATTTATGGATTTCACCAATGGATTTCCAAGTGATTTTACTAGTTATCCATGCAAAAAATGTGCAAATAGATATCTCTTCAAACGAGATAGTGTTAGAGAACATTTGTTTTTTAATGGGTTTTTTAAAAACTATAATACATGGACATGTCATGGAGAAGAGTCCATTTCATGTCATTAATCATAAATTATTCATATGGATGTTGATTCAAGAATAGTCGACCTGATGAACATAATGCTCAATGATATGATGCGTCAGTTTCAACCTGAAGACATTAATATTGTAAATGACGACATTGGATTGAGTAATCCTTGTTATTCTGCAAATGGAGAAGCATTGAAATTCTTTGAAATTCTGAAGATGCGTGTACTGAATTATATCAAGGATGCACTAAATTTAGTAAATTTTCGTTCATCATTGAATTGTTACACCTGAAGGCCTTGAACTAGTAGTCATTCACCTCATTCGACATGTTATTGGTATTGTTGAAGAAGGTACCCCCTACTAGAGAAAAGATTCCAGATTCATTCTATCAAGTTCGCAAGTTGACTGATGATCTTGGTTTTACATATGATACCATTGATGTGTTACGCAATAATTTCATGTTGTTCAGAAAAGAGAATGCACAATTAAATATACATATTGTTTTCTATACATCTAGGTGGAATGACAATAAGATTAATCAAGGTAGTCATATTTTTACTGGAAGAGTCTTGAATCAAGGGAAACAAGTTTCTGCTAAGTAGATGCATTATTTCCCACAGAAACCAAGACTAAATAGATTCTTCATGTCAACTAAAATGGCTAAATTGATGATTTTTCATTTAGAGAGAAACAAAGAGGTTGATAAATTAACTCACCCGACAGATTCTTTGGCATGGAAAGAGTTTGATCAAAGACACCCAAACTTTTCTCGAGATTATCATGATGTTCGATTGGGTTTGGTAGCAGATGGTTTTAACCCATTTAGGTCCATTGTTGGTGTGATACATAGTACACGGCCAGTGGTGTTGGTTCCATACAACCTCCCCCCATGGGTATGTATGAAGTAACCATTTTCGTTACTGTCGATTCTAATTGATGGACCGAGAGGACCTAGCAATAAAATCAATGTTTATATGAAACCTTTGATTGATGAGCTGCTAGAATTTTGGACTGATGGTGTAATGAATTTTGACTCAGTAGCTAATGAAATGTTTAGACTCCAGGCCGCTTTGTTATGGACAATTAATTATTTCCCAACATATGCTAACTTATCAGGTTGGAGTACAAAAAGATAATTCACCTTCCCTTGTTTTAATAAGAGTAATAAATCTATATGGATTAAGCACTCTAGAAAGTGGGCATATCTTGGTCACATACGCTTTCTTCCTCTATTTCACAGGTTCAGATTAGACCGTGTGTTGTTTGATGGGAATGGAGAGCATGACCCATCACCACTAATACTATCTAGGGTTAAAATTAATTCACAACTTGATAAAGAAAAAATATGTACAATGTATGATTTTCAAGATTTATTGGCTTCTGCATTGCCTTCTATTCCTGCTGCAAATAAACAGCGCAGTCGCCGCTAATCATTTTTTTCATTTTCATATGGCCGGTTTAAGGGGTTGCCGGTACCCAAACACCATTCCCCACCATCCAATAGACCACATCACCACATCCAAAACAGATCCTCCATTCAAACTTCAAAATCAAATTCAAATTCAAACTCCAGCCGCCTCGAGCCGCGACCCGAGCATCCACGTACCCCTCTGCGCTGATAGGCCTTGTGCCGTGCGTCTGCAATGCCAGTCTGTCTACTCAGTCTGCACGCCAAACAAAGGCCGAGCGACATCCCTCCACCGTCACGCAGTCATAATTGGAAGAAATTGAGTTTTTTTTAATTACCTTATTGGAAATATAATGTTTTAATACATAATTTGGAAGTGATGCACGTTGAAAAAAATGTACGTGATAATATATTGTGCACCATTTTAGGAATCAAGGGGAAATAAAAGGAAAGTGTTAATTCTCGACGTGATTTGCAAGAAATGGGATTGAGAAAACCTTTACATTTATAGCTGTGTGAAGGTAATCGGGCATAAATTCCTGCAGCACAGTACACAATGATTAAAAAATAGAATCAAAAATTTCTATAAATTTTAAAGACTGTCAAGGTACCATATGGTTATTTCTCTAATATTTCCAATCATGTCAATATGACGATCATGACATTACAGGGGTTGAAAAGTCATGATAATCATATTCTTCTTCAACAATTAATTCCTATATCAATTTTTGATTGCTTACCTACCTAGGTTGTTGAGTCGTTGATTAAAGTTTCTAATTTTTTTAGACAGTCCTGTTCAAGGAATCACCGCATTAGTGATTTAAAAAAGTAGCAGGATAATATTGTACTTGTACTATGTCACCTAGAGAAACTATTTTTGCTATCTTTTTTTGATGTCATGGTTCACTTGACTATGCATTTAACTGGTGAAGTCATTACTGGCAGTCCTATTCAATTCAGGTGGATGTATCCAATAGAGCGATACTTAAATACATTAAAACGGTATGTGCACAACAAAGCTCATCTGGAAGCTTCAATAGCCAAGGGATATTTAATGGATGAGTTTACTAATTTATGTGCTTCATATATTGATGAGGTTGAAACAAAGACAGATAAAACCTCCCAGAATGAAGAGGGTTCTATTGGAGAAGTAATAACGTTTGATATGCACAACGACGAGTGGGTTCAAGCTCATCGATATGTTTTTTTCAACACTCCATAAGTTATGCCATTGATACAGTAAGTTTTATAGTTGATGTGTCTTCTGTTTCTATATTTATTTTATTACTTACCTTTTATTGTGTTTTGATTTAGGATGCATATCGCTGATTTGAAATGTGAAAAGTCTCGTGCAACTGACTATCAAATCCAAAAAAATCATTTTAACACATTTCATGAGTGGTTTAAGACTCGTGTATGTATAAATAATTAATTTAATATTTTATAGTGCAACTTAGTTGTATTTTCAAAATCCTTTCTCCATTTAACTATGTGAAATTTTTATATTCAAAAGATATGTGATTTAAGTACCCATACTGTGAGTAAAGAACTCAACCAACTAGCTGATGGACCATTTATTACAGCTCATCGCTACAAGTCTTTGGATGCTAACAGATTCTGATTTCATATTAATGATATTGACATGAACCAATCCACACAAAATAGTGGTGTTGGTTTTTATTTTGTTAGTGTGGGTTATTATTATGGACTGATGAGGGATATTATTGAGGTTATTTATGGTCGTGCCTTAAAACACATATTTTTAATGTGTGATTGGGTCTATCCGGTTTGTGGAATGAAAGTTGATAACTTCCAATTTACGTCAATAAACTTTAACAATATGATATATAAAGATGAATGAGTAAGCAATGATACCTTCATACTAACATCGCAGGCAAAGCAAGTTTACTTTTTCGGAATTGATTCCGATTGGAAAGTTGTGGTGAAAATGTCTAGAAGAAGGGTTTTTCTGATTGACCAAGAGGAACCTGACATTGTCGCATTTCCTAATAAAACACTTGACCAAAAAACAGTAGTTGTATGAGATGAAGATATAAAATGGTACAGAGATACAATTGAAGTAGATATGATAGACTTTCATGATTAGTAAAAATTGTAATTATTTCCCCAGTTAATGTTTGTAAAAAATTTGATGAGTTATATATGTATAAAAATTTATTGATTTAACTATAATTTTTTTAATGTAGGTATGCCACAGGGTGGTCAGAGTGGTTCACCTGATGTTGTCGGTATGTATGTTTTCATTTTTCAAAATCAATTGATTTTAATTTTCTATGTATATTTCCCTAACTCTTTCTAATTTTTTAATTAAAAATTTAGTTATATTGTAATTGAATTATGAATTATGTTTATTAGGATATAGTGCATCTTCCAGTAGACGCAGTGGTCCTGGTAGAGGGGTTTGATCCTATAACTTTGGAGACTAATTGGATCTGTTATTTGATGACACATTTCATCCAGTCGGAGAAGGTGCAACTGTATTGATTCGTTAGTTTGGGTATATGATACGATACCCACACATATTTTCTCTAACGAATCATGATTGTACTTATTTCCCCCAGGATACGATTGAAAGATTATGGAGGGAGGTTTAGGTAAATTCAATGTTTAATTTTTCATGATATTGTTTTTATTATTGTCGCATCTACGGACTATTTTTTTTAACAGGATAATTTGAAATACTATCCATTTGAGTTTCGGGCCGTATGTATCTCCAAATACTAAAACTTGTGGAAGGATTATAAGGTAAGGGTGAAGATAGATCAGTGGATACTATTTTTGGGTGTGCCATACTTTCTACAGTGAGTACCTCTGGGCATTCTTCCCGTGTAGTGGTAGGATTTGGTTGCGTTTTGGTCGAGTGAGGTGATGATGGTAAGATTTATTGCTTTTAATCTAATAATGAATAATTTTTCATATGTCTATTAACTAAATACGTTGAATTTAGATTGAGTCTGCTCGTCATTCACATAATCGGGTGATGCAGGGCACGCCTTCCAAACTTGCCACTCAACGTGCGTCACAGCTCAGACATGATGTAAGTTTAGAATTCACTATTCATTCATATATTAAAAAAAATATAGTATAACATGGAGAGCCCCTTTATTATAGTTACACCAATGAGGTGATATTCTTGATCAGATGTTCATATAGGCGAGGACTTATAGGGTGGGTGATCCCGACGTTGTCGGTGTTATAGTAAGAAAATTATTTTCTAATAAATGTATTTTTATTTTATATAAATTATTCATATTTTTTCATTGATTCATTATGTATATGCTACAAGATCATTTTGATGCCCAGTTAGCAGAGTTTCCAAAGGAGAAACGCCGTAGTGGTGTGTATAGAGATGAGATATTTCCGCGTGTCGTGGGGCGTGACGGTCATGGTTATTCTTTGACTTATGGCGGTGGTGTCCCACGACATGCAGTTGTTAGAGAAGAGGCGATGGATGAATGCAGAGATGTAGGGATGCGCACACATACTCAAATAGATTCTACCATGCAGGCTATGTAGCGCAATATGTATGCACGGTTTCAGCAGTTAAGTACAGAGTATGAGGAGAGTTTATCACAGATGTCAGCACGTATCGATGAAGTGACGACGCAACGTCTAGTTGATGGTACACAAGTGGCACCATAGGTAAACAATAAAACAAACCATACTCATATTCACTTCTATTGATATGTTTAAGATACATAATATTGATATATATTGTAGGCTCTAGATATAGCTGGTGGACATCGCAATGATATTGGTGATCTAGATGAGGATGAACCCCATGCATGCGGTAATTTACATTACCATTTTAATATCATACATGAATTAGTAATTAATAATTATTCTCAAAACTTTATTTTTATTTACACATCTCTGTTTTATTGTTTTAATTCTTGTGATTTAATTCATTATTTTAAAGTTTACTTGATTGTTAATTATGATATATTACATAACACTTCAATTCATTAAGATTTATCTTTCTTTTAAGTTTAATTGGCTGGTTTTTGGAGCAGCCCCTTTCGATGAGCAGAACACTCATGTAGACACACATCCATTTCTTATTGGTATAATATTCATTACTTGTAATAAATTAATAATAACGGGCTTTAGGATGTACGGTGTGTGCGGTATGGCTGAATATGTGTTTTTTAAGTGTTTGGCGCACTTGAAAAACATGTGTGGGGTGGTCAAAACCATCTGAATGACATCAGAATGCCATGAAATCAAATGACAACAACTAGTGAATAAATTTTGAAATGGTTGGGCAGATGACACATCAATAAAAGGTGTCATGTGATCGTGGTGACCGAAAATGAAAATTTGGTGCCATAAAAGACCAAAATGAGCATTTAATGGTCAAATGCATAGAGAACGTGCTTGTAATAACTTGAAATCACATTAAAACAATATAATTATTATTCTTGATGTGTACGAGGAGGCGACACATCAATCAGACATATTATTTGTGCGGTACAGCTGAATATGTGTTTTTTTAAGTGTTTGGCACGCTTGAAAAACATGTGTGGGGTGGTCAAAACCGGCCGAACGACCTCATAATGCCATGAAATCAGACAAAAATCAGTGAATGAATTGTGAAATGTTCAGGAGAATGTCAATCATAGGTCTCGTGTGACCACGGTGAACGAAAATGAAAATATGGTGGCATAAAACACCAAAACGAGCGTTTAACGGTCAAATACATAGCGAACGTGCTCAGAATGACTTGAAATCATAGGAAAAAATCTAATTATTATTTTTGAAATTTACAAGGAGACGAAACATCAATCAGATGTTCATTTTTCATGGTACAGCTGAATATGTGTTTTTTAAGTGTTTGGCGCGCTTGAAAAATGTGTGTGGGGTGGTCAAAACCGGCTGAACAACCTCAGAATGCCATGAATTCAAAAGAAAAAAACCGATGAGTGAATTTTTAAATGGTCAGGTAGAAGGAATGTTAATCGGAGGTGTCATGTGACCGCGTTGACCGAAAATGAAAATATGGTTCCATAAAAGACCAAAACGAGCATTTAACGGTCAAATGAATAGCGAACGTGCTCAGAATGACTTGATGTAATGTCTCAGAATTTCCATGTAATTTTTTTTATTTATATGGAATTATTTTGAGACTGTGAAATTTGATGACACATAATTCCGAGGTTCGGAGAGCCCAGAACGGAATTTTAAACTTTTTTTAAGGTACATTCAGTAAACTTGTGAGCAGGATTTTCTATCTTTTGAACCGTTTCTCATATTGAAAATCCAAGGGCACCATTGAATTCAGAATGTTGGGATTCTTCTAGAAATGACTTAACTTTGGCCGACAAGGGTCGATCAGAAAAATTATTTTTTGGACTTTTTGAGAAAAATAATAAAATAATTTAAAGAATTATTTTATTTTATTTCTCACTTTTGATTCCTAGATGGCGACGCTGCGGGGCAGCGACAGGGTGGTGACGATGGGCATCAATGAGACTCGTTAATGGCTCATTAAACTCGCAGTGTAACGACGCTTTAATGACGCGTAACAGCTATGTTGTTTCTTAAATAAAATGGAATAATGACATGATGTCGTGTCATAATGGGAACATTGTGACGTGCTCCTATTTATAGTTCGACGTGTTTGATAAATATGGATTAAAAATTTGGAGGATTCTCTGGCAAACCTCTGACAGACTTCCACCCTAGAAAAGAACAAAGATCACCGGCGGAACTTCATCTTCTTCGTCATGCCTTTCAAAGATCAGAGCTGAGAAGATATGTCAACGTCTTAACCCCTCGAGGACAAACATGCGGCAATAAACTTCAAAGAGGTATGGGTTTTTAATTCATTGTTATTCTCCATCCATTTCTAGAAATGATGAACACGGGTCAATCGACGAACAAGTTGACCCATGATTCGTGCATTTATGCGGGAGGGTGTTTCATTCTCGGGGTTTTTTATTCGAGGTTCAAATATTGGCATGTAACAATTGAATGGAGACTCCTCAAACCTCCCCCATATTTAACCCTTCTAACGCAGAGGGTGCAGGATGACACGAACAAAGGCTTGGACCCCTCTGTTTATGCACTCATGGTGAACGTTTTGTCTGAAGCGATGACAAGGTGGCTTTGAAGGCTTCGCGGTAAAGAGGATGCTCCCTGGAGGCCGTAAGCACAGGCGGCGTGAAGAACAGATCACCAGAGTGCGTTCGGTGGTCCGCCAAAGGATCTAACGGCGCACCAGTGCTAGTAGCGGCAACACACGGCGGAGGTAGAGGCATGCACCAACCACGTTCCGAATGGCAGGAGCAGGCCGCCATTCGTGTCGGCGGCCAGGTGGAGTGGCGCGCTGGTGTGGCGGAAGTCGCGGCCGATCGGGTCGCAGTGTTGGAGACCTAAGATGCCATCATAGCGCCGCGTTGACTAGGGTCAACCCGTGGACTGAGTCCACGGGTGATGTTGAGGTTGGCCGGTCATCATCGGTCGCAGACACATGAAGGAGCGGCCCGCTCCTTGTGGTCCGCACTCGGACAGGGAGGGACGCGATAGTCCACTGCGTCCCAGGTGCACCCCACCAGCTGCCAACGTGGAAGGTCTTCAGACCAGTGGGATGCACCCCCAGCGGGCCGGTCCGGACTAGACCGGGTCGCCGGGTGACCCGGCAGGCTAGACCCTCTGCTAACTAGGCCAGGTCCAACGAGGCCTATTGGGCCTGACCCGCTGGCTAGGCCGGACCAGACTGACTCCGACCCACACCAGGTCAGGTTGGGTCCGTCTGAATGAACCCAGGTATATGGAACCCCTGATCCGGGTTTGTTGGGTCGGTCCAACCGGGTCGGACCAGGCCCCATCGCAACCGGTCCCCTATTTACTAAAATGCTTGTATCTTGCAAACCGTGAGTCTGATTGATGGGTCGTTTGCGATGTTGGGACCCTCTCGAGGTGGAAGATCTTTCAGAATTATTTGTGGTGACTTTCATGGATGAAGAGAAGAAAAAAACTACTTGAGGATCTATGGAATCCTTCCTTTTTATTACATAACTTTTCATTACATTCTACATACAGAGGATCTTTAAAGTCTAGTGTATTGGAAATCAGGAACATAATACATGAAAACAACATAAAAAATCCTTCTAATACACTTTTAAGGCTTCATCATAGGTTCATCCTAAGTACAATTACTTCATCTCATAACCTGGAGTCATACATTAAAGGAAAGGGTGAGCAGAAGGCTCAGTAAGGAAAACAAGTGAAACACTTGACATGTGATCTTGAGAAATATTAATAAGAACATGATAAAAATCATAAAGTCATGAGAAATGGAAGAATAGGAATATCATGATAAAAAAAACATGAATCATAACTTGAATACGTGGCTTCAACATTTCATTTAGACATTCATGAACATATCACCAAGTTTCATCCCCAAGGTGTCATAAAAATTACCAAGGTTATTCACCAAGGTATCGTGAAACTTGTCATCTTTAGAGATTAATTATTTACACAATGAATTGGATAACTATCAGGGCACACCCTTAATATGTCTTTACTTTCATGTGAGCCACATAGATCATAATCAAAAATTCCATAAATAACCCATAGAGAACAAAATAAATGGGTTTCATTTCAAAATCATGACATTTTAAAAGTTCTTAAAAACAAGATCATTATATCAATTATAACCCATGGAAAGGGAGTGAGGGTTATATGTATGTTAATTATAGAATGAAATATATCATTTTTTTTATTTATGAATTCCCATAGAAAAGAAATAGGTCTGGGTATTCACATAAATAAAACAAGAGAATTTCTTGAGAGAAAGAGAGAGGAATTTTGAGATAAACATTCTACAGCCTAATGGCTACATAACATCCTTTTAGAAAACATTAAAAAGAGAGGGTACAAGGGTAACCCGCTCATAAATAACTCATAATATAGTATAAAGTCATAATAACATGGAGATAAGAATATGGTATGGATATTTGAATGTCATACCACATGAAAAGGAAACTTGAAAGGAAAGGGAAGATGCAATTTCTTTTATAAAAAAATCACCAGCCTAACGACATCACTTAAAAATTCAGAAAAATCAATTGATGAGAGTGGAAAGGGTATATCATCATTTGGAAATGAAATGGACAGTAGTAAATATATATAATAACAAACCCCCACATAATAAAATGGAACTATAAGACATAACGTAAAGGAAGTCGTGACTTAAAAGAGGAGGGTGAAAGATTCTCTTACCTTGAAGAGTAACTTCAAAAGATTCAAGGTCGGGACCTTGGGAGGCTTGAGGGAACCTTAGGAGGACTCCTTGAGAGGTAAGGATACCATAAATTCGTTTAGGAGGATTTTTGAATGAAATGAATGAGGAAATGGCTTGGTATTTATAGGAAAAGTGAGGGAATAAATTATTAATTTCCAAGGGACACCTCATCGGTGGTATTTGCAAAACCATGGGCTTGTCCATGGTATTTGCCCATGGTATTGTCCACTTGGGAAACCTCATAGAATATCTCACTATTCACAAGTTGTCCAGAAAGCTTACATCATTATTACATCATTAATGATGTCATTAAACACCCGAAACTCAAAACTGTATTTTTACTATTCACCGAAAATTCAATTGTTTCAGAAAAATCCCAAAAATTCACCCTAACCTAAAATCGATGATCTGAATTAAAAAATGAACTCCATTTTATGAAAATAATTTTATAGATATTTTTCATTTAATTTTAAAATAAAATCATTATTTATTCAAAAAAACAACTCTAAAACTATAACTCGTTTAGTAAGTCCTTAAGAAAGTAATCAAGGTCCCATAAAATTATCGTATAACCATAATACAATAAAGTAAAAATTTATGATTACATTTTATGAAAATATATTTCCATTTTAAATTATTAAATTAATTATAAAATTGTAAATAAAATATTTATGACATACAAAAATACCAAAACTTATACTATGATCGATTTTTCACTTTTAAGATGTTTAAATTGTATTTATACATTCATGGGTGAAGTTTTTATTTTTTTGGACAATTTACTATTCATTATTATTCATTACTATTTATACGGGTATGTTACTATTCATACTTTACTATTCACTAAAAATCAAGTTGATCTTATTAGACTCTAAATTTCTCATTGATCACAACTGTAGAAGACCATTTTTTGAAAATCATTTCACATTATTAATTATTTAATGTTTATAAATATTTTAAAATACCCTTTTTCCCCAAAATTCATTAGTAAAATGGAACTATAAATTCATCCTACATTTATCTGGATATTTGAAATTCACAAACTTTATCATAAGAAGAAATAATAATTTTATTTATATAAAAGGATTGCACAAAGTAGCTAAGGTCGTGTTACATAGCCCCTTATAACACCTGCATAGGCCCTAAGTGTAAGGTGTGTTATGGTGATAGAATCTTGGGGCAGCTCGTACAATATTGCCTGAGTGGTGATTTCTATCAGCTTGAACTTCTCCCTTAGGCGATTCCATTCAAGCTTCACATGATAAAGTTCGGCTTGGTCTTGGTACAAAGCAAAGCCCAGTGATGCTACCTATTTCCCAAGATTTGATAGATGTGCTTCATATGGCCTGAGTCTACTAGATGATGCCATCGAATCTTTTTTCTATATTAATTAACCAAGATCATTTGAATTTATAAACAATAATTGTAATGTTAAGAATTTAGTTTCCAATGGTTATATTGAACAATGTACATATAACAGTCAAAACCCAATAGTCTCATTTAATTATACTCACTTCATTAATTAAAGGATATAGTTTTGTTGAGTATAAAATAAAATAACACACAAATTTAGGAAGTAAATATTATTAAAAATTTCGGGTTGTTACAGGAGCAGTTCTCCATAGCGCGCTACATACGGAACCCTGCGGTTAGCTGAGACCTGAAGACTACTCGACAATGGCCCAGTGGGAAGCAGCTCTGTGTGACCCAACATGCCCATGGTGGGGAGTGGCTCTGTGTGACACGACAGGCCCACAGTACTCGACAGGAGGATTACTTCAGTTCGACCAAGGTGGGAAGCGACTGTATGTTACCTAGAAGGCCTGCGGTGGGGATCAGCTCTATGTGACCCAGCATACCCACGGTACTCATCAAGGATGAGTACCACAATAGTTTAAGGTTAGTGTGAATCGGCTCTGTGTGACCCGGTAGGCCCACTGTACTCTATAGAGGAGGAGTTCTCTAGCGGCTGAGGAGTTTGACATTTGTGACTGACGATGCTACTACTACTACCCTAAAAAATATTTGGTGTGAGCTTTCTTGTGTTTTTTTATTTACTTTGAGGAATTGTTGTGTGTTATTTAATTTTGTTTTGGGGTCCCTACTAAGTACTTTGTTACTCACCCCCGCACGGTTTTTTCCCACATGTATTGTTTCTGGTGCAGACAACTAAAGTTTCGACAGGGGTGCTTAGGGAGACGGGACGAACGGATGCTACAACAATGGACTTGGTGGCCTAGGACAAGGCAGGACCCAGTATGACCGAGCAGATAGGATTTACTACTTCGGCTTCCAGTATCTTTACTACTCTCACGATTAGGTGGGGTTTACTATATGTGGCCATCATAGCACTTTTCGTACTTTACAATTTTCAGTACTTTTTCTTGGGTTTGTATTCTGGCCCACTTTCTTTCAACTGTACTTGCACTCAGTTTATTCAGTGGTATGATGTTTCCCTTTTGTGAGTTGGGACTTGGTTGGGAGTGTGTGTGCATACAAGTATCCAAGATAATGCCTCCCACTTACAGGTTGATTCCTTCAGCGCTAGTCGCTAGCCCCTGGACTTCAGGAGGTGGGCTTGGGGTAGTCACGACATGGGCCCCGGGGGACGGTTCATGACAAAGTGGTATCAGAGGGTGGTCAGTTCCCCCTAAATACTGGGATTCTGATGTTTTTTTGTGGAAACAATGTTAAGTGTTGCGAGTTTGACTTTCATATTCTGGGAGTCCAGTGTTGGTGTAACAGCCAACGTATCCATACACCAGGACCTTGAATTTTGTTTTTGACTCAATACATGAAAACACTTGTTGCATAAGTGTCTCCTTATTTTTGAATAAGAGTCGACTCACTAGCTATAACCTTATAACCTTGGTACATCTTGATCTATCTCAGGATGTATCCACGTGGATGACCAGCCAGGATCCTGATACGAGGTCGCAAGGACAGCCTGCCTAGTGACGAGGCGTTCATTCAGGGACCATTTCAAGAGATGGACCCACTGGGTGGTTCACCAGTGCTACCACCACCCCATGGTTAGAATCTACTTCCGGAAGTTTTGGTATAGGAAATTCGTAGGCTCAATGCCCTACATGAGTTTCAAAGATAGAGATCTCCCAGTTTTAGGGGAGAGATGGATCCCCAGTTTGCTAAGGACTGGCTGGAGGCTGTGATGTGGGTCTTCTGCTTAGTGAGGACACTACCTGACCAGATGACGATCTTGGCAGTGAGACTTATATAGGTATCGGTAGGGAGATGGTAGATTTTGACCATACAGACTCATGATGAGGCGACCCTCACTTGGGTTGACTTCGAGAGGCTTTTCTAGGAGGAGTTTTTACCCACGACCTTGCACTCTGTGTGCATCCAGGAACTACTTCACCTACAATAGGACATCATGACAGTGGATGAGTACTCAGCAAGGTTTACAGATCTTTCCCACTACTCCACATATATTGTGCGAGACCCTTTCTTTATAGATCGATCCTTTGAGCAGGGACTCGGGCAGGAGATCAGGGCTTCATTGGTGTCTCTCAGCATCCCTACCCAGGCCGAGAGCCCTTCTGATGGAGAGTTTCTTGGCGGATTAGGCGCTCGCAGCTAGAGCTACCAGTAGACCCCAGGCAGCAGAGTCTTCGACAGGCAACAGATAGCAGATGCGTGGGCCCAAGAGATCTAAGTCTTTCTAAGGATGACCTCAGGACTCAGGGTTGGTGGTGAGGGGCTCCTAGTCTAAAGGGAGTTGGCAGGGATTCAGACGGTGTTATGTGTGCGGCGGGCAGGGACACATGGTATGTGACTACCCGAACCACCGTACAGATGACCGGCAGACGGTCGAGGTAGCGAAAACGGTTTGATAGAGGAGGTTTGCAGGGAGGAGAACATGGCAGGGGAGATGGATGAGAGAAATGTGGTGGGTTAAGGTTTGATATGTTACGTGCACCACCCCCAGGTGGTCCACCCCAACCTCCAGGAGAAGGCGGACAAAGGAAAGCTCAGCTCCAGGCAGCATAGGCTTACTACCATGGTGCTCCAGAGATGATCTGAGGTACGATATGTGTCTTCTCCACCCTAGTTGTAGTACCTATAGACATAGGTTCTAGTCAATCCTTCCTTTCCACAACTCTCGTTTGGAGCTCAGAGATTCTGGTGGATATGTTGGATCGATCCTTATAGATAGAGACTCCTAAAGGAGATGAATTGACAATTACACACTAGTTCTTGCAGTGTGACATTACTCTAGGAGGCGAGATCTTTGGTTGATATCTCCTAGTAGTAGCATCGAGGCTTACAATGTCATCTTGGGTATGGACTGGTTATCTACAGTCCGTGGTCAGATCGACTGTTTTAGGCGTACAATGCGGTGTGTCAGCACAGATGGGACCATGTTTTCCTTCACTGGCAAGAAGGAAATCCTTGCAGTGTAATATGGACTCTCTCGAAGGAGGGTGTATTCGATCACTTTCCAGTTGGCTAGCCTCACCCTCAGTGCAGTGGAGGAGAGGAGTCCAAGTTTTCCTATAGTGGTGGATGAGTACGAGGATGTTTTTCCTGATGAGGTTTCAGGGATACCTCCTCGTAGAGAGGTAGACTTCTCTATCGACATATACCCTGAGATGACACTGATATCTACACCATCATATTGAATGGGTCCCACAGAGCTTCATAAGATGAGGGTACAACTGGAGGACTTACAGGATAAGGGGTTCGTAAGACCCAGCGTTTCACCATGGGCAGCCTCGATGCTTTTTTCCAAGAAGACAGATGGGAGTTGGAGGTTGTGCATGGACTTTCGGGGCCTAAACTAGGAAACTGTGAAGAACAAGTACCCACTGTTGAGAATTGATGACCTCTTAGACTAACTGAAGGGGGAAAAGTGGTTCTCGAAGATAGACCTTAGATCAGGATACCACCAGCTTTGGGTACGGGATGAGGATGTACCGAAGATGGCCTTTAGGTGTCGTTACGACCACTATGAGTTCCTGGTGATGCCTTTAGGCATAAAAAATTCCCCAGTAGTGTTCATAGGCCTCATAAATAGGATCTTCCAGCCCTACCTTGACTGGTTCATCATGGTCTTCATTGATGACATCTTGGTGTATCTAGCGTCAGAGGAAAAGCACGCTACACACCTGCAGATAATCCTGGATACACTCTGAGAGCACCATATTTATGGTAATATCTCTAAGTGTCAGTTCTGGATATAGGAGGTCCACTTTCTGGGGAAAATCATCTCTAAAGTTGGAGTTACAGTAGATCTAGTGAAGATAGAGGTGGTGTTTTCTTGGGATCCGCCCAGGAATGTGACTGTGGTACGGAGCTTCTTGGGGTTGGCTGGTTACTATCAGAGGTTCGTGTCCGACTTTTCTAGGGTAGAAACACCCTTATCAGCATTTACATGGAAGGTACATCCCTTCGTGTGGACGTAGAAATTCCACCATAGTTTCCAGGAGTTGAGGCGGAGACTGACTAGTGCCCCCATCTTGAGAATACCATAGGAGGGAGTTGGGTATGTAGTTTACTACAACGCATAAGGGATTGGGCTCGGTTGTGTACTAATGTGGGAGAAAGCGGTGATCGCCTATGGCTCATGATAGTTGAGCCAACATGATCATAACTACGTGACCCACAACTTGGACATAGCATCAGCGGTCTTTGCGTTGAAGATGTGGTGGAACTACTTGATGGGCGAGTGGTTTACAGTTTACTCCGACCACAAGAGTCCCAGGTATATCTTCTCCTAGAAGGACCTAAACCTGAGACAGCGGCGATGGATAGAGTTCCTCAAATACTATGATTTTGAGATATTCTATACTCCTAGAAAGGGGAATGTGGTGGAAGACGCACTCAATGGGAGGACTGAGTTACAACTGCTGAGTGAGGCGACAGAGCAGTTAACCGCGATGCAAGTATCCCTCATGGATCATGGTGAAGCTGTTTACCTCCATTCAATGGTTTTTACTCACACACTCGTATAAAGAGGTAGGGAGGTACAGTTGGGGGATGTGGAATGCAAGGCCTGACATGCTCAAATATCCTCAGGATGGGCTCCTGGTGGATTTTCGATAGGTGGGGAGCACATCATCCTTTTCAGAGGGCGCACCTTAGTACCAGTGGAATTGTAGGAGGAGGTGTTGAGGGATTTCCATATTTCCCCTCTTGTGGTATATCCTAGAGTGGAAAGATGTATCAGGACCTTCGACGTCAGTATTAGTGGCCAGGGATGAAGAAAACAGTGGCCGAGGTCATTTCATGATGCCTCACTTGTCAGCAAGTGAAGGCTGAGCACCAGGTTCCGGTAGGCTTGACTCATCCAATCAAGGTACCAGAGTGGAAATGGGATGGTATCTCGATGGACTTCATGATGGGGTTACCATGTACATCTAGAGGTCATGAGTCTATTTGGGTGATTTTTGACCGACTCACCAAGTTATCTCACTTCCTACCCATCTGGGAGTAGGGAACGGTAGAGGGGTTGGGACGCCTCTACATCCATGAGATAGTGCGGCTTCACGGGGTGCCTTCAACGATCGTCTCAGATCGCAATTCCCGCTTTACATCCCAGTTGTGTAAGGGATTACAGGATGCATTCAGGGCACAGCTACGCTTGAGCATAGCTTTTTATCCCCAGACGGATGGTCAGACGGAGCATACCATACAGAACTTGGAGGGCATGCTTTGTGCTTGCGTCCTTGACTTTGGTCATAGTTGGGGGGACCACCTGCCATTGGTGGACTTTGCATACAACAACATTTATCACTCCACCATTGGCATGGCACCGTTTAAGGCCTTGTACGAGCGGCCTTGCAGATCACCTATATGTTGGATAGACCCAAGGGAGTCAGTACTCATGGGTCTAGAGTTGGTACTAGCTACCACCGAGAAGGTTCAAATCATCCAGGAGCGGATGAGGAATTCATAGAGTAGGCAGAAGACTTATGCCGACAGGAGACGGAGAACCTTGGAGTTTGAGGAGGGTGATCATGTGTTCCTTCGGGTCTCACCCTGATGAGGATTGTGGAGATTTTCTCAGGGTGGTAAGCTATCTTCGAGGTTCATCGGTACTTTTCATATCTTGAGCAGAGTTGGAGAGGTGGCATACTTCCTATCTCTTACCCCACAAATGCACCGGGTGTATGATTTTTTCCATGTGTCACAGCTAAGGAGGTACGTGCATAATCCATCGCATGTCATCAACTGGGGAAAGCTGGACATTGATGATGGGGCAACGTTTTCAGATTTCCCAATGAAGATAGAGGATCAATAGAAGAAGGTCCTACGCGGATGGTTGATTCCTCTAGTGAGCATTCGATGGAATCACGAGAATCTCCAGGAGAGCACATGGGAGCGGGAGGCTTAGATTCATGATCAGTACCCCCATCTTTTTATTTAGTTGTTGTTTTGGATTTCAGGGATGTAAATCCCTAACGTGGGGAGAATGTAACGTCTCAAAATTTCTATGTAATTTTTTTTATTTATATATAATTATTTCGAGACAGCAAAATTTAACGGCACGTAATTCTGAGGTTCGTAGAGCTGAGAACGTAATTTTGAACTTTTTTAAGGTACGTTCAGTAAACGTTCGAGCGGTATTTTCTATCTTTTGAACCGTTTCTTGGATCAAAAATCTGAGGGCGCCGTTAAATTCAAAACGCCGGGATTCTCATAGAAATGACTTAACTTTGGACGGCAAGGGCCGAGTGGAAAAGTTATTTTTCGAACTTTTCGAGAAAAATAATAAAATAATTTAAAAGATTTGTTTTATTTTTTTTTCTCACTTTTGAGTCTTGAATGGCGATGCTATGGGGCAGTGACAGGGCTGTGGCGATGCACATCAATGAGGCACATTAATGGATCATTAAACTTATAGTGTAATGACACTTTAATGATGCATAAAAGCTATGTTGTTTCTTAAATAAAACAGCATAACGATGCGACATTGCATCATAATGGGAATTTTGTGATGTTCCCCTAATTATAGTTTAACGCATTGGAGAAATATGGATTACAAATTTGGAGGATTCTCTAGAAAACCTCTGACAAATTTCCACCCCAACAAAGAATGAAGAACGCTGCCGGAACTTCATCTTCTTCATCACACCTTTTGAAGATCGAAGCTGAGAAGTGACATCAATGTCTTAACCCCTCGAGGAAGAACGTGCAGAAACGAACTTCAAATAGGTAGGTATTTTTTATTCGTTGTTCTTCCCTATCCATTTCTAGAAATGACGAACACAGGTCAACCCATGAACAGGTTGACCCGTGATTCATGCGTTTATGTGGGAGGGTGTTTCATTCTCAGGGTTTTATATTCGGGGTTTAAATATTGGCATGTAACTATTGAACAGAGACTCCACAAACCTCCCCCATTTTTAAACCTTATAACACGGAGGGTACGATCCGACATGAACAAATGCCCAAACCCCTCCTTTTGTGCGCTCATGGTGAACGTTTTGTCTAAAGCGACAGAAAGGTAGCTTTGAAGGCTATGCAGTAAAGAGGATGCTCTCTGGAGGCCGTAAGCACAGGAATCGTGAAGAAATAATTTCTGAAGTGCATCTAGTGGTCCGTTGAAGGATCTACCGACGCATCGGTGCCGACAGTGGCAGCACGCGGTGGCGGCGGTGGCACGCGCCAACCGCGTGCCGGATGGCATGAGTAGGTTTTAGTTCATGCTGGAGGCCATGTGGAGAGGCGCGCCGGTGCGGTGAAAGCCACAACCAATCGGGCTGCGGTGCTGGAGACTCACAGCGCCATTATGGTGCCGCGTTGACCCGGGTCAACCCGCAAACTGAGTCTGCGGGTGATATTAAGGGCGGCCAGTCATCACCATCCACAGGCGCATGAATGAGTAGCCCACTCCTTTCAAGTCGCGCTCAGATAGGGAGGGACACAGCGGTCTTCCGCATCCCAGGTGCACCCCACCAACTGCTAACACGGCTGGTCTTTGAACTAGCGGGTCGCACCCCCCAGTATGGGCTTCACCTGCACGTGTACTGAGTACTTTTTTACTCACCCTTGTACTGAGTACTTTGTTACTCACCCCTGTATGGGCTTCGCCCGCACATGTTGTGTCTGGTGCAGACGACCAACATTTCGATAAGGGTGCTCAGGGAGATGGGACAGACGGACACTACGATGGTGGAATTGGTGGCCTAGAACCAGGCGGGGCCCAGTAGGACTAGGCGGATAGGATGTACTACTTCAGCTTCCAATAGCTTTACTACTCTCATGATCAGGTGGGGTTTACTGCAGATGGCCATCAGAGCACTTTCTGTACATTACAGTTTTCAGTACTTTTTCTTAGGTTTGTATTCTGGCCCACTTTCTTTCAGTTGTACTTGCACTCAGTTTATTCAGTGGTATTTTTTTCCCTTTTGTGATTTGGGACTTGGTTGGGTATATGTGTGGGTATAGGTATCCAGGCTAATGTCTCCCACTTGCAGGTTGATGCCTTCGGTGCTAGTCGCCAGCCCCTGGCCTTTGGGAGGTGGGCTTGGGGTAGTCACGACGTGGGCCCCGGGGGATGGGTCGTGATGCTTGAAATCAGATGAAAACAATCTAATTATTATTTGTGACGTGTACGAGGAGACGACACGTCAATTGAACTTACGGTTTGCGCAGTACAGATGAATATGTGTTTTTTAAGTGTTTGGCACGCTTGAAAAATGTGTGTGGGGTGGTCAAAACCGGCCAAACAACCTTATAATTCCATAAAATTAGACTAAAACAACTGTTGAATGAATTTTGAAATGGTTGGGCAGACAGCACGTCAATCAGAGGTGTCGTGTGACTGTGGTGACCGAAAACACAAATCTGCTACCACAAAAGACCAAAATGAATGTTTAACAGTCAAATTCATAGATATAATGCTCATAATGACTTGAAATCACAGGAAAACAATCTAATTATTATTCATGACGTGTACAAGGAGATGGCACGTCAATCGGATGTGTGGTTTGTGCGGTATGACTGAATATGTGTTTTTTAAACGTGTGTGGGGTGGTCAAAATTGAACAAAAAACCTTGGAATTCTATGAAATCAGATGAAAACAACCAGTGAATAAATTTTGAAATTTTTGGATAGATGGAATGTCAATCAGAGGTGTCGTGTGATCGTGGTGTCCGAAAACTCACTTCTCATGCCATAAAAGAACATAACATGTGTTTAACTATCAAATACATAGTTAACGACATTGGAATGACTTCAAATCAGATAAAAAACTATAATTATTATTTGTGACATGTACAAGGAGACAGGACATAAATCATACATGTGGTTTGCACGGTACGGTTGAATATGTGTTTTTTAAGTGTTTGGTGCACTTGAAAAACGTGAGTGGGGTCATCAAAACTGGCCAAACGACCTCTAAATGCCATGAAATGAGACAAAAACAACCAGTAAATCAATTTTGAAATGGTCAGGTAGGCAGAACTTCAATCGGAGGTGTCGTGTGACCGTGGTGACCAAAAACGCAAATCTGGTGCCACAAAACACCAAAATGAGCTTTTAACGGTCAAATGCATAGATAACATGCTCAAAATGACTTGAAATCACAATAAAACAATCTAATTATTATTCGTGATATGTAAGAGAAGACGGAGCATCAATCAGACGTGTGGTTTGTGCGGTACGACTGAATATGTGTTTTTTAAGTGTTTGGTGGGCTTGAAAAATGTGTGTGGGGTGGTCAAAACTAGCTAAATGACCTCGGAATTCCATGAAATCAGAAAAAAACAACCAGTGAGTGAATTATAAAATTTTCAGGCATACAGCACATCAATAAGAGGTCTCGTGTGACTGTAGTGACCGAAAATAAAAATCGGGTTCCATAAAAGACCAAAACGAGCGTTTAACGGTCAAATGCATAGATAACGAGCTCAGAATGACTTGAAACTAGACTAAAATAATATAATTATTATTCATGACGTGTACGAGAATATGAAATGTCAATCGTATGTATAGTTAGCGCGGCATGGCTGGATATGTGTTTTTTAAGTGTCTGGCACGCTTGAAAAACGGGCATGGTGTGCTCAAAACTGGACGAACAAACTCGGAATTCCATGAAATTAGATGAAGACAACTGGTGAATAAATTTTGAAATGATTGGGTATACATCATGTCAATTGGAGGTTTCGTGTGACCGCGGTGACCGAAAATGCAAATCTGGTGCCATAAAAGACCAAAACGAGTGTTTAACATTCAAATGCATAACGAACGTGCTTGTAATGACTTGAAATCATTGTAAAACGATATAATTATTATTCTTGATGAGTATGAGGAGATGTAATGTTAATCAAATGTGTGGTTTGTATGGTAGGGATGAATATGTGTTTTATAAGTGTTTGGCGCGTTGGAAAAACGTGTGTGGGGTTGTCAAAATCGAACGAATGACCTCAAAATTCCATGAAATCAGATGAAAACAACCAGTGAATGAATTTTGAAATGGTTGGGTAGACAGCACGTCAATCGGAGGTATCGTGTAACCGTGGTGACCGAAAACACACTTCTTGTGTCATAAAAGACCATAACATGTGTTTAACTATCAAATGCATAGCGAACGACATCAGGATAACTTGAAATCAGACGAAAAAAATCTAATTATTATTCATGACATGTACGAGGAGACAACACATCAATCGGATGTTCGGTTTTCACGGTACGTCTTAATATGTGTTTTTTATGTGTTTGGTGTGCTTGAAAAACATGTGTGGGGTGGCCAAAACTATACGAACGACCTAGGAATGTAATGAAATTAGACGAAAAAAACTAGTGAATGAATTGTGAAATTTCCGGGCAGACAACACGTCAATTGGAGGTGTCGTGTGACCGCGGTGACCGAAAATGCAAATCGGGTGCCATAAAAGACCAAAACGGGCGTTTAACGGTCAAATGCATAGAGAACATGCTCAAAATGACTTGAAATCATAGGAAAACAATCTAATTATTATTCATAATTTGTATGAGGATAATTCGCGTCAATTGGAAGTGCGGTTTGTGCGGTACAGCGGAATATGTGTTTTTTAAATGTTTAGCGCACTTGAAAAACATTCTTGGGGTGGTCAAAACTGGTTGAATGACCTCAGAATGCCATAAAATCAGATGAAAACAACTAGTGAGTGAATATTGAAATGGTCGGGCAGACGGCACGTCAATCAGAGGTGTCGTGTGACTACAATGACCGAAAACGCACTTCTCATATCATAAAAGACCATAACATACGTTTAACTGTCAAATGCATAGTGAACGACATCAGAATGATTTGAAATCAGATGACAACAATCTAATTGTTATCTGTGACGTGTATGAGGAGACAGAACGTCAATCGGATGTGCAGTTTACACGGTACAGCTGAATATGTGTTCTTTAAGTGTTTAGTGAGCTTGAAAAACATGTGTGGGGTGGTCAAAACTAGTCAAACGACCTCAGAATTCCATGAAATCAAAAAACAAACAAATTTTGAATGAATTGTGAAATGGTCGGGTAGACAGCACATCAATCGGAGGTGTCGTGTGACCGTAGTGGCCGAAAATGCACTTGTCGTGTCGTAAAAAACCAAAACATGCGTTTAACTATCAAATTCATAGAGAACGTGATCATAATGAATTTAAATCACAGGACAACAATTTAATTATTATTCATGACATGTACGAGGAGACAACACGTCAATCGGACATGCAGTTTGCGTGGTCCGGCTGAATATGTGTTTTTTAAGTGTTTGGCGTGCATGAAAAATGTGTGTGGGGTGGTCAAAACCAGATGAACGACCTCAAAATTCCATGAAATCATAATAAAATAACTGGTGAAAGAATTTTGAAATGGTCGGGCAGACGGAACATCAATCGAAGGTGTCATGTGACCGCGGTGATCGAAAACGCACTTCTCATGTCATAAAAGACCATAACATGCGTTTAACTATCAAATTCATAGATAATGACATAGTAATGAATTGAAATCAGACTAAAAAATC
This sequence comes from Viscum album, assembly GCA_963277665.1. Classification (NCBI taxonomy): domain Eukaryota; kingdom Viridiplantae; phylum Streptophyta; class Magnoliopsida; order Santalales; family Viscaceae; genus Viscum; species Viscum album. The sequence continues at coordinate 371,227,492 of OY728137.1, forward strand.
TAATTATTATTCTTGATGTGTACGAAGAGATGACACATCAATCGGACGTGTGGTCTGCACAGTACGGCTGAATATGTGTTTTTTAACTGTTTGGCGCAAATGAAAAACGTGTGTGGGGTGGTCAAAACCTACCTAAAGACCTTGGAATTCCATGAAATCAGATGACAGAAACAACTGGTGAATGAATTTTGAAATGGTTGGGTAGACGACACATCAATCAGATGTGTCATGTGACTACGGTGACCGAAAATGCAAATCTAGTGCCATAAAACACCGAAACGAGTGTTTAATGGTCAAATGCATAGATAACATGCTCATAATGACTTGAAATCACAAGACAACAATAAAATTATTATTCTTGATGTGTAATAGGAGACGAAACGTCAATCGGACGTGTGGTTTGTGCGGTACGGCTGAATATGCGTTTTTTAAGTGTTTGGCGTGCTTGAAAAACGTGCGTGGGGTGGTCAAAACCAGCTGAATGACCTCGTAATGCCATGAAATTAGAAAAAAACAACCAATGGGTGAATTGTAAAATGTTTGGGCATATGGCACGTCAATTGGAGGTGTCGTGTGACTGTAGTGACCGAAAACGCAAATCTGGTGCCATAAAAGACCAAAACGAGCATTTAATGGTCAAATGCATAGAGAGCATGATCAGAATGACTTGAAACTAGACTAAAGCAATATAATTATTATTCTTGATGTGTACGAGAAGACGACACATCAATCGTACGTGCAGGTTGCGCGGTATGGTTGGATATGTGTTTTTTAAGTGTTTGGCGTGCTTGAAAAACATGCATGGTGTGTTCAAAACTAGATGAACAAACTAAGAATTCCATGAAATTAGACTAATATAATCGGTGAATGAATTGTGAAATGATCGGGCATACATCACGTCAATTTGAGGTGTCGTGTGACTGCGGTGACCGAAAACGCATATTTGGAACCATAAAAGACCAAAACAAGTGTTTAACAGTCAAATGCATAACGAACACGCTTGGAATGACTTGAAATCATAGTAAAACAATCTAATTATTATTCCTGACGTGTACGAGGATACGGAATGTCAATCAGACGTGTGGTTTGTACGGTAGGGTTGAATATGTGTTTTATAAGTGTTTGGCGCACTGGAAAAATGTGTCTGGGGTTGTCAAAATGAGACGAACAACCTCATACTTCCATGAAATCAGACAAAAACAATAGGTGAATGAATTTTGAAATGGTCGGGTAGAAATCACATCAATCGGAGGTATCATTTGACTGTGGTGACCGAAAACACACTTCTCGTGTCATAAAAGACCATAACATGCGTTTAACTATCAAATGCATAAAGAACTTCATCAGAATGAATTGAAATCAGACGACAACAATATAATTATTATTGATGACATGTATGAGGATACAAAACATCAATCAGATGTGTGGTTTGTGTGGTACATCTGAATATGTGTTTTTTAAGTGTTTGGTGCTCTTGAAAAACGTGTGCGGGGTGGTCAAAACTGGATGAACGACCTAGGAATTCCATGAAATCAGACGACAAAAACCGGTGAATGAATTGTAAAATTTTTGGGCATATGACACATCAATCAGAGGTGTTGTGTGACCGTGGTGACCTAAAACACAAATCTAGTGCCATAAAAGACCAAAACGAGCATTTAACGGTCAAATTCATAGAGAACATGCTCATAATGACTTGAAATCATAGGACAACAATCTAATTATTATTCATGATGTGTATGAGGATAAGGCACATCAATTGGAAGTGTAGTTTGTGCGGTAAAACTGAATATTTGTTTTTTTTAAGTGTTTAGCGTGCTTGAAAAACGTGCTTGGGGTGGTCAAAACTGGCTAAATGGCCTCAGAATGCCATAAAATCAGATGAAAACAACCGGTGAGTAAATTTTGAAATGGTCAGGAAGACGACACATCAATCAGATGTGTCGTGTGACTGCGATGATCAAAAATGCACTTCTCGTATCATAAAAGACCATAATATACATTTAACTGTCAAATGCATAGAGAACGACATCAGAATAATTTGAAATCAAATGAAAACAATCTAATTATTATCTGTGACATCTATGATGAGACAAAAAATCAATCGGATGTGCGATTTGTGCGGTACGGCTGAATATGTGTTTTTTAAGTGTTTGGTACGCTTGAAAAACATGTGTGGGGTGGTCAAAACTAGTCGAACGACCTCGTAATTCCATGAAATCAGACGAAAACAACTGGTAAATGAATTGTGAAATGTTCGGATAAACGGCACATCAATCAGAGGTGTCGTGTGACCATGGTAACCGAAAACGCACTTGTCATGTCATAAAAGACCAAAACATGCGTTTAACTATCAAATTCATAGAGAAAATGATTGGAATGACTTTAAATCATAGGAAAACAATTTAACTATTATTCGTGACGTGTATGAGGAGACGACATGTCAATCGAACATGTGGTTTGCGCGGTACAGATGAATATGTGTTTTTTAAGTGTTTGGTGCACTTGAAAAACATGCATGGGTGGTCAAAACTGGCCGAACGACCTCAAAATTCCATGAAATCACAAGAAATTAATCTTTGAATGAATTGTGAAATGGTCGAAAAGACATAATGTTAATCGAATGTGTCGTGTGACTGCGGTGACCGAAAACGCACTTCTCGTGTCATAAAAGACCATAACATGCATTTAACTATCAAATGTATATATAATGACATAGGAATGACTTGAAATCAGACGAAAAAAAATCTAGTTATTATTCATGATGTGTACGAGGATATGACAAATCAATCAGATGTGCGGTTTGCTCGGTACGGCTGAATATGTGTTTTTTAAGTGTTTGACGCACTTGAAAACGTGTGTGGGGTGGTCAAAACCTTCCTAAAGACCTCGTAATTCCATTAAATCAGATAACGACAACAACTGGTGAATGAATTTTGAAATGGTTGGGCAGACGACACATCAATTGGATGTGTCGTGTGACTGCGGTGACCGAAAACGCAAATCTGGTGCCATAAAACTCCAAAACGAGTATTTAAAGGTCAAATGCATAGATAACGTGCTTGTAATGACTTGAAATCATAGGACAATAATCTAATTATTATTCTTGACATGTATGAGGAGACGGAACGTCAATCGGACATGCGGTTTTCACAGTACGGTTGAATATGTGTTTTTTAAGTGTTTGGCGCGCTTGAAAAACGTGTGTGGGTGGTCAAAACCGGCTGAATGACCTCGAAATTCCATGAAATCAGATGAAAACAACCATTGAGTTAATTTTGAAATGTTCATTTAGATGGCACGTCAATCGTAGGTGTCGTGTGACCGTGGTGACTGAAAACACACTTCTCGTGTCATAAAAGACCATAACATGCATTTAACTATCAAATGCATAGAGAATGACATTTGAATGACTTGAAATAAGATGGAAAAAATCTAATTATTATTTTTGATATGTAAAAGGAGACGACACATCAATTGGACATGCGGTTTGTGCGGTACGATTGATTATGTGCTTTTTTAAGTGTTTGGCGCACTTGAAAAACGTGTGTGGGGTGGTCAAAACTTGCCGAACGACCTTGTAATTTCAAGAAATTAGACTAAAACAACCAGTGAATGAATTTTGAAATGTTTGGGCGGACTGTACATCAATCGGAGGAGTCATGTGACCGTGGTGACCGAAAACGCACTTCTTGTGTCATGAAAGACCAAAACATGCATTTAACTGTCAAATGCATAGCGAATGACATCGGAATGAATTGAAATTAGAAAAAAAACAATATAATTATTATTTTTTATGTGAACGAGGAGACTAAATTTCAATCGGATGTGTGGTTTGTGCGGTACGGCTGAATATGTGTTTTTTAAGTGTTTGGCGCGCTTGAAAAACGTGCATGGGGTGGTCAAAATCAGCCGAATGACCTCAGAATGCCATGAGATCAGAAAAAAACAACTGATGAATTAATTTTGAAATGGTCATGTAGATGACACATCAATCGGAGGTGTTGTGTGACCACGGTGATCAAAAACGAAAATCTGGTGCCATAAAACACCAAAACGAGCGTTTAACAGTTAAATGCATAGAGAACGTTCCTGGAATAACTTGAAATCTTGAAATCATAGGAAAAAAATCTAATTATTATTTTTGATGTGTATGAGGAAGTAACACATCAATTGGACATTTGTTTTGTACGGTATGGCTGAATATGTGTTTTTTAAGTGTTTGGTGCACTTGAAAAACGTGTGTGGGGTGGTCAAAATCGTCTGAACAGCCTCAAAATTCCATGAAATCAGATGAAAAAAACCGGTGAGTGAATTGTGAAATGGTCGGGTAGACAACACGTCAATCAGAGGTGTCGTGTGACCATAGTGACCGAAAATGAAAACTTGGTGCCATAAAAGACCAAAATGAGTGTTTAACGGTCAAATTCATAGAGAACGTGCTCGGAATGACTTGAAATCAGACAAAAAAATCTAATTATTATTCTTTATGTGTATGAGAAGACGACGCGTTAATCGGGTGTGCGGTTTGCACGGTACGGCTGAATGTGTGTTTTGTAAGTGTTTGGCGCGTTTGAAAAATGTGTGTGGGGTGGTCAAAACCAGCTGAACAACCCCAGAATTCCATAAAATTAGACAACACCAACCCTTGAATGAATTTTGAAATGTTTAGGCAGACGGCACATCAATCAGAGTTTTTGTGTGACCGTAGTGACCGAAAACACAAATCTGGTGCCATAAAACACCAAAAATAGCGTTTAACGGTCAAATTCATAGATAACATGCTCAGAATGACTTGAAATCACAGGAAAAAAATCTAATAAATTTTCACAATGTGTACGAGGAGACGACATGTCAATCGGACATGCAGTTTTCATGTTATGGCTAAATATGTGTTTTTTAAGTGTTTGGCATGCTTGAAAAATGTGTGTGGGGTGGTCAAAACTAGACAAATGACCTCAGAATGCCATGAAATCAAACGATGACAACCGGTGAGTGAATTTTGAAATGGTCGGGTAGATGGAATGTCAATCAGAGGTGTCGTGTAACCGTGGTGACCAAAAACGCACTTCTTGTGTCATAAAAGACCGAAACATGCGTTTAAAAGTCAAATGCATAGTGAACGACATCAAAATGACTTGAAATGACTGGACAACTGACTTATTATTATTGGTGAGGTGTGCAAGCATATGACACATCAATCAGAAATTTGGTCTGATTAGAACCATAAAATTAGTGATTTTATATTTTTAAAAACGCATTCGAAATTATTGATATATTTTCAAAATCAAATACTATTGATCGATTACACTAATCTTGAATTGAAATATATTATTTCATTTCAATTATTTATTTGGATGTTTTTTTCGGTACTAATTTTTTTATTAAATTTTGTCATGCAGTTATATTCGATGATGGATGTAGAGCTTGGAAGATGATGAGATGAAGATATTTACGTGCATATGAGTTTAGAAATTTTGGAAAGGTTTTTTTGTGATTTTGAAATATAAGGTTTTTTATTGTATTGATAGCATTAAAAAATAAAAATAAAAAATCATATAGCGACCCCCATTTGACGGTTTCTATAGGTAATTTCAGCTGCACCTATAGCGACCGCCATTTGGCGGTCCCTATAGCCCATATTCGGCTCAGCTACACCATCCACCAAATGGCAGACACTATTAGCAACACTGATAGGCCTAAAGCGTACGCCGTTTGGCAGACACTAGGTGGACTATATAGACCTTTAACGACAGCTTTTGGAATTCGCTAAAATCCTTTTTTCTACTAGTGAAAACACCATGCTCAAGGGTTTATTTAGGCTATATCATTTCTATTAAATGACATGATATATCAACTTCCGTTAAAGAACATAAGGAAAAAAATATTTTCTCATGTTATTCATTAATTTAATATTACTCGTGACGCACCCAACGTATCCTACCTCGTAGCGAACATATGTTGTCATGCTTTTCGTAAATACATCAAAATACATGACTTATAATACTCATCAATAATAATCTTAAAATCTAAGAATCAATACACATGTTTGCAGATAGGAATATCCAATGACACGTATAAATGTGGGTTTCCTACTGGTTGGTCTCGTTCTCATAATAACCTACACTAGATATTACCAAGGGTGTATACCATGAGAAGGTACCTCAAAGTCCTATGAGTCTCCACCCCTAATATCCTGTATCATTTGTGTTCCTCAAATGATATCATCTAGCTATAGAATATATAATTAAGAATAGTTTTATAGAACTTCTGGGTTCTCATCATAGTGGGGAACTTCTATGACGTTTTGGTGTAACAACTACTCTTAGGACATTATCACATGCTATGTTATACATAAGATCAATCATGATGTGATAATTATTTTATTAATATTCAATCCTTTGAATACAGATTATTATAAATTACACAAAAGTTGGTTCCAGGGCACCAACTCCAAAAAAAGGACATATAACCTCAATAATCAAACATATATTATAGCATAAGGGTGTGAAAACAAGAGTCAATAATCAAGATCCAAGGAACATAACATATGCATGTGACATAACATAGAAACGTGACACAAACATAGACATAAAAACCATATCATAACTTGTTTCCCATATCATAATGGACCAGACGTCACTACTTATTTCCCATAGTGGATCAGACATCACAACTCATTTCCCATAATTATCTCATAAGATATATAAATTTTTACCCAATACATTTGTGGGCTATATAGGTCCTACTTGTCACATAATGATATATCATACATATGTGTGCCACAAGAATTTGGAAACATTCATCATTCCTTCATAGCTTAATTTACCCATGGAAAAGAAATGAGTTTCATGAAAACTTCCTTAAAATATTATAAAAATTCATCCAAAGCAAGAATTTTAATGATATAATATCCTTAATAAATCATAATAATCATTAAATTATGTTTAAAATGATTAAAATGATTTTATAAAATCATTAGAAATATGCTTTGAAAAAAAGAAAAAATATCCTTTCCTTTTTGGTAACTTTTAAAATAAAAAATTTACAAAAAAATGGGAACATAGTTTTCTTTGGAAAACCATGGGAACATGGAAATAAATATTGATAATTAATAACAAACATAATATTGGGAAAAGGTGATCAAACGGTAAATGTTAAAAAAACATTCTTTTCACACCTTTATAAAGAAAGTCAAAAATGACCTGTACAAAAAATTTTAAAAAGATTCCTTTCAAAACATTTTCAAAGAAAGCCAAAGATAATTTAAAATGACCTTAAAAATAATTGGACTATAGTTAATAAAATTCTTGAAACAATATAAAGAATATAGAATGTAGTAAAAAGAGTTGGTTAAAAGTTATCCAATATTTTAATGTAATGATTTAAAATAAAACCCCTTACGACTTTTAAAATCAAAACCCCCTTGAAAGAAAGAACTTGACAAGGAAATTAAAATACTATTTTTATAAGGATATTCATGATATAATTTTTCAAATATTTAGTATATGAACTATATAAATGAAAATGTGTGTATAATATGAAACATTTCTCAATGAAGTGAAATTGAGATTAAATTCTCTTACCTTGGACATCCGCTTAGTCGGACACGTAGTAACTTCCCTATATAATAAATTTAGGTTTATTATTAACATTAATAAAAACATTATTTGTAGTTATTTTAATTCATACCATCCCTTTATAATTCCTTGTTACCCATATATTAATTTTTTATTGTTAAATTTAACATTCAAGTGTTAACCGTTCTGTTTCCCTTACATGATCTGGTTCGACGGTTATGGTCCTTGAGCCTTGCTCATGGGTTCATCACCTCAAAAATGTTAATTATAAGTTAATAAATGTTTTTTATATAGTTATAAAGTCCCATATCCATTTCATAGAACTTATTTTGATGGTTCACATGTAACACTTAAAAATTCCCTTTTTCGATGATTGTTGAATTAAAAAAAATGAATTTATTGGTAAATATAGTTTTGAATATTACAACTAAAAAATTATGAAAACATCTTAAATTCAACATTATTACCTACTATTTACAATATTTAAGTTTTCTTAGTCATTAATGAGATAAAAATTATAACAATGTTCATGTAGGTGGTAAAACCAATCAAAACAAGAACACATTATAACAGTTGAATGAGTAAGAACATGTTATTGTATAGTGATAATATAAATTTTACAGAAGATTAATGGTTCCAAAGACATTTTTTTAAATTGATAAATTATATTCAAAAATTGGTAGATTAATAATATATAGAATAATAATCAATAAGAATATATCACTTATGTTGAGAGCTTGAATCTCCTTTTGAAGGGCCTCTTGAAAATGAGAGGTTTGAAACTTCTTCTTGAGACCAGAAGTTCAAGAAAATGGGAGAATATTTTTAGGAAAGGAAATATGGAAGATTAATGATAATGATTTTATTTTTCTTTTTTTGGATTTTAAGGGGTGGAGGAGGGATCCTTTTATATGTGAGAGGGGTGACATTTATGTAATATTAATTTCTTAATGTAAAAGGGGAAGTAATAATCATGAAAAGTGGATCCAAATTAGCCAAATTTTGATGATAAGATAGGGGAGGTCTATAATCCACTCATCCAATCAATTAGATATAATATTTTGTGATATTTTAGGCCTTATCTCTTAATTTAACCATGTGTTAACCATTTAAACCTATGTCAGGATAACTAACTTTTACCATGGTAACTTATTTTTTAATGAATAAAAATGAAATTGAAATTATTACCTAATTTGAAAATTCTTATTCAAAATTTGAAAATCATTTTCAAAGATTCAATTTATAAATGTGGTAAAAATTAATTTTAATAAATTTATACTAAATGCTACATAAAATACTTTTTAGAAAAATTCCCGTTTTAAGCATAAAAATAAATTTACACCAAAATCATGTATAAAACTAATTTCCATGAATTTATTGGTTTATTATTAAATAAAGAATAGTTTCTTGACTTTAAAATAAATCCAAAACCGAATTGATCATTGTGAATACTTAATTAAAGGAAAATGACCAAAATATTTTTATATTAGAATTAAATATAACTTATCTTCCAAAAAGTCAAGCATATATTTATAAATTCAATATATTAATTTCAAATGAATTATTTTACTCGTTAAATTAATTTTTTGTTGAGAAAAAGGTTTCATATATTTTTAATTCGTGATTATATCATAAAAATTTCATAAAATTTACTATATTTGTAAAATATATATTTTTCACTATTCACTTAAAAATCATTTTTTAATAAAAATATCAAAATTTCACAAAAAGATTATTTTTACATGATGAATCCAAAAAAGAATTTAATTTTATCATAATTAAATTCTAAAATTTATAAATTTTTCTTTTAAATAAAACTTATATAATATATAATAAATACAATGTTTTAAACAAAACATTCTTGTTTAACTATGAATAATTAAATTAATATTCCTTCTAGATTATTAATTATTTCTTGGATGTTATTAATTTATCATCCCTTGAATTTTATAAATATATTTTATTGATATCATTCTTCAAAATTAATAACTTTAATAAAAATGTATATTTTATAAAAATTAAAATACATAAAACTACACATAATAATAAAAACATATAAAATTTATTATGCTAATAATCACATGTTTATATCTTACTATTTTCTACTTACAAAAACCACCATGACCTATGCATAATATCTAATAGAAGGATATTGTAATATCATGTTACTGGTTTTCAGGTACTCCTCGACCCTTCTTTTGATCATGCTTTGGTTGGATCTTGTTTAGGGTTTCATAGGGTGAAATTTGGAAAAAAATTGGAAGTTTCTGGGATGTTCACGGTTGGTGCATGGTTTTCCAAAACTGTGCACCCTCCTAGGGAAAACCATACAACCATTTATAGTGGGGGTTTTCACAATTGGTGCACGGATGAAAAATTATATGCCCACCTAGTAGAAACTGTATACCCCGGTATAGGGGCACACAGTTAGGGTGCATGGTTTTTCTAACCGTGTGGCCCTTCCCAGCTAACCGTGCGTGCAAGAATTTTTTATTCTGAAAATTTATAAAAAAAATTCTTAAACCACTGTTTAAGCCCCTACTCGACCCTAACTCAACCAAAGTCAATTTCATTGGTCTTAGAGGCTCTCAAGAACCAATTTTGGCTCCTCCAAACCCATTTCTTGGTGGATCAAAGTGTGGAAGATCTCATTCGATCTCCTCCAGGTAAGTGAATCTATTCTCATGTGTCCAACTCTCTATTTCTCTCCTCCTTAGGAAGTGTTATATCATCATGTTTTTTATGGATATAAACTCATTTTAATTGATCTTGATTATAGGTTTGATTTCTAGATCTCTATTTTCATCATTCTTCATTGGAAAATCCCGTTGCAGGTGTTGTTGATACATGATCTCTGTGATAAAGGTAGTTGGTTCCATTTGAGTTTCACCATATAATTAAACATTTATTTGATTGATTTGATTTAAATTATTTTCAATTGAATTATGAAAACCTGATTTGAGATGAATTGGAAATGTGATTTGAATTGGTATAGAATTTTGGGAAAACCCCTAATTCCCATAGAATTGGAATTTGGGGTGTATTTTTGAAATTGATGGAATTAATGAATTGATTTGAGAATTTTTTTGAGAAAAATGGATTAAACTAAAATGATAAAAACCTATTATTGGTTTTCTAGTTGAAAATGAATGAAAGTATGAAAACCCTGTGTTTTGGTTTTGAAATTGAGTTGGAATTTTGAAAAAGAAAAGTGGGAAGTTGAATTGAGAATGATGATTGATTTGAAATAAAATGATTTTCCCTTTTTCAATTGATTGATTAAGCACATGAGATCCTAGGTATTTAGTGGGTTATTTTTGACAAGAATGCTAGGACAATAATTCCATGGCAATTTATTAATAATGAAAACTCTAACAAAAACCTAGTTAGGAAGATATCATCCTCTATGGGATGTTGATGAGTCCTATTTAGCCTGATCTTGAGGGATGTGTGTAAACATATTTCCATGATCACTGATATGAGAAGTGTGAGGATCCTATAACTAGATACTATCATACCATGGAGTAGATGACCATGGTGATTTTTGTGATTGTTATGATTATAAATTCCATTTATATATAATTGTTTTATTCATACCTGTTGATTTATATAAGCTATTTTATATAAAGTGTTTATTAATACATGTTTGAAATGTTTTCCATCATTCTGAAATGAAATCATGTTTTGTTTTAAATGTTCAATTGTATCATCATGCCCTATTTTATCGAAATTGAAAGCATGATTTGGTTTATTATTATGTAATATTTTTATGGAACACTTGGTGAGAACCTGCTGGGATTTATAACTCACATTCCACCTTTACCTTTGGGTATTTGTATATTTCCTTCTGCTAGGTCCGAGCAAAGGGAAAGTGCCTCTTAGAGGGGTTAGATATTCTTGATAATTTGAGGCTTAGAGTGATGATTACTTTGAGATTTTGAGTTTATCTTGTCAGATTTTGAGTACTTTTATGATATACTATTTTAGGTTTTTCATATACCTGTTTGGTTTCTGGTATTTTCTCACCTTTGATCTTTGAGCACACTGACTTGTTTCTTTATCTTCCATTGTTTTTGTGGAAAATTAGTTCCCTACTTTATATTGTATGATGATAGGAACTAGTCACCAACTCATGGATATAGATAATGCCCTTCAGACCATGTTAGTTCTTTCTTGGGTATCAGTGTATCTAATATGGTTCATGACAATGTGGTATCAAAGTTGTAGGTTGGAAATATTTCCTTGATGTCGGTATGAAATTTGAAGTATCTTGTTGGGACTTAGGATGTAGTTTCGAGTGAATTACAAGCCATATTTCATTGTAATGAGCCTTAAGTTACCATGGGTGGTTTGGTAAAGGCATCTTGAGGAATAATTTGATCTAATTATAGTCTTTTATCTACTTTTTATTTGGATAGATTGAAATACAAATATTGATTTCTTATCTGAGTGGATTAATTTTTATATTTCTCTTATTTAATTTTTTGATCTGAGTTACCTTATAATTTCTTTAATGTTTTTTTTAATGTTGTGTAGCATCATGCCTTTGAGAAGACGTGTGAATAGGGCCCAAGAGGAAGCTTCTAGTGAACCAGAGTGAGTGAATCCTCCCATTGACCATAATCTCATTGATATTATTGTGTGTGTCATCTAAGATCTAGGATAATCACCTACATATATTCCCATTTAGCCTCTAGACATGGAACCTCAAAGGGATGAATCTCAGAATCATGATTAGGATTTCCTTCTCCTAAATCCACTAGAATTCTAAGGCTCAAATGATCCTTGAGAGGCTAAGGATTGGATGAAGAAGATTTATATTTTGTTTAAGTTCTTGGAAACCCTTGGTTTGATCAAGGTGAAATGAGTCACCTTCAAGCTAGGGGGACATAAAAGGAGATGGCGAAACTCGATTGTGATAGAAAAGAAGCACATGGGTTTATAAAGGAAGGAATTTAAGGTCCTTTTCACTAATCAATTCTATCCAGAGTCTATAGTGCTGGCTAAGGCTATGAAGTTTTTCAAACTCGATAAGGCTGACAAGATCATAACAGATTATGCAAATCATTTTTCCAAGCTTGTGCAGTTTTCACATGAGATTGTATCAAATGAGAGGATGGAGACTCTATGGTTCAATATGGTACTTCAATCTAATATTTTTTTCGTATTTTCTTGTTGAAGATTGCTTCTTATACTAACATGTTGGATAGGGAATTGATGGTTGAGCTCGACCTGGATTGTATATCAAGGTTGAGAGGAGTTTCTTTTTATTCTGGTAGCAGTTATATGAGTTCCTTTAAAGGAAAGAGAAATATTGTTTAGTCTCATGGTGGTTCTCGATGGTAGTGTTCTTCTAGATATCCTGCAGTTCCTAGAAGATACCCTTTAACTTGCTTCTAGTGTGGAAAGCTTAGGCATTTGAAATGGGTTTGCACTGAGGTACCCATGATTTACAGTTTCAGGTCACTTTCATAAGTTCTGTTATATCTTTTCTATAACCCGTAGTGTCACATGATCATCAGCATAAAAAATTAATATAGTGCAATAAAATACTTCAAGATCTAAGAGCTTCCAACCACATGCATCCAGAACAAAGTTTCTTTACATAGTGGAAGAGTCTCTAGAGGAAGCTGATACAGGTCCAATGATTATAAGAGGTACCATCACCATAACTTCATCTTTAGTGACTACTTTATTTGATACCGGTGCATCTCATTCATTTATATCAACTCGTATTGTGAACCTTCTAAATATTTCTATATAGATTTTATCTTATGTAATGGATATTACTATGCCCCTCAGAATGAAGGTAGAGCAAGGTCTCCATTGTCCTGTTTGTGTCTTCTATTTACCATAGATTGATCTTACTTGGGATTTTTTTTTCCTTAACATGAAACCTCTTAATGTCATTTTTCATATGGATTGGATTATTACTAATAAGGACCGAATTTATTTTTATCTTCTACGGGTATCCTTTACTACACTTGATAGGGTGTTTTGTATCTTTTAGGGAAAATGATACTTGAGTTCGAGTAGAATCATGCCTTCTTATCCAAAGCTTGGGAAAGTGATATTAGCATTTTTTTATCTCAAGCAAGAATCTTTGAGCAGTGATCTCCCTCTAGTTTTCATCAAGTTTTCCGATGTTTTTTCTTCCGAATTATATGGTTTCCCACTAGTAAGAGATGTAGAGTTTTCTATTGATTTAGTGCATGATACTCAGTCGGTCTATACCTTATTACCATATGGAACCAGTTAAAATGAAAGAGTTTAAGAGTCAGTTGGATGATATGTTATAGAAAATATTTATACACCCGAGTGTGTCACCTTGGGAGGTTCATGTTCTCTTTGCTAAGAAATATGATGAAACACTTATCCTATGTGTTGATTACCAGAAACTTAACTAAGTTATGATAAAGAAAATGTATTTGTTATCATAGATTGATGATCTATTTAACCATTTGAAAGGGGTGAATTGGTTTTAAAAGATTGACCTTTGGTCTGGTTATCACCATTTGATAATAAAAGAATCAGACATTCATAAAACCACATTACAGAGCAGATATAGCCATTATGAGTATCTTTTCATGCCATTTTGTCTAACCAATGATCCTACAATCTTTATAGATTTGATGAACAGGATATTACATGAGTATCTTGATATATTTTTGGTGGTCTTTATGGATGAAATCTTGGTTTACTCTAATTCTGAGGAGGATCATGTGCGTCATCTGAGAGAAGTTCTGGAATTGTTGAGAAATCACCGACTTTATGTCAAGTTATCAAAATGTGATTTCTAGATTCAGGAAGTGAAGTTCTTAGAGTTGGTGTCTGGACATATAATTCATGTGAATTACTAAAAATGGAAACAAATTAAGGTATATATAATGTCAATTACATCCACCACCATGGAACACAACACAAGGAAATAAATTTCAAGATAGATATAGTGTTTGAAGTAAGATAGTGGCAACGATTTTGGATATTATGTTTGAAAATTTATGAGAGAGATCATAAATCATGAAAAGACCTGCATCTCCCAATAGGTAAATTTTTAAGGTAATTACAATTTCATTAAAAATATTTATTTATAATTTTTTTGTCTATATTTTCTCATTACTATCAAGATTTTCAACAACCTTTGTACTCAAAAGAAGAAGTAAATTTATTTAGAGATGAGTGAGAAACATACATGTTGTCAGAATGTTTTCTGAAAACAAATTTAGGTGATTACCTGTTATATTTTTGATCTAGTGCAATATATGACCTTAGAAATATATTTGGGGTGTGAAACATTAGTTTCAGAATGCTTATATATTATTTTTGATCTGTTTCTCAAGGAGAAGTATAATTGAGGAAATAAATTTGTTTAGAACCACTGACCTAAAAACAATAAAATTATTATGAAATGGGGGAGGAATAAAAAGAGGTGGAGGATGAGGTGGAGTAGGATTCGAAGTCGGAGACTGAGGTTGAGGAGCAGGTAGAGGCAGAGACCGAGGTGGAGACTGAGGTGGAGGAGGAGACAAAGCGCTGGCTTGCAAACAATAAAATTATAGAATTAGAATCATACCGAAGTTTTGTTTGAGAAAAATTGATGAAAAGTGTGCACAACACTTTTCACTTAAGATAAGATCCATTGTGAAAGTGTTTTAGGTGTCTTATTGAAAAAAAATCACCACTTGTTTCAGTGATTTTATACAAGAATTTAAGTGGAGGAATTTTTGTAGAAACAAAACAAACCCCGCTTAATTTTTTAAACTTATTATCATAGGATAAAAATTTTATTAGCACATTCCAAGTACTGAAAAATATTACTGAAGTGTAAAAGTAACCCTTCACTAAGGAAAACTATACAAAAACAAAAAGATGCAGTTGCTTGCCCATGACTTCTCTACACTACAAAGAAAGGGTCTTAGTAATGGATAAAATAGTCACTTGAGAGTCATACAACACCAATCCAATAATCAAACGGGTATATAATCCAACTCAAATATTTTAATAAATATGTGTGTAATAGACCACTGAATCCAGTAGGTGTATAAGAAAAGTATTGGAGTACAACCAGTATTGAGAGATCGTGGTCATCAAGGAAGGTTGGTGTTAAAGGAAACATGACATAAAATGAAAAGAAACTACCTTATGAAGAAATCCCTGAAAATGAAAAACTCACTTAAAATGAAATTGTGAATCATAGAAAATCAAAAAGAATACCCCTTTGAAAAATAAGCTAGTAGCTTGATCTAAACCGTATAAAAAATAAATAAATACAAAATTCCATCGATGGGATCATGAATTTTTTGAAAATAACAGTATAGTGGTTTCACTTTGGTGGGTGGTGGAATTATTTGGTCTATTAGATAATCAATTAGATGATATCACAATTTCTTGCGAAATCCATACATGTAATATTCATTATGCATGCGCACATTCATTATGTAAAATGATCCATGTTCACAAGCCCATTAATAAAAAAATCATCATCCTTCTCACTAAAAAATACATGAGAATAGGAATATTCCCATTTGGATGAAAAATAATTATGATTTTATGTTATATTTTATTATTACACGTAATATTGATAGGGATATACTAATATATAGAACAATCTAGGAATACTTACTGGACACACTCGATTTTAGTGTCATTTGGATTCTATAAAGGGTTATACTAATGGTTAATATTGTCAAAAAGGGTTAAAAAATTTATAATAGATTTTATTGTCTTCTAAAAATACATAATGGGTCATAATGAATTGTTTTCCATTAGATAAGGTAAATGGTTTATCATGGATTTTGTACTTTCTATGATGGTGAAAGGGTAAGATAGATTTTTTATGTTCCATAAAAACTCATTAGTAAATATTTATTTTAGTTCAATCAATGAATGTTGATAGGTTTATACTAATGGTTAATGTTTTCTAGGAATAAATGACTTCATCAACAAGGATGATTCACTCTTGTACTATGATCATGCACTCAAAAAGGATGATTCACTCATGATAATGAAATTTCCTTTTTATTCCCCAATGCATTCAATATTCTGGGTTATCAAACTACAATATTTTTAGATGACCCAAAGTGTTGAATATGCTATTGAATAAAAATACATGGTGGAATCAACCATACCTCAAAGCAATACACGGTATACCCAGTATGACTCAAACTGTGTATCTTCAGTTTAAAATTGACATTTTATTAATTTATTATTTCATATTATGTTTAATTTATTTATTTATAGTATTACTAACATAAGAATTATTATATTATACAAGTGGATTCTTTTTCTTGAGTTGGGGTGGTTTGTTCGAAGCTGCCTGTGCTCGTGAGATATTGGACTTTGAGGCTACAACTGAGATAACAACAACTAGGAAATGGTTCATCAATGTATAAAACCATCATGAAAATTTAATCAATGCTACTTATTCATCTAATATATTTTTTTGTATAGATCTTTTTGGAAGTCATATTTTTTCTTCAATCATCTATAACAAGCCAAAAAATAGAAAATATGGTGCTTTTGGATGAGTTGTTTCATGCAGCATGGGGTTTCTTCTTCCATCCAAATGGAACATTTCTTTATTTTCTATATTATTTCAAATTGTTGAAAGAAAAACACACATAACATACTCAATTATTAGTACCTCAATTTGATGCACGGTGTGACCGGTATGACTCGAATGGTATTTTTTTAGTTTATAATTTACATTTTAGTTCAAAATATGCATCACATACTCAAAACTGAGAAAACACATTGATTTTTTTTGATACTATAGTAAAACAATCTATAATTAATTTTTGATGTGTAGGAATCAACCACGCCTCAATCTGATACATGATGTGTTGGGTATGACTCAAAGTTTTTTTTATCAGTTTAAAATTAACATTTAAGTTCAAAAAACATCACTCACTAAAAACCAAAAAAATGAAATCATGTTGTCTTGATAATTTAGGAAAAAAATTCATAAGTAATTTTTGACATGTAGGAATTAGTCTCATATCAAACCAACAAATGATGTGACCGATATGACACAAAGTGCATATTTCCAGTTTAAAATGGCATTTAGTAAAAAATACAAGTGATGTACTCAAAATAGAGAAAATGAATTTATATTATTTTTATAATTTAGTAAAATGATACATGAGTCATTTGGTATGTGTAGGAATCATCCACACCTCAATCTGATGCACAGTGTGACCGGTATGACTCCAAGTGCGTATTTTTATTTAAAATTGACATTAATTTTACTAAAAAGGAAAAGTCACATACTCAAAACCAATAAAACGAATTCTTATTATTTTTATACTTTAATAAAACAATACATAAATCATTTTTGATGTATAAGGATCATCCACACATCAATTTGATACATGATGTTCCCAGTATGACTCAAAGTGTTTGTTTTCAGTTTAAAATTGACATTTTAGTACAAAAAGAAAGTGTTACTCACTAAGAAAATGAACTTGAATTGTCTTGATAATTTAGTAAAATGATTCATAATTAATTTTTTTCATGTAGGAAATAGTCTCATGTAAAACTAGAACACGATGTGACTGGTATGACTCAAAGTGTGTGTTTCCAGTTTAAAATTACATTTTAGTAAAAAACACAAGTGACGTACTCAAAACTAAGAAAATACATTCAGATTGTTTTGATATTTTAGTAAAAATATTAATAAGTAATTTGGGGTATTTAAGAATCATACTCTTCTCAATCTAATACATGGTGTGACCGGTATGACTCCAAGTGTCTCTTTTTATTTAAAATTGACATTAATTTTAGTACAAAGGACAACTGACATACTCAAAACCAAGAAAATGAATTAAGATTATTTTGATACTTTAGTAAAATTATCCATAAGTTATTTTTGACATTTAGTAATCATCCTCACCACAATCTGATACACTATATTCCCGGTATGACTCAAAGTGTTTGTTATCAATTTAAAATTAATATTTTATTTCAAAAAGTGTCACTCACTGAAAACTAAGAAAATTATTTTGTATTATCTTGATAATTTATTGAAATAATTAATAATTAATTTTTTATGTGTCATAATCAATCTCATATAAAACCCATACACTATGTTACCGGTATGACTCAAAGTGTGTGTTTCCAGTTTAAAATGAAATTTTAGTAAAAAACAAAAGTGGCATACTCAGAACCGATCAAACACATTTAGATTATTTTGATACTTTAGGAAAATTATACATAAGTCATTTTTGGAATTTATGAATCATCCAAACCTCAATATGATGTATGATGTGGCTGGTATGACTCTAATTGCATCTTTTTATTTAAAGTTGGTATTAATTTTAGTAAAAAAGACAACTGACATACTCAAAATAGAGAAAAAGCATTTGGATTATTTTGATATTTTAGGAAAGTGATACATAATTAATTTTTGACATCTAGGAATAATAATCACCTAAATTTGATGCATGATGATCTCTATATGACTCAAAGTGTCTGTTATCAATTTAAAATTGAAATTTTAGCTCAAAAAGTGCCACTCACTGAAAACTGAGAAAACATGCTCGGATTATCTTGATAATTTAGAAAAATTATACATAATTAATTTTTTAACATGTAGGAATTGTTCTCACATAAAACCCACACACAATGTGACTGGTATGACTCAAAGTGTGTGTTCTAGTTTAAAATGATATTTTAGTAAAAAAACACAAGTGACGTACTCAAAACTGAGGAAACACATTCAGATTGTTTTGATACTTTAGGAACATGATCCATAAGTCATTTGGGACATGTAGGAATCACCCACACCTCAATCAGATGCACGGTGTAACTGGTATGACTCCAAGTGCATCTCTTCAATATGCATGTGTCATTTTAGTTTAAAATGTGCATCACATCGCCAAAACCGAGAAAACAAGACTAGATTGTTTTACCATAATTCTATATGTTATTACTTAATTAATTTACATATAATTTTTATCTTATACTTATTTAGTTAATTTTTACAGAGATGATTCTTAAAGATGAACAATAAATGGTGTGATGTGGAAGAATCAACCACAACTCAATATGATACACAGTGTTCCTGGTATGGCTCAAAGTTTAGTTTAAAATCAACACTTTCTATTTAATTTATTTCTTTATATTATTACTAACATAAGAATTTTTTCCTATATAGGTACATTTTTTTGCTCAAGAAGGGGTGGTTTTTTCTTTTATACAGTTGTGTTTGTTTTCTCTATAATAGTTTTTTTTTCTTGTATTTGTTTTGTAAATTTTATTTCATTTAAACTTAGTATTTGTATCCGATTTTTCTAATTTATGGTGTTGTTTCTGGTGCTGCAGTGTGTTGTTACAGTACAATGAAGTATACCTTATTTCTGGTGATGTAGTGTGCTATAAAATCACACTACAATATGACCCTTTATTAGTGCTACTAAATGTGTTGATAAAGACATACTTTATTGGTGATTTTATCAATTCTAAATAAAAGCGCTGATAAAAACTTAGGGCTTTTAACCACGCTGTGATAGTCAACACTTTTTTAGCATTGATAAAGACCTATTCTAGAACTGTTAAAGACCTATTTGTAGTAGTGGGTATTATAATCTTTATTAAACCTCATTCCACATAATAATGATATCATTATTATTATTATTATTTTATGGTGTGTGTGCTAACTTACATAATAAAAAATGTTATTTTACCATCTTGTAAATTAATATTTATCACCAGACGCAGTCTTGGTCTGTTCGAACTCCTCAACATTTATTGAATACCTAAATAAAAATTTTATTCATAAATAAATATTTTTATCCACACACCAATGAATAAAAAATTATTAAATATTTAATAAAATAAATAAATAAATTTTATTCACAATTCAGTTAATAAACATTTCTTTAATTTATGTGATCAATAAAACTTGAATAAAAGTATTCCTTAGTCTTGAGAATAATATTTATTCCATTAATTAAATTTAAATATAATTTAATTAAATTCAATGGAAATACTTAGTGTGTGACCCTTTAGGATTATTTCTCATTGGAATTAGGTGGGTATGTCTAAAGTCCAATATTATTGTTTAGTAACTGGTCAATAAACCCAAGAGAAAGAACTTAATGTCACAACATCAAAACCCACATAAGAATACTCACTCTATAATATAATCTATTTGTCTTAATATCTCATCAAGAAGATTGCACGTCTGCATCATCAACCTATATGTTTGATATTTCTTTCTTTGACTATCTGAAATAAACATCATTACACCATGTCCATAGAATTTATGTGATAGTTATATTTCAATCAAAGGGTTGAGATGTCAACTTCCATAAATATAGAAGGTACAAATCCTTTTTCAATTTATCCATTAATAACATGGAATTCATGACACACCCAAGTGTGATAGTTTTTATTAGTAAATATAAGTGCATGAGTCATGACATGAATTAGTGATAATCTAAAAGTCTAAAGACCATTACACACACTCGTAGATAGGAATATTCAATGACACCAAAACATAAAGAATTCTTATTGATGGGTCTATTCTCATAATCTCATGTCTTGGAGATTACCAAGTGTGAACTTCATGAGAATAAGACTCATCCACTTATGAGTACTCACACCTGAAAATATATATACTATGTTCCCTATAATAGTGTGTTATCCAACTGTATAACTATATTTAAGAATGTCATCATAGCATCTCAAGGTTCTCATCATAGAAAGGAATTTTTATGACCTTATCAATACGATAGGTACTCTAGGAAATTACCACATCAATTTTATTCAAAATAACAAAAAAATATGTTATTAGATATATTTATTATTATTCACTTATTTGAATATACATGTAATCCAAAGTAAAAATTAGTTGGTTCTAGGGAACTAACTCTAACAAACTCCCACTTTCACTAGATATAACTAGTAATAACTAGTTATTTCTCACATGTTGAAAATTATTCCACTGATTATGGATATAAATACTAGGCATATCATTTTTATATGACTAGGGTTGGTAAATCCACATGTCTTTGTGGCAGATCTTCTTACTGAAGTGTTACTACTTTGAGAAAATCTCTTAAGTAGTGATAAAACTGGGTTTCCATCTTTTGTTCCCCTATCAAAATATTGATATCCTAACTAATACCATAGTTATAGATTATCATAATGATAAGCCTATTTCTTTCGGTATAACCCAAAATCAGAATAGGACATTACAAAACCACTTCTTAATCTACATCGAAAATTGAAATGTACTCAGATATTATAGATATGGAAACCACTAGCTATAATAAGTTTTTTATTGCATATTAATATAGCCTTATCGGTGATACTAGATCAAATTGAACTAAATGATGATAAGTTTGTAATTTCCTTGATCAGTAGTATTCCCACTTCTCCAGACACTAGGAACTCATCCAATTCTACTTTTCAAAGTACTGACATATAGTTCTAACTGCAAGTCTATGAAATTATGTTGGATCTGTTTTAT
This sequence comes from Viscum album, assembly GCA_963277665.1. NCBI lineage: Eukaryota > Viridiplantae > Streptophyta > Magnoliopsida > Santalales > Viscaceae > Viscum > Viscum album. The sequence continues at coordinate 371,249,545 of OY728137.1, forward strand.
ATTCAACTATTATGATTTATGCATCAGTAATATCAAATTCTAGTGAATATCATGGAACATGAGATGAATTTATAACACTTAAGCTTGTAAAATTATTTTAATCTTTATAATCTCTTCTTATGCCCATGCATGTTCTGCTGGAAAAATTATACGCCAAAAATAATTTGATCTTGATTTTTTTCAACTTGTATTGTTTTCAATACTATGTTAATATATGTACTATGACTAGATTTATAAAACTCATAGATCCATTTTGTAGATCTTGTTCCCTGGAACATAGTTTCTACTTTTAGTCAAACTTAGAGAAATTTCATTACTTAGTCTTAACAAAATGGTAAGATGCAACAATTTTTTTCATATTTTGTCAAAACTTTTATCTTGAAAACTTATAGCACTCCCACTAACCAGTTAGATACATATATCACTCATTAGTTTCCAAAATAATATTTTATCATCACTATGCATGATTTTTTCGTAAATGAATTTATGTAATGTACATATATTATTGGAATTTATTAATTTCAGTGACCCTTTTTACTTATTCCTAGTAGACATACACCATAGGGTATCCTTTTTTTCATGTCATGTAAACATCTTCTGTAAGGATTTCTCTAAAGGAGGTGGCCTAGACTTAATATCCCAATATGATGATCATAGAAATATTCTCTAACAAGTATAATTCAAAAAATATTATAGTCGTGATGAGTGGTGAATAAGTTTAGTCATAGAATAAACATTTCAATAATCTGTCATGCTATATTGGTACCGTTTTGTACCATCCATATCCAATTTCTCTTGAATACTCACTAGTATTATCAATTCTTGGAAACATTCAAAATACTAAGTCCCAAAATCTTGATACATATATTCCATTACTTTAATTTATACATATTTCTAAACCTTGTCATATTACCATTTACTAATTCTTTGCAGGAATATTTATTCTTAAATAATAATACATGTATCACCCATCATGGAAAACATAAACCACTATTTTGGTTATAAATTCATATATAGTATGTGTCTCTAGAACTAATCCTACCACAAAACTCAATAGAGTCTAGTATTCTTATTCCAAATCATATTCATTGAGAGCCTTAAATTATAAAAGTTAAGTCTGATCCCACTGTCTTTAAATATATAGGATTCTTTTATAGAAATATAGTCAGTCTTGACTAGATGTTAATATCCTTAATGAACATATGATCATTAACTCGGATGAACCTTAGTGGTTTTTTATGTTTTTTTTCTAAGGACAGCTTTTAACAAACAATTTTCAACAAAAACTTTTGGTAGTGTCCTAATAGATTCTTATCATATCGCAGTTGATATGATATCCATTAGAAAATTTAGCTAGCATATGGTTAGTTATTTCACTTATATTTATAAAATATGTATTGAAAGTAATAATGGAGTATTTACGATATATATAAGAATCACCATTGATATTCCTTTTACTATCATCATGACATTGATGTATATAAGGAAATTTGAGTTTGGGATAACCTTTACTTCATATATATGATCAATGATTACTTGGATAAGATGTTCTCCGAAAATCCTGCTCGAAGATTCCTCAATCTTTACCAAGTGCACTCATTTACTTCACTGGGAATTTATAAAATTTATTAAAGGAATCTCATGAATTATATGAAGTTTCCTTTTACTTTAGAATAGTTCACATTACCATGTTGAACTAACTTTAAAATATTTATGGCGTACCTTTATGTATAAAGTTTTCTTTATCTTAACATGATAGGTAGTTTGCTTGTATACCTAGTATCTCAACTCAATAGAGACTAAAACACCTTTTAATGGTATAAAAATTCAACTAATTTTAGTTCTATTTGACAAATAATTATCTTTCCACAACTGGGTAATAGTCTTATATTTTATATTCATCATTCATTATGATGGATATCCATGATTAAAGAGATGTTGAACTAATAGTTTAGCATTGAAGTTCCATAACAACTTTTATTCAAAATGTGAAATAATGTCTCATTATGTCCATATATACACTAAGATAAATGTTTTGGTAACACTCATTATTAACTTGAATCAATCCATTTTGTTAATGAGAAGTAGCATGCTCCCCTTGGCTGACATAGGAATCACCCTTTTGCAGCTCCTTTTGAGTTCACTTTATAACCTTTATATTCTTGTTCATTTCCTATATTCAAATTCATGTATTTTGTAAGAATATTGTATTTATTACACAATTAATTAATAGAAACTTTCACTACTAGAAAATGATCCTATACCCACGGTTCAAAACTGTGGGTATAGACCCCAGAACCATGGGTATAGGCTATACCCACGGTTTGGGGAACCATGGTCATTGGTGGTGTCGGTATAGGTTTGTGACCTATAACCATGGTTTGGAAAAACCATGGGTATAGTTTTTACCACCATTTCATAACTCTATACCCATGGTTTGGAAACCGTGGGTATAGCATATTTTACAAAATAGTGGCTCGTGGGATTCGATCTCGCGACCACTTCTCCGTTCACAAGCGTCCTTACCACTACCCCATCACCGCATATATGTATGTATATATATATATTATTAAATATATTTATTTAAACCATGAGTATATAGAGTAATAAACTGTGGGTATAGAACTCCCACCAATTTTTTTTTGTTCCTGCGAAAAAAATAAATTTCCCACGCACACGCGGGAAACCTATACCCACGGTTTGTCAAAACCGTGGGTATAGGTTTTTTTATTCGACGACTATACCCACATTTTTGGGAAAATCGTGGGTATAGGGAACCTTATCCCCATGGTTTTGGGCAAACCATGGGTATAGGCATTTTTTGATACCCTATACCCACGGTTTGGAGAAAACAGTGGGTATAGGGTAGAATATGCCCACGTTTTGGGTAAACCATGGGAATAGGCTATCAAAAAATGCATATACCCATGGTTTGCCCAAGACCGTGGGGATAAGGTGACCTATCCCCACAGTTTTCCCCAAAACCGTGGGTATAGGTCCATTTTCCAGTTGTGTTTATGAATATACCTAAAGTGTATGCAATTTCTTATTTCTTCAATTCACTGCAATTTAGTTTCCATTGCCCAAGATTTCCACATTAGAAGAAAATAGTTACATGGTCATTACTCTTCCATTGAATCATTTGTATCTTTGAAGGATGTTTTAAAGGATATTTTGGTTTTATATTAACCATGGTATCTTCAACCATAACTTTCAAACATTTCACCATAAGGGAAGGATAAAAGAGTTTCCCTAATCCTTATCTACTTGGTGAAGTATGGACAAAAGTTTTCTGGGTGACTTATACATTTCTTTATCCGGACTTGGATAAATAAAGATAACCTTGGTTTTAAGTATAATAAAATAAGATTAATTTATATTTTCTTATCCAATCATAAGCCTAGTTTTTCTAACTAATCAATATACCCCATCATTTTGAAAGCAGATTAGTAGCTAGATTACCTTCTTCCATTTTACACTGATATAGTGCATTGACAATCTTATTTATTTCAATACTTTCTTTCTATTTCTCAAGAGACTGGATATGAGATATTATATTGCAAGAATATATGTCCTTATGTTGTATCATCAACTCTCTGGACATAGTTTATAGTATAAAACAAAGAACATAGAAATCGTCCTTAACATATCTCTGGTAGGCATCCTTATCAGCTTTCCTCACCTACTAGGGTGGTAGAACAAGAATAGGGGATTCCAACACATAATACAATTTTTTTGGTAGTAATGAATCACATAAACGATTGTACCATATCTAGATATTTGTATTTGTAAGGTCATACCCTGAGGTAAGGAATGATTGTAGTGGTTTCATGGTTTTTATTTCCATTTTCTACAATAATTAAAATATAATATTGGTACTTTTCTTGATTACAAATTATGTGAGACATAATAATAATTTTAATTTTATTAAGTCTCCTACTATTTTATCAAGTCTCAATATCCTTCATCATTGAACTCAGAATGTCTAGTTGCTTGGACATTCTAGTGGCAAGGATCCATATGCCCCTTCTCATAACCCCAATGAGGGTTGGTAAATCTATTTTAAGGTATTTAGGTAGGTAAGTCTTTTACAACTATGGGTTTGTTGTTACTTGATTCATTGAGTGTACTCCCCAATCTTGAAATCCTGACTTGGATTTTCTCAACCTCTACTTACAGTTACATAAAGTCTAGCAAGGGAAACTTCTCTTGATGTAAGGTGGTTAAGTGAAATCATAACCTTCATAAGAACTACATGTTAAATATAAGTGTCCCAATGAGGGTTGGTTAAACACCTAATTCTAAGTATTTCATTCCTAATCAAGTAATATAAGTCTAAGTCTGACTTAATATATATTTGAGGGATTTTAATTTATTATGTATAAATTTTATCTTGTTTTATCCTTTACATGACTTGTTAATATTAAGTGGATTTTACTTAATTAATTAACCATGTTGGTACCATTTTAGTTCCATCTTGAACTACCTCCATGTGTCTTGGGATACTCCATTTATTATGAGTATTTATAACTCACACGTGGGTAAGGGGAACCAAAGGATTGGTTAAAAGGGAATTACATAAATATTCTTAGACATGAAGTCCATACATTATAGTGGAGGAAGGGATAACTCACAAGTCATCAAAATTTAATTTAATAATAAATAATTGCAAACCCGTGCAATAAATTAAATTAAATAATTCCAACACATACACAAGTCTTGGTCAATCTTATGAATAGTAATACACATGCAATGAATATGCAAAAGTATAACCAGATAACATTCATTTATACATGACATGTACTAACCAGTTACACATCGTGTGCTTTGCTTGTTGTGTAGTCGTGCAACCCACCAAAAGATTCAGTGTGTTCATCAGATGTGGAGCTAAACAACATGTATAATCCAGTTATACATTGTGTATCTTTCATTTCATGTGTTTGCATAACTCGGTGAGGAACTTGGCATGTGTTTGGGATGTAGTGATTAATAAACTACACATCATGCACTTCATTAATGCTCTAGGCTATCAGTCTCACATGGTTTTGATCATGTGTATGACCACACAATTTGTGTGAATTTCATCACTAAACCGTGTAGACTACATGATGTGTATGTCAGCTACATGCCATGTAATCTGACTTATCATGTGTCATACTGGACCGATATACACATGGTGTGAAATAAATTCATTATGTGTAATTATTGTTTGTCATGTCGTGTATCCCGCAGCATGTCTAGATACGATGCACTCAGGTACACAGCGTATACTCCGGCTTCACATTGTGTAACCCAGTCTTACCGACCAGGATTATTAGCACTTCCTGATAGCATATCCAGTTATTCTTCATCCATTCTTATTCTTTTAAGAAAATTAAACACCGAACAATGATGATTAATATTTCAAAAATATGTTAATTAAAATCAAGTTAAAGAACGAATAATTCTTGAAATGAAAATCTAACCACTATTGCACATATAGATCAACAATAAAATAAATAATTATAAATTTACAAGTTGATCTCTATGATACCACTTGAAGGTTCTGGGTACAATGAAAGCACCTTTGGTGGGTATTATATTAAAATTTATTTTAACATTGAGTTGCCCAAAACCCCGAGAGAGGATCTTTCACATTAAATTTATAATTAATTTATTTATGATTGGAAGAAATGATTATCTCATCTTGGGATCCTTTATTCAATGATGTTGTTGATCTTTAAAAAAAACCTTTGAGATTACCTTAATTTTTCTATAAGGATTCAAGTCTATAATCCCTCTAGTGGTGATCCACATGTGCCCCATTGATCTTTGAGCAATTCCAATTGATTTTTGGATGCAAGCGCAGCGAATCAATTGTCTTGAGTTGTTCATCATGATAACTCTAAGATCCTTCGGGCTTAAAGTAGTTCTTATCATTCTTAAGATAAAGAGGGGATGAATTTGAGAGAGATAGGGGGAGAGGGAGTGGGGTATATTGCGCACAACAATTCTCTATTCTCAATTTTCAATTAAACTTACATAATAAACATAACCATCTATTTATAGAGCTAGGGTTTAGATTTAAATATTATTTAATTTTTTGTTGGCCCTTAAATTATATTATAAAATTTATTAAACCTCATGACACATGATATTATTACTATTATTATTATTTTATGATGCATGCACTAACTTTCGCAATAACAAATATTATTTTACCGGCTTGTAAATTAATATGTATCACCAAAAGAGGTGAATAAAAATTTCTTTAATTTATGTGATCAATAAAACTTGAATAAAATTATTCCTTTTCCTTGAGAATAATAATAATACCATTTTACTCTCCTTGGTACTTAGAATGGTTGAGAATCTTTTTTAAGAAAATACAACTTTATTTTTCTCTTTAGTCAAAAACCTTTTTTCTTCCAAATCCATGTTTTCTAAAAATGTTTTCAAGAAAGTTTTTAATACTATCCAATGATTTATTAAATACATTTTTACCCATGGTTTACTTTTAAAAAATGGATTAAAAGGAATCTTTCTATCGTTTTCCTAATTATGTACATTTCAAATTTTCTTACAAAAATGTGAAAGGAAATTTTTCTTTAAAATACTCGGCATGAACAGAATTTTATATTGTTATGAACACCTAATTATTTTATGATTCAATAATAATTTTCCATAATTATTTTCAAAGAAAATTTTTTCTTTAATATTTGAGAAATTTGTAGATTTTAAGGGATCTCTCTAAACCACCCTTTTCTTCAGGTTATAACCATTCTCTCTCTAACTCACTTTATCTCTCTTTAAAGTTATGGAATGCTTCTAAATTATGTATATATTTCTCTCACATATATACCTATATTATTCTCCCTTCCTTTTATGGGGTAATATATTAATTAATTTCATTTATAAAATGAATCCTTTATGAAATATCCATTGATTACGACATGAAACAAGATTATGCAACCCATTTCTTTCCATGGGTAATTCTTATGTTTATTCATTATGATTGATTTCCTTTTCTAGAACACATAAATCATGAACATGTTATGATGGATGTGATCAGATATCACTCTAATTTATTGGGTAAAGTTTTAGTCTCATGAGACATTACGTATGGGATTAGGGAGTAAACTTAATCTGCTATGAGAGTTTTTCCATCACGTGATATTGTCTAGGAAGTTAGCCTTAGTTCATATTTATGTCATGTAATGTGTTTCTTACACATTTATAATGATGTAATGATCTTATGATACCATGTTATTTATGTTATGCTACCTTTTATTACTCTTGATACCTCTCTTTTATGATATCATGGTATACCTCTCACTCACAAGTTATGCTTCCTTACCATTTTTATTCCATTACTGGGATTTTTAGATCACACATTTTTTCTATGTATTCTCTAGGTTATCTCATGAAATTTTAGGATCTCAAAAGGATTTAGAAGCTCATTTTGGAGAATAAAATAAAGAAGTTTTATTTTAGTCACACTTTGATGTATTACGAACCTAGTCTTCCAAAGACACTAGGCCTTTTCAGTCCTTTTTTTATATTAATGGATATTTATATTAAAAACACACAATAATATGTATAAAAGGATTGGATCTCTATATTTGTACCTATCTACCATTCATAATGTTTTCATGATCACAAACACTCATTTATGTTTTTAACAATTTGTTTTAAGTGAATTTCAGTATCATTACTTAGGCTTTTAGTCATGTCATTGATGGACTTTATGAATTTATTCAAAAGAAACATGTTGATCTTGTTAAAGGCTTATAAAAGTCTCATATAATGTTTAAAGATCTTGGAATAAAGCTGTAACATCAATCAAAGGCTTTATAAGGAAGAAAGGGTGTAACTAGTTGAAGATGGAGGATTGAAGGTTGCACCATCTCACCGGTGTAGGGCATTGGCCAGCCGGTGCAAGTGGACAAAACCTCTTGATGTTGTAGATGTCCATCAACCAGCCACTGTCTAGTAGCAGCTAGCCGATGGAGAATTTCTAGATTCTGAGTACTCCAAGTGACCCACTGGCCAGCCGATGAGTTGTACCAAGTAGTTAGTGGCATTAAGTCAGCTTGTGTGAGGGAGCATTTATTGTTGGTCAAAATGCCATTATTTTAGTCTTCTTCGGCTTTAATTAATTTAGAAAATTCTAGAACCTTCCTAGCTCTTTTGGAGGCTGTAAAAGGATGACCTTAGAGACTTGAAGACTCACGATGAATTTTAACAATGCTTGGGATTAAAATCAATGATGTCCTCACACTGAATCTCTAGCAATCTCAAATCCTTACTTCAAAGATCCAACTCCAGTTCTCCATCAATCTCAAAGCCTCTCTTCCTACATCATCTCTAAATATCTCATCCCAATATTAAAAAACTATATGAGAGATTAGGGATCGTACTAGTGATGGGTTTGTGCCAAGAAAACCTTCTTTTTTTCATCTCCTTCTACAATGGGTGCTCACTATCAAAAAAGTGAGGGATGGGTTCTTTGGCTTCCGACAAAGCGCAAGAGGGTTGTCACAACCATAATTGTGAGGAATGGGTTTCTTGATCACTGCTAAGATCAAGGGAGTAATAACATAAAACTCTCAACTTGAGGGGAGGATACATAGGGGCTCACATTGAGCTATTTTCAAACTCCTTTATCAAATTGTGTTTTCTCTCTCTTTTATTTTACGCATTGTATCATTCAACTGCAATGTGAATAATTGCATAAATTTGATATGATTGTTTTCCATTGTGCATACTCAATCAATTAATTTTGAAATTAACTTTTCAATACGTATCAAATTTATCAATTTATACCTTTATCAATTTTATCGCTTTATCACTTTATCATATCAATATATTTTAATTTTGAATTTACCTTTTCCATTTAATTTAATTTTTTAAAGGGAAATTCACCCCCTCTTGTTATCTTATCTGACCAACAATGAGTTCATCCATGAAGATGAATGATATATGATGTATTCATCGACTAAGTCAGCCATTACTTGGAGAGTCGAGAACATATTAGTTGGATATATGAGATTGACATACATCATGTCCAATGGTCACTTGATGTCTTGGATAAAAGGAATGTATGAGAATGAATTCTAGCATGAGATGTGGCCAGTGGACACGAGTATGTAGATACATGTGTTTAATGGAGATCACGTCATATATCTTTGTAGCTTGAGTAACATTGACGCTTTTCTAAAGGCCTCTCTTTACTTACATTTATGGATATGGTGAGTCATATTTGTTGTCAATGTTATAAAGGGTTGTGGGGTCACACTTTGTGGTTGATTGAATGGGAATTAAGTTTGACTTATAGAGATTTGCTAAAAGTTTTTTAGAGTTAATCCAAAAGAGTTTTTGATGGGTATTCAGAAGGTATTGCATGTGATGTAATACAAAGTGAAGTTAATGATAGATTCCCAAAAGTGTTTTAGAGGACATCCAAAATATTTTTGGATATGATTTCATAAGTTATCATATGTGATATGATATAAGGTAAAATGAAACAAAATAATTTAGGCTTTAGTGAAAGTGAGAGATTGAAAGAGTTAGTCTTAGTATTCCCTAAAGCCTTAAATGTATTTCATACAAAGGCAATCGTATTTAATGATATGGAAAATCATAAAGTAGCATGAAAATGTGATTTTCATGCCACTACCCCCACTATTGTAGCCTATGATTGAGGCAATTATTAGGCTAGCATGAAGGAACTGTTATCATAAATGAATCGTTACATGAGATGTAACATGGGTAGTTAGTCGCATTCATGCATACGATGCATTAAAAGGGTAAGGCATTAACTCGTGTGGTATAATGAATGAGTTAATGCATGCATCGGATGAGGATCATCCTCAAGAGGATTTATAAACCTCACTCTCATACAATGGAAAGACTATATATTCTTTCATGATGCATGGTCGAGACTCCTTATCACCCAAAGCTCTCTTTCTCCAACCACTTTAGCGCCATGAGATGCTAGCACATCGTGGAGGGTGGAGAGTCCTACACGTATGATATGGGATCCAGTCGACCCATGGATACCTCTGAAGGTGGGAGTCCTTTGACTTCCACTCTAGTGATTTTCCTCAAGCCCATTCGAAGATGTTCATTGGCAGTTAATGATGATGTAGTGGCTCATCGGTGTTAGGTATACATGGGTTTTATAGAAGTTCTATATTTTTAGTTTAGCGTGTTTTTATATTTTCTATGCATGGAGATCTTGGGCTTGGGATTTGATCGCTTCTGCGTGTTCTATTAAGTGTTAATAGATATATGTATACATATAATGTATATGATACATCTTATGGTGGACATGTTCATATGAGATATGAGTATGTTTGATGGAAATCACACCAGATCCTTAAGTAGCTTGAGTAGCACTGACGCTTTGTTAGAGGTCGCCTTTTGCCTACATCTATGAAATTAGGATTTCATATTTGTTGGCAACGCTATTAAGGCCCACATGGTTTGGCCTTTGGATAAAGATTGTGTTTTGGATAAAGTGTTTCTTCCAAAATGAAGAGAGTTTGATAAACTGTATCCAAAAGAGTTTTGAATGGATTCACAAAGAGTTGTGAAGTTTTGGTTCAAGTACGAGATTGATGGATATGCACTAAAAGGAGGTGAGCATCGCATGGTATGATATGCATGAGATGTATATTGTACCACGCAATAAGTATATATCGTAATTAAAGCATGAGATACTTTTGTTGCCACTGTTGTATAGTATGATAGGTAATACGATATAGGTTTTGCATGGGATGTGAATGCATACATCTGTCATGTCCCTCCCGCTCGATTTCTTTGGTTCATTTATGGCTTTCACACCTTCATTGGGGTGTTCAATGAAGAACACTCTAACGGGATGTAACATACAGGTGTTATGAGATGGCACTCAATATGCTCGACACAACTGATGCCCTTCACTAAATGAAGAGCATTGAGGTTGCCTATAAAAGAGAAGAGTTCCCTCCTGTTGGTGTGCTCTATTGCTTGGAAACATTGTCGGCGTTCTCTTTTTCCCGGTATATCGTTTATCACACAGTGAAGGCATTAGCACCCCTTTGATGTACAAGAATCCTCAAGTTACGATATGGGATCCAAAGCTGGTAGTTTACCTACGAAGGTAGGAAGCTTCATTTATTGCTTCAATGATCATCATGAAACTTACTCCATCGAGATGGAGGCTACTGCATGTCTATTTTAAGTATACGTTGTTTTTCGCATTCCATGCACGTTGAATCTTTAAAGATAGATCGGGATTGTTCTTGGGTTGTTTTCACTACCAACACTCATCAGTTTCCAAGGTTAGACGCTCTTCACCCCTAATTATATATGTGCCTTATTTTCAGGATGTGATGCTCTTCCCCCTAGTGATATATGACTTGTTTCTAAGGTGGAGCGCTCTTCCCCCTTGATGATGTTATGATGTGTGGTGTTTAGAGACATCTAATACCAGTCGAAACAGATATGGTCAACCTCTAACATATAGGGAGGCGTGTTTGAGGTCACATAACGACCCAGTCTGGTTATTGAAAAGTGAGATGTGTCGAGGATGTTAAATTATTATATGTTATTTGACTTATTATTAGGTGTATATGAATTTGTTCATGTATATTTGAATCTGCTAGTGTATATTATGAATTGATACATGAGCCACGTTTGAAGCCACGTAACAACCTGATCCGATTACTGTAAAGTGTGGTGTGTCGGAGATGTTAAATTATTATATGTTATTTAACTTATTATTGGGTGTATATGAATTTGTTAATGTATATTTGAATCTGGTAGTGTATATTCTTAATTGATATATATATATATATGTTGTTGGAATTGATTTTTTTTTTTTTTTTTTTTTTTTTTGCATTATAGTTAATTGCACCGGTTTTAACATTCACCAAATAATTGCAGCAGTTTTTAATGTCGGTTTAAGATTAAAAAATGAAAAAATGTCAATAAAAGACCACAAATGTTGATGATGATTTTCACTCACATGAAAAAAAAATATCAAATTTGGTTGATTATGACTTGTACATAAAGCATATAAAATTGAATTGATTGTGACCTTCAAACTTTATATAATCAATTTCAAAATCTCCCTTATTAGACCAGACTCATCAAATAAAACTCTGCGCTCCGGGGCCACCAATAGGAAAAAAATGCAGTGGCCGCCGCGATGCTGTTCAGAAAGGCACCGTGTATGGCAATGCATAAATGCCAACTTCAGGCAAGTAACGAGCTCGCGGCCACAAGGAGTGGCTCTCGGGGCAACCGCCATTGTTGCTAGCTTCCTGCTTCTTCCTCGCATCCACCTGCTTTGTCTTAAAAAGCCACTCTAGGTCACAAAAATCACCGTCAGGCTGCAATGGTGGTGGGAGAAAGTTCTGCATCAGAAGATCGCTACTCAAAGATGGTTCCTTTATGGATGCTGATCCAAAGGCTGCTCTGACACCATCACAAGGAAAGGCCTTCTGGGTTATACTCATCAACGTTTGGCAGGTCATGTCAAGCTCCTGGCCTGAAGTAGTGCATGTACAATCCGGTTGTTGGACGATTCCAGCAACTTTCTTTGGTTGGCATGAAGTCGTGCATGAAGAATCCGATTGCTCAACCATTCTAGCAGCTTCCTTTGGTTGGGGAAGATGATCTTTCCTCCCATATGTGGAACATGGCGAAGCATTGTTACTGTTCTGTCTTTGCAGAGGAAACCGGATTCTCAATTTTACTGAGGATTTAAAGACAGTGATCACAAAAAAAGAACAAAGATATGGAAATTTAGGTGTCACTGTGAAAGACAAACTCACAAGGATTATTGGTGACTGCAGAAAGAGGAGCTTCTCGTTTCCTCTTGTTGGTACTGTCTGGTGCCTCCAAAGCATTCTTTGAATAAATGGGCTGCTCAAGTTTGGTGACTTCGGAAGGAGAAGCTTCTCGTTTCTTCTTGTTGGTACTGTCTGGTGCCTCCAAAGCATTCTTTGAATAAATGGGCTGCTCATGTTTGGTGACTTTGGAAGGAAAAGCTTCCCGTTTATTCTTGTTGGTCCTGTCTGGTGCCTCCAAAGCATTCTTTGAATAAATGGGCTGCTCATGTTTGGTGACTTTGGAAGGAAAAGCTTCCCGTTTCTTCTTGTTGGTCCTGTCTGGTGCCTCCAAAGCATTCTTTGAATAAATGGGCTGCTCATGTTTGGTGACTTTGGAAGGAAAAGCTTCCCGTTTCTTCTTGTTGGTCCTGTCTGGTGCCTCCAAAGCATTCTTTGAATAAATGGGCTGCTCGTGTTTGGTGACTTTGGAAGGAGCTTCTCGTTTCTTCTTGTTGGTCCTGTCTGGTGCCTCCAAAGCATTCTGTGAATAAATGGGATGCTCATGTTTGGTGGCTTCAGAAGGAGAAGCTTCTCGTTTCCTCTTGTTGTTAGTGTATGGTACCCCCAAAGCATTCTGTGAGTAAATGGGCTGCTCATGTTCTTCAGACAGACCACTCCCCTCATCAATGAGCTTCTTGGCATAAAAATTGCTGAAGAGTTTCTTGTTCGTTCGTTGTTTCTCCTCCTTCCTCTCCTTATGCCTTCTTTTCCTAGCTGACTTTTCTCTTTGGAGCTTTAAAGCACCAAACTAATAGTTTTAGAACATGGGCCAGGAAGGATTAAAGAAGCAAGCAACACCATGAAAAAATAGTGGGAGGGAGCAGTGTGAAGGCTAAATAGCATTTCAGCAGATGATCAAATCCTCCATATAGCTTACTTAGGAGGAGTGCTACAGGAAACTAACTCAAAACCTCCAACAAACTATTCCCCCCAACCCACCCCCCTCGTAATACAATTCCCTCAGAGCCCAAGATTGCAATTTAGTAACACCAAAACAGCAAGAGACTTCAATCCTCACTCCCAAGGGTTCAGGGCAAGAAAAAAATATGGTAATTAAAAGACACATTTTTGAAAAGAACGTAAAAAAAGTAACGAGCACGATTAAAAAACGGCATCAATACAGATAAAAAAATGAACTACATTGGCAAAATTCACATTAGCCAGAAATCTTCATGAAAAACAACAAGATTTGTATTTGATCATACACAATCACGAGACTTGTAGCCATAGGCGGAACTAAACCTGGCCTTCTATTTGTACAAAGAGTTGGACCACCTTGGGGAGCTCCACTCCGCTATACCAATTTACATACCAAACACTAAAAACGCAATCCTAAGTTTCAGAAAAATCTACAAACAGCCAACCCAAAGTATGATTTCAAGCACCCCGTGATCATCCCATAAGATCGCATGCTTAGATGGAAAAGACCTTTCAATATATTCATTTCGATATACATCCGATCACATCCATTGTGTGCAGATTTAATCCAAAATTTGAATACCAAGTATTTTGTATTGCATGTCACGTTACAAATCCATCATTGCAATGACAACAGCGAAGCGGAGAAAGCAGTTCAGCATAAACTTGAAAGGCAAACGCTGAACAAACCTTAATCGATTCGATCAAGGCATCGGCTCCGGCAGGGGATGCATTCCTCGTACAGAGAGACGGAGGACGGGGGAAGCACCTAGACATCCTTTAGGAAGCCAACCCTGCCACGCCTTTGTGACAAAACCAGGCTTGAATCGATCTCAATATGGATATGCTCGCGGTTGATTCAAGGTAAGAAGAAATGGAAGAGATCGAAACCCTATAAAACAACTAGAACGGGATCAGAGGGAACAATAAGACGGCAAAAGGGACTTGGCTCGAAAACAGGGAACGCTCCCGAAAGGAAACCTAGGGCAACCTCGACGAGAAAGAGCGAGAGAGGCAAATGGTTCAAGAATAGAGAATGGGGGGGCATATATATAGCGTGAGATGGCGACTTTACGCGCATTCTTTTGAATTGACCAAAAACTCCCCAAGATGTTTCCCATTTTACCAAAACGCCCCCCGAGCTTTATTAAAACGATGCGTTCAGTTTATTTTCAAAAAATATATATTAATTTAATAAAAAATTACAAGTTTGAAAATTTTAAAAAAATAACAATTAAATACTAATGAATGTAAAAAAAAAACAATTAGAAAATAAATTATAAGCAATGCACCACACAAGGACAAACAAAAATATAGAATTAGAAAATTATAGACATCACAAAAACATGGAAGTTTAACACATAACATAAATACACACAAACTTATGCATAGAACATTTTTTATATTGAATCTTATTACATCCAATATTTATAAAATTAATACTATAACTATATTCCCGATAATAATTGAAACATGGATTGTCCATATATCAATGAACACAAAACATTTTAAAAATAACGCATAACATGACAATTTATAATAGAATATAAACACCCATAAAATTTATGCATAAAACACTTCGTGTGTTGAATCACGCTTCTTTGAATATTTATAAAATTAAAACTATAATTACTTTCTTGATGAAAATTGAAACATGAATTTTCCATAACAATAAACACAAAATAATAATAATTTTATAAATAATAATAATAACAACAACATATGACGTGGTTGTTTACAACATGAGATAAACATTTCAAAAAAAATCCACACATTAAATTTTATGTTATTAAATACATCGCTTTGAGGTGACCCAATCTAAACATGCATCGTCCTTTTTCATAATTTGAATACTACATCCACAAATGATCTCACAATCCAAGAACTTGTAAGGTTTAATGTCATCGGAGATTAACTATATAAACATCTTATTACACATCACTGCTTCAACGTCTCCCACATGCATATGTGCATAAAACTTCCTTTCACACGTAGTGCTACATAAAATTTAATGAGGAAGTGAAAAACAAAAGGAGTTAGCTCAAACGCTCAGTAAAGAAAAAACTATCAACAAGTCATAAAAGATTAGATCATAAGCATGTGAGAAAACACGAGCATGAGAGAGATATCTACTTAAAAATTATAATGGAAGCAAAAGAGTTCTCTATAAAGTATGATAAAAGTGTAGGTTCTGGGCGCAGCGGAAACCACTACCACAGATTTGGCTTTAGCCCACGTCACCCTTTATCGACGCTAAAAAAACATTGATAAAATTACCTCCTTTATCATCGTTTTTTAGCGTTGATAAAGGGTATTTTTATCAATGTTTTTCTTATTGCTAATAAAATGTCTATTTCATACAAAAAAGTCATTTATCATTAAAAATCATATATTAATATATAAATATTTTTATATTGATATAAATATAATATATTTTATAAAAAAATGATTTACATAAGGCTGAATACTCATTTACAATTAATATATAAGATATTTAGTGAAAAATGGATTATTAAATAATTAAAAATACAATTTTAATTAAAAAATTGCTAATTATTATCGAGTAATATACATTTAATAACAACTCTAAAATGGAAAAAAAAATAAGCAATCTAAAATAAGTTGAAAACGTGACTCAAACTTCAAACAATCATAACTTTTGATCTGAGTATTCGTTTAAACTACATCACATATCAAATTGAAACCTGCGACGAGGTCTATGCCCTAATGATACGAGGAACCACAATCATGTTTTTTGGAGCTAAAAAATGTCCAGAAGGACTTCAAAATTGAGTTTTTAGTCGAG
This sequence comes from Viscum album, assembly GCA_963277665.1. NCBI lineage: Eukaryota > Viridiplantae > Streptophyta > Magnoliopsida > Santalales > Viscaceae > Viscum > Viscum album. The sequence continues at coordinate 371,266,129 of OY728137.1, forward strand.
GTACCCCCATTTTTTTTAACATTTTATGAAATCTAAACCTCGTTTAAGGGGGTCTTATTGTCTTTTTTCAGTAAAGATTGGATTTATTCTCATAACTTACATTCATATTGATATTATGGTTTTGAAGTTTTTATCGTTTCTCATATTGTACTGTTATTTATAATCAAATATATAAAAATATATACATATTTTATATATATTCACTCATAAAAAATCAATTTTATAAATAAATATGTAATCATATTTACATATAAAGTATATTTCTCAATATATAAACCATATCTAAATAAAAAAATATCCATTTTATTATTTAAAATAAAAAAATATCCATTTTACTATTTAAAATAAAAAAATATAAATATCTATATAATGTGTGTGTGTAAATATATTTTTGTGTGTCTGTATTAACAAACTAATATATATTATCTGTATATTCTAATATATGCATATAAATATAAATATATAATATATGTAAATAAATATAAATATGGATAATAATATTTATAGACACATACACACATACATATATAAATATATATTTATAAACGCACACACACACACACAAAACATATTTTATAAATGTATGTAAAAACAATCATTTAAATAAATATATAATGTATATATAAATATATAAATATATCATAAAATATAAAAGAAAACAACACAGGGGAGTGGAAAAGGCGTGCACGTGTGGGGGAGAGGTCTCAGGTTCAAAACTTGTTAGAGGTAGTTGGTTGTGTGCGCAGGAGGCCTTAACGATGTTAAATGGTTGGATGTCAAGGACAATAACACTTTTTTAGCATTGATAAAGTCCTTTTTGCACGTTGTTAAAAGACTGGTATGCAATAGTTGTTAGGGTTGGTGTCCTGAGAACCAACTGTTTTGTACTTTGATTACATGAATGTTCACTTATTATATATTGTTCATTGTTCTGCATGACTATAATATAATAATGTCCTAGAATATTTGTTGCATTAATAAGGGCATGACAGATCCCCGCTATGATGAGAACCTTGAAATGATATAACAAATATTCTCAAATAAAGTTCTGTGGTTGGATGACATACTATGATATGATACATAGTATACAGACCGTCATGTGCGAGTACTCATAAGAAGACGAGACTCTCTCTCATGGAGTTCACACTTGGTAATCTCCAAGATGAGAGATTATGAGAACAGATCCGCCAGTAGTAATTCCACATGTTTTGGTGTCATCAAATATTACTATCTGCGAGTGTGTGTAATAGTCCTTAGACTGAAAGATTATCATTAACTCATGTCATGACTCGCGCACTTAAATTTGCTGACGAAAACCATCACGAAGACAGTTGGTGAGAAGTAGGGTACGTTGGGTGCGTCACGAATGACATGTTGTTAATGGATAAGTCGAGGAAGAATTTGTCCCTTCCATATTTATGGAAGTAGATATCTCGGGCCCTTTGATTAAAATAGAACTGTCGAACAAATTCCATGACCATGGTGACACGACGAGTTTATTTCTAGAAATCAAAGAATGACATATCAAGCATATAGGTTTATGACACTGCCATGAAACCTGCTTGATGAGATATTGAGACAAAGGGATTAAATTACACAGTAAGCGTTCATATGAGGTGATGCGTCAATGCAGCGTCAACTTCTTTCTCTTGGGTGTCTTGACCCGTTGCTAGACAGTAATCTTCGACTTTAGGCAAGCCCGCCTAATTCCAACTAGAAAGAGGCCTAGAAGGTCACACACTAAGTGTATCCAAGTATCTCAAGTAGAATAAAGATTATTCCCGTATGTGGTTTAATAATTATTTAAGGAATCCTAAATCGTTTTAATGACGGAAGAATAATGAAATGAAAAACAAGATATACACGTTGTGTATTAATGATTACACGCCGTGTAGTTTTTTATGGAAAACAAGTACACATCGTGTATTAATGATTACATGCCATGTAGTTTTAATTTTGGAAAGGAAATGAAAAACAAGTGCACGCCGTGTATTAATGATTACACGCCGTGTAGTTTTCCAGTCAGGATTTTGAGGATATAATATTGTTTTATTAAATGATATTTATTATAATCAGCATGGGCGCATGTCAAGGAATTAATTATTCGACATGTGGGTTTTCAATAAGAGTCAATGAAATAAATAAAACGCGTAACACGTTTATTTATTGTCATAACCCTACAACCTCAAACCCGATTATAAATATCCTCACAACCCCAACTCTTTTCCAAACTAGAGAATCGTTGTGCACAACAATTCTGGAGAATTCCTTCAAGGCCGAAAGAACCTCTTCCTACAAGAACGCTCTCAAGACCGAGAGAGATTCACTTCCATCGGATCAAGACGATCTAAGGCGGACAACGCAAGCAAATGTTTCTCCACGCTAGCACCCGGAGACTCCTTTGGCGACGTCTAGAGATACGAGGTGCACGTGTGGATAACCGCTAGAGGAAGTTTACACTTGGATTCTGCGATGCAACGACGAATCACATCAGAACGTGATCAAGAATATCAACGAAGAAAGAACACCCAAAAGGTACTTCTTGTCAATTAATTAAATTAATTATAATCAACTTGTGACGATCCACTTTTGTGGTTCCAGGACTTTTCTTCTTCTTTGTTTATTTCTGTGAATCAATCCATGGAGACTGGCATTTATCATCGTATTGATCCCGAATTGATCATTGCTAATGACAAAAAGACAAGTGGGCACATCCACCCACGAGCTTCTGTTGTGCCCAGAACCTTCAATTGGTATCTGAGGGAGGTTACAACGTTGATTATAGTTATTTAATTTTCATTGATAATTTATGCATTTATATTCGATTCAATTCAAGATAAATCATTCTATAAAATTGAATGAACGATATTTGTTCTTCCTCCTTCGTTTCTCTATTCACATCACAGAAACAAACTTTTAATTTTAATTTTGATTAAATTAAAAAGGAGGATCTCATCTGGAGGAGCCGCTCTTTCTGTCTGTACAAAACGGGAATACACGGCGTGTAATTAAAACTACACGCCGTGTACTTAGGTTCAACGAACCGAAACTGGTTCGCCAAACCACGCCGTGTGAATTGATTACACCTAAGTATTTATTACCCCGTGTTGACTAGAAATTAACGGCGCCTGGGAACAAGAATACACAACGTGTATGTTGAATCAACACGTCGTGTAGTCCGATCCGGTCTAGGTGAAACCTTGTACAAGGAGAAGTTGTGTTCTGCGTACATGGGATTGTTAGGCCGGTAACCGCGTAACAAGTACATGCCATGTTAGATTAATCTACACGTCGTGTACTCCAAAATTTCCAAAGTAGAGAAAACACGCCAAAGCCCTGGCGTGTACTTTAGATAAAGGGTCAAAATAAATACACGCCGTGTAAATATAAACTACACGTCGTGTACATTCCAGAAATGGAATTTCACCAGGTTTCCTCCAAAAAGTACAAATACCTGTACAAGGAATATGGATGAGAAGAATCTCAAGGAAATTCAGAAAGGAATTTAAGATAAAGAATTGATTAATTATAAGATCATAATTAATTAATTTCATGTGCGACTTATCTTAAATAATAGAACGATTAAAAGAATTTGAATTCTAAATATGCATAAATGTCGTTGCATGCTATGGATGATCATGAGCTAGACCAAAGACCCTTTTGTATGTGTGTTTGGTTTCATTTAAATTTGTTTAATTTAAATTCGTTGGTCTGCGAGCCTTCTTCCAATAAAATGTAGGGCCTGCGTGCCCATGGTTTCTTTAATGTAAACCCCATGTAATGGAGGATCTCCCAAGCTAGAGGAGACGGTTCGAAACCCGAAGCTGAGGCGAAACCAACCCAAGAAGATACAAAGGTGGATAGGTGGGAGCTGCAAAACACGAACCACCGGTTCAAGGTGTTTTTCCCTAGGTCAGGGTTAGCTTATCAAACCCCTAGATAATCTAACCAATAAAAGCTCATGATCATGCCATCTTATTTTATTTATGTCTGATTGCATGGTTTATTTATTATGTATGTGTTGTCGCGATCACATAGTTAATAAAATGAACAAGCATGCAAAGATGAAATAAAATAAAAACCGGACTATGCGTTAACATTATTGGAACATAGTTAATCACTTAAGCAAGCATCACTTAATATTAACAAGCATGTGATAATGCGAAACTACGCAAAAAGGATTAAAATCCCTCAATACCATATTAAGTCATACCAAGCCTTCTGTTACCTGATTAAGGGAAAGACTCAATAAAACTATGTGTTTGACCAACCCTTGTTGGGACACTTACTTTTATAAAGGAAGCCCTTATGAAAGGTTTTGGGTTGACTTAACCATATTACATCAAGAGGAGTAGCCCTTGATAGACTTGATGTAATATTGGAGTCAAGAGTTGAGGAAATCCAAGTCAGGATTTCAGGATTGGGGAGTTCACTCAATAGATCAAGGAACTGTAAGCTCACAGTTGGCAAAGACCTGCCTACCTAAATACCTTTAAATAGCTTGAACAACCCTTTTTGGGGTTATGCGAAGGGGAATATGGATCCTTTCCACTAGAATTTCAAAGTAACTAGACATTCCGGGTTCAATGGCGAGGGTCATTGGGACTCGATAAAATAGTGGGAGACTTAATAAAATTTATTATTTCTCATAAAATGTCATCAAGAAAGTACTGATAAATCTGCTCTTCTAATTTGTAGAATCAATATGACAAACTCGTCAACCACATTTTCTCTATGATCAATTCTGGCAGTAACTTTCAAGAATGGTTTAGGCGCCTTCGGGTTATCCTACGCCATGAACGAACGTATTACATGCTGGAGTCCCCACTTCCTGATTCTCCTGTCCTAGGGGTGAGTGATGAAGATTTCCTGGTCTATGATCAACATTTGAGCGATGCACTCGACGTTCAATGTTTAATGTTGTCATAAATGTCTAGTGAGCTCATGAATTCTCATGAAAACATGGATGTCTACAGCATGCTCAAGCACCTCCGTGGTCTATACCAGGAGAGAGAAAGACAAGAAAGGTTTGAGATCTCCAAGGATCTATTTCAGAGCAAGCTTGGAGAGGGTGCCTCAGCTGGGCCTCATGTAGTCAAGATCATTGGCTACATTGAGCACTTGGAGGTTATAGGGTTTAAACTCCCCAAAGAACTGGGTATCAATATCATTCTTGCATCACTCCCCCAGAGCTTCTCAAATTTTGTTGTGAACTTCAACATGAACAACATTGAGAAGTCTCTGTCTGATCTTCTTATCCTTATTCTCCAAGTGGACAATGACATGAAGCACGAAAAGCCTTATGTCCTCATGGTGAATAAAAGGAAAGGGAAGGCAAAGAGATTTAAGCCCAAAGCTTCTTCAAGGCCTTCCAAGAAAAGGAAGATCAAAGGAGAGGCAAGAGAATAGGAGGCTATTTGTTTGGCATGTGGCAAGAAGGGCCACTGGAAGAAAAACTGCACCCAGCCAAGGAAGCAAGGGGAAGCTTCAGGTGCGTTTGTTATCGAATGAAATCTATCTATTTCTACCAATTAGGTATTAGATACTACTTTTGGTTCTCACATTTTTATCCAAATACAGAAACCAAGTAGATTCAGAAAGATTGACCGAGGAGAGGTGGATCTACGAGCAGCCAACGGAGCCAGACTCGCTACTGTAGCTGTTGGAGACTACCACCTCACATTGTCTACTGGGATGGTCTTGGTTTTGAAAGGATGTTATTATGTACCCTATGTAACCAAAAACATTATTTCAGTATCCAGATTAGATACTGATGGATTCATCTTCAAGTTTGTAAGTGGATGTTGCTACTTTTATAAAGATAACATTTGTTTTGGTAGGGCACATTTATATAACAGCCTTTATGTGTTAGACTACACAAACCAAGTAATGGAAATCGATGAAAAAGTTAATTCACATGACTCATACCACACCCAACTTTGGCATCACCGACTATGTCATGTCAACGAGAAACGTTTGACAAAATTACATCAAGATGGGTATTTAGATTCTTTCGAACTAAAACCACTTGGTGTATGTCATGCGTGTCTACAAGGAAAAACGACCAAAACCCCATTTAGTGGGAAAGGTGAAAGGGCTAAAGAGATTCTAGAATTAGTTCACACAGATGTGTGGGGACCATTTCCAATTGAATCAAGGGGTGGGTTATCGTACTTTACAACTTTTACTGATGATTTCAGTAGATATGGATATATTTACTTAATAAGGTATAAGTCAGATTCTTTTGATCGGTTAAAAGAATACAATAATGAATTTGAGAACTAGCTTGGTAAGAAGATTAAAAAACCCTGCTTAGACAGAGGAGGAGAATATCTTAATCAGGACTTCATTGATTTCTTACAGGAGTTTGAGATTCTATCTCAACTCACTCCTCCTTACACACCTCAGTGGAATGGTGTAAGTGAAAGGAGGAACCACACCCTGTTGGACATGGTGAGATCAATGATGAGTCATTCCAGTCTTCTATTATCCTTTTGGGGATATGTATTACAAACAGCAGCACACATACTAAACCAAGTACCAACTAAATCGATAAATGGAATTCCATATGAGTTATGAAGTGGACGCAAAGCCATGTTATCGAATTTACATGTGTGGGGTAGCGAAGCATTTGTTAAGGCCTCTTTAGGTAACAAACTTTCACCCCGAGGCACAAAGTGTATATTTATAGGATATCCCAAGGAAACAAAGGGATATTACCTATACAACCCCTCAGACAAAAAGGTTACAGTGGAAAGACATGCCATATTCCTTGAGAGGGAGCACATTTCCAAAAGAGATAGCGGGAGCGAGATAGACTTTGATGAAGTCAAGGCGTAAGATACACATGAGTTGGTACAATAACAGATTCCACAAAACCCCGTGGAAGAACAATTTGTTCCAGAGACACAAGAACTGCGTAGGAGCACGAGAGATATGAGAGAACCAGAACAATATGGTTTTCTTGTCACTGAGGATGGTGACTCATTATTGGTTGACAATGATGATCCTCTTACCTACAAGGAATCAGTTGAAGGCACAGACGTTGCCAAGTGGCAAGAAGCCATGAATTCTGAAATGGATTCCATGTACCAAAACCAAGTCTGGATTTTGGTAGATCCTCCAGTTGATGTAAAGCCTATTGGTAATAAATGGGTATTCAAGAAGAAACTGGACATGGAGGGTCAAGTCAGCACCTATAAGGCACAACTGGTTGCTAAAGGTTTTAAACAGTGTCAAGGAATTGACTATGATGAAACCTTTTCACCGATTGCGATGCTGAAATCCATCAAAATCCTATTGGCTATTTCCGCTTACCATGACTATGAAATTTGGAAAATGGATGTCAAAACAACATTCCTTAATGGGAACCTCCTGGAAGATGTCTACATGACACAACCTGAAGGGTTTGTGACTCCAAAGGATGCCAACAAGGTATGCAAGTTGTAGAAATCCATTTATGGATTAAAGCAAGCATAAAGGTCATGGAACATTCGTTTTGATGAAGCTGTAACAGAATTTGTCTTTATTAATAATGAATGTGAGCCTTGTGTCTACAAGAGGTTTAGTGGAAGTGCAATCATTTTCCTAATAGTATATGTTGATGACATATTACTAATTGGAAACGAAGTACCTATCTTACAGTCAGTTAAGGCATGATTAGATAAATGCTTCTCCATGAAAGACTTGGGAGAGGCAACATATATTCTTGGGATCAAGATCCATCATGATAGATCCAAGAGAATGTTGGGCCTGATTTAGAGTACATACATTGACAAGATACTGAAGAGATTCAGTATGGAACAATCCAAGATGGGATTGTTACCAGTGTCACATGGCATTCATCTTTCTAAGAAAATGTGTCCTCAGACACATGAGTAAAGAAAGAAAATGTCAAGGATCCCTTACACATCCACGATGGGGTCAGTCATGTATGTTATTCTATGTACAAGGCTAGATGTTTCTTATGCATTAAGTGCGGTAGGCAGATATCAAGCTGATCCAGGAGACCACCATTGGATGGCAGTCAAGACTATCCTTAAGTATCTGAGGCGTACTAAGGATATGTTCCTGGTTTATGGAGGAGATGAAGAACTAGTCATCATAGGACATGTAGATGCTATTTTCCAGACTGATCAAGATGACATGAAGTCGTAGACTGGTTACATCTTCAGTTTGAATGGAGGTTCAATGAGCTGGAAGAGCTCAAAGCAAAGTGTGGTGGCAGATTCTACAGCGGAGTCCGAGTATATCGCAGCTTCTGAGGCAGCTAAAGAAGCAGTATGGATACGAAGCTTCATTCAAGAGCTGGATGTAGTACCTAGCAGTAAAGATCCTATCACACTCTATTGTGATAATACTGCAGCGGTGACACTTGCAAAATATCCAAGGTCACATCAGCGGAAAAAGCATATACTTCGAAAGTATCATCTCTTGAGGGATTTTTCTCAGAGAGGTGAAGTTGCAGTGAGCAGTATTTCCACGGAAGAAAACGTGGATGACCCCTTGACTAAAGCCTTGACTTAGCAAAAACATTATCATCATGTGAGGTCTAGCTGACTAAAAGTCGTAGGTAGTTGGCTCTAGTCCAAGTCGGAGTTTGTTAGGGTTGGTGTCCTGAGAACCAACTGTTTTGTACTTTGATTACATGAATGTTCACTTATTATATATTGCTCATTGTTCTGTAGGACTATAATATAATAATGTCCTAGAATATTTGTTGCATTAATAAGGCCATGACAGATCCCCACTATGATGAAAACCTTGAAATGCTATAACAAATATTCTCAAATAAAGTTATGTGGTTGGATGACATACTATGATAGGACACATAGTATACATACCGTCATGTGCAAGTACTCGTAAGAAGATGAGACTCTCTCTCATGGAGTTCACACTTGGTAATCTCTAATATGGGAGATTATGAGAACATACCCGCCAGTAGTAATTCCGCATGTTTTGGTTCCATCGGATATTGCTATCTGCGAGCATGTGTAATGGTCCTTAGACTGGAATATTATCATTAACTCATGTCATGACTCGTGCAATTAGATTTACTGACGAAAACCATCACGAAGACAGTTGGTGGGAAGTAGGGTATGTTGGGTGTGTCACGAATGACATGTTGTTAATGGATAAGTCGAGGAAGGATTTGTCCCTTCCATATTTATGGAAGTATATATCTTGAGACCTTTGATTGAAATAGAACTGTCGAAAAAATTCCATGGCCATGGTGACATGACGAGTTTATTTCTGGAAGTCAAAGAATGACAGATCAAGCATATAGGTTTATGACACTTCCATGAAACCTGCTTGATGAGATATTGAGACAAAGGGATTAAATTACACAGTAAGAGTTCGTATGAGGTGATACGTCAATGCGACGTCAACTTCTTTCTCTTGGGTGCCTTAACCCGTTGCTAGACAGTAATCTTGGACTTTAGGTAAGCTCGCCTAATGCCAATGAGAAAGAGGCCTAGAGGGTCACACACTAAGTGTATCCAAGTATCTCAAGTAGAATAAAGATTATTCCCGTATGTGGTTTAATAATTATTCAAGGAATCCTAAATCGTTTTAATGATGGAGGAAGAAGGAAATGAAAAACAAGATATACACGCCGTGTATTAATGATTACACGCCATGTAGTTTTTTATGGAAAACAAGTACACACTGTGTATTAATGATTACACGCTGTGTAGTTTTCATTTTGGAAAGAAAATGAAAAAAAGTGCACACCATTTATTAATGATTACACGTCGTGTAGTTTAATGGAAAACAAGTACACACCGTGTATTAATGATTACACGCCGTGTAGTTTTCTGGTCGGGATTTTGAGGATATAATATTATTTTATTAAATGATATTTATTATAATCAGCGTGGGCGCATGTCAAGGAATTAATTATTCGACATGAGGGTTTTCAATAAGATTCAATGAAATAAATAAAATGCGTAACGCGTTTATTTATTGTCATAACTCTACAACCTCAAACCCGATTATAAATATCCTTACAACCCCAACTCTTTTCTGAACTAGAGAATCGTTGTGCACAACAATTCTTGAGAATTCTTTCAAGGCCGAAAGAACCTCTTCCTACAAGAACGCTCTCAAGACCGAGAGAGATCCACTTCCATCGGATCAAGGCGATCTAAGGCGAACAACGCAAGCAAAAGTTTCTCCATGCTAGCACCCGAAGAATCCTTTGGCGACGTCCAGAGATACGAGGTGTACATGTGGATCACCGCTAGAGGAAGTCTACACTTGGCTTCTGCGACGCAATGACGAATCACATCGGAACGTGATCAAGAATATCAACGAAGAAAGAACACCCAAAAGGTACTTCTTGTCAATTAATTAAATTAATTATAATCAACCTGTGACGATCCACTTTTGTGGTTTTGGGACTTTTCTTCTTCTTTGTCTATTTCTATGAATCAATCCATGAAGATTGGTGTTTATCATCGTATTGATCCCGGATTGATCATTGCTAATGGAAAAAAGCCAAGTGGGCACATCCACCCATGAGCTTCCACTGCGCCCGAAACCTTCAGTAGTGAGTGTGCGATGGGTCGTGCCCATTTTTGTTTTTTGACATGATCGATGATCAATCTGAGAGTTACATGACGATGAACACCGTAATCAACAAAATTGATTAAAAGAATAGAGACAAGAGATAGAACTTCGGAACCAAGCACAAGATCATCACATATTATTTATAATTAATTTAACTAATTAGTGAATTGTTTTTTCGTTGATGAATCTGACAACAGATTTACATTGTACCGTTGTTGCGTTGTTGGAATCGAGATTAGATTTTCTCTAGCGGTGATCCACACGTATTCTACAAATCTCTGAATGTCGTTGTAGGAATCTTCGGGTGCTAGCATGACAAATCCTACCGCACTGCAAAAAAAAAGACTTATTGCGACGAGTTATTTGCGATGGACCGTCGCAAATACTCTTCGCGGGTTTCTATTATTTGCAACGGTGGAGGATCCGCATCACAAATAATATGTCGGTAGGATATTATTAGCGATGAGTCGTCACAAATAATTTGTCATGATAATAGTATTTTCAACGGATCACGTCACAAATACTATCTTTTACCGCCACCTTAATTAATAACCGGTGTACTATTTGTGACGGGTCTCATTGCAAAAAAATATTATTTTCGACAGCCGTCGCAAATACTATCTTTTACCACCAACTCAATTAATAACTGGTGTACTAATTGCGACGAGTCTCGTCGTAAAAAAATATTATTTTCGACAGGGCCCGTCACAAAGAGTATGTTGGCTGGTAGACATTTGCGACGAGACCCGTTGTAAATACCCTTTTAACCACCGCCCCTAATTAATAGTGGGGTTAGCATTTGTGATGGGATCCGTCGCAAATGATATAACCTATACATACCCTCATCCGTTTTTTTCCAATTTCACAATTCTCTCAAGTCCTCTCTCCTTCTCTGCTCTCGTATTTCCGTCTTTAATTTTTTCAAACTTTTAAATTTTACAGTGGACCAATTTTTAGGACTTGCATCCAACGAAAGATTCGGTTTTAAGGTATTTATTTGTTGCTTTTATTTTTTAGTTAATTCGTTTTAATTTTATTAGTAATAATAATTATTAATTAGCGGAAATTAAATTAAATTAGAATTAGATGGTTTTATTTTGCATTATTTATTTGTACAAATATGTTGTTTCATTAAGATTTAATGTTTTTATTTAAAAGCAAATAGTATTAATTTGTAATAATTTAATTCAATTACCATTAATTAATAATAATTACGTGTAATCAGTATTAATTAGTAGTAATTAGTATTAATTAGTATAAATTAGTATTATTTAGTATCATTGGCATTAATCAATAGTTGTTAGTAAAAAATAGTAAAAAATAGTAAAAAATAGTAAAAATTAGTAAAAAATAGTAAAAATTAGTAAAAAATAGTAAAAAATAGTAATAAATTGTAATAATTAGCAGTAATTACCGCTAATTAAAAATAATCAGTAATAAATAGTAAAAATAGTTTATATAGTGCTAATTATGAATAAATACCGATAACTATTAATAATTAGTAATAATTAGTCATAATTAGTAACAATGAGTAATAAATAGTAATAAATAGTAATAATTAGTAATAAAGAGTAATAAATAGTAATAAACAGTAATAAACAATAATAATTAGTAATAATTAGTAATAATTAAAAATAAATAGTAATAAATAGTAATAAATAACAATAATTAGTAATAATTAGTAACAATTAATAATAATCAACAATAGTTAGCAATAATTAGTAATATTTAGTAATAATTAGTAATAAATAGTAATAAATAGTAATAATTAGAAATAATTAGTAATAATTAGTAATAAATAGTAATAAATAATAATAAATAGTAATAGATAGAAATAAATATAAATAAATATAAATAAATAGAAATAAATAGAAATAAAGAAAAATAATTAGAATTAATTAGTAATAAATAGTAATAAATAGTAATAAATAGTAATAAATAGTAATAAATAGAAATAAATAGAAATAAATAGAAATAAATACCAATAAATAGAAATAAATAACAATAAATAGCAATAAATAACAATAATTAACAATAATTAACAATAATTAGCAGTAATTAGCAATAATCAGTGGTAATTATAAATAATTAGCAATAATTAGCGGTAATTAGTAAAAATTAATGGTAATTAGTAAAAATTAACGATAATTAGTATTAATTAGTAGTAAATAGTATTAATTTCCAGTAATTATTATTAATTAGTATTAATTAGTAGTAATTAGTATTAATGAGCGACAATTAGTAAAAAGTAATGGTAATTAGTATTATTTAGTGGTAATTAGTAAAAATAGTGATAAATCAATATAATTATTGAAAATTAGTAGTAATTAGTAAAAAATTGTTACAAATAAATAAAAATTAGTAATAATAAGTGTTAATTAGTATTAATTAGTAATAATTAGCAGTAATCAGTAATAATTAGTGGTAATTAGTAAAAATTAGTGAAAGTTAGTAAAAATTAATAGTAATTAGTAAAAAATAGCGGTAATTAGTATTAGTTAGCAGTAATTAGTAAAAATTAACGATGAATCAATATAATTATTAAAAAACAGTGGTAATTAGTAAAACATTGTTATAAAATAATAAAAATTAGTAATATTAAGTGGTAATTAGAAGTAATTAGTTATAATTACCAATAATTAGTAATAATTAACAGTAATAAATTATAATTTGTGATAATTAGTAAAAAAAATGTTATAAACTAATAAAAATTAGTAATAATTAGTGTTAATTAGTATTAATTAGTAATCATTAATATCAATTAGTATTAATTGTTATAAAATAACAAAAATTAGTACTTATTAGTGGTATTTAAGAATAATTAGTGCTAATTTGTAATAATTATTGGTAATTAGTATAAATTATTATAAATTAGCATAAATTGATATTAATTTTAAACAATTTACTTTAAATCACCCTGAAATAATAGAAATTATTATAAATTACTAAAAAGGTGAAAATGAAATAGGTTGCCAATTTTCAGGGCATGAGCAATAATAAATTTGTACATGCATGGTTGACACAAATTAGTCATTTCTCATGGCCCAAAGATTGGAAATTCTGTGATTTACACCTTTTTAGCAATTTATAATTTATTTTATTACTTTATAGTAATTTATAATTTATTTTATTAATTTATAAAAAAATATGTTAATATTAGCGGTAATTTCTAAGAAAACAACAACAAATATATAAAATTTATAATATTTACAAGTCAATTCTAATTTTTTAATTTTATGCTCTTTTTTGGATCACCTTTTTCTTATATCAAATTAATCATAAAAAATTAATTAGTAATAAATAGTAATGAATAGTAACGAATAGTAATAATTAGTAATGACCAATTTACGTTGACCATAAATTTTTAAATACATGGTTGATACAAATTGTAATAACCAATTTACACCAACCATCTCCAAATCTGTCATTAGGTCGCCAGAACCAGGACAAATATGATGTGACACGTTGATGACAACAACAACAATATGAGGAGATATGTCGATGACATGACATGACATAATTGATATAAATTGATGTAATGATAAATTTGGACATGGTTGGCGTAGGTTAGTTTCATCACCCGGTGATTGTAAAATCTATGATTTATACCTTTTAGTAAACCATATAATTTCCAATCTTCAGGTGATTAGAAATGACCAATCTATGCTAACCATGTCCAAGTTTTCCATTAGGTTTCCAGAACCGGGACATACATGATGTGATGTGTCGATAACAATAGTAGGAAGAGATATGTCGATGACAGGACATTGTTGACATAAATTGGTGCATTGAAAAATTTAGAATGGTTGACATAAATTGGTTTCATCATCAAAATATTGTAAAATCAATGATTTAAAGTTTTTTAATAAATCATATAATTTTTAATCTTCGGGTGATTAGAAATGACCAATTTGTGATAGTTATGTCAATTTTTTTCATTTGGTCACTAGAACCGAGGCAGGCCGGATGTGACGCGTTGGTGAAAACAGTAGTAAGAAGAGGATGAGGAGATTAAGACTAACACAATTAAATGTTAGTTATAATCATATATAATATATATATATATATAATAGTTGTTTTCAACTATTTCTTAATAGTCATTTCATGTTTCAGATGGACTCTGATCTATTTCGTGAGTTGGAGGAGGTTGATCTACCTAGTGATGAGCATGATGTTGCATCATCTGACCCTCAGACTGTTGGCAGTTTAGCGACAACTCGGAGGGGTCGTGGTCTTACAAGATTGATGATTCTCAACCCTATCCCCAAGTGACGTCCATATCTTGACTTCGATCCACGCATGCAGAGGTATGTTCAGTTATGTATTATAGTTAGTTTTTGTTAATTTTCATTAATTTATTTATATACTAAATGTTTGATTATTTGTAATATTTTTTCACAGCTTTTCACATGTAGTAGTTAGACAGAGAGCCGAAAGAGCTCTATCGGTAGCAACAACATCTAGAGATGCGTCGATGGTAGTAGTAACAACATGAGGAGACGATGGAGTACATGTGATGTTTGACTTATGGTTTACGGATGAAGTTCTCTCTGCCAGCTCCTCTAGCTCTTCCAGATGACTCTCCCCCTCAATGATTTATATATTTTTTCTGATAAGCATTTGAATGTAATTTTTTTTGTTTTATTTTTATTAATCCATGTATTTACATTTCTATATAGTGCGTTTTTTTATTATTGTGAATTTTTTGTTCTTTTAATTTGTTATTTTATTATTTTTATTATTTTATTATTTATTTATTATTTTTATTACTTTATTATTTATTATTTATTTTATTATTATTATTATTATTTAGTATTTTTGTGAATATTGTGGTTTTTATTATTTAATTATTTTATCATTTGATAATTTTAATTATTTTTTTATTAATTTTATTAATTTATTATTATTGTTATTATTATTTTATTAAATTTTATTAATATTAATTTTTTTAATTTTTTTTAAGTTATCTGCGACGGGCCCATCGCAAATACTTATTTGCGACGGACCCGTCGCAAAAGCTTTTTTAAAAAAAAACTCAGCTAAACTATTTGTAACAGTAAGAGATCTCGTTTCAAATAGTGTTTTTTGTGATGGTCCATCACAAAAAACCTTATTTGTGACGAAACTCCATCATAAATAACTTTTTGTGACAGGATCCCATCACAAATAACCCGTCACAAATGCTTCAATTTCTAGTAGTGTCGCTTGCATCGTTCGCCTTTGATTGCCACGAGAATCGCTTCCAAAGCATTCTCCTTGATCTCTATAGACTCAAGGGTAAGAGGTGGAGGAAGATCACTCTTCTTTCTTAGGAGTGTTCTTAGAGAGGGATCTCTATAGGGTTTGAGAGGATTCTCTATGACTGTCGTTGTGCATAACACAAATGAATTGGCTTTATAAAAAAATGATATAATTGAGTTTAAATATCTCTAGGGTTTAGAAATAAATATTTTCACAAGTTCCATTTAATATTTATTTAATCCCTTGTGGAACCCCATGTCTTGAAATAATAATAATAATATTATTATTTTCTTGATATGCACTTAACCTGTGAATTAAATTAAATATTATTTAATCAAATAATATTCAATATATATTATTTCTTATTGAACCAAAAAACTTGGTCCGTCATTCCTCCACAATATTTATTAGGCCTTGAATAACGACTATTTATTTAATAAATAAATATCACTGCATTATTCATCAATAAATAAATAAATGTAACATCCCATTACTCTTTTGACAGGTATATTTTTAAACTTTTCATGGTTTTCCTTTTTCATTGTCTGGGTAGGGCCGAGAAAGTATTGGAAGGATACCTATAATTTTAAAGTCAGAGATTTGTTGGATTCTCATCCTTAATAGGTCATTTCTACATCCTGATGAATAATTACATGCCATGTAATATGGCTACACGCCATGTAAATCCTAAAATGAAAAGAATTCATTTTTAGCAAGAGGTGACGAGTTTTTCAGTGGATATGAGAATTACCAATTACACGACATGTAACTAGGTTACATGCCATGAAAAACCCCAAGTCTTATTTTTTAAACAGGTTGTTAGGATGAATTTTCATTGGTTCTTCCTCCAAACTTCCGTGCTCTCAACATAGAGCCTTCCCCAGGTGATTTTGGGAGCCTCCAACCCCTTTAGACCTTTTCGTTCAATGATTGATCATTGTGGTGATCACAATGTGTCTTTCCGAGTACACATTCTTCATACCTCTCCATTAATTTCTCTATTCCTTCCTTGGAGTTTGATGGGTCATCTTGAGTTTGATGGATCTAAACTCCATGTTGTCAAATCTTGAATCTAGGTGTGATTCTTGGATCTCTGTTACAGTCGTTCTTCGTTGGTTTTAGTGTGGTGAGTGTATGTTCTTGAGGTATGTGGATTTCCTTCTTTCTATCGACCCCCTTTTTCTAAATTGAATCTATCTTGATGTGTGTATTGGATTCTAGGGTTTCCGTTGATGTTGTTGGGTTTCGTTGTTGGTGGATCCCGTTGCGGGCATGTGGAACCCAAGTTTTGAGCTAGGTGGTTCCATCTCTAGACTATGTTTGATAAACCATATTATTCTATTTTTATAAATTGATTTATAAATAAATTGGTATGAAATCGACATGATTGTTTGTGTGTGATTGGAAAGGGATATGAAGAAAAGTGGTTTTTCCTTTGTTTTTGATAAATGGAAAGAAAAAGGGTATTTTCAAGCATTGAATGATTTGTGAAAAAAAGTGGGTATGATTACCCTATTAAATGTTGAATTTCATAAATGGTTTTGAAATGGTTTGAAAAACATTAAGATGATTATGAAAATGATCACATGAGTTACCTTGAGTACCAGGTGGGAGGTTTAGCTTGAGACCATCATCCATTGTGGGGGTTCACTTTTGGGGTGTTACTCTTATCCTAGAGTGTAGATTATTGGCTCTAGGTATGTATATGATGTTGGGGTTTCACATGTTGGGATATCTCCCTAGCCCTGAAGTGTAGATCATTGGTTTCAGGTACCACAGTGCACTGTTCATAGATTTTTGGGTACGAGTAGTCTGCTGCCTGACATGTTGTATTCCTTGGTGTTGTGACACCTGTGTTGCTACTGTTGTTTTGTACTGCTTAGCTTTATACTATTTTATCCTTGATATTCTTGTTGATTCTTGTGAAAATGATATAGTAAATTTTCTTTGAAATTGATATACCTACTTTTGCTTTAGAATTTTGGAAAAAGAAAATGTTTATTATGTTTTCTATAAAACTACTTTACTGCTTATCATGCCATGTTTTATTTGAAATGAGTATACATGGATTGTTATAGAAATACTTTTTATAGAACACCTGAGTGGGATCTTATTGAGACTATTATCTCACACCCTATTCACCTCTTTGGTGGTGCATAGACCTTTATATGGATTTCAATGCAAGGCAAGGCAAGGCGTCGTAGTGAGGCGGTGAGTTTTTGTGTCAGTTGAGTTGGGTAGATGGTGGTAGGTTTCCCACACTATCACACAGAGTGGTCTCTTGTTTTCGTTTTCCTTTGCAGTTGGACTTGTCTCTTTGAGTTTGTAGCTACTTTAGTGGTTTTTTTTTGTTTTTGCTGTCTTCTTACAATTATGGCACCTATATAAATATATATCAATCTTATGTTATTTCTTTCTACTTTGAGTATGTATATATTTTTTCCATCATATTCATTTAGGTTGGTAAAAATTGTTCCCTTGGTGTGTTGTTCGATGCCCGGGTGCTTATCGCTAGCCCGTGGAGATCGGGAACGCCCTTCGGGTATGTAACGGATCGAGTCGGGTGCCAGGTTTAAGGGTAACTTGGGTTGGTTCATTACAAAGTGGTATTAGAGGAGGAATTTCCTCAAGAGTCCTTATCTTGGGATGTATGTTAGACTGAAGAAAGTATTTTTGGGACTTGAGAGGCATGTTGCGATAAGTGTCTGTCGAGCTCTTGTCCTGATGAGACTCAAGTTTCCATGGGTTGTTGGGATACGTGTCTCTAGTGTTGGGATTTTTTTTAAATCTTATTTTCTGCCCATGGGTTTTCTCGTTTGAGCTGATATTTACTATGTTGTCTAATCGTTCCTTCTGTTTTGGTGTGCAAAAATATGACTTCGAGATTTCTTCCACAAGTTCCTCAAGAGGGTTCAATTGATGATCCTTAAGGGAATCCGCCTATAGATCAAGATCTCATTGAGACTATAGTACGAGAAGTTTGTGTTGTTGATCAGAACATACCAAGAGTTTAGAAAACAGTTATTGAAGTACATCCAGGAGCTGGATGAGAGATAGAT
Source organism: Viscum album (assembly GCA_963277665.1). NCBI lineage: Eukaryota > Viridiplantae > Streptophyta > Magnoliopsida > Santalales > Viscaceae > Viscum > Viscum album. Next base: position 371,285,001 of record OY728137.1, read on the forward strand.
CAATCACAAGAATTCTTGCACGAGTAGCCACCATCCTTTAAAGGAACGAATGAACCTCAATAGGTAGAGGACTGGCTGGATAGGATCAATCAAATCTTTGAATTTCTAGAGACACCTAAGAATATCAAGGCGAAGTGTGTAACATTTAGGCTCAATGGTTCCTATAATATATGGTGGGATTCCATAGTCCAAACTGATAAACAAGTGGACTTGGATTAGAAGGGTTTCAAAATCCTGTTCCTCCAACAGTTTTTTCCAGAGTTGCTGATGCTGGTAAAATCTTTGGACTTCCTCTCTTTATAGTAGGGAGAGTATTCATTGTCGGTATACACCAAATAGTTTTCTGAGATTGTCTATTTTGCTTTGGATGTGGTAAAGAATGACAAATTGAGGGATCAGAAGTACTTACAAGGTTTGCGACTGGATATCAGATCGTAGGTATTTATGTTAATTTTTTCTACCTATGTGGAGATGATAAACAAAGATTTGATGGCAGATATGAATATGGAAGTCAAGGTTGGATTTTACACCTATTATCTTCTATCCAATGGAAACTTCAGTGGCATGCATGAGAGGAAGAGGAAGTGGAAGGATCATCGCAGGATTGGGGAGGTGGGTCTCAGTAGAAAGCCTTCTATACACCATTTGCTACAGCCAGTAGTGTACCTCTGACTTGCTACCAGTGTTGTAACGACCCAAAGTTTCATTAATGGAAATCCCTCTTTATCTAATTAAATGTCTCTTTATGTTTATATAAAATGTCAACTTCATTGGTTTTATGTTAAGAATTTTTACCGTTGCTAATATAGTCGTTGAACAGTGATCACATGATTAGTATAAATATAGGGCTTTAACAAATCCAAATTTACTCAGACAAAGGAAGCGATGACCTCATCCAGTAGAATTGCCCCATACAAAGCCCATTTGTCAGAGCTCGGAAAAGAGGTGGCATCCTTGGGCTTCGCTCTTGACCAAGACCAAGCTGAGCTTCATCATGTCTAGCTCGAACGGGACCGTCTACGTGAGAAGTGGAAGTTGATAGAAATTACCACTCGAGCGATGTTATCCGAGCCACCCCAAGAGTATGTCACCATCACACACCTTACCCCTAGGTCTTATGCGGTTGTTTTAATGGGTTATGTAACAAATAAATAGTACTATGTTCATGTACATTATTTTTTTATATAATAATGAATATACTTTCTTGTCATTATTGATACATTGTAAATAGTTTTTAAAATACAAATAATGTTTTTAGTTATTATTTAATTAAGAATTATATTTTATTAAATTAAGGGATTTTTGAATTAAATAATATTTTAATAAATTATTATTATTATTATCAAATTAATTTTTATTAAATATAAGTGATCTTATAATTTTATGAATACAATTGTAATTTTTATTAAGGTTTGAAAGCCATTTCTGTCAAAACCCATGAATTTTCGATAAATATCAGTTTTTATTTTAAAAGTGAAAATTAACATATTTAGAAAATTATTTAGATAAAATAAATGTTATTTCTAGAATCAGGACGTCGAAATTATCCAACGGTGAATTTTTCATAATTTTCTGAGATAGTCAAATTTTTGGGTAAAAATTAAACACCGTTTAAATATATAATGTGTTTTATGACATCATAATAACCCAATAGTGATGTAATAAAATACTATAAGCTTTATTTTCGGCCAATATATGTTTTACCATTAAAATAATGTGATTTTGGGTTTGTTTGACCTACTTTTCAAAGCATTAATGGACACCTCAAGACTTATTAAATACCTTGTCCTTTTAAATTAATTTCCATGGGAGTATGACTCACCTCCACATAAGCAACCCTATTATTTTAAGAAGTTATGACTTTGGCCTTATAAAATATTTTTTTCCTCTTCCCTTTTCCAAAATCCATGGGCAAAAACCATGGGATGGTTTGTGGTTTGGATTAATTTAATGTAAGGGGACCCAAAACTAAATAATAAAGAATTCCCTCACCTTTACTATATAAACCCACCCAAGATCCCACTTCCTCGTCACTAAAAGCCTTTGGAGTTCGTACAACCTATGCCCTACTCTCTTTATAATCCTCCCAAGGTGCCCCAAGCTCCCAAGAAGCCTCTCACAAGCCTCTCTTTATCCTTTGGAAGCACACTTCCAAGTAAGGGTTTTTTCTTCCTTTCTCATTTTTTGTCCAATTTTCTTTAAGTTGTTTTGCCCATTTAATTTAAATTATGAATGTTGGGGTATGGTTTCTCACCTCCATAATACTGCCCTCTTTATATTTGAATGATTGGAGACCCCTTTCTCTCTCATTAAATGCCTCCCATGTATACCCGTTACTATGCTGAAATTCCGAAAGGAACTTCTCTCTCCTCTTTTGCATTCAAGCAATACTTTTGTATCATGAATATAAATTACATTTCAATTGTTGGGACATGTATCTATATGACCTCTTTACTGTCCATTACATGTAAATATGATGAGTAACCACTTTCTCTCTCAACAACCATTTTTATGAATTCTTATGTCACGCCGTTACGCTGCCGAAATCGCACCGATTTTCTAAGCCAATGTCATTGTGTAGTGAATACCATGCCTATTTATCCATCAAGGGTATTCACCTTTATTCAAATTTAATTATTAATTATAAAGTTTCATATATGAATTCCAAATTACTTTATCGTGGAATAAATTATTATGTTTTATGAATCCATGTTTTATGATCCATGTGGCACACTTATGCATGAAATGAAATGTTTAAGAAGGGTGCGCCCTTATAGCGCTCCAATGCATTGGGTAAAGTATAGTATCATGATACATCATGTGCAATGAGTGTTTACTCATGCTAATTCAAGTGCAATGAGGGTTTACTCGTACTTCATGTGCAATGAGGATTTACTCATGCTCTATGTGCAATGGGCCATGGATCATGCTAATTCCATGTTAAGTGTTGTTGCTACATTTCCATGTTATGATTATCATGATTTATCATGAATTTATTTTCATATTTATATTATGATATATTGATATTCCTATTGTCTAACATGTATTGTACTCCTCATGTTATTCTATGTGTACTCCCTTACTGGGCTTTATAGCTCACCCTTTTCTTATGCATGTCCTCAGGTTATCTCATGCAATGCTAAGTATAAGGGAATGTAGTGGTCATGTAAAGGAAGTTTTCAATAAAGATGTTGTATTTCATGTTTTAAGTTTTTATGTAATGATCCTAAGCCCCAAAGACACTAAACCTCTCGATCTTCTTTGTTGTATCAAGTGATGTTTTATGTAATAAATCATGTTTAAGTTTTTAATAAAATTAGGGTTGTCATAGTTGGTATCAAAGGATAGGTTTAGTTATTTTTGGGATTAGGATTAGAAAACCTTAGTAAATCCATAGAGTCAAGAATAAGTATAATAAAAACATCCTTAAGTTTTTGTAAGCACTGAGTAAGTGGTTTATCAAGCAAATACATCCCTGTCTGGATACGAGCAGGTAGAGGCGGCTCTGGCATAGATGTATCCTAGGGGTAAAACCCAAAAACACCACTTTGGGCTAGACTTGAACAGGAACGAGTTCACGACAACGAGCCTTACTGCACTCTTGGTTATGACACTCCCAGGGGATATGTTTTGATAAATTCACAAGCTTAGTATGAACCCTTATTAAGGGAATTAAAAAAAATACCCCTAAGAATATATGTTAGAAAGTAGATCATGAAAAGCCAAGATTTAAGCCTATAGACTCATGAGTTAAGGAAATAAAAGTTTATTTATAAGTCATAAACTTTTGTTTTTGGATTACCCTTTATGTGTTACCCCTAACTTTCTTTTATTCCAGCCAATGGCTAGTAATAGGAGGACTCGGGCTAACAACCGTTGTGAAGATCAGTGTGATGACTGTACTAATGAGATGCCCAATCCAATGGGAGCAGGAATCACGAACTTTGTCACGATTATCTCTCATCTAACTCAAGATTTTTATAGAAACACAGTTCAAGAGGAACGTTAACCCCCCCCCCCCAAGAAAGAACAAGTCGCTATCAAGAGCTTTATGAGACAAAGACCTCCTACTTTTAGTGGATCATCTGATCCCATGATCGATGAACAATGGATCAACTCCATTGAAAAGATCTTCTCCATCCTTCAATGTTCTGAACAAGAGAAGGTTCTTCTGGCGGCTTATCGTATGGAGGGTGAAGCTGATCAATGGTGGACGTTGATAAAAAATACGAAGCCTTAGGAGGAGATCGAGGTGTTTGAATGGAAGGATTTCTGGAAGATTTTTTTCGATAAATATTTTCCGCGCACCCTTTGGCTTAATATGGAAAGGAACTTCCTTTCCCTCAAGAAAAAAGATGAAGAATCTGTTGGAGCATATGGGGCAAACTTCACAAGGCTTGCACGACACGCTTACGGCTTTGTCGTTACCCCCGAATGCAAAGTTGACCGCTTCTTTGGTGGGATGAAGCCTAGCCTTCGGAAAGCATTGGCGATCCATGACTTTGACAGCTATGAGGAAATTGTCTGATGTTCCCTCAAGGTCGAAATGGAGATCGTGGAATCACAGGGGTATCATGGGGACAAGAAGCGTAAGGTGGACTTCAATGCCGGTGGTCCGATGGATAAATCCAATGGTGCTAAGAAGATCCAACACCCCACTTGCCAAAAGTGCGAAAAGAAGAACCCTAGAAATTACCTTAAGGGGACGAGGAAATGATTCAGGTGTGGAAGAGAAGGGCACCTAGCTGTTAACTATCGGCAAGAAAGACCCACGACTGCGATAGAGGAGAGGAACGCTCCGTTCGAACCTCAACGCGTTGTTCAATTCTACAAATGCAAAGAACTGGGTCATTTTGAAAATTAGTGCCCTAATCCAAGGGTTTTTGGAGTCAACTAATAACCTCCAAGGAAGTAAGGAAGAGCTTTTTCCATCACTTCTGCCAAAGTGAACCCCAACAACGAAGTGGTGATAGTTACGCTAGTTATTCATTCAAGAATAGCAAACGTACTTTTTGATTCAGGTTCTACGCATTCTTTTATATCTCGAAAGTTTAGTAGAACAATCCCAACACCACCACAAACTATGGAAGTGAAGATGTCGGTGATAATGGTAAATGGGGCAATCATTCCATCCTATGAATATAAGTCCTCCCCTGTTATAATCTGTGGATTGAATTTCCCGGCGAACCTCATCATACTCCCTTTGGTGGAATTTGATGCAATTCTTGGCATGGATTGACTTTCCTTATATAGAGCCAACATAAATTGTCAGGAGAGGGAAATCACACTCCATATGGAGAATCGACCCCCTATTCTTTACAAGTGTAAGGAGGAAGATGAATCTCCTTTAGCTCCATCATCTCAAGCATGGATATTACTGCTCTATGAGCACGCGTATCTGGATCAGATGATTGAGTCCAAGGAAGAAACTGTCATTTAAGAAATGCCTATTGTGAGGGAATTCGCTAAAGTGTTCCCCGAGGAACTGACCGGTCTTCCTCCTAGAAGAGATGTTGAGTTCTCAATTGAACATATACCCAGGGCTTTACCAATATCCAAGACTCTATATATAATGTCTATTGTAGAGTTTGAAGAGCTAAAGAAACGACCATAGGAGAATCTGGATAAAGGGTTTATACACCCAAGTGCTTCACCATGGGGTGCACCAGTTCTCTTCGTCAAGAAGAAGGATGGGTCAATGCGGTTTTGCATTGATTATCGTGAACTTAACAAAATCACAATAAAGAAAAAGTATCCTATCCCAAGAATTGATGACTTGTTCGATCAGCTGCGTGGAGCACAATACTTCTCCAAGGTGGACTTGCGGTCAGGATATTATCAAGTAAGGGTGAAGAAGGAAGATATCCCCAAGACTTCTTTTTGCACAAGATATGGGCACTATGAATTCATAGTAATGCCTTTCAGACTCACTAATGCTCCAACAATCTTCATGGAATTAATGAATAGAGTCTTTAGAGATTACCTAGACAAATTTGTGGTAGTCTTTATAGATGATATTCTAATATACTCCAAAACCAAGGAGGATCATGAGGAGCATTTAAGAACTGTACTGGAGACTTTGCGCAAGGAGAATCTCTATGCAAAGTACAACAAATGTGAGTTATGGTTAAAGGAAGTCTCATTCTTGGGCCATATCATTACAATCAATGTGATATCTGTGGATCCCTCCAAAACAGATGCAATTGAGGGATGGCTGAGGCCAACATCGGTAACGGATATCCGTAGCTTCTTGGGGTTAACTGGATATTATCGACGATTTGTGAGAAATTTCTCACGATTGTCCAACCCTCTTACCAAGATAACTTGAAAGGGATTAAAGTTTTCTTGGAGTGATGAATGTGAAGAAAGCTTCAAGGAGTTGAAAAGGAGGCTTATCACTGCGCCCGTGCTCACTTTACCCACAAGTGGGGAACCTTTTGTGGTTTTTAGCGATGCTTCGAAGAAGGGATTAGGCTGTGTGCTGATGCAGAATGATAAAGTGGCATCCTATGCCTCAAGGTAGTTGAAAATCCATGAGCTAAACTATCCAATGCATGATATCGAGTTGGAGGAGGTGATCTTTGCCTTGAAAATCTGGCGGCATTATCTCTATGGAGAGAAATGTGAGATATATACTAACCACAAGAGTCTTAAATATATATTCACACATAAAGAGATTAATATGTGCCAGAGAATATGGATAAATCTCATCAAGGATTATGACTGTTCAATACATTACTACCCTGGGAAAGAGAACAAGGTGGCAGATTCCCTAAGTAGAAAGGACCCAGCGATTCTATCAATGATGAGAATTGAGAAGGATCCAATCTTCTTAGACTTGATGAATATGGACATGGGAATCATAGAGAAGGGAACATCATCAATCCTTTCACAAATGATTGCTCAACCATCTCTTTTGGAAAGGTTAAAGGATGCTCAAAAGGATGATGTGTGAATTCAAGAAAAAGTGGAAGCTATCGAAAAAGGGAAATCCTCGGAGTTTAATGTTAATGAAGAAGGAATTGTGTGGCTTGGGAAAAGACTATGTGTTCCATCAAGTCTGGAGCTGAAGAAGGAACTTTTGGATCATACACATAGTTCAAATTTATCTATTCACCCAGAGAGCACAAAGATGTATCGAGATCTTCGAGAAAACTTTTGGTGGGATAATATGAAGAAGGAGATCGTTGAATATACATCAAAGTTCCTGGTGTGCCAGCTAGTGAAGGAAGAGAGGTAGAAGTATAAGGGGATGATGCAACCATTACCCATACCAGAATGGAAATGGGAGAACATCACTATGGACTTTGTCACCGGACTTCCGAGGACATCCAAAGGCAACAATGAAATCTGGGTTGTTGTGGATCGTCTTACAAAGACTGCACACTTCATTGCTATTCGGGAGGATTTATCATTGGATCAACTGGCACAGATATATATCAGGGAAGTGGTAAGGTTTCATGGAGTACCACTATCTATTATGTCTGACCGAGATCTAAGATTCACCTCTAAGTTTTGGAAGAGTCTTCAATATGCTCTGAATACTGAAATGAACTTCAGTACGGCCTATCATCCTCAAACTAATAGCCAATACGAGCGGACTATCCAAACACTTGAGGATATGTTGAGAGCGTGCTCAATAGACTTTAAATGAGGATGGGATCAACATCTTCCTCTGGTTGAGTTCTCTTATAATAACAGTTTCCAATCGAGCATCCAAATGGCACCATATGAAGCCCTATATGGGAAAAGGTGCATAACATCAGCATGTTGGGATGGGGTCGGTGAATGTAAGCTGCTTGGACCAGAAATGGTCGAGGAAATGGTGGAGAAGGTGAAAACCATTCAGAAACATCTCAAGGCAGCTCAGAGTCGACAGAAGAGTTATGAAGATAATCGTCGACGAGACCTTGAGTTTAAAGTTGGAGACATAGTGTTTCTAAGCATATCTTCGTGGAATAAGGTCATGAGGTTTGGAAAGAAAGGGAAGTTAAGTTTAAGGTACATCATCCCCTTCGAGATTCTTGATCGTGTCAAGGCTGTGGCCTATCGACTAGCACTTCCATCTACTATGGCCAAAGTAAATGATGTCTTTCATGTATCCCTCTTAAGGAAGTATATATCGGACCCTTCACATGTACTCTCTTCTGAGGTGGTACAATTTGAAGATGATCTTTCTTATGATGAGTAGCCAGTGAAGATCTTAGATCGTAGAGAAAAAGTTCTACGAAATAAGACAATGCCCCTCGTCAAGGTGTTGTGGCAAAACAACAAGTTTGAAGAAGCGACTTGGGAATTGGAGGAAATGATGAAGCTGAGTTACCCACATATTTTTTAGTGCGGGAAAAGGAAAATTTCGAGGGTGAAATTTTTTAAGGGGAGAATATTGTAACGACCCAAAGTTTCATTAATAGAAATCCCTCTTGATATAATCAAATGTCTCTTTATGTTTATATAAAATGTCAACTTCATTGGTTTTATATTAAGAATTTTGATCGTTGCTAATATAGTCGTTGAACAGTGATCACATGATTAGTATAAATATAGGGCTTTAACAAATCCAAATTTACCCAGACAAAGGAAGCGATGGCCTCATCCAGTAGAATTGCCCCATACGAAGCCCATTTGTCAGAGCTCAGAAAAGAGGTGGCGTCCTTGGGCTTCGCTCTTGACCAAGCCCAAGCTGAGCTTCATCATGTCAAGCTCAAACAGGACCGTCTACGGGAGAAGTGGAAGTTGATAGAAATTACCACTCGAGCGATGTTATCCGAGCCACCCCAAGAGTATGTCACCATCGCACACCTTACCCTTAGGTCTTATGCGGTTGTTTTAAGGGGTTATGTAACAAATAAATAGTACTATGTTCATGTACATTATTTTTTGTATATAATAATGAATATACTTTCTTGACATTATTGATACATTGTAAATAGTTTTTAAAATACAAATAATGTTTTTAGTTATTATTTAATTAAGAATTATATTTTATTAAATTAAGGGATTTTTGAATTAAATAATATTTTAATAAAATATTATTATTATTATCAAATTATTTTTTATTAAATATAAATGATCTTATAATTTTATGAATGCAATTGTAATTTTTATTAAGGTTTGAAAGCCATTTCTGTCAAAACCCGTGAATTTTCGATAAATGTCGGTTTTTATTTTAAAAGTAAAAATTAACATATTTAGAAAATTATTTATATAAAATAAATGTTATTTCTGGAATTAGGATGTCGAAATTATCCAACGGTGAATTTTTCATAATTTTCCGAGACAGTCAAATTTTTGGGTAAAAATTAAATATCATTTAAATATATAATGTGTTTTATGACATCATAATGACCCAATAGTGATTTAATAAAATACTATAAGCTTTATTTTCGGCCAATATATGTTTTACCATTAAAATAATGTGATTTTGGGTTTGTTTGACCTACTTTTCAAAGCATTAATGGACCCCTCAAGACTTATTAAACACCTTGTCTTTTTAAATTAATTTCCATGGGAGTATGACTCACCTCCACATAATCAACCCTATTATTTTAAGAAGTTAGGACTTTGGCCTTATAAAATATTATTTTCATCTTCCCTTTTCCAAAAACCATGGGCAAAAACCATGGGATGGTTTGTGTTTTGGATTAATTTAATGTAAGGGGACTCAAAACTAAATAATAAAGAATTCCCTCACCTTTCCTATATAAACCCACCCAAGATCCCACTTCCTCCTAACTTAAAGCCTTTGGAGTTCATCCAACCTCTGCCCTACTCTCTCTAGAATCCTCACAAGGTTCCCCAAGCTCCCAAGAAGCCTCTCACAAGCCTCTCTTTATCCTTTGGAATCACACTTCCAAGTAAGGGTTTTTTCTTCCTTTCTCATTTTTTGTCCAATTTTCTTTAAGTTGTTTTGACCATTTAATTTCAATTATGAATGTTGGGGTATGGTTTCACACCTCCCTCATACTGCCCTCTTTATGTTTGAATGATGGGAGACCCCTTTCTCTCTCATTAAATTCCTCTCATGTATACCTGTTACTATGCCAAAATTCTGAAAGGAACTTCTCTCTCCTCTTTTACATTCAAGCAATACTTTTGTATCATGAATCTAAATTCCATTTCAATTGTTGGGACATATATATATATATGAACTCCTTACTGTCCATTACATGTAAATATTATGAGGAACCACTTTCTCTCTCATCAACCATTTTTATGAATTCTTATGTCACGCTATTACGCTGCCGAAATCGCACCGATTTTCTAAGCCAATGTCATCGTGTAGTGAATACCATGCCTATTTCTCCATCAAGGGTATTCACATTTATGCACATTTACTTATTGATTATAAAGTTTAATATATGAATTCCACATTTCTTTATCATGGAATAAATGATTATGTTTTATGAATCCATGTTTTATGATCCATGTGGCACACTTATGCATGAAATGAAATGTTTAAGAAGGGTGCGCCCTTATAGCACTCCAATGCATTGGGTAAAGTATAGTATCATGATACGTCATGTGCAATGAGTGTTGACTCATGCTAATTTAAGTGCAACGAGGGTTTACTCATGCTTCATGTGCAATGGGGATTTACTCATGCTCTATGTGCAATGGGCCATGGCTCATGCTAATTCCATGTTAAGTGTTGTTGCCACATTTCCATGTTATGATTATCATGATTTATCATGACTTTATGTTCATGTTTCTCTTATGATCTATTGATATTCATATTTCCTAACATGTATTGTACTCATCATGTTATTCCATGTGTACTCCCTTACCGGGCTTTATAGCTCACCCTTTTCTTATGCATGTCCTCAGGTTATCCCATGCAATGCTAAGTACGAGGGAATGTAGTGGTCATGTAAAGGAAGTTTTCAATAAAGATGTTGTATTTCATGTCATAAGTTTTTATGTAATGATCCTAAGCCCCAAAGACACTAAACCACTCAATATTCTTTGTTATATCAAGTGAAGTTTTATGTAATAAATCATGTTTAAGTTTGTAATAAAATCAGGGTTGTCATAAGTGTGGTAATTTTGGACACACCAAATGTTTTTTTCCTATGCCCACAAAGATATGTAAAAGCTATGAACATGTTGGTCATTTATAATGATTCTATTAAGCTATGTATACACCTTGTTATGTTCATGGTTCATCAGCTCCAAAGTCCGTTGTGGGTAGTCAGATGCTTTAAAGACTATAGGGCTCTAGCCACATACCTCAGGAGTAAAGCACTTTCACACAGTAGACGAGTATCCAACATAAGTCGATACAGGTCCAAAAAAAGTGAGAGGTGCTATATTTATTTTATCTTCTTTAGCAATTGATTTATTTGATACTAGAACCTCCCACTCATTTATATTTGTACATTTTTTTTGATATGATTAAACTTACAATGGAAATTATGTCCTTTATTATGGAGTTAGTAACACCCCTTTGTAAGAGGAAGGAGCAGGGGTTTCAGTGTCCTTGTTCGTTAATAATAGCCGATACAGAGTTGGTATGAGATTTTCTCATTCTTGATTTGGATCTATTTGATATCATCATCGACATGGATTGGATAGTCTCTCATTGAGATGAGGTTGATTATTATAATCAGAGTATTTCATTTCTTACTACCAATGGGAGTTCTCATGTGTTTCATGGGGAGTGGGAACCAAGGTCTAGTTGTACAAGGCCTTCCTGCCCACAGCTCGGGAGTTTCTTGTCTGCTGTTGGGATTGATCCTGATGATGTTTCTTTTGTTGTTGATATTCCTGTTGTTGTTTGAGACTTTTCTAACATTTTCCTAGACGACCTCTCTGGTCTTCCTCCAAAGAGTGAGGTAGAGTTTACGGTTGACCTGGTGTCAGGGACACAACCAATATTGATACCTTCTTATCATATGGAACTAGTTGAGATGGAAGAGCTTAATATTCAATTGGACGCCCTATTGGAAAAAGGTTTTGTTCACCCTAGTGTTTCACCTTGGGAAATACCTATGCTCTTTTCCAAGAAGGCAGATGGTTCACTTCGATTGTGTGTGGACTATTGGAAGTTGAACCAATTAATAGTTAAGAATAAGCATCCTTTGCCTCGTGTGGATGATTTTTTTGATCAGTTAAAGGGGGAAAAGTTGTTTTCAAAGATTGATCTTCAATCGGGTTATCATTAGCTCAGAGTTCAGGAGTCTGATACAATGAAGTCAGCTTTTAGGAGCATGTATGATCATTATGAATATCTTGTGATGCCTTTTGTTCTAAATAACGCACCTACAATTTTTATGGATTTAAAGAATCAGATATTCTATCAATATCTTGAATTTTTTTGGTAGTGTTCATGGATGATATTATAGTATATTAGAAATCTGAGCATGATCATGAGAACCATCTGAGTTTGGTTCTGGAAATTTTAAGAAGTCATCGTTTGTATAGAAAGCTTTCAAAATGTAGTTTTTGGATTCAAGGAGTAAAGTTATTAGGGCATGTGATTTCTGAACATGGATTATCAGTTGATCCTTAAAAGGTGAAGGCTATATTTTCATGGAAATAACCATAAAATCTATTTTAGATTCAGAGTTTCCTTGGTCTTGTTGGATATTACCGATGGTTTGTTAAAGATTTATCTAAACTGGCATCACCTTTGACTTCCCTTACCAGGAAAGTGGTAAAATTCCCCTAGGATACGAAGTTTTAGTCTTCCTTCGATGAACTAAAACAAATTATGATGTCGTATCCTCTCCTAATCTTACTTGATCTCGGTAAGAGATACATGGTGTTTTGTGATGCTTCAAGTGCTAGTTTGGGTTGTGTGCTTATAAAAATGATTATGTGGTGGATTATGACTCCTGTCAGCTCCGACCGCATGAGAAGAATTACCCCACTCATGACTTAGAGCTTTCTGTGGTTATGCTTTCACTTAAATGTTGGTGGAGCTATCTTTTTGGGGAGAGGTTCACTGTATTTTCTGATCATAAGAGTCTAAGATATATATTTTCTCAAAGAGACTTGAATATCATATAGAGAGGATGGTTAGAATACTTTTATACATTTGAATTTGATATCGCCTACACCCCAGGGAAGGGGAATGTCATTGCAGATGCTTTGAGTAGGAAACTTCCAAACTAGCTAGTGAAAGAATAATTGGAAGAGTGGAACTTAATGGCTCTTTTTTCATAGCTGCACATTAGAGTCTAGGATTCAGGGGAAGAGATCTCTTTGACTAGTGTTCAGTTGACCTTTGCTCTTATTTAGTTTATTATTAAGAATAATAGCTTGAAAATGAGTTCCTTGGAATTAGAGAATCTATTAAAGGTGGGGAAACCATTGTTTAGTGGTCGTTCTCCAAAGAGCATGTTCTTTTCTACTAGAATCATTTTTTGGTACCAAAGTTGGTAAAGAGAACTTTTATGGGGTATTTCCATAGTTCCCAGTGGGCAGTGTATCCAAGAACCATGAATATGTCCTATAACATCTGATGATAATTTTGGTGGCCTGGTATGAGATGGGACATTGATGAGTTTGTCTCTCATTGCTATACATGCCAACAAGTAAAATCCAAGTATTATAAACCTTTGGGTTTGCTTCAGACACTTCCAGTGCCTACTGGGAAGTGGGATGAGATCTTTATGAACTTTGTGGTTGGGTTTCAACATACCCCTAAAAAGAAGAATGCAGTATGGATTGTGATCAATAGACTGACGAAATCATCTCACTTTATACCCATTTGGCATACAACCAAAGTTGAAGGGTTGGGAAATATCTATGTGAAGGAGATTGTTCGATTGCACATAGTTCCATCGGCTATAGTTTCTGATAGATATCCCCAGTCCACTTATCACTTTTGGAAAGAGCTTCAAGTGGCATTGAGATCTCAGGTTTGTTTGAGCACAACATACCATCTGCAGTCGGATGGAAAAGCAGAAAGATCCATACAGATTCTTGAGGATATGCCTTGCGCTTGTGTTCTCGACTTTGGTGGGGCTTGGGATGATCACTTGGGAATGATTGAGTTTTCTTATAATAACTATTACCAGTCCGTGATTATAATGACTCCTTTTGAGGCCTTGTATGTTTGACCTTATAAATCTCCATTGTGTTGGTTGGTGATTGGTGAAAGTTCCTTGATTGGACTGAGCATGGTTCAAAAGACGACAACAAAGATTCAGTTGATTTATCAGAGGATGTTGACAGAATAGACTAGGTATAAATCTAATGTTGATCATCACTATAGACCTTTGGAGTTCCTAGTTGGTGATCAGGTGTTTTTTAAGGTTTCACCCCGGTTGGGTCATTGATGACTTGGGAAGAAAGAGAATATTTCTCCTCGTTTTGTTGGAACTTTTGAGGTTATTGAGAAGGTGGGGAAAGTTGAATATCATTTGGAACTACCACCACATTTGACATTGATACATAATGTGTTTCATGTATCTCAACTGTGAAAATATCTATTTGATCCATCTCATGTTATGAGATGGTGTGATCTCAAAGTTGAACCTGATTTATCTATTACTGAGCAGGAAATCAGGATAGTTGATTATGAAACCAAGTTACTTAGTTGTAACATCCCAACCCAGGTTCCACGCATCAGTGCCCCAAGTCAGACCATCACATGACCTCAGGTGCACCTCCCCATACGCTAGAGGCTATCGACTACCAGTGAGGGTCTAATACTGATCACGAGGAGACTATACCCTCTTTTTTTCTTTTATCAGAGTAATACAATAGTATAAATAAATAAACAATATAGGAAAAATATATATAACCATATACAAAAATAGTATCACAAGATAACCAAAATTGGAAATACAGAATCGAAACTGAACAGTAGATACGTCATGCTAAGTATGTGCCAAGTGTCAAATGAAAACCCAAATGTAAATGCACTGAAAACTCCCAAGCGGGTCCCGAATCACATCTAATTCCCTTATCTATGCTCTATCCCAACTCAACCATCTAGCAGAGGTCCTTTTCCCTTAACTTGTCTAGAAAACACAAAGTCTATTCACGTACCAATCAAACAACCCTAGTAGGGTGTGATTATAACTCAGTAGGACACCACGAATGGTGTCTAAAACAAATCCAATCTATAATACTGTATGCAACTGTATAAATAATAAAATACAAGTAATAAATTAAATAGTTTACATTTATTCAATTATCCTTTATTTAACTGCATAAACCTCCAAGTTCCCATGGACACCTGTATCTCAATACCTAATTCGGCCCATGCTGGAGTCTAAACCATTTATCATATTCAATTCACAATCATTATATCACATGGGATTCCATTATCCATTTAATTAAATTCATATACAACTTATTGGATCCATAATACAATGTCAATAAATGGGTGTATAACTTCATGTCTAGCACCCTCGTGAGTATTTGGAGCATCAATCTCTATCTCACACCTCATGGGTATTTGGAGCCTCGGTCCTTGTCCCATACAAGAATATTTTTATGCATGTTGGGTGTATAATTCAATGTCTAGAACCCCATGAGTGTTTAGAACACCAGTACCTATCTCACACCCCATTTATCAATCATACATACATATATATATATATATCATGGGTGTAAAAAATCATGTCTACATTAATTAATTAGTTTTTCACATAAATACACTTAATTAATTCCCCAATTAATTAAGTATGTCAATCCAATTAATTAATTAATTAATCAATTAATCAATATCCTCAAACCCAATATCCTATAATCAATTCAACAATTAATTATTCAAATCAATAATCTCAATATCTCATAATTAATTCTACAATTAATTATCTAAAATTAAAAATCTCATTGTCCAATAATTAATTCAACAATTAATTATCCAATTCTATCAATTCAACATCCAAACAATCTACATTAATTAATTCACCAATTAATTAATCCAAGTCATTCAACTGCACCATAACAACAACCCTCATTAATTAATTCACCAATTAATTAATCTAACTTAGTCAATTGCTTCAACAAAACAATATCCATTAATCAATTAAAAAATTAATTAATCCTTTTATTTAATTCAATAATTAAATAATCACATAACTCCCATTAATTAATTCAGTAATTAATTAATCCATTTATTTATTTTTTTAACTAATCTATTTATTTAATTCAACAATTAAATATTACATAAGTCCCATTAATTAATCCATCAATTAATTAATCCATTTATTTAATTCAACAATTAAATACTCACATAGTTCCCATTAATTAATTAATTCATCAATTAATTAATCTAATTATTTAATTCAACAATTAAATAATCATAAAAATCCCATTAATTAATTCATCAATTAATTAATCCATTTATTTAATTCAATGATTAAATTATTACATAACTCCCATTAATTAATTCACTAATTAATTAATCCATTTATTTAATTCAACAATTAAATAATCACATAACTCCCATTAATTAATTCATCAATTAATTAATCCACTTATTTAATTTAACAATTGAATAATCACATAACTCTCATTAATTAATTCATCAATTAATTAATCCATTTATTTAATTCAACGATTAAATAATCACATAACTCTCATTAATTAATTCGTTAATTAATTAATTCAAACCTATAATCACAAAAAAACCCACATAATTAATTCATCAATTAATTATTCCAACTTAATCAAATCAATAACCCCAATTAATTCCTCAATTAATTATTATATATTAATCAATTCAATATCCTCAATTAATTCATCAATTAATTGTTCTATCTCCACTAATTTAATAATCATAATAATCTCCAATAATTAATTCTACAATTAGTTATCCCCATTCAATAACTTCAATATAACAATAATTAATCTATCAATTAATTATTCAATTTCAACAATCTCTATCTCACCATAATTAATTCAACAATTAATTATCCAAATCACAATTTCATATTCTCAAAATTAATTTACCAATTAATTATTCATGATCTAAAATCCCAATATCCTAAATTCACATTTCCATTAATTAATTAAATCACCAAATTAATTAATTTAATCAAAAAAACTAATTGCTAAACATCTAATAGAAATTCTACAATTACATACACATAATTGTATTCAAGGCTATGAGATTTAACTTTTAGACCACCTACCTCAAGAACGGTGACAAACGCTTGCCAACAGATAATCCCAATTTGAAGTAGATCAACTGAGAATGTGATGATGAATGCAGTCTAGATCTGAAACCTAAATCCATAGTTAAATGAAACAAGATATCTTAAATCTTGATCTAAATCCAACAAGCCTAGATCTAGATTAAAAAATCTAGATCTAGATCCAATAAGCCTAGATCTAGATTTAACAAATCTAGATCTAGATCCAACAAGTCTAGATATAGATTCAATAAATCTAGATCTAGATCCAACAATAGGTAAACATCTTTATTTTATCCAAGAAGACACTACAAGAAAACTACCGTTTAGCGGTGGTTTTTTCGTGGCAATTTTAAAAACCGCCGCTAAACGCGTTTCGGGCCGCCATTTCGTGGCAGTTTAAAAACCGCCGCGAAATGCCATAATTTTTATTTATTTATTTATTTATTTTAATTTTTTTCGAGGATTAGTGGCGGTTTCGGTAAAACCGCCGCGAAATGAAATGAAAAAATAAAAAAACACGAGAAACCTCGAAATCACTAAAATGACCATAACTTTTGATCCGGGCGTCCATTGAAGCGCCACAACCAGTCAAATAGAAGCTCATGAAGAGATATAGAGGCAAATATAATCAAAACCGTGAGACGTTCTAAGATGCGGAAGATATTAGAGTTATAAGAAAGTTGAAAAAAGTTCTCCAACTTCAAACGGCCATAACTTTCGCTCCGGGTGTCCGTTTGGGCTCTACCACATATCAAATCGAAGCCAGCGAAGAGAGCTACACACCAGTTGAACAGAAGCAAGCTTCTGTTGTGTTTTTAGACCCCAAAACCCCTATGAAGGCCTCCAAATCCCCATTTCTGTCACCGGTGTCCCGTCGAACTTGTCTTCAAACGGACCTAACTTTCGATCCGCGTGTCAGTTCAGACTCCTCCACCTGCCAGATCATAGGTCATTCCATGAGCTTCAGTTTGGCTGGTCGCGGCGCCGACATTCACTCCTGGATCATATGTTATGGCCTTTTTAGTGGGCATCAGGTTTGTTATGTTTTTCGATACCTCGTTTCTAGCACCCGTTCCCCATCAGCTTTTTTTTAAATGGTCGTAACTTCCGATCCGCCAGTCCATTCAGACTATTTCACCTTTCAGGTTGAAGATCGTTTCAGGATCTTTGATTTGACAGGTCGCGGATCTAAAACAGACTCTTGGATCATAAGTTATCTCCGTTAATGTGAGTCCAATATTTTTGTCTCTTTATGACCGTTTTGACGGGTTTTAACGGTTGCTCCATTTATTACAGTTTATTTGGGTTTCCATGACTTTTTATCTTTATCAATGGTTTTTTTTGGGTTATTATGATGATTATGTGGAATTATTAAGGGGTTTTCCAGAGTTGTCATGAGTTTTCATGCGTTCTCATTCTTTCTAATGCCTCATTCTTCATATGCTTCTCCATCCGTTTTAATGCGTTTTCATAATTTTTCATCCCTTATCACGTATTTTCATACTTTTTCATGTGTTTCCTTTATTATTTATTATTTATTATTTATTATTTATTATTTATAATATACTTTAATTTATTTATTATCTATTATTTGTAACTGGTTATTTATTATTTATTATTTATATTTATTATTTATATTTATTTATTATTTATTATTTATATTTACTTATTATTAATTATTAATTATTTATTATTTATTATTACTAATAATAAAATATTATTATTAATAATAATATTTGTTATTGGTTATTTATTATTTATTATTTATATTTATTTATTATTTATATTTACTTATTACTTATTATTTATTATTACTAATAATAAAATATTATTAATAATAATAATATTTGTTATTGGTTATTTATTATTTATTATTTATTAGTTATTATTTATATTTATTATTTATATTTATTATTTATATTTATTATTTATATTTATGATTTAGTATTTATCATTTACTATTTATTATTTATATTTATTTATTATTTATTATTTATTATTTATAATTACTTATTACTTATTATTTATATTTATTTATTATTTATTATTTATATTTATTTATTATTTATTATTTATATTTATTTATTATTTATATTTATTTATTATTTATATTTATTTATTATTTATATTTATTTATTATTTATTATTTATTGTTTATTATTTATTATTTATTATTTATTATTTATTATTTATTATTTATTATTTATTATTTATTATTTATTATTTATTATTTATATTTATTTACTATTTATTATTTATATTTATTTATTATTTATTATTTATATTTATTATTTATTTATTATTTATATTTATTTATTATTTATTATTTATTTTATATATTTATTTATTATTTATTATTTATTATTTATTATTTATATATATTATTTATTTAGTATTTATTATTTATTATTTATTATTAATAATTAATTATTTATATTTATTAATTATTTATATTTATTAATTATTAATTATTAATTATTTATATTTATTTATTATTTATTATTTATTATTTATTTATTATTTATTACTTATTATTTATTATTCATTATTTATTATTTATTATTTATTATTTATTATTTATTATTCATTATTGATTATTTATTATTGATTATTGATTATTTATTATTTATTATTTATTATTTATTATTTATTATTTATTATTTATTATTTATTATTTGTTATTTATTATTTATTATTTATATTTATTTATTATTTATTATTTATTATTTATATTTATTTATTATTTATTATTTATTATTTATATTTATTATTTATTATTTATTATTTATTATTTATTATTTATTATTTATATCTATTATTTATTTAGTATTTAGTATTTAGTATTTAGTATTTATTAATTATTAATTATTATTTATTATTTATTATTAATAATTAATTATTTGTATTTATTAATTATTTATATTTATTTAATATTTATTATTTATTTATTATTTATTATTTATTATTTATTTATTATTATTTATTTTTATTTATTATTTATTATTTATTATTCATAATTTATAATTTATAATTTATTATTTATTATTTATTATTTATTATTCATTATTTATTATTTATTATTTATTATTCATTATTTATTATTTATTATTTATTATTTATTATTTATTATTTATTATTTATTAATTATATCTATTATTTATTTATTTATTTATTTATTTATTTATTTATTTATTATTATTTATATTTATTTATTATTTATTATTTATTATTTATTATTTATTATTTATATTTATTTATTATTTATTATTTATTATTTATTATTTATTATTTATTATTCATTATTTATTATTTATTATTCATTATTTATTATTTATTATTCATTATTTATTATTCATTATTTATTATTTATTATTTATTATTTATCATTTATCATTTATTATTATTGAGTTTATATATATTATTTATGTATTATTTGTTTTTTCAATTAATATATATAAGTATATTAAATTCTGTTTATTAGCCACATGACGAGCTTGTTGGAGTGGTAAAGTCTTTGGAAAATATGCAAGAGGTTAGGGGTTCAAATCTCACCAAACACAGTATTTCTTTATATTGCATGACATGTGCATGGGCATCTGCATGGGATGTGCATGCATGGACAAATAAAGTAAATAAAGTAATACGAAAGCGGTGGTTTTTCAAAACCGTCGCCAATCTATTTAGCGGCGGTTTAAACCGCCACGAAACGTGAAATTAAACCGCCGCTAAATGCCTTTTTTGCCGTAGTGAGAGTAGTGGAAGAGAAAGATAGATCTAAACGAGAAGAAAACCCATACCCAGGAGGTGCGCAGAGGGTATTCGGTCAAAGATGGTGGTGTGTGGAGAAGCTTTGGTCCAAGGTGGAGGTGTGCAGAGGAGTTTCGATCTAAGGCAGAGGTGCGCGAAAGAGCTTCGGTCCAAGGTGGAGGTATGCAGAGGCTCTTGAGGGTTCATACAGGCTAGCTCCCTTTTTTCTATTTCCCCCCAAAATCTCGTCACCACCCCTTTAAAAAACATATTAAAAATAAATTACACAATGTGTAATTTATTTTCATGACATGTTTACAAGTAGCGAAAACTACTTTCATGACATGCTGACATGTGGTGAAAACTACTTTCGTGACATGTCGACATGTGGTGAAAAACATTTACAGTGGGTGTAAATTTTCGAAGTTGTGAATTAATTTAAGCCTTGAATTAAATTCATAGGGTCTACCCAAAACAATTTACATCTTGAATTGGTTCCATGATGCGTATTTGTTATGCAGCCATAACTCACCACTTAATCCTATTGCACCCCTAAAAAAATACAATATCTTACAATCTCCCCACCATATAACAGCTCGTCCTCGAGCTGTACTCCCAAGCACCTCTAAGATTCTGAGTTGAAAATATCGGGCCTCTGAGCCTTAATATCCTCTTCTCTCTCCCAAGTTTCTTCCTGCACATGCCCAAGTTTCCACAATATATGAACTATCGACCCAATTTTTTCCCGCAACACCTTCCCATAGTAACCCAACACATGTGACAAATGCTCCTCAAAGGACACATCAGTCTCAAGATCAACTTCCACAACATACCTGATGTGTTTTCCCAACTCACTATTCCCAACAACCGTAAGAACTCTATCTAACATTGGCACTCAGACTTACCATCAAAATAGTAGGGAAAGGACGTACATCCACCACCTTGAAGGCCCATAGATCCTTTCTCTAAGAAATTTAAACATACACCTTATAGATTCCTCATTGGAATTCCAATGCCACCACTTCAAACCAATGGTATTTATCCACACACCTACTACTAAAACATCACTCCCCGCCTTTGGAGAATTGTTAACATCACTTTAAAAAAAAACTCAACCACCATGGTTTTTATTGACCTACGGTCCATCCCGAGAACCTCATCAGTAAACTATCGATGGCGTACCTTCCGCCATCCAGCTCCCACTACTAGAAAAACAACCCATACCCACATCCATTAATTAATTCATTAGTTAATTAATCCATTTATTTAATTCAAAAATTAAATAATTACATAACTCCCATTAATTTATCCATCAATCAATTAATTAATTTATTTAATTCAACAATTAAATAATCACACAACTCCCATGAAATAATTCATCAATTAATTAATCCATTTAATTCAACAATTAAATAATCACAGAACTCCCATTAATTAATTAATTAATCAATTAATCCATTTATTTAATTCAAAAATTAAATAATTACATAACTCTCATTAATTAATTCGTCGATTAATTAATTCAAACCCATAATCACAAAAAAAACCCATACAATTAATTCATCAATTAATTATTCCAACTTAATCAAATTAATAACCCCAATTAATTCCTCAATTAATTGTTATATCTTAATCAATTCAACATACCTAATTAATTCACCAATTAATTGTTCTATCTCTACCAATTTAATAATCATAATAGTCTCTGATAATTAATTCTATAATTAGTTATCCCCATTCAACAACTTTAATATAACAATAATTAATCCGTTAATTAATTATTCAATTTCAACAATCTCTATCTCAGCATAATTAATTCTATAATTAATTATCCAAATCAAAATTTCATAATCTCATAATTAATTTACCAATTAATTATTCACGATCTAAAATCCCAATATCCCAATTTCACATTTCCATTAATTAATTAATTCACCAAATTAATTAATTTAATCAAAAAATGCAATTGTTAAACATCTAATATCAATTCTATAATTACATACACATAATTGTATTCAAGACTATGTGATTTTAATTTTATACCACCTACCTCAAGAACGGTGATGAATGCTTGCCAACAGATAATCCAAATTTGAAGTAGATCAATCGAGAATGCGACGATGAACGTGGTCTAGAACCAAAACCTAAATCCACAGTTAATGAAACAAGATATCTTAAATATAGATCTAAATCCAATAAGCATAGATCTATATTCAACAAATCTATATCTAGATCCAACAAGCCTAGATCTAGATTCAATAAATCTAGATCTAGATCCAACAGTAGATAAACATCTTTCTTTTATCTAGAAAGAGGAGCAGGAGAGAAAGATAGATCTAAATGAGGAGAACACCCATACCCAAGATGTGCGTAGAGGGTCTTTTGTCGAAGATGGTGGTGCGTAGAGAAGCTTTGGTCCAAGGTGGAGGTGTGCGGATGAGATTTGGTCCAAGGCAGAGGTGTGTAGAGGAGATTTGTTCCAAGGCAGAGGTGCGCAGAGGCTCTCGAGGGTTCATACGAACGAGCCCCCCCTTTTTTATTTTTACCCCAAAATCTCATCACCACCCATTAAAAAAACATTAAAAATAAATTACATGTTGTGTTATTTCTTTTCATGACATGTTTATAAGTGGTGAAAACCAGTTTCATGACATATCGTCACATAGTGAAAACTACTTTCGTGACATGTTGACATGTGGTGAAAAACATTTACATGGGGTGTAAATTTTCAAAGTTATGAATTAATTAAATCCTTGAATTAAATTCATAGGGTCTACAAATAACAATTCATGTTGTGAATTGGGTCAATGATGCGTATTTATTTTTCACCCTGGACTCACCACTTAATCCTACTGCGCCCCTGAAAAAAGAGTGGATCTTACATTCGTGGGAGGATGATACCTTTGGTGCGTGTGCTATGGAAACAAAGTTCTAATTTTCATGATACATGGGAGGTGGTTTCAATGATGATAGAGCAGTGAACTCATCTTTTTGGCATGAAAGATTCTTCATAGGATTTCTGAGGACACAAAATTTTTATGGTGGGGAGGTTGTAACATCCTGTTACTCTTCTAACAAGTACATTTTTAAAATTTTCATGGTTTTCCTTTTTTGTTGTTTGGGTAGGGCCGAGAAGGTATTGGGAGGATACCTATAATGGCGAAGTAAGAATTTGTTGGATTCTTAGCTTTAACTGGTCGTTTCTATAGCCTATTGAAGAATTACACACCATGTAAATCTTAAAATGAAAATAATCCATTTTTAGCAAGAGGTGATGGGCTTTTCAGTGGGTATGAGAATTACCAATTACATGATGTTTAACTGGGTTACACACCATAAAAAACCCCAGTTCTTATTTTTTAAACAGTATTCCTGGCTGAATTTTCATTGGTTTTCCTCGAGACTTCCTTGCTCTTGAGCTAGATCCTTCTCTAGGTGATTTTGGGAGCCTCCAACCCCTTCAGACCTTTTTGTTCGGTGATTGATCATTGTGGAGATCACAATGTGTCTTTTTGGGTAATCATTCTTCATACCTCTTTGTCTCTTTATATATTCCTTCCTTGGACTTTGATGGATCATCTTGAGTTTGATGGATCTAAACTCCACATTTTCAAATGTTGAATCTAGGTGTGATTCTTGGATCTATGTTATAGTCATTATTCATTTATTTTTGTGTGAAGAGTGTATGTTCTTGAGGTATGTGGATTTCCTCATTTCCTCCAACCCCCTTTTTCTAAATTGAATATATCTTGAGGTGTGGATTGGATTCTAGGGTTCCTGTTGATGTAGTTGGGTTTCATCATTGGTGGATCCCGTTACGGGTTTGTGCGACCCAAGTTTTGAGGTAGGTGGTTCCGTTTCTAGCCTATGTTTGATAAACCGCATTGTTACATTTTTATAAATTTATTTATAAATAAATTGGTATGAAATTGTCATGACTATTTATCTGTGATTGGAAATGGATTTGAAGAAAACTGATTTTCCTTGGTTTTTGATAAATGGAAAAAGGGGCATTTTCAATGAATTGAATGATTTTGTGAAAAAAGAGGGTATGGTTTCTCTATTAAATGTTTAATTGCATAAATGGTTTTTAAATGGTTTTCAAAACATTGAGATAATTTTGAAAATGACCAAATGGGTTACCTTGGGTACTAGGTGGAAGGTTTAGCTTAAGGCCATTGTCCATTGTGGGGGTTCACTTTTGGGGTGTTCCTCTTGTCCTAGAGTGTAGATTATTGGCTCTAGGTACGTATATGATGTTGGGGTTTCACACTTCGGGGTGTCTCCATGGTCCTAGAGTGTAGATCATTGGATTCAGGTATCATAGTGAACATATTCATATATTTTTTGGTATGAGTAGTCCATTACCTAACCTATTGTATTCCTTGGTGTTGTGATACCTATGCTGCTACTATTGTTTTTGTACTGCTTGTATTTTTACTATTTTAGCCTTGATATGCATGTTAATACTTGTGAAATATGATATGGAAAATATGATTTGAAATTGATATAACTTCTTTTGCTTTATAATTGTGGAAAAGGGAAATATTTTCCACGTTTTCTATAAAACCACTTTACTATTTATCAAGCCATATTTTACTTGAAATGAGTATATGGGAATTGTTATATAGAGAATTTTTATGGAACACCTGGGTTGGATCCTATTGATCTAGTTAGCTCACACCCTACGCACCCCTTTGGCAGTGTGTAGACCTTTTTATATCTTTCGATGTAGGGAAAGAAAAGGTGCCATAGTGAGGCGATGGGTTTTCATGTCAGCTGAGTTGGGTAGCTGGTGGTGAGATGGTGGGAGGCTGACCATACTGTCACATGGAGTAGTTGCTTGTTTTTGTTTTCCATTGAAGTTGGAATTGTCTCTTTTAGTTTGTAGATACTTTAGTGGTTGTTTTGTTTTTGTTGTCTTCTTATGGTTATGGAACCTATATATATATATATCAGTCATTCACTGTTTCTTTCTGCTTTGAGTATGTATATATTTTTCCATGTTCTTCATTCAAGTTATGTGAAATCATTCCCTTGGTGTATTGTTTGATACCCATGTGATTTTCACAAGCCCGTAGGGATCAAGAACGCCCTTTGGGTATGTAACGGATTGGATCAGGTGCCAGGTTTGAGGGTAACCTGGATTGGTTCATTGCAATAAATATTTTACTCAATAAATGAAAAATAAATATTTATTAAATATTCTACTCACATAATATTCTCTCGAATAACTGGTGATGGAATATATACGATCAATCATACATGAATAATTATTAAACCATGCATTAGAATAATATTTATTCAATTTGTTAAATAATAAATAATAATATATTATTTAACTAAGATTCTAGATATACTTATCATGCGACCCTCTAGACTTCTTTCTAAGTGGCATTAGGAAAAACAACTTAAAGTTCAAGTCTAGCATCTAGAAACATGACAATACACCCATAGAGAAATAAGTTAATGCAGAAATGACATAATACCTCACACGGATTATTACTATGTAATATAATCCATTTAACGTGATATCTCTAATCAAGCAGACTGCATGCCAGTGCCATCAACCTATGCGCTCGATGTGTCTTTCCTCGACTTCCTGGAAATCTAACTTGACTATAGAACACCATAACCATGTATTTATTTAGTCTATATAATTTACATAAAATGGGTTGAGATATCAACTTCTGTTAAATAATAGAAAGGGAAAATCCTTTCTTGCGTTATTCATTAATGAAATATTACTCATGGAACACCCAACACATCCTACCTCGTCGTGAACATATGTCATCTGGTGTTCATCAATACATCAAAGTACATGACTTATAATACTCATAAATAATAATATTAAATTATAAGGATCAATACACACATCCAAAAATAGGAACATTCAATGATACTTATAAATGTGGATTTCTTACTAGCAGGTCTCATTATCATAATATCCTACACTGAATATTACCAGGGGCGTACACCATGAGAAGGTACCTCAAAGTCCTATGAGTCTCCACCCCTAATAGCTTGTATCATTTTTGTCCCTCAAATGATATCATATGGATATAGAATATATATTTAATAATAGTGTCGTAACACTTCTGGGTTCTCAACATAGAAGGGAACTGCTATGACCTTTTAGCGTAACAGCCACTCTTAAGACATTATCATATACTATGTTACACAGAAGAACAATCATGATGTTATAAGGAGTTTATTAATATTTAAAACTATGAATAAAGGCTATCATAAAGTACATATAAGATGGTTCTTGGGCACCAATTCTAACTAAAAGGACATATAACCTCAAATGATCAAACATATACCATAACATAAGGGTGTGGAAACAAGAGACAATAATCACAAGACAAGGACCATAACATATGAATGTGACATAACATAAAAATGTGACACAAAAATAGACATAGAAACCATATCATAAGTCAATGTTAACTACCAATACCATCATAACATAGTGGATCATTCATCACTACATGTTTCCCATATCATAATGGACTAGTCGTCATTACTTATTTCCCATAGTGGATCGAACATCACAACTCATTTCCCATAATTATCTCATAAGATATATAAATCTTTACCCAATAAATTGGAGGGATATATAGGTACCAATCAACACGTAATGATATATCATACATATGTGTGTCATAAGAATTTGAAAACATTCATCATTCCTTCATAACTTAATTAACAAATGGAAAAGAACGAGTTTCATGAAAACATCCTTAAAAGATCATAAAAATCCATCCATAACAAGAAGGTTAATGGTACAATATCCCCAATAAATTATAAAAATAATTAAATTATGTTTACAAAGATGAAAAACACTTTTATAAAAGCATTATAAATATGCTTTAAAAAAATAAAAAAAATATTTTCCTTTTTGGTAACTTTTAAAATGAAAAATTCATAGAAAAATGGAAATATGATTTTCTATGGAAAACCATGGGAACATGGAAAGTAATATTGATAAATAATAACAAAAATAATATTGGGAAAAGGTTATAAAATGGTAAATATTAAAAAACATTCCTTTCATGACTTTATAAAGAAAGTAAAAAATGACCTTTACGGAAAATGTTAAAAAGATTCCTTTCAAAAACTTTGCAAAGAAAGTAAAATATAATTGAAAATTAAATTAAAAAATCTTTGGAGTATAGTGAATAAAATTATTGAAATAATATAAAGAATATGTAATGGATGAAAAATAGTTGGGTAAAAGGCTTCCAATATTTTAAAGCAATGATTTAAAATAAAACCCCTTGTAACTTTTAAAATCAAACCCCCTTGAAAGAAAGAACTTGAGAAGGAAATTAAAATACTATATGTATAATAATATTCATGATATAATATGTCAAATAGGTAGTCTATGAATCATATAAATTAAAATAGGTTTATAATATGAAGCATGTCTCAATGAAGTGAAATTTAGGTGAAAAACCCTTACCTTGGGCATCTACTTAGTCAGACATGCTGTAACTTCCATGTATAATAAATTTAGGTTTGTTATTAAAATTAATGAAAACTTTATTAATATTCATTTTAATTTATGCCATCCATTTATAATTCCTTACTACACATATATTAATTGTTTATTGTTAAATTTAACATTCGAGTGTTAACCATTTTGTTTCCCTTACATGATCCAGTTTGACGGTTCCAGTCCTTGAGTCTTGTTCATGGATTCATCACTTACAAAATATTCATTCAAATGTAATAAACGTTTTTGATATAATTATAGAGTCCCATATCAATTTCATAGAACTTATGTTGATATTTCTCATGGAACACATAAAAATTCCCTTTTTCGATGATTGTTGAATTAACAAAATAATTGAATTTATTGGTAAATATAATTTTGAATATTAAAACTAAAAAATTATGAAAACACCTTAAATTAGTCATTATTTACTATTATTTCCAATATTTAAGTTTTCTTATTCATTCATGAGATAAAAATTACAGCAATGTTCATGTAGGTGGTAAAACCAACCAAAATAAGAACACATTATAATAGTTAAATGAGTAAGAACATGATATTGTATAGTGATAATATAAATTTTACAAAAGATTAATGGTTTAATTTTTTTAAAATTGATAAATTAGATTAAATAAGAGGTATATTAATAAGATATAGAATAATAATCAATAATAATATATCACTTACATTGAGAGCTTGAATATCCTTTTGAAGGAACTTTTGGAAATGAGAGGTTTGAGACTTCTTCTTGAGACCAGAAGTTCAATAAAATGGGAGAAGAATATTAGGGAATGAAATATGAAATATAAATGAGAATTATTTTATTTTTTTTTCATGAATTTGAAGTGGTGGAGGAGGTATCCTTTTATAAGTGAGAGGAGTGACATTTATGTAATATTAATTTATTAATGTAAAAGGGGATGTAATAATCATGAAAAGTGGATCCAAATTAGAAAAATTTTGATGATAAGATAGGGTAGGTCTTAAATACACTCATACAATCAATTAAAGATAAGTTTTTTTAATATGGGTGTCCTTATCTTTTAATTTAACCACGTGTTAACCATTTAAATCTATGTCGCGATAACTAACTTTTACTATAGTAACTTATTTTTGAATGAATAAAAATGAAATTGACCTTATTACCTAAATTAAACATTATGATTCAAAATTTAAAAACCATTTTCAAATATTCAATTATTAAAGGTGGGGAAACAATTTATTTTAATAAAGGTATTCTTAATGCAAAAAAAAAACACTTTTTTTAAAAATTTCCCCTTTTAAGCATAAAAATAAATTTACACCAAAATCATGTATAAAACTAATTTACATGAAATTTATTGGTTTATTATTAAATAAAGATTTTTTTTACTTTAAAAGTAATAAAAAACTGAATGGATCATTATTAATACTTAATTGAAGGAAAATGACCAAAATATTTTTATATTAGAATTAAATATAACTTATCTTCCAAAAAGTCAAGCATGTATTTCTAAATTCAACATATTAATTATAAATGAATTATTTTACTCCTTAAATTAATTTTTTTATTGATAAAAAGGTTTAATATATTTTTATGTCATGCTTATATCAAACGATGTCATAAAATTTACTACATTTGTCAAAGTTGTATTTTCACTATTCACTTAAAAATCATTTTTTTAGAAAAATATCAAAATTTCACCAAAATCATATTTTTAGATGATGAATCCAAAAAATAATTTCATTTTATCAGACTTAAATTATAAAATTAAGAAATTTTTCTTTTAAATAAAACATATATAATATATAATAAAAACAATATTTTAAACAAAACATTATTATTTAACCATAAAGAATTAATTTAACATTCTTTATAGTTGCTTAATTATTTCTTGGATGTTATTAATTTATCATCCCTTTAATTTTATCAATATATTCTATTGATACAATTCTTCAAAAGTAATAACTTTAATAAAAATGTATATTTTATAAAAATGAAAAATGCATAAAACTACACATAATAATAAAAACATATAAAATTTATTATGTTAATAATCACATGTTCATATCATCCTAATTTCTACCTAAAAAAACCCTCATGACCTCTACATAATATCTAAGGTTAAGATATTGTAACATCCCTTTACTAGTTTTCAGGTACCCCTTGACCCTTCTTTTGATCATGCTTTGGTTGGATCTTGTTTAAGGGTGCTTCAAGTGAAATGTGGAAAAAAATTGGAAGTTTATGGGATGTGCACGATTGGTGCATAGTTTTCCCAAACTCTGTGCCCTTTTAGTACAAACTGTACAACCTTATATAGTGGGGGTTTGCATAGTTGGCACATGGATGACAAAACATATGCCCACCTAGTAGAAACCATACACCTTAGTATAGGAGAAAATGTTTAGGGTGCACAATTTTTCTAATCGTGTGACCCTACCCAGCTAACCATGTGTGCAAGACCTTTTTATTCCAAAAATTTATAAAAAAAATTCTGAACCCCTAGTTAAGCCCCTTCTTGACCCTAACTCAACCACAATCAATTTTCTAGGTCTTGGATGCTCTCAAGAATTTTTTTGGCTCCTTCAAACCCATTACTTGGCAGATAAAAGTGTATAAGATCTCGTTCAATATCTTTCGGGTAAGTGAATCTCTTCTCATGTTTCATGCCCAACTTTCTCTTTCTCTCCTCCTTATAAATTGTTATATGATCATGTTGTTGATGGATATAAACTCTGTTGAATTGAATATTTATTCTAGGTTTGATTTCTATATCTCCATTATCATCGTTCTTCGTTGGAAAATCCCATTGCTGGTGTTGTTGATATGTGATATTTGTGATAAAGGTATGTGGTTTCATTTGAGTTTCACTATATAATTAAAAATTGATTTTCTTGATTTTATTTAAATTGTTTTCAATTGAATTCTGAAAACCCAATTCAAGATGAATTGGAATTGTGATTTGAATTGGCATGGAATTTTTGGGGAAACCTCTAATTCCCATGGAATTAGAATTTGGGGTGTATTTTGGAAATTGATGGAATTAATGAATTGATTTGAGAGTTGTTTTGAGAAAAATAGATTAAACTGAAATGATAAAACCTATGATTGGTTTTCTGTTAAAAAGGCATGAAATTATGAAAAACCTATGTTTTGGTTTTGAAAGTGAATTGGAATTTTGAAAAGGAAAAGTGGGTAATTGAATTGAGAATGACGATTGATTTGAAATGAAATGATTTTCCAATTTTCAATTTTTTGATTAAGCACATGCGATCTTGGGTAGTTTGTGAGTTATTTGGGACAAGCACACTAGGATAATAATTCCCTAGCAATTGATTGATAATGAAAACTCTAATAGAAACCTATTTAGGTAGATCTCATCCTCTATGGGATGTTGATGAGTCCTATTCAGACTGAGCTTGAGGCACATGTGTACACATATTACCATGATCACTGATATGAGAAGTGTGAGGAACCTATAACTAGAAACTATCATACCATGGGGAAGATGAGCATGGTGATTGTTTTGATTGTTTTGATTATAAATTCCATTAATATAGAACCATTTTATTCATGCTTATTTATTTATATAAACCATTTTATATAAAGTTTTTATTAATCCATGTTTGAAATGTTTTTCATCATTCTAAAGTGAAAGCATGTTTTGTTTTAAATATGCAATTATATAACTATGCTCTATTTTATTGAAATTGAAAGCATTATTTGGTTTATTATTATGGAATCTTTTTATGGAATACTTGGTGAGACTCTACTAAGATTTATATCTCACACCCTATCTTTTCCTTTAGGTGTTTATAGATTTCCTTCTACCAGGTCTGAGCAAAGGGAAAGTGCCTCTCGAAGGAGGTAGATGTTCTTGATCCTTTAGGGCTTGGAGTGATGTTTTCTTTGGGATGTTGAGTTTATATTTGCAGATTCTGAGTACTTTGATGATGTACTATTTTGGGTTTTTTATATACTTATTTGGTTTCTGGTACTTTATCATGATGAAGCATTGAGAATACTGACTTGTTTCTTTATCTTTTGATGTTTTTGTGGAAAATTTATTCTCTATTTTATATTGTATGATGTCAAGTGCTAGTCACCAAACCATTGGGGTTGGGAATTCCCTTTGGTCTATGTCAATTCCATCTCAGGTATCAGGGTTCCAAGGTATCTAGGATGGTTCATGACAAAGTGGTATCACAGGTAAAGGTTGAACATCTTTCCTTAATGTTAGTATGCAGTTTGGAGTATCTTTTTGAGACTTAAGTGGTATTTACGAGTGAATTCTTGGTCAGCTATCATTGTAATAAGACTTAAGTTACCATGGGTGGTTTTTGAAATGTATCTTAATGAATAATTTTATCCAATTCTAGTCTTTTACCTACTTTTGATTTGGATAGATTGAAATCCAAATCTTGATTTTATATTTTATGGGATTAATGTTCCCATTGCTCCTGTTTGAATTGTTGATCTGAGTAACCTTATAATATCTTCAGTGTTGTTTGTTAATATTGTGTAGCATCATTCCTCTGATAAGACTTGTAAATAGGGACTAGGAGGAATCTATTGGTGAACCACAGTGAGTGAATCCTCCCATTGACCAGAATCTCATTGAGATTATTATGTGTGTTGTCCAAGATTTGGGAAAGGAACCTACACCTATTCCCATATAGCCTCTAGCTATGGAACCTTAGAGGGATTAATCTCAGAATCATTCTTAGGAGTTCCTTCACTAGAATCCACCAACTTTCCAAGGATCAAATGATTCTCAAGAGACTGAGGATTGGTTGATAAAGATTGATCTTTTTTTAGTTCTTGGAAATTTATGATTTGATCAAGGTGAAATGTGCCACCTTCAAGCTAGAGGGACATCATAGGAGATGGAGAGACTAGATGGTGAAGGTAAAGAAGAAAAAGAGTTTATATTGGAAGGTATTTAAAGTTATTTTCACTAATAAGTTCTATCCAAAGTCTATGGTGTTGGCTAAGGCTATGGAGTTTTCCAAACTCGAGCAAGATGACAAGACCATGATGAATTATGAAAATCGATTTGCCAAGCTTTTGTAGTTTTCACTTGAGATTGTATAAATTGAGAAGATGAAGACTCGACAGTTTTATATGGGCCTTTAATCTGATATTCTTTCTCAGGTTTTCTTGGTGAAACTCACTTCTTATGATGACGTGCTGGATAGGTATTTGATGGTTGAGCTTGACTTGGATGGTAAGTCAGGGTTTATATGAGTTCCTTTTTCTCCTAGTGGTAGTTATGTGAGTTCCTTTAAAGGAAAGAGAAATCATGATGATTCTTGTGGTGGTTTTTGATAGTAGGGTTTTTCTAGACCTCCTCAGTGCTTGAAAGAGTCCCTTTGACTTGCTTCCAGTGTGGAAATCCTAGGTATTCAAAATGGGTTTGCATTGAGGATCCCAATATTTGTAGTTCCTATAAATTATTAGGTCACTTATATAAGTTTTGTTATATCTTTTATTCCCCACATAGTTGAATGAGATCATCAAAATCAACAATTACTATAGTGAAATCAAATGCTTCAAGATATAAGGTCTTCTAACCACATACATCTAGAATAAAGATTCTTCACATAGTGTAAGAGTCTCTAGAGAAATCAGATACAGGTCCAGTGACTATGAGAGGTACCATCACTATAACTCCATCTTTAGTGACTAATTTATTTGATACAAGTGCATCTCATTCTTTTATATCGACTCATATTGTGAACTTACTAAATATTCCTCTAGATATTTTATCTTATGTAATAGATATTACCATGCCTCTCATAATAAAGAGAGAATAAGGTCTTTGTTGTCCTACTTGTGTCTTCTCATTATCAGAGATTTATCTTACTTGGGATTTTCTGGTTCTTCACATAAAACCTCTTAATGTCAATTTTGGTATGGATTGGATTCTTTCTAATAAGTTCCAAATTTATTGCTATCTTTAATGAGAATCCTTTACTACACCCGATGGGGTGTTTCGTATCTTTCAAGGAGAATGAGACCTGAGGCTGAGTAGAGTCTGACCTTCTTATCCATAGTCGGGGAAAGTAATATCATTGTTTACTTTTGATCTGGAGTGGTAATATTTGAGCGATGATCTCCCTCTAGTTTTCATCGAGTTTTCTAATGTTTTATTTTTGAATTCTCTGGTTTTCCACCCATAAGATAGGTATAGTTTTCTATTGATTTAGTGCATTATACTCATTCGGTATCTATACCTTCTTACTATATGGAACCAGATGAAATGAAAGAGTTGAAGAGTCAGTTGGATGATCTATTATAAAAAGGATTTATACACCCGAGTGTGTCACCTTGGGCGAAAACTATTCTCTTTTCTAAGAAATATGATTAAATACTTCACCTATGTTTTTATTACTAGAAACTTAACTGATTTATGATAAATAATAAGTAACTATTTCCCTGGATTGATGATCTATTTGACCAATTGAAAAGGGTGAAGTGGTTTTCAAATATTGATCTTCGGTCTGGTTATCACCAGTTGAGAATAAAAGAATCTGACATTTAGAAAACCACCTTCTATAGTAGGTATGACTATTATAAGTATCTTTTCATGCCATTTTTTTTAACCAATGCTCTTACTATTTTCATGGATTTAATGAATAGGACATTACATGAGTATCGTGATATGTTAATGGTGGTCTTTATTGATGAAATCCTATTTTACTCTATGTTTGAGTAGGTTCATGTGCAACATCCAAGAGCAGTTATGGAATTGTTGAGAAATCACCGACTTTATGCCAAGATATAGAAATATGATTTCTAGATTTGGAAATTGAATTTCATGAGATAGATGGTCTCATAAAATGGTATCTGAGTTGATCCTGAGAAGGTAAAAGCTGTTATGACATGGAAGCAATCGTATATTTTTTTGAGATTTAGAGCTTCTTGATTTTAACTGGGTATTATCACTAGTTTGTAAATTATTTCTCAAAGTTGTATTATCTGATGACTGCTCTCACTTAAAACGGGGTAAGGTTTTTTTGGGATGAGAAATTTTAGAGTTATTTTGTTGAGTTGAAATGACTTTTGACTTCTATACCAGTGTCGACCCTCCCAGAGGCTGGGCATGGATATATGGTATTTTGTGATGCATCAGGTTCAGGTTTGGGTTGTGTTCTTATACAAAGTGATCACATGGCACCCTATGGCTCTCAGCAGCTTAGGCTACATGAGAAGAATTATCCAACCCATGACCTTAAACTTGTAGCTATGATGAATTCACTTAAGATTTGGTGGCATTACCTTTTCAAAGAAAGGTTTACTATGTTTTATGACCACAAGAGATTGAGTTATATCTTCTCTAAAACAAATTTGAATCTCCACCAGAGGTGTTGGGTGGAGTACCTGTAGTCTTTTGATTTCAATATCACCTACACCATAGGGAAAAGAAATGTAGTTGCAGATTATTTGATCAGGATAATTTCGATCTAGGCCATGAAATAATCATAAGAAGAATGGAACTTGATGAATCATTTTTCACAGTTTCATATAGGAGTTTGGGAAATAGAAGTCGAGGTTGTATTGGATAGTTTTTAATTGACCTCCACTCTTCTCGAGATGATACTTCAGGAATAACATCTTGATGATGAATTCCATATCATTAATACATATCTCTATGGTATGGAGACTGCTTATGAGTGGTCATTCTCCACATAGGGTATTCTATGTTTTCTAAATTGGTTTGTTGTGCCATTATCTTTGAGGAAATCTATGATGGGGGATTTTAATAATTCTTAGTGGGAAGTTTACCTAGGAACCACAAAGATGTTTTATGACATGAGACAATGATTTTAGTCGCATGATATGAGATAAGGAATTACTAACTTTGTTTACCATTATTATACCTAATAATAGGTTAAGGATGAGCACCAGAGTCCTTTGGGTTTGCTTCAGCCACTTTTAGTGTCAACTTGAAAGTGGGATGATATTTCTATTAATTTTTTGGTTGGGTTTCCATGTATCTAGAGAAAGAAGACTGCGATATGGTTTGTGATTGATAAGATGACCAAATTGGATAACTTTATACCCATTCGAGTTGTAACTAATGTTGAGGAGCTGGGAAGTATCTATGTGAAAAAGATTGTTCATTTTCATGGAATTACATCT
The DNA here is from genome assembly GCA_963277665.1 of Viscum album. Taxonomy (NCBI): domain Eukaryota; kingdom Viridiplantae; phylum Streptophyta; class Magnoliopsida; order Santalales; family Viscaceae; genus Viscum; species Viscum album. The sequence goes on from OY728137.1 coordinate 371,321,473, forward strand.
ATTATAGTCTCTAATCAAGATCCCCATTTCACTTATCGCTTTTGGAGAGGCATCTAGGAGGCACTGAGATCTTGGGTTTGTTTGAGTATGCCATATTATCCATATAATGATGGCCATATATATAGGAATATACAAATTCCTAAGGACATTCTTTGTGCATGCATCCTCAATTTTTATGGATCTTGGGATAACCATTTGGGATTAGTTGACTTTTCTTATAATAATAGTTACCAGTCTATAAATAGAATGGCTCTTTTTGAGGCCTTGTATGATTGGAATTATAAATATCTATTGTGTTGGTTGCATATCAGTGAAAGTTCCTTAGTTAGATTGAGCTTGGTTCAAGAGATGTTAGAAAATTTTCAGTTGATTTTCCAGAGAATGTTGACAGCACAAATCTAATATAAATTTTATGCTAATTTTCATCATAGAATGTTGGAGTTTTTAGTTTGTGACCAGGTGTTCTTAAAAGTTTTACCTCATTTAGGTCATCGAAGGCTTGTGAGGAAAGGAAAGATTGATACTCATTTTGTGGGACCTGTTGTGGTTGTTGAGTAGGTGGGGAAAGTGGCTTACCATTTAGCACTTCTTCCACATTAGAATCGATACATAATGTGTTCCATGTATTGCAGCTACAAAATCATCTTTCTGATTCATCTCATATTTTGAGTTGGAGTGATCTTGAGGTTGAGATTGATTTATGTGTGACTGATAATCCAGTCTGGATAGTTGATTTTAAGACCAAGGTACTTCATGGGAGGATGATACCTTTAGTCCATGTGCTATGAAAACATGGTTCTGATTCACATGAGACACGGGAGTGTGATACACTGATGAGAGATTAGTGGTCTCGTATCTTTGATACAGAAACTTCTTTATAGGATTTTTAGGGATAGAATGTTTTTATGGTGGGGAGGTTATAACATCCTATTACTAGTTTTCAGTTACTCCTCGACCTTTATTTTTATCATGATTTGGTTGGATCTTATTTATGGGTGCTTCAGGTGAAATTTGGATTTTTTTTGGAAAGTTTATGGGTCTTGCATAGTTGGCGCACAGTTTTCCCAAAATGTGCACCCTCCCAGTGCAAACCATGCAACCCTGGACAATGGGAGTTTGAACGGTTGGCACATGGTTTGAAAAACTATGCACCCACCTAGTAAAAACTATGCAACCTAATATAAAGGAACATGGTTAGGGTGCACTGTTTTCCCAAGACTGACCCTAACTCAACCAAATCTAATTTACTAGGTCTTAGAGGCTTTCAATATTTTTTTTGGCTCCTCCAAACCCATTCATTGGAGGATTTAAGCATGTTAAATCATGTTCTATCTCCTCCAGGTAAGTGAATCTCTTATCTTGTGTTATATCCTTGTATCTCTTTATCACCTCCTTAGGAAGTGTTAGATCATCATATTTTTTATGTATCTAAACTCCGTTGAATTGAATGTTAATTATAGGCTTGATTTATAGATCTCCTTTTCAGTAATGCTTCATTAGTAAATCTCATTATGGGTGTTGTTGATACGTGATCTCTGTCATTAAGGTAAGTGGTTCTGTTTGAGTTTCTCCATATAATTAAACATTGATTTTAATGATTTTATTTAAATTGGTTTAAATTGAATTATGAAATCCAAATTCAATATAAATTGAAATTGTGATTTGAATTGGCATGGAGTTTTGGGGTAAACCCCCCAATTTCAATGGAATTGGAATTTGGGGTGTATTTTGGAAATTGATGAAATTAATGAATTGATTTGATAATTGGTTTGATAAAAATGCCTTAAATTGAAATGATAAAAACCTATGATTGTTTTTCTATTAAAAAGGTATGAAATTTCAAAAAACCAATGTTTTAGTTTTGAAAGTGAATTGGCATTTTGAAAAGGAAAAGTGGGTAAGTTTTTTTGAGAGTGATGATTGATTTGAAATAAAATGATTTTCCCTTTTTCAATTGATTAATTAAGAACATGAGATCCTAGATATTTATTAGGTTATTTGGGATAAGCATTCTAGGATGATAATTCCCTAGAAATTTATTGATGGCGATAAATCTAAAAAAAATCTAGTTAGGAAGATATTATCGTCAATGGGATGTTGATGATTCCTTTTTGGACTGAGCTTGAGGGATGTGTCTACACATATTTTCATTATTTCCATTATGATAAATGTAAGGATCCTATAACTAGAAACTATCATAACATGGGGCAAATGACCATGGTTCTTATTGTGATTGTTTTGATTATAAATTCCATTGATATAGAACTATTTTATTCATTCCTATTGATTTATATAAAATATTTTATATAAAGTGTTTATTAATACATGTTTGAAATGTTTTCTATCATTCTAAAATGAAATCATGTTTTGTTTTAAATATGAAATTTTATATCTATAACCCATTTTATTAAAATTGAAATAATGATTTGGTTTATTATATGTCATATTTTTATGGAAAACTTGGTGAGACCCTATTGAGATTTATAGCTCACACCCTACCTTTGCCTTCAGAAACTTTTAGATTTCCTTCTTATAAGTCCAGGAAAATAGAAATCCACTCTCATAGGAGTTGTATTTTCTTAATCCTTTAAGTCTTGAAGTGATGTTTCCTTTGGTATGTTGAGTTTTTCTTATCAAATTCTAAGTAATTTGATGATTCACTATTTTGAATTTTTGATATACCTATTTAGTTTCTAGTACATTCTCCCTATGGGGATTTGATCATACTGACTTGTTTCTTTATCTTACACTATTTTTGTGGAAAATTAGTTTTCTCTTTTATATTGTATGATGCCAGGTGCTAGTTTCCAACCCATTGGGATCGAGAACGCCCTTTAGGACATTTTAGTCCCAACTCAATTATTAGGGTAACAGGGTATCTGGGCTAGTTCATGACAGAAGTGAATTGGTAGAATTCATAGGTGGTGGTTTAACTAGCATGGATCTCATAGTGATTTACACTCATTGTTCATCATAATAGAGATCATGTTCCAATTGAATATCTTTCAATTTTAATACATATGATAGATCTGGTATATACTTCTTTAAAAGTGATACATGGAACAAAACATGTACTTTCGAGAGATGTGTAAAGAGTTAAGCAATAAGATACAACCCTAAAAAGATCAAGAATCTATAGGGGACTGATGTACCTAGGGATCAACTACATCTTCTTACCAAATCTCATAATTTTTGTAAGAACCCGGTTCTTAGTTTTGAGGTACGGGCTTCTTCTTTTTCCATTTCCTTAAGTGTTTTTGAGAAAATATGGAAAATGGGGAAAAAATCCTAAATTTTGGAACTACACGCCGTGTACTTTTCCACACATCATGTACTTTTGGCCGTGTGGAATGGGTACAGGGGGCGTGTAGCCTTGTCGACGACGAGGGGTGTAGGAACCGACTACACGCCGTGTAGTGGTACTTTACACACCGTGTAGTCATTCGGCAGGCTTAAACAGTAATGCGGTGGAGCAGCTGCCAGTTGGGCGACAGTACACGCCGTGTACTCGGGAGTACATGTCGTGTACTCATATCGACAGATGAACAGTGCGGCGGTGCCGCCAGAGGAACAGTTAAATGAAGAAAGTACACGTCGTGTAATCAGAAGTACACGCCGTGTACTTTGTTTTTTCGGCTTAAAATAGGCAGTAGCCTCCTCTTTTGGCAGAGGAAGCATTTGAGCCATTTTGGAGCCAAGGAGGATGGCTGGACCTTTGAATATCCGCCGGGTGTTCGTCTGGAATCGGTTTCCGCCTTGGACGATTCCGTTGGAACCGCATGGGTAAGGGCCTCCACCTCCTTGGCTGGTTTTTACCAATTATTATCCTAACTGAAGTTATTTATGTTTGAATGGGTTTTGTTCTTCGTCATATCTACGCCGTTCTTGGGCATTTCTGGAGTCGACGTTTGGGTATACTGCTCGTTGGCGTATAAGGTAGGTGGCTTGGTGTTTGTTTTTCCAACTGCCGTGTGTTTTGTGCGTTTTTGTGCCACGAACCCATGTTGGGGTGTCATGTGGCTGAGTCCGTTGCTATATTAAACACCTAAAATTTATTAGGTATTTAATTATGTTATTAAAATGCTGGTTGGGATCGTTGCTTGGATCTGGAACCACACCGGGGGTGTGTTCCATTGTTTAGCCATTTGGCCAAGATACTTGAGGGTATGCCTTTAAAGTAGTAATTATAGAATTTCCTTGAGAGGAATTGCTTGATTACTGCTTGTTTACATGTTGGGCATGACCAAGTTACCTGTTTAGCCTGAGGGCGTTGTTGTGATTAGCCTATGGGCACTGCACTGTTTAGTCTGAGGGAAGTAGTTATTTCGGCCTGAGGGCAACTTCTTCTGTGCCTGTGGGCAACTGATTCTGTGCCTGTGGGAGACACTACCTACGCCTGAGGGAAAAATCTATTATGCCCGAGGAAAGATTCTTGTGTTGGATACTCTTTACCCGAGGGTAGGGGTTTACGCGTCTGCGTACTCTTAGCTGTTACTTATAATATTCACCGTGGTGATATTTTAAATTAAATGATTAAAATGAATATTAAAATGGAAATATAACTGGTTAAGTTAGTTACTTTTCAGTACTGCTTACTTTATTGCATTTTACTATTGCACATTGTTGTTTTATGCTTACACGCAGTTGGGCACGAGACTTTGGTGGGTGCCTACTGAGATATATTTCTCACACCTTGTTTGGGTCACGCTTTTCGGCCCAAACATATTACGTTTCTACAGGTGTGGATATGGGAAAGAGTCCCTATACAATTACTTGACTGTTGCTATGGAGTAGGAGGTCATGGGACTGAGCCTAGGCTCGCGATGCCACTGCTAGATGTTTTTATTGTTTTGTTGTACTCTGCATTTGGTTGTACTGTATTGATGTATAACATGTTCTGGCTATTTTTTTAGAACTTGAGACATGTAGCATCATTATTTATATACTTTTGGGTATAGCCACTGCTGTTGTTTATTTCAGTTGTGTATGGTTTACTGCTTCTGCTGTTTTTTGTATATTTTATTTTGTATTCCGCTGCGCTATAATTTGACAAATGAGGGCATAGTTTCCCCACTATCAGACCTGGGCCCTCGCTGCTAGTCGGCAGCCTCTAGCGTTTGGGGAAATGCGCTTGAGGTCACGTGGTGAACCGGGTTCGGGTCACCCGTTGCGTGGCACCCAGATCCGGGACGTTACAAAGTGGTATCAGAGGGGTTCTTTTATTTGACTTACTATTTGGAGCCGTAGTTAGGGATAGGACGAACGGTAGTTGGTAATAAGCTGTGCCCAGGCATAGTTAACCCGTGTACAGGGAAAATCCAGTCTACCTCATATTTTGCAATTCTTTTGATTTTGCAATTTTACAGTTGATATGTTTTCACCGTTGGGTGACGCACTTGGATTGTACTGTTTATAATTTATCTATGGGTTCTCTTTAGTTGCAACCCGATGAGATGAGGGTATACCGTCTCATGCATCATATAGGCACATGCTAGATATCACATGCCATGCATAGTTTTCATGCCATGTAGGTGCATTAGAATTTGCATGTTGTTGTGATAGTTATTATGCTACTAAAGCATGCTTTTGTGATAGCTGCTTGATAAATACCGGCTTTATGATAGGGTATTCTCTTGTGTGAGCTTGTTTATGGAATGGACGTCAAACTTTGGTTTTTGGGGATTATGGGCCCCTATTGACCGGAATTTGGAGGATCATTGACTATTTATTGGTTATAACACAGATAAGATATCAAACTTTGATTCGTGGGGAGTATGGGCCCTCACGGGTCGGAATTTGACACTTAGGTGTTGTTTTACGGTATTTTCTGGGATCCAGGGAAGTTTCTGAGGCATACTGTTCGGAAACCCAGTATACATGCCGTGTAGTATTTTTATACACGTCGTGTATGATCTTCTTTTCGGGAAGAAAAATGAACTTTTTGGGTACACGTCGTGTACCCTAAGTACACGCAGTGTAGTCTCTTCTCATGTCACAAACTGTGTGGGCGGTGACACGGGGTAGGGAAATTCTTGGGTAAAACACGTCGTGTACCGAATGGACACGCCGTGTAGTGTGACCCGGAGTCCGGCCGTGTAACTAACAAACACGGGTCGGTGAACTCTTGTACAGAATACGCCGTGTCAATGATGAACACGCCATGTAGTGTGACCTGGGGACTCGGCTGTGTAACTAACAACACGGGCCGGTGTCACCTCTCCCGGAACACGCTGTGTACCTGTGGGACACGCCGTGTATTCTTGTCCGAGGACAGACCGTGTGGTGTTAGCCGTGTGGATGGGAAACGGGGTGTTATACACCCCGTGTATGTCTGTAACACGCCGTGTAGTTTCAAGCCAAGTAGTCGGCCATGTCACAAACGACACGGGAAGTTGGAAAATAACACCGTACACGCTGTGTAGATATTATACACGCCGTGTAGTTTTTGTTCGATAGAAGCCGTGTGGCTTAGCCGTGTGTAAGGACCCGGGTAGGGGAAGGGAAGTCAAGTACACGCCGTGTAGTCCTTGTACACACCATGTAGTCTTGTTTTGTAAATTTTAATGCCTCCTTCCTCTTGTTTCCTTGTGGTTCCTTCGCTTTTAAGTCTTAATAATCTTGAATCTGAGGCGTGCTTTTGACCCTATAGTGTCATGCCGCCTAGACGACCGAGAGTTGTTCGCCAGGAGAGCGGCGATGACTATACTTCAGAAATGGTGGGCCATGGGCTACCAGTTGATCCTCCAGTAGAGCCAGATGCAGCGCCAGATGCTATACCGGACACAGGCGCGGAGGCGCAGTTCCGTGAAGTCTTTATGCGGTTCATGCAGACCTTTCAGGGAGCACCGCAGGCTGATACATCTATGGATGAGCTGACTCATATCTTTCAGAAGCAGCATCCGCCTACATTTTCAGGGGATGGCGGACCACAGGATGCGGAGTCTTGGTTGGGGTCAATGCAGACTATTTTTGAGCATCTTGAGACGCCTCTAGGGCGGAGGGTCAAGCTTGTGACTTACATGCTGTGTGATTCCTCCAAGAGGTGGTGGGATGTTACCACCCAGTCATAGCATCACAAAGACATGGCGTTGGAAGATTTTCAAGCAGTATTCTATGACTTCTTCTTTCCCGAGACGCTGAGGGAAGATAGAGCTCGAGAGTTCATGAATCTGCAGTAGGGTACTATGTCGGTGATGGACTATTCTGCTCATTTTATATAGCTTTAGCGCTTTTCACCCGTGTTGGTGGGTGATGAGATGTTGAGAGCCAGACGTTTTGAGGATGGTCTTCGGTATGACATCCGAGCGCTGGTGAATGTTTTCAGGTTACCTACTGTACACGCGATTGTGAACCAGGCGTTGATTACAGAGAGGAACCTGCGGAAATCGAGTGGTGTGGGCCAGGGCGGTTCAGTACCAGTTACTGGTGTTATTTCTGCTGGCAAGAGGAAGAGACAGATGAACTTCTCTCAGGGTGGCAGTACCAGTCAGAAGAATGCTTCAGGTGGCTAGGTTATGTGCTACCAGTGTGGTAGAGAGGGGAACAAGAGACTGCAGTGTCCACGATACCTAGTGGAGTGCCGAGCTTGCGGCAAGATGGGTCATCTGCAGCGCTTTTGCAGGGTGTTTCAACCAGTGGCTAGTGAGAGGGGTTCTGTGCCGACTCCGCGTGCAGGAGCAGGACCAGTGGCTTCTTACCAGTCAGGGAACTGGAATACGTCAGGGTGTGCAGGCAGAGATGGTGGTCGTGGCCGTGGTAGTCAGACACCAGGATCTCAGGATGGACTGGTTGGTTCCCTATCGAACCTTTGTAGACTTCTATCATCACAGGGTGCGTTTCACGTCACCAGAGCGTAGAGAGTTTCTATACAAGGGAGAATGGGATGTTCAGGCGAGTCGAGCTGGACTAGAGCATCATGGGTAAGGTGGAGTCACAACCCAGATTGCGATCTTATATCTGGATGACCAGGGGACTTGTCAGACAGATTTCCCTCCAGTTGTTGATCATTTCAGGGATGTCTTCCCGGATGACTTTTCAGGTCTACCTCCGGAGCGAGAGGTGGATTTCTCTATCGAGCTTGTGCCAGGAGCAGCACCGGTGTCCATTCCTCCTTATAGGATGGCTACACTTGAGCTGCAGGAGCTCAAGAGGTAATTAGAGGAGTTACATGCAAAGGGATTTATCTTACCCAGTACTTCTCCTTGGGGTTCTCTGGTCCTTTTTGCGAAGAATACGGATGGTACCCTTAGACTTTGCGTGGATTATCGGAAGCTGAACCAGTTGACGGTTAAGAACCGATATCCCTTGCTGAGGATTGATGATCTTTTTGATCAGCTTCGTGGAGCACGAGTGTTATCGAAGATTGACCTGAGGTCAGGATATCATCAGTTGTGCGTGAGACCATCGAATATACCACTTACAGCTTTTCGGAGCAGATATGGTCTGTACGAGTACTTGGTTATGCCGTTCAGACTCACGAATGCGCCATAAGTTTTCATGGATCTGATGAATCATGTGTTCCATCGGTATCTTGATTCTTTCTTGGTAGTATTCGTGGACGACATCTTGGTGTACTCTCACAATCGACACGACCATTCCACCCACCTTGAGATCATATTGAGTACACTGAGGGTGCATCAGATATATGCTAAGCTCTCAAAGTGCCACTTTTTGATGGACCAGATTCACTTCCTGGGTCATATCATCTCTGAGGCAGGAGTTTCAGTAGACCCAGAGAAGGTGAGAGCAGTAGTTTCCTAGGAGCAGCCTAAGAACGTGTTTGAGATACAAAGTTTCTTAGGGCTGGCTGGTTACTACAGAAGCTTCATACAGGACTTCTCCTTCTTAGCAGCACCATTGACGAAACTGACTAAGAAGGATGTGAAGTTCATTTGGTCAGAAGCTTGTGAGACAGCCTTTCAGGACTTGAAGGGAAGGTTGACATCAGCAATGATCCTGATACTCCCAGAGAAGGGGAAGAGCTATACAGTTTAGTGTGATGCATCAGGGATTGGGCTGGGAGATGTTTTGATGCAGGGTGACCAAGTTGTTGCGTACGGGTCTCAGCAGTTGAGGCCGCATGAGTGGAATTACCCGATGCATGATCTCGAGTTGGCTGCAGTTGTTCATGCATTGAGCTGTTGGATACATTATCTATTGGGGGAGCATTTTGTGGTTTTCACCGACCAAAAAAGTCTCAAGTATATCTTTACTCAGCATGACTTGAATCTAAGGCAGAGAAGGTGGGTTGAGTACCTATAGTCCTTCAATTTTGAGATTTCCTATACACCTGGTAAAGGTAATGCAGTAGCTGATGTACTGAGCAGGAAGACTCAGATACAGGCAGTGCAAGAGGCCAGTGGTGAGTGGAAGATCATGGCTTTGTTCTCTGAGATGCATCTGGAGGTGCACGATAGTCAGGGGTAGACTTATCTTTCTTCTTTAGCTATGACTTCTACCCTCTTGGACAGAGTGAGGATGAGGCAGCTATCAGAATCAGAAGTCTTAGTTCTACGGGAGTCGGTGGTAAGTGAGGACCCTCCTCCCGGTTGGACGATAGGTGATGATGAGGTTTTGCATTTCCATGGACGAGTATGGATTCCATGGGATATACGCGAAGAGCTGGTGCGGGAGTTTCATGCTTCAGCTTGGGCAGTTCATCCCGAGGTTACCAAGATGTACCGAGACTTGAGACGTCAGTACTGGTGGCTGGTTATGAAGAGAGAGATAGCTGGTTTTGTTACGAGGTGTTCCACCTATCAGTAGGTGAAGGCAGAGCACCAGAGGCCAGCTGGGCTGTTACAGCAGTTACCCATTCCAGAGTGGAAATGGGATGATGTCGCGATGGATTTCATGACGGGGTTGCCGAGGTCACTGCGAGGCAATGACGCTGTGTGGGTTGTTGTGGACAGACTCACGAAGGTATCTCACTTCTTCCCGATCAAGGAGACCTTCGGTGTGGATGATCTCAAAAGGCTATATATCCTAGAGATCGTACGTCTTCATGGGGTCCCTCATTCTATCATTTTTGATAGGGATGCCCGCTTTATGTCTCGTTTCTGGCAGATTTTTCAGAGGACGCTGGGTACACAGGTGCTTCTGAGCATAGCATACCACCCTCAGACCAATGGCCAGTCAGAGCGTACGATACAGTTTCTTGAGGACATGCTGCATGCATGCGTCCTAGACTTTGGGGGATCTTGGGAGAGTTATATACCCTTAGTCTAGTTTTCCTATAACAATAGTTTTTAGGAGACTATTGAGATGGCACCATACGAGGCTTTATATGTTAGGCCATGCCGACCACCTTTGTTTTGGTTAGAGGCAGGTGAGGCAGCTTTACTGGGACCACAACTCATGCACGAGACATCTGAGCAGGTCCAGTTGATACGGAAGCGGATGGCTACTGCGCAGTCTTGATTGAAGTCATATGCTGATCGCCGCAGACGACCTTTGGAGTTCGTGGTTGGGGATCGGGTTTTCTTGCGTGTTTCGCTGAGGCTGGGACACAATCAGATCATGAGACAGGGTATGCTTTCACCGAGGTATGTGGGGCCATTCGAGATTCTGGAGAGAGTCGGGCTGGTTGCCTATCGGTTGCAGCTACCGCAACGGTACCGATCCATGCACGACGTCTTCCACGTGTCTTAGTTGCTTTACTATCATTCAGACCCGTCTCACGTCTTTCAGCCTGAGGAGTTTGAGCTAGAGGCAGATGCTTCCTTTGAGGAGCATCTGATTCGTATCATTGACAGGATTACGAAGGTTCTTCGAGGCCGGTCAGTTCCTCTCGTACGGGTGCTATGGCAGTATGGGAGAGTGCAGTACGAGACCTGGGAGCGGGAGGCCGACGTACGTGCTCAGTGGCCAGAGCTATTCTGAGCTTTATCTTCACCACCCTTGGAAGGGAAATTCGGGGATGAATTTCTATAAGGGGGGAAGTTTGTAAGAACCCGGTTCTTAGTTTTGAGGTACGGGCTTCTTCTTTTTCCCTTTCCTTAAGTGTTTTTGAGAAAATATGGAAAATGGGGAAAAATCCTAAATTTTGGAACTACACGCAGTGTACTTTTCCACACGCCGTCTACTTTTGTCCGTGTGGAATGGGTACATGGGGCGTGTAGCCTTGTCGGTGACAAGGGGTGTAGGAACCAACTACACACCGTGTGGTGGTACTTTACACGCCGTGTAGTCAGTCGGCGGGCTTAAACAGTAAGGCGGTGGAGCAGCCGCCAGCTGGGCGACAGTACACGCCGTGTACTCGGAAGTACATGTCGTGTACTCATATCGACGGATGAATAGTGCGGCGGTGCCGCCAGGGGAATAGTTAAATGAAGAAAGTACACACCGTGTACTCAGAAGTACACGCCATGTACTTTGTTTTTTCGGCTTAAAACAGGAAGTAGCCTCCTCTTTTGGAATAGGAAGCATTTGAGCCATTTTGGAGCCAAGGAGGATGTCCAAACCTTTGAAGATCCACCGGGTGTTCGTCTGGAATCGGTTTCCGCCTCGGACGATCCCGTTGGAACCGCACGAGTAAGGGCCTCCACCTCCTTGGTTGGTTCTTACCAATTCTTCTCCTAACTGAAGTTATTTACGTTTGAATGGGTTTTGTTCTTCGTCAGATCTACGCTATTCTTGGGCGTTTCTGGAGTCTACGTTTGGGTATACCGCTCGTTGGCATATAAGGTAGGTGGCTTGGTGTTTGTTTTTCCAACTGCCGTGTGTTTTGTGCGTTTTTGTGCCACAAACCCATGTTGGGGTGTCGTGTGGCTGAGTTCGTTGTTATATTAAACACCTATAATTGATTAGGTATTTAATTATGTTATTAAAATCCTGGTTGGGATCGTTGCTTAGATCCAGAACCACCCCGGGGGTGTGTTCCACTGTTTAGTTGTTTGGCCAGGATACCTGAGGGTATGCCTTTAAAGTAGTAATTGTAGAATTGTATTGAGAGAAATTGCTTGCTTACTGCTTGTTTACATGTTGGGCATGGCCCGATTACCTATTTAGCCTGTGGGCACTGCACTGTTTATCCTGAGGGAAACTTCTTCCATGCCTGTGGGCAACTGATTTTGTGCCTGTGGGTGACACTACCTAGGCCTGAGGGAAAAATCTGTTATGCCCGAGGGCAGATTCTTGTGTTGGATACTCTTTACCTGAGGGTAAGGGTTTATGCATCTGCGGACTCTTAGCTGTTTCTTAGAATATTCACTGTCGTGATATTTTAAATTAAATGATTAAAATGAATATAAAAATGGCAATATAAATGGTTAAGTTAGTTACTTTTCAGTATTGCTTGCTTTATTGAATTTTACTATTGCACACTGTTGTTGCATGCTTACACGTAGTTGGGCACGGGCCTTTGGTGGGTGCCTACTGAGATATATTTCTCACACCCTGTTTAGGTCACGCTTTTCGTCCCAAACAGATTACATTTCTGCAGGTGTGGATAGGGGAAAGAGTCCCTATACAGGTACTTGACTGTTTCTATGGAGTAGGAGGGAATGGGACCGAGCCTAGTCCCGCGATGTCGTTGCTAGCTATTTTTCTTGTTTTGTTGTACTCTGCATTTGGTTGTACTGTATTGATGTATAACATGTTCTGGCTATTTTTTTAGAACTTGAGACATGTAGCATCATTATTTATATATTGTTGGGTATAGCCACTGCTGTTGTTTATTTCAGTTTTGTATGGTTTACTGCTTCCGTTGTTTGTTGTATGTTTTATTTTGTATTCCGCTACGCTACACTTTGACAAATGAGGGAAAAGTTTCCCCACTATCAGACCTGGACCCTCACTGCTAGTCAGCAGCCTCTGGCGTTTGGGGAAATGCGCTTGATGTCACGTGGCGAACCGGGTTCGGGGCACCCATTGCGTGGCACCCGGATCCGGGACGTTACAATTTGATTCCAAGGATATATCTGGAGGAACACATTATCACAAACTTTAAACACTAGATATCATCTATGATTAGTATCATTGCTCGTCTATTGACTTTATGCTACTTTCATGTGTTGTTTAACGGTTTGAAACTTCTATGTCATTTTTTGGACAATACTTGTCTTAATAGATTCGTAACAACTCACGTCATTACAAGTTGTGAATTTCAGATAAAGTTAAAATAATTATTTCATAATAGTGGTATTTTCTTGAATTGAGACTTAGATTAGTAATCTAAGTGTTGTAATATCTTAATGACACATTTTTAGTCAAGAATCAAGGCCTAGGTGGTGTCTTGGGTGCTTAGGTGAAGGTCAGAGTAGGGTCAGGGTGACCCTTAACTGAAATTTCAGCTGTAAGTAGAGGTCATGTTGTGACTATGGAGGGTTAAACCATGATTGGGGAGGCCTTATGAATGTGACCTCTACCTAAGAGTAGTCATTTCATGACTAAATATGGGTCGTGCCAAGATGGCGGATTTTCAAGGGTCAAACCCTGTGTTTATTCTAGTTATGCAACAACCCCTAGTTGCATTGAAAATAAGTTGGGTAAAAGGGGGTGTCATGTTGTGATCCCTTAAGGCCACACTATGGACCTGGTTATAAGTGTCTTTTTTAGGGTCTGTTTAATAATTTCCCAATAGTTCCTATTTGGAACCCCCTCAGGCTCCTTCATTCTATATGTGCAAGAGGAGGGGGAAGATACCTCTTGGATCTTCCTTTTCTCCTTCTTAGGGACCCTTTGATTCAGGTGGTTTGTGTAACATCCCAAGGTTTCCTAAAAATAAATTGAAAATGCTTGGAATTTTGTTTAAGGTATATATTTATAAGTATCCTTTAAACATAAATTTATTTCTTCTATGATTTGAATTTCAAGAAACTGTCATCTACAATTGTGTTCAGTATGTTATCTAGAGTCTGGTGAAACAAACTTGTTTTTTTGGTGAATAGTAACATGCCCTAATGAATAGTAATATGAATAGTAATATGACCTCATGAATAGTAAATAATAATATTATTTTATTTTCCCATGGCAATAGGATAATAGGATCTTAATTAATTTTCCAATGTCACATAAAACTAATTGCACTTCAATATTGTTATTTTTCGAATTAACTGTGACCTTATTTAAAAATTAAATTAATAATATTTAGAAAATTATTTTTGAAAAATGGAGTTCATTTTTGAATTCTACACATCGAAAAATGGTTGGGGTAAATTTTTGGTATTTTTCTGAAACTCTTGAATTTTCGGTGAATAGTGAAATACGGTAAAATACTGTATAATCAATTTATCAGTAAAAATGCACTATTTATGACATCATAAGTGATGCAAGGACACTTGCTTCGAACTCACTTGATATTTTAACTAATTAAGGCCACTTTATTTGAGATTATTCATAGTCTTGATAAAAATATTATAATAATAATTAAAATAATCTAAAATACCTCCCCTCCTCCACTATAAATATCACCCTCACTCCCCTCTTCCTCCCACACCTCTCAAGCCTTGAGCATTGTCTAATTTCTACCAAATTCCCTCCCCAATCTTCTTCCCCACGTTCTAGAGCTGCTGGTCTCACCAAAAGACCAAGACCAAAGCCCTTAAGGAGGATCTCAAGGAGAAGAGATCAAGAGGTAAACATCCTCTTTCATTTTCATTCTTTTCTTCCATTTTATGTTATTCTCTTCCTTTCCCTTTGTCTTTTGTTGGGATATTTCATTAAATGTTTCCCCTTACTGTCCAAAGTTTTTATGATGATGAGATATTCCATTCCTCTCATCAATCTTGTTTTTATGAAATTTTATGAGACGTCGTTAGGCTGCCGAATTTTCGTAAGAAATTTCTCATGATTTCTTTATTTCATGATTCCTTTCTCTTCTTTCATCACCCCCTCTTATCCAAGAGGCATGAAATCTCCAGAATCATATATATTCTGGATGTTTTCATGTTTATGGAAAATTACAAATCATTATTCCTCTCCTCTCTCACTTATTTAAAGAATCAAAAAACATTGTCCATTTGTGTCGAATTACCGATATCGTGGACGATGTATTTTCAATTTCCATTAATTATTTCAAGTCTGGTCATGAAACCATTTATATGGTTGAACCAGGTTATAATATATGTTTTATGACTCATATAAGGTTCTGTAATTCTTTTGTACTCATGATTCAAATTTATTAGACTAAATGAGGTTGTAATTATCAAGGAACCACTTAAATGATCTAAACGAACATAATTAATGTTTTAACTTATAAGTCATTATCATATAAATAATCAAAGTGATAAATGGTATAAATTATGGTACTGGAAATATCTAAATACTACTCCATTCCAATTCTGGAGTTTCACTTCCAATCAACAAGAACGATTCATCATGAACCGATTGTGAAAATCACAAAAGAACTCACCCAAAATAATGCAAGGAACCAAATACTAACAAATAAGGGATGAAATGAGGTTATGAAATGAACATATAAGATGTTATAAACATGAACATGTTTCTTTAAAATACTAATAACACCCTTTTGACCATTATACAAGAGTTTTAAACAATTTTGAAGTAAGACAAGCCCAAGGTAAGGGAATTCTTAACCCGATTTCCATTCTTTGGGTTAACCTTCTACTTTATAATTTATGTGCTATTTAAATTGTTTGTGTGATGGGTTTTGTTTATATTATGTTTAATTATGTGTATTTACAGATTATATACATATTCCATCCACTCAATTAAGTCTCAATTCAAGTATATGATGTTTATAAGGGACTTTTCTTCTAAAATCCTTTTTTAAAATTCTGTTTTATAAGATTCAAAGGCAATGTTTTTATGCTATTGTTTATGTTGTATGATTATGTTTTGGTTATTGGGAATTGTTTATGATGAAGGGTGGGACCTATATTTCCCTCCAATGCATTGGGTATGATTAAGTTGGAGGTCGGCCGTATGGTTACTCCAAGTGTAACTGCGATGGTTACACAAAGTAAGGTAGCCGTGAGGGTTACAAATTTTAAGGTAGCCAAGATGGTTACAAGATTATGTAAGTAATGCCCCAATATACCTCTATGATTATAATTATGTTTGTGTGGATATTGTGTAAATATCATGTTACACAAAGTAAGATTTTATGGGTGTAAAGCATGTATTTTGAAAATGTTTTCATACGTCATGCGTATTCATGGACTAATGTGATTTTTCCTTCTTTTTCATACCTTACTGAGCTTTTGTGCTCATCCCAAGTTTTTAAATGATTTTTCACAGGTTAATGGATGAATAATACAAGGAAGGAAGACATGTTAAATGTTGAAGAATTGTCAAGGAGTCTTGTTTTATGTTTTAACGTTTTATATTCTGAGGAAAATGGAAACTAATTTTATGGTATCCACTATGTAACAATGTGTAATGTTATGAATGTTTTGTCTTAATTCTCTAAAGCTATAAACTTGAAAAGATCCTAAATGTATAATGAAGTGTTTTCTTGAATAAATTCAAGATTATGTATGAAATAAGTTCGGGTCCTTATAGTTGGTATCAGAGGTCGGTTTAGACAACTTTAGGGATTAGGAGTTCTTGTGAGACACGTGATTAGTCCCTATATCTATTATTTCAGTTAAATCCTTGTTTTATAACTTTTTTTTCAGGTCAAGTAAAGTCAGTTACGAATGGAAGGAGAAGGATCTCAAATGACATTCCTATCTCTTCCTGATGACATGCTTGCAATAATTATTGCAAAGTCATCTTCGGATGATTGTGAAACTTTTTCTAGCATACAACTCACTTGCAAGCAGTTTTTTGAGATATCAAACACCTCCTCTATACCTCGTTATCATCGTGGATCATGGGTTGTTTTTAGACAAATACTGTTTTCACAATATTCACATAATTTCAAGAAAGGTAAATATTATCAAGGTATTTTCAAATATTTTACCTTATCACAAGAATTTGAAGCATATTATGATTTTAAAAATGGTGCTGAGGAAGGATACCCTTGTGCAACCTATTTATATTTGCTTTTAAACTATAGTCTCACATCACATACTTATGGTATTTTAAAAGGACCAATAATAGAAAGTTTCAACTCAATTTCGGTCCGACTATTTTATAGAAATCATGTTTTATCAGATGTTTTGGAATTATATGTCATACATGATTATTTTCCAAAACTGTTTTTCTGTGAACACCCATATGACCCATGTTGTACGAGGTGTATTTGGATGGAGGAAGCAAATGATTTTGAAGGATCTCTAAATCATTGTTGTAATGCATGGGACTTCTACCTACGTGAACAAGATGACGATGAAACCGAGTGGACACCTTGATCAAGGTACCCTTAGTTGTTTAATAAGTAAATAAAATTGCGAGGACGCAATTTCAAGAAGGTGGGGATAATGTAACATCCCAAGGTTTTCTAAAAATAAATTGAAAATGCTTGGAATTTTGTTTAAGGTATATATTTATAAGTATCCTTTAAACATAAATTTATTTCTTCTATGATTTGAATTTCAAGAAACTGTCATCTACAATTGTGTTCAGTATGTTATTTAGAGTCTGATGAAACAAACTTGTCTTTTTGGTGAATAGTAAATGCCCTAATGAATAGTAATATGAATAGTAATATGACCTCATGAATAGTAAATAATATTATTATTTTATTTTCCCATGGCAATAGGATAATGGGATCTTAATTAATTTTCCAATGTCACATAAAACTAATTGCACTTCAATATTGTTATTTTTCGAATTAACTGTGACCTTATTTAAAAATTAAATTAATAATATTTAGAAAATTATTTTTGAAAAATGGAGTTCATTTTTGAATTCTACACATCGAAAAATGGTTGGGGTAAATTTTTGGTATTTTTCTGAAACTCTTGAATTTTCGGTGAATAGTGAAATACGGTAAAATACCGTATAATCAATTTATCAGTAAAAATGCACTATTTATGACATCATAAGTGATGCAAGGCCACTTGCTTAGAACTCACTTGATATTTTCACTAATTAAGGCCACTTGATTTGAGATTATTCATAGTCTTGATAAAAATATTATAATAATAATTAAAATAATCTAAAATACCTCCCCTCCTCCACTATAAATATCACCCTCACTCCCCTCTTCCTCCCACACCTCTCAAGCCTTGAGCATTGTCTAATTTCTACCAAATTCCCTCCCCAATCTTCTTCCCCACGTTCTAGAGCTGCTGGTCTCACCAAAAGACCAATACCAAAGCCCTTAAGGAGGATCTCAAGGAGAAGAGATCAAGAGGTAAACATCCTCTTTCATTTTCATTCTTTTCTTCCATTTTATGTTATTCTCTTCCTTTACCTTTGTATTTTGTTGGGATATTTCATTAAATGTTTCCCCTTACTGTCCAAAGTTTGTATGATGATGAGATATTCCATTCCTCTCATCAATCTTGTTTTTATGAAATTTTATGAGACGCCGTTAGGCTACCGAATTTTCGTAAGAAATTTCTCATGATTTCTTTATTTCATGATTCCTTTCTCTTATTTCATCACCCCCTATTATCCAAGAGTCATGAAATCTCCAGAATCATATATATTCTGGATGTTTTCATGTTTATGGAAAATTAAAAATCATTATTCCTCTCCTCTCTCACTTATTTAATGAATCAAAAAACATTGTCCATTTGTGTCGAATTACCGATATCGTGGATGATGTATTTTCAATTTCCATTAATTATTTCAAGTCTGGTCATGAAACCATTTATATGGTTGAACCAGGTTATAATATATGTTTTATGACTCATATAAGGTTCTCGAATTCTTTTGTACTCATGATTCAAATTTATTAGACTAAATGAGGTTGTAATTATCAAGGAACCACTTAAATGATCTAAACGAACATAATTAATGTTTTAACTTATAAGTCATTATCATATAAATAATCAAAGTGATAAATGGTATAAATTATGGTACTGGAAATATGTAAATACTACTCCATTCCAATTCTGGAGTTTCACTTCCAATCAACAAGAACGATTCATCATGAACCGATTGTGAAAATCACAAAAGAACTCACCCAAAATAATGCAAGGAACCAAATACTAACAAATAAGGGATGAAATGAGGTTATGAAATGAACATATAAGATGTTATAAACATGAACATGTTTCTTTAAAATAATAATAACACCCTTTTGACCATTATACAGGAGGTTTAAACAATTTTGAAGTAAGACAAGCCCAAGGTAAGGGAATTCTTAACCCGATTTCCATTCTTTGGGTTAACCTTCTACTTTATAATTTATGTGCTATTTAAATTGTTTGTGTGATGGGTTTTGTTTATATTATGTTTAATTATGTGTATTTACAGATTATATACATATTCCATCCACTCAATTAAGTCTCACTTCAAGTATATGATGTTTATAAGGGACTTTTCTTCTAAAATCCTTTTTTAAAATTCCGTTTTATAAGATTCAAAGGCAATGTTTTTATGCTATTGTTTATGTTTTGGTTATTGGGCATTGTTTATGATGAAGGGTGGGACCTATATTTCCCTCCAATGCATTGGGTATGATTAAGTTGGAGGTCGGCCGTATGGTTACTCCAAGTGTAACTGCGATGGTTACACAAAGTAAGGTAGCCGTGAGGGTTACAAATTTTAAGGTAGCCAAGATGGTTACAAGATTATGTAAGTAATGCCCCAATATACCTCTATGATTATAATTATGTTTGTGTGGATATTGTGTAAATCTCATGTTACACAAAGTAAGATTTTATGGGTGTAAAGCATGTATTTTGAAAATGTTTTCATACGTCATGCGTATTCATGGACTAATGTGATTTTTCCTTCTTTTTCATACCTTACTGAGCTTTTGTGCTCATCCCAAGTTTTTAAATGTTTTTTCACAGGTTAATGGATGAATAATACAATGAAGGAAGACATGTTAAATGTTGAAGAATTGTCAAGGAGTCTTGTTTTATGTTTTAACGTATTATATTCTGAGGAAAATGGAAACTAATTTTATGGTATCCACTATGTAACAATGTGTAATGTTATGAATGTTTTGTCTTAATTATCTAAAGATATAAACTTGAAAAGATCCTAAATGTATAATGAAGTGTTTTCTTGAATAAATTCAATATTATGTATGAAATAAGTTCGGGTCCTTATAGTTTGGGAGTGATTCATCACATGGATTAGAGGTAATATCCCTCCTTGTCTTCCCCTTATTCCTATTCTTAATTTACCTTTGATTTTGGGTTCATTGGTCAGGCTTCTGGAGTGACGATTTCCCCAAATCATGGTGAAATTATCTCGCTTCATGGGGATTTCATATACATCTCGTAGAGGATGTCTCAAGATGAGGTATTCAATCCATCATTTGTCTCTCCCTTTAAGGTATGTTTCCAAGTGGAATTATTTAGGGTTTTTAGTGATTTTGGGTGAAATTAGCCATCGATTGAGATGTTTATTTTGGGGATTTTGTGTAGCCTAGGTCCAGGTGCATGTCGGGAGTGAACCACACCCCATTTCTCCTAGTTTTAGTGCTATGAGTCACCTGGTGAGTTTAGCATCGGTTATACCAATTTGGGTTTTTAGTTTTAAATGTCAAATTTAATAATTTGACGGTGTTTGTTGATGATATAGGTGCTTGTGGACTTGGATGAGTACGGTACGAGCATAAGATAGATTTTTGGATCACCTAACGGTGTAGGTGTCCTTGAATTTATTTGATTCACTTGTTTGATTAGTGATTTTATATTTCTGTGTCATCGTTATTATATTTTTATGAATGTTTCATGACTTAATTGATCTCACAATAAATTGGGATGAGGTTGTGTCAACCTAATAGTCAATATGGATTTCATTTCTTGCTCACCAGTTTAATGGAGAAGCCTTGTTAAAATGAGTTCTAGTGGACCTCTTTATGGTTTTCTTGGTAGTGTGTTGGATTTCAAAGAGAAAATAATTTCCTTTTTAAAATGTTTTTTAAAAAAGGTCAAAATCAAATGGAAGTTTCAAGGGAAAAGTGGTGATTTGATAATGAGTTTTGAAATGGTATTTGAAAACAAAAGTGGGGTTTTATAAAGAATATTTTTATGGGACTTTGTCCAAGAGCCTTGCATGAGTAAAACAACATGAGATGATATTTCCAAATGGTTTATGTAATATCCATGACCCCAGTAGCTCAAATTTGGTGGTTATTTTATTACAATGGCATAGATACAAGAGATCACATCACCAAGGATCGATTAGTTTAGTAGTATTGAATAACTAGATACATACATGGTTCCCTTAATACATTGATAGTTAAACATAGAACATAATAAAAGAAAATAAACAACTTCCTTAAAACTTATTCAAAGATTTCATCATCAAAACTTGGGAAAGGAAAACAAATAAAAGGGTGAGCTCAAATGCTCAATAAGGGTTATATAGAGTAGAAACATGAATCAATAATAAGTGAAGCATAATCAATAAGGCATAGTCAATATGGAAAGTTAAATAACTAAAAAACACATGTCATTTAATCAATAAACTCGGAATGAAAATGCATCCATAGATTTTGTCATAGTGAAAATCTCATGGATATGAATAACTGAATATTGAATGAAGGAAATGCTTAATTATTGGATGTCATGTATTTAACACATGAATAACTACCATCAAGAAATGATTAATTTAAATTTATAATTAATTAATTTATGATTGGATGAAATGATTACCTCATCTTAGGATCATTTCTTTAATGACATCATTGATCATCCAAAAACCCTTTCGGATTACCTTTTTTGTGTTGTAAGGATTCAAGTGTAGAATCCCTATAGCGGTGATCCACATGTTCTTTATTGATCTCCGAGCAATGCCAAATTTTTTTAGGTGTTAGTGCAACAAATCAATTATCTTTCATTGTTCATATTGATTTCTCCAATATCCTTTGGGATTAAAGGACTTATTCTTGTTTTTAAGAGGAAGAGAGGAGTAATTCAAGGTGGGGGGGAGGTTTGTTCTACACAACAATTCTCTATTCTCAATTTTCGATTAACCCTACACAATAAACATAACCATCTATTTATAGAGCTAGAGTTTAGGTTAAAATACTATTTAATTATGTACCAACACTTAAATAATATTATAAACTTT
Organism: Viscum album; assembly: GCA_963277665.1. Taxonomy (NCBI): domain Eukaryota; kingdom Viridiplantae; phylum Streptophyta; class Magnoliopsida; order Santalales; family Viscaceae; genus Viscum; species Viscum album. The sequence goes on from OY728137.1 coordinate 371,343,526, forward strand.
ATTAAACCTCATGATACATGATAATAATAATATTATTATTATTTTATGGCATGTGTGCTAACCTGAACAATAACAAATATTATTTTACCAGCTTGTAAATTAATGTTTTTTACCAGATGTGGTCTTAGTCTGTTTGAACCCCTCATCATTTATTGAATACCCGAATAAAATTTTTATTCATAAATAAATATTTTTATCTACAAACCAGAAAAATAAATATATTTTAATCACAATCTGGTAAGTTAATATTTCTTTTATTTATTTGATTGATAAAATGTGAATAAAATTATTCCTTGTCATTGAGAATAATAATTGTACCATTTTCCCTCTCTTTGGTACTTATAATGATTAAGATTTTTTTAAAATATGACTTTATTTATCTCTTCAGTCAAAAATCATTTTTCTTCCAAATCCATGTTTTCTAAAATTATTTTCAGGAATGTTTTTAATATTCTCCAGTTATTTATGAAATATATTTTTACCCATGTTTTAATTTTACAAAATGGTTTGAAAATAATCTTTCTGTCATTTTTCAAATGATGTACTTTTTAACTTTTCTTACAAAAATGTGAAAGGAAACTTTGCTTTAACATGCTTGTAATGAACAGAATTTTTAGTCATTATTACCACCCAATGCTTTGATGATTATTTTACAAGTTTCCATCATTCTTTCAAAGAAAAATTTTTCTTTAATATTTGAGAAATTTTTAGATTTTAAGTAAGGGAACTCTCTAAACCATCCTTTTCTTTGGGTTATTACCATTATCTCTCTAACTCACTTTCTCTCTCTTTAAAGTTATGGAATACTTCTAAATTGCGTATATATGTATATCACATATGTACCTATCTTATTCCCCCTTCCTTTGATGGGTTAATACATGCCTTAAGTTCATTTATCAAATTCCGTATTTATGAAATATTCTTTGATTACGACATGAGATAAGATTATGAAACCCATTTCTTTCTATGGGTAATTCTTTTGTTTATGACTTACAATTGATTTTCTTTTCTAGAACACATAAATCATGAACATGTTATGATGGTTATTCCCAGATAACACTCTAACACATTGGGTAAAGTTTTAGTCTCATGAGACATTATGTATGGGATTAGGGAGTAAACTTAATCGGTTATAGGACTTTTTCCATCATGTGATATTGTCTAGTCAGTTAGTTGTGACTCATATTTATGTCATGTTATATGTTGTCACTATATTTACTATGATGCCATTATATTATGATACCATATTCTTTATGTTATTTCCCCATTTGATTACTGAAAGAGCACTGTCGTGGGCGCCCTCAAATGATTAGTGGTTTTTCGGTACTTAGGTGCAGCAAAGTGGCTGACCAAGGTCGTCTCTCAATGGAAGAAGCAAATTAAAAAAACTTCTTAAAGGTATTCTAAAAATAAAATAAAAAAGAATTAAAACACTACTTGAAATGATGGTGGGGTTGTTGTTTACAATTTATAAAACTTGAAGAAGTTTTCTGGAAGAAGATTGCATTTTTTTTGTTTTTAATTTTGAAATGAAGTTTGATTAAAAAGACACAACAAGAAGATGTTTTTTAGAAAATATTTTAAAAGGCGTAATTGATCTAACTCTACCTCTTCATTTACTTATTAATAATTTTCATTTAAATAAATATCCACTTAATTATGATACCCTAATTTTTTAACCCTCGAACCCTATGAGAGTTAACTTAACCACAAAGATGAAATTACTTAAACCCTAGGCTAGCTTCGGAACACGCAATCGCAGCACCCTGCTTTGATTGTTGTTATAAGGTTAGCTTATGGTCAGTGGTTAATTAGAGAACATATCCATTCTATAAATGAGAATTAATTTTGTTTAGGGATTATATTTGAACTCTACAAATTTATCCCCTGTGGTCTTGTATTACCAATTAAGATCGCGCTCTCACAATTTACACAAAATCTCGACCTCGCGTGTTTTTGTGTTAATTATTCAATTGCTTGATTAGTTTCTTATAATTTAAAAACTCAATTCATGAATCATATTAAGTGAATTAAAGTATCTCAATGATTAAAAACAATTAAATGAATAGGGTAGAAGATAGATCGATCACTAAAAAACTACTCTTCCATGGGCGGTGTGGCCATTATGGAGACGTTTTGCATGAGCAAAGGATTGAAAGGGTAGAACTCCACTATTAATTCCAACCCAATTATGAAGATTAAGATAATAATAAAATGTAATAATACAGAAGATTAATTGAATAAAAATTCAAGATATAAACATGAAAGAAAAGAAATACAAAGAGGAGGTGGGAGAGGAGAGCCTTTTTGGAAGAGATGTTTTCACAAATCCCTACTTCTTCCAAGAGTTGTGAGGGGATCACAAGAGACACCCTTTAGGAAAAACCTTCACAAATCCTCAACTGGCCCTCCAAAAGAGTGAAAAAATCCTTTAAATAGAGTTGGGGAGGGCTAGGGTTACAAAACTTTATTAAATGTGAAAGGGAAATTCGGCCAAATATTTTAATCCCATTTTCACCGAATATTTGACCTCCAAAACGCATGAATTTTCTGGACTTATTTAATGATTATTTGTTCATAATCATATCCTAGAGCTTCCCTAAAAATTTGGGCCCAACCCAATCCTAGATGAAGAATATACGGCTCAAATTGTGAAGTGTTGTTCAATCTGGATAGTTCAGTCCATCATTGTCTTCATGGCCCATTTACTCCACTCAAATTCTCGATCCAGCTCACATGTCCTGAATATAATTTGTATTCCATTAAGTCAAAAACACAGTTACAAAATTCTAAGTCAAAAGAATTTACAGAAAAATATTTATGCATGAAATACTATAGTGAATTTTAAAAGGGTAAAACTGGACTTTTCATCAAATTTTCAAATGAATGATCTAATCCCAAATATTTCATAATTGAACATATTTAGCATAATGTGAGGAAATTATATCATCTAATATTAATAAAATATTAAATAAAATTGTGTTTTATCAACTCCCCCACACTTACCATTTTGCACTCCTGGGAAAAACCTCATATCAAGTAAACATCAATATCAAATCAAAACGAATTTTAAAACACATATCCTTGAGATCCAACAATTACACACTGAGAAACAAAAGATATCATGCCTCATAAAAACCATTATTTCAAGTTCTTTATTTATATCATTCAATATATTTTCACTTCATTTATCCTCCCATGCACAAAACACTTACCTCACTTGAATTTTCTCTTACCACACAAATGTCAATTTTTAGCAATATCTTTCTCATCCAAACTCTTACAAGGGTCACCATAGGCTTAATAAATTCCTACATCGCCACTCGATGTGATTCAAGGACATATGTTTATCATGAGGACTTTTCAGGGTTGTTCTATGGCTTTTGTTTGGTAGGATTTAGATGTGAAAAACTCTGAGGCTGAATGAGGAGGGTTTGACTCTTTTTTAAGAAAAATTGCATTAATCTAATTTTCACTTAAATATGGTCTCCTCATTAATCCCCTTGTCATCAATTTAGCTCTATCATCACGAAAAGTCATGGAAATTTCACACCATTCATCATTTCAACAACAAAAAATCTCAATCTTCTCCAAAATAGTTTTTCATGAAAGCTCCAGATAAGCACAACTTTATTTCTTTTTAGAATCTCTAGAAAGGCACAACTTCACTTGTCATGAAATCTCCAGAAAAGGCACGACTTTCAATAGAACGATTTTTTTCAGAAACAAATACATCTCTTCAGAATTTAAATTTCCACCCAAAGTATCACAGAATGTCGTAGCACAATACAAGATATCTTCCCCCACACTTTAGTTCAACTAGATTATGAAATTTCACTTCAAGAGTTGGTTGGATAGGGAAAATTAGCTTGTAATGTGGCTAACCTAATAGGTTTTTCATGGATTATAAGGGCTACACGGATTAAATGTTCAAGTTAGGCCATTATAAAAAATGATTCTTTGAAATAGGAGATTTAATACCAAACAAATGCCTCAATAATTTAAACATAAGTACCTAAAACCCTCAAGTTTTGACAGGAATAAATCAAATTCTGGTTAAATCAAGCATGGTTTGGTTCTCTCAAGAAGTGAATTGAATGTGAAGAATATGAAAATAATGGTTCAGAAGCCTCACAGGAAAGTGATTTCAAATATAAAGACAGTGAGATGTGGCATGGGATTCAAAATTCAGTGTACTTTTCATGAAATTACTAAATATTTGAACTTGAAACAAAGTCATTTTCAACATTCATTTAAGCTTAATTTCAAGGGATAAATTGTTTCACTTATTGATATGGATTTCAAAATGGTGATGAGAATCATTTCAGCTCAAAAGTTTCAAAAACACACAAAAAACTGAAAAATAAACACACAAAATTTGAATAACACAATTTTTTTTGTTTTGTTTTTTTTTTAAGGAAAACAATTGAAATTACTAAACTAAAAGGTTCCCTCACCCACACTTAAAATATTTCATTGTCCTCAATGTGAACCTATGATATGATATATGCACATGAAATGTATAATTTTAAATAGGATAAAGAATAAAAAAAGTTAAAGGGTTAGGAATAGCCTGATATGCTTAAGTGATGATGGGGTCATGTAGTGTGATAAAATCCACTGCATCAGTAGGAAGTCCCTCAATGTATCTCTTAAAACATTTCCCATTGACTATAAAGATCCTTCCTATGTTCTCTTGTGTGATCTCCACTGCACCATAAGGAAAAACATTAGTCACAACATAAGGACCTAACCACCTGGAATGCAACTTACCAGGCATCAGCTTTAGTCGTGAACTGTAGAGAAGGACTTTCTCTCCAACATGAAACTCCCTTTGTTGGATCATTTTTTCATGAGATACTTTGGATATTTCCTTATAGAGCCTTGATTTCTCATATGAAGACAATCGAATCTCTTCAAGCTCTTGAATTTTCAGCTTCCTTTGGATTCCAACTTGGGCCAAATCCATGTTGCATTTTTTTATATCCCAATAAGCCTGATGCTCAACTTCCATAGGGAGATGGCACGCTTTCCCAAAAGCAATCCGAAATGGGGACATACTGATGGGAGTTTTGTATGCTTTCCTATATGCCCATAGCACATCATCCAAGTGCTTGCACCAATCCTTCCTATTTGGCTGCATGGTTTTCTCTAAAATCTGTTTCAACTCACAATTTGAAACCTCAACCTGGCCATTTGTTTGGGGGTGGTATGGTGTTGATATTTTGTGTGTCACCCCATACTTCCAAAAGAGGGAAGCCAAATTCTGATTGCATAAGTGTGTCCCTTGGTCACTGATGATGGCCTTCGGTACTCCAAACTTGCAAAAAATTTGTGCTTTGACAATGTCCACAATGACATGAGGATCATCAGTCTTAGTGGCCTTAGCCTCCACCCATTTACTCACATAATCAAAAGCAACCAAAATATATAAAAATCCAAATGAACTAGGAAAAGGACCCATAAAATCAATTCCCCATACATCAAAAATCTCACATAATAGTATGGGTTGTTGGGTCATCTCATGTCTCCTAGAAATGTTCCCAGTGTGTTGGCAACGAGAGCATGACTTATAAAACACATGGGCATCATGGAATAAGCTAGGTTAATATAATACAGAGTCCAAAACTTTCCTAGCTGTCAGTTGGGGTCCAAAGTGTCCACCACAAGCAAGTGTATGACAAAAATGTAAAATAGACTCCAACTCATGATCAGGAACACACCTCCTAATAACTTGATCACTACATATGCACTAGAGGTATGGATCATCCCAAAAATAATATTGAGACTCACTTTTTAATTTCTATACTTGATGTTTCTTTAAATTTTCAGGGATTTCAAAGGCAACAAGGTAGTTAACTAAATCTATATACCAAGGATGCGTACCTGCGATGGAATAAAGATGCTCATCAGGGAAAGTGTCCCGAAGTGGTACCCAGTCCAAGGTGTCATCCTCTAGTGTGTGAGTAAGCCTACTCATGTGTTCCGCCACCAAGTTTTCTAACCCCTTTTTTTCCTTTATCTTAATATCAAATTCCTAAAGAAGGAGCATCCATCAAATCAGCCTAAGCTTTTCATCTGGCTTCTTTAAGAGGTACCTCAGAGCTGCATAGTCATAAAAAAACTACTTTAGAGCCCAATAAATATGAATGGAATTTATCTAAAGCAAATATGATAGAAATAAACTTCTTTTCTGTGGTTGTGTAATTTTATTGGGCTGAATCCAATGTCCTCAAAGCATAGGAGATCACATATAAATGTCCCTCCACCCACTGAGATAAGACAGCTCTAATCGCGAAGTTGGATGCGTCAAACATAAGCTCAAAATGAATCTCCCACCGTGGGGGATGTATGATTGGTGGAGTGGTCAGACACTTCTTTAGCTCATCAAAGGAAGTCCCGCAAGAATCATCAAACACAAAAACACGCGAGGTCGATATTTTGTGTAAATTGTTAGAGCACGATCTTAATTGGTAATACAAGACCACATGGGATAAATTTGTAGAGTTTAAATATAATACCTAAACACAATTAATTATCATTTCCAGAATGGATATGTGCTATAATTAACCACTGACCATAATCTAACCTTAGAACAACAATCAAAGAAGGGTGTTACGATTGCGTGTTCCGAAGCTAGCCTAGGGTTTAAGTAATTTCATCTTTGTGGTTAAGTTAACTCTTGTAGGGTTTGAGGGTTAAAAAATTAGAGGATCATAATTAAGTGGATATTTATTTAAATTATAATGATTAATAAGTAAATGAATAGGTAGAGTTATATCAATTTTAAAGAGCGTTTTCATCGGTGCCCTCAAATGATTAGTGGTTTTTGGGTACTTAGGTGCAGCAGAGTGGCTGACCAAGGTTGTCTCTCAAAGGAGGAAGTAAATTAAAACAACTTCTTAAAGGTATTATAAAAATAAAATATAAAATAATTAAAACACTACTTGAAAGGATGGGGGTGGTTTTTTATCATTTATAAAACTTGAATAAGTTTGCTGGAATAAGATTTCGTTTTTTTTGTTTTTAATTTTGAAATGAAGTTTTATTAAAAAGACACAACAAGAAGATGTTTTTTTAGAAAATATTTTAAAAGGCATAATTGATCTAAATATACCAATTTATTTACTTATTAATCATTATAATTTAAATAAATATCAAATTAATTATGATCCCCTAATTTTTTAACCCTTGAACCCTACAAGAGTTAACTTAACCACAAAGATGAAATTACTTAAACCCTAGGCTAGCTTCGGAACACGCAATCGCAGCATCTTGATTTGATTGTTATTATAAGGTTAGATTATGGTCAGTGTTTAATTATAGAACATATCCATTCTGGAAATGAGGATTAATTGTGTTTAGGGGTTATATTTTAACTCTACAAATTTATCCTGTGTGGTCTTGTATTACCGATTAAGATCGCGCTCTCACAATTTACACAAAATCTCAACCTCGCATGTTTTTGTGTTAATTGTTAAATTGCTTGATTAGTTTCTTATAACTTAAAAACTCAATTCATGAATCATATTAAGTGAATTACAGTATCTCAATGATTAAAAACAATTAAATGAAGAGGGTAGAAGATAGATCGATCACTAAAAAACTACTCTTCCATGGGCGGTGTGATCATCGTGGAGACGTTTTGCATGAGCAAAGGATTGAAATGGTAGAACCCAATCTAGTCTCAACTATTGATTCCAAACCAATTATGAATATTAATATAATAAGAAAATATAAGAACACATAATATTAATTGAAGAAAAAATCGAGGTACAAACATGAAAGAAAAGAAATATAAAGAGGAGGTGGGAGAGGAGAGCCTTTTTGGAAGAGATGTTTGCACAAATCCTTACTTATTACAAGAGTTGTTAGGGGATCTCAAGAGAAAAACTTTCGTAAATACCTTCCCAAAGCCTCTAATAGCCCTACCAAAGAGTTAAAACATCCTTTAAATAGATTTGGGGAGGTCTAGGGTTACAAAACTTTATGAAACGTGAAAGGGAAATTCGGCCAAATATTTTAGTCCCATTTTGAACGCATAGTTGACCTCAAAAACGTGTGAATTGGCCGGCCTTATAGAATTATTATTTTTTTATAATCATATCCCAGAGATTCCCTCAAAATTTGGGCCTAATCAAAGCCTATATGAGAAAGATACGGCCCAAATGGTGAAGTGTTGTCCAATCTGGATAGTTCAGTCCATCTTTGTCTTTATGGCTCATTTACTCCACTCAAATTCCCGATCCAGCTCACATCACCTGAATATAATTTTTATCCCATTAAGTCAGGAACATATTTACAAAATTTTAAGTCAAAATAAATTACAGAAAAATATTTATTCTTGAAATACTACAATGAATTTTAAAAGGGTAAAACTGGATTTTTCATCAAATTTGCAAATGAATGATCTAATCCCAAATATTTCATAATTGAACATATTTAGAATAATGTGAGGAAATTATATCATCTATTATCAATAAAATTTTCAATAAAATTTTGTTTTATCAATTAATCTTGTTCCCTCTCTTTTATGATATAATGTTATACCTTTGACTCACAAGTTATGTTGCCTTACCATGTTTATTCTCTTGTTGGGTTTTTTAGATCACCCATTTTTTCTATGTATTCCCTAGGTTATATGATGCAATTTTAGTATCTATAAAGGATTTAGGATCTCATTATGGAGAATAAAATAAAGAATTTTTATTTTAGTCTCACTTTGATGTATTATGAACCTAGTCTTCCAAAGACACTAAGCCTTTTTTATCTTTGTTTTATATTAATGGATATTTATATTAAAAATCATAAACTAATATGTATAAAAGGATTGGGTTTCTATACTTTTACCTATCTATATCTCATAGTGTTTTAATGATCATAAACACTCATTTATGTTTTTAATGATTTCTTTTAAGTGAATTTTAGTATCATTACTTAGGCTTTTAGTCATGTCATTGATAGACTTGATGAAGTTATTCAAAGGAAATTTTTTGATCTTGTTGAAGTATTATAACAGTCTATTATAATGTTTAAATATCTTGGAATAAAGTTGGAACATCAACCAAAAATATTATATGGAAGAAAGGGTGGAACTAGTTGAAGATAGAGGATTGCAGGTTGCACTGGCTCACCAGTGCACAACACCGGCCAGCCAATACAAGTGGAAAAAACCTCATGATGTTGTATAAGTCCATTAAACAACTATTTATAGTTTGTGGGGAATTTACATATACTGAGGGCTCTGAGTGACCCATTGGCCATCTGATGAGGTGGATCGGGTAGTTGGTGGCGTTAAGTGAGCTTATGCGAAGGAGCATTTATTATTGGTCAAAATGCCATTATTTTGGTATTTTTAATCTTTAATGATTTTGGTTAATTATATAAACTTCCTAGAACCTTTTAAGGATATAAATGGATGACCTTAGAGTCTTGAAGACTTGATGTGGATTTGAATAATGCTTGCAATCAAAATCAACGAAGTCCTCACTCCGAATCTCTAGTAATCTCAAAGCCTTGCTTCAAAGAGACAACTCCAGTTATTTGTCAATATCAAAGTATATCTTCCTACATAATCTCTCAATCTCTCATACCAATCTTAAAAATACATATGAGAGGTTAGGGAGCGGACCTGTAATGGTTTTTCACCAAGAAAACCTTATTCTTCTTATCTCCTTCTACAATGGGTACTCACTATCGAAAAAGTGAGGGAAGGGTTCTTTGGATTCTGAAAAGGCACAAGAGGGTTCTCACAACCATAATTGTAAGAGATGGGTTTCTTTATCACCACAAAGATCAAGGTAGTAATAACAAAAACCTCTCAAATCTAGGGGAGGATATGTAGGGTCTTACATTGAGCTATTTTCAAACTCCTTTATCAAATCGTGTTTGCTCTCTCTTTTATTTTACATATTGCATCATTCAACTACGATGTGCATAATTTCATGAATTCGATATGCTTGTTTTATATTGTGTATACTCACTCAATTAATTTTGAAATTAACTTTTCAATACATATCGAATTTATCAATTTATTGCTTTATTAATTTTATCACTTTATCTCTTTATCATATCAATATCTTTTAATTTTGAATTTACCTTTTCCATTTAATTTATTTTTTAAGGGAAATTCACCCCATCTTTCCATATTATCTGAACAAAAATGAGTTTATCCATGAAGATGAATGATGTATGATGTATTCATTAGCCAGGTAAACCTATACTTGGACAGTCAAGAACATATGAGTTGGATATATGAGATTAACATACATCATGTCCAATGGTCACTTGATGTCTTGGACAAAGGAAATGTATGAGAATGAATTCTAGCATGAGATGTGGCCAATTTACATGGGTATATAGATACATGTGTTTGATAGATATTATATCAAATATCTTTGTAACTTGAGTAGCATTGACAGTTTTCTAAAGGCCACTCTTTACATACATTTACGGATCTGGTGATTCATATTTGTTGTCAATTCTATAAAGGGTTGTGGGGTAACACTTTGTGGTTAACTGAATGAGGATTAAGTTTGACATAGAGAGATTCTCTAAAAAATTAGAGTTAATCCAAAAAAAGTTTTTTATGGGTATTCACAAGGTATTTCATGTGATGTAATTCAAGGTGAAGTTAATGATAGATTTCCAAAAGTGTTTTAGAGGACATCCAATTTTTTTATATGATTTCATAAGTTATCATATGTGATATGATATAAGGTGAAATAAAACAAAATATTTTAGGCTTTAGTGTAAGTTAGAGATTGAAGGAGTTGGTATGTATTAGTATTCCCTAAAGCCTTAAATGTATTTGATACAAAGGTAGTCGTATTTAATGATATGGAAAATCATAAAGTAGCATGAAAATGTGATTTCCATGCCACCACCTCCACTACTATAGCCTATGATTGAGGCAATTATAAGGCTAGCATGAAGGAACTGTTATCATAAAGGAACCATTACATGAGATGTAACATGGGGAGCTAGTTGCATTCATGTATATGATGCATGAAATGGGTAAGGAATCAACTCATGCATTGACCGAAGAGAGTCCTCAAGGGGATTTATAAACCTCATTGCCATACAATGGAAATACTATAGATTCCCTCATGATGCATGGTCGATACTCCATATCACCCAAAGCTCTCTTTCTCCTACCACTTTAGCACCATGAGATGCTATCACGTCATGGAGGGTGGAGAGTCTTGCACGTATGATGTGTGATCCAGTTGACCCATGGATACCTATAAAGGTGGGAGTCCTTTGACTTACACTCTAATACTCTTCCTCAAACCCAATTGAAGATGTTCACAGACAACTGATGATGATATGTAGTGGATCATTGGTGTTAGGTATACATAGGTTTTATAGTTCTTTATTTTAAGTTCATCATGTTTTTATATTTTCCATACATAGAGATCTTGGTCTTGGGATTTGATTGCTTCCACATGTTCTATTAAGTGTTAATAGATATAGGTATACATATGATGTGTATGATACATCTTGTGGTGGGAATGTTTATATGAGATATGAGTATTGTTGGCCCATAGATGTTGTTGGACACTATCTCTAACTATAATGGTTTTAATTATCAAAAATCATGTCATATATTAACATATATCTTACCTTATGTTAAATATTCTAAGTTATGTTAACTATTTATGTGTGTTTAAGTCTAAAAAATATTATAAATGATTATATACGTGTTTATGGATTTTAACACTCTCTGACTTTGTTGAAATGTAAGACAGACAGAACATCTAAAAATTATCTAAGTATGAGTCACTAACACCGACAGACAGGTGACTCATCGACAGGCATATGACTCACTGACAGATAGATCAAACAGGAATATGCTCTAAGTATGTGAAATGACATCGTTGGACATGACACTGATAGATATACAACTCACTGTCACATATGACTCACCGATGCAGATGACCTACCGTCAGTCCAAGTGACCTACCATTACATGATGAAACCGACGCAAGGACTCACCATCAGTTGAAATTAGTCACTGCTGGTTCAACTGTATCACTGTTGGTACAACTATCTCACCGTTGGTTCAACTATCCCACAAATAGTTCAACTGTCTCACTGATAGAAGGAATGACTCACCATTGAAATAAGTCACCGATGTAATGATAAACATATAAAAGGAGACACCAAAAAACGAGTCACCGATAGACTATTTAAATCTGTATTTATTAATATTATTCATAATGGTCATATTTGTGTTATTTAATGACTCTAACATAATTAATGCCTACTTTCAGACTTAACAACATATAGTAAAATGTATGAGGTATCTCCACATGCACATTATTGGGCTATAAATTTTAAAGAGGCAAAAAATCATGTGATAAAAAAGGTGGTGTGGACGAGAAGTAGTGCATGCAGTGTGTATGAGAGAGGCATAACCAAAGAACATCAACTCTCATGCAACCACATCGAACTCAAGAACAGAAGAGAACATGAGGAAATATCAATCAAGCTGAACACCGAATTGAAAACTCACTTCAAAAATTAAAATAAGGAGAATAATATACCTACACAACCATTCCTGTAGCTAGAAGCCAGAACATAGGGGCTACAACACTCTGTTTTGGAGTCAACTTCCAAAAGAGGACTTGAAAATCAAATCCACTTCATCAAATGAGTCCATAACTTCACTACATAACACAAAAAGCCTTCTAAACCTAATTCTACATATTTAATCTCGGTTGAGTTCATTTATTTACATTTATAAGCAGTGTGTGTATCTTTCTATTACACACACACACACACACACTGAATCATGTTCATAACTAGAGGATACTTGATATCCTAAATCTCACACTATTCTTATCCATTTGTATCCCACATAGAACTGTGGAAGAGGTCGTGTGTAACCTGTTTGTTGTTTTTCCCATGAAGAACTGTGGTAGAGTTCAAGTGTGACCTAGATAGCCCTGTGTGCTATTGTGAACCCTGATCTAGGGTGTAGATCAAACTTTTTATTAATTTAAACTGCTTGGTGGTAGGTGATCACCAAGTGGAGAGGACTAAGTCTCAGCTTGAGACTAAACCTCTTGTTTATATCTGCTGTGTATTTAATTTTTAGTTTTAGTCTTTTTTTATTACATATTTCATAAAACTAAATTAAACTCTGATAGTTAGTTTAGAAAGTGTTTATAACTATTTTGAATCGGTAGGTTAATTTCAAAAGTTATATTAATCCTTATATTAGTATAGCTGAGAACTAATCAATATTTTGAGAAATTAATTGAACATTCATGACTCTTATAAATTCACTACAAACTGGATTAGATTATATTTTTAATTAGGGTAAATTTTTAAAGAACCAATCTATAAATATAAATTTTTATAGATACTCAATTAACCCCCCCCCCCTCTTGAGTATTATACTCTGACCAACATTTGGTATCAGTGGTTTTAGGAATTTTCAGTTTTCAAAGCTTTTTCAAATCTTTTCAACTGTTATTTTAGTTGTATTTCAAATATCTTAAAATTTCTGTCAATACTAAATTTTTCTCTATTTAAAATCGTGTTCCAAAATTCTTGTTACAGATAATAGACTGGAAGGTGCTGCTACCAATAGACCTCCATTCTTTAATGGAACAAATTATTCCCAATAGAAAATTAAAATTAAAATGCATTTAGAAAGTATGGGTTTTGAAATTTGGTCTTTAATTGTAGATGAGTATAAGATTCCTACTACTTCTAGAACTATTTGGGATGACCCAACTAAGACTTATTATAACAATAATTTCAAATCCATGAATGCCTTATATTTCTCTTTAGGAGATGAGGAATTTAACAAAATTTCTGCATGTAAAACAGCCCATGAAATTTTGGATACTTTGTCTATTTCACATGAAGAAACTTCTAGTGTTAAAGAAATTAGACTTAACACATATACTATTAAATATAATAACTTTAAGATGAATCCTAATGATCCTATTTCTGACATGTATCTCAGGTTTAATGAAATAGTGAATATTATCATCTCTCTAGGAAGAGATGTTACTGCTGAAGAAAAAATTATGAGGATTCTCATATGCTTACCTATGGAGAGGAACTTCTATCTATATTAGAGAATCACATGACATCAGAAAATTACCTATTAAAGAACTCATTGGAAAACTGATGATGTATGAAGAAGAGTTGAAAGTTAACAAAGAATAAGAGGATGAACCTAAGAGAAAATTTGTAGCCTTCAAGACTACTACCTCTAAGAATAAGGAAAAATAGAAGGTGATAGCCTCTTTTTAAAGCTCCAGTAATAATGAATCAACATCTGATAGTGATGAAGAGATGGATCTACTGGCTACAAGATTCAAGAAAATTTATAGAAAGGAGAAGTTTTTCAGGAATCCCAATTACAAAAGAAGATATGATAACAAGGGCAATTGAAAAAAGGACTGGAAAAGAACTGAAAAATCAGAGGAGATTGTCTACTATGAATTTAGGAGGAAAGTACATGTCAAAGATGACTTTCCAAAGTTAAAATACAAAAAGAAGTATGAAAACAAAGACAATAAGTATAAGAAAGCTATAAAGGCCACCTGTAGTGCTTCTGAAGATAGCTCCAGTGAATCAACATCATCTCATGATGAGAAAGATGACATGGAAAATATGTGTTTTATGAAAAACACATTTGAGGTAACCTTAGATTCACCTACACACAATTCATATTATTATGAAAATGAAAGTGAGTTTGAAAATATGAAAAGTGATGAACTATTTGAATACTGTAACATGATGAAAGTGACTTATAATGAACTAAAATACAAATATAAATCTTTAAAGAAACAATATTCTCTTACTATAACTATTAAATATGAACTTACTACTGAAAAGGAAAATAATGCTCAACTGCTCAAAGAAAAAAATGAATTAAAAATGTCTAATGAGCAATTAAAGAAGGATTTAGAGAATTTTACCAATAGAAAAGATACTCTTACTTAAATTATTGGTAAACATATATCTCCTAAGTACACTTCTGGTATTAGATATCATCTTGGATAAAGAAACTTATCTAAAACACATTTTGTAACTAAATTTGGAAAATCTGTTCTTTTACCTAAAAATCAAAACTCTGCTGCTAGTACTAGTTCTGGAAAATCTTTTACTACCTATAGTTTTTCTAGACCAAATAGAGAATATTTTTCAAATATGTAGCATAATTCTTATGGGAAACTCATAAGGCAAATTTGGGTACCTAAATCATTGATTACTAATGTCACTAGACCCAAACAAGTCTGGGTACCAAAATCTATTTTTGTTTGATTATTTTGTAGGAAAGTTATTTGAAGAGATCCTACAAGAGTCAATGGTACATGGATAGTGGATGTTCAAGACACATGATATGAGATTATTCAAGCTTCAAGAACCTAATCAAGATTTATGGTGGATATGTCACCTTTGGTAACAATTCTAAAGGAAAAATAATTGGCTTAGTCCAAATTGGTAACTCTAACTTAGTTTTAATTTCTAAAGTACCTTTTGATGATGGATTTAAGTACAATTTGATTAGTATTTTACAATTATGTGATGATGTATTTCATGTTAAATTTGAAAATGATTCTTGAAATTTTTTTAACTTTAATAATGAATTGGCATTTTATGATTTTAGAAATGAAAATGTATATTTTGTTAACTTAGATTCCTTAGTTTCTCAAAAAAATTTCTTGTTTAAGTGACTTTCATAAAGATTCACAGCTTTGGAATAGGAGTTTAGGACACTGTAATGTACAATCTCTTAGAAATATTACTAGAAAAGGATTAGTTAAGGATCTATCCAAACTTGATTTTCAAAATGAAAAAGTCCGTAATCCTTTTCAAAAGGGTAAACAACACAAGATATCTTTCAAATCAAAGAAATAAGTTTTGATTTCTCAACCTTTAGAGTTGGTTCACATGTATTTTTTTGGACCTTATCGAGTTTATAGTTTAAATGGGAAGAACTATGTCTATGTTCTTGTAGATGACTATTCTAGGTATACTTGGACTTATTTCTTAGATCAAAAAATTGAAGCATGTAATTACTTCACCAAGTATGATAAAACAGTGGAAAATCTTAGTGGAATTATAATAAAATCCTTAAGAAGTGATCATGGCCGTGAGTTTGAAAATCAAGACTTTGAATCATTTTTATCACACAATGGCTATAGTCATAACTTCTTTTCACCTAGAACACCTCAACAAAATGGAGTTGTAGAAAGAAGAAATAAAACCTTATAAGAGATAGCTCGAACAATGCTTAATGAATATGATCTACCTATTTACTTTTGGAATGAGGTGGTGAATACCGCTTGTTACATAATTAACAGAGTATTAATTAGATCTATCCTCAAGAAGACTCATTATGAGTTATGGAACAATAGAAAACCCAAAGTTATTTATTTAAAAGTTTTTGGTTGCAAAATCTATATCCTTAATACAAAGAACAATCTTGAAAAATTTGCATCCAAAAGTTATGAAGGAATATTCCTAGGTTACTCAACCTTTAGTAAAGACTATAGAGACTTTAATAAAAGAACAAAGTGTGTGGAAGAATATGTGCATATCAAATTTGATGAAATAGATCCACATGAACCTAAGATCTCTATAGACAACCTTTAAGATGATATGTCAAACCTAGACATAAATGTTAAATCATTTAATCCTCATGTCAAGCAATCTGTTAAATCAAACATTTTTGGAAATTTTTCAGAATCTAAACATGATGAACCCGAACCTGAAGTTACTAGCCCCTCCTTTTCTAGAGCAACTAGAACTCTTAAGAACCATCCTTTAGATGTTGTTGTTGGAGACTTAGAAAAATGGACACAAACCAGAGCTTCTCTTAGAAATCAGGTTGAACATCAATCCTTCTTATCTCAACTTGAACCTAAAAACATCAATAATGCAATTAAAGATGAATTTTGGGTGATGGATATACAAGAAGAACTTAATCAATTTGAAAGAAATAAAGTTTGAAAACTTGTGGATAGACCCAAAGACGCCTTGAACATAGGCACTAAGTGTGTGTTTAGGAATAAAGTAGATGAATATGGTAATATTGTTAGAAACAAAGCTAGATTATTTGCACAAGGTTATATTCAAGAAGAAGGTATTGACTATGAAGAAACTTTTGAACCTATTACTAGACTTGAAGCCATCAAAATCCTGCTTTCTTATGCTTCCCATCTTAATTTCAAACTTTATCAAATGGATGTTAAAAGTTCATTCCTAAATGGGTATATAGTTGAGGATTTTTTTTGTTAAACAACCCCCTAGTTTTACAAACCCTCATATTCAAAATCATGTTTTTAAACTAACAAAAGCTTTATATGGTTTAAAACAAGCTCCAAGAGCTTGGTATGATAGATTAAGTAATTTTATTATTTCAAAAGGTTTTACAAAATGAATTGATGATCCTACTCTTTTTATAAATTGAATTTCTAAAGATGTTTTAGTAGTTCAAATCTATTTTGATGATATTATTTTTGGATCTTCAAGAAATTTTTTATGTATTGAGTTTTAAAAAATGATGCAAAATGAATTTTAAATGAGTTTAATGGGTGAACTCAAATTCTTTCTTGGATTTTAGATTTTTCAAAATAAAGAAGGTATCATTTTAAATCAAAGTAAATATACAAAAGATATCATAAAAATACTTGTATTTGATAACATTAAAAGTAGTGAAACACCTATGAGTACTACTTGTAAGCTGGATATTGATGAAGATGGTAAATCTATTGATCAAACTGCTTATAGAGGAATGATTGTAAGCTTACTCTACTTGATTGCTAGTAGGCCAGATATAATTTTAAGTGTGTGTATGTGTTCCTATTTTCAAGATAATCCCAAAGAATCTCACTTAAATTTTGTTAAAAGAATTTTCAAATACCTCAAACATACTATCAATTTAGGATTGTTTTACCCCAAACGAAAATCATTTGATATAGTGAGTTATTCTGATTCTAATTTTGGTGGATGAAAGTTAGATATAAAGTGATCCTCTAGGACATTCCACTTTTTGGGAAAATATTTAGTTTCATGGTGTAGTAAGAAAAAAAAAATTTTGCATTATCTACTGTCAAAGTTGAATACATAGCTACTGGTAGCTATTGTGCACAAATTTTGTGGATGAAACACACTCTTCTAAACTATGGATATCAATTTAGACATGTACCTATAAAATGTGACAACACAAGTGCTATTAACATTTCTAAGAACCTATTTTCTCACTCTAGAACAAAACATATTGATATAAGACATCACTTTTTGAGAGATCATTATCAAAAAGGTGATATCACTTTAGAATTTATTAGCACTGAATATCCGCTTGCTGATATATTCACTACTTGAAAACTTGCCTATACCCACGGTTCAAAACCGTGGGTATAGCCCCCAAAACCGTGGGTATAGGCTATACCCACGGTTTTGGGAACCGTGGGCTGGAACGGCGTCGGGATAGGGGGTTCGGGCTATACCCATGGTTTTCAGAAACCGTGGGAATAGGATAGTCACAGCGTGGCAAGTGCATGGCCACGCTGGCACGAATTTGACCCCACGGTTCTCAAACCGTGGGGATTTATAGTCTTTCAAAAATGAAGCGCGTAGGTTTTGAACCCCTGTCTCGCGCAGCAGCAGCCGAACGGGCCACCCAATCAGACCAACTACGCCACCATTTTTATATGAACTTATATATATACAAATATATATATACTAATATTTAATATTTTAATTTTATAAAAACATACGCGTGTTTCGCGTCTGCACCCACTGGGTTTCGAACCCGTATTTCCCGCGGCAGCGCAACGGGGAAGGACCAACTAAGCTATATTTTTTATTCGTGTTTTTAATATACGTCTTTCTATATATATTAATATACAATGTTAAATTAAAAAAAAAACCGCGGCGAGATTCGAACACAGAATCAGTATACTAAACTCGCCAACGTAACTACCGAACGGACCAACCGAGCTTTGAAACTAATTATTTAATTTGTATTTTTGTTTATAGATATATTAATATAAGCCGTGAAAAAATATTTCCCCGCCAAATTTTTTTGGTGCTCCCGCCTAATTTTCTTTTCCCGCCTTATGGCGGAAAGCTATACCCACGGTTCTTTAAAACCGTGGGTATAGGTCTTCAAAAAAGTTTACCCCAATGCCCACGGTTTTAAAGAACCGTGGGTATAGGTTATCCGAAAAATCTCTATGCCCACGGTTTGGGCCAAACCGTGGGTATATGTCTTAAAAAAAATGCATTTCTACCCACGGTTTGGAAAACCGTGGGTATTGGTCTTCAAAATTAAGCTATACCCACGGTTTTGACAAAACCGTGGGTATAGGTGACCTATACCCACAGTTCTCTAAAACCGTGGGTATAGAGGTACCCTATACCCACGGTTTTTTGCAAAACCGTGGGTATAGCTCTTTTTTCCAGTAGTGATTCACTAAGCCATTGAACTATGAAAGAATAAATTAAATCATACATGAGTTAGTAATGATCAATTAGTAAGACCTTGTGTTTGTCTTTCCTTTAATATTTTTTAGTGAGGTTGTCATGCTGACACCGTTGTCATGCAGACACCATTGTCATGCCGACACCGTTGTCATGCTGACACTATTTTCATGCTGACATTATTGTCATGCCAACACCATTGTCATACTAACAACATTGCCATGCCGACACCATTATCATGCCGACACTATTGTCATGTCGACGCTATTGGCATGCCGACACCGTTAGTGTTTTACAGAGTCTATTATTTTCTATACGTTTTATGTTTTTATTAAAAAGACATTGTTTCATTAATTCCAGTGAACCTGGTTCATGATTTTGTGATTGAAATTTTTAAAAAACCCTAAATGATATAAATTTTAATTGATCCACTCTACTCATTTACCGTTACTCTCTCTCTCGGTCGCAGCTCTCTTTCTTTACCCCCAACCTTTCACCTTCAGACCTCCAGACTGAACTGATCAGAATGGTGCGAGTGAAGTGATCTCTGGAAGAGGGTGAGTCTTGTGCGTCCAAGAAACATAAAGGGGAATCGATCAAACCTTCAAGTCCTATAAATCCTGGTTTGGAAAATCGTGTTGTAACCTCATAGAAAGAAGTCCTAGTGGAATGGCTCTTAGAGAGAAAGTCTTTTTTGTTGAAAGTGCTGCAAGATCAAGGATGTCTTGAATGGTTTGCAAATAATGAAAGAGTCTTTTATCTGATGTAGGTATATAAATTCTACATAAATATGGAAATTTTTCTGGAAGTGATGTTGCAAGGGTGAAGTCGATTTTGAAAGGAAAGATAATCTCTTTCTCTTCAAGGCATTGGGCTAAGTGTCTTAAGGTACCTCATGAAGGACGGTCTGATGATTACTAAGGTACTTCTCCTCCCGAAAGTGAATTATTTTTCTATGAGATAGCTCTAAAAGATCTAACTAGAAATGAGGAACACAAGAGACCCATCGCCTCAAAATTGAATGGTGAGTGAAGAATTCTATTTAAGTTTATTCAGCACCAGATTTGTCCCAAGAAAGGGGACTTTGCTTCTCTCAAGTATCAAGATGTATAGTTGGTTTATTTTCTTCAGAAATGAGTTAAATGGAATTTGTGTAGATATCTGATGGTGCACATTAATGAGATGATAAATCCTGGTTGTAAGTCAAATTCTCTTTTCTATTCTAGAATTATTTCAGCAATACTGAAGGAGAAAGGATGTGTAAGTCAAGCTGATGATGTTGTATTTAGTGAATGTAGTAGAATTTGTTTAAGTTATGATATCTATAAGAGAATGAAAATTAATTGGAACCCATATAAGAAGGAATAGGTTGGTGATAAAGATAGATTTTATGAGAAATTTAATCCTATAGATCATCCAGTTATACTAAGGGATCTAGTGGACCCTAGCCTCGGTCCAGATAAACAAATAACTTATTCCTAAGATGAGTAGGATGAGCCTACTACTCCTATTAGAGATATAGGATCACCAGTTGATGATAGAAGTGACCTAGACACTACTGGACCAACAAAAAGAGTCTCTATTGGACCTTCAAGTCCACCTTCGGACTTACCCTCTCATGAACATATTCTCAAATCTAATGGAAGTGAAGAAACATAAGTTGAAGGCTGTAATGACCCAAAATTTCATTAATGGAAATTCCTTTTTATGTAATTAAATGTCTTATTATGGTTATATAAAATGTGAACTTCATTGGTTTTATGTTTCTGGATTTTAAAATACCATTATGAATTGTTACCATTGCTAATATAGTCTTTGAACAGTGATCACATGATTAGTATAAATATAGGGCTTTAACAAATCCAATTTACTCAGACAAAGGAAGTGATGACCTCATCCAGTAGACTTTCCCCGTACGAAGCCCATTTGTCGGAGCTCGGAAAGGAGGTGGAGTCATTGGGCTTCGCTCTTGACCAAGCCCAATCCGAGCTCGAACATGTTAAGCCTGAGCGGAACCGACTATAGGAGAAGTGGAAGTTAATAGAGATTATCACCCAAGCGATGTTCTCTGAGCCACCCCAAGAGTCTGTCACCATCGCACACCTTACCCTTCGGTATTATGTGGGTGTTATAAGGGGTTATGTAATGAGACCCTATCACTATGACTATTTACATTATTTTCATATAAAGAATGTTCATTCATTTTATTATTGTTACTTTGTAAATATTTTTTAAAGCACTAATAGTATTTTTAGTTAATATTCAACTAAGAAATATATTTTGATGAATTAATATATTTTTGAATTAAATATTATTTTAATAAAATATTATTATTATTATTATCAAATTACTTTTTATTAAATATAAATTATTGTATAATTTTATGAATGCAATTTTAATTTTTATTAAGGTTTGAAAGCTTTTTTTGTCAAAACCCATGAATTTTCGATAAATGTCAGTTTTTATTTTAGAAGTAAAAATTCACATATTTAGAAAATTATTTATATAAAATGAATATTATTTTTGGAATCAGGACATTGAAATTATACAATGATTAATTTTTCATAATTTTCTAAGACAGTCGATTTTTTGGGTAAAAATTAAATACCGTTTAAATATATAATGTGTTTTATGACATCATAATGACCCAATATTGGTGTAATAAAATAATATAAACATTATTTTCGGCCAATATATATTTTACCATTAAAATAATGTGATTTTGGGTTTGTTTCATTTATTTTACAAAGCTTTAGTGGACCCTTCAAGGCTTATAAAACATTTTGTCTTTTTAAATTGTTTTTTTGAGAGTGTGACTCACCTCCACATAAGAAACCCTATTATTTTAAGAATTTAGGCCATTGGCCTCATAAAATATTGTTTTCCACTCCCTTTTGGAAAAAATCATGGGCAAAAACCATGGTTTGGTTTGTGTTTTTGATAAGTTTAATGTGTGGTGTCCCAAACCTAAATAATAAAGAATTCTCTCTCCTTTCCTATATAAACCCACTCAAGCTCCCACTTACTTTTCACTAAAAGCCTTTTTAGTTCGACCAAACCCTACCCTAATCTCTCTATAATTCTCCCAAGGTGCCCCAAGCTCCCAAGAGTCATCTCTCAAGCCTCTCCCAAGCTTTTGGGATTGCACTTCCAAGTAAGGGATTTCTTCCTTTCTCATTTTTGTCCAATTTTCTTTAAGTTGTTATTCCCTTTTGTTTTCAATTACAAATATTATGATATGATTTCGCACCTCCCCCATACTGACCTATTTATGTTTGGATTATTGGATACCCCATTCTCTCTCATTAATTCCTCCCATGTACACCTGTTACCATGCCGAAATTTCGTGAGGGATTTCTCTCTCCTCTTTTACATCCAAGTAATTCTTTTGTATTGTGTATCTAAATTCTATTACGTTTTTTGGGACATGTATCTATATTAATTCCTTAATTTCCATTTCATGTACATATGATGATACACCCTTTTCTCTCTCGTCAACCATTTTTATGAGTTCTTATGTCACGTCGTTACACTGCCGAAATTGCACCGCGTTTTTTCAAGCCAAGATCATTGTGTAGTGAACACCATACCCATGTCTCTATCAAGGGTATTCACCTTTATGAACATATACATATTTAATGGTACTTTCATGTATTTATTCCACATTCCTTAATCGTGTAATAACTTATGATCGATCGATTCCATGTTATATGATCCATGTGGCACACTTATGCATGAAATGAAATGTTTAAGAAAGGGTATACCCTGATAGCACTCCTATGCATTGGGTAAAGTATAGTATCATGATACGTCATGTTCAATGAGTGTTAACTCATTCTAATTCAAGTGAAATGATTTTTTACTCGTGCTCCATGTGCAATGAGGGTTTACTCATGATCCATGTGCAATGAGCCTTAGCTCATGCCAATTCAATGTTAAGTATTGTTGCCACATTTCCATGTTATGATTATCATGATTTATCATGCCTTTATGTTCATGTTTCTCTTGTGCTCCATTGATATTCCTATTGTCTAATATGTATTGTATTCCTCATGTTATTCCATGTTTATTCCCTTACTGGGCTTTATAGCTCACCCTTTTCTTATGCATGTCCTCAGGTTATCCCATGCAATGCCAAGTACAAGGGAATATAGTGGTCATATAAAGGAATTTTTCAATAAAGATATTGTATTTCATGTTTTAAGTTGCTATGTAATGATCCTAACCCCCAAATACACTAGACCTCTCAATATTCTATGTTGTATCAAGTGAATTTTATGTAATAAATCATGTCTAAGTGTGTAATAAAATGAAGGGTTATTATAAAGGTAGTGTAGAGTATGTCAGTGAATCCAATAAAGAATAAGATTAAGAAGAAGAAGCTGGTAGTGGTGAAAGTTGTTCATAATTAGGAAGGTAAGAATAAGATGAGTAGGTTGATTATGAAGTTGGGGATGGAAAAGATGAGGATAGTGATAATGAAGAAAGTTGTGAAAGTGGAAGTGACAGTGAATCTGATCATCCTAATGAGAATCCAGATGCTAATCTAGATACTGTGAGTATAGAAATTTCTGAAGCTAATATTGGTGTATCTGTTGAGGGTGTTGTTCAAGAATAAAATTTCACTCCAGATGAACCTGTTTCTCAAGTTTTATATACTAGGAAAATAAATCTTCATAAGGAAAATCAACCTAGGCAGGAATCCTTGATTGAGGGGGAGCAATCTGAACTGAAAGTTGATACTGATAGGGAGCCTCAAGGACCAGTTTCTCAAGCTGATAAAGAGTAGAAAATAAGAAGAGTAAGGATTGATACTCTTACTCCTCTAGATTCTGATATTCTTTCCAAATGGGTAAGGAATCCTAGTTATGTAGCCCTGGGATTGGATTATGAAGATTCTGATGATGAAGTTTTTGCACTTGCTACAAGGGAACCAGTGGATGAGACCACTACTGGTGACTATTTCACTGTATAACCCCCTGATTTGAGGTATGTAGTCTTTTTTATGCTTCTTTATGTGTTTAAAGTGCATGGGATGAGTTTAGAAGGGGTTGGGAGAGTTTGGAATGGTTTTGAGTGAGTTTGGAGGCTTTTCTTAGGGAGAACGGTTTGAGCATGGTTAGGGGAAACTGTGTGGGTTCTCTAGGAAACTGTATAGGGGGAGACAGTAGGCTTCTCACGGTCTGCGCATGGTTTGTAAAACCGTGCGAGGAAACCATGCGGACCCCTTCTATCGAGATAGTAGAGTGTGCATGGTTAGTGCATGATTTTTCAAACCGTGCGGGCTAATCGTGCGACCACTTAAAAATGGGGTTTTAAATCCGGGCTCCCTTAGGCTTGCCTCATCTCACTCCAAATTCTCTCACACTCGATCCTCACTTGGTATTTTGGGTTCTCAGGGGTTGAAGGTGATCTCCCACTGATTTTGGAAGCAATTCAAAGGGGTTTCGTGGTGTTTTGAAGGTGGTTTCTCCTAGGTAAGTCTCTCCTCTTGGTTTCTTTGTGTTTTCCTCTAGATCTACATATCCCTCTCTCTCAATTTTCTAGATCTACACTTTTTGTGTGTAGATATAGGGTTTTGGTTGCCTTGGGTGCTAATTTTAAGGCTTATGGATGTTAGGGAAGGGGATGTAGAGAAGTTTCGGTGGTGTGTTCGCCGGTTTTGAAGAGTAATGGCTTGTGGGTCGATTTCACCGGAACCCTAAAGGTAGGTGGCTTCTCTCTCAACTCCACTTGGTTAGAACTAGTGGTTTTGGTTTCAATTAATTTGTGTTTCTTAAAATTAATTGTGTTTTTGATGTGTGAAATTGGATGGAAATCCCTTTGGGGATGGTTTGGGGATTTTTGGGAAAAAGGGCTTGTGGTGAAATGCTCTTGATATGATTTTAAAATGGGATTTTAAAATGAGTTGTTTTGTTGGTTTGATTAAGATGATATGAGAAAATGTTTTTCAATAAAAAGGTTTGTTTTATTGAAATTTGGTTTGGTATGGAAAATTATTGAAGGGTGTTTTCAATAAATGTTTGATTTATTGAAGCGGATTGACATGTAATGGAAATGGTGAATTGTGTATTGTTGTGGCCTTGGTGGGTTACATGATTGGTTATGTCTTTTGTTGGTTGTGTGGAAGTGGGCGGGAAGTCTCACTATAAAAAAAATGTGAACGGGATGGGTGGGAAGTCCTGCTAGCTGAAGATGGGGTGAACGAGTTGGGTGGGAATTCCCACCGTTATGGTTGATTTATTGTGTGTTGCATTGCATAGATGGAATTTGTTGTGGAAATGTGAAATGATTGAATTGGCTTCCTTGCGTGGCATAGTTGATTGGGATTCCTTGTGTGTCATGTTTGGCTCATGGCATGATTGTTTGGATTTCCCTGGGTTTACTTGGTTTGGGTGAAATGTCTTGGTAAGGGTGTGTTTGACTTATGGTAATGGATGCACTTGTGATTATTTTATATAAACTATTTTATATAAATGTGCTAATGGTTTTATATTAGTGGCATGTGTAGGGAAGTCATTTGGGGAAAACCTAGTGAGTATTTGTGCTCACCCCCTACTTTGGAACTTTGGTGTCTTTGCAGATGTTGTGTACTGAGATACAGGTAAAGGTAAGGCATCTCATTGCTAGTGGTTCGTGGTGATGCTTGTGATGTTTTGGTGGAGCTTGGAGCTGGAGCTTGGCGTAGAGCTGTGATGGTGTCATGGCTCGTGGTGTTTTTTTGTTGAGTTTCCGCTTTGTACTCTGATGATTTGTGGACATGTCTAGTTGAACAGTTTGGGGGTATGTGATGGCATTGTTAGTATCACCTGGTTGGGTTTGATAGTGCATGAGTCTTTAGTTTTTGGTTGGTTGATTTGGTTTATCTCCTGAAGGGAAAATCATTCCCCACTGTTCCTTGAAGCCCTCGGCATTTATTTCCATCCTTTGGTGCCTTGGGAATGTCACTTAAGGCCAAGTAACCCTCACCACCTCTTTAAGCCAATGAGGTGGGGGCGGGGTGTTACAAGTGGTATCATCTTGTTCAGTCCTTTGGAGTTGATTCTCAGATTTGGAGTTGACATTCGTTGTGGTATATTCCTTGAGTCGGGATGGTATTAAGGCGTAGGAATGTCGGAACTTGGAATGTATAGCATAAAAGGACGTAGTTAACCCTTTTATGCTGAACTTCAAGTTGCGAGGAAGTTGGGTACATAAGTGTTTGGAGACACTTATAGGCATTGGATTCTCATTGTCGTGGGTGTAGCCAATGAGATGTGCATGGAATATATGGTATAAATGAATTCCCTCTAGGATGCATATTTCATTGGGCATAATGATTTATGGGCTGAATTGAGAAATGATTTTTCAAATGTTTGAAATTGTAATGTGAATAAATTTGGTATTTTGAAAATGGTTTGATTTTCATAAATGGTGAAACATGGCAAATGTGGAAAGGTGGAAAGCCACTTTGTGATAGTGTTGTGTAATGCGATTTGAAAGGGGAATTATTGATGTCTACAGAAGTGAGACTCATGGTTGTTTGTTTTCTGTTTATAGAAATGGCACCGAGTAGGCGTCATAGAGACCAACCAGAAGTGGCTGATGAGAACTTGGTTTCACCTGAGCCCCAGGTGAACCAACAGTTAGTCTAGAGCATAGTGAAAGCTTTCCAAGCTGTGGGAAGTGTGAATAGAGTGGAAGAGACAAATCATGTTGATTATGCGGCTCAGTTTCAAAATCAGGACCCACCCATCTTTAGGGGTGATTCGGACTCAGAAAGGGCAGAGGCGTGGCTATCCAGAATGAACAGAATTTTTGAATTCTCAGGGACACTGGTAGAGTTGAAAGTAAATCTAGCAACGTATAAGCTAGAGGATCTTGCTCTTCAGTGGTGGGATTTAGTATTCCAAGAGGGAAAGGACCAGGGTATGACATGGGAAGGCTTTGAGGAATTGTTTAATAAACAATTCTACCCACATACGTTCAGAATTCAGCACAAAATTGATTCCTTCAGTCTGAAGCAAGAGCATATGTCTATGATGGAATATGCAGCTAAGTTTATGAGCTTAGTGCGGTTTGCACCCGAGGTGGCGAGTATCACGTCGTTAAAGGCAAGGATCTTCAAAGCAGGGTTAAGGCAAGAGATTCGTTCAAAAATAGTAGTGTTGTATATTGGTGATTACACAGAGATGGTGAATTGAGCATCGGTGGCTAAGCGGGATCTGTTGGGAGCTCCAGGCAGAGGAAGCATGGTGGTAACCATGGGGAATAGTGGGAACTCTAACGTTGGGTTCAAGCAGAGGAGGGACACTTATTCCTAGGGTGGTAACTCTATTGTTGCACATGTGGTTGAGTTTCTGGGTTTAATGGTATAAATGATGCCTTCGGTTTTGAAACTTCAAACTCCTATGTGTCAAAGAGAGTGTCGAGCCTTCTTGTGTAGAGTATTTTGTGTCGTTGTGGGCGAGGTTGAGCTAATGTGTAATTTCTCAGTGCTTGAGATGGATGGGTATGATGTAATCCTAGGAATGGATTGGCTGGTGGCGTTTAAGGCCCACATCGACTGTAATGTACGGACAATGGCTTTTACGACACACGATGGCGTTAGACATCTCTTTAGAGGAGAGAGTCATGAAAGGCAGGGTGCAATGGGTTTGTTGGAACCAGAAGTGGGCATGTTATCGTATTAGTTGGCGGTGATGTTGTGGAAATAGGTAGAGGGTGTTGAGCAGAGTGTTCTTTCGGCGGTGTTGGATCAGTTCATGGATGTTTTTCCCGAAGAATTCTCTGGGTTACCTCCCGTAAGAGAAGTGGAGTTTATGATTGATCTCCTTCTAGGGACCAATGTTGTCCCACTTCTATCTTACCGGATAGAACCTACTGAATTGCGGGAATAGAAATTCCAGTTGGAAGAGTTAGAAAACAATGGGTTTTTGGCCTAGCACGTCTCCGTGAGCAGCGCCGGTGTTGTTTCTGAAAAAGGCGGATGGAAATTCGAGGCTCTGTGTTGATTATCATCGACTTAACCAAGTTACGATAAAGAAAAAATATCCACTTCCATGAATTGATGATTTTTTCAACCAGTTGAGGGGATCCCAGTGGTTCTCCAAGATCGAATTGAGGTCGGGATATCATCAATTGCAGGTGAGGAAGGACGATATTCCTAAAACAGCTTTCAGAAGAAGATATGGACATTATGAATAAGTGGTTATGCCCTTTGGTCTAACGAATGCGCTAGTTATGTTCATGGCATTGATGAATCAGATATTTCAAAGATATCTTGATTATTTTTCAGTGGTGTTTGTTGATGATATACTGGTGTATTCGAAAACAAGGGTAGAGCATGAGCAGCACTTGACGATCATGTTGGGGATCTTGAAGGATCATCGGATGTATTCCAAATTTTCAAAGTGTGACTTTTGGATACCGGAAGTCCATTTTCTTGGCCATGTAATTTTTGAAAGGGGCGTTTTAGTGGATCTGGAAAAGATAGAGGCTGTTATCTCATGGTAAACGCCAAAGAATGTGTTTGAGGTACGGAGTTTCCTCGGTCTAACTGGGTATTATCGGCGTTTTGTTCATGATTTTTCACGTTTGGATTCACTGATGACAGCTTTGACAAGAAAGAATGTTCCATTCTAGTGGAATGAATAGTGTCAGCAGTGTTTTGAAAAGCTAAAGGGTCGCCTTACATCAGCACCAATCTTGGTTTTTCCAGAACCAGGAAAAGGGTACGTGGTGTATTGCGATGCATCGGGATTAGGGTTGGGGTGTTTTCTCATGTAAGGTAATCATGTGGTTGTGTATGGATCACGGAAATTGAGGGTGCATAAGAATAACTACCCAACTCATGATTTGGGATTGGCAGTAGTGGTCCATGCTTTGAAAGTGTGGCGTCATTATCTCTTTAGTGAGAAATTCACGGTATATACAGATCATAAGAGCTTGAAACACATTTTCTCACAAAGGGATTTGAACTTGAGGCAAAGAATATGGATAGAATATCTCCATATGTTTGATTTTGACTTGATGTATACACCGGGTAAGGGAAATTCGGTGGCAGATGCATTAAGTAGAAAATCATAAGCTCATGTGGTGAAACAGGCATCGGACCAGTGGCAGTTGATGTCGATTATAGCTGACATGCGGTTGGAATGTGAGGACCAAGCTGATAAAGCGGTCTTCTTTCTGGTCTTGTTGATTCCTGACTTGGTTGGCCTGGTTAAAGAGGAACAGATATCTTATTTTGAGTGTGTGTGATCATGAGGTCGAAACTCAATGGTGGGGAGACCATTGAGGGTTGGAAACTGAATGGAGATTCAGTTTTGTGTTTTCGGAATCGGATGGTTGTACTAGTTTCTTTTCAGGAGGATCTTCTTAGGGCGTATCATCATTCTAGGTGGGTTGTTCATCCTGGAATTCAGAAAATGTATAAAGCATTGAAAGCACAGTTTTGGTGGGCTGGTATGAAAATAAGTGTGGCTGAGTTTGTTTCGAGATGCTTAACTTGCCAAAAGGTCAAGGCAGAGAACTAGAGGCCATCGGGAATGTTGAAGTCTTTACCAATCCCTATTTGGAAGTGGGAGAAAATAGCGATGGATTTTGTCACAGGTATCCCAAGAAAGTTCAGAAAGCACGATGTCATTTGGGTGATAGTGGATCGGCTAACGAAGTCCGCCCATTTCATCCCAATTCGTGAATCTCATACAGTGGAGGATATGTCCAAAATCTACATCCTGGAGGTGGTAAAGAGGCATGGTGTTCCAGTTTCGATTATATCAGATATAGATCCAAGTTTTACATCTCGTTTTTGGAAATCCTTTCATCAAGACCTTGGGACATAGTTGACTATGAGCACGACATATCACCCTCAGATGGATGGTCAATCTGAGAAGACGATACACACTTTGGAGGATATTTTTCGGGCTTGTGTCATAAATTTTGGTGGCTCGTGGGATAAGCACTTGTCGTTGGTTGAGTTCTCGTACAATAACAATTATCAAGCATCCATACATATGGCTCCATTTGAAGCATTGTATGGGCGGTCGTGTCGTTCTCCACTATGCTGGGTGGAAACGGGTGAGTCCTCGATGGTTGGAACGAGCCTTGTCCAGGAGACTATGGAGAAGATCAGGTTAATCAGGAAGAGAATGGAGACAGCTCATAGTTGTCAGAAATCTTATGTGGATCATCGTCGACGGTCGTTGTCATTCAAGGTGAGTGATCATGTTTTCTTGAGGATCTCTCCTAGGTTGGGACATCGTCGGTTTGGGAATCATGGAAAGTTATCTTCGAGGTATATTGGACCTTTTGAGATTCTTGAGCAGGTTGGTGAGGTGGCTTATCATTTGGATTTTCCACCTAGGTTCAGTGCGGTACACAATGTGTTTCATGTGTCGCAGTTGAAAAAGTTGTTGGAACCATGGTCGTTCTATGCATAAATTGGAGTATGGTTTGTGTTTGTTGTCAATCCTTAGTGGAAGTTCAGAATTTGTTCCAGTAAAGTGATCATACGGTTCAAGCAGACAACAGTATTGAAGGTGGCGTTGTTCTCCAGTGTTTTCCAAATTTTTGGACCTGAAAATCGGAAAATGAAGACATAGGTTGTTGGAAAGAGGAGGTTCATGCAAAAAGGAAGTGGTGTGCGAAATAAAGGAGGCATGCGCGAAAAACAGTGGCATGCGCAAAAAACAGCGGCATACGTGAAAAACGGCGTGGTGCATGAAATAGTGGAGCGAGGTTTTTCGCGCAAGTAGTGTTTCAGAATCAGAACGTCGAAAAATGGTAAAGGCATGGGCTGCACGAAAAACCTGGAGATGTGCACGAAAAACGGTACCTGCGTGAAATATTACGCGCCAAATGAGAGGTTTTTCGCGCCACAGGGGGTTTTGCACACGAGGGTCTAAGATGCCTATAAATAAGAGGTGACCCTCCTTATTCTGTACGGTTGAAGACTTAGAGAATATCCGAGTGCCGATGCGTGTAAAATGTTTGTGTAAAGGGAGTTGCGCGAAAAAGGCCAAGATGCGTGAAAAAGTTGTTGCGCGTAAAGCTGCGCATAAAGGAGGTTGTTGCGCAAAATATTTTCCGCACCAAAATCAAGTATTTCGTGCAAAAGTGAGATATTTCGCACAAAGGGTAGAAGTTGCGCAGAATCTTCAGTATAACATGTTTGTGCGTCTTTGATTATCCGGTTCAGTGGTTTAGTGTGTTCAAGTGCATCAATTCTGGACTTCGATGCAAGCATAGTCTCATGCCAAGTAGAGGCAAAGACTTCAATGCGAATCTATTGAAGAGAACTTCACGTCTATAAACTGACTAAGACTTCACCGAAGGTAGTGAGCCAGGGAGAGTCAATGGGAGTGACCCAAGGGACGCAGTGGGCTATCCCTGAACATTTGTAAAGGTAGTGATCCTGGGATAGAGTGACTGTTCCCAAACCATTGTAATCTAAAACTAGTGAAGAATAGTATAATTAGGTACGACCGACAACCTGTCGGCGTATTCTCCTTGGACATAGCCCTTAGTTTTGAACCAAGTAAAAAGTGTTGTGTCATCTCTTTGCATGTGAATGTTTGATTTCTGATCATATCAATCATACAGGTTTGACTAGTTCCTACCAACGTGGGAAAAATATCCATCAGTTTAAAAGAAAAGTTGACACCTTGATTCACCCCTCCCCTCTCAGGGTGTCCCAGGGTCCTACAAAAGTATCAGCTAGATCTGGTCCATGTTATTCGATGGGATTATGTTGAGCTAGAGTCGGATGCTTCATTGGTGCACGTGCCAGTGCAGGTTGTGGATAGGCAAGAGAAAGTATTATGGGGTAAAAGCATCAATCAGGTTCGGGTTTGGTGGCAGCATGGCCAGATCCAAGAGGAGACTTGGGAGCAGGAGAAAGAGATGGTCGAGCAATGGCCTGAGCTCTTTTGGAAAAAGGTGGGTTCACTACTTTGCGAGGACAGAAATTCCAATGGTGGAGAGAATGTATCACCCCCGGTTTGAGGTATGTAGCTATTTTTTATGCTTATTTATGTGTTTAAAGTGCATGGGATGATTTGAGAAGAGGTTGGGAGAGTTTGGAATGGTTTTGAGTGAGTTTGGAGGCTTTTCTTAGGGAGCACAGTTTGAGCCTGGTTAGGGGAAATCATGCGGGTTCTCCAGGAAATCGTGCAGGGGGAGACAATAGGCTTCACATGACCTGCGCACGGTTTTCCAAACCATGTGAGGAAACTGTGTGGACCCCTCCTCTCGAGACAGTAGAGTGCGCAGAGTTAGCGCACGGTTTTTCAAACCATGCGGGCTAACCGTGCGGCCACTTAAAAATAGGGTTTTAAATTCGGGCTCCCTAGGGCTTGCCTTATCTCACTCCAAATTCTCTCCCACTCAAGCCTCACTCGGGATTTTGGGTTCTCAGGGGTTGAAGGTGATCTCCCACTGATTTTGGAAGTAATTCAAAGGGGTTTCATGGTGGTTTGAAGGTGGTTTCTTCCGGGTAAGTCTCTCCTCTTGGTTTCTTTGTGTTTTCCTCTAGATCTACATCTCCCTCTCTCTCTATTTTCTATATCTACACTCGTTGTGTGTAGATCTAGGGTTGTGGTTTCCTTGGATGCTAATTTTAAGGCTTGTGGATGTTAGGGAGGGGATCTAGAGAGGTTTCGGTGGTGCGTTTGCCAGTTTTGAAGAGTAATGGCTTGTGGGTCGATTTCACCGAACCCTAAAGGTAGGTGGATTCTCTCTCGACTCCACTTGGTTAGAACTAGTGGTTTTGGTTGCAATTAATTTTTGTTGCTTAAAATTAATTATGTTGTTGATGTGAGAAATTGGATGGAAATCCCTTTGGGGATGGTTTGGGGATTTTTGGGAAAAAGGGATTGTGGTGAAATACTCTTGATGTGATTTTAAAATGGGATTTTAAAATGAGTTGTTTTGTTGGTTTGATTAAGATGATTTGAGAAAATGGTTTTCAATAAAAAGGGTTGTTTTATTGAAATGTGGTTTGGTATGGAAAATGATTGAATGGTGTTTTCAATAAATGTTTGATTTATTGAAGTGGATTGACATGTAATGGAAATGGTGGATTGTGTATTGTTGTGTCCTTGGTGGGTTACATGCTTGGTTATGTCTTGTGTTGGTTGTGTGGAAGTGGGCGGGAAGTATCACTATAAAAAAAGGTGAACGAGATGGGTGGGAAGTCCCACCATTTTGGGTTTTCAGGTAGTGGGCAGGAAGTCCTGCTAGCTGAAGATGGGGTGAACGAGTTGGGCGGGAAGTCCCACCGTTATGGTTGCTTTGTTGTGTGTTGCTTTGCATAGATGGAATTTGTTGTAGAAATGTGGAGTGGTTGAATTGGCTTCCTTGCGTGGCATGGTTGATTGGGCTTCCTTGTGTGGCATGTTTGGCTCATGGCATGATTGTTTGGATTTCCCTGGGTTTACTTGGTTTGGGTGAAATGGCTTGGTAATGGAATGTTTGGCTTATGGTAATGGATGCACTTGTGATTATTTTATATAAATTTTTCTATATAAATGTGCTAACGGTTTTATCCTAGTGGCATGTGTAGGGAAGTCATTTGGGGAAAACCTACTGATTAGTTGTACTCACCCCCTGCTTTGGCACTTTGGTGTCTTTGAAGATGTCGTGTATCAGGATACAGGTAAAGGTAAGGCATCTCATTGCTAGTGGTTCGCGATGATGCTTGTGATGTTTTAGTGGAGCTTGGATCTGGAGCTTGGTGTGGAGTTGTGATGGTGTCATGGCTCATGGTATTTTGTTCTTGAGTTTCTACTTTGTACTCTGATGATTTATGGACATGTTTAGTTGAACATTTTGGGGGTATGTGATGGAATTATTAGTATCACATGGTTGGGTTTGATAGTGCATGCATCTTTAGTTTTTGATTGGTTGATTTGGGTTATCTCCTAAAGGGAAAATCATTCCCCACTATTCCTTGAAGCCCTCGAAATTTATTACCAGCCTTTGGCGCCTTGAGAACGTCACTTAAGGCCAAGTAACCCTCACCACCTCCTCAAGACAATGAGGTGGGGGTGGGGTGTTACAGTCACTAAGGACGATTTTAAAAAATTCAAGCAAGAGATATGTGCCTCCATAAGACACTTGGTGCAATCTCAAATGAGGTATGATATTGATGAATCTGGGAGAGAGAATACTAATATGACTGAAAATTTGAAAGAAATTCGATCTATGGTTGATGGTCACTACTGGAAATAGAGGTTTTCTCAACAGTTGTATACCAACGGTTTGAAGAAATCATTGGTATACTGTAAAAAAGGTAGCACTTCCCAACGGTTTGTTCAACTGTTGGAAATTTTTTATTATAATTAAGATTTCCCTACCCCCTTGGACAGCCCCCAACCCCCTAGATAGCCCCTCCACCCCCCCTGGACACCACCCCACCCCCTAGACACCCCCCACCCCCTGACACCCCCACCCCCATGGACATCCCCCCACCCCCTGGAAAGCCCCCCCCCCCCCACCCTCTGAATACCCCTCCATCCTTCGGACACCCCCACCCCCTTGGACAGCCCCCCAACCCCCTGGACAACCCCCCCCCCCCCCCCAACCCCCTGGACACCCCCACCCCCCATGTCACATTACCCCTTACTACAACATGACATACCACATTATTCAAAAATTCAAATCTCATCTGAATTCACCCATGCCTATGAAGAACAATTCCATATTCAAAACTTGAAACATGATTTTATTATATAGGGGTTATTATATTCTGAATTCTGAATTCAATTCTTTATGTGTTATATAGAATTCAATATTGTATGTATTCAATTCAGAATTCTGTATTACCTAGGGTAATTGACTTCTGAATTCTGAATTGAACTCTGTATGTGTTAATTGTTAATTAACTTATGAATTATGAATTATGAATTCTGTATGTGTGTAATTAAATACAGAATTGGAGGTATTGAGAATTATGTGTTGTATGAATTCTGTATGAATTCATACAGAATTTTGTATATATTCTGCAGGTATTGAGAATTCTGTATGAATTCTGCACAGGGGGAGGCAGACCTGCTGGTGGAAGTGTTGTAGGTGCACAGGGGGAGGCAGGCTTGCTGCAGGTGTATAAAGCCTATTCCAACGGTTGTAAACCGTTGGCATATGTGTCTAAACAGAACATATACCAAGAGTTTCATGTAAACCATTAGCAAAAGTATATACCAACGGTTTACAAACTATTGGTATAGAACATTTTACTTGAATTTTACCAACGGTTTGAAAATCATTGGTATAGACATGATGTTTGATATTTCCAACGGTTTTAAACCGTTGGTAAATATTTATACCAACGATTACATGAAACTGTTGGTATATAATCCATTGTCCTGCCATATCCCAACAGTTCTCATAGAATTGTTGGGATATGTCTATCCCCATGGCTCCATAACTAACAGTTTGGACAACCATTGGTATAGTTTATGCCAACAGTTTTCCAGCCTTTACCAACAGTTTGAAACCGTTGGTAAAGTATAAGTTTCCAGTAGTGGGTGTAAAGTAAGATGGTGCTTCTAGTTCTACTTCTGCCTCAACCAGTCTATCTCAAGATGATGATGCTTCGGTTTCCAATATGGTCATAAAAGAAATTCAACCAAATTTAATTACAACTGAAGAGACTATTGTGACAAGCAACACCAAGCTCGGGAATGTCATGAAGAAGTTAACAACTGGGATCAATGATTCGACCACTGAGTATAGGAATACAATGGAAACTATCATGAAAGGACTTGAGAATCGTGTTTCTCATTTTAAATATCTTGAGTTTTCCAAGATTAGAAAAGAAGTTCAGGAACTTACCTCCTCTGCTCTTGCTTCAACCCCTGCTCCACCTGCTCAGTCTTCCCAATCTACAGATCTTTCTACTGTTATTTCAGTATTGAAAGAGGAGATGCAAGCTTTGATTGCAAGTATGGGCAAAGTTTAGGACACTTCAGATAAGGTGCATGATCATATGAAGTATTATACAAGGAGTGTTTCACACACTTAGGAAGAGCTGACCAAAAAGATTAATGAGTTTTTCTCCAAACTCATCACAAAACATCAAATGAACGGTCTGTTTAAGTATTTGGCCACAAATCTTACTCTACCTCTAGTGACAAAGGCGTTTAAGGATCAGATTCAGAAGCTCATAGAATTTACTCCCTTGTTGGACAAGTTTATCGAAAACAAAGATGATTTTGAAAAGGCAATGAAATATGGTGGGGATATAATTGAAGAATCCATCAAGTTGTTAAAACCATATCTCCATGTTCAAAGTGAAGCCATAGTGGTACCTCCTGCTGCACCACTTAGCCCTGCTGGTTCAGTGTCTGCTCAACCTCATATGTTAGTTTCTTAGGCTTTATCTCAAATCAGATCATTCATTACAAAAACTGTTCAGCCTCGAATTCTTTCTCAACACAGACCTTCCCTCGCTTCTAC
Source organism: Viscum album (assembly GCA_963277665.1). NCBI lineage: Eukaryota > Viridiplantae > Streptophyta > Magnoliopsida > Santalales > Viscaceae > Viscum > Viscum album. The sequence goes on from OY728137.1 coordinate 371,380,423, forward strand.
ATATCCTGAAGGAGTGCCTCTACCTCCTCTCAAAATCCATTCAGACCCTCCTGCTTCTCAGCCTAACCCTCCTGATGAACCTTCCATTGATCCTTCTGATAAGGGGAAGGAACCCCTTGATCTAACCCTGTAGTGTGGAGTGATCTTTTTTTTTGATAGGGCTGAGTCATTGTACTGGTTCTTTTCCAGTGTACTCTGTTTATGAATTCTATTTCATTGTTTCTACTTTTCTATTTTTGGTGTTCTCTTCACCTACCACTTTTTGCTAATCTCAAAAGGGGGAGAATTTTATTAAACAATATTAAAATTGAGAGACCTTTATTAACCATTATTATGAGTTTAAACATTATTATGTGTTTATGCATTATTATCTCTAATAAATTATTTTCTATCTGATATATTCTTATTCTCCAATGGTGCTTAATAATTCCATGATTTGTGATTATAAAAAAAAGGGGGAGATTGTTGGCCCATAGATGTTGTTGGCCACTATCTCTAACTATAATGGTTTGAATTATCACAAATCATGTCATATATCAACATATATCTTACCTTGTGTTAAAGATTCTGAGTTATGTTAACTATTTATGTGTGTTTAAGTCTAAACAATCTTATAATCGATTATCTATGTGTTTATGGATTTTAACACTCTTTGACTTTGCTGAAATGTAAGACAAACAAAACATCTAAAAATTATCTAAGTATGAGTCACTCACACCAAAAAACAGATGACTCACCGACAAGCATATGACTCACTGACAGATAGATCAAACAGGCATGTGCTCTAAGTATGTGAAGCTGACACCATTGGAAAGAATCATCATTGGACATGACACAGACAAACAGACGATTCACCATTGCATATGACTCGCCGACGCAGACGACCTACCGTCAGTCCAAGTGACCAACCGTTGCATGATGCTACCGATGCAAGGACTCACCGTCAGTTGAAATGAGTCACTGTTGGTTCAATTGTCTCACTGTTGATTCGACTATCCCACCGGTAGTTCAACTGTCTCACCGATAGAAGGAAGAACTCACCATTGAAACAAGTCACCGATGCAATGAGACACTGATAGAAGGAGACACCGACAGACGAGTCACTGATAGACTGTTTAAATCTACATTTATTAATATTATTTCTAATAATCATATTTGTGTTATTTAATGACTCTGGAATAATTAATGCCTACTTGCAGACTTAACAACAGACAATACGATGTATGAGGTATCCCCACATGCACATTGTCGGGCTAGAAAGTTTAAAGAGGCAAAAAAAGCATGTGAGAAAAAAGGTGGTGTGGACAAGAAGTAGTTCAATCAGTGTGTGTGAGAGAGGCATAACCGAAGAACATCAACTCTTACGTAACCATTGTGAACTCAAGAACAGTAGAGCACATGAGACAATCTCAATCAAGCTGAACACTGAATTGACAACTCACTTCAACAATTCAAAGAAGGATAAGAATATACCTGCACAACCATACATGTAGCTGGAAGCCAAAACATAGGGGCTACGACACTCTGTTTTGGAGTCAACTTCCAGAAGAGGACTTGGAAATCAAATCCACTCCATCAAACGAGTCCAGACCTTCACTGCATAACACACAGAGCCTTCTAAACCTAACTCCACATCTTTAAGCTCTGTTGTGTTCATTTATTTACATTTCTGAGCAGTGTGTGTATTTGTCTGTTACACACACACCGACTTCCGTGCATAACTAGATGATACTTGATATCCTCAATCTCACACTCTTCTTATCTATTTGTATCCCACGTAGAACTATGGAAGAGATCGTGTGTGACCTGTTTGTTGTTGTTTTTCCCACGAAGAACTGTGGTAGAGGTCAAGTGTGACCTGGACAGCCCTGTGTGCTGTTGTGAACCTCAATCCAGGGTGTGGATCAAACTGTTTATTAATTTAAATTGTTTGATGGCAGGTGATCACCAAGTGGAGAGGACTAAGTCTCAACTTGAGATTGAGCCTCTTATTTATATCCGATGTGTTTTTACTTTTTAGTTTTACTCTATTTTTATTACATATTTCATAAAACTAAATTGAACTCTGATGGTTAGTTTAGCAAGTGTTTATAACTGTTTTGAATCAGTAGGTTAGTTTCAAAATTTATATTAATCTTTAGACTAGTATAACTAAGAACTAATCAATCTTTTGAGAAATTAATTAAACACCCAGGACTCTTATAAATTCACTACAAACTGGCTTAGATTATATTTTTAATTGGGGGAAATTTTCAAAGAACCAATCTGTAAACATAATTTTTTATAGATACTCAATTCACCCCCCCCCCCTCTTGAGTATTCTACTCCGATCAACAAGTGTGTTTGATGCAAATCACACCAGACCCCTAAGTAGCTTGAGTAGCACTGACGTTTTGTCAGAGGTTGTCTTTTGCTTACATCTATGAAATTAGAATTTCATATTTGTTGACAACACTACTAAGGACCACATGGTTTGGTCTTTGGATAAAGATTATGTTTGGGACAAAGTGTTTCTTCCAAAGAGTTGTGAAGTTTCGCTTAAGTCCTTATGAGATTTTAGTTCAAGTGCGAGATTGATGGATATGCACTAAAAGGAGGTGAGTCGTATCTTTCAACTACCTGGAATCGCATGTTATGATATGTATAAGATGTATATCGTACCATGCAATATGTATATATCATAATTAAAGCATGGGATGCTTCTGTTTCCATTATCGTATAGTATGATAGGTGATACGATATAGGTTCTGCATGGGATGTGAATGCATACATTTGTCACGTCCCTCCCGCTCGATTTCTTTGGTTCATTTATGGCTTGCACACCTTCTTTGAGGTGTTCAATGAAGAACGCTCTAACGGGATGTAACGTACGGGTGTCATGAGATGGCACTCGATATGCTCGACATGACTGATGCATGAAGAGCGTCGAGGTTGCCTATAAAAGAGAACAATTCCCTCCTGGTGATGTGCCATTTTGCTTGCAATCATTGTCGACGTTCTCTTCTTCTTGGTATATCGTCCATCACACAGCGAAGGCGCTAGCACCCCTACGGTGTACAGGAATCCTCAAGTTAGGATCCGAGATCTAAGGCTAGTGGTTTACCTATGAAGGAAGGAAGCTTTGTTTACTGCTTCAATGATCATCATCAAACTTATCAAACTTACTCCATCAAGATGGCGGCTACTACATGTGTGTTTCAAGTATACGTTGTTCTTCACATTCCTTGCGCGTTGAATCTTTGAAGATAGATCAGGCTTGTTCATGAGTTGTTTCCACTATCAATGATCATAAGATGCCCTATTACTCATCAGTTTCCAAGGTTAGACGCCTCCCCCTGATGATATATATGTCTTGTTTTCATGGCGGGATGCTCTTCCCCCTAGTGATATGCATGACTCGTTTCTAGTGTGGAGAGCTCTTCTCGCATGATGATGTTACGATGTGTTGTGTTTAGAGACATCTGACACCAATCGAAACAGATATGGTCAACCTCTGACATACAGGGAGGTGTATTTGATGTCACGTAATGACTCGGTTCGGTTAATGTAAAGTGAGTTGTGTCGGGAATGTTAAATTATCATTTGCTATTCGATTTATTACTGGGTGTATATGAATTTGTTGATGTATATTTGAATCAGGTAGTGTATATTCTGAATTGATACATCTATATAAATATGTTGTTCTATATGTTTTTGTTTGTGTTGGAATTGATTTTTTTGCATTACAGTTAATTGTGGTGGTTTTAACCGTCACCAAATAATGACAATTAACTGTTTAAACCGCCGCTAAATAATACATGCATCCAACGACGATCACTAAAATGCAAATGAAAACCCACCATGAAAAATATAAGAACCACCATGAAATATTCATGATCATATGTTAAGAGTCACATTTGGAGGATCATATACAAATTCAGAACTATTGTGGGACAAGTTATAAACTTGTTGATTTAATGAATCCAACACCTGAACAATGCACATATTATAATATATGCCATTGCGATCTCATGAATAGAAACGAACCTATCTTGGAAACACCACATAGGATCAGAAAATGTCATTATCATAAATAAAAGAAACAGTTTTTAAACTTATTTTTAGGAAAAATGAGATCAAAACGGGCCGTTAATGTAAGTTTAAGATTAGAAAACGAGAAAATGTCAATAAAAGACAAAAAGATAACCAATTTTGAATTGAAATTAAATTCAACTTTAGTCTAAAATAAAGGAAATATTAATTGAAATTAAAATCCTCTTTTGATCATTACTTTTTTCACATGCTTTGATATCAACTTCTGATATTTTAAAGTTTGATTTGAAAGAATATAATTATGCATAACAGCTCAATGTCACGTTCTAAATACAATGTTTTAGATAAAATAAATAATAATAGTAATAGTAATAATAATCATGATGATTTTCACTCCATGAAAAACATATAAAATTAGATTGATTATGACCTGCATATAAAGCATATAAAATTTGATTAATTATGACCTTCAAACTTTTTATATAACCAATTTCAAATCTCCCTTACAGCCCAGACTAATCAAATAAACTCTGAACTTCGCGCCCCGGGGCAACCAATAGGAAATCACTGCAGCGGCCGCCGCCATGCTGTTCAGAAAGGCACCGTGTATGGCAATGCATAAATGCCAACTTCAGGCAAGTAACGAGCTCGCGGCCATAAGGAGAGGCTCCTGGGGCAACAGCCATTGTTGCCAGCTTTCTGCTTCTTCCTCACATCCACCTGCTTTGTTTTAAAAAGCCACTCTAGGTCAAAGAAATCACTGTGAGGCTGCAATGGGGGTGGGAACAAGTTCTGCGTCAGAACGCTACTCAAAGATGGTTCCTTTATGGATGCTGATCCAAAGGCTGCTCTGACACTATCACAAGGAAAGGACTTCTGGGTTTTACTCATCAACGTTTGGCAGGTCATGTCAAGCTCCTGGCCTGAAGTCGAGCATGTGGAATCCAATTGCTGGACCATACCAGCAACTTCCTTTGGTTGGGGAAGAGGATCTGTCCTCCCAGATGTGGAACATGGCCAGGCATTGTCATTGTTCTGTCTTTGCAGAGGAAACCGGATTTGCAATTTGACTGAGGATTTAAAGACAATGATCACAACAAACGAACAAAGATATGGAAATTCAGGTGTCATTGTGAAAGACAAACTCACGAGGATTATTGGTGACTTCAGAAGGAGAAGCTTCTCGTTTCCTCTTGTTGGTACTGTCTGGTGCCTCCAAAGCATTCTGTGAATAAATGGGCTGCTCATGTTTGGTGACTTCAGAAGAAGAAGCTTCCGGTTTCCCCTTGTTGGTACAGTCTGGTGCATCCGACGCGTTCTGTGAATAGATGGGCTGCTCATGTTTGTTGACTTCAGAAGGAGAAGCTTCTGTTTTCCTCTTGTTGGTACTGTCTGGTGCCTCCGAAGCATTCTGTGAATAAATGGGCTGCTCATGTTTGGTGACTTCAGAAGGAGAAGGTTCTTGTTTCCTCTTGTTGGTACTGTCTGGTGCCAACAGAGCATTCAGTGAATAAATGGGCTGCTTCTCATGTTTGGTGACTTCAGAAGTAGAAGCTTCTCGTTTCCTCTTGTTGGTACTGTCTGGTAGCTCCAAAGCATTCTGTGAATAAATGAGCTGCTCATGTTTTGTGACTTCAGAAGGAGAAGCAACTTGTGTCCTCTTGTTGGTACTGTCTGGTGCCTCCAAAGCATTCTGTGAATAAATGGGCTGCTCATGTTCTTCAGTCAGACCACTCCCCTCATCAATGAGCTTCTTGGCATGACAATTGCTGGAGAGTTTCTTGTTCTTTCGTTGTTTCTTCTCCTCTTCTGTCTCCTTCCTTCCTTTCCCGTGTTTCCCCTCCTTCCTCTCCTTATTCCTTCCTTTCCTAGCTTTCGACTTTCCTCTTTGGAGCTTTAAAGCACCAAACTAATAGTTTTAGAACATGGGCCGGGAAGGATTAAAGAAGCAAGCAACACGCCATGAAAAAACAGTGGGAGAGGGAGCTGTGTGAAGGCTAAATTGCATTTCAGCAGATGATCAAATCCCTCATATAGCTTACTTAGAAGGAGGACTACAGGAAACTAACTCATAACCTCCATCAACAAACTATTCCCAACCCACCCCCCCTCATAACACAATTCCCTCAGAGCCAAGATTGCAATTCAGTAACACCAAAACAGCAAGGGACTTCAATCCTCACTCCCAAGGGTTCAGGGCAAGAAAAAAATATGGTAATTGAAAACAAATTTTTGAAAAGATCGTAAAAAAGTAACAAACACAATTAAAAAATTGCATCAATACAGAAAAAAAAATGAACTACATTGGCAAAATTCACATTAGCCAGAAATCTTCAGTGAAAGACAACAAGATTTGTATTTGATCGTACACAATTACGAGACTTGTAGCCTTAGGTGGAACCAAACCTGGCCTTCTATTTGCACAAACAGTTGGAGGACCTTGGGGACCTCCACTCCGCTATACCAATTTACATACCAAGCACTAAAAACGCAATCCTCAAAGTTTCAGAAAAATCTACAAACAGCCAACCCAAAGTATGATTTCAAGCACCCGCTGATCATCCCATAAGATCACATACTTCGATGGAAAAGACCTTTCAATATATTCATTTCGATATACATCCGATCACATCCGTTGTGTACAGATTTAATCCAAAACTTGAATACCAAGTATTTTGTATTGCATGTCACGTTACAAATCCATCCTTGCAATGACAACAGCAAAGCGGAGAAAGCAGTTCAGCATAAACTTGAAAGGCAAACGCTGAACAAACCTTCGTCGATTCGATCAAGGCATCGGCTCCGGCAGGGGATGCATTCCTCGCACAAAGAGACGGAGGACAGGGGAAGCACCTAGACATCCTTTAGAGTGGATGCCAAGCCTGCCGCGCCTTTGTGACAAAACCAGGCTTGAATCGATCTCAATATGGATGTGCTCAAGGTTGATTCAAGGTAAGAAGAAAGAGATGAGATCGAAACCCTATAAAACAACTAGAACAGGATCCGAGGGAATAATAAGACGGCAGAAGGAACCTGGTTTGAAAACAGGGAACTCTCCAAAAAGAAACCTGGGGCAGAAGAATCGAGGGAGAAAAGGGTTCGAAAATTGGGAAGGGGAGGGCATGTATATAGCGTGAGATCGCCGAATTTCACGTTCCGCTGAACGCGTACACGCATTTTTTCGAATTGACCAAAAACGCCCCCCATGCTTCGCATTTTACCAAAACACTTCACTTTATATGCAAATGAACCAGCAGAAACGTACTAGATATGGAAAGCTGGTCACAGCGGAGCTCGAGCGAGAGATTTTTTTTTTTTTTTTTTGAAATAAATGTTTATTTAAATAACCTTAAATTAAAAATATTTTGAAAACTAATCTGAAAATTCGATATGGTCGATGGTGTCATTCGATTAAGTCGAATTACGGCATCGACTTTCAGCAAACAAAAATATATATTTTTTAAATATATAATTTTCTATATTTAAAATTTTTATTTCTATTTAATATCTCACATTATTGTCATTAAAGCAGTCAAGAATTATGACATAAACTCACGCATAGGTTCCTTTTATAATAGGGTTTGTCCTGAAAATTATTATGAATTTCCGATGTAGGATTCATGTTAATAATATATTATTATTAATCATTCTTAATCAACTAATAATAAATATCAATTACTAATAAATAATAATAATAATACGTTAATTAATAATTAACTATTAATGTTTACTACTAAATACTAATAATCAACTAATTTATATTACTAATATTTTAAACAATATTAATTAATATTATAAATTACTATTTAATAATATCAATAAACAACTAATTAATTTCAAAATAGTTAATAATAATCAGTAGGTTTTAATTAATTAGAAATTAATAGTATAAAATTAATAATAAATAATATTTATAATAACTGAATGATAAATAATAAATATATAATGTATAGTAATAATTATTATTAATTAGTAAATAAAGAATAATTTTAATTATTTATTAGTAATTAATGTTTATTATAAATTAATATTGTTAAATAGTAAATAATATTATCTAGTTAATATTATTTAGTAATTAATATTAATTAGCAACAATTATTTAATTAAATAATAATAATTAAATAATAATTAATTAATCATTGTAATTTTAACAATTTAATCATTATTAATAATATTTAGTAACTAAATAATATTTTTAAATAATTATTAGTATTTGTATAATGATAATAATAATCAATAATTGATAATTAATAATTAATTAATTACTTAGTTTTTAATTAATATTGTTAATAAGTAATTACATATTGTATAATTACTAATTAATTAGTAACTAATAATTATATTATAATTTTTAATAGTTAGCTATTAAATAACAATTTTAAATATTTATTAGTAATTAATATTTATTAGCAACAATTAGCTAATTAATTAATACTAATATAATGGTAATTATTTCACAATTTGTAATTTAATAATTGAATCATTATTATTGATATTTAGTAACTAAATAATAATTTTAATATTTATTAGTAATTGGTTAATAATTATTATTAATATTTATTAATAAATTGATATTTAATTAGTTAATTAATAAGTATTATTTTTAATAAGTAATTTTTTTGAAAAGGGTGGGGATAAGGCACAAAGGCCCAATCCCTTTTATTAAAATCAAGAAAGTACAAAGAGGGGGATGAGATCAGACAAGGCAAGACACCCCGCAACAAAAACAAAGGTCACAAAAAAGGCACTAAAAGTCAAGAAAATCAACGTCATGAATAAGGTTCGGTCCCCACCAACCCCTCTCATGAGGAGGTATTCCTCGCAAATGTCATCCATATTTCCAGGTATTCGCTCTCTGCCAAGGTTCGTGTTCTTCATTTGGAGACGAATCCCTGATTTCCATTGCACCCTTGATTTTCGTTGCACACATGTCTTGATGATCAAATTTCCCAGCATCAGATTGAGTCACCACTTTCTTAGATGGGTCACCAATTGCATTACTAACCTGACTATTGAGAGCCCCATCCAATGAATGAGATCCATTCTTAAGACCCAAATCATTTTCAGGAGCCCCTTCCATGTTCAATGCAACCAATGACACATCCTTGTCTGAGTCAAGAGTTCAAATGAATTGGAAATGGGACCAGAGCCTTGTTTAGAGCAAATTTAGGTGAAATGTGAGTCTTCTGAGTTTCAGTAGAAGCATCCATAAGCTGGCATTGAGAGACATCAAAAACCTGCACTGGTGCCACATGTGTGATGGCTTCACTACAATCAGACATTGGCAAATTATTTGCACCACAAACCTATGTCTCATCCGACTCAGCAATAAGAGAGCCACTGCCTTTGGAGAGTTCCAACATGCAACCCAAAGAAGACATGCTCTTTTCATCTTGGCCAGTACTCAAATGAAACTCCTTGGGATGTTGTCCTGAAGTCAAATCAGTGTCCCTAACAGAAAGGACCACCAATGCCCCAGTCACAGGGAACATCTCCTTAGAGGTACTCTGAAGATCCTCAACATGCTGCATGTTGGATGCAACCATTTCACAATCCATTGAAGGCATATTGGTCATATCCCACAGAGGCAGCGGACTACCATCATACCTGAGAGCAGATATGTCTCCAGACTGAGGACTTACATGAACAAAAGCCCCAATCCCCTCACGAGAAGTCTACTTTTTCTCATTACCAGATTGATCTAGCAAAATTGTCAACCCCTTGTCATTAGCATCAGCTGAAGTTGCCTTTTTCATTTTCATTGGTAAGGGAGAATCAAATTTTCGATTTACCCTTTCTGTTTATGGCACCAATGATCCCCTGCTCCTTGTGAAACTGAGAATCAATATCAAATTAAGCATCCTACTCTAAGTCAAAGTCACCCTGTTGCACATCACTAAGAGATATGTGGCCTGCAACAAGCGCATCATGAAAAGAAGTCTCATGAGCCCTTGCAACAGACAATGAGACATTTTTATTAAGTAATTAAATATTTCTTAATTACTAATTAATCAATAACTAACAATTGTATTATTATTTTTAATAATTAGTTACTAAATAATAATTTTAAATATTTATTAGTAATTAATATTAACTAGTAATTAATATTTATTAGAAATTAATATTATTAAATTGTAAATCATATTATTTAATTAATACTTATTAGTAATTAATATTGATATATTCAAAAAAAGTAATTAATATTGATTAGTAATTAATATTGATACATTATTTTGTAACAAATAAAATCATTCATACTAGAAACGCTTAGTCAGAGGCAAAGCCTCTGACCATTTATTAATAAAAGAAAAAACATAAAGCAGGTACAACGTGCAAGCAAAACACCTACAAATCATAGAAACCAAACCCATCACCATCCCCATTGTGGACTATTTCCTCTGCATTATCAGTTTCCCATTCGGAGTTTTCATAATACTTATGAACCTTTGCATATTTTCTTCTCAGATTCAACTTCTCCAAAGTTAAAAACTCCTTCGAAGATTGCATAGCCCAACTTTCCTTCCCAATTGAGGCTCTAGTAGACACCGGTCTTGGGAGATAAGAATAATCTTTCTTCGGCCGTCGACGTGGTGGACCTGTCCTTTTGTCTTCAATCCCATGCACCTTCATCCTATCGCCTTGAACAACAGCACTGAAGGAGGGCCGGAGCATCCCACCATCTTTTTCCTTCTCACTGTCCGAGATGTCACCCCATTTTCCTAAAATATCCACCTTTCGATAAGCCCCCTCCGAACCACAATCTTGAGATGTGTTGGAACAATGAGGCTGATCCACCAAGTTTCGGACATCTTCACCAGCTGCAGCCTCCACCGAAGAGCCAGTAAACTGCAAGATACCCCTGTCCTGCCTTGCCACATTATCCTCTTCATGCAAGGCCTCCTCATTGTCCAATTCTAGAAATCTGTTGTCTGTGGGAACCAAGATCATCATACGTCCAGCATTCTCTTCCTGCTCCTGGACACAGTCTTCCAAATTTCCTGACGGCAAGGGACTGCATGCCAAGGAAACCACTGTATTAGCATTCCTGATTCCAAGATCAGACTTCAAACGGTGAAGTACCTGCTCAACTGTCGGATTTCGAGACACACTAGAAGCAGATTGCCTCGACTGCTCATCCACAGCCTGATTGTCTGCAGCCCTCACCTGACCATCCTGCAACTCCTTCATACCAGGGGAGCAACCAGGGACCTCAACAACAGATACTCCCTCTCCCACTGCCTTGTCGATTAAAACACGTTCCACCCCCTGCACAAGCACTGGAACCACAGGATCATCTGCAACATCACCCACACCTCCGGGATCCCCCACCCGAGTGCCCTGTTCGACAGAACCTCCACCTTTAGCACACCCGATAACCTCCGCAAGACCCAACTTGTCACTCAACTTATCCCCTTTCACTGCCAGACCAGCATCAGTGTGCAAGGTCCTTCCCAGGGTAGCAGCAAAATCCCCACCGCTGTGACGCATTGCCTTCTCCTCAGAGAAACCCTTCATCCTCTCACTACGGCAATTCGACGCCAAGTGACCACAACAACTACAAGCTACACAGTAGGGCATCCATGATTCAAAGACCACCTCCTGCCTCCATCGAAATTCCTTATCATCAGTGATCCATAAGCTTCGGACCGGCGGCCTTGCAGAATCAACTTCGACACAGATCCTCGGACAAATAGGGTTACACACCACCTCAGTACGCCAATCAGTGCATAAGAACCTCCCGATCAAATTGCCATTTGCACACAAAATAGAGGGGTTCTGGAAAGAAAGTGGAAGACCCGATAGACTTACCCAGGTCGCAAATGGTGAAGGATCACGCCGCATATGGAAATCAAAGTTCTATCGAAACAGATAGAACGCCGATCTGTTGCATCTTTGAGGGGCCTTGGACCAGGCGTAGATCAGATCTTCCTCCGAATAAAAACGGATCATGAAGTGCCATCGATCAAGTAAACCGACGACCACTCGCTCCTTTAGCTTCCACGAATCGGAGACAAAGCGCTCAAAGGATTCAACTGAGGGTCGTTGGGGATGGAATTGGGCCACCATTGTGAGTTTGCAAAGATCGAAGGCGCCATTAATCTCCTCCGGTAGCAATGAAAGTTGAGGCGCCTCTCGGAAAAGATTCGGAACCTTTGGCGCGATATTGATTCTCGGGAAAGGGGGAAGATTACCATCTGAACTACTCATCCTCTGTGGGAGACAGTGCGAAACTCCCCCCTCCGATCGGGAGGGGGAAGCAGAGTCCGGCGACATCCAAAGCTAGGTCATCGGGAGAGAAGGGGAGCTAGGGTTCGGCGCATCCCAAAAACGTGTTATCGGTTTAGGGGGTATTGAGGCGGCCTTACCCCACCCCCTGTCGCACGTCCCCAGCTAGGCCCAAGGTGGCCAACCTTGGGCTTGAGCCAGTTCCCACAGAGTCGAGGGGATGAGAGGATCGCTGGCGTATGGTGCACGTTGCCTTTGCGAGGACTCGAACCCAGAACCCCAACGACGGGACGCCACCGCCTTGAACCAACTCACCCAGCCCCCGCGGACATTAGTAATTAATATTACTTAGCAAAAATCAGTTAATTAATTAATACTAATATAATAATAATTTATTAACAATTAGTAATTTAATAATTATTATTAATATTTAGTAACTAAATAATAATTTTAAATATTTATTAGTAATTGTTTAATAATAATTAATAATAATTAATAATAATTAATAATTCACTAGTTAATTAGTAAATATTGTTATTAATAAGTAATTAAATAATTCTTAATTACCAATTAATTAATAAATACCAACTATTAACAATTTATTAGTAATTAATAACATTAATTAATATTATTTAAAATATTATTAATACAAATTAGTTAATTATTAATATTTAGTAGTAAATATTAATAGTTAATTATTATTTACGTATTATTATTTATTAGTAATTAATATTTATTATTAATTGATTAAAAATGATTAATAATAATATATTAATAATTCAAAATAGGAAAGAGAAAATCTGGATCCCATATTGGAAATTCAGAATGATTTTTCGGGTAAACCCTCTAATAATAGGGAACCTTGGGTGAGAGTTTCTATCAGAATTCTAAATTGCTTTAATGACAGTAATGCTGGATATTAAATAGCAATTAAGTTTTGTTGATTTTTTTGTTATATATATATAAACAAAACAAAACAAAACAAAAATAAAAATTTTAAATATACAAGCATGTATATTTAAAATAAGTATTTTTTTGTGGAAAGGTGATATCATTGTCGCCTTTCCGCATTATTTTTCAAAATATTTTAACTTAGCCTTATTTAAATATTAAAAAAAACACATATTAAAAGAAAAGTCCCCCTGATCTTTATTAACGATGTGTTGACTGGTTTAACATAAATGATTCTTGTAATTTACTTTATCTCAAACAACCTTATTAGAAGAGATAATACTAATATTATGAAATATTGATCAATAAATTCAAAAAAAAATACAAAGTTTATTTAAAAAAAGATTAATTTTATAAAAAATTACAATTCTGAAAATAAAAAAACTTAACAATTAAATAATAAATAATGTAAAAAAACAATTAGAAAATAAATTATAAAATCAAATTTTTAAAAGAAGATAAAAAAATGAAATCATGTATGTATAAAATATTTAGTATGGGAAATAACATAAGTATCAATAAAAATTTGATAAAAGACATTGAAGGAATAAATAAGCAACACAGAACAGAAAACACATAACAAGTCACTTTGAAATTTTATGAAATATAATTTATGTGAAGTGGGAGTATAATATATTATTACTCACAATAAAGAACAAACAAAAATATAGAATTAGAAAATAATAAACAGATTGAAAGAACAACATCACAAAACAAGGAAGTTTAACACATAATATAAACACACACAAACATATGCAAATAACATTTTCTATATTGAATCTTATTACATTGTATATTTATAAAATTAATACTATAACTATATTCCTGATAATAATTGAAACATAGACTGTCCATATATCAATGAACATGAAACATTTTAAAAATAACACATAACATGGCCATTTACAATAAAATATAAACACCCATACGTTTTTTTTCATAAAACACTTCATGTGTTGAATCACGATTCTTTGAATATTTATTAAATTAAAACTAAAATTACTTCATTGATAAAAATTGAAACATATATTTTTCATATAATAATAAAAAAATTAATTTTTTATAAAAAATAATAAAAAGCTACAATAAAAATGACATATAACATCTTTGTTTACAACATGAGACAAACATTTCAAAGCATTCCTACACATTAAATTTTATGTTATTAAATATGTCTCTTTGAGGTGACCCAATCTAAACATGCATATATTTTACATCCCTTTTCATAATTTGAATATTAGATTCAAAAATAATCTCACAATCCAAGAACTCAAAGGTTTAGCATCATCAAAGATTAACTACATAAACATCTTATTACACATCATTGCCTCAACATCTCCCATAGGCATATATGTATAAAACTCCATTCTACACATAGCACTGCATATAATTTCATGGGGAAGTGAAAAACAAAAGGAGTGAGCTCAAATGCCCAATAAAGGAAAACTTATCAATGCGTCATAAAAGCTTTGATCATAAGCATGTGAGAAAACAAGAGCATGAGAGAAATATCCAATTAAAAATGATGACAGAACCATAAGAGTTCCCTATAAAGTATGATAAAAGGACATATCACTTCAAATGATCAAACATATACCATGGCATAAGGGTGTGAAAGTAAGAGACAATAATCACAAGACAAGGACCATAACATATGCATGTGACATAACATAGAAACATGACACAAAAATTGGCATAAAAACCATATCATAAGTCAATTCTAACTACCAAGACCATCATAACATAGTGGATCATACATCACTACATGTTTCCCATATCATAATGGACCAGATGCCACTACTTATTTACCATAGTGGATCGAGCATCACAACTAGTTTCCCATAATTATCTCATAAGATATATAAATATTTACCCAATACATTAGAGGGATATATAGATCTCACCCATCACATAATGATATATCATACATATGTATTCTACAAGAATTTGGAAACATTCATCATTCCTTCATAGCTTAATTAACCCATGGAAAAGAAACAGGTTTTCTGAAAACTTCCTTAAAAGACTATCACAAGACATACATATCAAGAATTTGGATGGTATCATATCCCCAATAAAGAATAATAATCATTAAAGTATGTTTACAAAGATGAAAAACACTTTTATAAAAGAATTAGAAATATTATTTGAAAGATAAGAAAACATATATTTTCCTTTTTGGTAAATTTTAAAATGAAAAATTCATAGAAAAATTGGAATATGATTTTCTTTGGAAAATCATGGGAACATGGAAAGGATACTTGATAAAAAATAATAGACATAGTAGTGGGAAAAAGTGATCAAACAATAAATGTTAAAAAAACATTTTTTTACACCTTTATAAAGAAAGTCCAAAATGGCATGTACAAAAAATATTAAAAAGATTCATTTTAAAACCTTTGTAAATGAAGTCAAAGATAGTTGAAAATGACCCTTTGGAGTATATATGAGAACATTATTTAAATAATATAAAGAATATGTAATGGAGGAAAAATATTTTGGTAAAAGGAATCTAAATTTTTAAAGTAACGATTTAAAATAAAACCCCTTATGAATTTTAAAATCAAAACCCCCTCAAAAGAAAGAACTTGATAAGGAACTTAAAATACTATTAGTATATGTATATTCATGATATAATATGTCAAATAGGTAGTGTATGCACCATATAAATGAAAATAGGTGTATAATATGAAACATGTCTTAATGAAGTTAAATTGAGATGAAAAACCCCCACCTTGGACATCTGCTTTTTCAAACACGTTGTAACTTTCCTGTATTCTAAATTTAGATTTGTTATTGGAATGAATAAAAACATTATTCATAGTTATTTTAATTTATAAAATCCATTTATAATTCTATATTACCTATATAATAATTTTTTGTTGTTAAATTTAACATTCGATTGTTAACCATTATGTTTCCCTTATGTGCTCTGGTTCGACAGTTTTGGTCCTTGAGTCTTGTTCATGGATTCATCATCTAAAAAATGTTCATTATAATTTAATAATTTTTTTGATATATTTATAGAGTTCGATATCCATTTTATAGAACTTATGTTTATGGTTTGCATGGAACACTTAAAAATTCCCTTTTTTCGATGATTGTTGAATTAACAAAATAACTGAATTTATTGGTAATTATAATTTTGAATATTGAAACTAAAAAATTATGAAAAAATCGTAAATTTATAACCATTACCTATTTTTTTCCAATATTTAAGTTTTATTAATTATTAATTAGATAAAAATCACAACAATGTCACTAGTGCAGAAATCGTTTTTTACGTCACCATTTTTTACGTCGGTTATATATAACCGACGTAACAATGCGGCGATTAGATTTTTTACGTCGGTTATTTTAATAACCGATGTTACAAATCGCGCCTGTTTGGTTTTTACGTCGGTTATCAAATAACCGACGTAAAAAACCAATGCGCGGGGGGTTTTTTTACGTCGGTTATTTTGTAACCGACGTAAAAAACCCGATATCGACGCGTTTTTTACGTCGGTTATCAAATAACCGACGTAAAAAACCAAAGCGCGGTGTGTTTTACGTCGGTTATTTTATAACCGACGTAAAAAACCCCCGTGGGCTTTGGTTTTTTACGTCGGTTATTTGATAACCGACGTAAAAAACGCGTCAATATCGGGTTTTCTACATCGGTTATTTTATAACCGACGTAAAAAACGCATCGATATCGGGTTTTCTACGTCAGTTATTTTATAACCGACGTAAAAAACACGTAGATATCGGGTTTTTTTACGTCGGTTATTTTGAAACCGACGTAAAAAACCAAAGCCCCGGGGGGTTTTTTACGTCGGTTTCCAAATAACCGACGTAAAAAAGCTAAAAAATAGTTTATAACGTCGGTTATATAATAACCGACGTTATAAAGCATTTAAAAAAATTAAAGCCCGTGTTCTGTCATTTACGATTTTTTCGATTGACAGTGGCCAGCTCGTCTCTCTCTCGCGCGGTAAACCGTAATCGGCTCGTCGATCGCCTGCATTACACTCATTTTAGCTTCATTGTTTATCTTCTTCACTGCTCTCGGATCTATCATCTCAACTCACGACATTCAAGTAAGACTTCCACGAATTTATTTCGTTCGTTTTTGTTTCGATTCTTGATGTGCTTTTCGTTCGTTTTTGAATCTCGTGGAATTTTTTTTATTGCAAATGGTTATTATGTTCATTCAACTCGCAACATTCAACTCGCAAATGATTATTAAAACATTGTGGATTAGCTTCAGCAAAATCTGAAAAATAATGGGTGGTACTGTAACGTTCCATTCTTCCAACAACATTATTATTTCCTACTTAGCTGGAATGTGTCTTTCTGGATGAAGATTGGTAGTACTTATTTTCTTAAAATCATATTTTCAATATGATTGTCCAGAAAATTATTTTCATGAATGAAATTGGACCAGGTACAATCGGTAATACCTATCCTTAAAATTTCATTCAACATTCTTACATCATAATATTTTTTCAAAAAATTATGATTTCTAGAACTCCTAGATCAGAAAACCATCATCTGTTTTCATCTGCATTCATAAAAATATCAATTCATACCTATTACAATCAAATATTTCATTCTGGACTCATGGTGAGTCTGATAATACATTTCTTCTTTCAGTCATCTCCTAAAAATGATGGACCTTTTCATGCAAAGTGTATCTGATTTCTTGAATACGATGGTATGTCCGATTTTCAATAAAACCAAGTGAGGTGATTTCTTTTATTATTAATAATTCATAAAAAAATTATAATACCTAAATATTATTATCATCCTTTTCAGATTTTTCATTATAAAAAAGGTAAAGGGTACTTTCTTTTCATTCTCAAGTTAAATTATATTTTTTATAAAGGTCTTTTCTATCTAGGTAGAAATAATTTAATGATAATTAGATTGAATTAGGTATATTATCTTATCTTACCATCCAAACACATTTTTATGTATTAATAATTATTATGTTTTGTAAAAACAATTATGACCCCCATTTCATTTTTGTTAGTTAATTGATCTATGAAAGTGTTATAAATGATTTGATGATCACGATTCACCCATATATATGGTTAGTCATTATGTGACATTTGGGTCCATAATATCCTTCTAATGCATTCGACAATGCATTATATATCATAGATCAATATGGGATACAGATGGATATACCATGTCCAATGTGTTATGTGATGTTCCTGGTAAGAAATATTATAATAAATTATAGGAAAGCTGATTAACATATCCCAATATGAGGTGAATGAAACTATGTTTTCCCTTGACATATGTTATGACTTATATGATTATGTTTGTGCCACACTCTTATGTTATTCTACATACCAATGTTGTGATCTTGTGAATAAGGTTTTTTAAATCATGTTCCCACTATCATATAAATCATGTCTTATGTTATGCTAAAATTGTTATACTTGGACTCAGGTTTTATGATCTATGATTATATAGAACTGTTTCACTTATCTTTTTGATCATGTGCTTTGTGTATGCTCTTATACCCCCATGGATATCTTTTTATGAGATTAGATATTATATTTATATATATCATGTTTACCCATAATGAGTATCATAAATCAAAACTTTTATTATTTTCATTCCCTAAGTTATAAAAATAAGTATTTTGTAGGATGATTCAAAAATTTAATCTGTGAGATGAGTTGATTTATGTGTGAAACCCAGGCCAAACACATATGTATTTTTTTATTGGTATTACATATATATAGTTCGACATATACTTTGTTTTACATTACCATGATATTAACATTACTTTTTCTAAAGAAATATTAATGTCCTTAGATTATATATCGGATCAAAAGGATATAGTAATTCTAATATATAATCAGAATGATCAGATAATATGACAATATTATTAAACATAAAACAAATGGTCTATATTCATATTTTTAACATGACACTTACGATGTATAGCTATTTGGTGTTGGGTACTTATGAAAACTACTACTACTTTCAATATTTGTTTTATATTTTAAATTGTTTTACATTCAAATTATGATTTTTTTCATATAAACATGTTTTGTCTTATCTTAAAAATATATATTTTTGTTGATATTTGTTATAGGTAATAATGAGTCTAAGTTGGATTACGGCACATCGAATGAGCAATGAATTTGAGGAAGGTGTTGATGCCTTTTTGGAATTTGCAAAACGAAATGTTCCAAGTAGTGACATTTTTTTCTGTACATGACTGAAATGTTTGAATATGAAGAAGTTGAAAAGTAGAGAGATAAAAGATCATCTGATATGTCATGGTTTTAATCCGAGTTACAGCCCTTGGGATTTGACATGGTGAAACTGGACGAAATGTCACTGATGATGATGATTCGCAAGATGGTAACTCCGATGGAATTGAAGAAATGATTCGCGATATTGTAGCAGAACAAATTGAGATAGAACCGACAGTTGCACGTCTATATGGTGATGCTGAAAAACCATTATATCCCGGTTGTACAGATTTTACGGTTCTGTCGGCGGTGTTAAGATTGATTAACCTAAAGGCGAAGCATGGATGGAGTGACAGAAGTTTTACAGAGCTGCTACAATTGAAGAAAGACATTCTTCCAAAAGATAACGATCTTCTAGATTCACATTACAAAGCCAAGAAAATATTATGCCCGATGGGATTGGGATACAAGAAAATACATGCCTGTCCGAATGACTGCATTATATATAGTAAGGAATATGAATTTCTGTCAGAGTGTCCAAAATGTGGGACATCACGGTATAAGGTGAAAGAAAAATCACAGGGTGATGTAGAGATTACAAAGCTCCCTTCAAAGGTATTTTGGTATCTTCCTATAATTAATCGTTTCAAACATTTATTTTTTAATTCACATGATGCAAAAAGGTTAAGATGGCATACTGAAGAGCGGGTATGTGATGAAAAAATACGTCATCCAGCTGATTGTCCACAATGGAAGAAAATTGATGCGCAATATTCTACATTTGGAAATGAAATAAGAAATCTCAGACTAGGGTTGTGCACAGATGGAATGAATCCATACCGAACACTCAGTAGCACACATAGTTCATGGCCTGTTTTATTGGTAATTTATAACCTCTCTCTTGAAGTTTGTATGAAGCGCAAATATGTCATGTTGAGTACAATGATCTCTGGTCCAAAGCAACCCGGTAATGATATTGATGTTTACTTGTCACCGTTGATTGATGATTTGAAACTGTTATGGGCTGATGGCATTAGGGTGTATGATTCTTATAAAATGGAATATTTTCAACTGCATGCAGTGCTTCTGTTCACTATAAATGACTTCCCAGCGTATGGAAATTTGTCTGGATACAGTGTTAAAGGGCATAAAGCATGTCCAATTTGCGAACAATAGACGTCCTATTGTCAATTGCATCATGGGAGGAAAACAATGTACATGGGTCATCGAAAGTTTTTGCCTATGGAACACCCTTATAGAAGACTAAAAAAGGCATTTAATGGCTCACAAGAATTTGATACTGCTCCAAAACCTTTATCCCATGATCTGTATTTTGAGAGGGTGAAAAACCTTGACATGACATTGGGAAAGACACAGAAATCTGGTAATGATAGACATATTTGGAAGAAAAGGTCAATATTTTTTGAGCTACCATATTGGAGGTATCATGAAGTTAAACATAATATTGATGTCATGCACGTGGAGAAGAATATCTGTGATTCTTTGATTGGAACATTGTTAGACATTAAAGGAAAGACTAAAGATGGGTTGAATGCAAGATTAGACTTACTATCAATGGGAATACGTTTGGAGTTAGCTCCCACTCCTAAAGGAAGACGAACATTTCTTCCCCTGGCTTGTCATACATTATCGAAGAGGGAGAAAATTAGCTTCTGTCAGTGTCTTCATGATACCAAAGTGCCTCAAGGTTATTCTTCTAATGTAAAATTTTTTGTCTCAATGAAGGACTTGAAGTTGATAGGTATGAAATCACATGATTGTCACGTCATGATGCAACAAATTCTACCAGTTACATTGCGTGGAATATTGCCCATTCGTGTCAGAAAGACTATAATGAAGTTGTGTTATTTTTTCAATTCAATTTGTAACAAGGTGATTGATGTGAATGATTTGAACATTTTGGAAAAGGATGCAATTTTAATACTTTGTCAATTGGAAATGTATTTTCCTCCAACTTTTTTTGATATAATGGTGCATTTAATGATTCATCTGGTTCGAGAAATAAATCTTTGTGGACCTGTATATCTTCGTTGGATGTATCCTTTTGAAAGGTATATGAAAATATTAAAGGGGTATGTTAAAAATCTATATCGACCTGAAGCCTCCATTATTGAAAAGTATATTTCTGAGGAGGTAGCAGAGTTTTGTACGAGCTACTTGGCTGCGGCACAACACATAGGTTTGACTCCATCTCGCCATGAACGAGTTAATAATGAGGGAAAGGGGATTCGCGGCGTGAAAGTCAAATCATTGTCAGCTGAACAGATGAAGAAATTAGAATCATACATCTTGAAGAACATAGCTGATGCTCAACTATATATCACATTGCACATTAATGAGTTGAAACAATGTCATCCAAAGAAGAAAGAAATGTGGATTTTGAATGAGCACAACAAAACTTTTTTGTCATGGATTAAAAAGACTTTGCTTGGTAGATCAGATGTATCAGAGACATTAAAATGGATAGTGGGTGGTCCATGTTTAAATGTGATAACATGGTCTGGTTATGACATTAATGGTTATACATTTCATACAAAAGCTCAGGACAACAGAAGTGCAGTTCAGAATAGTGGTGTATTGGTGTTTGCAGAAGCAATGCATTTTTCGAGTGCTAAGGACAAAAACCCAATTTCTGCATCAAATGCATATTATGGAGTGATTGAAGACATATGGGAGGTTGATTACTTTAAAATTAAAGTTCCCGTTTTTAACTGTAAATGGTTTAACGGTAACAACAGTGTCAGACACGATGAATTTGGAATGACACTTGTTAATCTGAATAGATTGGAAGACACAGCTGATTCTTTTATAATGGCAACACATGCAAAACAAATTTTTTATGTAGTAGATCAATTAGATATGCAGTGGGCTGTTGTTTTACAAGGGAAAAAACAATATGTTGGTGAGGATGAACTTGATGAATATGCTGGTTTATATGAGATCCCTACTTCAATGGAAATATTAACAGAACATAATGACGATCATGTTGAAGACATAGTTTGTGCCATAAGGAACGATCACGACGAAGGAATTTGGGAAAACAATCCATCTGTACATTCCTAAAATTACAGGTAACATATGTTTATTTCTTGTTTACATTTATTTTTTCCATAAATGTTAGATATTGTAAGTTTTTTATTTATTAAAATATGTTTTAAAATAAAATAAGTATATGTTATTGTTTGTTTTAAGTTTGTTTAGTTTACTTTATCATGTTTATTGTTGTACCCATCTCTCTTGGATTTTAATGATCACAATCACTCTCATCGTGTTCTAACCTGTTTTCAAGTGTTTTGATGCTAGGAAAAAGGTTGCCCAGGAGTTGGCCCAAGAAGGCTGATAGTGGACTCTCTGAGTCTACCGGCCAACCGGTGGATTCCCACCGGCCAGCCGGTGGTCTCTGGCAGAAGTATTGCTTTCTGCCAGAGCCACCGGTCAGCCGGTGTTAGTGCACCGGCCATCCGGTATGGGCACCGGCCAGCCGGAGGACCCAGGCAGTAGGCTTGCCCACTGCCTGGTGACACCGGCCAACCGGTGGATGACCACCGGCCAGTCGGTGGTCTCTGGCAGAAGCATTGCTTTCTTCCAGAGCCACCGGTCAGCCGGTGTTAGCGCACCGGCCAGCCGGTATGGGCACCGGCCAACCGGTTCTTGCCCACCGGCCAGCCGAAGGACCCAGGTTTTCCATTTTTTCCATTTTTTACCATCTTGACCATCTTGACCATATTTTCCATCTTTACCATTGTTTAACATGCTTACCATATTACCAATGTTTACTATTATGTAACCTAGTACACTTTTCTATTTTCTGATTACAGTAGTATTAAAATATTTGAATTTTTATATTTGTGAACTGACGTTTGTTTTTTTGATTTGAAGGATAATGACAGATCATTCATATGATCAACCACATGATTCTGGGGAGGAGCATATTGCTGGTCATACCTCTGGGGATGAACATTCACATGCTCCTATTACGACAAAGAGTTCAAAGGTTGGTAAACGTGGTTGCACACGTTTACCAAAATTATCACTTGCCCGTATGCAGGATCAGAGGATAGTAGTTGAGTTTGATGATGATGATATTCCTAGAGGTCCGAATGCCAAAGATTTTAAGAGTTTTGTTGCAACTCAGGCTAAGACCAAAGTAAGCATTCTGTATGATGATTAGAGAGGTGTGGATAAAGCGATTATCTCTCAGTTGTGGGAGACGATTTTGGTAAGATCTTTTGTCATTGTTTGAGCATTCTTTTAATGTTTCTGGTATATATAATATGTTTAAACTCTTTATCAGATGAAATTTGATATTCCTGACACTGGAGGAGTCAGGAAGAAATGCTTATCGTTGGCTGCCAGGAGATGGAGGGATTTCAAATCAACCCTCACATCTGATTTCATTTATGGTCATAGGAGTCATGACAATCCATGTCGTATATATCCTTTTATAGATGAAGACACATGGAGACAATTTTTTGAAATTAGAAAAAAAGAGTCATTTCTGGTAAGGTCAATGTAAACTTTTATATACTTTCTTATATAAATGATTTTATTAATGTTTTGTTAATGATTTCTTATTCTTAAATTACAGCAAACAAGGAAAGCTCATCAGGAGATCCAATCTAAAAATGTATACCCTCATAGTTTATCTCGGGGAGGGTATACATTATTGGAAGAAAAAATGATAGCAGAAAAATTTCAACAACTAAGAGCTGAGTCTTCAAGCTCTGGAGAGGTGGCCCCTCCACCCCCTCCATCTAGACATGAAAAATGGAAGAGAGCTCGGAAGGGAAAAAAAGGGAAATATCTTTCAGAAGAATTGAGAATCGTAGCTGAGAGGATTGTAAGATATCTATTTAATTTATTTAAGTTAACTTTTTTCTTCATATAAGTTTCAATCATTACAGAAATGTTCAATTAATTAATACAGGACTCTCTTGAGGAGCAAAGTTCAGAGGGGACATTTACAGCTACTGGAAGGGAAGATATTTTATTTGCAGCATTGGGAAGGCCCGAACATCCTGGTCGTGTAAGAGGATATCCGACAGGTGTATCGGTAAGAAAAGTGTTTCCACTTTCTTCAACTTCTAACATTGAGGGGGTTTATAAAAAAAAATAGAATCCTTGGAGGCTGAAGTTCAAAATATTAATGCGACGATGGAAGACAAGATTAGAGATTCGGTGTAGTCTATGTTTGCAGAAATGCAAAGACAATTTCAGACTGCAGCTCCCACTCCTCCACCTCCCCCTGAAGACCCCATTATTTATCCTCCACCTCCTCCAGTAGCTCCCACTCCCCCACCTCAGCCTGCGGACCCCATTATTTATCCTAAGCCTCCACCGCAGCTTCCTACATATTGCGAGTTGTATGTTGATGATTCTTAACATCATATAGTAGCATACGGGTTGGTATATTGTATAGGAGATACAGTTCATCATCAACAATTAGAGGTAGAGAATCAGAGGGTCACTGTACAGGATATTATAGATAGATCAGCTAGGGTACCAATACCTACAGATGAGGTGGCGACAGTTGGACAGAGTATCGACCATTTTTTAGTTTGGCCATCCAGACTTCTTCGACTCATTACCATAGAGGTATGAATCTTATATCTTTTATTTTATTTTTTTATTAAAGTTGTTTTATCATTTGAAAACTACTATAATTCTCAATTTTTTTTTCACAGGAATACTTCAAAGGTAAAGAAATACTGTATAGACAACAACAAAGACAACATGCTATGACATCAGATACAGATTCCAGTGGTCTTGGTAGATTGTCAAGATATTCACATTTGTTGTTGGGTTTTTATGAGTTTCCAATGGAATCTCATGTTTGTGGACGTGAAATAAGTGTGGGGATTACAAAATCTGATATCATGGAGCTTGTTACTGGAGATAAGTTGGGCATCAACGTGGTGCAAATTTTTTCCATGTAAGTCTTAACACCTTTTCCCTGCGTTATATTTATTAAAAATGTATACTTATATATGTTTTGTATTAGGTATCTTTATAAAATTTGTGAGAGGAATGAACTGACAGAAGTATATGGATTCATGGACCCGCAATTGATTTCCCCTGAAGCATGTGCATTGACTGAGGAACAAAGAATGGTTTATATTGCTGAAAGATTTGAAAAGAATATAATCCAACAATGTTGGATGATGCCTTTTTGTGAGAGGTATGAAACACATTTCTCTCAAAGAGTTAATTATCTTTTAACATAAAAAACCACTAACATTAAATTTC
The DNA here is from genome assembly GCA_963277665.1 of Viscum album. Classification (NCBI taxonomy): domain Eukaryota; kingdom Viridiplantae; phylum Streptophyta; class Magnoliopsida; order Santalales; family Viscaceae; genus Viscum; species Viscum album. The sequence continues at coordinate 371,406,099 of OY728137.1, forward strand.
CTTTTATCAGTAATCATTGGATGTTAGGGATTTTTTGCCCAAGGGAGAAAGCTCTTTATTGGATATGCTCTGTTCATGGTGATGTGCGGGCAAGTTTTAAGAATATATTGGAAAAGTAAGTTTCAATTTCTCAATAGTTTTATATATTATAATGAATTTTAAATTTACCTCATTCGTATTATTTTCTAACAGTGCATGGGTCTACTTTCGAAAAAACACAAAGAAAATAAATGCAAAGATAAAATATGTAAATGCGAAGGTAAATTTCCATTTATAATTTGTACTTTTTGATTTATTACATAAAAATAATATATTTAATTTACACTCATTCAAAACAGAATTGTCATGAACAAAAAGGCCTCATCGAATGCGGATATTATATGTTAAGATTTATGTATGAAATAATAACAACTGGGACAGTTGTGAATTTTGACCTGGTACGATTTCCTCTTAAACTTTGCCATAATATTTCAATTTGATTTATTCATTATACATGTTAACTATCTTCTTTTTCATTTGTAGCTTTTTGATGACCCTCAACCCTATACTGCTGAAGACATCAAACACGTACAAGTGGAGTGGTCAAATTATTTTATAGGTTTGATTGAATTTTAGTTGTCTATAATGTAAAATGTAATTTTGAATATTGTCATTTTAATTGTGTATTTGGTAGTTGTTTAGGTTTGATTTAGTTTTTTTTGAAGTTGACAGTGTAAGTTTTGAATGTTATATAAGTGAATGTTTAATTTTGCTCTACTTCTTGTTTTGGTCTACTTTTGATGGTTCTTCTGGTATGGATTTGGGTCTGTGGGGGAGGGGTTCCAAGTGTGTGGGGTTGTGTTCAGTGGGGTTGGGGGTGTCCAGCGGTCTGGGAGGGCTGTCCGGTGGGGTGGGGGGACAGTCCTGGGGGGTTGCAGGGATGTCCAGGGGTGTGGGAAGCCGGTCCAGGGCTGTGGGAGTGCTGTCCAGGGGTGGGGGGGTTGTCCATGGGTGTGGTGGGGGCTGTCAAGTGGGGTGAGGGGATGAGGAGGTGTTGTTCAGGCGGGTGGGGGGTTGTCGAGGGGTGTTTGGGGGTGTCCGGGGGTCGGGGGGCAGTCCATGAGTGTGGTGGGGGCTTCAATGGGGTGGGGGAGGGTTATCCAAGGGGTATACATGAGGGTGGGAGCTCCAATGGGGTGGGGGAGGGCTGTCCAGGGGGTATATATGAGGGTGAGGGCTCCAACGGGGTGGGGGAGGGCTGTCCATGGGGTATAAATGAGGGTGGATGCTGTCTAGTGGGTAAGTTTTATATGTTATCTATGTACATGCTTAATTTCGATGTACTTCTGTTTTTGTGGTACGATTTCTTGATTTGTTTTCTGGTTGATTCTGGTGGAGAGAAGATCACTACATTCTGTTTAAAAAAAAATTGGGTTTATCACGTCGGTTATTTAATAACCGACGTGATAAAATGCCTGGAAAATAGTTTATCACGTCGGTTATTTAATAACCGACGTGATAAAAGGTCTGCAGAATGGTTTATCACGTCGGTTATTTAATAACCGACGTGATAAAAGGCCTGGAGAATGGTTTATCACGTCGGTTATTTAATAACCGACGTGATAAAGTGCCTGGAGAATGGTTTAGCACGTCGGTTATTGAATAACCGACGTGCTAAACGGCCTGGAAAATGTTTTATCACGTCGGTTATTCAATAACCGACGTGATAAACCGCCTCCCTCCGGTTTATCACGGCGGTTATACAATAACCGACGTGATAAACCCCCCTCCCCTGGTTTTTCACGTCGGTTTTATATGAACCGACGTGATAAACCATGCTCAGCCCAGTTTATCACGTCGGTTCTTATAGAACGGACGTGATAAACCGCCCTCACCCCACTTTATCACGTCGGTTCTATATGAACCGACGTGATATACCCCCCTCGCCCCTGTTTATCACGTCGGTTGTTTAAGAACAGACGTGATAAACCATTGTCCAGGACGTTTATCACGTCGGTTCTTTAATAACCGATGTGATAAACCATTCTCCAGGCCCTTTATCACGTCGGTTCTAAAATAACCGACGTGATAAACATCGCGATTTTATGTTTTTGACGTCGGTTTTTAAATAACCGACGTAAAAAACCTTATTTATAACGTCGCACGTATTAACGTCGGCTAGAAACCGACGTAAAAAATTAAAAATAACCGACGTAAAAAACGTTTTCTGCACTAGTGTGTTCATGTAGGTGGTAAAACCAACCAAAATAAGAACACATTATAACGATTGAATGAGTAAGAACATGCTATTGTGCATTGATAATATAACTTTTACAAAATATTAATGGTTTCAATTTTTTTAAATTGATAAATTAGATTCAATAAGAGGTATATAAATAAGATATAGAATAATAATCAAGAATAAGACATTTTTTACATTGAGTGCTTGAATCTCCTTTTGAAGGACCTCTTGGAAATGAGAGATTTAAGACTTCTTCTTGAGACTAGAAGGTCAAAAAAATGGGAGAAGATTATTAGGGAAGGAAATATGTAAGAGAAATGAGAATGATTTTATTTTTTTTGTGTGGAGTTTAAGGGGTGGAGGAGGGATCATTTTTTAAGTGAGAGGAGTGAAATTTATGTAATATTGATTTCTTAATATAAAAGGGAAAGTAATAATCATGAAAATTGGATCCAAATTATCCAAATTTTGTTGATAAGACATGGGAAATCTAGAATCCACTCATCCAATCAATTAGATATAATATTTTTTTGATATTTGTGGCCTTATCTCTCAATTTAACCACATGTTAACTATTTAAACCCATGTTGTGATAACTAACTTTTACCATGGTAACTTATTTTTTTATGAATAAAAATGAAATTGAACTTATTACCCAATTTGAACATTTTGATTCAAAATTTTAAATACATATTAAAATATAAAATTTCTAAAGGTGGTAAAAATTAATTTTAATATAGGTACGCTTAGTGTAATAAAAACACTTTTTATAAAAATTCCCTTCTTAAGCATAAAAATAAATTTACACCAAAATCATATATAAAACGATTCCCATGAAATTTATTGGTTTATTTTTAAATAAATAATAGTTTTTTTTTGTCTTTAAAAGAAATAAAAAACTGAATGAATCATTGTGAATACTTAATTAAAGGAAAAGGACCAAAATAATTTTATATTAGAATTAAATGCAACTTGTCTTCTAAAAAGTCAAGCATGGATTTATAAATTCAACATATTAATTTTAAATGAATTATTTTACTCCTTAAATTAATTTTTGGTTGAGAAAAATGTTTTATATATTTTTAATTCATGATTATAACATAATGATGTCATAAAATTTACTATATTTGTAAAAGTTGTATTTTCACTATTCACTTAAAAACCAGTTTTCTTAGAAAAATATCAAAATTAAAAAAAAAACTTATTTTTACATGATGAATCCAAAAAATTAATTTCATTTTATCATAATTAAATTCTAAAATTTAGAAATTTTTCTTTTAAATAAAACATATATAATATATAATAAAAACAACGTTTTAAACAAAACATTCTTGTTTAACCATGAATAATTAAATTTAGATTCCTTATAGTTGCTTAATTATTTTTTGTATGTTATTAATTTATCATCCCTTAAATTTTATCAATACATTCTATTGATATCATTCTATAAAAGTAATAAATTTAATAAAAATGTAAATTTTATAAGAATGAAAAATGCATAAACTACACATAATAATGAAAACATATAAAATTTATCATGTTAATAATTACATGTTTATATCATCCTAATTTATACTTATAAAACCCCACATGAACTATGCATAATATATAATGGTAAGACATGCATTGGTAGCAGTCATAGGTGGTGGTTTAGCTAGCATGGATCTCATTGCGATTTCCACCGGTTGTTCCTCATAAGAGAGATCATGTTCCAATTGCACAACTTTTGAGATTGATACATGTGATGCATCTGGTATATACTTCTTTAAAAGTGATACATGGAACCCAACATATACTTGTGAGAGATTTGTAAAGAGTAATAAGTGAGAAGCTACAAACCCAACAAGATCAATAATCTAGAGGGGAACAATGTACCTAGGGCTCAACTGCATATTCTTCCCAAATATCATAATTTTCTTACAAGGAGATATTTGAAGGAACTCCCTATCATAAACTTTGCACCCTATATCTCATCAATGATTACCATCATAGCTATTTTATTGAATTTATGATTCTTTCATGTGTCACTGAATGGTTTGAACCTTCTCTGTCATTTTTTGGACAAGATTAGGTCTTAATATCTTCATAATGACCTACATCATTACAAGTTGTGAATTTCAGAGAAATTTAAAATTTTCATTTTAGAGGCAGGGAAGTTTCATGAATTGAGACTTAGATCGGGAGTCTAAGTTTTGGAATATCTTAATGAGATATTTTAGACAAGGATCAAGGCCCAGATGGTGTCTTGAGTGCTCGGGTGAAGGTAAGAGTGGGGTTGGGGTGGCTCTTGAGGGTCAAACCATGATTGGGCATGCCTCAAGAATGGGCTCTATTCCCAAGAGTAATCATGCCATAACTGGATATGGGTCATGCCGGGGTGGAGGATGGCCAAGGGCTAGGCCCCCTATTTATTTTGGTTATACAACGACCCCTGCTCACATTGAAAATAAGTTGGGTAAAATGGGGTGTCATGCTATAATCCCTTAGGGTCACACCAATATCTAGTTCTAGGTTCCCCTTTTTAGGTTCTATTTGGTAATTTCCCAATGGTTTCTATTTGGAACCTCCTCAGGATCTTTCATTATAGATGTGTAAGAGGGGTAAGATCCATCTTGGATCTTCCTTTTCTCCCGCTTGGTTCCCCTTTGATCCAGGTGATTAAGGAGTGATTCATCACATGGATTATAGGTAAGATATCTCATTTTATTCCCCTTATTCCTCTTATTCATTTCCTTTTATTTTGGGTTCATTGTTCAGGATTTTATAGTGATGATTTCACCAGAACATGGTAAAATCACCCCACTTCATGGGGATTTCATATACAGCTTGTAGAGGATGTCCCGTGAGGAGGTATTTAATCCTTCGTTTATCATTATATTTAAGGTATGTTTCCAAGTGGAATTTTTTAGGATTTTTGGTGATTTTTTGGTGAAATTAATCATTGATTCGAGTGTTTATTTTGGGGATTTTGTGTATCTTAGGTCTAGGTGCATTTCAGGAGTGGACCACACCCCATTTCTTGTTGTTTCAGTGCTATGTGAACACCTGATGATTTTATCATTGATTATTCCATTTTTTTGGTTTTAAATGTATAATCTAATAATTTAACATTGTTTTTTGATGAGATAGGTTATTGTGGACTTGAAGAAGTTTAGTATGAGAATAAGATAGTTTTTTGGACCACTGAATGAGGTAGGTGGCCTTGAATTTATTTGATTCACTTGTTTGATTAGTGATTTTATGTTTATGTTCCATAATTATTATATTTGTATGCATGTTTCATGACTTATGTGATCTTACTATAAATTAGGATGATATCTCATCGACCTAATAGTCAACATGGAATGCATTGATTGCTTAATGGTTTGATGGTGACACCTTGGTCGAATAAGTTCTAGTGACCCTCTTTATGGTTTTCTTGGTAGAGTTTGTTTTATTTAAAATATAAAATAATTTACTTTTAAAATACATTTTAAAAAAGTTCTGACTGAAATGTAATTTTCAAGGGAAAAGTGGTGATTTGAGAATGAGATTTTAAATGGTATTTCAAAATGAAAGTAGGGGTTTATAAAGAATATTTTTATGGGATTTTTTTTCCAAGATACTTTCATGAGTAAAAAAATATGGGATGTTAAATATAAATGGTTTAAAAATAGGATTTGACTTGGTTTACAAATGGAATATAAAGAGGCTTGATTGAGTTGTTTTGGTTTGCTTAAACTATTGTGGGAAATTCCCTATTTTCCAAATCTTGTGTGCTTATTTTTCTTCATGTTTATGCTTTCTTAATGTCTATTTTGTTGCATGATGATTCATGTTGTGTGCATAGCCCTATGAGAATTTTTTTAGTATCACAGTGATGTGTTGGTTTAGATAGATGTGATAGAACCCTTATAGAGTTTATATGGGTATTGGGATGAGTTTTAGGTGAGGGACTAGGTCTGAGTGACTAGTGTAGGTTCCAGGCACAATGAAAGCATGCATTGGGCAGTTCCCAACTTTGATTTTTTCCATAATCGATGATCAATATCTGATCTATACGATGATGAACACCGTGATCCATAGAATTGAGTCAAATAAATAGAAAATAAATAATTGCATTGGAACCAAGATAGAGGAGATAAACACATATTTTTTATAATTAATTTAATTAGATAAAGAATTACCTCTAAGGAATTATTTCTTCATTAATGAGTCTGACAATAAATCTATGGTGCACCATCATTGTGTTGTAGAAACCAAGTGTAGATTTCCTCTATTGGTGATCCACATGTGTTCTAGGAATCTCTAGATTTCACCGAAAGAGTCTTCGGGTGATAGCAAGAAAAATCCTTGTGCTTTCATCATCCGCCTTGATCGCCTTGAGAATCACTTCCAAATTTTTCTCCTTGATTTGGTAGAGGAGGATTACTCGACATTATTAGGAGTGTTCTTGGAGAAGGATAGATCTCTAGGCTTGAGAGGATTCTCCAAGATTGTTGCGTACAACTAAAAAAATGAATTGGATCATGAGAAAATAACATAACTGGGTATTTATATTGCTAGGGTTAAGATAAAATAATTAATTTAGTGCCCTTAATTATTTATTTAATCCCAAAAAATCCCCATGTCAAATAACAATACTAATATTATTATTTATCGATATGCGCTTAACTTGATAATTATAATTAAATATTATTTAATCAAATAATATTCAATGTTATTATTTCTCACTGGACCATTAAACTCAGTCTTCCATTCCTCCACAATATTTATCAGACCTTTAATAATGTCTATTTATTTATTAAATAAATATCACTGTATTATTCACCAATAAATAAATAAATATTATATTTACTAAATAGTAAATAAATATTTATATGTGATCAAGAATACATGAATAATTATTAAACCATATATGAGAATAATATTTATTCAACCTATTAAATAATAAATAATAATATATTATTTAATTGAGATTTTGGATATACTTAGTGTGTGACCCTCTAGGCCCCTTTCTCAGTGGCATTAGGAAAAGTAGCCTAAAGTCCATGGTTAACATCTAGAAACACGCCAAGGTACCCATAGAGAAAGAATTTAACACCGCAACAACATGTCACCTCATACGAATGCTTACTATGTAATATAATTTCTTTATCATGATATCTCAAATTAAGAAGGTTGCATGTCGGTGCCATCAACCTATGTGCTCAATGTCTCTTTCTTTGACTTTATGGAAATAAAAATTGCCTATAGAACACCATGGACATGGATTTATTTAAGATATATCATTTCCATAAAAGGTCCTAAGATATTAACTTTTGTTAAAGAATGGAAAGGACAAATGCTTTCCCGCATTATTCATTAATACAATATTACTCGTGATGCACACAACGTATCCTACCTCACCGCAAACATCTGTCATCACAATTTTCATCAATACATCTAAGTACACGACTCATAATAATCATTAATAATTATCTTAAAGTCTAAGTACCAATACACACGTCTGTAGATAGGAACATCCAATGACACATATAAATGTGGATTTCCTACTGGTGGGTCTCATTCTCATAATATCCATATTGGATATTACCATGGGTGTACACCATGAGAAGGTGCCTTAATATCCTATGCGTCTCCACCCTGATAGCCTATATTATTTTTCTCCCTCAAATGATATATTCAGGCTATAGAATATATATTCAAGAATAGTGATGTAGAACTTCCAAGTTCCCATCACATCGGGGAACTACTATGACCTTTTAGTGCGACAAATACTCTTAGAACATCATCACAAACTTTTTCATGAATAAGAACAACCATTATGTGTTAAGTAGTTTATTAATATTCAAAACCATGAATACAAGTTTATCATAAAGTACAAAAAAGTTGGTTATATGGCACAAACTCCAACAAACTCACACTTGCACTAGAGCCAACTACTAACAACCTTAAGTCTTATAGCTCTCAAATGATACTCATGATTCTACTGAGATAGGACTTTAGTTAAGGGGTCCACCAAGTTCTCTTCCATGGGGTACTATGTTCACTAAAAATTTACCCCTCTGATAGAAATACCTCAATAGGTGATACTTCTCGAGTATATTCTTTGTCCATTGGTGTGATCTTGGCTCTTTTTTATGAGCCACTGCTGTAGTATTATCATAATAAAATGTGATAGGTTCTTTATTTCTAGGTAACACATCAAGATCTTGGATAAAGTTTTGAATCCAAATGGCTTCCTTAGATACATCAGAAGCCGCTATATACTCAGAATTCATTGTAGAATCAGAAAAAACTAGTTGCTTTGAACTCTTCTATCTCACAAATCCTCCATTGAGACAAAAAAAATATCATGATTATGACTTCATATCATTCTGATCTGTCTAAAAACTAGCATCAGTATAACCCCTGATGACCAGCTCCTCATCTCCTCTACACACCAGGAACATATCCTTAGTTCTTCTTAGATACTTAAGGGATAACCTTAACATCAGTCCAATGCTATTCTTTTAGATCTTCCTGATATCTACCTACCATGCTCAATGCATAGGCAACATCAAGTATAGTAAATAACATAACATACATGATTGATCCTATCATAGAAGCGTATGGGATCTTACACATTCTATCTTTCTCATGTTGTGTTTGAGGACACATTTTCTTAGAAATATGTAAACCACATGACATTGGAACCAATACCCTATTGAATTATTCCATACTAAATCTCTTTAGTATCTATTCAATATATGTACTTTAACTTAGTAAAAGAAGCCTCTTGGATCTATCATGGATGATATTGATCCCTATAATGTAGGATTCTTCACCTAAGTCCTTCATAGAGAAACACTTATTTAACCAGTCCTTAACAGATTGTAAGACTAGTATGTCATTTATAATAAGTAGTATGTCATCAACATACACTACTAAGATAACAACCACATTAACATTAAAACTTTTGTAAACACATGGATCACATTCGTTCTTAATGAAACCAAATTATTTTATGGCTTCATCAAATCAAATGTTCTATGACCTAGATGCTTTCTTTAATTCATAAATGGATCTGTGCAACTTGAAAATCCTTTTGGTATCACCTGGAGTCACAAACCCTTCTGGTTGTGTCATAAAGACATCTTCCTGAAGGTTCCCATTAAGGAATGTAGTTTGGACATCCATCTTCCAAATATCATAGTCATGGTAAGATGCTATAGAAAATATGATTATGATGGATTTAAACATGGAAATAGGCAAAAAGGTTTCATTGTAGTCAATTCCTTGACATTGTTTAAACCCTTTACCCACTAGCCTTGCTTTATAGGTACTTACTTTACCTTCCATGTCTATTTTCCTCTTGAATACCCATTTTAATCTAATATGATTTACATTAACTGTCTCATCGAACAAAACCCAAACTTGGTTCTGATACATGGAATCCATTTCAGAATTCATGACTTCTTTCTATCTTGCAGCTTCTAAGATCTCTACTGCCTACTTGTAGGAGATCAGTTCATCATTGTAAACCAATAATGAGTCACCATCCTTAGTGACCAGAAAACCATATATCTCTGGTTCTCTTACCTCTCTTACACTCCTATGCAGTACTTGTATTTTAAGAACTAATTCTTCCATAGGGACCTATGAAATCTGTTCTTGCACCAACTCCTGTGTATCTTGATTATAAACTTCATCAAAGTCAATCTTACTCTTACTATCCATTTTGAGGATGTGATCCCTCTCAGGAAAGAAGAATTGTATAGAAATAATCACTTTCTTGTATGAGGGGTTGTATAGGTAGTATCCATTTGTTTCCTTGGGATACCCTATAAAGATACACATCATACCCCAGGGTGCTAGTTTGTTTCCTGTGAAAGCCTTAAAAAAAAACCTCACAACCCCATTCATGTGTATTCAACAAAATGGGTTTCTTTATACTCTATATCTCAAAGGGAACTCCATTTTCTACTTTAGTTGGTACTTAGTTTAATGTGTATTATGCAGTTTGTAATTTATATCCTCAAAAGGACAATGAAATATCAGCATGCCTCATCATCAACCTTACCATGTCCAACAAGGTACAGTTCCTCCTTTCTCTAACACTATTCCATTGTGGTGTATAAGTTTTAGTGATTTCAGATAGAATCCCAAACTCCCATATAAAGTCGATGAACTCTTGGTTAATCTATTCACCACCTTGATCTAATCAAATATTCTTTATCTTATTACTAGGATGATTCTCTAATTCATTCCTAAATTCCTTGAATTTCTAAAATGACATAGACTTATACCTTATCAAGTAGATATATACATATCTACTCAAGTCATTAGTAAAAGTTATAAAGTAAGAATATCCACCTCTGACTTCTATTGGAAATAGTCCACACACATCAGTGTGTACCAATCCTAAAAGTTCTATGACCCTTTCACCCTATCCAAAAAATGGTGCTTTGGTCATTTTTTCTTATAAAAAATCATGAAATCTATCAAGTGGTTTTAGATTATAAGATTCTAAATAACCATATTGATAGAGATTTGTCAAACGCTTCTTGTTTACATGACCAAGATGGTGATGCCCTAATTGGGTGTTATATGAGTCATGCGAAAATGATTTGTTATCGATTTTCAACACTTGGTTTTCCTAATTTAATAAATAAAGGACATTATTTAAACATTCCATACCATAACATATTTTTTCCTTATAAAAGAAAAAAAATTTATTTACAAACTTTAAAATAAACCCATCTGTATCTAAACATGACATAGAAATTATGTTTTTGGTAACTATAGGTACATAATAAAAATCTCTTAAAACCAAAATCATTCCTGTTGGAAATGAAAGTGATAGTCACTAATGTACATAACATCTAGCCTCACACCATTGACAAATCATAGATCCACCTCTCCTCTTACAATATTTTAGAATCTACTTGGTTTCTATATTTGGATATAGATGTGAGCACCACAAGCTGTATCTAATACCCCATGTGTAGATATTGAAAGATTGAATTCGATAACGAATGAACCTCTAGATTCACCACACTTTTGGGTGTATTTATTATTCCAATTTCCTAGCTTTCCACATGAAAAAATACTACATCCTTTTCCTCACCCTACCTCTGGATCTTCCCCTTCTTGGTAAGATGGTGCATGGGTTCTTTAGACTATTTATAAGTCTTGGGCCCCTTTACCTTGTCCTTACTTCTCTTATTCACTATAAGGACCATGAGTTTATCATACCCCATGTCCTTATCCACTTGGATAATCAAGGTCAAAAGTTCTAAAAGACTCTTCTCACTATTTCTCATATTATAGTTCACAATAAAGACCGTGAAGGTCTTAGACAGTGATGAAAGTATGATATCTGTACTCAACTCATCTGAGAATTTAATACCTAAGATTTATAGGAATTAAATTCAGCCAATAAGCTTGACTAAATGAGGCCCAACTAGAATAGAATCTCTAAGATTAGTTGTGAACAAAGCATTGGAGATCTCATACCTCTCTTATCTCGCCTTCTCTCGATAGAGATATCAAAGGCGAGGCATCATGCCACAGGCTTTCATATCTTCATATAGCTTCAAAAGATCATTGAACATGGATGATATCATGAAGCACTGAACATCTATAGCATAATTTAGATATTTATCATATAGAGATAGTTCTTCATCACTTGCCTCATTTCCAGGTGCAACTAGTAAAGGTTCTTCCAGCATATACAATTTCCTTTCATGGTGAAGGATGACACATAGGTTCCTTTGCCACTCTTGGAAATTTGTGTTGGTGAGAAGGTTTTCCTTTTCAAGTATGAATCAAAATGATATGTTTGATGTCTAAAAAATAATATGATTAGAATTTTAGTAATTTATATAATAAACTTAGACAAATAAATAAATAATATATTTATTTATCTCCCACTATTTTATTGAAACCCAATAGCCCTTACTATTAGATTCAGAATATCCTATTTCTTGGACATTCTAGTGGAAATGATCCATATTCCCCTTCTCATTACCCAAAATTTGGTTATTCAAGAAGCTTGAATTGTTTTAGGTAGGCATTCCAAATTCCAACTGCATTAACTCACATTTCCTTGATCTGTTAAGTGGACTCCACAATCCTAAAATTATTAATTTATATTTTCTCAACCTTTAATTCTCAGTTACACCAAGTTATACTTTGGTAATAAACTCTTGATGTGAACCAAGTTAATTCAACCCAAAACCTCAGGTTATAATTCCCCAATAATTAAAAGAACCCCAACTTTGATTGGTCAAGCACTTTGAACTATGGTGCAATTCTAACCGAAGTAATGGAAGGCTATACCGACTTAATATTTTATTAAGGGATTTTATCCTTTTATTTATAAATTTCAAATTATTATCTTTATCAAATGCTTGTTAATATTAAGTGGGATTAATTAAGTGATTAACCATGTCTTAGATAATATTTACGCATAACCCACTTTATTTTAGTTCTATCTTGCATACTTGTTATTTCATTAATTTTGCGATCATGACAATACATCCATAATGAAATAACCATGAAACTGATATAAATAAAATAAAGGGTATGATCATGATCTCATACTAATGGTTAGTTTATCTAGCGGTTGATAAACTAACTGTTGACCTAGGGGAGAAACACCTTGAACCAATTGAGGTTTGTCTTTACATCTTTACACCCATCCACCTTTGTATCTCCTTAGATTAGTTTTTTCTCAGATCTAAACTTGAACCTCCTCCACTAGCTTGGGAGTTACATCCATTACATATGCCTTTTACTCACATGTAGGTGAGGGGAAAAGGGGGTTTATATAAAATAAACCATGGGTGCAAAAGCCCTATATAATAATGAGGAGAGAAGGCACGCAAGACAACAATTTAATTTAATAATAAATTAAATGAAACCAATCATATACAAAAGGTCTTGTCTATCTCATGATCATCCACATTCATGCAATGAATTACACATATAATAAAACTATAATTCAATTATTTAATCATTATTATTTAAGATAAATAATGCTCGAATCGATTAATTATTATCTTTAATTAATCAATCATTTTATCTCAATTCTTATATGAATTTCCTTGATAATTTAATCCATTATAATTTTAAAAAAATTAAATAAATACATTTAAAATTAACTATGTATATAACTTGTACCTTGTAGGAAACATGGAGAATACCCATCTAATTATACCCAACATGTATTATACTTGTATATTGTTTTAATCTTGTGACATATTGTATATAAGACTTATCACATACTTTCATAATGTGCACTTCATAAATGATTACATGAATTACATGATTTGTTAGTCATTTGTTATGCTTCAATGCACGTAGAGTAACAACTTGTAATACAACTCATACATGATATAAAGATCTAAACATTACGTAGATATTAATTAAATATTTAAATATTTATATATATTAAAATATATCACATGGTGTATCTTATCTTTATGACCACACACAAGTACATGTCTTAATGTTTACATAGTAAAATAAATAAAATTTAAATCTATGTAACTTGGTATAAGTACACAATGTGTAAATCCAATCTACACAGCATGTACACCTCTCACCATCTATGTGAGACACATGTCTAGGGACTCAATGTGTAGTCTATGCCTTGGAATATTTAGAGTACATGGTGTGTCCAATGATCCACATGACTTGTTAATTCCATGTTACATGGTCACTAGTCAGGTAGGCCATATATAGAATACATAGCTCATCTCTGACCCAAAGGGACTACCCGTCGTGTACATGGGCTACACAGCGTGTCCTCCGGTTTACCATGCACCTGTCTGTCCTGATCAACATGCAGTGTAAGAATTAACTACATCACATGTAATTAATTCAGATGGGTTGAGTAATTACTGAATTAACTCATGGTGCATTGAACACAACTACATGGCTATAACTCTGGTTACATGGTGTGTTGTTATCTGGGCAGAATCCTTGGCACCTCCATATGAGTTCCTCTATTTTATTTTAATCAAAAAATTAAACATCTTGATTAGATCTATGAGAAACGAATGAGGAATAATAATATATCACAATTTAGATTAAAATAATGATTAAAATTGAATTGAAAAACTAAATTAAAAATTTTTAGATCACCAATGATTTTTTAAATAATTATACTCTGATACCACTTTTAGATTCTGGGCGTAATGGAAGCATGCATTGTGCGGTGCCCAACTTTGATTTTTGTATAATTCATGATCAATCAGAGATCTATACGATGATGAATGCCATGATCCATATAATTGAGTCAAAGAAATAGAAAATAAATAATTGCACTGGAAACAAGAGATAGGATCTCAACACATATTGTTTATAATTAATTTAATTATATAAATAATTAACCCTAAGTAATTATTTCTTCATTGATGAGTTCGATGATGTATCTACAATGAACCTTCATTGTGTTATAGAAACCAAGTATAGATTTCCTATATCTATGATCCACATGTATTTCATGAATCTCCAGACATCGATGAATGAGTCTCCAGGTGCTAGCATGGAAAATCCTTGTGCTTACATTGTCTGCCTTGATCGCCTTGAGAATTTCTTCCAAAGAATTCTCCTTAATATAGTGTAGGAGGATTTCTTACCATTATTGGGAGATTTCTTGGAGAAAGGGAGCTCTCTAGGCTTGAGAGTATTCTACAATATTGTTTTTCACAACCAAAAAAATGAATTGGCTCATGAGAAAATAATATAACTAGGTATTTATATTTTTAGGGTTAAAATAAAATAATTACACAAGTGACCTTAATTATTTATTTAATCTTAGAAAATCCCCATTTCAAATAATAATGCTAATATTATTATTTCTTGACATGAGATTAACTTTCGATTTATAATTAAATATTATTTAATCAAATAATATTCAATATTATTATTTTTCACCAGACCATTAAACTAATCCCTTCATTCCTCCATAATATTTATCAGACCTTGAATAATTTTTATTTATTTATTAAATAAATACTACTGCATTATTCACCAATAAATAATTAAATATTATATTTACTAAACAAAAAATAAATATTTATATGTGATCAAGCATACATGAATAATTATTAAAATATGTATAAGAATAATATTTATTCAACATGTTAAATAATAAATAATAATATATTATTTAACGAAGATTCCGGATACACTTAGTGTGTGACCCTCTAGGTCCCTTTCTCAATGGAATTAGGAGAAGCAGCCTAATGTCCAAGGTTAGAATATAGGAACACACCGAGGCACCCATAGAGAAAGAAGTTAATGCCACAACAAAATATCACCTCATATGAATGCTTACTATATAGTATAATCCCTTTATCATGATATCTCAAATCAAGCAGGTTACATGTCAGTGCCATTAATCTATGTGCTCGATGTCTCTTTATTTGACTTTCTAGAAATAAAACTTCCCTATAGAGCACCATGAACATGGATTTATTTAGGCTATATCATTTCAATAAAATGTTTTGAGATATTAACTTCCATTAAATAACGTAAGGGATAAATCCTTTCTTGCATTATTCATTAATGAAATATTACTTGTGATGCACCCAACGTATCCTACCTCACCGCAAACATTTTTCATCACAATCTTCATCAATACATCTAAGTGCGTGACTCATAATAATCATTAATAATAATCTTAAAGTCAAGGACCAATACAAACGTCCGTAGATAGGAACATCTAATGACACATAGAAATGTGGATGTTCTACTGGCGGGTCTCATTATCATAATATCTATACTGGATATTACCAAGGTCGTACACCATGATAAGGTGCCTTAAATTCCTATGAGTCTCCAACCCTAATATCCTATATCATTTATGTTCCTCAAATGATATCTTTTGTATATAGAACATATATTCAAGAATAGTATCATAGCACTTCTGAGTTCTCATCATAGCGAGGAACTACTATGACCTTTTAGTGTGATAACTACTCTTAAGACATTATCAAATACCATTTCACACAAAATAACAATCATGAGATGATTAGTAATTTATTAATATTCAAAACCATGAATACAAGTTTATCATAAAGTACAAATAATTTGGTTCTAGGGCACCAACTCCAACAACTAGTGCCCTAGCTATGAGTTGGTGAGTTGTGAGATAGGATGCATGCCCTATTTACTATTTCCAATGTGTACTTAATGATATACTTATAATAGGATATGAATACTAGTGTGGGAGAGGATATTGAGTCCTGACCCTTCAATGAGTGATATGGAACTGGCAGGACAACCATGGGTGATATGAGGTCCTAATTATGTGTAAATGATTAGGCCAACCTTGATTGATAAGGCGTGACTTGAGATGGGATGTGTGGCCTCCCTTGAGTGATAAGGGCTAGCTAGGGTACTTTATGTGCACTATCCCTTGAGTGGGATAGAATGACTTGGATAGTTGTCATGTGACCTCCATTGATAAAGAAGGTATGGTTTGAGACTTGAGGACACCCTACCTCGATCCTTCATATAACAACTACGAATTGGCATGTAACTTACCTTGAGTAAAAAGGGATGATTCAAGATTTAACTATACATCCTATCCTACATATTTTGTATATGTTGGACTTAGTATAAAACCCTACCTTGTGTCATCGGGTATGGGTTTTAGTTACGGTACTTGTTGACTTCTTCCTTCTAGTATAGTGCCAAATCAGGTAGGTTCGGGTGTCACGGTGTTCTTGTTAACACATGATGACATGACTTTGTATATTGTATATGAATTTCATGTTATGTTTCTGGGTAGTTTTTCTTCACAAGAATGATTAAAATTATTATATATGTATTTCATTCATATCCCCTGGATTACAACATTACTCAGCATCATTGAGGCATTGAGGATTCTTACCAGACCGTTGGACTCATCCCCTACCCGCTTACACAACATGAGTTTCGATGTATGTGGGTAGACATTCCTATTTTATCTCAAGAAATATGTATCACTTGGAGTTGTATACATGGTTTGGTTAGTAGGATATGGAGGTTGAGTATTCAATAGGATGATTATGTGAGTTGAGATGGAGGCGGTGTAGTTTACTTTTAGATTTTTTATAGCATGTACTGGCTAATCTATCATTTATTTATACGATGCTTGATTTATTTTTTTATCTATTACTATTGATCTATTATGTTTCTATGAAATATATAAATAGTTTCACTACTTTATATTCTAGGCTTTGAGGTCCCTATTTGATCCTTGTTTTATGTCTACATGTTTTTAGAGATTTCTATTATATGGATGGGTCATGCTGAATTTTTGGTAGATTCGAGCATGATACCTAAACCTTTTTTAGATGGAATATTCCCCCATAACCATATCATATCTTCAATGATATTCTAAAGCCTCTGATATATGGGTAGGCATGCCTGGGGACATTTAGTGACACCCACTCTAGTGTTGTTTTGGTGATCTAGGTTGAGGAGTTACAAATTGGCACCAGAGATTATTTTAGGACGGGAAGTGTTAATTAAAGTTGGAGTTAGATTTTCATGTATCAAGAGGTATACCGAGTGCATTAATTTACTACATAGATTCAATTGAAACCCAAGTTTCCAAGGGATGTCCAATTTTAGGATTAAGCACCCTTGGGAAAGTGAGGTGTTAGTTTGGACTGAGAATCATAATGTGTGATGTGTAAGACACAAGATGATCCATAAGGATTATCTAGAAGCTAGTGTTTCATTCATACACCATGATAGTGTCATCATTAGGGAATGATACATGTGCCTATGGGTGGTGTTTTTTGACATGTTCTCTCACCAAAATCCATTATTAATTGAAGAAAATTAAAATATAATTGATGTTTTCTCAAATATATTATAAGGGGTGATTATATTAATATGGTTTAGATGGGTTTTCTTGATTTATTGTGATTTTTATTATTGGATACCATATGAAAATTGTTTTTATAAAGGTTAGATTTTGATAAAAACCTAGTTTTTAAAAGAAAACCCATTTAAAGGCATGAGGCATGCATAAAATAGTTTTTTAAAGCTAGTTTTACTTAAAATGGATCACAAAGATGGTGTTTTTGAAATGGTTTGTAATTATATAGTTTTGAGAAAAATATAGGAAAAGGTTTTTGGAAATTGTATTTTAAATTTATTTTTAAATTTGATTCAAATTTTATTTTGAAAACAAGACCAGTTTTAGAAAAAAATGAGTTTCTAGGCTAGATATTTTTGGTGATTATGGTTTTAGTGAAAACCCTCATCTACCAAGGGCTATTTCAGGTAAATTTTGGTGTTTGTAAATAATTTAATAGGTTTTGAAATAATTTACCAGTACCATGTAAGCTAATCTGGTTAATTTTTTGTATTTTGGCTGGGAGAGACCTGAATGCTTGAATTGTGTACTTGGATTGTATGTCACATTTTCTTGGAATAACCAAGTGAGGTTGGAAAGTGTGGACTTGGTAGGTTTAGTGCTTGAAAAAAGTGACCGGTTCCTATATAGATCTAGTTCACTTGGTTTTCTATAGTATACTAGGGGAGACTTGGGTGTTTGGATTATGTATTCAGTGGGTATTTCATTGAAGACTAAAGCGATAAAATTATGGAGGGATCATGAGATGGGTGTTTGATGTTAGGATTGAGTAGCCATATGTGAGTTGGTAGGTTTATATATTGAACCCCTTGACATGTGTTTTGATGATTTTTCTAGTTATCTCGCTTAGTGTGTATTTTCATTAGGCAATTACTATAGTAGGGAGTACCATCAGTAGAAATCATCCATTGTCAGTGAAGTATTATGGTGTGAATTACCATAATTCTTGAGATGAATCAATTATTGATAGTTTGATGTTTGGAATCAATGAGTGTGGTTGAGCATCATCTTGGTGTTTCATGTTGGAACCCGAGTATGAGAAGAGAGATCATGTGCAATCATTACGTTCAATAATAGACAGGATGTGGGTTGTGAAGATCATGTGTTTTGGTTCGGTGAGGTGACTATAAGAGTAATCCTATGGTGGGTATCATTAAATCAGATGTGTAGGAACAACCCTCACGTTATAAGGTCCCATAGGAATAGTGTTACTGATTAGTGTATGACTAAGATATAATTAGTATGACCATGAATGAGTGAATATAAATTTATATGGTTTATTTGAAAACACCAAATATGGAATTTAGATTCAGTGTTGGATAGAGTCCATGTGGTGGTGACGGGATCAGGGTGGTGATGGTGTGATCCGAGAGTTAGTCAGATTGGTGGTGAAACAATCTCATGAGTAGAGTGTGATAGTTGAAGGGGTTGGTTGAGGATCCAACCATATAATTACACTGAGAATTGGGTTTATAATTCAGTGTGGGGTTTTATATGGTTAAATGATGCCTTTGATCATTGAGGCATAGTGATCAAGTGTGTAGTGAAGTGGTGGTGCATTAGTGGTTAAGGTCAATCATTTTTAGGAGAAGTTGACAAAGGGAGAACTGACCTATGATTTGTCTTTGAAATAAAAATTTTGAGGAAGAAAACACATTTGGAGCATCACTTAGTACATGGTTTAGGTGGTTTAAGGATCATACTAGGATTTTAAAGAAAATCTAGCATATCCAATTGTACTGGTTAGAGTAGTGAAACATAAGCACATTTGGTGTTTAAAGATGGAACAAAACTAGTTGGTGGTGAGTTGATGACTAGGGTAGGTTGAGATTGATGGTTGAATGACTACCATTACTTCTTGTGGTTAATAATCATTATGGTGAGTAGTTTGTAATGAACCACATTGTTATGGTTTGTGAGTTTCTGAGGAAGTTCAAATTTTCATTTTGGATCTGGAGAATTTCATTGAATTGGGACTCAGATCAGGAATCCAATCATTGGAACATACTAATGAGGTGATTTTAAATGAGGATCAAGTCTCAAGTGGTGTCTAGGGTGATCAAGTGAAGTTCAAAGTGGGAACAAGGTAATCCTTAACTAAAATTTTAGTTGTAGGTAGAGGTTATGTTGAGACTTTGGAGGGACATGCCATGAATGGACTAGCCCGAGGAATGGTCCCTCTACCTAGGATCAATCACACCATGACCGAAGAAGGGTCATTCCATGACAGAGGATGGTCAAGGGCCAAACCCTATCTTTATTTCAGTTGTTTCATGACCCCTAGTCACACTATGAATAAGTTTAGAAAAAGGGGATGTCATGCCATGGTTCGCTAGGGTAACTCCATGAACTAATGTTGAGTGTCTTTTAAAGGTTATTTTTAGTTATTTATCAAGGGTTTTTATTTGGAAACCCCATGATCATTAATTTCAAACATGAAAGAGGAGTGGGGAGAACCCCATTGGATATTCCTTTACTCACCCTTGATTCTCCTTTGACCAGGGTGGTTTAGGAGTGATTCATCAGATATATTCAAGGTGATATCCATCCTCATCATCCCTTTATTTATCCTCATCATTTCATTTTTATTTTAGGTTTGTTGGTTAGGGTTCTAGAGTGATGATTTCACTGTATCACTAAGAGGATTTATACAATCCAACATTCATCATTTGTCTTAAGTTATATTTCTATGTGGATTTATTTAGTTTTTTTTGAAATTTGGGGTGAAATTTTTCATTGATTCAGGTGTTTATTTTGGGTATTTTGTGTGGATAAGGTCTGAGTGTGTGTCAAAAGTGGACCACCCGTTTCTCATGGTTTCAATGCCATGGGGTCACCCCATGAGTTTGGTGTTGGTTATTACAATTTTTTTTGGTGTAAAATGTTTAATTTATTAATTTTATGGTGTTTGTTGATGAGATAGGTGATCATGGACTTGGAAGAGGTCGGTACGAGAAGATGAGGGATTTATAGATTACTAGATGAGGTAAGTGGTCTTGAATTCATTTGAATATCTAATTCTATTGGTTATTTTATGTTCGTGTGCCATCATTATTATATCTGTCTGCATGTTTAATAACTTGTGTGATATTTTCGTAAATTGGGAAAGGCTCACATAAACCTAATAGTCAACATGGACTGCATATTTTTCTAAATGGGTTGATGGTGGTTCCTTGGTAAAATGAGTGCTAGTGGACCTCTTTATGGTTTATTGGTGGTGCATGTTGGATTTCAAAGATAAAATTATTTCCATTTTAAAATATGTCTTAAAATGGGTTTGAATCAAATGGAAATTTCAATGAAAAAATGGTGATTTGAGAACAAGTTTTAAAATGGTATTTCAAAAAGAAAGTGGGGTTTTCTAAAGAATGTTTTGACGAGACTTTAACCAAGGTCCTTGCATGACTAAAACATTATCATAATCCATTTCTAAATGGTTTAAAAATAGGATTTGACTTGGTTTCCAAAGGAAATAAAAAGGGTATTGGTTGAGTTGTTTTGGTCTATTTGACCTCATGTGGGTAATTCTATGTTTTACAAATATTGTGTGCTTATTGTTCTCCCTAGTTGGGATTTATTTGTGTTTACATTGTTCCATGATGATACATGTTGTGTGCATAGCCATATGAGAATTCTATTTTTTGTATCAAAGTGAAAAGTTGGTCTAGATGGATGTGACAGAACCCTTATAAGGTTGATATGAGTATTGGCATGAGTTTTAGGTGAGGGTCTAGGTTCCAATAACTAAAACCCTAGTTGTGAGTTGGTTATTTGTGAGATGATCCATGTGATTTGTTTACTATTTCTTGAATTTTACAAATAATGTACTCATGATAGGTGATGAATGTTGGTTTGGGAGAGTTTCTTGAGGCTTGTCCATTCCAAGAGTGAGATGGATCTGGAAGGACCACCATGGGTGAGATGGGGTCCTAGTTGTGTGTAAATATCTAGGTCAATCTCGATTAATAAGGTGTGTCTTGAGATGAGATGAACAACCTCCCTTGAGTGAGAAGGGATGACCAGGGTACTTCATGTGTGCCATCCCTTGAGTGTGAAGGGATGATCTAGACGATTGTAATGTGACCTTCCTTGAGTTAGAAGGGATGGGTCAAGACTTGAGGACACCCTAACTTGAAACTTCAGGAAACAATCATGATTTGGCATGTAACCCCCCTTGAGTGTGAAGGTATGGGTCAAAATTTGACTAGACAACCTAACCAATATTTTCAGGTATGGGTTAGGCTTGGTATAACACCCTAACCTATGTTATCAGGTATGGGTTTGGGTTATGGTATGTGGTGACTTCTTCCTTCCAATATGGTGTCAAACTAGGTAGGGGCATGTGTCATGATGTCTTGGTTAGAACATGATGACCCGACTTGTATGTTGTATGTGCATTGTATGTTATGTTTCCAAGTGGGTGTGTTGTATGGACATGACCACACTTCTTATATATGTATTTCATGAAAATCCATTTGATCACAAAAACACTCAATGTCATTGAGAAATTGAGGATTTCTACTTAGACATTGGATTCACCCCTACCTGTGTACATGATATGGGTTTCGATGTATGTGGCTATAATTTCCTATTTTCTATTAGGACACATATATCCTCTGGATATGGACACATGGTTTGATTATTATTCCATGGAGGATAAGGATTCGACAAGATTATTATGTGAGTTGGGTTAGAGGCTATGTAGTTTAATTTTAGTTTTGTTCAAAATCTATAGGAAATTGTACTATTTATTTATATGTTGCCTACTTTATTTGTTTATCTAATACTTCTAATCTATCATGTTTTTATGGGACACATATCCAGGTTTCAAGAATTATAATTAAATCTTTATAAATTATAAACTTCATAATATTTTCTACCTTCTTCTGTAGTGCCATATCACCATTCTAGGCTTCCTTAATATTTACATAGATGTACGATTGATCAATAATTTGGAAAATATGGGATTTCAACCCATCCTTTATGATTTATATATCCATCCTCTGAATATCCATAAATATTAGGTCTCTTTAGATCCTCATCAAGGATAGAGTGTCATGATATTTTTTTATTAGAGCATCCACCACCTTGATTTCCTTCCCCAAATGGTATTGTATTATGCAATCATGATATTTGATCAATTACAACCATCTCATTTGGAAAATATTCAAATCCTTATGTGTGGATATATACTTTAAGATATTGTGATCAATATATATATATATATATATATATATATATATATATATCACACTTTTATCTATAGATATAATGCCACCAAATCTTTAATGCAAAGATAATTGTTACTAGCTCTATATCATGCGATGAGTAATTTTTCTCATGTGTATTTACATGACACGAGGTATAAGATATAATCTTATCATTTTTCATGAGGAAACATCCCAATCCATTCTTTGAAGCATCATTGTATATTATAGACCCTTCCCCACCATAGGGTAATGTAAGTACATGTGCAACGACCAACCTCTTATTAAGATCCTTGAAGAATTATTTAAATTCTTCTATCCAGAATACTTTTATTCTCTTACATGATAACTTGGTTAGTGGATTTGATACCCACAATAAATTTATCACAAAGCATCAATAATATCTATCCAACCCTGGAAAACTATAGATCTCAATTACAATGGTTGATCTAGGACATTATTCAATAGCATATGTCTTTGAAGGATCTACACACATGCCACAACTTGTGATTACATGAACCAAGAATGAAATTTTCTATAATAATAATTTACACTTGTTAAATTTGGAATACATTTTCTCATTTATCAGGGTATTCAAAACAATATTTAAATTATCTTTTTGATCTTCCTTACTCTTGGAGTATATGAGAATATATTCTATAAAAATACTATAAATTGATCAAGAAAATTTATAAAGACTCTACTCATAAGATCCATGAATATTTTAGGGGAATTTGTAAGTTTGAAATGTATCACTATGAATTCATAGCATCCATGACTCATAAAAAAGTTTTCCTTGGGTATGTATTCCCTTTTGACACTTAATTGATGATATACAGATCAAAGGTCAATCTGTTAGAAGTAATGATCCCCTCTATGTTGATCAAGAATTTAATTAATATGAGGTAGATGATACTTGTTCTTTATCATGATTTTTTTAAGTTTATGATGATCAATGGAAAGATGCATTGATCCATCCTTCTTAATGATAAAGAGAATCAGTGCACCCTACGGTGAATCCCCAGGGCATATAAAACCCTTATCCAAATTCTCCTGAAGTTACTTCTTAAATTCTTTCAATTCTATGGGAACCATTTGATAAGGACTATCTGATATAGTCATAGAACCCAATATGAGTTAAATTGAAAACTCAACCTCACATTCAAGGGGAAGAAAATTCAATTCATTGTGGAATACATCAATATAATACCATACAATAAACACATGTTCAATGTTGAGTTTATCCCCAACCATTTGAGATAAGATTCCATTATTATTGGGTATTATAACCCAAATTATATAATTTAATTCCAATGTGAGTTCATAATCATAATTTCATTGATTTTTCATAATGGAATGATTCAAGATATAAAATGAGAGTTCCTTATCTTGATAATTTATACGATCACTACATTGGATGATCCAATCAATGCCCCATATCACATTGAATGCCACCAAGGGAATAAGAACTAGATATACAATAAGTAACTTCTCAAAAAACTCGATTGGATAAGTTTTTTATACTTTTTATAAAATCAATGCATCACCAGGTGTTTTCACTGATAATTCAATATCCAATGTTTGTGGTAGTGAATCAATATTCATATAAAACATACATGATATGAAATAATGAGTATAACTAGAATCAAATAAAATATTCACAATTTTGGAGTGGATAATAATTATACATTTCACCAATTCATTATCATGATCCACTTCAATGGCAGTGATTACATAGTCTCTTCCTTATTCCCTTGGACTAGAAGGTTGCTGCTAACTCTTATCCTATATGACAACCCAAGTATTTTTAATAAGATATCACTTTTATGGTTTATTAATATCATGATTATGAATTTAAATATTTAATTTAAACATTTTTATATCACATCTCAAAGGATGTTAAATAATCAATTAAATACTCATAATAAATTTAAGATTATTATGTTTTCTTCAACTTATAAGGGATGTTTTATCTAAAGGTTAAGTAAATTTATTTAACACAATTTCTTATTAAAATAATTATTTAATTATTAAATAATTCATACAAATTTATTCATGATAATTCCATAAATTAATATTCATATTTATTATTATGATAATCCTATAAATAAATTTATCAATGTATGAAACAAGGAATTGATTTTTCATTTGAAAACAAATAGTTTTTATTCTAAATAAACTATTTGTTTTTCATATGTTATATAATTTTATCTAAAAGTTAAATATTATATAATGTTAATTTAATAAAATATAATTCATTTTTGATATCATAATTTCAAAATTATATTAGAGTTTAATTTTTGTATTTTTCTAAAAAGGTTAATTTTTGAGTGAATAGTGAAAAGTACAGTTTTTACAAATACCACAAATTTTATGACATTATCATGATATAAGCATGACTTAAAAATATATTAAATCCTTTTATCAATAAAAAATCATTTAAGTAGTAAAAAAATCATTTAAAATTAATATTTTGAGTTTATAAATCTATAATTGACTTTTTGGAACCTAAGTTATATTTTATTCTAATAAAAAACATATTTTGGTTCTTTTCCATCAATCAAGTATTCAAAATGATCAAATTGGGTTTGGATTTATTTAAAATCAAAATAAAACTCATTTTTTAAATATAAACCAATAAATTTCATGAGCATTAAATCTATACATTATTTTTGTGTAAATATTTTTATGCTTAAGAGTCATTTTTCTGAAAACTGTTTTTTTACATTAGCACACTTTTATTAAATTTAATTTTTACCACCTATAGAACTTTAATATTTTAATTTTTTTTAATATTTTTAATCATAATACTTAAATTATTTAATAATTTCAATTTAATTTTTATTCAAAAAAATAAGTTACCATGGTAAAAGTTTGTCACCACAATAAAGGTAAAAGCGATTTAAAGGGGGTTAAACTAAGTGATAAGACCAAAAATCTCAAAAAACAATTATCTCAATTTTATTGTGTGAGTGAATTATCAAGAAAAATTATCCTATATTCAAAATTTGGATAATTATATTCCACTTTCCTTGAGTATAAAATTTATTATATATTAATAAAACAAGTATTTACAATAATTTCACCCCCTCACCTATAAAAGGACCCCTTCACCACCCCACCCATCCTCACAGATAAAGCTTCATAGATTAAACAAAATCAAACCAAAACTATCCCAAAATATATTTCACATATCTTATAGGTTTTGGTATCCTCAAAAGATCAATCTAATAAGGTTTAAGGAGTGGTTTAAAGGAGGATACCCAAGGAAGAGGTAATTGTCTTAACCGAGCTCTTTCAAGTATTTTATTCTTTCACCTCCTATAAATATATTATAACCATAATAATATAGTGAAATAAATATCATTATTATATTGAAATGTTATTATTTTTATGTAATAACTATCATCCACCCTCCTTTCATCCATTAGAAAATGAAAACGTCACCCGTATTACGCGCGAACTACCGCCGCCATGAATTCCATATTTCATTTTTCATCACCATATTACATATATGGTTATAAAAATAGATTTTATGAATAAATATGATTTTATAACATTATTAAGGTTCCATAAAGTTAATTTTTCCATTCTATTAATAATATTAATAATAAATGGTCATTGTAAAATTTAATAATGTAAAACAATCATATCAAGACACTTTATAAGAAATAACTTCTTGGCATTATCTTTAATTTATCTTCCTCAACTACCTATTCTTGAATATAATTTATCAATTAATTTTTTTAAAAATTAAGATTATATAAAATTTATATTATCACTATACAATAACATGTTCTTACTCATTCAATCGTAATAACATGTTCTTTTTTCTAGCTAGTTTTACCACATACATGGACATTGTTATAATGTTTATATCATGAATAAATAATAAAATTTAAATAATGGTAATAATATTTAATAATTACAAATATAATATGTTTTAATAATTCTTTATTGGTAATATTCAAACATATATTTACTTGTAAATTCAATTCCTTCATAAATTCAATAATCACTAGAAAAAGGGATTTTAAGCATTTCATGAGAATTATCATCATATGTCCCATGAAATGACTATGTGATTCCATAAATATATCAAACACATGAGTTACCTTAGCATCGATATTTTGGATATAATTAATCCATGAACAAATTTGAAGGACCAGAACCTCCAATCTGAAGCATGCTAGGGAAACAGAATAGTTAACACCCGAATAATAATATTTGATGATAAATAATTAATATATGGGTAATAAATAATGATAAATATATGATATAAAGTAAAATAAATATTAATAAGGTTATTATTAATATGAATAATAAACCTAAATTTATTATAAATCTAATTTAGAGCACGTCCAACCAAGTAAAAGTATGAGGTAAGAGTTATATTTCTAATCACACTTGAAATTCAAGATTATTTATGTTTAAAATATTATTTGAGTAAATAATATATTATTTATCTCTAAAAAACCATATATTTCATAATAATTTGGTTATTTATGTGTTTCATGTGCCCTATTACCATTACACCCCATTTGGTTTATGTTTCAATTTAAAATATATCCACATGTAAAACCAACCTTAGTTTCCTTTCTGGTCAGGAATATTTTTCTTCTATGTCTATATTATTTATAATATTTCAAGAATATTATTATTTATATTTCAATGACTGTTTAAGTACAATTTAAAATATTTTTTACTTTCTTTACAAAGGTTTTAAAATGGATCTTTTTAACATTTTCTATATGGATTTCTTTTGAATTTCTTTATAAAACATTTAAAATAATGTTTTTTTGAATGTTTACCGCTTGACCGAATTTTACCACCAAAATGACCATTATTATTTATTAAATTACATTTATAAGTTTCCATGGGTTTTCAAACAAAATAATATTCTCACTATTCTTTGAATTTTTCATTTTTAAAAGTTACCAAAATAAAATGACATTCCTTTTTGTTTTAAAAGAAGCTCCATAATGTATTTATAAAGTTTTTTTTTCATCCATTTAAAAATCATCTAAAGTTTCGTATGATACAATAGGAATTTTATATAATTATACTATCCAAATTATTTCTCTGGATGACTTATGATAATGTTATTCCACTTATTAACTGGTGAAAATATGGACATTTCATATGCTAGTTTTCCAATACATGTGTTGATTGATTACTAAGGCATGTTGATTATGTATCATATTGTTAATTAATTCCTTTAATATGATGAATTAATTGGACTTATTTAGTGATTATTGGGTATTGATATTATATAGATCCTTGATGCATCAGTACGTATTATGAGACACACTATCCTAGGTAATTGACATATACCTTAGCTATTTATGTATATGTATTGTAACTTAGACTTGATTATGAGATTAATATATATGAAATTATATATTACATAAAAATAAAATAAGTTATTACCATCCATGTGATTATTTATGTTGTTATGGAATCCATGGATATATTCCAAACTCATGATTTTGGTTATGGAATATTTGATTATTATTTATTCATTCCATACTAATCTTTCCTTGTGTATTTTATGATAGATTATATTCTATTATACCCCTTACTAAGAATATGATCTCACCCCTTACATTTTATTTTCCTTTCCCTAGGTAATCAAGAATATAACTCTGAATGTTTTTATAGGTATACTAAAAGGAATGATAAAGTTTGTAATGTAATTTTAAGTTGTATTTTATGTTTTTAAATGTAATGTGAGAATCATGTATGTGTCCAGTATCCTAAGACTATTAAAATATTCGATACTATATGATGTTAAATTTTTTATTCTATACTAATGTAATAAATTAACCACCAACTTTGGGTTACTAGAGTTGGGGTTGTTATGGTTGGAATCAAAACAAGTTTAGTAAAAACCTAGAGAACTATATTTATAATAACATAGTTAGATAAAAAAGTATTATAATACACCCCTAGGGTATTACTAAAAATTTCCTAGAATATATCACCTACATGGGGGGATTTCACACTATGATTAAATATTAATAATGTAATGAGTTAATTAAATGAATGTCATTGTTTATAAATGATTCCTATTATAGGAAATGGAATCATGTTATTCCTATAAAATATGTAGGTATTTACCTTCTAAGAAAGTCAATAAGCCTAGATTTGAAGTTGAGAAGATTATAAATATATTGGGGAAAGATATGACTAATAATCCTAGCTATATGGAGAAACCTGTTGATCTATAACATGGTACAACAATATTGGACCGATTTATGTGATAACAACCTCCATCATTCAATGGAACCACAAATCCATTAGTAGTTTGGTAATGGATTTATTCTATAGAGAATACATTTTGTTATTTGGAAAATAGTAGAAGGGATAAGGTTATCATAGTGGTTTATCATCTAAATGGAGATGTTGATTAATGATGGCCATTCATTAAAAATACTATGTAGGTAGAGGGGATAAATAATATGGAATGATAGAATTTTAAGGTTATCATTTTGAAAAATATTTTTTTCTCGAGAAATGAGTTAATTTGGAAGAGAAAATTTTAAATTTGAGACAAATGTAAGAGGAAAATGTTTTTGAGGATGAGGATAACAATAAAAAGTTATCAAGACAAGCTACAGACTACATATGTAATTCAGAAAGAAATATAGAATGTTTTTTTGATGGGTTAAAGCTAAGCCTTTGAAGGATTTTAGTCTCTAAAATATTTTCAATATATATAGATATACTATCAAGTGACATCAAGTAAGATAAGGAATTTACCAATTTTTATATTTCCAATAGAAAATAAGGGAATAAGATGATGGATCATAGATATGTAAAGAGAAATGTTGAAAATAAGAAAAAGGGAAGGTTGAAATTTTCAACATGTAATCATTGTGGAAAGAAACACCTTGGGTTTTTTCTTGATTGAAATGGGAGTTTGTTTCAAGTGTAGAGATAAAGACCAAAAATATCATGAATGTATGGGAAAAAGAAAAGTTATGAATGCCTAATGCTTTAACTATAAAGAGATGGGGCACTATACGAACCAATGCCCAAAGTATAAAGGTAATTTAACTTAGAAATATATAGGGAGAAAGGAAAAGCTTATAAAATTACTATATCTAAATTTGAAGTCTTTAATGATGTAATAAAAGGTAATTTGATCTTAAAATAAAAGTTAGCTAATAATTTATTTGATTTTAAATCTATGAAATCTTTTATATATTGCATGTTTGCTAAGAATATTGTATCATTCCTTAACACCCATAGGAATAAGTTATCAATCAAGAAACATAGTAGTAATTGGGTTCAAATGAGAACATATAAGGTGGTTTTAGATAATATTCACAAATATTACCAAGTTGAAAACCTGATTATTATGCTTATGTTTTACTTTGACATAATACTAATTTTGGGTTTAATTAATTTTGAGGATTAGTAAATGAGGAATTAGAATGTGGAATATAAAATAATATATTTTGAACAAATGGTATTGTTTATAATGATTTATTTTAAGGTTAAAGTATTATAAAATTTCTTTGGGTGCTGTATTTACTCAAACTCACCATTTTGGTTTTAGGGAATGACTAGAAATATGTGGAATAAGTTATCATAAAATTATTCAAACAATGTAAAGCACTATCCTTTAGTGGATCTCATGATCCATTATGAATTTATTTATTTTTATATCAATCATGAAAAATTCATCTTGGGGTTTCACTGTTTGGAATATGAAGTGAATTAGTGGCGGGATTTGATCTAAACACAAAATCAAAGAATGAAATTACACTTATGTAATAGATATAAATCTAGTAAGTATAAATTTCATCACACCCACTGTGTTTATGGTAAAATAATTCCTCAAACTCAAGAAAAATAAAGATAAATCTATCGAGTCTTATATGAAAAACATAACCTAAATATCAAGTTACACTTTTGTAAACTCATTCAAAAGTCTTATAAAAGTAAAATCATGGATTAAAAATGTATTTATTATAAATTTCATATTCTTGATTTAGAAATGAAATTTAATAATTTTTATGATCATTTTCTCAGATCTAAACTCTTTTCATGTATTATTCTCTTCTCTCATATATTATCCTCTTTAACTAAAATAAAACATCTTTAAATAAAAATTTAATCCTTATATAATAATTTATAATGAATTTATGGTCTATTTATCATCTCTTATGGATTTATAGTTCACACACCATGATGTTTAAAATTTAATTCTTATATAATAATTTCTTTATCATCTCTTATCTCCATTGAGTCTGGAACCCTCTTCTTTGAATATACTCTTATAAGATCGGTTTAATCTACCCTATGATTGTATTACATTATAATTCATATTTCTTTTCCAGGGATTAATATATATTTCTTATAATTATTAAGGGTTATTTTTCTTAATTTAAATTCCTTAATACATGAGTTTCTTTTTTTGATGTGGGTTTCCTTAAAAACCATTCAAAAATCCTAAAAATTATTTATTGTTATTTCTATATATTTCATCTATATTCTAATAGAAATTTATTCTCTTTATCTTTATTTATTTTCAAGGATCTGTTATTTGGGATTATTTTAAAAATTATCATTTTTGGAGTCCCCTTTCAACCTTTGAAATGGATTTTTTAAATATTTTACTTTATTTCTTCACTTCATAAACCCTTACTCATTAGACTTGAGATAAAATTATGGGGATGAAATTTCTTTGATGCGGGGGTGGGGGAGGGGATGTGATAACCCATGAATTTTAAATAAGATATCACTTTTAAGGTTTATTTTTCATGAATGGCTTGAAGGCCTTCAATTTTTATTATTTTTTTATAATCCACCTTTCAAGGGGGTGATGTGTAACCCTTACAAGGCCTAAAGGTTTAAGGTACAATTACATGACCCGTAGGTCTTAAGGGAATCACCCAGACAAGACAACTTGGAACTGATCCTCCTAAAAAATGTCATGATATCAACACTCCAACTTTACAAGGATGGTTGTATAGCTATCTTGTGTAGAGATATATAGGCCTGGTACCGATGGAAATGCCATACCCTCTCAATCTTTCAATTCCGGTTAGCTCTATGATGGTGAATGTGCCTGCTCTGAATCCTCATCTGGAGCCTCCTTGTAATATTACTGGTAAATCTGAATATTTCATATGTCTTGATGGCCTTGGGGTGACCTAAAGGCCTTGATGTGTCCCGAAGGACTTGATAGACAACTGGCTCGAAGGCCTTGGGTGGCATGAAAGCCTTGCAGGACATGAGGACCAAACCAGTGGCCTGAAGGCCCATATAGATGAATAGTTCCAGATGCTATAGTACTGAATAGTGCCTACTATAGTACTTGCTACATTAACTACTACAATTCCAGCTATAATATCTACTACAGTACTGCTACAGTACCAAAAAAATTTCTCCACCAGGTCTCTTGGATGCACTTGCTGAGACCTCACCAACCAGGCTAAGGCTCATGTGCAGTTTATTAACATCCATGACTATGAATTAAAATATTTACTTTAAACATATTTATATCACTTCTTAGAAGATATTATATAATCAATTAGATACTTATAATACATTTAAGATTATTATGTTTGCTTCATCTCATGAAGGACTGTTTTATTTAAAGGTTAAGTAAATTTCTTTAATATAATTTCTTATTAAAATATTATTTAATTATTAAATATGTTATAAAAATGTATTCATGTTAATTATATAAATTCTTATTCATATTTATTATTTTTACAATCCTATAAATTATTTTATCAAGGTATGGAGAAAGGATATATTTTTTTATTTGAAAACAAATATTTTTTATTTTAAATAAACCATTTTTTTCATGCTTTATATGATTTTACTTAAAATTTAAAAATAATAGAATGTAAAATTTATAAAATATAATTCATTTTTCGTTTCAACATATCAAAATTATCTTATAGTGACTTTTTGGTATTTTTCTAAAAAGGTTGATTGTTGGGAAAATAGTGAAAAATACAGTTTTTACAAATATCATAACTTTTATGAAATTATCATAATATAAGGAAGACTTGAAAATATATAAAATATTTTTATAAACCAAAAATGCATTTAAATAGTAAAATAATGCATTAAAAATTAATATTTTGAATTTATAAATCTATACTTGAACATTTTCAAATATAAGTTATATTTTTTTCTAATAAAAAACTATTTTAGTTATTTTCTTTAAATGAAGTATTAAAAATGATAAATTAGGTTTTTTATTGATTTAAAAGTCACAAAAACTCTTTTTTAAACCATAAAATTATAAATTCCATGGGAAAAAATATCTACATGACTTTGGTGTAAATTCATTTTTATGCTTAAAAGGCATTTTTCTGAAAACTATTTTTGTTGTGTTAAGCATACTTTAATTAAAATTAATTTTTAAAATCTATATGAATTTAATATTATAAAATGTTTTTAATATTTGGTGTAAGATCCCAACCGTGAGATAAAGTATGACCCAATTTTAATTTTTGGTTAGTGAAAGGTTTCCCATGTGTAGGAAAGGTCTTGGGGGTTTTTTGGGGTTTAGGGCATGATAAAAGAGGAACTGAGGCCAATATATGCTGAGAGAATAGTTGGATCATGGTTAGTAGTAACCATGTGTGATTAATGTGAAACCTGAAGAAGGGGATTCATGGTTAGGGAAACTTTGTAGGGTGGACTAGGAGACCATGCAGCTTGATAACCCCTTGGACAGTGGTGAGCAAACAGACACTACGCTATTTTTCAAACTATATGGGTGGCCAGACAAATCGTGTGGCTTAGTTTCCTATTGGATAGAGGGAAACACATGGTTGGTTCATGGTTTGGAAAATTGCATGGCCAAACTTTTCACCTCATTAAAAGTGATATTTTACCATTCCCCCCCAACTTTAAATGTTTCTCCATCGAATTTCTGCCCCATTCAACCCCTAAAGCTAGGGTGACAAACCAGTAGCCTCCTCCTCCTATATGGGTGTTTATAATTCGATTATTAGGAGTTTGGAGTTACTTTGGGTGTGAATCAAAGCTCTGGGTAATTATCCAACTCAGTTTCCTTTCTTTTTCTCGAATAGGATTGGTGCGTTGTTTCCTCTCCTTCCAAATCTCTAAACCCTTGTTTTTTCAGGGTGTTCTTTGTCTTAGTGTTTAAGGATAGTATAATTTGAATCAAGGTTTTCTTTTGGATGAGTAGTTTTCTATTAGCATGAGTTAAGTGATCTAAAATCTTTTACCCGTAATCTCATTTTTTATAAGTGTATGTGGTTGTTCCTATGTACTAATTTTCCATGTTTTCTGTGTCCTTGAATAAAGAAGGTAATTTAGGATGTAATTGAGGTGTGAGAACCTTCACTGAACCCTTTGGGTTTATTGATGATGTGAGACCAAAACTAAGTCTAACCTTAGGGTATAGAAAACCATTAAAAATGGTGAAATGAATTGGTAAATGCCGAGTTAGGGAAATTTTGGGAATGAATGGTTTGGAGTTGGTACTTAGAGAATGTGAATGATTAAAGGTATGATTGAAATGTTTATATGCCAACTTTTTTAAAATTTCTAAGATCATTTTGAAATGGTTTAATTGGTGTGTTTTGGATTTTGACCCAGTTATGGTTTACAATGATGGAAAATGATGTTTTGAAAGTGGTTAATGCTTTCAAAGGAGGTTTTAACCACAAATTGTTTTTTAAAATGGGTTTCTTTTTAGATTTCAAATGATTATTTTAAATGAGGTAATGGTTCCCCTTTGTGTAAAAATTCTTTCACGGCTCTTTTAAATGGATAAAATGGAAATTTAGGCCTTGGGGCATGCTTTTGTTTTTCAAAGAGGAGGTTTTATATTTTTAAGGGTGGACTCAAGATAATTTTAAAAGAGTATTTATCTTGATGTTTTATTCCCTGAAAATCATTTGGTTTTATTTACCCCATGATTTGGTTTTAGGGGTACACTAGGACCTTGATAAATTATATGATAATATAGTAAATGTGATAAATGGTTAAAGAATAATGTCCTTGTGATAAGTTGTATGAGTGGGGTATTGGAATGAGGTCATACCACCAAAGGTTAGGCTAGACTGATTTTATAGGACCCATCGATGTATTGTATGAATAGAGTATTGGACTGAGGCTCCTCTTGTTTGGGTTAGGCTAGAATGACACTCTAGGTCCTACTGATGTTTTTCCTAGTTTGGGATAGTGGACTAATGCTCTACTCTCCCAAAGACGGCATGATTTGGGATGATGGACTGAGGCTATATTCTCCCAAGGTATGGACATGTTTTGGTTACTTAGACTAATTATCCAAGGAATATGGTCAAATTGAAATGGTTAGTGAATGAGCCTTTGTGACTAAAAGTATGTAACCCCTTATGCTATGGATTTGGATCCCGACATGGCCAGAGTGGGTTAGGTTGGTTAGATTAAATGATAGAAATTAAAGGTAAAAATGGTTGATTAATAATTTTTTAAATGTGAAACATGATTCTTTTTTTGTCCTTTTTATTTATTACACCTTGATTAACCTCATACACTATTATACAGATCAGTTATTGTCTTAGACACTATTTCTAGTGGAATACTGATTTTTACTCACACCTTGCTTGGGCCACTATTGTACTTGGGTACCCAAGTAGATGCTACTTGTTTCTAGATATAGGTTATGCATGGGATGATGGGTTAGATAATGGTATGTTAGGACTGGGTTGGTACTCAAGACCGTGTTCAGGATCTTTTATAGTTTTGGTTTTGGGGTTTTACTTGTATGACTACCTGACTTGTAGTGCATGCATTTTATTATTATATTATGTTTCACTTGGTTTATTGTTGGAACTTTCCTTTGGTAATTCCATTGAACTATTTCATTTGGTTGATATATATGTTGTTTTTATTTCTACCATGGTTTTAATCTAATATGTAGGTATAGTCTCCCCATTATACTTTTTATAACCTCGCTGCTAGCCAAAAACCTTTAGCGTATGGGTTGGTAACCCAGCCCAGGGCACCAGTTTTAGTGGATACCAGGCCAGGGAGTTAAATTTGGAATCAAAATATTAAAATTAGTTCATAATTTACATTTAATTTTTAGTCATAAAAATAAGTTATCAAGGTAAAAGTGTATCACAATAGTAATGGTTATAATTATTTTAAAGGAGGTTAAACAAAGGGACAAGGTGATAAATATAACAAATTTTTTTATAAATTTGATTGGATGAGTGGATTCAAAACTACCTTATCCTATATTCTAAATTGGTCTAATTTGGTTCCACTTGACTTGAGTATTACATTTATTATATATTAAGAAAACAAGTTTTTACATGAATTCCACCGTCCTCACCTATAAAAGGATACCTTCACCACTCCACTTATCTTCACACCTAAAGCTTCATGGCTCAAAAAAATCTACCCAAACCTATCTCCAACCCTCTTTACTATATCCTCGTGTCTTTATTTTCCTAAAAATATCAATATAATATGGATTAAGGAGTGGTTTAAAGGAATATTCCTAAGGAATAGTTTATTGTCTTAACCAAGTTCTTTCAAGTTTCTTTCTTCTTCACCTCCTCTAAATATATTATAATCATAATTATATATAGAAATTAGTATAATTATTATTACAAATTTTTTTATTATTTTTATGAAAAAACTATCATATACCTTCCTATCATCCATTGGAAAATGAAAATGTTGCCTGTGTTACGTGAGGACTACCGCCTCCATGAACAATATATTTCATTTTTCATCACCGCCTTACATGGATGGTTATAAAAAAGGATTTGATGAATAAATATGATATTTATAACATGATTAAGGTTATATAATGGTAATTTGGACATTATATTAATAATATTAACAATAAATGTTCATTATAAAATTTAACTATCTAAAATGAGTATACCAAGACACTTGGTAAGTAATAACTTCTTACAATTCTCTTTCATTTATCTTATTCATCTAAATATTATTAAATCTAATTTATCAATTTAATTTTTTTTATAAACCATTAAGATTATTTAAATTTTATATTATCACTACACAATAACATTTTCTTACTCATTCAACCATTATAATATGTTCTTGTTTTAGTCAGTTTTACCACCCACATGGACATTGTTATAATGCTTATCGCATGAATGAGTAAGAAAACTTAAATACTGGTAATAAGATTTAAAAATGATTAATATATATATTTTAATAATTCTATAGTTTTAATATTTAAAATTATATTTATCTATAAATTCAATTCCTTATCTAATTCAATAATAAATGGAAAAGGGTATTTTTAAGAATTTCACAAGAACCAACATCATAAGTTCAATGAAACAAATATGTGACTCCAAAACTGTATCAAATGAATGAATTAACTTATAATTAAAATTCTTGAGATGATGAATCCATGAAAAAAATTAAATTATTGAAACCACTAAACCAAATCATTCTAGGGAAAGAAAATAATTAGCACATGAATAATATTTTTTTTGATAAACAATTAATATATAGGTAATAAGGAATTATAAATGGATTTTAAGTAAAAAAATTTCAATATTTATTTTACTTAAATGAATATTATGTTAATATATTATTATACATGAAACATATATAAAAAAACCATGATATATGAAAATAAAATTTTACCGATATAATATAGCTGTTAAATTAGTTGGTATGAAAGGAAGTGACCATATTTCAAAATCTATGAACAAAAGGAAAGAAATGGAATTGGGTATTAGAAGTATCCCTTATAAAACTCATTAATATAAAATAATAAAGGTTATGGATTCTATAGGGTTTACTCTAGAACAATACCAATCCATACTCAAACAATTATGGTATCATAAAAATCATATGAGAGAGAAATTCAAGTTTGTGGAAATTTCCACAAGATCTATGCTCACAGAATCACCACCCTCGAATACCACTAGATCATACCTTATGCTTATATCTTACATGGATATATTTAGGGGACATGTAACTATAAATTAGTATGATATAATCATGTATTTATTAATAAGTTATTTATTACATGTATTTTACATATTTCACATTTTGACTTTTAAAGAGAAAAAGAAAGTTGATTTTTTTATATTAAAATAGTTTTCTGTATATTTCATATTTAAAATATAAATTTATAAATTTTATAATCTAAATTAGGTAAAAATAATTTCATTTTTGGATTTATAATGTCAAAAGTATATTAGTATGAATTTTTAATATTTTTATAAAAACATAGGTTTTTAGGTGAATAGTGAAAAATTACAAATATTGTTAAAACTGTCACTTTTATGACATTATTATAATAAAATAACGAATTAATTGTTTTTAATATATATTTATTTATAATTAAAATAAATATTTTTTATTTATTAAACCTATGTATATGATTTTGGAAACATAAGTAATATTTTACTCTAAAAAATGATTTATTCACTTATATTAAAAAAATAGTTTTTATCACTCATAAATTAAATCCAAAAAAATATATTTAATATTTTATATCAAAATGATAATGTTATTTTATAAGCTCAATTTAATTTTTGGGAATGAAATTATGATTTCTAAGATTAAAGTCAATAACCATGATAATGGTAAAACTATTATTTTCAAATAACCGTTTTATTAATATTGTGTAATTTTTATCATATAAAATAAATTTAAATATTCTAAAAATTGAATTTAATATAATAATTAATCCCATATTTAAATAAATTATCACTCATTAGATTGATAATAAATAATAAATATGATTAAGAACACTTAATGATAAAACAACATTTTTTTATAAAATAGTTTTTTCTATATATTAAATGTTTTAATTTAAAAGTTAATTTTATCATATATACAAATTGAATTAAACTATAAGGATCATAAATTTTTTTTATAATATAAAAATTTGATTATAAGTTTTACCATACATTTTTAATAATATATAAATTACTATGGTAAAAACCAGTTACCAAGGTAAACCAAAAATGGTAAAATATAAAAAAATAGTGGTAAAAGGATTGAAACATGTAGTAAAATGTGTGGTATAGGATTTATAATCCTTATCTCATCCTAAAATATATTATTTATCACTTTTGAAATCATTTAACCTTTAATAGTGACATTCCATTATTTAAAAATAACAGGTGTTCACGAAAGTGACATTTTCTTCACTTATAAAAGGGGACACTTACACCCCTTAATGCAAAAACCATTAATTAGAATTTATTCTTGAAACTATGACATTTTTATCCTCCTATAAACATCTTTTTATAGTCCTCTAGTCACAATTAATTATCCTAATCCTTTCAATTCCAATGAGACTTTCATGAGAAAGTTTAAGGTCCCAAAGTGAGTATTACTTAATCCTTATCA
This sequence comes from Viscum album, assembly GCA_963277665.1. Classification (NCBI taxonomy): domain Eukaryota; kingdom Viridiplantae; phylum Streptophyta; class Magnoliopsida; order Santalales; family Viscaceae; genus Viscum; species Viscum album. The sequence continues at coordinate 371,445,721 of OY728137.1, forward strand.
TTTTCTTCTTCTTATTTACCTTCCAAAAACATCCTAATAAAATTATATAATTAAATTAGCATCATTATTATACTAAAGGGTTATTATATTAATTCAAAAAACTATATTTATCACTTTACATCCACTTAGAAAAATAAAAGAACGTCGATCGTGCGTTGTGTGGACTTTGCCTCCACGAAGAAAAATATTCAATTTTCACCACCAAATCTATTCCTTAGTTATTGTGTAAAATTGAATTTTTTGAAAAATACTTCTTTTATCTGAAAAAATGTATTTTTTATTACAATATGTCTAAGAAACTCATTATATGGATTCTAAAACTATAAGGATTATATATAGTTCAATATTCAGTTAATACTATTCATAATCGCTTTTGAACGGCTTGTTTGGTAAGTCATGGTGCACTAGGACTCGGTGTTGCGTGTAGTGCAAGTTATTGAATTACTTTAAAGAAATAATGTACTATGAAATCTTGGGGTGTTACATTCTTCCCTCCTTTAATAAATTGAATCCTAATAATTTGAAATTATTTTTCGAAAATAAAAGGTTGAAAATAGAAAATACCTTTGGGAAAACCCACATCGGAAATTAGGTTAATAAAATTTAGTCTTAATAAGAGGAAAAGTGAAATGAAAGGGTCACTACCAAATTATGATCTCGATTAGGATAACATTGGTGGAAATTAGAGACCTATAATTGGAGGAAAAATGTAAATAGTTATAGGTAGTGATTGAGGTCATCAATCACAAACAAGTGTAAAATTGAGGGCCTTAAATTCATCAATCTATGATGATTTAAAATACCATCGGTTCAACAAAACATATGGTATTAGGATAACAATTTTTTTTTGTTTTAAGATCCCTTAAATAAAGTATAAGAATTAATTTCTTCCTAGAATAAGAGAAGAAGAAAAATATATACTTGATAAGTAGAGTCCCATCCTTTAACTAAGTTCTACCACAAACTCATCTTTCACTCTAAAAGATAATAGAACTTAAAAATAATATTATATTTATCCTATTCGTATAGGGTTCAAAATAATAATAATTTATAATTTATATATAATAACCATTAAAAAAACTATATTATTCAATCCAGGACATCACGTGGGTCTGTGGTAGGTGATACACCCTTGTCGCCCTTCGGTTATGGGTTCAAGTCTCGCGGCCTTGCCGGACGCGATGGGTTGCCGCCTGACCTTTGGGTTGTCCTTTTTATGGAAATCCAAAAATAATATCAAACTAGAATTATCCAAAATACTTCTGTCCAAAATCACAGTCCAAAATTTATAAGGTAGGTAAACACAATGAAGATCCTTTTTTCCACGTAATAGCTTGTGAACACCTTCATCATGTATTCTTTTAAAACACTGCAACATCCTGAAATACCATAAAACCTTATTGATTACATTCATGCTCCCTTATTCCTTATAGAATACTGGATATACTCCTTCTATCCAAAAATGTTGTAAACTCCAACAATGATGGAATATACAAATCATTAATCAGTTTCAAGGTAGTCAAGAATATCCAATATAATTTATCCAAATAAATCATGTATTATTTCAAAATCACTACCTCGGTATCAGAACCATATTATGGTTTATCTTTCTCTCAACCATATATTTTCCAAAAATTTAACCTGCTATTGAGTCACTTTTCTTTGTTCCACACAATCTCAAGTCCTTAATGAAATAGTACTATAATATAATCCTTATATACTCCATAATTATTATAACCAGTACATTGTTGATACAACAATCAAATGAAATAATTCTCTAATAAGAACTCTAATAATTCCTTCTCATCTGTGGTAGTATCATAACTTGATTATTATCCAATAGCATCATTTGGGACATACTATGATAATTTGGACATTGGTTCATGTAGTGTCCCAAATCTTTGCAGATAAAGCATTTTACATTTGAAACCTTTTTCTTACCCTTGCAGTCACGTACATGGTATCCTTTTTCTCCACACTTATAACAAACTCCCATTCCTTTCAGGCAAGTTCCAGGGTGTTTCTTCCCACATTTATCACATATAGGAAAATTCTTCTTTTCCCTCTTCCCTTTATCCATCCTTCTCTCTTCCATCCCTTTCTTCTCTTGCTTCCCTTCAAAGCCATAGTAATCGGATAATTCTTTACTTAACTTATTAACACATGATACTATTTCTTCATATGTTGAGAATACATGGGAGACTATTTCCCTTCTAAATATTGGCTTAATACCATGAAAGATATGATCCTTCTTACTATTTGGATCATACGTATTGCCAGAGTTCACATTCCTTCTACTGGCCACCATTTCTATACAATAGCATAAATTAGGCCAGTTTATGAATTGCAATAAATAATTCCAAACTTGTAAAATACCTAACGTAAATTGAACAGTTTATGGATATATTCCATAATCATAAAAATGTTTTCTTTGAGTAAGTATATAATAATAAACCCTTCATAATGGTTTGTAAATAAAATGATAATTATCCTAAGCATATCCCCTGGGAGTGTCGTAAACAAGAGTGTAGTAAGGCCCGTTGTCGTGCACCAGTTCCCATTCGAGTCTATCTCAAAGTGGTGTTTTCAGGTTTTACCCCTAGGTACATCTATTCTAGAGCTGCCTCTACCTGCTCGTATCCAGACAGGGATGTATTGATCGGAAAACTCACAAAATCTCTACAATACCAAAATTATAGGAAGTTCTTATATACTCATCCTCAAATTATATATTAGGGATATATGCTCTAATCAGAGTTTATCTAAATCTAGCTTCCAAGGTTTGTACTAAACTTCCTCTGATACCAACTGTAACGCCCTGACCCCAGTTACCCAGAGTTGGTGCATTATTATATAACATTGGCATGATCACAAAATATCAAGTCTCGAAAGACCGATTAGTTTAGTAGCCTTGGAAACACTAGATACATTCATAAGTCTTACATTACATAATAAAGTGAAAAACTACAACAAAATATTGTCTTCATATTCCCTCATACTATCCCTACAGGTCATTCATAAAATACTTCTTCACATCCTGGGAAAAATAAAACATTGAAAGGGGTGAGCTCAGATGCTCAGTAAGGATAACAATATAGCGGAAACTTTCTTAAATAAACACAAACATTTTAAGAAATGCATAACTAAAACAAAAGCCTTTTAAACTTGAACTTCAGTATAACATGGAAAAAATAAATTGAAATAATTCCATTTAATTATTCACATGGATATTATACTAGTTGAATAATCACATGCAATATCAATAACCACTTTCATAATGATGGAATGCATAATGCCAGACTATCATAACCACATATCCAAGGCCTCATGCCAATACTACAAATAAGATTTTGTCAAGGCCTTGTGACAAGACACTAGTTTGTCTCATGATACCTACCGATGCATCGAGGAGCTATTGCGGGCTCCACCCGTTACTTATTAAGTCCAATGCATTCCTCATATGAACAGGTTTAAACATAACATAAACATTCATATTAAAACTAGAATACGAAATGTCAATAATTTATCCATAAACCATGAATGGTATAAAAATAACACATCCATAGTCAAAAATATCAAAAAACCTTCAATATAATATGGAAGTTTTGCATCATAATAAATCACATTCAAATAAGCTTAAAATCCATCAAAGGATGTTGACATAGATGAAATAAAAACTATTTGAGAGAAATATCTCTTTTTTTGAAATCATTTTAAAGTCACATAATTATAAAATAAAAAATTTACTTTGAAAATATTCTTATAAACTTGTAAGGGAAGCTTCGACGATTTTATAACGGCGAAAAATACCCGCACCCGCCGTATAAGTTAAAAAAGACATTCTTACCTTAATTCTGTCGAAAAGGTTAAAAAAGACCTTGTTTGGAAAACAACAGAAAGATTCATTTATAAGATTCTTATAAAAAGTAAAAAAGGGTATAAATGAATTTAACTCATAGTCTGTAAAATATTAAGAATTATTTGAAATAAATTTTTAAGAAACATGGATGTGGATGATAAAGAGGTCCCAGTAGATAATTACGTATAAACAACCTCGGATAATGAAGAGATTGTGAAATAAACCCTTACCTTGTACTTTTACTTGGTAGAGGGTAGGTTAAACTCATATATAATGGTTAAATAATTGTTATTAAATTAAAAAAGAATCATATACATTAATATGATATTATATATAATCTTTTAACATTGATTTGTTAATAATATCTTAGTATTATCATCGTTTCAGGTGTTAACTTACTCATTTTCTTTTATATATTTTTTTACATAAGCCATGTTTGTTATGGATAAGTTGTATCTTATTCATATACAGAATGATATCAAGTACTTAAATATTATTTTTAATCATCAAATCATAATTATAATCGCATGGATACGATGGGGAATGAATCTCATTGCGTTCGTGGAGACGGTAGTCCGTACGTACGCACGAGCGACAATATCATTCTTTTGATATTAAAATAATATATAATTGGATGGTATATAATATATAAAGAATAATTATCATGTTATATTTATTATTTACATAAATTACATATCATTATCATACCCATCCAAATAATAATGTTTTTGAATAACAATTACACCATGACGTGGAGATGGTAAGCCGTACGTATGCATGTATGGTGACATGTCATTCAAAGGATGAATAGAATAATGAATATTGTTTTAAAATATTTATAATAACATCAAATTATATATAAGATACTGTAGTTATTATTTTATAAAGGAAATAACAAATAAGGAAGAAGTTTAAGAAGAAAGGAACTTGAAAAAGGGTGGTGAAAACATTACCTCTTCTTCAGGTTCTTCCTTTTGATTTGATCAAAAGGGATCCTTAGGTTAGATTTTTGATCAAAATAAGGAATCTAGGTTGAAGTGAGGTAATTTTACAGAGTATTTGGGCAGGTTTTGGCCGAAACAAAAGGCTTTGAAGGTGTGAATAATTGGTTATAAGTTGTGTCCTTTTATAAGGGGGAGGAGGGGCTCTTTAGGAAAAACTTAAAGTATTAATTTATAATAAATTCATATTCAGTTTCTAATGGATCAAAAGTGTATTATTCAAAGTATAAGGTAGTTATGAGTCTAAATCCATTCAACCAATATATTTTAGATAGGTTTGTGTGATTATATTAACCTTATATTTTAGTTTTAACTCTTAGTTAATTAGATTGACATTTACCATGTCACTTTGTATTTTTATATTATATAGTTAATAAACTTACTATATAAATCCAAGAAACCACAAAGTGTTACATTAATGATACAAATATCATTATATAAGTCCTTTTTCCAAACCTTAGATTTTTCGGAATAGAATATCAATTAATAATATAATACTTGTTTTAAAAACTCATTTATGTCAATTTTGACACTATTTAATAATTGATTTTTGTTAAAGTCTTGAAAACTTTATTAATTCTAATAAAATTCATTTAAGCAATAATAATATTTAATATTAAACAATAAAATTCGTGGATGTCATCAAAACTTTCAAATTATATTTATTTTAACTTTTATAATACCATTTATTTGATTCTTTTATTATTAAGGAAAATACTGCATTATTATTGTGTCATAAATAAATTTAATTATTAAATGTCTAAAAATTATAAATAAAATACCATTATCTAGGAAATAGTTTTATATTTCTAATGAATATTTATAGTTTAAAATTCAACATATATAACCTTATGTAAAAACTGTTTTTCTAAAAGATATATGCTTTTGTCATTTTTGCATTTACTTTAACTTAATTAATATAAAGCGTCATTATCACTTACAAGTGGCTCCATGGGGTCCCAAAATCGACCCAAAGATGACCATAGTCTGAAATGTATCATCCAATAAGGTTAGGATACGTTTTAGGGTAATTTAGTATTATTATAATATTATTGTTTTACCCTTATTTACCGGATTTACCCTTTAACCATGGTAAATAAAATATTTACTGAAGTAATTATTCAAAATGTCTAAAAATAAAAGTTACCTATTTAAAAAATTTGTGCCACCTGATTCTAAATATAGAATCCATTTTTCTAAATTAAAAACACATAAGTGGCAGAAATTAATTTAAAATTAATTTCTGTTGTCGAAACAAAAAGCGTGTTTTTAACAAATAATAACTATCAAAAGATTGACACTTTCTTATGTCCAGTTTACATATAAAATTATGTCCAATGACCAAAATTGGATTTAATGGTAAAATTATAATCTAATTATACTTTAAAATCACTCAAATTCATAATTTATCACTATTAATTATTTCAATTAAAAATGTTGTTTTTAATTAAAATTTAGTAATTTTCACTATTCATCAAAATATGAAAGTTATCAGAAAAGTACCAAAATTTCACCCTTAGATAATTTTGATATTATTAATCCAAAAATTAATTCTATTTTACCAAATTAAAAACATAAAAGTTTCATTTATTAATTTAAAATTAATTCCCGCTATTAAAACCAAAAGGCATATTTTTAATAACTATCAAAAGTTTGACACTTGTTTATGTCTAATTTCAAAGTGAAATTACTTAAAATTACCATCATTGAATTAAATGGTAAAAATATAATCAATTTATACTTACATTCCATTAAAATGTATAATTTAACAATATAAATTATTTTTATTAAAAAAGTTGTTTTCAGTTAAAATATAGTATTTTTCACTATTCACCCAAATATGAAAGTTATCAGAAAAACACAAAAACTTTATTAAAAATAAATTCTTATGTCCCGATTATAAATAAGGAGTTTATTTTGTAAAATTTAATATATAAAAGTTTCAAATATTGTATTTAAAAAGGCTTCTCCATTAAAAGGCGGTAAAATCGCATTTTTTAAAAAATACTTCTTTTATCTGAAAAATATATATTTATTATTACAATATGTCTAAGAAAATCATTATATGGATTCTAAAACTATAAGGATTATATATAGTTCAATATTTAGTTAATACTATTCATAACTGCTTTTGAACGGCTTGTTTGGTAAGTCCTGGTGTGCTAGAACTCGGTGTTGCGTGTAGTGCAAGTTATTGAATTACTTTGAAGAAATAAAGTACTATGAAATCTTGGGGTGTCACAATAAGTATGAAATTGAAAAAATAAAATTTACATATATAACCCACATTTATTTCCTCTCATTTATCGGTAAATGAAAATATTATCCATGTGTTGTGTGGACTACCGTCTCCACCGAGTAACGTTTTTATTTTTGATTTTCACTATTTATCCAAACCACTTAAATTATATTTTAAAAATGTAAAAAAATCTGAATTATATAATTATAGTTAATTTATAATGATATTATGTAGATACTATGGATTTTATGGATTTGTCCTTTGAATATTTCTTTTTATATATATGGATTTATCCTCAGAGTCGGCATGGTGTTTGGGTGTTTGGGGACACCAAAATTAATATATTAAGAATATTAATTATATTTTAATGGACATGCACACATAGTTTTTGTTAAAATGTGTTTTATTGTTGTCTGGGAATCATATAGAAAATTTTATACCACAATTGATTCCAAATCATGGGGTTTACCCTAGGTGTGACATAACGTTGTTCAGTGTCAAGAATTTCATAGAGGTTTCTCATTGGATGATACATTAAATAATTTAATTCAATTAAATTATTTTATTTTTCAACCTAAATTCATCTATAAATACATTGATATAGAAATTATCCAGGGTTGTCCATATAACCCTGATATAATTGGTAGGAGCCTTGGACATTCTTCGTTGGCAGAATGCACTAGAGAATGATGGGTGATCAGATTGAGGTGGATCGAGAGGCAGCGAATGAAACGGGACTTACTCATTGTTGGAAAACAAATTATTCACCAAAAATTGATCCAAATTGAGGTAGGGAACATTATTTTTTGGATTTACACCCTTTTTGATTTAATCAAGCATGCATTCTTTATCTGATTTGATTTCCATCATTTTCTATCCTCACATGAGCCTAATTAAATGAATTGAGTTACTTATTACAATTTATTATTTATATTCCATTATATCACCCTAGATATCCTATTTATATGATCATTGGAAAATAATGATTGGAAAATAATGGACTCACCTTCTTTCTTGTTCATTTTAGACCACTATTCTTTGCGTTCTTTGCCATTGGCCCATGGGGTCGCAGTTTAACATTTCCGGGGTGAGTTTGAGCATGACCGAACCCCAAATTCATGGTGGTTGTGTAAAAAATGAGAGAGATGGTGTTTTTCGTATAGATCAAGATGGATAATGGGTGATGCTTTATGGATCTCAGATTAGGAGTGGCGACCGATGATGAGAGTCGCTAGGATGCACAATGGCTTATCAATGGTAGATCATATTCAAATTTTTCCGCCATCATAGGATAAAGATTAATGTAAGGTGACCTAACCATAAATTTTATCTGATTTCAAGTGGTTAATTGGTGAAATTAGTGGTGGAAATAGTGGATCTGGGATCCTCATGAAGAAACTTATGTTTCTATGAAAAACTGAACTACACAGTGTATACTGTGAATAACACATGTTGTGTAGTCTCATGGCAATGGTAGATAGGTTTTTATATGAGGAAAAAAATCACATTCTATATAGACTTACCACATTCCTTGTGAGCCTATGTTGGTGGCTTGACATATACTCTGGGAGTACATGGGAATAGACACGGCCTGAAACGTAGACTCGACCAAAGTACATGGTCATGACTGTGTACTCAAATATGGCCATGAAACCTAGACACGACAATGTAAACAGGCTTGAGATGATGTATATGAGCATGGTTAGAAGATAATGGGTAGGTCTTGAGTGGATGGGATACACCTTGCACAACTGGTACACTCCACGTGGCATGACATGGATTGCCAATCCATGTCTAGGGAAGAACATAGATAGGCATCAAGGTGAGGTAACACACCGTGTGGACCTCTATAAACTACATGTTTTCCACTAGAATATTCTTCCTCTCATATATACTTCTTTAGAACTCAAATTTTCACCTACGTGTAGCCTATTCAGAGTGTTTTCTTATGTATAACATGATGGTATCCTTTATTGTGTCATACAAGATACGATGTGAGTTGTTCCGAGAATGATGATTCTTCAGGTGACACTTGATGATGGTAGTGATTAGGGTAGGATCCTTGGATTGATCTGGGGTTGGAACTCCACTATCACACCAGGGTTCAGGTCTCCCCATACTATTTATAAAGATAGAGGTAGTACTCCCCTACACTAGGAATGGGTCCTCCATCTATGGAGTGGTAATCCCATTTTTTTGATCTTCAGTGGCGAGTGGGTCCTCTAAGGGAGTTACAACTCCCTTGACTATGGATCAAAGTAGGGAGGAACATGACCTCCACACAGATTTTGGTGAGGTTTCATTTGATACTGGACATTAGAGATGGTATTTTGGAGTTATAGGTAGACTCATCGACTATAGACTAGGTTGTGAGATGAAGATCCCCTTTACCAATTGTCTTAGTTTCTTTATAGGTATATATATATGGGTTTTTGTATCCCTCCCATTATGGGTTGAGTTGAATTATATTGTATCTTTATATTTCTCCCTTTTTGGTTTTTGGGGAATCCTACTGGGTATGTATATACTCACCCCTTCATGGGCTTTTCCCACATGTTTTGTGTCTTATATAGATGATGGAAAAATCAGTGGTGACTTTGGTGAAGCTTAGAGAAACTTGGGTGCATTGAACACATATGGTGGTTGGGGCATAAAGATCAGGAGCTTATCCCTCTCTTAGTTTTCATTTATTCTAGTTGTTTTCAGGTTTGGACTTCATTTCTGGTTGGGCTTGTATTTTTTTCCTTTTGTTTTAGTTTAAATTTTCATACTCTATTGTATTTTTCTAGATGTTATTGCATGAATATTTACACTCTATGTGTTACTATATTTTAAATTCATTTTCACTTTTATATGGATATTGTTAGGTGCATGCCTATAGGTACATTAGGTAAAGGCATCCCATTTAATTTATTCCTTCTCGGTGCTTTTCACTAGCCCTTAGCCTATTGAAGGTGAGCTTGGGGTTGTGATGGCTCGAACTTATACCGACTAGGTGGACCCCTGTGGGTTGGTCCATTACAAAGTGGTTCATTCATTGGGATGGTGTTTGGAGTTGTTCCCTTTTTAGGAATTGGTTGGGACTTGGGTAAGTGATGTTGAAGTTTCTTAAGTGTGGATTTTAGGATAGGGAACCTAGTGATAGTGTGGTGGTGGACATATCCATTCAACAAGACTCTGAATACCTATTTTTTGACTAGACATATCAAGACATTGGTTTAAAGGAATGTTGGTACATGCATCATATATGATTGATTCCTTTGACTATACTTTTTGAGTTATCTCCCCATATGCATATGATCATATTATTATGGTAAGTCTTGACCGCTTTCAGGATGCCTGCACACAATATAGCCAACCAAGTTACTGATTTAGGGTTGTTATGACAATCTAATGGGTGATGATTCCTCATATTAGGGGCCATATCATGAGGTGTTTCCTCCAGGAGGGTAGGGAGAAACACCCCTATCTACTAAGTAGCAGATAGTACTAGTAGTTTAGACTAATTATACATGAAGGATTAATGCACTTCATGAGTTCCAGCATCAGAGACCACTAAGGTTCCAAAGTGAACCAAATCCCCATGCAGTGGAGGATTAGATTGATTTGGTGGTTCAATTATTTAGGCTAGTTCAGACCCTGAACAATCAGATATTTTCAATGGAATCTAGTCTTTTACATGGATTATCAAGGCACTGGTAGAGTCTGGTGATTCATAACCACGATGATATGATTCTCTCATGGGTTGAATTCTAGTATCTATTTCATGAGGGGTATTATCCCACTTTATTGTGCTCAGTTTGGATCTAGGAACTTCCTGAGCTTACGTAGGGTGATATGTTAGTGGTTGAGAATTCCACGAGGTTCAATGACATCACATAGTAATACCTTGATATGGTAAAAGATATATTATTCTAGGAGAGTAAGTTTGATCAGGGTATCTGTAGAGATATTAATGCTAGTGTGGTCTTATTATGAATTCCCACTTATACTAGAGTGATGGAGGAGGCTCTAGTTACTGAGAGATTCTTAACAGAGAAATGATAGATGGTTGGTGATAGTAGTGGACATCATGTGATTGATCCTTGTATATTAGATAGCAAAAATCATAAATTGAAGTCCTAGAGAGGAGGTATTCTCATTATTAGACTCATACATGAGGATTCATGGCTCAGTGATCATATAAAGGATCCATCTAGCTAGGTGAGGGCCGATGTTATGCCTATGATGAGAAGGGTCACATGGAATGTGATTGCTTGAACCTTCATTCTGAGTAGGATAGAAATATAGTGGATGGAACACCATGGAAGAGGAATCACTATGATTAGGGATCCCCCATGTATGGTCAATGTGGCCCCTAGGGAGGCGGTGTAGATAAAGGAGTATGTAAAGATATTGGTGGAGGCCAATTCTATGAGCTACTTCCACCACCACCATTAGGTGACCCACATTAGTCTTAGAGAGATGGTGGGTGAGGCCATGGTCAACTATAGGTTATAGAGAGATATAACCAAGTTGTTTGTGAGATAATTCTTAGTATTATTATTTTTTTATTTTATAATCTTTACCCAATACTAATATATATAGGCTTGAGTCATTATTTTATCCCCTTATCCCTTGTATAATATATTGAGCTTCCAATTGAGACTTTGGCCTAACAGCTAAAACTATAGGTTCCTATAGCGATTGATTCTTCAACATCACTTATCTTTAGATAGTATAAGTTGGATTTCGGTGGAGAGAGTTTCCCATGAGACCTATTGGTTATCACAATGAAACTTTATGACTTCATCTTGGGTATGGAGTGTTTGTCCACAATTTGAGCCCATATTTAGTGTCATCATAGATGAGTTATATTAATTTGGATAAATGGGAAAATATTATCCTTTTTGGGTGAGAGATATCTCATAATGAAGATAGCGGGTCTTTCATGTGGGAAGCTACAAACCATCACCCATCAGTTGGAAAGTTTATCCCTTGGCACAATGATCTCTTCAGGCATCTAGATTCCTTCAGTAGTGGAGGAATTTATGGATTTATTCCCCAAGGATGTTCTGGGAATACCTATGAGGAAATATATTGATTTTTATTAACTTTCACCCCAATACCCCACCAATATTTTCTACAGAATATTGGATGTCCCTTACTCATCTTCAGGCACTGAGGGTATGATTGAAGGACCTTCTAGAGAAGGGTTTCATCAGACCCAGTGTATTCCCTTAGGATGCTTTGTTTTTTTTATAAAAAGGTGGATGACATATTAATATTTTTATTGATTATCATTGCTTTAACTTGGTAATTATAAAGAAAAAAATCCCCTTATAGAGGATTGATGACCTCTTTATCCAGTTGTGAGGTGCGAGTTAGTCCTCAAAGATCAATCTCAGGTCCAACTACCAACAATTAAGGGTTCATGATACTGGTATTTTGAATTAAAAAAATCTGATTTCACTATGGATAATATGAGTTCCTTGTGATACCTTTTGGTGTGGTGAATTATTTCACTATGCTTATAAATTTGATAAACTAGATATTCTAGCCATACTTGAACTGATTTGTGGTTGAATTCATTGATGACATACTCATTTACTCTGTGTCATAGAAGGAACATGCATAGAATTTGAGGATGGTCCTAGAATTACTCTAGGGGAACTAAATTTATTATAATCTATTAAGTGATAGTTTGATATACGTGAGGTAAAATTTCTGGGCATATAATTTATGAGCACGGTTTAGCTATGGACTTGACAAATATTTATGCAGTGCTTTCTTGGGATCCACCAAAGAGAATGTCAGAGGTGAGAAGTTTTTTTAGTTTAGTAGAGTACTATAGGATGTTCTTAGAATACTTATCTAGATCAAAAACCCCTTTGACCACACTAAAGTAGAAAGGGTAGTTGTTTATCTGGACCGAGAAGTGTCAAATATCCTTTGAGGATTTGAGGTTGAGGATAACAAGTGATCCTATTTTGAGAATACCAGAGGAGGGAATGGGGTATATAGTGTTTTGTGATGCCTCTAGAGATGGTCTTGATTACATGTTGATGTAGAGGTAGGTAGCAATCGCATATGGGTCAAGGAAATTGAGACCCTATGAGTAGAAATACATGACTCAATAACTAGAGTTGGTAGTGGTAGTCTTTTCTCTTAATATGTAGAGGAACTATCTTCTTAGTGAGCATTTTACTATTTACTTTGACCACCAGAGTCTTAGGTACATCTTCACTTATAAATATCTTAACCTAATATGGATTTTATAGTTGGAGTTCCTATAATACTATGACTTAGATATAGTATATACTTCTAAGAAGGAAAATGTGGAGGCAAATGACCTTATAAGGAATTCCCATTCTCTCTTGGTGGAGGATGCATCTGAGTAGTTGGTTTCATTGAAGCTAACCCTGATGGAGGATAGGGGTGTAGTTTTTCTTTAGTCGATAGTTAAAACTCCTCTACTTCTTCTAAACGTGAGAGAGGATCATTTGGGAGACATGGACTATGATGTTCTACATGACCAGATATCCTTAATAGATTCATTGGATGGATTATCTAAAGGAGGGGAGCCCGTCATCCTTTTCCAGGGATGGATAGTGGTTCCATTTACATTAATATAGGAGAATATGAGGGTGTTTCACACTTACCACTATACTCAATGGTGTGGTAAAGATGTATAGGGTCATTCAACAATAGTTTTGGTGGGATAGAATAAGGTAGAGCGTATCTGAGTTCATCTCTTAGTGTCTCACATGTCATTAGATGAAGGATGAGCACCAGGTTCTGGGAAGTTTGACACACACTCTTGATATCCTAGAGTGGAAATGGGATTCTATATCCATGGAATTTATGATAGGGATTCCCTGGACAATGAGAGGACACAATATTATCTCGGTGATGATTGATTGACTCACGAAGTTTTCAAACTTCCTTTCTATCAGGGAGTAGAGTTCGGTGAAGAGTTTGGGGTAGTTGTATGTGTAGGTGATCATTTAGCTTGATAGGGTACCCTAGATGATTATCTTAGACCGTGATGCTCAGTTCAGATCATGATTGTGGAAAGGATTTTAGGAGACCTTCGGAAACCATTTGAAGATGAGCATGATGTTTCATCCTTAGAAAGATGAGAAGACTGAGTGAACTATCCTTTTATTAGAGGATATGCTAAGGGATTTTGTTTGGGACTTCATCCAGAGCTGGGAGGATCACTTTACATTGGTATATATTTCTTATAATAACAACTATCACACTATGATCAACATCTTACATTTTGAGGCCATGTATGGGAGACCTTGATGGCCACCCTTATGTTGGACTGAGATTGGAGAAACATCACTTATAGGGATATATATGGTGCAGGTGATGATAGAGAAGGTTCAGGGGATCCATAGAATATGAGGACATCCTAGAGACAACAAAACTATTATGTAAATCGATGCCATGCACTATTTGAGTTCAATCAGGGAGACTATATTTTCTTAGAGAGTCTCCCCATGATGAGGATTGTAAAGGTTTAGATGAAGAGTTAAGCCATCCTCAAGGTTTAGCCAGCCATTTTTGATCCTACAGAGGGTTATTATGGTTGATTACCACTTAGTTTTCCCCCCATAGTTTGATCAAGTGCATGATGTTTTCCATGTTTCATAGCTAAGGAGATACATACATGATCCTACAGAAATTATTGACTATGGTGAGATGGGAATCGAGGATGGATCCACCTTCATGGTGTACCTAGTAGAAATTGAGGATCATTTGGATAGGATCTTACTAGGATAGGCCATTATGTAAGAACCCATACCTTCTTTTCAGGTATGTTTTTCCTTTTCTGGTCATTTTTGGGAAAAAGAGGAGAATCTAGAAATTTTCTAAGTACATGCCGTGTACTTTATAAGTACATGCTATGTAATTTGATTCCACTCGAGGCCATATGCTGGCTGTGTCATGACCACACACGGCCATGTAGGGGTGATGGGGAGGCCTCTTAATAAAAAGTATAGAAAATCCTAGTACACACCATGTACTCCAAAAGTACATGACATGTAATTTATTTTTTTTTCATTAAATGGACCGAGGTCACATCTTAACCCCCAAAAAGTCTTCTTCTCCATCTTCTTTGACCGAGAGCGAGGGTACAGCTGCAGATCTTCTCTGAGCCGCCGATTCGTCACCGGTTATCTGAATCAAACACCGTCGGTTGCAATAGAATCACAGTGGTGAGTTCTTGGTTCTTCTTTGACCACGTTTCCTGATTCTTTCTCTTATGAGAGTTATCATAGGTTGAACTTTTTAGAAGTTTTTGCAGTTCTACTCCATTTTAGGCTGATTCACGGGCCAAGGTTCAAGTATATCGATCTCTTAGGATCGAGGTAGGTGGTTTGTTGATTTACGTTGAATGTATTTGAGTTTTTGTGAAAAAGTGATGGATACCCATGTATCGTGTATCTTGGGTTAGGGTTTTGATCCTTCATTATTATCTGACATAGATTTCTTGTATGATTGAGGCCATTAGATGAATAATGATTGTTCGTTAGCATGTTTGAGAATCACCCCATGGGTGTTTCCCTTGTTTTGGATGTTTAACGCCGTTTGGATTAGGTTTCCTGTGAGGCAGACCTTGTTACATTGATTTCCTACCTTGATATAATTTATTTCATGTATTTCCTACTATTTATATGTTTTTTATGAATTTTAGCTATTATCCAAGTAGTTTTTTGAACTTACTTAGGGTTGATGACAGTCGATTATGCACGACTTGACTGCTCAAGGCTGTGTGAACCTGGTGTGGTAGACTAAAGAGGGAATTGACGATTAAGGGCTTCCCTAGAGAGTCTGTTATAAATTAGTATCATTCGAAGGACCTACAAGAATTGTACTTTGTGCTTCCTCAGATTTTCCTTAGTTATATATCGAGACTACATGGGGAATTAGATGTAAGTGCTTCCTCAGAGAGTCTATAGCTATCATTGCAAGACCGCAGGGGAATTGATGGTGAGAGCTTCCCAGAGTGTCTGTGCCTTTGTAGGATTACTTGACTAGAGGGGTCTACCAGTATGAGCCACCCAGAGAGTTAGTGTGAATATTGTTTGGTTGTTTGTGATGAGTCTACCAAGCCAAAGAACAAGCTTGGGTTTTGTACTGCTTGTTGTTTAGGTAGTCTGCTGAGATACCTGTTGTGTTACTTGCTATGCCTTGGGAATATATATATGTTTTCTAGATTCCTTGGTTGATAATTAAATGATTGAATTAAATTAATAAATAAATGTAAATAGAGATTTTTAGGATTTTTTACTTTAGTGTACTCCTGTTTCTCTGCTGCATTTATTTCCTTTACTTTTGCTATATTGCTCACTGATAGTAGGGCACATATCTTGTGGTGGTTTCCTACTGGGACTAGTCTCACACCCTGTTTGGGTCCTATTTTTCAGCCCAAATAGGTTATATGGTTGCAGGTGTGGATAGGGATTGTGGCCCTTCTACTTCAGGTACATGATTGCTGGTTGGAGCTGGAGAGCATAGGACCGAGCTTAGGCTTGCGATGCTGCTGGAGTTACTGTTTACTTTTTGTACTTTGTTTCTTAGTTGTATTTCAACACGTTGTTGTTTTTTATGATTTCCTTATATTCTTGTACCTGATTCATCATTATCATCATTACTATATATTCATTGCTTCTGCTGTTTAGTTTCAGTTATTGTATGCTGTTTACTGCTTCCACTATTGACTGTTATTTTTCTCCCTTGTATACTTTACCAAATGAGGGAATAATTTCCCCAATGACTCACCAAGGACCTCGCTGCTAGTCGGTAGCCTCTAGCATATGGGGAAATTCACTTGAGGCCATGTGAAGAACCGGGTACGGGGCACCAGTTGAGTGGCTCCAGATTTGGGTCGTTATAAAGTGGTATCAGAAGAGTTTCTTTTCTTTTCTATTGAATTACTATTTAGCAACATTAGAAAGGGATAGGGAGAAATATGTAAATGGTAAATAGATATGCCCAGGAGTTCTAGAACCCATGTATAAGGAAAAAGCCAGTTTACCTCAAATATTTCAATTTTCAAGTTTTGTAAATGTTACAGTTTAATTGACTTCACCATTGGGTGGTGCACTTGTGTTGTAATTTTACTGTTTATATGATTGTGGTTCTATTATTTTGCAACCCAATGAGATGAGGGTATCCCATCTCATGCATCATATAGGCACTTGTTAGAAAATCACATGTCATGCATATTTCCATGCCATCTAAATTGCATTAGAAATTGCATGCTGTTGTGATAGAATTTGTGTTAGACTATGTATGCTGTTGTGATAGCTACTGTGATAGAATACCTTCTATGTTGATAGGGTATCATTTTTTTTGAGCTTATTTAACATGGATTCCAAACTTTGGTCTTATAGGTGTATGGGACCTCGAGGATCAGAATTCGATGGATCATTGCTTGGTTTCCTTGTTATAACTTGTATAAGATTCCAAGCTTTGATTCGAAGGTAGTATGGGCCCTCACGAATAGGAATTTGGCACCTTAACTCTTGTTTCATGTGTTTTCTAGGCCTCAGAGTAGTTTCTGAGCTACTACTTGGAAAAACCCAGAATACACGATGTGTATTTTATTAATACATGCCATGTAGTTTTTAAACCATGTCACTGACTGTGTGAGTAGAAACATGGGGTTCTGAAAAATCTTGTAGGAACACGCCGTGTACTAGTTTAGCACACCGTGTAGTATGAAATAGGTACCCGATCGTGTCATGAACAACACGAGTCGTGTTATCTTTTCACATACACGCCATGTCTGAATCTTACACGCCGTGTAGTTTGATCTAGGAACCCGGTAGTGTCACGAACAACACAGGTTGGTGTTACCCTTCCTCATACACGCCGTGTAGTGTCAGCCATGTGTCAGGCTGTGTCGCTAACAACACGGACCAGGTAAGGCATGTCTAGTACACACCATGTATCCTTTGAATACGCTGTGTAGTTTTGTCTTAGAGGAACATTGTGGATTAACCATGTAGAAGGACTCGGTCAGGGAAGAGGATTCAAGTACACGCCGTGTGTTATGACAACATTATGTATATTTGGGGTCTTATAAGACTAGTTTAGGTATAAGTACACACCCATGTGAATGACCTAAGGAAACACGCCGTGTAGGGAAATAACACGTCGTGTAGTCATGTTTTGCATAACTTGAATGTATTCTTTTCCCTATTCCTTCTTGTGCCTTTAATTTTTCTGTCTTTCTTAATCCTGAATCTGAGGTGTGCTTTTCAACTTTCAGAGCTATGACACCAAGACATCCTCCAGTTGTCCGTCAGTTGCAAGGTAGCGACTGTACACCTGATATGACAGATCATGGACTGCCAGTAGTTCCGCCTATCATTCCAGACATGAAACCTGCAGTGATTCTAGACATTGGTGCCAACGCTCAGTTCATAGAGGGTTTCATGAGATTCATGCGGACCTTCCAGGGAGCTCAGAATCCTACCCCGTCTATGGCAGAGCTGACGCGGGTTTTTCAGCAGCAACATCCTCCCACGTTCACAGGGGATGGAGGACCATAGGCTGCAGAATCATGGCTAGAGGCCATGCTATCCATCTTCGAGCACCTAGAGACGCCTTCAGAGAGGAGAGTGAAGCTCGCGACTTATATGCTGCGATAATCCACCAAGAGATGGTGGGATGTGGTTTCACAGGCAGGGCGCCAACATGCTATGGCTTGGGACGAGTTTCAGCATATGTTCTATGACTACTTCTACCCAGTGATGCTAAGGGATGACAGAGCCAGAGAGTTCATGAACCTATAGTAGGGTACTCTCACGGTTATGGAGTATTCCTCTCGCTTCATAGAGTTATAGCGTTTCACTCCCATTCTGGGGAATGACACGCTATTTTTAGCGAGGAATTTTGAGGAAGGCCTTAGACTAGACATCAGATCACAGGTGAATGTCTTTTAGGTGACTTCTATTACTATGATAGTCAACCAGGCGGTTATCATAGAGAGAAATCTGAGGAAGACTGGAGCTGTGGACTAGGACGGTTCAACATCTAGGACTGATTCATTTCAGATAGACAGCAGGAAGCACCACTAAGAGTCTACATGAGGTGACCTGTGGAAGCGAGGTATTCCTTTTGGTAGACGGGATATTCCTTCTAGAAACCAATTGGTGTGATATTAGTGTGGAAAAATATAGCATAAGAAGCCTTAGTTCCCAAGAGACCCAGTGGAGTGTTGATCTTACGGTAATATGGGTTATCTGTAGTGTTTCTGCAAGGTTTTCATTCCGGCGGCTAGTGAAGGAGGATCAGTTTCGGCTCCACGTATAGGAGCAGGATTACCAGTTCCGCAACAGACTAGGGGATGGAGTTCTTCAGGACATTCAGGCTAGGGTAGAGGATGTGGAAATAATGGTCAGGCTCAGGGAAGGTCAGCTCAGGGATCTCAGGCTGCTACACAGGGCCGCGGTGCAGGAAAGACTTTTGCGGTAGAGTAGATTCACGAGGAGCAGGATCTTGGACCTTCTACAGTTTGAGGTACGATTTTAGTAGCCTTAGTTTTATCCTCGACACTTTTCGATACCTAAGCTTCTCATAGCTTTATTTCTGTGCATACTGTGGAAAGCCTTAGACTTACTATTTATACTTATGAGGACATGTTGACACTAGACACACTGTTGGGGACTAGAACAGCTAGTGTACATCAGTGCAAGGAGTTCCCTCTAGAGGTGGCTGGGTATCACTTTCTATGGGACCTCTATGTCCTAGAGATGACAGGCTATGATGTCATTCTCAGAATGGGATGGCTCGTTCCCTTCCGGGTAGTCTTCAACTGTTATCGCCACAGGGTGAGTTTCATATCACCAGAGGGTGAATCTTTTCTTCATAAGGGCGAGTGAGATGTCCAGGCAGGTAGAGCAGGACTAGGGAATCATGTTCTAGGTGGAGTTACAAATTAGATTTCCAGTCTGTATCTGGATGACCAGGGGACTTCACAGTTAGACTTTCCTCCAGTGGTGGATCGTTTCAGAGATGTCTTTCCAGAGGACTTTTCAGGTTTGTCTCTAGAGTGTGAGGTATAATTTTCTATTGATCTTGTGCCAGGAGTAGCAACGGTGTCCATTCCCCCCTATAGGATGGCTACACCTGAGTTGCAGGAGCTCAAGAAGCAGTTGGAGGAGTTGCAAGCAAAGAGTTTCATCTGACCCAATACTTCTCCTTGGGGTTTGCCTGTCCTATTTGCGAAGAAGGAAGACGACACCCTTAGGATTTGTGTGGATTATCGGAAGCTAAACTAGTTCACGGTCAAGAACCGATATCCCTTGCCTAGGATTTATGACCTCTTTGATCAGCTTCAAGGAGCTCGGGTGTTCTCAAAGAAAGATTTGAGGTCCGGTTATTATCAGTTGCACGTTAGACCATCTTATATACCTCTTACATCTTTTTAGAGTATGTATGATTTATATGAGTATATGGTTATGCCGTTCGGCCTCACAAATGTGCCTGCGGTTTTCATGGAACTGATGAACTGAGTGTTCCATCCATGCTTAGATTCTTTCGTGGTTGTTTTCGTGGATGATATCTTGGTGTACACTCACACTCAACACGACCATGCTACCCATCTTGAGATCATTTTGAGTACATTGAGGGAGCATCAGTTATATGCTAATCTCTCAAAGTGACACTTTTGGATGGATGAGATTCACTTCTTGGGTCATGTCATCTCAGATACAAAAGTATCAGTAGACCCAGAGAAGGTGAGAGTAGTAGTTACTTGGGAGCAACCGAAGAATGTCTTTGAGGTACGAAATTTATTAGGGTTGGCTGGTTACTACATGTGATTTATACAGGACTTCTCATGCTTAGAATCACTGTTAACGAGATTGACTAAGAAGGGGGTGAATTATGTTTGGTTAGAAGCCTGTGATTCAGCCTTTCAGGATCTGAATGGGAGATTGGATTCTGCACCAATTCTAGTTTTTCCGGAGCCGGGCAAGAGTTATACAGTTTTCTGTGATGCATCTGGAATTGATCTTGGAGTAGTGATTATGCAGGAGGATCGTGTTGTTTCATATGGATCTCGGCAGTTGAGGCCACATGAGAGGAACTATCCTAAGAACGACATGGAGTTGGCTGCAGTTGTTCATGCTTTGCATTGTTGGAGACATTATCTTCTGGGAGAGCATTTTGTGGTATATACTGACCACAAGAGCCTCAAGTATATATTCACGCAGTGTGACTTGAATCTGAGATAGCAGAGGTGGGCTGAGTACCTACATTCTTTCGATTTCGATCTTGATTATACACCTGGGAAAGGCAACGCTGTAGCAGACGCACTGAGCAGGAGGACACAAATACATGCAGTTCAGGAGGCCAGCAGTGAGTGGCAGCTTATGGATCTGTTCGCTGAAATACATTTGGAGGTGCATGACAGACAGGGTCAAACTTTTATTTCTTCTGTAGCTGTTACCTATACCCTTCTTTACTGAGTTTGAATGAGGAAGCTATCAGATTCTTAAGGCCCAGTCCTACGGTAAAGCGTGTCAGGAGAGGACCCTCTTCCCAGATGGACCGTAGGTGAGGGTGAGATCTTGCATTTCCAGGGATGCGTATGGGTGCCAGCAGATATACTCAAGGAGTTGATGTGAGACTTTCATTCCTCAGTTTGGGAAGTTCATCCTAGCATCACCAATATGTATCGTGATCTAAACCGCCAGTTTTGGTGGCCAGGTATGAAGAGAGATGTTTCTGGTTTTGTCATGGGGTGTTCCACCTGTCAGTAGGTGAAGGCAGAACACCAGCGACCAGCAGGGCTTTTACAGCATCTACCCACTCCCGAGTGGAAGTGGAATGATAATGGACTTCATGATAGGGTTACCAAGATCTCCTCGAGGGAATGACGTGGTATGGGTTGTCATTGACAGGCTCACGAAGGTTGCTCACTTCTTTCCAATTAAGGAGACCTTTAGTGTTGATGAGCTTGGACAATTGTACATCTATGAGATTGTACGCTTTCATGGGGTTCCGAGTAATTTCATTTCAGATAGGGATTCCTGCTTCACGTCACATTTCTGGAAAGGGCTACAGAGGACTTTGGGTATACAAGTACTTCTGAGTACAACTTACCATCCCCAGACATATGGCCAGTCAGAGCACACGATTTGGGTGCTAGAGGACATGCTACGAGCATGCGTACTTGATCTTGGAGGTTCTTGGGAGAGAAATATACCTCTAGTGGAGTTTTCCTACAATAATAGTTTTCAAGAAACTATTCAGATGTCACCTTACGAGGCTTTGTACGGTAGGTCATGCCGATCACCCTTGTGTTGGATGGAGGCAGGAGAGGCAGCTATGCTGGGACCACGTCTTGTTCAGGAGACCACAGAATAGGTGGAGTTGATTTGGAAAAGGATGGATACTGCACAGTCTCGACAGAAATATTATGCTGATCAGCAGAGACGACCTTTGGAGCTCAAGGTCGGAGATCAGGTTTTCCTACGTGTTACCCTGAGGTTGGGACACAAAATGATCAGGAGATAGGGCAATCTTTCACTGAGATACGTTGGACAGTTTGGGGTTCTGGAGATAGTCGGGATGGTTTCTTATAGGTTGCAGTTACCTCAGAGGTACCAGGCTATGCACGATGTCTTCCATGTTTCTCAGCTTCGACGATATTTCTCATACCAATCTCATGTTTTTCAACCCGAGGAGGTTGATTTGGAGCAGAATTCATTATTCGAGGGGCATCCTATCAGGATTATTGATTGTAGTGCAAAGGTACTTTGTGGCTGGTCTATTCCTCTGGTACATGTGTTATGGCAGCACGACCATGTATAGGACGAGACTTGGGAGAGGGAGACCGATATGCGATCACAGTGGCCAAAGTTGTTTGGGGTTTCTTCTTCTGCACCACACTAGGGAAATTCGGGGATGAAATTATTTAAGGGGGGAAGTTTGTAAGAACCCAGACCTTCTTTTAAGGTATGTTTTTCCTTTTTTGGTTGTTTTTGGTAAAAAGAGGAGAATCTGGAAATTTTCTAAGTACACTCCGTGCAATTTATAAGTACACGCCGTGTACTTTGATGCTGCTCGAGGTCGTGTGCTGGCCATGTCATGGCCACACATGACCATGTAGGGGTGATGTGGAGGCCGCATAATGCGGAGTATTGAAAAGCCTAGTACACGCCATGTACTCCAAAAGTACACGCCGTGTACTTTCTTTTTTCATTAAACGGACCGGGGTCACGTCTTAACCCCAAAAACGTCTTCTTCTCTAGATTCTTTGATTGAGAGTAAGGGTACGACCAAAGATCTTCTCCGAGCCACCAATCTATCACCAGTTATCCGAATCGAACACCGTCGGTTGCAATAGAATCGCAGCAGTGAGTTCTTGGTTCTTCTTTGACGACGTTTCCTGATTATTTATCTTATGAGAGTTATCGTAGGTTAAAAGTTTTAGATGTTTTTGCAGATATACTCTGTTCTAGGCCAATTCATGGGCCGAGGTTCAAGTATATCGATCTCCTAGGATCAAGGTAGGTGGTTTGTTTCCTTACATTGAATGTCTTTGAGTTTTTGTGCAAAAGTTCTAGATACCCATGTATCAGGTATCTCGGGTTAGGGTTTTGATCCCACATTATTATATGCCTTAGATTGATTGTATTCCTGAGGCCATTAGATGAATAATTATTTCTCGTTAGCATGTTTGAGGATCACCCCATGGGTGTTTTCCTTGTTTTGGATGTTTAACGCCATTTGGCTTAGGTTTCCTGTGAGGCAGACCTTGTTACATCGATTTCCTGACTTAATATAATTGATTGCATGTATTGCCTACTATTTATATGATTTTGATGCGTTGTAGCTATTAGCCAAGTAGTTTTTTGAACTTACTTAGGGTTGTCGATAGTCAATTACGTACGACTTGACTGCTCAGGTCTATGTGAACCTGGTGCAGTAGACTAAAGAGGGAATTGATGATTAAGGGCGTCCCTAGAGAGTCTATTATAAATTAGTATCATTTGAAGGACCTACGATAATTAGACTTTGTGATTCCTCGTAGTTTCCTTAGTTACGTATCGAGACTACATGGGGAATTATACATAAGTTCTTTCTCAGAGAGTCTATAGCTATCATTGCAAGACCACTGGGGAATTGACGGTGAGAGCTTCCCAGAGTGTCTGTGCCTTTGTAGGATTACTTGACTAGAGGGGTCTACCAGTATGAGCCACCCAGAGAGTCAGTGTGAATATTGTTTGGTTGGTTGTGACGGGTCCACCAAGCCAAAGAACAAGCTTGGGTTTTGTACTGCTTGTTGTTTAGGTATTCCGGTGAGATACCTGTTGTGCTACTTGCTATGCCTTGTGAATATAGAGCTGTTTGCTAGATTAATTGGTTGATAATTAAATGATTGAATTAAATTAATAAATAAATGTAAATGGAGATTTGTAGGATTGTTTAATTTAGTGTAATACTATTTCTCTACTGCATTTATTTCCTTTACTTTTGCTATATTTCTCACTAACAGTAGGGCACAGATCTTGTGGCAGTTGCCTACTGGGACTAGTCTCACACCCTTTTTGGGTCCTGCTTTTCGGCCCAGGCAGTTTATATTGTTGCAGGTGTGGATAGAGATTGTGGCCCTTCTACTTTAGGTACATGATTGGTGGTTGGAGCTGGAGAGCATAGGACTGAGATTAGGCTTGCGATGCTGCTGGAGTTACTATTTACTTTTCATACTTTGTTTCTAAATTGTATTTCAGCACATTGTTGTGTTTGCTGCTTTCCTTAGATACTTGTACCTGCTGCATCATTATCATCATTACTATATATTCATTGCTTCCTCTATTTAGTTTCAGTTATTGTATGCTATTTACTACTTCCACTATTGATTGTTATTTTCTCTCCCTTGTATACTTTAGCAAATGAGGGCATAGTTTCCCCAATGACTCACCAAGGCCCTCGCTGCTAGTCGCCAGTCTCTAGAGTTTGGGGAAATGCGCTTGAGGTCATGTGGAGAACCGGGTACGGGGCACCAGTTGAGTGGCTCCAGATTTGGGTCGTTACACATTCCATTGGTTGTGTGCTATGGAAGCATGGGAGCATACCAGAGAGATACTTGTAGAGAGAGAGAGAGAGTCAAATGTAGACTCAGTATGCCCACCTATTTGTGTAGATTATGATTTTCAAGGAAATTCTTAATGAAGGAGAGAATGCAGTGACTATGGTTTTGATGGATTTTTCCTTGAATATTTCTATTCATATATCTGGATTTATCTTCAGAGTAGGTGTAGTGCATGGGTGTTTGGGGACCCCAAAATTAATATATTAAATATATTAATTATATTTTAATGAATGCGCATGAATCATTTCAGTGTAAATAGATTTTCTCATTATTTAGGATCTCAGATGGAAAATCCAAGACCACTGTTGATTCCAAAACATGAGGTTTACCCTATGCATGGAATAATGTTGGTCGGCGTCCAAGGTTTTGTGGAGGTCTCTCATTGGTAGATACATTGAATAATTTAATTTAATTTAATTATTTTATTTCCAACCTAAATTCCTATATAAATCCATAACTATAAAAATTCTCTAGGGTTATCTGCATAACCCTTGGTGAATTGGGAGGATCCTTATACATTCTTCATTGGGGGAATCACTACTACAAAACATGCCTTTAACAGCGCAAAAAAAGCACTGATAAAGGTACCCATTATCAGCGCTTTATTTTTAGTGCCCATAAAGGGATCATTTATCAACACTTTTTTAGCACTGATAAAAGTCCGAATAAAATGAAATAATGAACTAAATAAAAAATAAAAATGATTTTTTAAAAAAAATATTATTTTTTTAGCAATTAAGTAATTATTGATAAAATTGAATAAATTTATTATACAATATATAAATTATAAATACTAATAAATAGTATATATTAAATATATAGATATATAAAAAATGAAAATTAAATAAATAAAAATTAAAAATAAGCAAATTGAGAAAAATATTAAACATTTTATTAACTAAATAATTATTGATAATGTTAATAAATAGTATATATTAAATATATAGATATATATGATTATATATAAATATGATTTATATAATACAAGATATTTATAATTTACATTAAATAGTAATATATTTAGTGAATAATGGTTTATAATTAAAAATTAATATGAATTAAAAATACTTACTAATTGCATCGAGTAACAGACATAATTAAATGTCATTTGATTTTTCAATTTAACATAGATCAAACATGTATTATATTGATTTCGTATATACATAATTAATGTATTTTTATATACAACGCACACACACAAATATTTACATAATTAATGATATATTATATATAAACACATACACCTAATATTTATGTAATTTATTCAAATTTTAGTACTAATTTTGGAATTTCATTACAACATGATACATTTAATATATCATGTCTTTAATTATGGTAAATTTTATTTATTTATTTTTAATTTTATTATAGTTAAATATTAATTCATTTTTAATATGTTTTATGATTTTTTTTTTTTATTTTTTGGGAATTTAATAAATTTTTATTATTTATTTTATATATATATATTTACTATGTTTTAATATTTTCAATATTTATTCATCTTTATTTCAATATGTATCTATATTTTTTAATAATTTATATTTAATTAATAAAACTTATCCATTTTTTTAATATTGTTAAGTATAGTCATTTTTAATTATTCAATTTCACTCATTTTTAACATGCATACACTTAAGATTAAATATTCATTAATAAAGTTTAAAATATATTTTTTAAAAAATATTTATAAATAAATATATTTATAAATGTACATTTATATATTTATAATTATAAATAAATAAATATATTTATAAATGTACATTTATATATTTATAATTATAAATAAATAAATATTATTTTTTAAAAGTATTTATATAATTATAAATAAATAGTTTTTTAATTTTTTTATTATAAATAAATAATTATATATTTAAATAATTATAAAATTATAATAAATATATTTAAATAAATAATATATTTTACATATTTATATTTATATATATTTATTAAATATATATAATTATATAAATATATTTTCAAATTTTTTATTTATAATTATAATTATAAATCCTTTATCAGCATTTTTTTAGCACTGATAAATATCTCTTTTATCACAACTAATTAATTTAGCATTGATAACAGGGATCTTTATCAGTGATTTTTTAGAATCACTAATAAAAGTGTCCTGATCTATTTAAATAAACCTAACCAGTCATGAACTCATCGTGATATCCAAAGCTTTCCATAGAAGCCACCCTTTGCCCACGCTCCTCCTCGGTAAATCGAAGTTTAAATCAAGGCTTAAACAATTCCAAGACTCAGATCCAAGGCTCAATTGATTCAAGGGTTGAACAAATCCAAGTATCAAATGTTTTACAAGTTTTTGACATCTCTACTTTTCTCAGATGATTCAAAGCTTCAATCCAAGGTATCTAATTTTCTCCTCCTCCTCACTCATTGATTTATTGTTTGGCGATATTTATTTGTGTTTTTTATCATAATTCTTTCTTTACTATAGAAATATCACCATGGTAAACAATGTTTATTGGGGATGTTTAGTTGAAAGAATATAGGTCTATTGGAACTTGAGTAATAGGTGTGAAGGAGTGTTTATCTAAAACTCTTAGCCTCCTCTCTTGGGTTTCCAAGTGATATTGGGAACAATATTTTAATTTCCAATTATTTTATCCTTCTATTTAAGATGATCCATGGACTGTGCACAATCAATATATTTATAAAGTGACATGAATTTTTATATCCACTTTATTTTGATTTAATTAAACATTTTATAGAGATAAGGATCTTGATCAAGAGTTTCTTCACCATAAGCCTCCATATTTTCAAGGGAATATTATCCTAAATAGATAGAGGATTGGGTGGAGAAAATTGAGAGGATCATTAACACCCTCAATATTTTACCTTCCATTAAGGTTAATTTTTCTTCCATTATTATTGAATGTCCTAGACAAAGATTATGTGAGATGATGGTCCAAGATAAATGAAATGAAAATCTAGAATAGAAAGTCCACTTTAGGGAAGACCCATATTTTTTCAAACCTTACAATATCTCATCTAGATAATCTAATTAAAACTTGTGATTAATTTGAGATATAACTCACATTTAAAGATAACTAGTTCCATCAAATGTCCATATCCACCTAATAGAGCATATCCAATAGTAATTATCACTATGGGCATCCCAAGGGTTGTTTCATTTAAATCTATAATTTTTTTATTATTAATAATCTCCCCATTATAATTAGTAAAAAATATCTATCAATTTTATCTTTTCATCATATTTTTTTTTCAAATCACCCTTTTTAAGTCAGTATTTAAATGTATCATTATCTAATATGATCAATTTTTCACTACCACAAATCAATTTCCCCTTTCAAATAGACCATTCTTTAACATTTCCTTTTATTTCCAACATCTTTTAAATGAAAACAATTTATCTTAAGAGATCCACCATTTCTAAAATAATAAGTACCCTTTGAACTTGTCAAAACTCTTTAATTACATAAATTTAACTGTAATGTGATATGAACAACCAATATCTAATATAAAAGTTTGTTTATTTTGTAAATCCTTTAGTGTGAAATCAATTATAATTTTTTCTTACATTACATTATTTTTATATAATACATTTTTAATTATTTCTTCACATTTATCTATTTTTTAGAAATTTTTGACAATCCTTCATACAACCGTTTAATTTGTCACATGTTCAATAGATTTCATTAAATGGTTGAAATTCATCATTGAATTTTACTTATGAAGATTCATCTCACTTAGAAACTATTTTGTAAGAGTGGGTCATATCCCATTTAATTTAAAACCTCTATATCTTCCATAATTACTATTATTTATTTCATTATGGCTAAAATTTTATAATATGTTCCCAAAATCACTATATAACCCATAATGGACATGAAAATGAAATTTTATTATAAAGCATACTATTCGTCTGCTTGAAAATAATTCTTGTTTTCAACTTATCTTGACATAATTATTGAATCAATTTATCAACTAATAATTTTGAGATGTTTAAAACTATTATTGTTATTAGGTATATTCTTTTCCTAAAATTATTTTTTCTATTTCTTATTGATTTTTAATTGAAATTATAATTTTGAGATGTTTCAAATATTTTATATACCATTAATATTAAATGTAATAATTCCTTAGGTTGTTACATCACTTGATCTAAAAAATAGAATAGAGGTTATCAAATTCTATATATGTTGGAATAATTATTAGAAATTATTTTTATGTATTCATCATTTTAAATCTACACGTATTGGTTCCACCCCTAGGAATCTTTGATTACCATCCATGTATATGAAATATATCTTTATTTATTAATTTTTTTTATCAATATATTTTTATATCTTCTAGTTGATCGAATGATAGTTTATTATTATTGTATATAATATTTGGGTTTATTATTACTCCTTAATTGCCCATATTAAATTTTAATTTATTTAAGGGATTTAAGAAAGACTTGATGACTCATTTTAATAGAGGCAGGACAAGTCTTAGTTAGAGGTTTGAAAGTATAAAAATTGATATTTCTCATATAAATATAGAATTCATAAAGGCACCATAGATTCATATATCTTAACATGTCTCCACTGAGACCCCTTGAATCACAGAAATGAATGTTTATGCCCCCCAAACATCACCTTCAATAGGACATGAGTTAATAACTAGTTATAATGGTGTAATTCTAAAAACTGGGAGGCATTACCCCTTTTAGAGAACACAATGTAGTTCAAATATCATCCTCATCAAATTCATATCCTGAAGAGTTATTATTGTAATTTTTTGCTTGAGAATCACCCCCATATCTTTTATGTTTCTTGTACTACTTTGAGAATTAGTCATCCCATGGATGACTACTTCTTAGAGTATTTCAAGCAACATTGGTTCATGTCCACAAGAGATAGAGGAAGTGTGTAAAAAAAATGAAATGATAAATGTTCAGGAGATGAGTTGATGAGGATGATAGTTGTCTATAAATTTTAGCTTTGAATGAATTCATAGGATAACACCTACCATAGTGGGGAAATTATTTTATTAAATTCAATAACCCATTTTCTTCAAAGCATACTAAAATTATTTTAAAATATCAAATGTTGAGTTTCCCTTATTAGAATTATCTATAACTTTCATTTTTGATAATGAATATATTATGTTTATTTATTTATTTATTGTAAAAAATTAATATTTTGTGAAACCAATAAGATGGATATGAATTGAAAATGGATTCACGCTAATCATTTGACAAAGGAGTATGAATATGGACTTAAAGAGTTCATCAAGTTTTTAGTAGAGCATGAATATGACCCTTATCAAACCCCTTTTCATGTTTTCATTAATATTATTCAAGAAAAATTAGTCCATAAGAGTTGGAAGAACATTTTATTTGTCATAGAATAGATCATATCTATAAATGTTGGACTAAACATGGGAAAAAACTAAATGTGCACACCGATACATGATGTGCTCGATATGACTCAAAGTGTCTGTTATTAGTTTAAAATCAAAATTTTAGTTCAAAAAGTATCACTCACTAAAAAATGAGAAAATTAAATCACATTTTCTTGATAATTTAGGATAATGATTCATAAGTCATCTATGATGTATAGGAATTATTCTCACATCAAACTGATACATGATGTTATTGGTATGATTCAAAGTTCGTGTTTCCAGTTTAAAATGAAATTTAAGTAAAAAAGACAAGTGATGTACTCAAAACCAAGCACTACTGGAAATACACTATTTCCCAACGGTTCAGAACCGTTGGGAAAGCCCCTGAAACCGTTGGGAAAGGTTTTCCCAACGGTTCTAAGAACCGTTGGGAAGTAAGCCGTTGGGAAAACTTTTCCCAACGGTTTACAGGAAACCGTGGCAATAGAGCCATAAAATTTACCCTACCCCAACGGTTTGGTTGAACCGTTGGGATAGTTTTTCCAACGGTTCTCCCAAACCGTTGGGAAAACCAAATACCATGGAACATTTTCCCAACGGTTCCAACCGTTGGGAATTGGTGAAGTGGGTTGGGAATTGGTGAAGTCTTTCCCAACGGTTTAAAACCGTTGGGAAAGACATGCTAAAAACTTATATGCCAACGGTTTGAAACCGTTGGCATACCTATGATGCAAATTGCAGAACCCTGCAATTTGCACAGCCCCCTGTCCCCTGTCCATCACCACCGGTCATCAGGCCTCATTTTCACCTCATTTTCACCTCATTTTCACCTCATTTTCACCTCATTTTCGATCCAACTATTGTACCACTAATAAAATAAAACATACATATTCAATTACGAACAAATTCATACACATTTAACATATAATGGATCCTGAAACTATACAAATCCATAATTAAATTACAATTCATAAACATACATAATTCATATAGAATTCAATTTAAAATTTAGATGACAATTATATGTGGAATCTGAAATTCAATTCATAATATGATCGGTTTTTTCTATACCATATAGTTTTACCTCAAATGATGTCCATTTTAAACAAAATACATACACCTGAAGTGATACCGGCCACACCGCACCTCAGATTGAGGCGGGGTTAACTCGTACACGTCACATTTGACTCATGGATCGTTGTGCTAAAGTATCGACAGAATCCTAATGCGTTTGGTCGGTTTTCCGTATGCCAGTTGATGTTTTTCACTTAAAATGGCGTCCTTTTGAAACAAAAGACGGACACTATGAGTGGTGCCGACCACACCGCGTCTCCAATTGAGGCGGGGTTGATTCGTACACGTCACATATGACTCATGGATCGTTCTCCTAAAGTTTAAATGGAAACCGAATGCGTTTGGTCGGTTTTCCGTATGTACCTAAAATGTTGTCCATTTTAAACAAAAGAGTGACACTTAGACTCATCCCGCCCACACCGCGACTCAGATTCATCCCGGGTTGGCTCGTACATGTCACATATGACCCATGGATCATTGTGATAAATTATCAAAAGATTCTGAATGCGTTTGGTCGGTTTTGCGTATGCCAGTTGTTCTTTTCATTTATAATCATGTCCATTTTAAACAAAAGAGACATAGTTAGAGCGGTGTCGGCCACACCACATCTCAGATTAAGACGGGGTTGACTTGTACACGTCACATATGACCCATGGATCGTTGTGCTAAAGTATCGATAGAATCCGAATGCGTTTGGTCGGTCTTCCGTATGTCAGTTGATGTTTTTCACTTAAAATGACGTCCTTTTGAAACAAAAGACGGACACTTTGAGTGGTGTCAGCCGCACCGCATGTCGGATTGAGGCGGGATGATTCGTACACTTCACATAGGACCCATGGATCGTTCTCCTAAAGTTACAATGGAAACCGAATGCGTTTGGTTGGTTTTCCGTATGTACTTAAAATGGTGTACATTTTAAACAAAAGAGAGCCATTTAGACTGATCCCGGTCACACCGCGACTCGGATTGACCCGGGTTGGCTCGTACACGTCACATATGACCCATGGATCGTTGTGATAAATTATCAAAAGATTCTGAATGCGTTTGGTCGGTTTTGCGTATGCCAGTTGTTCTTTTCACTTATAATCCTGTCCATTTTAAACAAAACAGACACAGTTAGAGCGGTGTCGGCCACACCGCGGCTCGGATTGAGGCGGGGATGATTCGTACACGTCACATATGACTCATGGATCGTTCTCCTAAAGTTTCAATGGAAACCGAATGCGTTTGGTCGGTTTTCCGTATGTACTTAAAATGGTGTCCATTTTAAACAAAAGAGAGCCACTTAGACTGATCTCGGCCACACCGCGACTCGGATTGAACCCGGGTTGCCTCGTACAGGTCACATATGACCCATGGATTGTTGTGATAATTGATCAAAAGATTCGGAATGCGTTTGGTCGGTTTTGCGTATGCCAGTTGTTCTTTTTCACTTATAATCATGCCCATTTTAAACAGAAGAGACATAGTTAGAGCGGTGTCGGCCACACCGCGTCTCGGATTGAGACGGGGATGATTGGTACACGTCACATATGACCCATGGATCGTTCTCCTAAAGTTTCAATGGAAACCGAATGCGTTTTGTCGGTTTTGCGTATGCCAGTTCTTTTCACTTATAATCCTACCCATTTTAAACAAAACAGACACAGTTAGAGCAGTGTTGACCACACCGCGCCTCGGATTGTGGCGGGGATGATTCGTACACCTCACATATGACCCATGAATCGTTCTCCTAAAGTTTCAATGGAAACCGAATGCGTTTGGTCGGTTTTCCGTATGTACTTAAAATGATGTCCATTTTAAACAAAAGAGAGCCACTTAGACTGATCCCGACCACACCGCGACTCGGATTGAGCCCGAGTGGGCTCGTACATGTCACATATGACTGATGGATGTTGGGTCGGAGGTGATGGCAAGAGGGGGGGTGAATTGCCTTTTTAAAATTAATTAACAATTTAAAACAAATTTAAATGCAGCGGAAAGTAAAATGGCAAGACACAATTGATAACGGAGTTCGGCTTTAAACTCAAGCCTACGTCTCCGCTCCCAACTCAACCGTTAGGAGATTTATACGACCGCTTGCTTTTTAATGGTTATATCAAGAAACCCACTAGCCGTTTTAAGGTAGGCTAGATCACCTTCTTACAGCTTGCTTTTTTATTATGGTTGTAGCAAGAAACCCAAATTGAAAGAAGAAAAAGGGTGGTTTGTTTTAATACAAACCCAATTAAGAACTAAACAATTGAAGTAAATAATTTAGAACAAACTAGAGGAAGCCTTGAGCGCCAAGAGGTGAGTGTAGTTGATGTAGAGGCAGCCCAAGCTTCAAGGATGGCAATTGGATCTCAAGTAGCCTTTGAGAATTGTCGTAGGAGCCTCAAATGATTAAAATAGCTTTGGTATGCTTCGGTATATGATCGGTAGTGTTCCCGGCATCCATGGACGTCTATTTATAGGAGAAATGCTCCCAAATACTTCAAAATAGCCGTTGGAGGGTTTTCGGAGCCGTTGGGGATCAAGTGGGCAAGCCTGGTCAGTTTGACTGAGCACACCGGCTGGCCGGTGCTGATCCACCGGCTGGCCGGTGCACCAGACAGAAGCAAGGGATTTCTCTGGCTCCACCGGCTGACCGGTGCTGAGCCACCGGCTGGCCGGTGGTCTGGACAGAAGCATGCTATTCTGTCTGGGTTCCACCGGCTGGCCGGTGGTCTGGCACCGGCTGGCCGGTGGTCTGGACAGAAGGTATGCCATTCTGTCTGGGCCCACCGGTTGGCCGGTGGCCAGACACCGGCTGACCGGTGGCACCTGGCAGAGGGCAAGGCCTTCTGCCTTGTCCACCGGCTGGCCGATGGGCTGGATCCGGCTGGCCGGTGACCTTACCGGCTGGCCGGTGGTCTCACACCGGCTGGCCGGTGGACTTAAACAGTCCATTTTGAATTTTTCTTGGGCCAGCTTCTAGGCACCCTATTTCCTATCATCAAAACACTTATGATTTTCACTTAAAATGACGTCTTTTTGAAACAAAAGACCGACACTTTTTGAGTGGTGTCGGCCACACCGCGTCTCCGATTGTGGAGGGGTTGATTCGTACACGTCACATATGACCCATGGATCGTTCTCCTAAAGTTTCAACGGAAACCGAATCCGTTTGGTCGTTTTTCCGTATGTACTTAAAATGGTGTTCATTTTAAACAAAAGAGAGCCACTTAAACTTATCCCGGCCACACCGCGACTCAGATTCATCCCGGGTTGGCTCGTACACGTCACATATGACCCATGGATTGTTGGGATAAATTATCAACAGATTCGGAATGCGTTTGGTCGGTTTTCCGTAAGCCAGTTGATTCTTTTCACTTAAAATGACGTCCTTTTGAAACAAAAGACGGAAACTTTGAGTGGTGTCGGCCACACCGCGTCTCCGGATTGAGCTGAAACCACCGTGAAACATTCTAATTATTATTCGTGACGTGTACGCGCAGACGGCACGTCAATCGGACGTGCGGTTTGCGCGGTACGGCTCAATATTAGTGTTTTAAGTGATGCGCGCGCTTCGTAAACGCGCGTGAGGGGGGTCCAAACGGGCCGAACGATGTCAGAATGGCCTGAAATCAGACGACAAATACGGGTGAGTGATTTCTGAAGTGGACGAGCAGACGGCATGTCAATCGGACTTGTCGTGTGCCCGCGGTGACCGACAACGCAGTTATGGTGTCATAAACGGCCAGAACGGGCGTCCAACGGTCAAATTCATAGCGGACGGCCTCGGATTGATCTGAAACCACCGTGGAACATTCTAATTATTATTCGTGACGTGTACGCGCAGACGGCACCTCAATCGGACATGCGGTTTGCGCGGTACGGCTCAATATTCGTGTTTTAAGTGATGCGCGCGCTTCGTAAACGCGCGTGAGGGGGGTCCAAACGGGCCGAACGATGTCGGAATGGCCTGAAATCAGACGACAAATACGGGCGACTGATTAAAATAATTCAACTACAATACTATACTACGAGTCTAGATAAAACCAACAACTAGAATAGATTAAACATCAAATCTCAAGTCAAAAATGTAACGGATCAATATGTCCCACATCAGCATCACCATCTCCATCATCATCATCATCATCGCCCTCGTCATCGTCCTCCTCATCGTCATAACCCTCCACAACGCCTTCCTCCTCGCCTTCGCCCTCCTCCTCGCCCTCCTCATCTCCATCCTCTTCCGCATCAGACTGCTCGCCATCATCATCTTCAAGCTCGACATCGGCCTGACCACCACTGGAACTGCCACCTGGTGCACCATATATAGAATGTATCGACGACATGTATTCATCAATCGCTGGGCTGGCCTCTGCTGGAAGTGTTGGACGTAGAACTTCAATAAATTTCATAAATGCACTGTTTGCCCTTGCAGACTGTTCTGCCGTCTCTGTGGCCCTTTTCTCAGCCTGTTCTGCCTGTGCCCTAACTTGCTGCAGCTCGGTGGCACTACAACTCGTACCTGAGGCAGGCCAATACCTCGTCGGGGCTATCCTAGGTCGGCAGCGTACTCTGCCAGAATGATCATCTCCCAACACCTGATGTAAGTGATCAGATGGCACAAAATTGTCTGCTTCTTGGGCATCGAGGGCCTCTAAAGCATCCTGTTACAAATATAAATATATTGTTAAGTTACAAAATAGATATTAAAATATAAAATCAACAGATTAAAACTTACAATCTGCTGCTGAGTCGCTTCGTTGACAGCACGTCCATCCTTTTTTCGTCTACTCGAGCAAAACAGTTTTGCTCGAGGCACACGTCCTTCAATATTTTGTACTTTCCTCTACAATGACATTGAAAACAAAATTTATATAAAGACTTCAGCAAATAATTAAATAATTGAGGAAAAAAAAGAAAATGTAAGTCGTAAAGAAAACTTATAAACAATTGTCATACCTGCTGCCTCTCATGATCCGGCATCGTCGTGCGTCCTAGTGTATGGAGGTATTTTTTTGCATCAATGTTTTTTTTATTTTTTCCAGATGATTCCTAAATAAAATTCGATAATGCAAAGGATAATATTAATGCAAAACTTGAAAGTTATTATTTAAATACCTCAAATGTAATTCATACCTTAAACTGGGTACTCGTCCAATGAGTAATCATCTGACGATACTGCTCTATAGGACAATCATCCACGACTGGTACCGCCTCTAACTCAGTGCCAACTCTAGCATGCCAGCCAATATACAGCTCATGCTTGTAGGCTCTCCAAAGCTCGCCTAAATCCTTTAGACGTTCCATTCGTGCACCCTCACCATCAGGAAAATTAAATCGAAGCTGAAATGAAAATATTAATTTATATAAATACAAAAAAAATTCATGGCATTAAATACAACAGATTTTTTTACCCATATCTCTGCCCAAGCTCTATCTTTGACCTCATGTGGAAAATGTCTCCACGACAGCGGGCTGACAGGAATGATGTCGGAGTATTTGGCAAGCGTCGCCATAAAACTCCGACATTGCTGCCCTGTTTTCTCAACCATCTGATTGTCTTCATTATATTCCACCATAACCTGTGTGCGACGGTTCCACACCGAACGCATGCGTGTACGGCCCCGCCCCCGCCTCCTTTCAGTAGATGTATCTGTCATGAAAGAAAAACAAATATTTTATCAAAACATGTTATAATGAAAATAAATATTACTATAAAAATTTGATAGGGTTTTATAAATATACCTGTGCTAGTCTGATCAATGAGTGGCGCCGGATCCACAGAACCTGATGGAACACCCTCTGGTGGAACAGGAGTCGAAGACGATGGAATATAAAAGCTCGGAGAGACAGAAGTAGAAGGAAAAGAAGATGGAACAACTGTATGACCTGATGCTGACTGGGGAGTGGGAATCATCATGGGATGTGAAAATGATGGGGCAGAAGATGCAGAAGGTAGCGAAAACATGGGAGGTCTAAATATCCCGTGTGTCCCTAACGACACACCGGGATCAGAATGTGGGAAGGCTGAAATGTCAGTGGGAGGGGCAGGGTCTAGTCGGGCACGCGCAGCTCTATGTCCACCTCTGGTACGAACCCTCCTCGTACCACCGGCCTGAGTACTCGGACCAGTACTAGGCTCCTCGTCGAATAACTGTCGACGTAATGGTGGATCCTACAAAAAAGTTTACAAAAAAAATTAATCACATGACATTATATATTCTGTAAATATATATATATATTTGAAATAAAGTACTCACTGTAGGCACTAATGGTGGAATTCCCATCTCCTCCATCCGACGATTGTTCTCCGCCATTTTTTTTCTTCGTCTCTCTTCAATTGGCTTCATTTCCTGCATTGGAAAACAAATATGTAATTAATTAGAAAAAGAAAATTAATGTGTAAACCAAAAAACTAAATATATGAGGGAATGAGGGGATTCATTGGTAATTTAGCTATCAATTGTTTCAGAAGAGCTTGAATGAATTAAATAAAACATACAAGTTGTAATGTTCACCAAGTTAGAAATATTGTTTGATTTGGTTTGAATACAGTTCAATTCCAAATTAGAAAATGCAATTCAAATAAAACAGCAACCAATAAACATTTAAAATTCACATAACGGTCAAGTCAGCTAAAACATATTTGTGATCAATACTAAATAAATATGAATATTACCAACCTTAACAACCCAACTTGAGGTAAACCAAAAGAATTGAGAACATGGATGAATGATTCTATATATTTCCAACCACAACTTCAGGTTCACAATCAACTCTGACAATTGAGCTATTGGAGTCATCAAAAGAAATAAATGGATTGGTTCCAATGGCAATAGGGACAGTGTCAATTCCATCATCAGCATCATCAAAAATATGTCTTGGAATTACTTCAACTACGACACCAAATTCAGGTTGAAGTTGATCTTTGACATAAAAAACTTGTTTAGCCATTGATGCCAACACATATGGTTCTTCGGTTGCAAGAGTGCGGGTCATATTAATTACTCGAAATCCACAATCATCAATAAATGTGCCATGTCTCGTCATCGAATCAAACCAATGGCATTTCATCATTGTGACTCGTCCATGAGAGTAATAATCCAATATTATTATTTTCTCAACGACTCCATAATAACCCACATTTTCAAGTCGCGGTCTACTATCTGATGCGCTGGCATAACAATCTGTTGTGGCAGTAACCATAATACCATCATGTTGTGTTCTCATGTTTTTGGCTCGTTCAGTGACAATAAATCTGTACCCATTGATAACAATTGATTTACAGTCACGAACCACGGTATTAGGACCAAAAGCCAAAGCTCTTATTTCCTCAGAGACAGAGTCAGCAGACAAACTCAATACTTGCAATATAAATGACAGCTAAACTTAAGTAAATATTGAAATAATTAATTTAAACAGTAATATTTTTACCTTCAATTTTAACCAAGCAGAAAACTCTTTGCTATGCAAAGTCTCTCTCCTTCTCAAAGATAAAGAACGATGCTTCCTATTTATCATTGTTTTATGTTCCCTGTAGATAAAAAAATATGAATAGTTTAACAGATATATATGTAAGATATACATATTCAATTTTGTTACCTGATATAGTCATCGAACAAATCACAGTTGAACAAAACTGTGCGATGTGCCATCTCCCGCTCTTCATGGCTTAATGTCTTCAATGTATATGATCCAGGAATTCCTCCTGTTTGAGGAAGTGATGGAAAACTGGGTTCAATTTGCTCATATTGTTCTTCTTCATTTCTCATTGGTCTGCTCATTCTTGTAGTAAGATCAGACAAATACATTGAACAGAAATCCATACATTCTTGAGCTAAGTAACCGTTCACGATAGAACCTTCGGGATGATTCTTGTTTCGAACATAAGACTTTAATGTGAACATATTTCTTTCAGTTGGATACATCCAACGAAAAGAAACAGGTCCTCCGAGAAGTATTTCAGTTGGAATATGGACAGTCAGATGCAGCATGCATGTGAAAAATGATGGGGGAAATATTTTCTCCAACTCACACAAAATTAATGGGGCATCTGTCAACATTTTTTGCAAGAAAGACTTCGACAACTTCTTAGCACAAAGATCTCTAAACAAATGGCACAACCGAATAACACCCACCCTTACATTATTGGACAAAAGATGACGGATTGCTATTGGAAGCAACTCATGCAGTAGAACGTGATAATCATGAGTCTTCAAAGATTTTAGCTTCAACTCTCTTCTGTTGACCCGTTTAGATATGTTGCTTGAATAGCCATCAGGAACTCTAATAGTCTCTAATACTTCCAAAAATTGTTTTTTTTCAGTAGGTGTCATCACATAAGAAGCACATGGAAGTTGCCATTTATTTTCACTGATACGCACAGGATGCAATTCTGGTCTGATGCCCCAATCCACCAAGTCACGTCGAGATCGTAAATCATCTTTTGTCTTCCCCTTGACATTTAGAAGAACTGAAAGCAACATTTCACATATATTATTTTCAATATGCATTACGTCTAAGCAATGACGTAGCAAATTGGTTGACCAATAAGGCAAATCAAAAAAGATACTCCTCTTCCTCCAATTGTAACAGGTTTCTGTGGAAACATTCTTTCTCTTTCCAGATTTCATTTGACCCTTCCCGAACGAAAAACTGAAATCTTTCAATTCATTAAGCACATCAGTTCCAGACATACGCTGAGGTGGATCATCGGTCTCTATAGTATTATCAAATCTTCGACGATTCATTCTATATGGATGATCCTTTGGCAAAAATCGTCGATGTCCCATAAAACTGAAACTACAACGATGTTTCAGTCTTCTGGATCGTGTATTCTTCATACAAACTGGACATGACAGTTTCCCCTTCGTGCTCCATCCAGACATCATTGCATAAGCCGGAAAATCATTGATTGTCCACATAAGCGCAGCGCGCATCTGAAATATGTCTTTCGAACATGCATCGTATGTGCGCACACCCACATCCCAAAGAAGCTTCAACTCTTTTATTAAAGGTTGCATGTATACATCAATATCAATGCCAGGATCAGAAGGACCAGATATGAGTATACTCATGAAAGTGAAAGGTTTTTTCATACACAACCATGGGGGAAGATTATAAATGTGTATAAAAACTGGCCATGTGCTGTGCGAAGTAAGCATCTGCCCAAACGGATTAAAACCGTCGCATGAAAGACCCAGCCTCACATTACGCACGTCAGCTGCAAAATCAGGATGTCGAGCATCAAATCTCTTCCATGCAAATCCATCTGCAGGATGAACCAACTCATCATCAGTCTTCTTTCTCTCGGTATCATGCCATCTCATTTTTATTGATATGTCATCAGACATAAAAAGATTCTGGAGTCTGGGAATCAATGGAAAGTGCCACATTACTTTCTGTGGAACGCGGGATGGTGTTCCATCAGATTTTGACTTCCAGCGGGATGTGCCACATTTTATACAATCATTTCGTTCAGCGGTTTCCTCCCAGAATAAACTGCAATCTTTCGGGCAAGCATGAATTTTGTTTCTTGAAAATCCAAGTTCCTCAACTAACTTCCATGCCATATAGTGGTTTGAGGGAATATCTGCATCATCTGGAAGTAAATCCTTCAAGAGGGTAAGAATGTAATCGATTGCTGTATTAGAAATCCCATACATAGTTTTCCCATGAAATAATCGGATTAAAAATTCCAGCTTTTTCATTTTATCGCATTGCCGATATACTGGAGTCGTGGCAGCATCATTCAATTTTTTCACCCTATCAATATCATCATTTTCACTAGATGCATCAGCTGTCCTCATATCGAAGTCTTCTTGAGTCGAAATCCTTTCTTTTTCATGATGACGAATAAACGGAAACCGATCATCTAACAAATTCTCCATTCCAGTCTTTTCATTTCGATCATCACCAATTTGAGATTTCGTTTTCTACCCATTGTGATACCACAGAAAGTAGTTTGCTTGAAACCCATTTTTGGTTATGTGGTAGCTGACTTCTTCACGGCTCAACCAAGGTCTACCAACACAATTGGAACATGGGCAGTGTATGCGACCACTATCTGAAGCATTGTCAAATGCAAAATCTATAAAGCTCTCCAAATTGTTTTGAAAATCATCTGAGATCCGATCGGTTTCATACATCCAACTTCTGTCCATTCTGTAAAACGAATTTATATAAGTCATTTTGTCATAAACAATTCAATAGGCATTAACTATAATAGAATATACATTTAAGTAAACGATAAAGGAAGAAAATAATCAAGGTATCAACATAACTCATAATGGCTAGCAATTCAATGAAAATTCAAGCACTCACATGGGAATTTTTAATAGAACACTCCTAACAAGA
Source organism: Viscum album (assembly GCA_963277665.1). Classification (NCBI taxonomy): domain Eukaryota; kingdom Viridiplantae; phylum Streptophyta; class Magnoliopsida; order Santalales; family Viscaceae; genus Viscum; species Viscum album. Next base: position 371,487,705 of record OY728137.1, read on the forward strand.
CTATAAAGATATCACATGCATTAGTTATAATATATCTAACATGGTAACATAAAATATAAGATAAATTCAATCCAATTTCATAGATTCATAGCATAGTCTCTACTTTACTCACATTGGCAAGGCAATACAATTAAAACATGTGTTAAAAAATAATTGGCATTCATGTGTTAAAAAGGGGAATGCAAACCATAAAATACCCTTAATTAATTTATTTTACAATTCAATTCAGAAATCGAACAATCAATTCGATTTATATAACCTTTCACAAATGACATCCCATGTTCAAAGGGTAAAATCCAAAAAGGAATTTTCAATAAAACTCACCCTTAGGCGCCGGCAGTAGCTCCAAAATCGTCTAAACTGAAGGGAAAAATAAAAATAAGTTTCAATACTATCCAAACATTTGAATACCTTTTGAGATAAAGAAGAATAACCTGAAGAAAGAGCTTCAAGGTCCGGCCGGCAGTACTCCAAAATCGCCTGCTGCTGCTCCCGTTAGGGCTCTGTAACGCGAATGGGGAGAGGAGATCGCGGCCTGCAATTTGGGGGAAACCTTTGCCAACGGTTTATAAAAACCGTTGGCAAAGGCACACATTTCCCAACGGTTTACAGGAACCGTTGGGAATGTGTGAGTTTGAGCTGCCTTTTCCCAACGGTTCCATTGAACCGTTGGGAAATGTCTCCTTTTCCCAACGGTTCCAGTGAACCGTTGGGAAAAGTTCTGCTGAAATTATCTTTGCCAACGGTTTTCTTAAACCGTTGACAAAGACTCAATATCCCAACGGTTTAAGTAAACCGTTGGTATACTGCCGTTGGGAAAAAGCTAAATTCCAGTAGTGAAGAAAACAAATCCATATTGTTTTGATAATTTATGAAAACTATATATAACTCATTTGAGATAGGAATCATATGAACTTCAATCCAACAAATGGTGTGACTGGTATGACTCCAAGTGTGTCTTTTTATTTAAAATTGACATCAATTTTAGTAAAAATGAAAACTGAACTACTCAAAATCAAGAAAATGCATTCATATTATTTTTATACTTTATAAAAATGATCCATAATTCATTTTTGACATGTAGGAATTATCCAAACCTATATCTGATACACAATGTTCCTGGTATGACTCAATGTGTCTGTTATTAGTTTAAAAACAACATTTTAGTTCAAAAAGTGTTACTCACTGAAAACCAAGAAAACACACTAAAATTTTCTTGATAATTTAGGAAAATGATTCATAATAAATTTTTTACTTATAAGAATCATTCTCATTTCAAACTAATACACATTGTGATCGGTATGATTCAAAGTGTGTGTTTCTAGTTTAAAATGACATTTTAGTAAAAAAGACAAGTGACATAATCAAAACCAAGAAAATGCATTCAAATTATTTTTATACTTTATGAAAATGATATATAATTCATTTGAGATGTGTAGTAATCATTTTAACCTCAATCCGATGCATGGTGTGATCGGTATGACTCCAAGTGCATGTTTTTTATTTGAAATTGACATCAATTTTTGAAAAAAGGACAACTAACCTACTAAAAACTGAGAAAACACATTCATATTATTTTTATACTTTAGGTAAATAACCCAAAATTCATTTTCAATGTGTATTAATCATACAAACCTTAATATGATACAAAATGTTCCCAGTATGACTCAAAAATGTACATTTCCAATTTAAAATTAACATTTGAGTTCCAAAAGTGTCACTCAGTAAAAAACAAGAAACCACAATTTTATTTTATTATTAATTTAGAAAATTGATTCATAAATCATTTTTGACATGTAGGAATTGGTATCATTTCAAACTGATACATGATATGATCGATATGAGTCAAAGTACATGTTCCCAGTTTAAAATGACATTTTAGTAAAAAGACAAGTGACATATTCAAAATTGATAAAATTATTTAGTATTGTTTTATCACTTTATTAAATCTATCCATAAGTAATTTGAGATGTGTTGGAATTAGTAACACCTCAATCCAATGTACGGTGTGACCAATATGACTTCAAGTGAATCTTTTTATTTAAAATTGACATAAATTTTAGTAAAAAGGACAACTGAACTACTCAAAACCAAGAAAATTAAGTTGTATTCTTTTCATACTTTAGATAAACAATCCATAATTCATTTTTGACATGTATAAATTAGCTGCACCTCAATTTGATACTCAATGTGCCTGGTATGAATCAATGTGTCTGTTATCAGTTTAAAATTGACATTTTAGTTCAAAAAGTGTCCCTCCTGGAAAACATAGTAAAAACAATTGGATTTTATTGAAAATTTAGTAAAATGATTCATAATTCATTTTTTATGTGTAGTAATTGGTCTCACATCCAATTGATACACGATGTGATTGGTATAAGTCAAAGTGCATGTTTCCAGTCTAAAATGACATTTTACTAAAAAAGAAAAGTGGCATAATCAAAATCGAGAAACAAAATTCTTATTGTTTTGATAATTTATGAAAACAATACATATGTAATTTGATATGTTTATGAATCTTACTCACCTCAATATGATGCACGGTGTGACTGGTATCACTCCAAGTGCATCTTTTTATTTAAAATTGACATCAATTTTAATAAAAAGGACAATTGACCAACTCAAAACTGAGAAAACACATTCATATTATTTTTATACTTTAGAAAAATGATCTGTAAGTCATTTTTTATGTATAAGAATCAGATTCACCTCAATCCAATACACAATGTTCCTGATATGACTTATTGTGTCTGCTATCAGATTAAAATTGGTATTTTAATTCAAAAGGTGTCACTCACTAAAAATTGAGAAAACACACTCATATTTTCTTGATAATTTAGGAAAATTATTCCTAATTTATTTGTGACGTAGAGGAATTAGTATCACATCAAACTAATACATGATGTGATTGGTATGATTTAAAGTGCGTGTTTCCAATTTAAAATGATATTTTAGTAAAAAGACAAGTGACATACTCAAAACCAAGAAAAAAATTCATATTGTTTTGATACTTTATGAAAATGATCCATAATTAATTTGATACATTTAGGAATTGTCCAAACCTCAATCTAATGCATGGTGTGACTGGTATGAATCAAAGTGTATCTTTTTATTTAAAATTAACATCAATTTTTGTAAAAAGGATAACTAAACTACTAAAAACAAAGAAAAATCATTCAAATTATTTTTATACTTTAGGGAAATGATACATAATTCATTTTTGATATTTAGGAATCAGATGGACCTCAATATGATTCATGATGTGACCAGTATGACTCAAAATGTTCGTTATCAGTTTAAAATCGACATTTTAGTTCAAAAAGTGTTACTCACTGAAAAATAAGAAAAAATGCTCATATTTTTTTGATAATTTATGAAATAAATTAATAAATCATTTGTGATGTATAGGAATTAGTCTCACTTCATACTGATACACGATGTAATCAATATGATTCAAAGCATGTGTTTCCAGTTCAAAATGACATTTTATTAAAAATTCAAGTGACACTCAAAACTGAAAAAAATAATTTAGATCATTTTTATACTTTAAGAAAACGATCCATAAGTAATTTGAGATGTTTTTAAATTAACCACACCTCAATTTGATGCAAGGTGTGATCGGTATGACTCCAAGTGTATCTTTTTATTTAAAATTTACATCAATTTTAGTAAAAAGGACAATTGACCTACTCAAAACAAAGTAAACACATTTGAATTGTTTTTATACTTTAAGGAAATAATTAATAAGTCATTTTTTTATATTTAAGAATTATCTAAACCTCAATCCTATACACAATGTTCCCAATATGACTCAATGTGTCTGTTATCAGTTTAAAATCAACATTTTAGTTCAAAAAGTATCACTCACTAAAAACCAAGAAAACACACTTGAATTTTCTTGATAATTTAGGAAAAAAATAATAAATAATTTTTGACATGTAGGAATTATTCTCATGTTAGACTGATATACGACAGTATGATTCAAAGTGCGTGCTTCCACTTCAAAATGATATTTTAGTAAAAAGACAAGTTACATACTCAAAACTGAGAAAACACATTCAAATTGTTTTTATACTTTATTAAAATAACCCATAAGTCATTTTAGATGTGTATGATTCATCCTCACCTCAATCTGATGCATGGTGTGATTGGTATGACTCAAAGTGTGTCTTTTTATTTAAAATTGAAATCAATTTTATCAAAAATGACAACTGAGCTACTCCAAAATAAGAAAATGTATTCAGATTGTTTTGATACTTTAGGAAAATGATCCATAAGTCATTTTTGATGTGTAGGAATTAAGTTCACCTCAATAAGATACACAATGTACCTGGTATGACTCAATGTGTCCGTTATCAGTTTCAAATTGACATTTTAGTTCAAAAAGTTTCACTCACTAAAAACTAAGAAAATGTGCTCAGATTTACTTGATAATTTAGGAAAATTATTCATAATTCATTTGTGAAATTAAGGAATTAGTATCATGTCAAACTGATACACGATGTTATCATTATGAGTCAAAGTACGTGTCTCTATTTTAAAATGACATTTTAGTAAAAAAGAAAAGTGACTTACTCAAAACCAAGAAAATGCATTTGGATTGTTTTGATACTTTATTAAAATAATCTACAAGTCATTTGATATGTATAGGAATTAGCTTCATCTCAATCTAATGCATGATGTGACTGGTATGACTCAAAGTGTATCTTTTTATTTAAAATTGACATCAATTTTAGTAAAAGGACAATTGATCTAATCAAAACTAAGAAAATGCATTCAAATTATTTTGATACTTTAGGAAAATGATCCATAAGTCATTTTTTATCTTTAGTAATCAGTTTCAACGCAATTTGATAAACAATATTCCCGGTATGACTCAATGTGTTTGCTATCAAGTTAAAAACAACATTTTAGTTCAAAAAGTGTCACTCAATGAAAACCAAGAAAACATGCTCATATTGTCTTGATAATTTAAGAAAACGATTCATAAGTAATTTTTAATGTGTAGGAATCAATATCATGTCTAAATAACACACGATGTGCCTGGTATGAGTCAAATCGCATGTTTCTAGTTAAAAAATGACATTTCAGTAAAAAAGAGAAGTGACGTACTCAAAACCAAGAAAACACATTCAGATTATTTTTGATACTCTAGGAAAATGATCCATAATTCATTTGGGATGTTTAAGAATCAAGCGCAACTCAATCCAATGCATAGTGTTATCAGTATGACTCTAAGTGCATATTTTCAATATATAAGTGCCATTTTAGTTTAAAATGCGCATCACATCCCCAAAACTGAGAAAACGATGCTAGATTGTTTTCTTATCATTATATATGCTATTACTTAATTTATTTCCTTATTATTTTTATCTTATAATTATTTATATTACATCCATCAGGGGAGGGTGAATAAACAAAGGAAAACCTAACTAAATTCACACGGGGAGGCTCAAAACCAAGACCTCCCAAACACCACCATAAGACTAAACCACTAGGCTACGCCCATGGGGCTTTATCTTATACTTATTTAATTAATTTTCATAGATATAATGCTTGAATACGAACAAAAATGGTGTGACATATAAGAATATACCTTAACTCAATATGATATACAATGTTACTAGTATGACTCAAAGTTTAGTTTAAAATTAACACTTTCTGTTAATTTATTTCTTTATGTTATTAGTAACATAATGATTTTTTCTTATATAGGAACATTATTTTGCTCGAGTAGGGGTGGTTTGTTTGGAAATAGAATTTTTCAAGTCCAAGATCAAAAGAGAAAGGAACATTGATGTTTTTGAATGTATGTAATAATTTTTACTTATGTAATTATATAAACCAATGTTTGAAATGTTTATAATATAGTGTTTTTTTTCTTGTATTAGTGTTCTAAATTTCATTTAATTTAAATTATGTATTGGTACTTGAATTTTTTGATATTTGGTGGTGTTTATGGTGTTGCAGTGTACTGTTATATCACATTACACTAGTGTTACAATGTTCTGTTACATCACACTATAGTATGCCCCTTTATCAATACTCCTATAAGAACTGATAAAGTTCCCATTTATCGGTGCTAAATAAAAGAGCTGATAAATATTGTTCTTTATCTGCACTTCTAAATGCACCGATAAAGGACCCTTTTATCAGCAATGATAAAATACATTAGGCTTTTAATCTCACTCTGGTAGTCAGTGCTTATCTAGCATTGATAAAGGCCATTTTCAGCACTGTTAAAGGCCTATTTTATAGTAGTGAATGTATCAGAGAATTACAGATGATCAAATCGAGTTAGATTGAGAGGTATCTAATGTATTAGGACTTACTCATCACTATATAATGTCTTCCTCACCAACGATTGATCCAAATTGAGGTAGGTCACATTATTTGTTGATTTTCACCCTTTTTTATTTACTCAAGCATATATTCTTTATATTATTTATTTTTTTGGTGTTTTCCATCCTCGCATGATCTCGATTAAATGAATTGAGTTGTTTATTTTAATTTATTATTACTATGCAATTCTATCACCTGGGATATCATGTTTATATGTTTATTGGCTGAGAAAACTTGGACAATGATGGATTCAACTATATTCTTGTACACTTATTCCCATTTTTCTTCACGTTCTTCACTATTTCCCTATGAGGTCATTGTTCGATATTTTCAGGGTGGGTTTGAGCACGAGAGAACCCCCAAATTCATGGAGGTTGTGAGAACAATGAGTAGGATGGTGTTTTATGGACGGATTAGGATGGACCAAAGGTGATGCTTTGTGGATTTGGGATTTTAATGGTGATGGGTGATGGGAGGTGCACGATATGCATGAAGAATCATCAGTGGTAGATTAGATTCCTGATTTTCAACCATCGAAGGCTGAAGATTAGTGACCAGTGACCTAACCTTCCATTTTAATGTATTTTGAGTGGTCAGTATGCGCAATAAGTAGTATAAATGGTAGATATATGATCCATGTGAAGAAACTTAAGTTTCTCTGAAAAAATAAATTACACAATGTGTATTATGAAGAACACATTCCTTATAGTCCCCTAGATATAGAAACTAGGGTTTTAGGCAAGGAAAAATATCATATACTATGTGGAACCACCACACACTGTGTGACCCTATGATAGTGGCTCAATGTGTACTCTGGGAGTACATGGGTACAAACATGTCCAAACACATGGGAATGACCAGAGTACACAAGTATGAACGTGTACTCAGATACAACCTGGATACCCAAACACGACCACGTACATGATCATAGGCATATGTACACAAGTACAACTAGAAGAGAATGGTTAGGCCTTGGGTGGATGAGACATGCCTTTTAAAATTGGTACACAATATGTGGTATGAAATGGATTTCCAAACCATGTCCATGGAAGAATATGAATGGATAGTGAGTCAAGGTCACACACAATGTGGACCCCTATACATGTCATGTATTCCCCTAGAATGTTCACCTTCTCAAATATCCTTCTTTAGGACTAGGATTTTGTACCTTGAGTAGCCTATCTGGAGTGTTTTTCCACATAGAACATAATGGTGGTCTTCGTTGTGGAATAAAAAATACGATGTGAGGTTTCTAAGCATGAAACTTCTTCAGTTGATTCTTGATGATGCTAGTTATTAGGGTAGGATCTTTAGAGTGATACTAGGGTTGACACTCACCTTTTTCACTAGGTTATAGGTCCCCCATACTCTTTATACATATAGATATGGTACTCCCATACACTAGGAATAGAACCTATATCCACAGAGTGGTACTCCCCCATATTTGAGCTTTGGTGGTGAGTGTTTCCTCCATGGGAGTTATGGCTCCCTTTAATATAGATTGTAGTAGTGAGGAGTATGCCCCTCCACACAGATTCTGGTGAGGTTGGTTTTGATGTTGGGCATTGAAGATGAACTTTTGAAACTGTAGGTAGACTCATAAACTATAGACTAGGATGTGAGATGGAGGTTCCATTTATCTCTTGTATGGGTTTCTTTATGAGAATATATGTATATGTTGGGTTTTTGTATCCCTATTGTTATGGGTTTATCTGAATTCTATCATATATTTATATTTCTACCTTTTTGGTTTTTGGGACATTCTACTGGGTATGTATATACTCAGCCCTGCATGGGATTTTCCCATATGTGTCGTGTCTTATACATATGATAGATAGGTTAATATTTGTGGATATTAGGGATACTTGGGTTTATTAATAACATATGTTTATTTTGATTTGGAGTTCAAGAGTTGGGATCTTTCTCAGTTTCCTTTATTTTAGTTGTTGTTAGGTTGGGACTTTATTTCTAGATGGGTGTGTTTTTTACCCTTTCATTTTGGTTTATATTTTCATAATCTATTGTATTTTTCTAGAGTTTATTTCATTAATGTTTACACTCTAGATGTTAATTTATTTTGTATTTTTCTACATTTTTTCATGGAGATGGTTGGGTATGTGTGTACAGATAAATTAGGAAAATGCCATATATTTCATTTATTCCTTCTCGATGCTTGTATCTAGCCTCTAGATTATTAGATGTGGGCATGGGTTTATAACATTTTGGCCTTCTCCCAGCCATTCAACCCCTAATGGGTCAATTAATTAAATATTATGTAAAAATAAACAATTTATTAACCGTAATCAGTTATTAAATCATGGTATGTTCATGTTTGGGTCGCTCTGACCACATAATTGAACAATGATATAAAAATATATCATGGATGAATATGGGGACTCAAATACTAATATTATTATTGGTTAATAATATAATATTTTTTTAGTTTTTTAAATTTTAAATAAATTATTTAACTTATTATTAAAATATCATATTCGATCGCTAAAATTATCAAAATAAGGCAACACTAATTCCATTTTCATGAAGCATAACTAAAACAATAATAGAATGAGATAAGTGATTTATAAATAAACATAAGTTATCCAATAAATTACCTTAAATTATCTATTAATGATGAACTTTAGGAGACTAATATAGAACAACACCGCTATTATGAAACTAGTCCAAAACGATCATGATAAATCACACCCAATATTGAAAATTAATAATAATTAACTAATATACATTAAGAGAATAATTTTAAATGAATTTTATTAAAGGTTATATATATGATCAAGGTTACAAAATAAGTTATTTTTATATTTATATTTATTATATTGGTGGTTATAACACATTTGAGTAAGTAGGAATACATGGTAATATTTTCTTATCTCAAATTTAATTTATTAAGGAATATTTCTTATCATACACCATGTTTTATTTGGAATGTTGTATATAATACCATTTAATATATTTTTTATCATGACCCTCTCATTATTCATTTTATTTAATGTTTCATTTGAAATCATATCCTTCAAGGGTTTTCATTTAAAATTTTCTAATTCTGTAAGGGTTTCAATGACTCAATTTCCAAGATATTGGGTCATAGTATTTATTACTTGAATATATTTTTCAGGATTTATTTGATCCTAATATCCCAATATTTTATATTATCTTTCCTTTTTTTTTCTATGGGGAAACTACTTATCATCATAAACAACCACTTCTTTGATAATTTTTTCCAAAATAAATGTATAACGTTTGTAAGAATAACTCCCATTCATACCAATGAATATTTATTTTCTATGAATATATTTTCATTATCGATAATTTTATCCTCTATTTTTGGGAAATAAAATATTTATTAGTTTATATGATTCTCATAATTCTTTTTACCCCTTTTAAAAAGGAAAATCTAATACTCTTTTTACGATATGATTTTTCAAACAAAGGTATTTTAAAAATATTAAAAAAATGTTTTCTATCGTTTAAAATAAAATGTTTTATCTTTCACCCCAAATTTATTTTGATAACCTTTATATATTTTCAAGGATATATTATTGAAGATTATTTTTCAAAAGTAATTTTTTTCTAAAGTTTTCACTTGACCATTTTGAAAATAACTTTTGAAAGTTATATGCAACTTCATGTTTTTATGAAGGTCTTCTAAAATCTATTTTTAACATGTTTATGTGAGAACACACATTTCTAAAAAAATTTACATTATATATAAAAATTTCTCCCTTTTTTTCATGGTTTATAAAATAAATTATTTTTCTCTTATTTTTATAAAATATTTATTTTGAAATGATTTCAAAAGATAAAGGATATTTCTTATTTCCAAAGTGATTTTTCTAAAAGTATTTTTTCTAAGTCATTATCCTTTGATATGTATTTTTATTGATCATTGATATTATTAAAATGATACCATCCATATTATTTCTTTTTATGGATTATGAAATATTATTTTTTATCATATGAATGATCCATCACTACCTTTGTCTTTCATAGTCAATGAAGGTTTATAAGCCTAATTTTTCTTCCAATACCTTTGATTTGTGAATACCCTTTTTCCATTTCTTTGATTAAAGGGTTTTCACCTAGATACCATATGTATATTGATTGGTAAAATTATTTAATTAATCATATACCCTTTGTCTGTACAATATAAATACCATATGCTCTATTATCTTGATTCAAGGGTATTTACCTAGAAATTTATTGAATATCTTTGGGTACCCATTTATTTTCCATGGTTATATAATTTTAATATTATTTATGGTATTATGAATTTTATTATTATGTGATTCCATTTAAAAAATATATGAAACCAATTTTATTTACATGGGTTATTTGTGATATGATGAATGAATTGATTTTAAGCGACACTCATATGTATGGATGATGATAGGTGGGGTCCTATATCACCCTCCAATTTATTGGTTAATGTTTTATACCTCATGTGATAATAGAGAGTGATTATTCTTGGATATTATTAAAAACTAAAGGGTGATCCTTCATGTATATTATCAAAAACTAAAGGGTTAATATTCTTGTATATTCTCACAAACTAAAGGGCGATCCTTCTTGGATATACTAAAAAAATAAAGGGTGATCCTTCTTGGATATGCTCATAAGCTAAAGCACGAGCCTTATTATATATACTCACAATATGATAATATCCTATTCTTATTCTTATTCTTATAACTATGCTATGATCTCATGGATCATGTTTATTGACTCATGTTTCCACACTCACTTGATTAATTTCTTATGTTATTCCATGTCATATTCCACGACTCATGTTTTATGATCTAATATTTATCAATTATGGTTTTATTATGTATATAGATTATACACATATTCTTATATTATGATCTCTTATGGTATTTGATTTTTATCACCTATGTTTACTCTTACCAAGCATCTAAGATTGCCCCTTTCTTATGTTTATATTTCCCCAGGTTATGAAGAAAAGTAATACATATGATGTTTATAGAAGGGAATATGGTGTGGATTTTTTTTGGGAAATATTGAAGACTTATTATGGGTTTATTATTTTTTTATATGGTAGAAAAAATTTCCTTTGGTTGAAAAATACATGAGTTTTTAATAAATGTTTTAACTTTATTCTCTAAAACTCTAAACCTAAAATGTATTAAGAATATATTATAATGAAATAATTTTTTAAGTTATGTAGTTGAGATGATCACATACATAAAATATTATATGGATGGTATAAAGTAAAATAACAATGAATAATGTTATTATTAATATGAATAATAAACCTAAATTTACTATATAGGGAAGTTAAAGCACATCCGACCAAGTAGAAGTTTGAGGTAAGAGTTATTTTTCCAATATTACTTGAAATTATAGATTGTTTATATTTGAAATATTATTTTAGGAAATTATATATTATTTCTACATAAATACCAATTAATTTTATTCTAATATTTTTTTCTAGGTTTTATGTGTCCTTTTACCATTACACTCTCTTTTGGTTCATGTTTCAATTGAAAAGATCTCCACAGGTGAAACTGACCTTATTTTCCTTTTCGACCAGGACTCTTTTTTCCTCTATGCTCATATTATTTAGATTGTTTAAATAAAGTTATTACCTATATTTCTATGATTGTTTAAGGTTATTTTAAACTATTTTTTACTTTCATTAAAAAGTTTTATAAAATTAATATTTTTAACCCTTTTTATATACATTTCTTTTTAATTTCTCTAAAAAAGTGTTATTTTTTTAATTATTATCACTTAACCCCATTTTTCACACCGCCATGACCATTCTTAAGATTCCTGTACAAGTTTCCATATTTTTTCAAAGAAAATCATATTATAATTATAAGGTTTTTTTCATCTATGTCAAAATCCTTTAAAGTTTCTTATGTTACACTAGGGATATATTCTAATGATACCATCCATATTTTTTATCTATATGTCTTATGATCATGTTAATCTATTTATTTATTTGGGAAAATATCGACATTCTATATTATAGTTTTCTAATATGGATGTTTATTTATTACTAAGGAATTTTGATTTTGTATTTTATTTTTTATTCATTTTTTTCATATGATGAATGCATTAGACTTATCTAGTGATGGGTGGGACCCATAATTATATAGCACCCCAAGGCATATATAGGTCTCATGGGAAAAACCAGCCTATGTAATTGGAATATGACTTACCTATTTACATACGATGTCTTATCACATGACCTTATCATTGAGAGTAAGATGTCTGAAATTAATCATTCCATCATAATTAAATCAGTTAGTGTTTTCCATATAATTATTTATGTTGTTATGGTATCCATGGATAAATTCCATTACCATGATTTTGGTTATATAATATTTGATAATTTTTATTCCTTCCTTACTAATCATGCCTTTTTTTATTTTATGATAGATTTTACTATACGCTACCCTTTACTGAGAATCTGAGCTCAACCATTTTATTTTATTTTCCATGATCAGGGAACTAAGAAGAGAAATGATTTCATGGGTATATTAGAGGGAACAATAAAATTCTCAATGGAATTTTAAGTTATATTTCATGTTTTAAAATTTAATGTGAGAATAATGTATGTATATAGTCTCCTAATACTACTAAACTGTTACATCACACGGGATGTAAACTTTTGTATTCTATAACAATGTAATAAAGTAACCACTAACTCTAGGTTACTATAGTTAGGGTTGTTACATCCTCGTTATCCCTTGGATTGAGACATTGATTTACATAATTCCAAAACTCTTTTCATTTAAATCATTGAAGTGTGTGTGTTGCATTAGTTAGGCCCATATCTTCCTTTATTTAATTAACCCATCTCTTTACCAAATTTTAACACTCATATAATTGATGTACAACCCTTCTACACTTGAAGCACATTCTTTCCCATTTCAAATAATTTCATTGGTTATTACTCCCATATTTTTGGCATATATGTTGTTGATTTTTCTTCCATCCATGTAATTTTTTATTTTAATTTTCTTGAAAATCCATTTTCTATTTCTTGTCTCTAAATACATGGGAATGATGAGAGTATACAGTTTCTATTTCTACCTTAAGTACACATTAAACAATTTATTCATAGCTACTAAAGTATCTTATAGTTTACATATTTCAAAAACTTGGTTTTAGGCCACTAAAGAACTGATAAATATTTCTTTCAGTGTTAGTAATAAAATTAGAGGTGTACCTTATGTGTCCCATGAAGTTATATTAATAGTTTATAATGAATTTATCCTCTTTTTGTTCCAGTTCTATGAATTTACACTCATTTTTTATGAAATGTTTTGGGGAAAATATTTGGTGAAGAATATATTATTGAACTCCTCCTATACCATATAGTAACATTTTTTCCTTTTGTGTCATATTATTAATGAGGGTCTACTATTGGTCAGCCTCACCTTCTAATTGATATATTAATAAAACAAATATCACATGTTAAGATCATTTAATAATAGAAAATATATTCCCTATTACATTAATCCATTTCTCAACAATTAGTAGGTTATAATATCCAATTATAGAATGTGGAAGTTTCTATATAAAAGACTTTATAGAAAATTTATCCTTCCTTGGTGTGTTTGGGATCTCAACATGATTCCTATTGCTTTTCATATATTGAAATAGTTGAGTGAGAATTTCCATAAGGTTTAATACTCCAACTCTATCCCATTTGGTTTCTTAGGGAGATAATTACTGCATTGTCCTTCAATCCCATTGTTAACTTGATTTCTATTAGTTCAAGACATTTTTTAAAACCAAAAAAGGTTAAAATGGGTAATAAATAATTATATCTTAAGATAATCAGAGTGAAAACTATATAAATTTGAATAGTACATATTAGACACCTTACTATTAGACTATAATACTTTCAATTCACTTTTAGTTTAACCTATATTACTTTTGGTTCAATATAGGTAGTTTTAAGTTTGATTCTCTTATACTTATTAACCCAATCCAAAAAATAAACAAACCCTTTTATAATACTAGCTAAGGTAAACTAATATAAACATGCATATATTTTACATCCTTTCCACAATTTAAACTTTAAATCTCACAAATAATCTTGCATTCTAATAATCCAAAGGTTTAATGTCTTTATATATTAGATATATAAAAATATTATTGCACATCATTATGTCAACATCCTCCATAAACATATCTATATAAAATTTCCTTCTATATATAGTCCCACATATAATTTCCTGGGGAATTAGAAAATAAGACAAGGAGTGAGATCAAATACTCATTAAGGGAAAACTTATAAATGAGTCATAAAAGGTAAAATCATAAGTACGTGGGAAACATGGGCATAATAGAAGTATCTAATTAAAAAGAACCATATAACTATAAGAGTTTCTCATAAAGCATGATAAAAGGAAATATAATCTTAAATGATTATACATATACCATAGGATAAGGGTGTGGGAATACGATAAAATGGTAATGATCCATGGATCATAACATAAATATGTGACATAATATAATAATTTGGTAGAAACATAATTATAGAAACCATATTATAAGTCAAGTTCAACTACCAAGATAATCATAACATGTTAGATCATGCATCACTACCTCTTTCCCATATCATAGTGGATCAAAAATCTCTACCTATCTCTTATAGTGGATTGGAAATCACAACTCATTTCCTATAATTATCTCATGAGAGATATAAATATTTACCCAATGCATTGTAGAGATATATTGTTACTACCCATCATATAATGATATACCATACATATGTCTGCCACAAGAATTTTGAAACATTCATCATTCCTTTATATCATGATTAACCTATGGAAAAGAAATAAGTTTTTTGAAAAATTCCTTAAAAATCATCATAATACATATAGAGTAAGAAGTTAGATGTAATCATATCTCAAATGAAGCATAATAATCATTAATTAATGCTAATACAGATGAAAAATATTTTTATAAAAGCATTATAAATATTCTTTTAAAACAAGAAGAAATATCCTTTCTTTTTTGGAAACTTTTAAAATGAAAAATTTTATAGAACAATGATAATAGGATTTTTATTGAAAAAAATGTAAACATGGAAATTAATATTGACAAATAATAACATACATAACAACAATAAAAGGTAATCAAGAAGTAACATTCATTTCATAACTTTATAAAGTAAGTAAAAAATGACCTGTATAGAAAACATTAAAAATATTAATTTTTAAATATTTATAAAAAAGTAAAATATATTTAAAAATTAACTTAAAAAATAAGTGGATTATAGAGAATAAAATTATTAAAATAATATAACTAATATGGATATGGAGTAAAAAGAGTTGGTCAAAATAGTTCAACACTTTTAAAGCAATGATTTAAATTAAAACCCCTTACAAATTTAAAATCAAAACTCCTTTGAAAGAAATAACTTGAAAAAGAACTTAAAATATCATAATTATAAGTAAATTCATGATATAATATGTAAAATAGGTATTATATACACTATATAAATGAAAATTGGTGCATAATATGAAACATTCCTCAATGAAGTGAAATTGAGATGAAAAATCCTTACCTTGGACTTCCGCTTAGTCAGACACACTCTATATTGACCATATAATAAATTTAGGTTTATTATTAATATGAATAAAACTTTATTTATATTATTTTACTTTATAACATCCATTTATAATTCCTTATTACCCATATATTAATTTTTTATTGTTAAAATTAATATTTGGGTGTTAACCGTTCCATTTCCCTTACATGCTCCAGTTTGGCAGTTCTAGTCCTTGAGTCTTGTTCCTAGATTCATAACCTATATAATTTTAATTATAATTTAATAAATGTGTTTTATATAGTTATGGAGTCCCATATTTATTTCGTGGAACTTATATTGATGATTTATATAAAGCACTTAAAAATTACCCTTTTTAGTGATTGTTGAGTTAACAAAAGAACTGAATTTATTGGTAAATAATTTTTTGAATATTACTGATCAATAATTATGAAAACTTATTAAATTAATAATTATTACACATTATTACCATTATTTAAGTTTTCTTAGTCATTATTTAGATAAAAATTATAACAATGTTCATGTAAGTGGTAAATCCGTCCAAAGTAAAAACATGTTAAAATAGTTGAATAAGTAAGAACACAATATTTTATAGTGATAATATAAAATTTAAATAATATTAATGGTTTAATTTTTTTTTAAATTGATAAATAATATTCTAGAAGAGTTATATGAATAAGACATAGAAGAATAATCAAGAAAAAGATATCACTTGCATTGAGAGCTTGAATCTCATTTTCAAGGACCACTTAGAAATAAGAGGTTTAAGAGTTATTATGGAGTCTAGAATATTAATAAAGTGGGAGAGTATTATTATGTAAGAAAATATGGTGTAGTAATGATAGGGAATAAAATATTTTGTGTGGATTTGAAGGGGTGGAGTAGGGATCCTTTTATAAGTGAGAAGAGTGAAAATTTATAATATTAATTTATTAATATAAAAGGGAAGTAATAATCATGGAAAGTGGATAAAAATTAGACAAATTTAAAAAATATTATCGGGGAGATAAATAATACACTCATAAAATAAATTATAGATAATTGTTTTGTGATATTTGTATCCTTATATCTTAATTTAA
This sequence comes from Viscum album, assembly GCA_963277665.1. Lineage (NCBI taxonomy): Eukaryota > Viridiplantae > Streptophyta > Magnoliopsida > Santalales > Viscaceae > Viscum > Viscum album. Next base: position 371,504,691 of record OY728137.1, read on the forward strand.
CCCCTTGTTAACCATTTAAACCTCTACGAAGTTGACTAACTTTTACTATGGTAACTTATATTTTTATGACTAAAATGAAATGGAAATTATTAGATAATTTGAACATGATGATTCTAAATTTGAAAACAATTTTAAAAGATTCAATTTCTATAGGTTGTAAAAATTTATTTTAATAAGAGTACACTTAATGAATCATTTTTTTAGAAAAACAGCCCTTTTAAGTATAAAAATGAATTTACAACAAAAAATGATGTATAATATTGATTCCCATGATCTTTATTGGGTTTTTATTAAAAAATAATATATTTTTTAAATTCAAACAAATCCAAAACCAAATGGATCATTGTTAATACTTAATTAAAGGAAAATTACCAAAAAGTTTTTTATTAGAATAAAATATAACTTAGGTTCCAAAAAAGTCAATCATAGATTTATAAATTCAAAATATTAATTTTAAATGAACTATTTTACTACATAAATAAATTTTTTTTCCAGAAAAAGGTTTTATATATTTTTAAGCCATTATTATATTGTAATGATGTCATAAAAGTTATGGTATTTGTAAAAATTGTATTTTCCCTATTCACTTAAAAATCATCTTTTTTAGAAAAATACCAAAATTTAACCCCAAGATTTTTTTGACATGATAAATAAAAAAATGAAGTTCATTTTATCTAGGAAAAATTATAAAATTTATTAATCTAGAATTAAATAAACCATATATAATATATAATAAAAATAATGTTTTAAATAAGATATTTTTATTTAGCCTTGGATAATTAAATTAACATTCCTTATAATTTCTAAATTATTTATTAGATATTGTTAATTTATCATTCCTTGAATTTAATCAATATAACCTATTGATATCATTCTTATAAAGCAATAACTTTAAAAATGAATATTTTATAAAAATTTCAAAATTAATAAACTACAATTAATAATGAAAACATATAATTTTTTATATATAATGACATGTATCTATCATCTTAATTTCTACTTACAAAACCCCTTATGACATATACATAAGATATAAGGGTGATATATGCATTGGTGATAGTCATGGGTGGTAGTTTAGCTAACATGGATCTAGTAATGATTTCCATGAGCTTGAACTTCTCCTACAAAAAATTTCACTCAAGCTTTACTTGTTGAAGTTCATCATGGGATTGGTCTAGGGAAAGCCCTAGTGATTAAACCTCATTTCCAAGCTTGGACAAATGATCCTTGTAAGGAAGACTACTACTGTTTTATTCCATTGCTATAAAATTCATAATGCTATTACTTTTATTCAGACCCTCTAATTCAATGACTATATTATTATGGTCATATTTAATAATTATAAAATATTCATGGTTTTTTTTAGTTTTATGTTGAATATAAAAAAATATATTCAATAATATTTATTCAAGGAGAATACATACTAAAATCATGGGTTATTGCATGATTAATATGATTAAAAAAATTATAATTACATTCTTAATAAAAATTGAAATGCATGAAAACTACGTAACAAATAAACAAAAATATTTTTTATATAAAAATAATAAATAGAACATAAATTAAAAATACATAGAAAATTGATCTCTTAATATAAAATAAAGGTCTAAAAGTTTTCATAAAATTAAAACTATAATTACATCCTTAGTGAATATTGAAACATAGACTGTTTATATAAAAAAAATATAGAATAAAAAAATATTAAAATAATAAACACAAGATAATAAAAAAACACAAAACATGTTTGTTTATAAAATACATTGATAATTATTTTTTTTCTATGAAAAACATTGTATGCCATTAAACATGTCACGTTAAATGTTCATAAAAAAAATTAATTCATTCTTAATTGAAATTAAAACACAAAAAATTATATAACATATAACCAATTATTTATTTATTAAAATAATGAAAAAATGTAAATATAAAATTCATAAAAAATTACAATTTAAATAGTAAAAAAGTGATTAAAAACTTTCATGTGTTAAATCATATTAATTTTAATTCTTATATAATTAAAAGAAAAATTACATTCTTAATGAAAATTGTAAAACAGATTGTCCATGTAAAAATAATTGTAAAATATGTATTTTTTTTGTAAAAATATCAAAAAATATAATAAAAACGACACAAAACATGATTGTTTAAAACATATTATAAATAATTTAGAAAAAAATTTTGCATAAAAAAATTCTTAATACGAGATTTTCACTTTAAATACTTATAAAATAAAAAATATAATTATATTCTCAATGAAAATTGAAACAAAAATGGACGATATAAAAAAACAAAAAAAATTTTTTTTTGAAAAAAAAAATAAAATAAAAATATTTAAAAGTGAAAAAATTGTTGTTTCAGTAGAATATAAATGACTATTTTTTTATTAAATCAGGTTGTTTTTAATATTTATAAAATTAAAATTATAATTAAATTCTTAATGAAAATTGAAACATAGTTTATCCATATGATAATAAAAAAAATATTTTTTATAATTATGATAAATGAGATATAATAAAAATTACATAAAACATGATTATTTATAGTATAATATAAACACTTAAATTTTTGGTATAAATCATTTTATTATTAAGTATGCCATTTTACATGTTTATAAAATAAAAACTATAATTTAATTCTTCTTGAAAATTGAATCAAAAATAGAATATATAAAATATAACCAAAAATATGTTTTTATTGATTAGTGAAGGGAATTTGGAGAGCATGGCTGTGAAGAGAAGAACTTCATATAGAAGTCTTCATAAGAGATTATAGTGTAGCCAATGCACTGAAACTAGAATGGAGATCCAAAGTAGAGTGTTATAAAGCTAATGTGCTGATGTTTTAGGTTTGAATTATCTATATAAATAGATTTTTAAGATAAAATAAGAAATTAAATAGATCCATAATGAACCTAAAAGGATGAAATTAAAGGGTTTCAGTGGGATAAATATCATCCGTAACATAATAGAAGATAACTCTAAAACCTAGGATATATCTATATGTTTGGAATGAATAATAAAATAAAGAAATAATGGTGTACCTTACACCTTGATGATTTGGAATGCACAAGATGAACATGATATTGATCAAGATCACAAAGAAGCATCCAAAGGACTCTATCCTCTAGGGTTTCCATGAGCTAGATGAATCTCCCATTGCCCATGAAGTGTTTTCTTTTATACAAATTCTACTACATCCTTGATATTAAAGGAAAAAAGAGTAAGAGATCTATAGAGAGATTAAATTTGATGTTTTTTCATATAGGATCATATCCAAAAATTTACTTAAGAAAAAACTAAGTTTTAAAGGCATCACAAAACTAAATTTTCAACAATATATATATTAAATGTTTCTTAAAAAATTATCCAACATTTCAAATCCTTGAAACATTCATCTTGATTTTCCATAATTCATATAATGTTTAAATGAATATTTAAGACATTAAAACTCATTAAATTCGTCATCACATGATGAATGGATGATTTATGATAGTTGAAGTTGTAGAATAAGACCAAGCCTCACAATATCACATATAAAAAAGGATGCATGAACAACACTATAGTGTGGCGAAACACACCATGTCATGTTGTATTCCAAGGTATATGATGACATTATCTACACCACCATGCCATGGTGGTTCATTTACTGTATATTTCTTTTAATCACTTACCTGTACTAATGACTAAATGAATTAGTGCACTTTCACTTTATGTCACATCATATGTAATTAATGGACCCACTTTGTGTTATGTTTTATTTATTAATAATAAGTGTAATGGCCATATGCATAGTTTCACTATGTATTGGTGAAGAACATATTAGAAGATGCATGGAGTTCCCAAGTGTAACATCCTGGCCCAGGTGCCACTAAAATGGTTCCCTGATCCGATAACACCACATGACCTCAAGCACAACTCCCTGTATGCTAGAGGCTACCAACTAGTAGTGAGGGTATAATGAAACATGTGGGAAGACTATACCCACTTTACCATAGTAAACCAATATTGGAAATCAAAATAAACATTAACATGCAATACTAATAAATACCCAAACATCACATACCACATTCCCAAATTAAGGAAGTAATAACAAACTAAAACAGTAAACATGTTATTTCATGATAGTTTAAAGTTCCAAATGGAAACAAAAATAAAGGCACCAAATATGATCCCCAAAATGGGTCCTGATAACATGTTAGGTCCCCTCATCTATGATCCATCCCCAAATCAACCATCTATCATAGGACTCTTTCCCTTATCTAGTCCTACAAACATGAAGTCTACTTAGGTACCAATGGAAGCCCAATCAGAGTGTGAGTACAAATTAGTAGGCTACCACCAATGGTTTCTACAACTATATCTAGTAAAATAATAGTGTATGAAGAAGTATATATAATCAAAGAACAATACAATGAAAGTAATAATGTTTTTAATTAAACAATTACAAATTAGACCCATTGACTTTTGGTTCCCATAATGGAACAAACTCAACAAACCTAATTAAAAACATATATATTAAAGGGTCTAACACTTTAACTCATAAGGGAGTTCGTTAATCAATTTAATTAAATAATTGGACCTTGGATCATTAGTTCAGGTTCCCATCACATGTCTAAAGTAATGGATCTTGGAGCATAAGTCCAATATCATAACCAATAGAGATTGGATAATCAGTCCAACATCTTAACCAAGGGAGATTGGAGCATCAATCCAACATCCTAACTAATGGAGCTTGGATCATTAGTTCAACATCCTAACTATGCAATATAATGTGGGGCCTAGAGAATTATCCCGACCTGACCAAATATGAGTTTCCTCAGCCCAATATCATAAATATACCATAAATCATGTTTTATATGGTTCATTATTAGTGAAATTTTATCAAAAAACAATAATAAGGGTTCACATTTTTATTTATCAACATTTCCATGGATCAATACTTTCATCATATTTGACTCAACATTATGACTAGAACATTTTACCATTTACTCATAATCACAACTATTAAGAATTATTTTAACCATTAAACAACATGGACACACCCCCTTTAACCATTTATCACATTTACCCTTAATCATCCCACAAACCCATTTAGCTTTACAAGTTAATCTAAATAACCCTTTATACCATGTTAATATACTAAACAAATTTATAATTTTTTTAATCCCCTAAAACCTTTTACTCTTCATTCAAAAATTTGTTTCACCATTTAGAAGGATTGGTACACCCCATGGGTGACCATAAGACCAGTCTCATAATCATCAATTAACCCAACAAGGCCTATGAAGGGTCTCACTCATCAAATTAAGGCTCAATTTAATTTTTTAATAAAAAAAATGATTGTGCAGCACAACAGTATAACAACAAAACCACATATACAAGGGAAACATCCAGACTATTTAAAATATCTTGTAAACCACATACCTTAGTGTCACTGATGAACACTCACCCAACCTCATCCCTTGATTCAATCTAGAATTATATAAATCACCAAGATGAATAATTCCTTGCAAATAGGGTTCATAAGTTTCATAAGAATAGAAAATAACCCACAATAACTATTCTAGAAAATAGAAGGAAACAAAGTAAATGACTTACCAGGATCTTTGATTCTCACTAAATGACACTCCAAATGCCTAATAATCGAAGGAGATTGATCCTTGTAAGAGGGGAATTATTTTGGTTCGTAACACTTTATACTGGAGAAGAAAATGGTTGAGAAATCAGGTGAAAATCATATAAGGATAAAGAGGAGAAAATGGTAATTTCCCTATTTTTAATGAGGTGGATAGTTTTTCAAACCATGTGCCAATTGTGTGATTCCATCTATCTAAGAGGAAATCAAGCTACATGGTTTGTCTGGACAACTGCACGGTTTGAAAAAACACATAGTAGATGTGTGATTTTATCTTTCTAAGGGAGTTCAAGCCACAAAGTTTCCTAGGCCACAATGAATAGTTTTCTAACCATGATCTACCCTCAAGTAGACTATACAATTATGGAACAAGGTTAGTACTAACCATTTTCTAACCACACACCATGCATTGTATGAGCTCTTTTTACCCATTTTCATGTCCTAAACTTCCAGGACACTCCCAAGACCTTTCCTAATCTCAAAAATCATTTCATTAACTAGAATAATGGATTTTAACCAAATATAAAACACAAATATACCTAGTTGAAGTTAGAGATCTTATAACCTCCCCACCTTATAATAGATTGTCCTCGAACTACAATCCCCATAATATCTAATCCTCTAGTTAAAAAGATCAGGCCACTAAGCCCACATATTAGCTTGAATTTCCCAAGTCTCCTCTTGAAAATGACTAGGTTTCCACAACACTCAAACCAGTGATATGGTCTTAACCCATAAAACTTTCTCACTGCAATCAACAACATGAATTAGATGCTCCTTAAAGGATGCATTAGCCTCAAGCTCAACATAATAAATATCTATCACATGAGAAGGGTCGGGATGATACTACAAAATCCATACCACATGAAAAACATCATGCATATCACTATACCAATTACTACAAAACTGGCCTTTAACAATGCTAGAAATAGACGTTATCAGTTCTAGAAAATCACAAACTACTTGATCGACGTTAAAAGCCCATGAATTTTATCAGATCTCAAATAAAACTTATAAAGGGTACATTTATCAGTGCTAACAAAAGTGCTCATAAATAGGGCCTTTATCTATGCTTTTAGAAGCACTGATAAAGGACCCATTTATCAACACTTTTTTTAGCACTGCTAAAGGTATCCTTCATCAATGATTTTATAAGCACTGATAAAGGAATTGTTATCAGCACTTTTGAAAGCACTGATAAATGTGTTCTTTAACAACACTTTTTAAAAGTGCTAATAAAGGGTGATACTGTAGTGTGCTGTTATAACACACTATATCACAACACTGGAAACACGCCAAAAACACACAAAAAATAGACTAGATATCAGTAAAAACAATTCACAATACATAATTTAAATGAAATGAAATTTACAACACAAATAATAGAAATAAACGCTATATTATAAACATTTTAAACATTAGTTTATAAAATTACATAAATATAAAATTTTACATACATTAAAAAACAATCCTAACTATAGGATAGATAACCCCAACATGAGAGACAACAACTAAGACAATGTGCTTATGATTCTTTCACAACAACTCATCTAAAAATGCTTCCTCCACCAACTTCTCAAAATGGATATCCTTAGAGAAGAGGAATCTCTCCTTGATCTATGGATTAAGACCCCCAATGAAAAGAGAAGATTTTAACAGATCCTGTGACACCAACTCTGGACAAAAGGAAACAAGGTATTTGAAGTGTTCAACATAATCCTTCACCACTCACTGACCTTGTTGGAAACTCATGAGCTCTTACCTTTTCTTCATATTTACCTTCTCAGGTATAAACCATTAGAAAAAGAGGGACTTAAAATATTCCCACGTCATCACAACTTGCATCGTTGGTGGGGAAAACAACTTCCATTCTTCCAAAGATGAACCCCCAAGCAGACCCAAAATAGCATGAGATCTAATAACTTTGGGAGTTCCAAACACTCTGAAGACATGATCAACTTCCTCAAGACACTTCACTGCCTCTAATGAACCTAGATTTCTATGGAAGATGGGTAGAAATTAAGGAGTACCAAAAATAGGGAAAGACCCACTAGAAACTTCTAGGTACTTTCTAGGTGGCATATTCTGAGTAACATAAAAATCATAATATCAGGTTCAAAATCAATCTGAAACACCACCGAAAGGAACATCTCAGGCAAAAAAATAAACTAGCTCAAAATCCAAAAAACAAATTTAAAACAAGGATGATGAGAGAATATGAGGCTACTGGATCAAAAAACAATTTATTTGAGTCATCAAGCTCTATAAACATCATAAGAATTAGTTTTTAAACTACACCTTTATGGTTTTATTTCATTCTATCTACGTTATTTGTTATTAATTTTGGTTTATGGTTTTTCTATCAAAATAAAGAATAATATTTATTATTAATATTAAATTTATAATAATTTTTTTTGAGATTGGGGTTAGAGTTATTGTGTGACCTTATAAGAAAATTTCTCAGTTCAATTAGCAGAAATTTCCTAAAGTTTGGGATTGAAATCTAGAAATACATTAAGACACCCATAGGGAAATAAGATAATGTATCAATGATAACCATATCATATGAACTCTTACTATTCAATGAAATCCCTTTATAATTATATATCATAATAAATGTTTTATACTTTTGTTATTAACCTATATTATCGATTTATCTTTATTTGACTTTCTGATATGAAATCATCATTGAACTAAGGGGGTTATGGATTTAATTAGACAATTTAATTTAAAAAAAAATGGTAGAGATGTCATCTTCCATAAACTTAAAGAAAAAAAATATTTCTAGAATTAGTCATTTAATATCATATAACTTATGAAAAACCTAATATATCTTAAAATCCATGAAAATATGTTTCCACTGTTTACATGAAAATGTAAATTTTTGTTGATTATAATATACATCATTAATAAAATACTATAAATATTTAAATACACACATATATAGTTATAAATACCTAATGAAACATATAATAAGGGGAATTATTATTTCAGGATCAGTCCTCATAACCCCCTTCTTGAGGATTACAAGGTTTAAAATTCATGAGAATAATTGTCTTGTACCTATAAGCATCCAACACCAAATAGTCAAACATCATTTTTTTTCCGATCAAAAAAATGAAATCTAGATCATTGGATATATGTTTATGAATTTTTCCATTACATTTCATGGATAAAATTATATTGGGTAACTCATATAATGTTTCGATGTGACAGATATTCTAAAGAAATTATAACATTAATGTTACAAATAAAAAAACTCATAATGTTATAAAATATTTATTAATATTCATGTGATCAAATGTAAAATGTTAGTTGGTTCTTGGGAACTAAGTACTACTCATACAAGTAAAGTTTCTTCGGAGGAGGCCTTAATAAAATATGCTTATATGGGTTTTAACCAAGAAAATAAAGTATCTAAAAGGTCTTTGGATCCATCAACGCATAGGGATTAAGATTATCTAAGGTGGGAGGACCTAACGGATAAAGTATTCATCTATACTTTATAAATATTTGTATAAATCTATTTATATGAGACTCAAGTGATATTTTTTTAGACCACATAAAGTATCATTTACGAAGGGGTCATCCTTGATCAAATATTATAAAGAGGTGGTTTACATAATATAAGGGAAAAAATTATTTAGGAATCCAATAGACTATATAAAATTTAATTCCTTATGTAAATAAGTGGAATATATGGAGGATAAATGAGTTTAAGGATAGTAGATACAATAAATTTTTTATAGACAACCCTCTTTAAAGAAATTACATGAGGTAAACAAAATGGATCTTTTTTAAGGAGATTAAGAAACCAATAAAAAATATTATTTGAATCAGTCATGGCCATGGGGAACATACATGGGACTCCATCATATTTTTAATACACAATATACATGACTAATTATGGTAATTCATCTCAAAATACATTATTGTTAATGATTATATCTCAATAAAGTAATTTGGTTGGTCCTTTAAAGGAGTCACACTGGTAGAGGCAAGAAGATGAGATGTAGTATTCGTATCAGTGCAAAAACGCAAAATGAAGAACCCAAAAGATAAAAAAATGATACGGGAAAAGTATAAAATAACATACCTTGTATTATATTATTGATTAATCCAATGGATCGTAGTGGATTAGCACTAACAACAGAGGAGTTCCGCTAGAGATTCATAATCGCGATGACTAAGTGCGGGTTAGGGTTTTTTAAAATAGATCGAAAACACTTTTAACATTGCTTTTAGAAAAGCACTAATAAATATCACTTTTATCAGAATTAAATTTATAAGCGCTGATAAAATTAATGTTTATCAGTGCTAAAAAAACATTGATATATCTTGATATTTATCATCACTCCAAAAGCACTGATAAAAAAAATCTTTATCAGTGCTAAAAAAAAGTGTTGATAAAGTGTAACCTTTATTAGCGCTAAAATAAAGTGCTAATATATTAGACCTTTTATCAACACCAAATAAAAGGTGATAATAAAGGGTATCCTTTATCATCACTTTCATTTATCACTGATAAAGTTCTCCCTTTATCAGTGCTTATTTTAACGATAATAAAGATGGAATTTCTCAGCACAATTTTCTAGCATTGCTATATTTTGGTACTGTTAAAGGCCAATTTTGTAGTAGTGACCATTGTGGAAGAGACAATTGGTACACCAAAAATATGATCCTATCCACAGTCTCAAATAACCCCATATACCTAGGCACCAACTTGCCCTATTTCTAAATCTAATGATGACCCAATCTTAATGACACTTGAAGGAACACATGACGAACCAATATAAAATAAAGAGGTTGATAATGTTGATCGGTGTATAACTTATATCTACTCTAGGTCATATCCATACTCTTTCAGACCAATTGAACATGCTCATATGTCTCTTACATGAGACTCAACCCCAATAACTCTGATTCTCCTACTTCCATCCAACACAACAATGATCTGCATGGCCTACCATAGAGCACCTCATATTATACCATTTGAATATTCTCTTTATAGATATTGTTGTAAGAAAACTCAATAAGAGCTAAGTACTTCTCCCATGTCCTTCCAAAATCTAGGACACATGCTCTATGTATTCCCTCTAATTCCTAAATAGTATGTTCTAATTTCCCATCTATCTATGGGTGAAAGGATATACTCAAAATCACCTAAACACCCAACACCTTATATAAGCCTTGCTATAATCACAAAGTAAAACACAGATCAAGATATAAAATGATAATATGAGGTTCCCCACAAAAACATACTATCTCCTAAACATATAACTCTCCCAATTGGTTTATAGTGAAAGTCTCTTGAATAGGAAAGAAATGGGATACCTTTTTCAGCCAATCCATAATCACCCATATTGTGTCATTCTTTCAGGAAATCCTTGGAAGGACTATAATAAATCCATGGTAACATCATCATGGTTCCATTTTGAAATGCGAAATGACTACAACAGACTATTAGGTCACCGATTCTTGGCCTTCACCAGATGATAGGTGTAACACCACGTAAAAAAACCTATAATATCCCTTTTCATTCTTGGAAACCAATACTATATATAGAGATCATGGTACATTTTGGTAAAACCATGGATCACTTCCCACTTAGAAGCATGAAAATCATACATAAAAACCTCACACATACAAGTAGAAACAATAATACATCCATGAAGATAGATAGTCTCACCCTCATTGATAGTATAATAGGGAGGAAACTCCCCACCATTAAAACTATCCCTTAAATCTAGGCATTCCAAATCCTCATACTACCTCCTCTTTACCCAGTTCAGAAGAGAGGGAAAAACTAATAAATACATGAGTGTAATCTATTTTTTCTCCTCCTAAACACCTATATGCATCTCAGAAAACAAGACCAACATCATATACTCAGAACTAGACTCCTGGACCACTTGTTTCTATGTCTTCCAACTCAATGAATCAAAAATACTATTTTTGTTCCCTAGAGTATAGGATTGTTCAAAGTCTAATGATTTCATATACTCAACCCACCTTTACTATTGAATATTTAAATCATGCTAAGAGAAGATATATTTGAGGTTATTATGATCAATATAAATAATAAACCTCTCACATAGAAGATAGTGCCACTAACATTTTGGCATAAACCACTATGAACAATTTGAGATTGTGAATAGGATAGTTATGTTCATGTAGCTTCAACTACCATAATCCAAAGAACATGAATCAATCCCCCTACATTAACACTACATCAAGACTGATCTCTGATGCCTAACAAAAACGAGTATAATCCTCTCTTAGTTTAAGTAAGATCAAAATTAGTGTAGTTGTCAGAAATTTATTTAACTACTAAAAGGTATCCTCCCATATCTTATACCACACAAATATTATACCCTTCTTAGTCAGGCCTGAGAGAAGTGCTATTAAGTGAGAAAAGTATTTGATGAAACTTCAATAACAACCTTACAAACCCAAAAATATTTGGATGTCAAAAACATTCTTGGGATTCTCCCAAGAAAAAACTACTTAAACTTTATTAGGGTTCACTAACACACCTTCCTCTAAGATGACGCGACTAAGGAAATATACCTTGTCAATCTATAAGTAAAAATTAGATAGCCTGGAATAGATACTATTATCTCTCAGTGTACTTAGGATGATTTTAAGAAGTTTGGAATGATCTTTATGAGTTTAGGAGTACACCAAGGTGTCATTAAATAATAAAAATACAAACTAATCTAGGTTGGGTGAAATACATGGTTCATTAAGTCCATAAACATAGTAGGAGATTTCGTTATCCCAAATGACATCACAATAGACTGATACAAGAAATACCTACTTTTGAAAGTAGTTTGTGGTATTTCAGAGGGTCTCACTCTCAATTGATGATACCTTGATCTTAAATCAATATTAGATAATACACAATCACCTTTTATCTAGTAAAAAAGATCACCAATTATCAGTAGAGGGAATTGGTTCTTAATCATCATTTAGTTCAACTTATGTTAATCAACACACAAACACAACATTTTATCATCCTTATTGTAAAATAAAATAAAAGAATCCCAAGGTGAGATACCTAGGTGGATAAAACCTTTATCCTAAAAATACTCTAATTGAGTCTTAAACTCCTAAAGATCTATTGGTGAAATTTTATAGGGTAGAATATAAATTGGCTAAGCTCCATACATCATATCAATCATGAACTCAACCTCACTCTTAGGTGACAGCTCTAAAAACTCATCAGGAAAATCATCCTAGAAATGATCAACTATAGGAGGGAATATTCCAAGTTACACTCCCTAATAATCAAGAATAAGACTTTCCACATGAGCTTTGAGATCACACAACTTCTAACAGACTGGCCTTGCACACCCTTCTTGGACATTTCATTCTCCATGATGAACATAAACATCAAACTCGGGAGATGTGAAACTCACTATCATGTGGTAACAATCGATGTAAGATTGGTAGACAACCAACCAGTCCATTCCTAGTATTAGGTCAAAAGATAACATCTCAATCATGAACAAGTATAAAAAAAGATGACCCCCACCAATCTTGAGGGTGCACTCCTTGCAACATTAGATACCCTCCGATCATATCCCCAATAGCATGTCTATCAAAAAAAACCCAAACATATATTCCACTTGCAGACCCAAAACATTCACAAAATTAGAAGATATAAAATAGAGAGAATCCCCTATATCAAAAAAATCATTTGAAAGTGTAGAATCTATAATAATCATACCTCAGACTATCAATGGTCTAGCCTCACTACCATTTGGAGTAGGCTAAATTGCCTGAAACTATTCGATTCCCCTACCTTGGGATCCTATCTGAGTCTTGTGTGCTGCACTTCCCTATTGATATGGATGATCCTATCCTAGAGTACCTCATCTCCCACCCCGACCAGTATAGCTAGTAGAGCTCAAAATTCCTAACTGATATAGGGTAGAAGAACCCCTTCTAGTGCTCTGCATCAGCCTAGGTCCTCCTTCCGCACCTATCCATCGAGGGTTCCTATAGAACCTCTATAGATGCCCCATCCCACCACAATCTCTACACTACACTCGTGGTCAAGTAAACTAACCATGCATGTGACCAGGTCTTCCAAACTGATAGTAGAACACTCGATCATTTCCCTTGGTGACTAATCCTCTCCCCTGGATACTTATCCCACCACCACCTTAGAGAAAGATCTCATAACAGTGATTCCTACTATCCAAGCATGTACTACCTAATCGACCAGTTGGAACCATTTTTCCACATCCATAAACATCCTTATGGTTCACCTAAAAAATGATCGCCCGATTCACCACCTCAACAAACTTTTTCAATTAGAATATATTCACCTGAGAGTTGATCTCACATTCGAGTCCATCTTTAAAATATGTAATGATAGTAGCCTCATATCCCATCAACATTGGAAAAAAGTGCTGTAAGTCAGTGAAGTTACCAATATAATCGATCACTAGTAGAATCCGTTGGGTTAAACACATAAACTCCACTACTCTATTCTATCATAGGGTCTCTAGGTAAAAGTTATCTAAGAACATATCTTGGAATTACTTCCATACCATTCCCTTAGTTTGATCATCCTGAGCCAAAATATCTCACCAACAATTTTCTAGCCCTCATAACATGTAATATTCTAACTTGACCCTCTTCTTAAGGGTAGTCTCTAAGTTGTTCAAAATTTTCTAGATAAACTCAATACAGAACTCAGCTGCCTTAGGTTCACCCTCTCTGGTGAATGCTAGAGGATGCTACATTTGGAATTCCCTAGTCAAAAAAAATATATTAAACACTACTCTACCTAGGTCTCTCTCTATAAATTTCATAAAACGAGTGAAATTCTCATAGAACCGCTCTTCCACTACAAAAAATTTCAATTAAAGACGTTTTAAAACATCACTAATTCATTTACTGAAATTTCTGAAAAACATCAATAATTGAGATATTGCTAATTTAGAGACATTTATAAATGTCGGTATTAAGAGACACCTAATTTACTAAAATTTTCTAGAAACATTGGTAAATAAACATCACTAAATTAGTGACATTTATAAACATCTCTATTTAGAAACACCTCATTTTATGAAATTTCTAAAAAACATTGGTAATTTTTTTCTTCGAAATTTATATATATTTTTTCAAAATTTATATTTTTTTACAAGAAAAAAATTCAAATACTGATGTTTCTAAAAAACATCACATTTTTTTATTTTTTACTATAAAAAATATAATATATCTCCCCCCTCCTTCCACACTCCATGCTGCACAACCCTCCCTCCCACCCACCTCCATGACAAATCCCACTCTAGCAATGCATGAATCTCCCACACACCACGCTCCTCCATGGAGATTAGACTCCCACTCCAGCACTGCATGAATCTCCCACACACCACGCTCCTCCACAGAGACTCCCACTCCCCCACTGCATGAATCTCCCACACACCATGCTCTTCTATGGTGACCGACTCCCACTCTAGCACTACACGATTCACTGTATGAATCTCCCACACACCACACTCCTCCATGGTGACACCAACGCTACCCTCCCTCCCATGCTCAACATACCAAAAATTTTCCTCCGCAAGAATTTGAACCTAAAATTCATATGATTATACCCAAAGACCCGACCAACTCACCTATGCCAATTATGAATATAAAATTTTATTATGTTATATTTATATATTTATAAATACATTTCAATATTTAAAATATATATATATATATATATATATATATATAATTATATATATAAAAATACATATATTAATATATATATATGTTTATATTTTATGTTTTATGTTTATATATATAAGTTTAAATTATATATTATATATATCATTATATTTTAAATATTTTTTATATTATATATTATATAGATATGTTTATATTATATATATATATATGTTTATATATCTATATGTTTATATTATATGTTATATATATACATGTTTATATTTTATGTTTATATATATGTTTATATGTTTATATTATGTATATATATATGTTTAATTTTTATATTTATTATATATATATATATGTATATATATATGTATAAATATATGTATATATATATATGTCTCTGTGTGCGTGCGTGTGTATAAATATATATGTGTATATATACATATATAGAATTATAATTATATATATGTATATATATATATATATAATTAGCCATGTTTTAAAACATTGGTAAAAATGTCACTAAAATAGACATGTTTTCTTAAAAATGTGACTAAATTTAAAATATATATGAGTTTTTATATATAAATATATGTATATATATGTGTGTGTGTGTGCATTTATATATATATATATGTTTATATATATGTGTCTGTGTTTATATATATTAATATATATATATATCTAAATATATGTGTTTGTGTTTATATATGTTTGTATATATGTGTTAGTATTTAAAAAATTAATATTATATATATATATATATAATTTTATATATTAATATACATATATTAATATATATATGTTTGTATTTTATATTTTATGTATACATATATATAAGTTTATATTATTATATATATATATGTTTATATTTTACATATATGTTAATATTTTATATTATATATACATGTTTATATTATATATATGTTTATATATCTATATGTTAATATTTTATATTATGTATATGTTTATGTTTTAGATTATACATATATGTTTATATTTTATGTTTATATATATGTTTATATTTCATATATATTATATTTCTATATTTTATATATGTCATATATTTATATTAATATATATATTTTTATATTATATATATATGTTTATATATATGTGTGTGTGAGTGTATAAATATATATTTTTATGTATACATATATATAATTATCCACGTTTAAAAACACTGGTAAAAATATCACTAAAATAGACACGTTTTCTTAAAAACATGACTAAATTTAAAATATATATGTGTTTTATATATATAAATATATGTATATATATATATATATTTATATATGTGTGTGTGTTTATATATATATAAATATATGTGTCTGTGTTTATATATATATATATATCTAAATATGTATTTACATCAATGTGGGAAATGAGCTTGGAGAACCTTTGTGATGTTTTGTTTTAATATTTTTTTTGTATTTGTTGATAACTAATCTTTTGTAAAAGTACATTTTTTAAAAATAGGTGAAAGTTTCTGAATGTCCGAACCCAAACATAAAGTATCATACTAAGCATCACCAGACATAGAGTATCAGACTAAGCTACACCAGTTGTAGAATTTGTCAAAATGTTAAAGTTGTTGACCAAACACATCATCAGTTTCAGATCCATTAACATGAATTTTGAGATCCACCAGACATGATGTTTATTAGGAAGAAGGTGCTGAGTTAGAAAGTCAAAATGTTGCTAAAGAGGTTGAATGAATAAAGTGATGTTAGGAGTTAGAAAGTTCTTAAACTTTCTAACCTTAAGTTAGAAGAGGATTCTCCAATCTTGATGTTCTCATAAATCATGAAATATATCATGGTTAAATCTTTTAAAGAAATAGAGGAATCATAAAGATTGTATCAGTTCTAGAAATCAAGACAAAGTTTTCATTCGATCCATAAGTGTTGGACATAAAAGTTTTTATAAGTATGAATGTGTAAAGCTAATGAAGTTTGAAGAATTTCAAAGTTGCTAAGTGAAGTTATCATTAGAGGCAGAATATTTTAATGATTTTCTATATAAATGATAATTTTTTTGTAATGAATAAAGTCAGTTAGACTAATCTGAGGAAGATCCATATGACCAGGGTCAGACACCGATATGTAGTTTTTGTAAGAAAGTAAATTGAAATGAGATGAGGGAGTTTCATCGTAATGATCTAAGAGGTTTTATCATACTAAAGAAAGGTTAGGAATTCCAAGATGGTAGATTATAGATTTTTTGTAGTTCCTTGAAATATGTGTTCTAGTTTTAAGAATCACTACTTCCAGGTGGTTTCCATTGGATTTATTCATGGAACCGGAAACTTCCAACAATTCTTTATCCAAAAGGAACCTGCTTTCCAAAGGTAAGAATTCGTTAAGTTTGAACTTTACGATACTTAGGAATATACATTGGTCAAGAGGATGGGAGGTCAGACTCATCACAACCTTTTGGGGGGAATTATTGTCTACTATGGGACTCTCTTTGTAAATTTAAGATATTTTCATTAATCCTTATTAATTCACCAAGTATACCATAAGTTTCCCTTGGAATTTGAAATCACTTATTAATATGTGTAAAATTTAGAATCATCAGTATGTATTCAAGGTTCTTCATTAATGGATATATCCATATGTATTCGAGGTTCTCCATCAATGGTATCCTCTCATATACTATTTAAAGATTATTTTAATCATCATTAAGATGATAATGGTTTTTAAGCCACTCAGTGGGGAACTTTGGAATTTATTGTCATCCAGGGAGACAAAGGTTTATTTAGATATTGGGATTGTACCCATGAAATGGGTTACCTACGTATCCTTGTGAAAGGAATCAGAACCCTTATAGTTCGGTGCCGCTTAATGGGACATATCATACCTTTTAAGGTCATGTGATAAGGACCTAACCATACAATTTAATGTCATGTGGTAAGGACATCTAAGTAAAAGGGGATTAGTCAAAGTTTGGTGTGGGACTTATACCTAAGTATCCCAAGGAACTTGGAAATAATATGGGTTTTCAAGTAAGATTAAACCCTATTAGGAATATGGCCCAAGGAGAACAAGGTGGATTTTAAGAGTTGGGTTTGAACCTTAAGGTGGATTCCTACGTATTCCATGTGGATGGGAATCAAATCCCATGTAGTTCAATAAATCTCATAGGGGAGTATAGTCCTTTGAGATAAATGAGTTTGGGCTTAATTCCTGAAAAGGATGCCTTGGTGACTCAGGGGTTTAATTTGGGGCTTATTCCTAAGGAGGATGCCCAGATTAAGGGAATTAGGGTTGGATTTCTAAAGAGGATATCTAGTGAGATCAGACCCTATAAGGGCTTCATACGTATCCCAATTATGGTGGGAATAAGAGTTCTCATAGTTCATTCACCATGGGTGTTTGTAAAAATGTTGTAATCATCACAAATCTCTAAGCCCACATGAGTCATTCTCAGTGTGAGAAACAAGAGGATGTGAAAGATTCAACAATGACACACACTTTTCCTCATCTGCTGGTGGAAGAGGGCACACCCACAATGACCATGGTGGATGAGGGTGAGGTGACAAGCCCTCCCTATATTCACTTTACATTGGAAAAGGGTCCAATGAAAGAAAAAAGGGATTAAGGTTAGGGGATTACAATTGGATGGCTGTCTTAAAATTGATCCTGGTAGGGGAGGGATATTTTTATTTTTATTTCATGGAAAAGCAAGCATGAAATTTACCTTCCCTTCCAAAGATCTGAGGTTCCGTCTCTTTGGGAAGGGAGAGGTCGAGACCTAAACCCTAATTCTCAAAACCGGAAACTTCCCAACATTTTTCCTGGGAGAAAGGTCCATGTGACTATGGATATCCAAACCCACAGACACTCCATGAATCCTAACCCCATTGTGAAAAAAATGTGGGAAACCTCTGACTGTGGATATACAAACCCAGATAGGAGACACACTGATGTGCCTTTCCCAAAGGTTTGATAAGTCAGGAGGTTTTAGTGGAGGTCTCAATAGAATCCCATTCAAACAAGGGAGCCAATGAAGAAGAATCCTTGCCATGAATGGATTTGAGGAGTGCTTGATGAATTGTAGACTAAGGAGAGGGAGTGATTCAAAGAGGGGTGACCAAGTAGGTAAGGGCATGTAAGTATGGGTGCACAAGTAGGCTTGGGTGACCTTATGTTCACTTAAGCAATGAACAACCTGTATGGTAATACTTGGGAGAGACCTGGCTCTAGCCTTCAGGAGTATTCACAGGTGATTCCAAAAGTGGGGCACTCAAGTTCCTATGAATGGAATAGATGGCGTGCAAGTGTTTCTGATTTTGGGAGGTTGGGCGCTTTAGGTGCACAAGTGTTATGTATTTAAAACACTAAAAAGTCTTAAGTCCTATGATCCTCCCTCAATTCCTCTGCTCTAGGTGTCAAAGAACTACCTTGAAAGTTTCAGAGGACTTGGGTGAAGCACTAGAGAGACCAGAGCATCAATTGGGATTCATGGAAATTCATCCATACAAATGAGGGCTCCAAGGGTCTATTTATAGGCAAATAAGTGACCTTGGGTGAAAGGATTTTGGGCGCACAAGTAGGCTGCATGCCAGATGGGGGCACACAAGTAGGCTATGCGCTGACGGGGTTTTGGCTAGACTGGGGAGCCTCTTTGAGGACTTATCCAAACTAATTTCTTCATTCTCCTCCAGCATGGTGGTGCACATGTGTTTGCGTGTAGATACCTTGGGGGCCACTTTAGGAAATTATCCAAAATTATTGTTCCATACCGCATCAGCTTCACCCTTGCACCCCCGCTTGGGATCAGTGTCGGGCTACGTTCCCAAACCTTTGGGCCAGGGCCTTCGCTACCGTCACTGAACCCCATGAAAAATACAGAGTCTCACCGTGAACTTTTCGAGCCTAGTTGCGGAAATTTTTCATAAAAGTGCATGGAACACATTTCATGGTGTATACAAAAGCGCCCACTTAGAATTTGATTCATTCAGAATGAAAAGAATCTTGTTCTAAGGTAAAAGTAGGGAACTTTGATGCATTACAACGTAATTTGGTTAGATTTGGAACAACATTAAGTTTGGAATATGATCTAATTTTTTCTTAATCCATGGGGCCTAGTGAGCATAGTTTGATTTTTACTAGGGTTATACAGAAAACCCCCAAAACATTGTATCTTTTGACTTTTTATTACTCAATATTACCTAAATCATAAAAAATGTATGTTTAGTGATTTGGGACTTGAATTTTGTTTAGAGTGACCTTTGCGGGTTCTCAATTTGGTGAGTACTAAGTCTCTTGTTTTTGGAAGTTTAGAGTCATGCATGTTGGAATATAAAGGGATAATGTTTAAGGTCGAATAGATTTGACCATAAATTTTGAAATTAGATCCCAAAAAAAATCAGTGTCTAAGAATTGATTTAATATTCTTTAGATATTTACAAGGGGAATCTTGATCCATGATTTTTATGGTCACCAAATTTAAAACTTATATCAACATAAGGGGAGTCTCTTCCAAGAACAAAGTTACCATTATTTGATAAACCTGTTATGGGAGTTGTGTTATGTAGGGACAACTGGGGAATATGTTGTATAGCCAAATAGTGGCATATTTTGACTGATAGGCCTGTTATGTAGGCAACTTATGCAAGGCCACCTAAGGGAACATACTGTATAGTCAAGAAAAAGAGCTCTTAATAATTTAACATTTTACTGTTGATAGATAGGGGATTTTTTTGGGTGACTCAAGACCATAGTGGGTGGTTTTTCCAAGGAAAGTGATTTTAAGAATAAGGGGATATTTTATGCTGATATATGTCATGAATAGGAAAACCACTTCTATAAAAATTTGGTGTATGAAGAATGGTTTAAATTTATCAGAAAGGGGAATTTATGATATCATATTGTACAGTTTTAAGTCACATAGTGAGGACATTGTAAGGTGTAGTTTTAAGTCATGCAGTGAGGACACTAAACTGTGATTTTTTAAGTCATGTAGTGAGGAAATTATACTGTGTAGATTTAAGTCATGAAATGAGGACATTATGTAGCTTTAATTTAAGGACTTTAGCTCTGACTAATGGCATGGGACTCTCCCAATTTATTGATAATTTGTTTGGAAACATACTACCATATTCAGGTATGGAAGGGAAAATTTTAAACTGTGATTTTGGAATTTCTAAATCTGAATAATGACATAGAAAAAGGGATAAAGGCATTAGAGGAAGTCTTTTCCAAGAATGAAGTTACCATTATTTGAAAAACCTGTTATGGGGGTTGTGTTATGTAGGGTCAAATGGGGCATATGCTGCATAGCCAACTAGTGACATATTTTTGCTGGGGGTTGTGTTATGTAGGAAACTTATGCAAGGCCACCTAAGGGAACGTACTTCATAGTCAAGCAAAAGAGATCTCAGAAGTTTGACATTTTACTATTGCTAAAAATCCAAATAAAGTTTATAGAGATTTATATTTTATGAAGCACACAGTTTGGTTTATGGAGAAAGGTACCTGAATATGGAGAGGGTATTTCCAACCAAGATTTCCAAATAATCAGAGGAATAAGGCTTCTATGAAGGTCTGACCCAAACGTTGGAGGTGTGGTGTTTCTAGTTTTAGGTCATACAACTAGGACCAGAAATAGAAACAATATATGATATGTGGCCAAGTGATTCCAAGGTTATTTCATATTTATTTAAACACATGAAGAGGGAAATGTGTAAACCATATTCTTTAAGATTTTCAGATCGAGAGAAATATAATTGGACAAATATACCTAAATGACTATTTTAAAATACAAATTCTTGTATATTGTCATCAAAGTTTGAAGGGGGAAAAGATACTATAACCAAGAACAAAATTACCATCATTTGAAAAACCCGTTATGAGGGATGTATTATACAGGTCCAATTAAGGAATATATTGTACGACCAAATAGTGGAATCTTTTGACTGACAAGCCCATTATGTAGGCAACATATGAAAGGCCACCTAAGGGCACGTGCTGAATAGTCAGGCAAAAGAGTTCTCAGATATTAGAAAATATGTCACTAGAAACCATAAGAAAGATTATGAAGATCTGGAAATATTCAAGATTAAGAGTGTGAAATATAGAAGGGGGTTATGCTCAATGAAAATAAGAAATATTTGAATCAATATTGGCCATGAGTTTGATGTCCTTTACATAGATCTGAATCATATGTAAATTGGAGACTTTCTTTGTTTCCCTTTGAATTGACATTGTGATGTTCAGTTTAAAGTCATGAAACGAGGACATTATACTATGTAGTTTTAAGTCATGTAGTGAGAATATTGATATCCCCATAAGAAATTAAGACACCTTATTTATATAAAGAAGCATTTTACCCAATTTCTATGACCACATGAGCTATGCTCGATGTGAGAAACAAGGAGAAGTAATGGTTTCTTCTATAACACAAAGGTGACACAAGTGAAAAATAGGGGTGTTAGATTTCCATGCAGTTTAATGTCATGTGGTAAGGACAAAAATGAAACAATGCGAAAAGAAAGACATATTGTAATTGTAGTAAGGGATAAAACCCAAGTGTCACTATGTGTCTTGCTAGGGGAAAAGATTGAGCCATACATAGTTCTTTAAACATTCACTATGCAGGTTTGATTATTATATAAGAAATAAAGGGATTTTTTTATATCATGGCTGGGCCCAAGATTGGAGATCTAAGCATCTCTATGTATCTCATATAGATGAGAATAAAGCCATACATAGTTGTTTAAACATTCATTTCCCACACCAATAGAGTTTGACATGGGATAAAGGGGGATTTAACATATTCTAGAAGAATGATTAAATTTAAGACACAAGATGGTATGAAAATAAAATCACGTATCTTAAAAGAGCACTATATATAGATCTAGTTCATATAAAGGAGAAGAAAAAGGGAAATACAAATTTTGTGGTTGGAGCTGGGCCCAATATTAGAGATCCAAGCGTCTCTACGTATCTCAAATAGATGAGAATCAAGCTGTATGTAGTTCTTGAAATAAGGTCCTTATGAAGATTTGGCTCAGATATAGGGAAGAGAGGGACTCATGTGACACTAAGGAGTAGCAATGATGCCTGTGATGCTTGCTTATGGAAGATCCTAATGTCAAGTAGATAAGATGTTAACCATATAGTTTAATGTCATGTAACAAGGAAAAATGATGCTACGTATTTTAACATCATGCAACATGGACACTTATGGTTGTTATGTAGTTTAATATCTTGCAACAAGGACTTTTTACTATGCAGTTTTAAGTCTTGTATCAAGGAAAATGTGTGCAACAACACAAAGTATTTCTTCAAGAATCTTGCATTGGTTGGAGTTATAATAAGCTCTCCATCCATTGAGATTAAGGCATAAGCTCCATTTGAGTAGATCTTATGTATGGAATAAGGTCATTCCCACTTTGGATCAAGATTTGAAGTTTTCTTTCCTGGTATCATTGGATCCCTGAGGACCAATACCAATTCTCCTTGAAGAAATTAATAGAGGCAAAATTTCTTGTTAAAATCTTGCACTATTTTATTTTGATAGACTTTTAAATGATGAAAAGTATGCAATATTTTTTCATTTAATCATTCTAGATCATTAAACCATTTCTAAGACCTCTCATTTATAGAAAATTGATCACAAATTGCAATTCTGAGTGAAGGAAATTGCATTTCAATTGGAAAAAATGCTTCTGTTCTGTATACCAATGAATAAAGAGTTACCTGGGTAGCAGTACAAATAGTAGTCTAATAAGACCATAAAGCATGAAAAAGTTTATCAAGAAAAGATTTATTATCTTTATCCACCGTATTCTGGAGTATATTTGATAGGGTCTTATTGAAAGCCTCTATCTATCCATTTTCCACCACATGATAGTGAGATGAATGGTTGGATTTGATATTGTGCTCCTGATATAACTTCTTTACCTCAACAGAATAGAAATTGGTGCCATTTTCTATTAATATAGTATGAGGGACACTAAATCTAGTGATGAGGTTAGTTTTGAAAAAACTAAAAATGCTTTTGGATCTGACTTCTTTGAGAGGAATTGCCTCAGCCCATTTAGAAAAGAAGTTAGTAGCAGTAAGAATATTCTTGAACTGCTTAGCCATAGCTAGAGGATAAAGTCCTACTACATCCATTCCCCATGTGGAAAATGGCTAGGAGTATTTAGCTTTATAAATAAAATCTCGTGGTTGATGAATGAAGTTGGCATGCATTTGGCCGGGATGACATTTCTTAGTGAAATCTGTGCAATCCTGTATCATTGAAGGCCAAAAGTATCCAAGCCTTTAGATTTGATCAGAAATCCTATGCCCATATTGGTGAGAACCACAAGCTCCTGAATGTACTTCTTTCATGACAACTGCAATTTCTTCTCCATCAATACATCTGAAGTGGATTCCATAAAATCCTCGTTTATAGAGGATCTTCTGGTGATCTGGACTATCATAAAGAGTAAAATTAGCTACTGGTCGTCGAATTTGTTCTTTTTCATCCCTATTTGGTGGAAGTACTCTATTTTGAAGATATTCCATGATGGGTGTTATACATCCTGTGGTATGACCATACGACTCAGAAATAGGGATAATTTCATTAATTTCCTCCATTATGGTTTGAACAAAAGGTGATACCATACAACGATGAGCTATTCTTATGACTGTCTCATCCTGATTTAAATTTTCTAAGGATGTAGCTGCATTAACTAGTACATCAGCTTGGGAATTTTGTGATTTTGGGACATAAAAAAATGTTTGATCTGAGGGAAATTCATCCATTAACCCTTTAACGTAATCACACAGAGGGATTAACTCTTATTTTTTGATATAATATTACCCATTGATCTGTTTGATTACCAATTTGGAATCACCTTTCACTTCCAAGTGATTCACTTTCACCTGAAGTGCCAATTCCAATCCTGTGATGAGAGCTTGATATTCTACTTCATTATTGGTACCGACTTCTAATAATATAAAGGAATAAGGAAATAATACCTTTTTTGGGGAGATAAGTACAATTCCTAACCCAAACTTGTTGAGTTTAGGGTTTTCCATTCTCTTTCTTATTGGACTTATGAAAGAACAATCAAAGTAAATCTCCCATGTTTGGGGATTATCTTGAATAGAGAAGACCTCTTCATTAGGAAGTTCAGTATTTAATGATATTTATTCCGTAGATGGATGTTCAGTAAGGAAGTCATCTATATATTGGCCTTTTATTTACTTTTATGGCACAAACTAGATATCAAACTGTTACAAAATAACTACCCACCGTGCTAGATGCCCTGTAAGCATAGGACAACTGAGGATAAATTTGAGCGGGTTATTGCAAGATACCAATTGGACCTCATGATGTTATAGGTAGTTCCTTAGTTTATGAACTACAAAGATTAATGCCAGGTAGCATTTTTCAATACTTGAATATCATGTTTCTTCATCAATCATAGTTCGACTGAGATAGTAAAGCTTGTTCTCATTCCCAACATCGTTCTTTTGGGAAAAGAAGTCACATAGTGATCGCTATAAATATTTCACATACAGAATAAGTGTTCTTCCGTCAATAGGTTGCATTAATACCAGTGGAATAAAGAGATATTTCTTTAGGGTATCAAATACTTCTTGGTAGTATTCATTCCATTGATAGGTGACTCCCTTCTTCATTAATCTAGTGAAGGGAAAACACTTGCCTAACAAATTGGCGATAAAGCGCTGAATATAGGCCAAGTGTCCTATGAGTCCTATTAATTTTTTCGAATTTTGAGGAGGTGACATTCCAAGGATTGATTTTATTTTCTTAGGATCAACTTTGATACTATGATGGTGTACAATGAATCCAAGGAACTTTCCTGAGGTTACCCTAAAAGCACATTTCAAGGGGTTCATATTCAAATTATATTGCTGAAGTTTATTGAATGTGGTATCCATATTAGCCAAGTGATTGGAATGTTGTCTAGATTTGACCACCAAATCATTCCCATAATATTCAAAAAATTTCTCTAAGAAGGGTTTGAAGAGATGGTGCATGGCACATTGATATGTCGCACCTGCATTCTTTAATCCAAATGGCATTACCTGATAGAAAAAAACACCTTGAGGGGCTCTGAAGGCTGTAGATTATTTAACTTCTAGGTCTATATGGATTTGATTATACCCAGAGTATCCATCCATGAAGGAAAGATCTTTATAGCTAGCTGTTGCATCAATTAAAAGCTCTATGATTGGAACTGAAAAATCATCTTTAGGACAATGCTGGTTAAGATCTCTGAAATCAATGAAAACACTGATTTTTACAATATTATTTTTCACTAGGACAATATTGGCCATCCATTTGGTATATTTAATTTCCCTTACTATGTTATCCTTTATAATCTTATCAACTTCAGATTCAATTTTAGAAGCATGAGTTGGGTGTGTTCTTTTTGCTGCTTGCTTGAATCCTCAATATTCTTTAAGAAAACCCAAATGATGAGTGGCTAAATCAGGATTAATACCTATAATTTTTTTATAATTCAAAGAAAATATATCTCAAGGTTTATTTAAAAATAAATTATACACCTCTTTCACTTTATAAGTCATGGCCGCACTAATTAGAGTGGGGCATGGATCTTCTTTTATACCCAGATTTATTTCTCTGAGCTTATCCACAGTGGTAGAGACACCTTCCTCAAATGCTAGAGGAGAATCCCTGACATCTTCCTATTATTATTCATTATGTGTTATTTCTTCTGTTTCTACTTGCATAGTAGATGACAAAACAAAACTTTCAAAGTTATGAGAGGAGTCAATATTTGAACATCCAAAAGAAGAGACCACCATTTCTAACTCTACTGATGATAAAGGGTCTTTCTGGGGTAATAAAGAGGAGATTATGGATTGGGAATCAAAATCTTTGTATTCCTATAGTATTCCTACAACTTATTCTATTATGATTGACTAAGTAGATACTTAATGTAGTTCAGTGGATGAAATGAAGACATCTCTATTTAATCTTCCATCACTGCTTGGTGAATCAACAATTTCTCCCATGCTGTCAGACTCCTTTTCTAGGATTGACATTATGGAAGTTACTAGGTGAGTTCTTGGATTTGGGTTTACCTTTTTAATTTAATTAATAGGTAACACATAATCTGTACTCAAATGTATGAATGGGTTTGCTGGGATCTTTTCCAGTCCATTCGGAGCATTAACTCTGGTTATCTCCATTATTGTGGACCTCATTCCCTTTGTGTGATAAAACTTTGCCTCAATATATTGAGATTCACAAATTTTGAATGGATCCTTGTCACTATAAAAGGTCCTAATTTGACCGTTGAAATAGTACTTAAGACATTGGTGGTATGATGAAGGTATGACCAGATGTGATGTAGCCGAGGCCTTCCAAGTAGAATGTTGAAGGCTGTGTCCTGACGAACACCCATGACATCTGAATTAGATACAAGATCTCCAAACTGAGTTCTAAGTGTAATATCTCCCAGAGGTTCTTTATCATTCTTTTTATATCATTGAAACATTAAAGTGGAAGGAGATAAATCAGATTCAGTCAGGCCCAATCATCAATGTGTATGAACAGGAATGAGGTTGACTCGGGAGCCATTATCAATGAAGGCTCGTCGAATGTCTATGTCATTGACCTTTCTAGATAGATAAAATGGTATAATATATAAAGCACCGACCTTAAACCTTACTTAATATTGAATTAAATGAATAATTCAAATTGAGGATCTTTTCAGGTTTAGAGTTTTAGAGAATTAGGACATAACTATTACATCTCAAAAGATTACAAATTAGAAACTTCTACTAAGTTTCCATAAAATAAAAACTCTTAAAAAGAAACATGTCTAGTTCCATGTTTTATGTAGCATGAACTTCCCTTTATCCCATCCTTGACCCTATTCCACGTTAAGTCCTGTGAAAAACATTTCAAAAACTTGGGATGAGCATAAAAAGCTCAGTAAGGGATACACAAAGAATGAAATCTGTTAGTTTTTCAAAACAACAAGTAAACCATGTATACTTTATCAAAGTAATACTTTTCACCTTTTCGAAGTAGTAAAAACTCTTCACTGAATAAATGTTCATTACTTACCCTTCAGTAACCAAAAGATTACCATAAAACCCATATAAAGATCACATAACATATAAAGGTAACTTAGGACATAAACATACTTAAGTGGAATAACCATAAGGCCAACTTCCACACATATCACTTAATAGAATAGCCATTCGTCCAACTTCCATACATACTTAATGGAATATCCATACGACCGACTTCCATACCCAATGCATTGGAGGTTATAACGTAACCACCCGTCCTGGTATTCACGGCACCACCCGTGATATGGTTTATCACGTAACCACCCGTAAAATGTCCAAGCACCATCATTACACATAAAATATTGAAAATATAAACATTTCAATAAAAACATTTCATTTTCAATCACAATAAGTAATTCCCAGATATTGAATTAATCAATCCATTTTCAAAAACCATTTAAAATAGATTTTTGAATCAAAGTGTCCCATACCACTTTGAAGATTTTAATGGAATTATAATTTTAAAACATTAATTTCCATATAAATAAATACTGAAAACCATTTCAAAAACATGGACATTAAAGATAAATATTTAGAATAATAAATCTTTAAAACATTTAAAATGATATTTTTGTTAAATAGTTTTTAACAAAATGAGAGACTCTTGAATACAAATAATAGCGGAATAACATTTAATCCTAACTTTATAATATCATGAGAATAAAGGGATTCATGATATAATATGTCAAAGGACAGTATACACACCATATAAGAGTGAATTGGTGCATAACAACAATGAAGTCTCAAAAGAAATATAAAATGAGATGAAATCCATTATAAAGAAGGTATCCTTAAATTAAGGATAAATCAATCTCATAATTATGTGTGAAAAATATAAATACACCCAATATAAGTGGATATTAAGTGTAAAAAAATCAAAGGTTATTCACACATATTCAAAGGATGACATATTCAATAACTACATGTTGAACCCAAATAAATCGAAATTGGGTTAAGAAGTTCCCTTGGTAAAACTCGACAGCCTATCGACGTCACATAAAATTTTACAAAAAGGGTTGATGAGAGAGATAAAGGGGATCTCATCACTTGGACATAAAATTTACATAAATAAGGATATATAATAACATATCCCAACATAATAGTATGTGAATTAAAAGACATAACAAAAGAAGTCTTTTAAAAAAAAGGAGGGTGAAAGGTCCCCTTACCGAGTTGGGTAACTTTCGAAACGTACACCCCATGGAAGAAGGGTCATACAATGAATATGTGAATACCCATAAATGAAATTATACTACACAAAGTGTATAATAATGGGCAGTACATAAACCAATCAAAGTAAATTGTGGGAAATGTAGCATAAATCTCACGGGAATAAAAGTGAGATGAAAAAGCCCTTATGAAAAATCGGCAGCCTAATGACGCCACTTAAAACTTCCAAAATGGATTGATGAGAGGAAATAGGGTCTCTCATCATATCAAAATAAATTTTACAGAAATAGGAATAAAAAATAACATCCCCCAACATAACAAAGAGGAGCTTAAAATAAGTGACATAAAGGAGAGTACTTAAAAAGAAAGAGAGAGGTTGGATCTCTTACGAAAAATTCGGCAGCCTAACGACGCCACTCAAAACTTCCAAAATGGATTGATGAGAGAGAATAGGGTCTCTCATCATATGAACATAAAAATTAAAGTAATATTAACATAAAATAACATCCCAATCACAATAAATATGAGCTTAGAAGGAATGACATAAAAGAGTGTACTTAAAAAGAAAGAGAGGAGTAGGATCCCTTACCTTGGGTCCGACTTGACTCGATCGTTCTTTAATATCCTGAATAATAAACTTGAGTTAATTTATACTTCCTTAAGAAACTTTTTAAATTTCATTATTCCTTTTATATCACTTATTACCATGTCATAAACATTATGTAATCATTTAAGTTAATAATGTGTGTTTTGTCGATATTTGGTTCTTAAGTCAAAAGTGGACTTCTTACAATTACATGTTGTTCGTGTGGTCAAAGGTTAATTATATCCAGAATTGTATTCATGATGTAGATATCATATATATCATATAAATCCAGTATATTCATGCATTTATAATATTACATAACATTTAGAGTTAAGAAATGAAATGCATCGTTCATGGAGACGGTAAGCCGTACGTACGCATGAACGCTACTTCCATTTCTATTTCATATTTAATGGAATTAAAACATAATGATACATAATATTATTTTAATTCCAATATGGTATCATATATAATATCATTAAATATATAATTTATACATACCATATATGGTATTAACGAATCAAATCACTTTGAGGGGGCGGTAGTCCGCACTTCCTTAAATGAAGATATCGTGTTTACCCATAATGGAAACCATAAAGGTATTAAATAAATTAAAAATACAGAAGCTTAAGTAAAACATAAACATATTAGATATCATATATAAATATAGTGTCATCTTAATGGCCACCTTTGAAGGTGTTATAAGAATGTTGAACAATCATCGTTTCGGGAGGCAGAAATTCGCCATCCATGGAAACAGTATGTTCTTTAACCATTAGATGTATGTGTGTGTAAGTTTAGCTCTAATAATTCTTATAAAAACATACTAGTATATTGAAGATACTTTATTTGTTACAAAATAAATGAATAAAAAGAGTTTAGGGGGTTAGAGAAGCAAAATAAAACAAAAGGACTCAAGTGAAGACATTACCTTAAAATCGGGTAACTTCCTTTGATTTGAGCTCAAAGGCTTCCTTGGAAAGGATTATTCCCAAAGTGAGGCTTCAAGGAGTTAGAGTGGGATGTGTAGAGACAAAATGGGCAGGGTTTGGCCGATCCAAAGGCTTTGGAAGTGTGGGTAAGGAGGTATAGTTGGGGGCCTTTTATAAGAGGATAGGAGGGGCACTCTTAGAAGGGTATAAAATGTAACTTTATTTCCAAATGAGTTTCGGATTTTAATGGTCCCAAATTTATGTGTTTAGAGGATAAGGTGATAAGGGTTCTAAATACACCCATCCAATAGGTTTTTTACATGTGTAGGTCTTAGATTTTACATTATCTTTCCATTTTATTTAAATTGTTAAATAATGAGGTCATCGCTGCATCATCATGATGTCATAAATAATTTAATTTATTTAATGTCTAAAAATTATAAAAAAAATACTATGATGTATAAAATATTTTTATCTTTCCAATGAATATTTATAGTCTAAAATATAATTTATGTAGACAAAATTAAAAATATTTTACTTAGGTGATACATTCTTTGTTACATTTAACATTCTTTAAAAATAAAAAGATAAAAAGTCACTTTCTCACAAAAGTGATTACATGGGGCCCCCAAGTTTGGCACAAGGCATCCCATGGTCTGCCATGAGACAAAAAGTAGCCTTAGGACACATTTTGTAGTCATTTTTTATTATTATGATATTATCTTATTATCTTTAACTACCCGATTACTCATTAATCAAGATAATTAAAGATAATTACCATCGTTACTATTCATAATGTCCAAAAACAAAAGAGTCTTAATTACATAATTTGGAACTTATGATTAAAAATATGTAATCCATTTTACCAAATTCCAAACACATAAATTGAAATAATTAATTTTAAAAAAACTTCCCGTTGTCAAAATAAATAGCTGGTTTTTTAGAAACAATATTTATGAAAAGTTTGGCACTTGTTTATGCCTAATTCCAAAGTGAAATTAATCCCAATGACCATCATTTAATTACATGGTAAAAATATATTCTAATTACACTTTAAAACAAATTAAAAAGATAAGATAACCCTATAATTAAATTATATGAAAAAAGTAGTTTTGATGTAAAATGCAGTATTTTTCACTATTCATTGAAAAATGAACATTGTCAGAAAAATACCAAAAATTAACCCAAGGTAAATTTCAATGTCCCAATAATAAATAATATGTTTATTTTGATAAATAGATCTTATAAAATTTTCAAAAAGTGGATTTAAAAGGGGTTTTCCATCAAAAGGCGGTTAATCGACCTTTTAAAGAATATTAGAATGTTTATGCTTAAAAACTGGATTCATTTGCATTTTTAATCCTCTAACATTTATTGTAAAGAGTAAAAATATTTGAAAAACATATATAATCATTTTTTAGTTAGTTCTGTTCATTCCCGCCATTACAACGGCTAGGCGTTAACTACCATTTAAAATAATATTATTTTATTATTAGAGTGCAACGTAAGATTCCCAAGAAACTCGTTGTTGCGTATTGGGTACGCCATCGAGCATAGCATCCCCTTTAAAGTAATATTAATATTTTATTCACAAATATGGATAAATATAAAGATTTCATATTCTTTATTTACCTGGGGTGTTACATCCTTCCCCCCTTTTGGGAATTGCATCCTCGCAATTTTAAAATTGGGCTTGGAAACATCCTTGAAAGTCCCACATTGGAACAAGAGTCGATAAAACAATCACTTTAAAATAAAGAAAGATAAGTACAAAGGTCACCCGAGTTAACCCATACTAGGATTCCAAGTTTGAAAATATGGACATGGAGGAAAAAAACAAAGGGTCATGTTCTGATGGAGAGTGATAGAAAACATGTTTAGGAGAAAGTTAACCACAAGAAAATCACAAAATTGTGATGGGTTAAACGGTATTCGATTCCCTAGTAGTAAATGTTAATAGAAAACATTTTTGTTTTAGGTTACTTTTTATTGAGGAATTTATTCATAAGGAAACATAATCACTTATCATTTTGACTTTTAACTTTTATTAGATTCCTTACACAAACTCATATTTTCTCCAAAAGAGGAGTATTTAGGAAGACTTGTTCACATTAAGAGTACTATAATCATCTTATAGAGAATAACCTAATCCACAAAAGAGAACTATATACTTCCCATGTATTTAGACTTTAACCAAAACCAAAACCAAAAAGGTTAGTACAAGATCAGATAATCCAGAAAAGGATAACCCTTTATAAAGAGAAAATCTATTCTTAATCTCCAAAATTTGTCCAACAAAACCCAAAGTTCAACGAGGACCATTCGATAATCAATTTGTCCATAAAATTATTCAAAGTAAACCAAAATAAGATTGAAACCCAAATATTTGAAGGATTTAGTCACATAGTCTTCCAAGTTAAATCGTTACATTTATCTCCAAACAACATCAGTTTCTCTTAATGTATCATATTGAAAAATAATTAACCTAGTCACATATCCTCCATGATAGGTTAATAAATTTCCATAGATAACCCAAAATGAACTTACTCTTAATTCCTAAAATAATCTAACTAAAAATAATTAGTCAAAATAACCAGGGACTTCACGTAGTCCAGTGGTAGGCTATAAATACCAGTCGCACTTTGGTTGTGGGTTCGATTCCCGCAGCTTTGTCCGACGCGACGGGTTGTCACACGGTCTACGTGTTGTCCTTTTTCCAAAACTATATAATTTTAAAACATTCCACAAAACGAGATAAAATATTCAAAAATGATCATAACATATTTTAACCTCAAGTTTATCTTATGCCTTTAATTTTCCAGCATAACATATAATAATCCCAAAATTACCTCAAAAGTAAGGATCATATAAACTCTAATGGATACCTTTATAACTATTACCTGAACTTCCACATCGATTGGTCATCTCGTACATGATGCATTACAAATCATACCAAGGTTCAAGTGGTTGATCATGACTCCTTGATAGTTGGTTTAGAACAACCACGAGTTTCCTCATTGAATCCCCCATTTTATTTAGTATCTTAATCAGAGAACTACCACAGTTTCCTTCAAACCTGTTGTCTATTTGGTGCCTGCTAGATCCATCCATTCACTAAAAAAAATGTCAGTGTGAGTATATCAACAAAACCATCATGTACTAATGAGGAAGATAAACACTAATATATACTTACTCATTCACTTTATCTAAAACTAGGACTCTTTCTGAAATCCTAACCATTATGGTAATGTCACTTATTCTTAGAGGATACCCTAACCTCTAAAGTTATCTAAACCGACCTTTGATACCAACTATAAGGCCCTGGCCTTAAACCTTACTTAATATTGAATTAAATGAATAATTCAAATTGAGGATCTTTTCAGGTTTAGAGTTTTAGAGAATTAGGACCTAACTATTACATCTCAAAAGATTACAAAGTAGAAACTTCTACTAAGTTTCCATAAAATAAAAACTCTTAAAAAGAAACATGTCTAGTTCCATGTTTTATGTTGCATGACCTTCCCTTGATCCCATCCTTGACCCTATTCCACGTTAAGTCCTGTAAAAAACATTTCAAAAACTTGGGATGAGCATAAAAATCTCAGTAAGGGATACACAAAGAATGAAATCTGTTAGTTTTTCAAAACAACAAGTAAACCATGTATACTCTATCAAAGTAATACTTTTCACCTTTTCGAAGTAGTAAAAACTCTTCACTGAATAAAAGTTCATTACTTACCCTTCAGTAACCAAAAAGATTACCATAAAACCCATATAAAGATCACATAACATATAAAGGTTACTTGGGACATAAACATACTTAAGTGGAATAACCATAAGGTCGACTTCCACACATATCACTTAAGGGAATAGCCATTCTTCCAACTTCCATACATACTTAATGGAATATCCATACGGCCGACTTCCATACCCAATGCATTGTAGGTTATAACGTAACCACCCGTCTTGGTATTCATGGCACCAACCGTCATATGGTTTATCACGTAACCACACATAAAATGTCCAAGTACCATCATTACACATAAAATATTGAAAATATAAACATTTCAATAACAACATTTCATTTGAAATCACAATAAGTAATTCCCAGATATTGAATTAATCAATCAATTTTCAAAAACCATTTAAAAGAGATTTTTGAATCAAAGTGTCCCATACCACTTTGAAGATTTTAATGGAATTATAATTTTAAAAAATTAATGTCCATATAAATAAATACTGAAAACCATTTCGAAAACATGGACATTAAAGATAAAGATTTAGAATAATAAATCTTTAAAACATTTAAAATGATATTTTTGTTAAATAGTTTTTAACAAAATGAGAGACTCTTGAATACAAATAATAGCGGAATAACATTTAATCCGAACTTTATAATATCATGAGAATAAAGGGATTCATGATATAATATGTCAAAGGATAGTATACACACCATATAAGAGTGAATTGGTGCATAACAACAATTAAGTCTCAAAAGAAATGTAAAATGAGATGAAATCCATTATAAAGAAGGTATCCTTAAATTAAGGATAAATCAATATCATAATTATGTGTGACAAATATAAATACACCCAATATAAGTGGATA
Organism: Viscum album; assembly: GCA_963277665.1. NCBI lineage: Eukaryota > Viridiplantae > Streptophyta > Magnoliopsida > Santalales > Viscaceae > Viscum > Viscum album. Next base: position 371,540,378 of record OY728137.1, read on the forward strand.
TTAAGTGTAAAACAATAAAAGGTTATTCACACATATTCAAAGGATGACATATTCAATAACTACATGTTGAACCCAAAGAAATCGAAATTGGGTTAAGAAGTTCCCTTGGTAAAACTCAACAGCCTATCAGCGTCACATAAAATTTTACAAAAAGGGTTGATGAGAGAGATAAAGGGGATCTCATCACTTGGACATAAAATTTACATAAATAAGTATATAGAAGAACATATCCCAACATAATAGTATGTGAATTAAAAGACATAACAAAAGAAGCCTTTTAAAAAAAGGAGGGTGAAAGGTCCCCTTACCAAGTTGGGTAGCTTTCGAAACGTACACCCCATGGAAGAAGGGTCATAAAATGAAGATGTGAATACCCATAAATGAAATTATAATACACGAAGTGTATAATAATGGGCAGTACATACACCACTCAAAGGAAATTGTGGCAAATGTAGCATAAATCTCACGGGAATAAAAGTGAGATGAAAAATCCCTTACAAAAACTCGACAGCCTAATGGCGCCACTTAAAACTTCCAAAATGGATTGATGAGAGGAAATAGGGTCTCTCATAATATCAACATAAAGTTTACAGAAAGAGGAATACTAAAGAACATCCCCCAACATAACAAAGAGGATATTAAAAGAAGTGACATAAAGGAGAGTACTTAAAAAGAAAGAGAGAGGTTGGATCTCTTACGAAAAATTCGGCAGCATAACGGCGCCACTCAAAACTTCCAAAATGGATTGATGAGAGAGAATAGGGTCTCTCATCATATGAAAATAAAAATTACAGTAAGATTAATATAAAATAACATCCCAATCACAATAAAGATGAGCTTAGAAGGAATGACATAAAAGAGTGTACTTAAAAAGAAAGAGAGGAGTAGGATCCCTTACCTCGGGTCGGACTTGACTCGATCGTTATTTAATCTCCTGAATAATAAACTTGAGTTAGTTTATAATTAATTAAGAACCTTTTTCAAGTTCATTATTCCTTTTATATCACTTATTACCATGTCATAAACATTATGTAATCATTTAAGTTAATAATGTGTGTTTTGTCGATATTTTATTCTTAAGTCAAAAGTGGACTTCTTACAATTACATGTTGTTCGTGTGGTCAAAGGTTCATTATATCCAGAATTGTATTCATGATGTAGATATCATATATATCATATATATCCAGTATATTCATGAATTTATAATATTACATAACATTTAGAGTTAAGAAATGAAATGCACCGTTCATGGAGACGGTAAGCCGTACGTACGCATGAACACTACTTCCATTTCTATTTCATATTTAATGGAATTAAAACATAATGATACATAATAGTATTTTAATTCCAGTATGGTATCATATATAATATCATTAAATATATCCTTTATATGTACCACATATGGTATTAACGAATCAAATCACTTTGAGGGGGCGGTAGTCCGCACTTCCTTAAATGAAGATATCGTGTTTACCCATAATGGAAACCATAAAGGTATGCCATAAATGAAAAATACAGAAGCTTAAGTAAAACATAAACATATTAGATATCATATATAAATATAGTGTCATCTTAATGGACACCTTTTAAGGTGTTATAAGAATGTTGAATAATCATCATTTCGGGAGGCAGAATTTCGCCATCCACGGAAACAATATGTTCTTTAACCATTAGATGTAGGTGTGTGTAAGTGTAGCTCGAATCCTTCTTATAAAAACATCCTAGTATATTTAAGATACTTGATTTTTTACAAAATAAATGAATAAAAAGAGTTTAGGGGGTTGGAGAAGCAAAATAAAACAAAAGGACTCAAGTGAAGACATTACCTTAAAATCAGGTAACTTCCTTTGATTTGAGCTCAAAGGCTTCCTTGGAAAGGATTCTGCCCAAAGTGAGGCTTAAAGGAGTTAGAGAGGGATGTGGAGAGACAAAATGGGCAGGTTTTGGCCGAGCCAAAGGCTTTGGAAGTGTGGGTAAGGAGGTAGACAAAATTAAAAATATTTTACTTAGGTGATACATTCTTTGTTACATTTAACATTCTTTAAAAATAAAAAGATAAAAAGTCACGTTCTCACAAAAGTGATTCCATGGGGCACCCAAGTTTGGCACAAGGCATCCCATGGTCGGCCATGAGACAACCAGTAGCCTTAGGACACATTTTGTGGTCATTTTCTATTATTATGATATTATATTATTATCTTTAACTACCCAATTACTCATTAATCATGATAATTAAAGATAATTACCGTCGTTACTATTCATAATGTCAAAAAACAAAAGAGTCTTAATTACATAATTTAGAACTTCTGATTACAAATATGTAATCCATTTTACCAAATTCCAAACACATAAATTGCAATAATTAATTTAAAAAAAAAACTTCCCGTTGTCAAAACAAATAGCGGGTTTTTTAGAAACAATATTTATGAAAAGTTTGGCACTTGTTTATGCCTAATTCCAAAGTGAAATTAATCCCAATGACCATAATTGAATTACATGGTAAAAATATATTCTAATTAAACTTTAAAACAAATTAAAAAGATAATATAACCCTATAATTAAATTATATGAAAAAGTAGTTTTGATGTAAAATGCAGTATTTTTCACTATTCATTGAAAAATGAACTTTGTCAGAAAAATACCAAAAATTAACCCAAGGTAAATTTCAATGTACCAATCATAAATAATATTTTTATTTTGAAAAATAGATCTTATAAAATTTTCAAAAAGTGGATTTAAAATGGGTTCGCCATTAAAAGGCGGTTAATCGACCTTTTAAAGAATATTAGAATGTTTACGCTTAAAAACTGGATTCATTTGAATTTTTAATCCTCTAACATTTATTGTAAAGAGTAAAAATATTTGAAAAACATATATAATAATTTTGTAGTTAGTTCTGTTCATTCCCGCCATTACAACGGCTAGGCGTTAACTACTATTTAAAATAATATTATTTTATTATTAGAGTGCGACGTAAGATTCCCAAGAAACTCATTGTTGCGTATTGGGTATGCCATCGAGCATAGAATCCCCTTTAATGTAATATTAATATTTTATTCACAAATATGGATAAATATAAAGATTTCATATTCTTTATTTACCTGGGGTGTTACATAATATGTCCATGTACAACATCATATTCATCTTAATCCATAAAAGATATTTCTGCATGACATTTTGTAGGATCATTCTCTATATGGTAAACTTAAACAGTAGAAACTTTGGTTTCAAACTCTTGAGGATTTAACAAAGCATCAATAAGTGCTTCTCAAAGATCTTTTGACAAACTTAAGGCATATAAAATTGACAAATTGGCCAATACTTGGGATAATTGTTTCAATACATCATACTTTTGGTCCAAAGGTCTGCATTTCCCAGCATGGATATGCAATTTTACAGGTGCCTTGAAAGTTGATGTTTCTGATGTAAATGTACCCTTTGTCACAACAGAAGTTTAAAATACTCTTGGTTTAGTATATTAGATTGAATAGGTCTATTTACTTACTGAGAGGAATAAGGAGTGACTTATAATCGGTACTCCAAAATAATCATGTCAGGACCAAACCTGTCTTGCGTGGAAGAATATCCTTATTCTTGTTGATCCTGTTAAAGGTATCTTCCACAAGTTTCCGCCGCATACACAGTTCGAGCAGGGGTAGAGTTAAAATAGTGTCTTCTAGAATACCCACATCTTCCCCTGTATCCTTGAACTTGGCCTCTTCCTCTGGTTCCCCAATTAGGTATAAGAAACTTAGGCTCATTATAATCAGAATCACCATTGTCATAAGGATATGTTAAGTGGATAATGTTGATGGAACCAAAGATCAATTATTCATCTAATGAATATTTTTCTTGATAGGTTGGTTCTGGTTGTACCGTTTGGCAGGGTGGTGCCCATGATTTTAAATCATATGGAATGAAATATGCTAGGGTCAAGGACAAATTTGGACTTAATATGAACTCGTCTTCTTTTGACTGCTCCTTTCCCTTCTGATCACTTTGTTTCTTTAAGGATTGACCTTTTGATGAAGGTGGTTTTACTATGGAAGGAGTGGAGGAAGACACAATCGGTTGTTTCAACTATGTTCATAGAATGGAATGAGTTCAGTTGATCATTTTCTTGATCATCCAATCATCATATTTCTGAACATTTTTAATTTTAACTTCCTGTCATTCACCTTATTCCTTTAGATCAGTAGCAGTAACACATGCTACTTGAGCTGATGAACTTTTTAGTTTCACTTGTCCAGAGTCTACCATTTTTTGCAGGAGATCCTTGAAAAAAAAAACACTCCTAAATGGAATTCCCCAATATTTGGAGAAAGGGAAAATAATTTGGAAGATCTTCATCTCCTTCTTTGTTTGGTTTCTTTGGCCTTAGTAACTGAACCAAATTGTTTTCTAGAGTTGAGATAAAGTAACCAAGAACTTGTTCATTCCAGAAGGAATAAACTTTGCTCTTTAATTTCTCAAATTATTTCCACCTTTGATTTATTTGATCATCTTGACGAGTTAATAATTTTTGTTGACACTCTAGAGGCATATCCCTTCAATACGATGAAGGTTTTGAAGTAGAAGTAGGTACAAGTTCTTGCTTGAGTGTAACGGTAGCAGCCTATTATTTTCCTGTTCTCCTTCCCAAAGCTGATGGAATTACATGAGTTTTAGTCTTAGTTTATATAATAGAATCTTCTTTCTATTGAGAAATTGAAGAAAGGTATCGAAACCCTCCTGTGTATTTTACATGGATCAGTGGTGTTCATAACTCATCATAAAATTTTTCCAAAATTGTTGAGCAATTGAAGTAAGGTAAAAAACTGTTGTCTTCAGTAACATTGAGCTAAATTGAAGAAGGAATTTCTGATGGAGATCTTCCCATCTAGTAATTTATCGGGATTGAAAACTTGTATACCTTACAAAATATGGTCCTTGTAATGACTACAAAAAATACCTAAGCTTTATTGTTTCTTGTTGTTGAGGAGTTCCCATCATGGGATTACAATGATAAATTAAATGCATTAAGTGTTGTTCTAGATCTCCCGAAGCATTAAAGATTGAAAATATGGTATTCACAAAACTTGGTGGGGGAGGAATCAAGTCCACCCATCCAGGGTAAGATTTATTTTCCGGATGAACTGGCACACACCATTCTTCCATAGCTTCCAATTGAGTCATTAATACCTCAATTGTGTTGATAAGAATTTGGGGAATATACAGATGAGTTGGAACCTATGTAGGTACAACCACTGGAGATTGAGATTTTGAAATGACTGGAAAAACCACTAGTGATGGTGCTGGTATTTGCCTTGGATAACCCATAGAAACAGGATTATCAGGATGTGTATGATCCTACCCTAGCTGTGTAACCAAAAGAGGGAATTCATTATCCATATATGTAGTTACCACAAATCCTATTTGTTGAGGATCTTTTATAGGATGTGCAAGTTGAGGATCTTCCTAGGGAGCATGTCTAGCAAAAATACTCTTTCAAAGTAACTCTATATTGATTCTTTTTAACTCTTTAATATACTCTTCTTGGTGTGAAAATATCTCTTCAAGAGAAAGATATTGAAGTTCTCTAGTGGAAAAGTGATATTCAATCTGAGTTTTACTTTTCCCTTTGTTAGATGCCTTTTAGAGGGGTGAGAGTTGGTTATTTGAAGGCATACCTAGATTCTAGGTAAGCCTCTAATTTAGGGTATGTACACCTTCTTAATTTTCTTTAGTGTGTACCATATTATGGATAATAACTTCATCTTATGAGTCCCCTGAAATTGACTCATTTTATATAGGATCTTCTATAATGGTGTTAATTACATTTACTGACACATAATGCATTGATGAAATTCTATCAGTATCTTTGTAAGATCGTATCCCTCAATATCTTCCATGATAATCGTCTCTCTTATATGATGGATTCTCAAGAGCTGTTTGATGGGCAATAACTTGAAAGGAATCCTGATATAGTCCGGTTATGCACTCTCTTTATGGATTCTTCCCTAATCGGGAGAAAACTAACTTCTATTGAGGAGGGGATTATAGATGTGAAAAATCCCCTAGCCCTATAGGATAGGGATATTCTTGTTCTTCTTCTTCAAACCTTTGAAATTTTTTTAATGACTTTGAAGGTTTAATTAAATGATCCCCCAACCCTGCAAGTTGGGGTGGTCCTTGAATTTCTATGGCTGAGATTCGTGTAGTTGCTCTTCTGATTTTATGAATTTTGGTTCAGACATTAGCTAGATGTATTATCCGACAACCACTCAAACCACCTTTTTCGGAAGATCGTTGTTCTATTTCATACATTTGTGTTATCTGATGGCTGACATCCTCTAAGAAGGAGGTCTTCTCAAGATTCTTAGATGCTTGATGTAAAAGTGACTCAACAAATTATTTTATTTGGGCTTAACTCTGATGAGATCTAGTTGAGGCCTATTATTGAGAATAAATTTGATTACTTACAAAATCTATTTATTTTGGCTGGAATTGGGAAATAACATTGCATGAAACCACTTTTTATGGGCTTTGCTGATTCTAGAGTGCAATGAAATGAAATACTCCATGTGTACCCCATCCTCTGATACGAACAACAGATGGGGAATCAGAAATTAATTGGTGTATCCTATTTAGAACATTGAGGCATGCATGATGAAGGGTTCCCTACTGCTTTTCAACCTTTGGATGTTAGGAAATTGAGAGAGATACGAAGTCAATTTGGCATTGCAACCCTTATATTACCTTTACATGATTTTGATATTCATCATATGGTAATAATTTGGTTTTAAAATTATGAAGAGTATTCCATAAGTTGAGTTGGATATCATGAATTAAATATTATACCATAAATTCTGGAATGTTATACTAAGAATTTTCCAAAGGCTAGAACATGACTGGTATTTCTCCTTTATCCAATTGTATTCTCATATTTAACATATATTCATAATATTTTACTAGAGGTTTCTCCACTTGGTCTGACCAAAGTGGATGCTTTGTATTAGAAGAAAAATGACCCAAGGGATGTTCAGAGAATGACTGTTCCCTTAAGATGTATTCTAGTTGAGAAAGTGTTTCACCCGTTAATGATAAGGCTTCAGACATGACTAGTATTGTGTTTGCAAGTGCCTCTAGATAGGAGGGATTTCTCATCGATAGATTTTCAATTATAGAATTATCTTGACAATGTGAAATACTACTATAGAGAGGAATTTTGCAGTTAATGACATCATGGGGAGGACCACCATGGTGGATTACAGTAAGGGATGAATCCTCTTGCTCCTTGGTCTTCTAGCCACACAGAGGGTTACCGCAGCTCTTATTCAGAGATAGAATCTCTGGATTGACTGAATTTTCATGAATAAATACTTCATGATGAATTTTACAATGGGGAACTTCAGAATTACTATTACTAATACTCCCATAATTTTTTAATGGGAGGGTAGGAGCTGCAACAGATAAATGTCTGAGGGATTCAATAACTCTGGCATTAAGAGGAGCCAAATTTTAGTTTGACTCTTGATTTTCCAACCATGTTTGGAGAGAATTATTCTTGGATGTTCTATTACACTTATTTGTGGCCAATTTCTAGGATAATTGGTTATCATGGGTAGGTGTATATACCTACCTTGGATCATCCATCAAGACGGACCAATTACCTCCAATTGGAAAGGGTGTATGTTCCCAATCTTGTTGTCTGTATGATATGGGAGAGTATGCCCCATGACCCTCCTGGACTAGAACAGAGGTCTGTATCTGCTTTGGGATGGCTTGCTGTTGTGTCATCCCATGTGTGGGGATAAATTTATGTATCTATTCCCCTGGTACTATTGAAGTAATTTTTATAATATCCTGCATGCTTTTAGAATATGGGTAGGAATTTGTGTCTGACCTTTCACCATTGATAAGATATGTTTGGTGACTTCAGCAGCTGAAATGAGAATATATTTCCATTCCATTTCTGGAGTAGGTGTATGTTACTTCTCATGTCCTCCTTTTCCTGTCAATGGGTATTGTCAATACTCATGCATGGGGGAAGAGAGTTGAGTCTACCCTAGATTTTTCATCAGATCTTTCTGATTGACTTCTCCGAGTGTTGCCAAATGAGACTGTTGGAAGACTTGATGAATGCTGGAAGGTGTATGTTCTTGTAGGATGTTTTCTATCAAGTATGGTTGATTTAATTCCTTCAATACTGGCAGATGATACTACTGGTAGAATTGGGGATTGTAAGCAAGTGTATATTCCTGTTTACCAGTTTCCACCACATTAGATTGGCGGAATTCTTTAAATACAGTCAGACGAGCCTCTTAACTGGATTATAACTTGTAAGCAGGTGTATGTTCCTATTCACATTACTCCACTAGATTTATCTGGTGGGATTGGTGGGTTGCTTCCAGATGAGTCTGCTAGATAACAAAATCAGGATGGATGGGTGTATGTGCCCGCTCATTGTTCGCCATCAAGTTAGGATGATGGACTTCTCTAGAGGGGGATGAGGTAAGAACCTGCTCCCTGTTGACTGTAAGTTGTCCCCAGTGGTTTGTCTTGCATGTCAGGGTCTGAGAGACTTGGGCCGAATGCCCAGAGGCAACACCCCCATCATGTTGGTGGTTCACTATCGTTCAATTCTGCTAGCGGTGATTGTTGGTGGGAGTCCTCAGGAAGGACCCATGCATCCTTGAATTGAGTCCCTAAGTGACCTCTTTATCTACCTCTTTGTAGTATGGGAGGGGCTGGTTGTTTCATTTTGGGGATAAAGACCTAAAAATATTGAAAATGGTGGTTGTCATTGTCTGCTTCTTGATCATCAGTCATTATTGGCCGGATGATCGAGGATTGTTATTGACATGGAGGGAATGTCAGGTAACCTCCAAAGTTGTGATTATACCATGATGAAGATACTCTTGTATTAGCATGTTGGAGACCCATCATTGAAGACACTGGGTGGGTGATGGTGTCCTTCCTATGGATGAGGATCCAGCCTGAGCAGTAGTCGGGAAGTTCATAGATGTCATCTTGAAAAAATCCATTTTAGATTGAAAGGAGTTCTAAGGAAAACTTGAAAACAATAATAAAATCCATTAAAGTGACAACTTTTAGATGGATACATGTGTGATTTATTCCTTTTTATAGACTTCCTTTATCAATTGATAGGGGATTGATAGGTAGGTAACATTATTAACTTGGTTAAGGATTCACGTTGGGTTCACCATTTTTGTTTCATAGTTCCTTGAAACACATGTTCTAGTTTTAAGAATCCCTGCTTCCAGGCGATTTCCATTGGATTTATTCAGAAAATAAAAAACTTTCAAAAGTTCTTTATCCAAAATGGGCTTGCTTTCCAAAGGTAGATGTTCATTAATTTTGAACTTTATGATACTTAGGAATGTGCATTGGTCGAGAGTATGGGAGGTCGGACTCATCACACCCTTTTGGGTGGAATTATTGTCAACTCCAGGACTCTCTTTATAAATTTAAGATATTTTCATGAATCCTTATTAATTCACCAAGTATAACATAAGCTTCCCTTGGAATTTTCAATCACTAATTAACATGTGAAAAATTTAGAATCATCAATATGTATTCAAGGTTCTTCATTAATGGAGATATCAATATGTATTCAAGGTTATCCATCAATGGTATCCTATCATATACTATTTAAATATTCTTTTAATCATCATTATGATGATACTGGTTTTTAAGCCTCTCAGTGGATAACTCTGTAATTTATTGTCATCCATGGAGACAAATATTTTTTTTATATATTGAGATTGTACCCATGAAATGGGTTATCTACGTATCCTTGTGAAAGTAGTCAGAAACCTCATAGTTCGGTGCCACTTAGTGGGACACATCTTACCTTTTAAGGTTATGTGATAAGGACCTAACCATACAGTTTAATGTCATATAGTAAGGACATCTAAGTGAAATGTGCTTAGTCAAAGTTTGGTGTGGGACTTATACCTATGAATCCCAAGAAACTTGGAAAGAATATGGGTTTTCAAGTAAGATCAAAACCTATTGGGAATATGGCCCAAGGAGAACATGGTGGATTTGAAGTGTTGGGTTTGAACCTCAAGGAGGCTTCCTATGTATCCCATGTGGATGGTAATCAAAGACCATGTAGTTCGATAAATATCATTGGAGAGTATATTCCTTTGAAAAGAATGTGTTCAGACTTACTTATAGAAAAGGATGCCTTGACCACTCAGGGGTTTAATTTGGTGCTTATTCCTAAGGAGGATTCCCAGATTAAGGGAATTAGGGTTAGATTCCTGAAGAGGATATCCAGTGATCTTGGCCCTTGAAATGGCTTCCTACGTATCCCAATTATGGTGGTAATCAGAGTTCTCATAGTTCATTCACCATGGGTGTTTGTACACATGTTGTAATCATCAAAAATCGCTAAGACCACATGATTCATGCTCTGTGTGAGCAACAAGAGGATGTGAAATATTCAACAATGGCACACACTTGTACTCCTCTATTGGTGGAAGAGGGAAAACCTATAACGACCATGGTGGGTGAGGGAAAGGAAACGAGTCCTCCCTCTATTCACTTTACTTTGGACAAGGGTACAATGAAAGGAAGAAGGGATGAAGGTTAGGGGATTACACTAGGATGGATTCCCTAAAATTGATCCTGATAGGGGAGGGAAATTTTTATTTTTATTTCATGGAAAATCAAGCATGAAATTTACCTTACCTACCAGAGATCTGAGGTTCTGTATCTTTGAGAAGGGATAGGTCGAGACCTAAACCCCAATTATCAAAACCGGGAACTTCCCAGCATTGTTCCTGGGAGAAATGTCTATGTGACTGTGGATATCCAAACCCACAGACACTCCATGAATCCTAACCCCATTGTGAAACAAATTTGGGAAACCTCTAATTGTGGATATACAAACCCAAATATGAGACACATTGATGTGACTTTCCCAAAGGTTTGATAACTCATGAGGTTTTGGTGGAGGTCTCAATATAATCCCTTTCAAATATGTGAGTCAATAAAGAATAAGCCTTTCCATGAATGGATTTGAGGAGGGCTTGATGGATTATATAATGAGAAGAGGAAGTGAATCAAAGAGGTGCACCCAAGTAGGTAAGGACACGCAAGTATGGGCGCACAAGTAGGCTTGGGAAACTTGATGTTCACTTAAGAGATGAACAACCTGTATGGTAATAATTGGGTGAGACCTAACTCAATCCTTTAGGAGTATTCAAACATGATTCCAGAAGTGGGGCACTCAAGTTCCTATGAAAGGAATAGGTGGCGTGCAAGTGTTTCTGATTTTGGGAGGTTGGGCTCTTTAGGCACGCACGTGTTATGGAATCTAAACACTAAAAGAACTTAATTCATATGATCATCCCTCAATTCCTATACTTTAGGTGTTAAATAACTACCTTGAAAGTTTCAAAGGACTTGGGTGAAGCACTAGGGTGACCATAGCATCAGTTGGGCTTCAGGGAAATTCGTTTGTACAAATGAGGCCCCCAAGGGTCTATTTATAGGCAAATAAGTGACCTTGAGGGGCACAAATAATACAGGACATTAGGGGTGAGGACTCATACAAATTTGATGCATCTTCTCATGGCGTGAACCCTTGGTAATATCCAAGAGGATATTCTGAGAATGAGACCCGCCAGCAAGAAATCCACATTTCATAGTGTCATTGGATGTTCCTATCTATGGATGTGTGTATTGGTTCTTAGACTTTAATATTATTATTAATGGGTATTAAAACTCACACACTTATATTTATTGGAGAAAACTATGATGCCACACTATTCATAGTGAGGTAGGATATGTTGGGTGCGTCATGAGTAATACTGCATTAATAGATAATGCGAGAAAGGATTTATCCCTTCTGTTCCATAACAGAAGTAGATATCTCAAGCCCTTTGATGGAATTGATATAGCCTAAATAAATCCATGGCCATGGTAAGGAATTAGAGATTTTGATTTCACAAAGTCAAAGAAAGAATAATCGAGAACATGGGTTGATGGAACTAGCATGCAACCCGCTTGATTTGAGATATCGAGACAAAGGGATTACATTACACGGTAAGCATTCATAGGAGGTGACACGTCATTGCAGTGTTAACTTCTCTCTATGCGGGTGCCTTGGAGTGTTTCTAGACACTAACCTTGTACTTTAGGTAGGCTCTGCCTAATTACACTAAGAATGAGGCCTACAGGGCCATACACTAAGTGTGTCCAAGTATCTCAGTTAAATATTAATTTAACAAGTTGAATAAAGATTATTCCTGATTGTGGTTTAATAATTATTCAAGGATGCCTGATCACATTTATTTTGACACTAGTTATTCGAGAGAATATATTGTGGGAGAAATAATATATTTATTAGCGAGTAATGCATTGATATTTATTTAAGAAATAAATATCCATTATTCAAGGTCTAATAAATGTGGTGGAGGAAATAAAGAAAATAGAAAAACAAAAATACACTCCATGTATATTAATATACACAGTGTCTAAATTTTCTAGGAATTTGTGAGAAATAATATTATTTATTTAATTAAATAATATTAGGTTTAATTTTCCGGGAGCATGTCAAGTAATAATAATAGTCAACTATTATTATTAGACATGGGGTCTTACTAAGAATTAAATGAAATGAATAAATGATTTCGGGTAATTAATTCATTTTATTATTCTAAGCAATTAAAATCCCAATTATATAATTATAATTAGCCAAGACATTTTTGGGTGTTGTGAACAACATATCTAGAGAAAGATATCAAGACAAGAGAGAATTATTTTCTTCCAAGAACACTCTCAAGCTACGAGAGAGATCCTCCTCCACCAGATCAAGGAGAGCGCTTTGCAAGCAGTTCTCAAGCCAATTGAAGATGAATATCGCAAGTGAAGGCTCTACCATGCTAGCACCCGAAGATCCCTTCGATGATGTCTAGAGATACATGGAGAAAATGCGGATCACCACTAGAGGAATCCTACACTTGGATTCTACGACGCAATGAAAGATCACATCGGATTGTGACTGGGAACATCAACGGAGAGAGAATTACATCAAGGTAATTCTTGTCTTTTAATTAAATTAATTACAAACAACATATGATGATCCTATCTATGGTTCCAGGACTCCCTCCCTTTATTTTTTTCATCATTATATTCCAAAGATCTGGCATTTTTTTTATCGTGATAGATCTAGGATTGATCATTGTTAACAGAAAAATTAGTGTTGGGTACACCTACCAACGCACTTCCATTGTGCTCAGAACCTACAAGTGGTATCAGAGCGGTCATATCATTGATTATAATTATTTAGTTTTTCTTTTTTAATTTATACATTTAATAATTTAGTTGTTAAATTCGAGTTAATAATTATATAAATTTGAATCTTGAGATCTATTCATCCTCTTTTGTTTCTCGTTCACCTTACATAAATGATATTTTCTTTTAATTTTGATTAAAATAAAATAGAGGATATCATCCAGAGGTGCCAAATATTCTTGGGTGTACAACACCAGAACACACGACATGTATTCGGCAGTACACGCTACATAGTATAGGTTCCATGCATCAGGATGGTTTGCCAAACTAGGTTGTGTCATTGGATTCTATCTAAGTATTTAAGACTCTGTGTGTTGACCAGGAACAGGTGGCACACAGTTTCCGGATTACACACCGTGTGGCCCATTGAACACAGTGTGTATTCCCTTTGGGTTAGGGTTGGACCGTGTACCCCGTACATGGATTTATCGATTGGAAACCATTTAATACAGATACTACACGGTGTGTGTCTCACTAAACACGCCGTGTACTCTGAATATTTTCGAAGTACATCTACATGCTATGTCCCCGAACATGTAATTTGGATGGATGGTGAACAAAAGTACATGCCGTGTAGTCAGAACTACATGTCGTGTATTCATCAAAATTAAGCAGATTTATTAAAATTTATTATTATATTATATAAAACCTTGAGACATGTACCATATTGAAGGATTAAAGCTGAGGCACAACATGTGATAGGTGTTTTATATATATGTGTTTAATTTAATATCTGTGTAATGTTCATTTATACTCATTGGGTAGTTATGAATGGGAGTTCACTGGGTTTCCTCTAAGGTACAAGTTATGTACAAAGATAATTTTAAATGAATTTATTTGTTTAAAATTATGATGGATGAGAATATCAAAAAAATTCAGAAAAAAGGGTTTAAGATAAAAGGATTGATTAATTAAATATAATTAATTGATTAGAGTGTGGTTTATCTTAAAAAAGAATTATTAAAGAATTGAATGTTAGTTTTATTTATGCATAAATATCATTGCATGTATGGATGATCATGATATAGACCAAGACCTTTGTATGTGAATGGTTTCTTTTAATTAATTTATTTAAATTAAATTTGTTATATTGTGAGCCTTCTCCTCATTAACATGTAGGGCCTGCATGCCCAAGATTTCTTTTATGTAAAACCCCGTTTTACCCCTCACCCATGAGTGAGATAAAAGCATATGTAATGGATGGATCTCCCAAGCTAGTGGATGAGGATCAAGTTAGGAGCCATGGTGAAACCAATCCAAAGAGATACAAAGATGGATAGGTGGAAAGCTATAAACATGAACCCAAAAGGTTGAAGGTGTTTCTCTCCTAGGTCTTGGGTTAGTTTATCAACTGGTGGATAAACTAACCAATAGAACAAGCTCATGATCATACCATTTATTTTATTTCTGTCAGTTTCATGGTTTATTGATTGTGGGTGTGTTGTCATGATCACACAATTAATGAATTAAACAAGCATGAAATATGGAACTAAAATAAGACAATATTATGCATAAATATTATCTTAAACAAGGTTAATCACTTAAGTATATCCCACTTAATATTAACAAGCATGCAATCAAAGATAATAAAATGGAAATTTACATGTAAGGATAAAATCCCTCAAATAAATATTAAGTTGGTATAGCCTTCCATAATCTTGGTTAGAATAGAACCATATTTCAAAGTGCTTGACCAACCCTAGTTGAGGTACTTTCAATTATTGGGGAATTATAATTCAAGGTTTTGGGTTGAATTGACTTGGTTCACATCAAGGGTTGACTACCATAGTAGGACTTGGTGTGACCAAGAGGCAAAGGTTGAGGAAATCCAAAATAAAAGGATTTCAAGATTGGGGAGTCCACTCAGTGGATCAAGAAGCAGCAAGTTAATGCATTTAGCATTTGGAATGCCTACCTAAAACCCTTCAAGTTTCTTGTCCAACCCTAGTTGGGGTAATGCGAAGGGAAATATGGATCCTTTCCACTAGAATATTTATGCAACATAATATTTTTAAGTCATTGGTGATAGCTATTGTATTTTGATAAAATAATGGGAGACTAATAAGTATTAAATTATTTATTCATCTTAGTTTTATCATGATAAATTACTAAACCTTTTATCATCTTAATTTGTAGAAACAACAAGAAAAATGACTTCAAACATATCATTATGAACCATACACAAGAAATAAAACCTTCTCACTAGAACTAATTTTCAAGAATGGTAGAGGAGTTTACACGTCATCCTTCACCACGAGAGGAAATTGTACATGATGGAGGATCCTATTACATTTGCGCCTAGAAAAGAGACCAGTGATGAGGAACTATCTCTCTATATGAAACATATGTATGATTCCACAAATGTCCAATGTTTCATGCTACCGGCCATGTCTAATGAGCTCTTGAAGCAACATGAAAACATGGATGTGTATAACATGATGTCTCACCTTAAGGATCTATATCAAGAGAAGGCGAGAAAAGAGAGATATGAGATATACAACGCTTTGTTTACAACTAATCTTGTAGATTTTACACCAGATGGGCCTCATGTAGTCAATCTTATTGGCTACATTGAACCCCTAAACATCTTAGAGATTATGTTCCTTAATTATTTTCGTATAGACCTCATCCTATCATCACTTCCCAAGACCTTCTCTATATTTATTATCTAATACAACATGATGAACAATGAGAAGAGTATCAGAACTTATGGCCTTAATTTTCTAGGTAGATAAGGACATGGGGTGTGACAAACCCATAGTCCTTTTGGTGAATAAGAAAAGGAAGGATAAGGAAAAGGGGCCAAGGATTCATAAATGGTCTGAAGCCCCTGAGCACCATCCCTCCAAGAAGGGGAAGATCCAGAGGTAGGACAAGGAATGAGATGTGGTATGTTTTTTATGTGGCAAGCAAGACCACTGGAAGAGTAACTGCACCTAGAAGCATGAGGATGCTAAAGGTGCGCTCGTTATCAAGTGCAATCTTTCCATTTCTACACATTGGGTATTTGATACAGTTTGTGGAGCTCACATCTATATTTAAATGCAGGAACCAAGTAAATTTAGAAAGATTACCAGAGGTGAGGTGGATCTTCGAGCTGCCAATGGTGTGAGGCTGACTGCATTGGCCATTGGCGATTACCATCTCTCATTGACAACTGTGATGATTTTGGTTTTACATAATTGTTATTATGTACCTAGTGTTACCAAGAACATAATTTATATATCATGTTTGGATATGGATGGATTTATTTTCAAGTTTGGAAATAAGGGTTGTTTCTTTTATAAGAACAATGTATGTTATGGTATAACACATTTAAATAATAGTTTTTATGTATTAAATTATGAAAACCAAGTGTTGGAAATTGATAACGAAACAAAGTCACATGACTCATACATCACCAAGTTGTGGAATCACCATCTCAGTCATGTAAACAAGAAGCTCTTGAAAAAGATTTTCCAAGATTGTTATTTAGACTCTACTGAGCTAAAACCACTTAATAGATGTCACACTTGTTTACAAGGTAAAATGGCCAAGTCGTCTTTTGGTGGATAGGGTGAAAGGGCCATAAATCTTATAGGATTGGTGCACACAGATGTGTGCGAACCATTTCTAGTAGAAGCTAGAGGTGGATATTCTTACTTCATTACTTTTACTGATGATTTAAGTAGATATGGATATGTATACTTAATGAGGTATAAGCCAGAGTCCTTAGATAAATTTAAGGAATTCAATAATGAAGTAGAGAATCAACTTGGTAAGAATATAAATAAACTTATATTGGATCGAGGTGGATAATATCTGAACCAAGAGTTCATCGAACTTCTATGGGAGTCTGGGATTCTATGTCAACTCACTCCTCTTTATAAACCACAGTGGAATAGTGTTAGTGAAAGGAGAAACCACGCCTTATTGGACATGGTGAGGTCAATGACGAGTCATTCAGATCTTCTATTATTCTTTTGTTGATATGCATTACAAACTACAACATACACATTAAACCAAGTACCAACTAAGGTGGAAAATGGAATTACCTTTGAGTTACGGAATGGATAGAAACCCATTTTTTCGCACACATGTGTATGGGTATGCGAGGAATTTGTTAAGGCCTTCTTAGGAAATAAACTAGCACCCCAGGGCACGAGGTGTATCTTTATAGGATATCCCAAGGAAACAACATGATATTACCTATATAACCCTTCAAATAAGAAAGTCACTGTTTCCAGACAAGCCATCTTTCTTGAGAGGGAGCACACCCTCAAAAAGGATAGTAAGAGCAAGATTGACTTCAATGAAGTTGATGCTCAAGATACAAAGGATTTGGTACAGGAACAAGTTCCATAGGTCCCTATGAAAGAGGTTCTAGAAACACAAGTACTATGTAGGAGCTTAAGAGAGGCAAGGGAACTAGAAAGATATGGCTTCTTAGTCACCAAGGATGGTGAATCATTATTGTTGGAAAATGATAAACCTCTATCTTATAAGGAAGAAATATAAAGCTTAGAAGCTACAAGATGTCTAGAAGCTATGAATTCTGAGATGGATTCCATGTATCAGAACCAAGTCTGGGTTTTGGTCAATGATCCAATTGATGTAAATACTATTGGATGCAAATGGGTATTCAATAGAAAGTTGGACATAGAAGATCAAGTTAGCACCTATAAAGCAAGGATAGTGGCTAAAGGATTCAGACAATGTCAAGGAATTGACTATGATGAAACCTTCTCACTAGTTTCCATGTTTTAATCCATAAGAATCATACTTACCATAATATCTTACCATGACTAGGAGATTTGGCAGATGGATGTCAAAACAACATTCCTTAACGGGAACCTTTAGGAAGATTTCTATATGACACAACTAGAAGGTTTTGTTACCCCAGGTGAATCCAAATGGGTTTTCAAGTTGCAGAAATCCATTTATGGATTAAATCAAGCATCCAGGTCATAGAACATTTGATTTGGTGAAGCCATAAAGGATTTTGGTTTTATTAAGAACGAATGTGAGACCTATGTTTATAAGCAGTTTAATGGGAATGAATTCATTATCCTAGTAGTATATATTGACGACATATTGCTTATTGGAAATGATATACCAGTCTTACAGTCAGTTAAGGACTGGTTGAACAAGTGTTTCTTCATGAAGGAATTAGGTGAAGCAACCTACATTCTAGGGATCAAGATCATTTGTGATAGATCCAAGAGGTTTCTTAGACCAAGTCAGGGTACATACATTAAATAGATACTAAAGAGATTTAGTATGGAACAACCCAAGAGGGGATTGGCTCTAGTGTCACATGGCCTACATCTTTCTAAGAGAATGTTTCCTTAGACACAAGAAGAGAAAGATAAGATGAGTAAGATCCCATATGATTTGGCTATAGGATCCATCATGTTTGACATGTTATGTACCAGACTTGATGTTTCCTATGCACTGAGCATGTTCGGAAGATATCAAGCATATCTAGGAGAACAAAATTGGACTACTATTAAGACTATCCTTAAGTATCTGAGAAGAACTAAAGATATTTTCATGATGTATGGTGGAGATGAGAAGATTGTCATCAGAGGGTATGCTGATGTTGGTTTTCAGATAGATCAAAATGATCTGAAGTTGCAATTAGGATATGTTTTCTGTCTCAATGGAGGAGATGCGGGATGGAAGAGTTCAAAGAAGCCAGTTTTTTCCAATTCTAGAGTGGAGTATAAATATATAGTGGCTTCTGATACAGCCAAGGAAGCTGTCTAGATTCAGAACTTTGTTCAAGATCTTGATGTGGTGCCTATCGGTAAAGATCTTATCACATTGTATTGTGATAATACTACAACGGTTGGTCTTGCCAAAGAACCAAGGTCACATCAATGTACAAAGCACCTTCTCTAAAAGTATCACCTATTAAGGGATTTCTATCAAAGGGGTGAAATTAAAATGAGTAGAGTGTCCATAGAAGAGAATGTGGTAGAGCCCATGACTAAAGTCCTATCTCAACAGAAGCACAAAAATCATGTGAGAGGTAGTAGGTTAAAGGTTGTTAGTAGTTGGATCTAGTCCAAGTGGGAGTCTATTGGATTTGGTGGCCTAGAACTAACTACTTTTTACTTTATTCATTAATAAATACCTTATCACATCTTGATTTTTCTTCTGCGTGATAATGCATGTGATAATGTCCTAAGGATAGCTATTATATTAAAGGGTCATAGGGGATCCCTATTATGATGAGAAACCAGAAGTTCCATAACACTGTTCTTGAATATATGTTCTATGGATGAATAATGTTATTTTAGGGACACAAATAATATATTCCATTAGGGGATAGGATTCATAAAACTTTGAGGCATCTTCTCATGGTGTGTGCCCTTGGTAATATCTAAGAGGATATTATAAGAACGAGACTCGCCAACAGGAAATCCACATTTCATAGTGTCATTGGATGTTCCTATCTGTAGATGTGTGTATTGGTACTTAGACTTTATTATTATTATTAATGGGTATTAAAAATCACACACTTAGATGTATTGATGAAAGCTATGTTGACACCCTGTTCATAGAGAGGCAGGATATGTTGGGTGCATCATGAGTAATACTGCATTAATAGATAATGAGAGAAAAAATTTGTCCCTTATATTCAACAATGGAAGTAGATATCTCAGGCCCTTTTATGGAATTGATATATCCTAAATAAATCCATGGACATGGTAAGAAATGAGCGAGTTTTATTATGGAAAGTCAAAGAAAGAATAATCGAGAACATGGGTTGATGGAACTAGCATGCAACCCACTTGATTTGAGATATTGAGACAAAGGGATTACATTACATGGTATGTGTTCATAGGAGGTGACACATCATTGTAGAATTAAATTCTTTCTCTGTGGGTGCCTTGGCATGTTGCTAGATGCTAACCTTGGACTTTAGGCAGACTCTACCTAATGCCACTAAGAAAGAGGAGTATAGGGTCATACACTAAGTGTGTCCAAGTATCTAAGTTAAATATTAATTTAAAAAGTTGAATAAATATTATTCCTGATTGTGGTTTAATAATTATACAAGGATTCCTGATCGCATTTATTTCGAAACTAGTTATTTGAGAGAATATATTTTGGGATAAATAATATATTTATTAGCAAGTAATGTAGTGATATTTATTTGAGAAATAAATAGCCATTATTCAAGGTCTAATAAATGTGGTGGAGGAAATAAAGAAAATGGAAAAGCAAATGTACACACCGTGTATATTAATATACATGCCATGTAATTTTTCTAGGTATTTATGAGAAATAATATTATTTATTTAATTAAATAATGTTAAGTGTAATTCGCTGGGCACATGTCAAGTAATAATAATAGTCAAATGTTATTATTAGACATGGGGTATTACTAAGAATTAAATGAAATGAATAAATGATTTCAGGTAATTAATTCATTTTATTATTCTAAGGAATTAAAATTCCAATTATATAATTCTCATTAGCCTAACCATTTTTGGGTGTTGTGCACAATAGATCTAGAGAAAGCTCTCAATCCAAGAGAGAATCCTTTTATTCCATGAACGCTCTCAAGGTAAGAGAGAGATAATCCTCCACCGGATCAAGGAGAGAGCTTTGCAAGCGGCTCTCAAGGAGATCAAAGGAGGACATCTCAAGCGAAGGCTCTTCTACACTAGCACCTAGAGATCCCTTCAATGATGTCCAAAGATACATGGAGCATGTGTGGATCACCTCTAGAGGAATCCTACACTTGTATTCTATGATGAAATGATGGATCACATCAGATTGTGACTAGAAACATCAACAGAGAGAGAATTCCATCAAGGTAATTCTTTTATTTTAATTTAATTAATTATAACCAACATATGATGATCCTATCTATGGTTCCAGGACTCCCTTTATTTCTTTCATTCATCATTATATTATGAAGATCCGGTGTTTTATTATTGTGACAAATCTCGAATTGATCATTGTTAACAAAAAAATTAAAGTTGGTTACACCTAACAATGCACTTACACTGTGTTCGAAACCTACAAATAGTTGAAGTGGTCAAACATGAAATTCAAATATGTATAGATCTCAGAGTTTTTGAATTTGTGTAATCAGGATTTTTTTTCTTCAGTTTCCCACCTTTTCCATTATGGGATTATTATAAATAGATTCACAATAAATTCATACTTTTCAACCTTTGATGTGAACAGAAAAGGTGGAGAACTACAAAATTTTTATCAACATTATATTTCTAGACTAAAACCTCATTATAAGGTTGGACACATGAAAGTTTTGTTTACCAGATTGAGGAAGATCATACCGAGAATTTGAGTAGAGTTTTAGTAACATAGATTGAGAATGGGTTCATTGTATTGAGTCCTTAAAACTAAATTCATCAGATGGATTCCATTGAACCCAACCCAATCAGAATGAGAGAATCAAACCCAACCACATTGAACTAAGGATCCAGATAGATCTTTTATGGAGTAGTTCGAAGAAAGTCTTTATTATTTTATTTTGGATCAATTGTTTGTAATAAATTTTTTTAAATTTATGGGAGTCATTATATTCATTCCAATCAGGATATAATTGGTTTATAATGGTTATTGTCACAAGTTTTATTCACTTCTTCATAATAATGAATTTTCATAGACCCATAGGAGTGGCTATGGAAAGGATTTAGGTTCTCACACTGAGGTCAAACTTTGTAAATATTGTGTGCTTTACTTGATTTATTATTTTTTCATACATGAGTATTTACTAAAATATGATAAAGTAATGAACTTTAATATTTTACAGGGGTTAAGTTTTTTAAAGTGTTGAATTTTATAAAAAGTGAACAAATGATTCAACCCCCACCTTCCCTATTGTTATTAGATCCTTTAAAACTTTAATTAGTATCAAAGGGAATATTACCTTATTGAATCCTTATTATGAATAATATCAATTATATAAAAAGTATAGTAATTCCTATATTTTATGGAAAAAAATATTATGGATGAAAAAATAGGATTATTCCTTATCTCTTATCTCTTGGCCTGGAAGTTTTTGATACTGCCAAAATTTGGTTTCCACCAATTGAGAAGGATGCCTCAATAACTTTTGTTAATAAGAGTAATATAAAATTTTATGGAAAAGATAGAAATCCCATCATTATGTACTTATTAGAAAATGTTTATATAAAGGTTATGGGTCTCAAAATTTCAAAGAGTATTTGAGATAAGATGGAAAGTATTTTTGAAGGTAATACTAAAGTGAAGGAAGAAAAGGTACAAATATGGCATAGTAAGTATAAAGAAATAATAATAAGAGATGAAGAAACCATTGATGAATACTTCACCAGAGTAAATGAAATTGTTTGAAAAATTATAAAATTCAGAGACTTCTTAGAAGATTCTAAAATTTTGAATAAATAATGAGAAACTTTCCAGATATGTTTGATTCTAAAATTTCTTATTTATAAGATAAGGATGGATTCTCTCTTGATGAATTAACTAAATTTATTATTTCTTATTAAATTAGGAAGGATACAATATTAAAAAATAAGATGAAATATGAAATGGATTTTTAATCCATGAGAAAAATGAAAATACAAGGTGTTAAAAATGTTGATCCATGTGACTTCGAAGATAAAGAGTATGATGAGTTGAATGAAAAAAATCATGTCTCTTATATCTAATAACTATTGAAGTGGAAGAGGAAAGTATAGAGATAAAATTCCTCTCAAATGTTTTATGTGTGGTGGAATCACACACTTTTCTATGAATTTCCCTAAGAATAAATTTGGATAATATAGAAATTATTCTGATGAAAAATTTCATTGGAAGAAGTGGAAGAAAATTTCTAAAGAAGAAAATTCATCCAAAAAATATAAGATGAAGTTCACTACCAACAAAAGAATTATTCTGAGTAAGAAAGATAAATTAGACTCAAATGACACTAATTACTCATAGGATGAAAGTTTAGAAAATTTTAGATCATTAATTTCAAAATTTGATAAATTTAAAGACTCCTCAAATAGTGAAGAAGAAGTAGGTAAATAATCTTATAGAGAGTATCATCTTGGAGCAAAACGTTTTGAATTTCTTGAGAAAAAATAGATCTCACAAGAAAGAAATCATAATGATAAATAAATATAGTGGAAAATTTTCTGAAAGTGAAAAAGATATTTTCAAGAAATAAGAATAATACATCTAGGAGATATTAAGTTACAAAATTAAAATTTATGAACATGGAAATATAGTTGAAGGTATCGGTAAGAAGTTGGATGTCAAGTAATAGGAAGTTAAAAAGTCTCAATAAAAATTTCTTGAGGAAAAAAATAACTTAATAAAGATGAATGGAAACTTCAAAAAATATTTAGAAGTAAAAAATTAGAATTATAAAGTTTCTGAGAGAGATCAAATCAAGAATCAAGTGAAATCATCACCCACAAAAAATAACATTTTATCTTATTTTTAATAACATTTATGGTTTCAAAAAAAAAAGTGTTGGGAAAGATTTTTTTTAAAAAGGACGTGAGAAACCTATTTCATCTAAAAAATATGAAAACTAAATCAGGAGGAAATATGGTCCACATCCAAATATTATTGGAGCAAGAAGAAGTTATCAACCTCAACAAAGTTTCTACAGAGTAAGATCTTAGTTCAATAAAAAATAAAGATTTGATGTTTTTTGTTGGTTTTGTGGAATCTATGGGAATAAAGATTATAATTTTTACCACAAATTATCTCTACCTGGAAGAATGGTTGAGAAGAGTTGATGAAATAGTGAAAGTAGAATGAGTAACTTTCCTAACTTATAAAAAGTTGAAAAAGTGAATTCTCAAGATGTTAGAAAATTTCCAACGAATAATCATTTTGACCATTTGGAAAAAGTTTGTTTAATATGTGATCAAGAGGGTCATATTTATGAATAATGTATGACTACACTTCTAGGATAAGTTTTGTATGTAAGATAAGAAAAGGAAGCAGGAAATAAAAAAGTTAAAGAAAGAGTGTTTGTTGTTGAGACTGCCTTAAATGCATGTAAAATGAAAAAACCATGAATAATTGATAGTGTTTGTTATTAACACATGATAAGTGATTTAAAAATATTGAAACATGTTGAAAATAATGATGGAGGTGCTGTTACCTTTGGGAATGATAGTTTTCTAAAAATCAGAGGAATCAAAATGACTAAGATTGAAGCTGAAATGTTGAAATCTAAGGATGTTTTGTCTTTTTATAAACTAAAACATAACTTACTTAGTCTAAATCAAATTTATAATGATGTAAAATAAGTTATCTTTATAAATTATTATTTTGAAATGAAAAGTGTGAAAGATGGACAAGTTATTACAAAAGGAGAAAGAACCAGTGAGAATCTCTTAGAAATAGGAGAATTTAACAACTCCTATTACTTAAGTGATGAAGATGAAAATAAGTTGAGGCACTAAATACTTGGCCACCTTGGGAAGAAAAATATGAACAAACTTTATAAGGATGATTCTGTTCAAAATTTTCCATAATTGAAAAGAATAGAAGAAGATGTTTGTGTAACCTATTAGAAAAGAAAGATGACTAATAAAAGTCATAAGAGAGTTACGATCCATTCTACTAGACCTTTTAAACTTATTCATTCAAATTTATGTGGTCTGATGAGAAATAAATAAAAAAGAGGATTTGTAATTTATCACTTTTATTGATGATTTTACTTAGATGACAAACATAATGTTTATGAAAAACAAGTCAGAGGATATAGAACTGTTTAGAGTCTTCGGAAAAGAAGTTGAGAAAGAAATGGGGATTTATATATAGAAGCTGAGAAAAGATAATGGAATAGAGTTCACAGTAAATAATTTTGAAACTTATCTTATAAATCATGGTATTAAACATCAATATAGTTCTCTATATACCACATAACAAAATGGAGTAACTTAAAGGAATAATAGAAGTTTGGTGGAAATGGGAAAAAGTATGTTAGCAGAATACACAATTTCGATGTTCTAATAGAGAGAAGCTATTAGTATTGCAATAAAAGTTAAGAAAAAATGTTTATTAAAGAATGAATCCAACATTAATTATTATGATTTTTTTCATAAAAAAAACCTTCATTGAAGTACTTAAAAGTTTTTAGAATTCCTTGATTACTTAAAATAAAAAATCTGGATCTGGGAAAGTTTGATGAGAAAGAAAATAATGAAATTTCATGGGATAATCACCCAATGGAAGAAGTTTTAAGTGTTGGAACAAATGTTTAAAAAATTTGGTGGACTCATATGATGTTTAAGTTATAGAAAATATAACTTCCTTAACAAAAGTTACTAGGAATGTTGAGGAATAAAAATCAAAAGTCTCCAATGAAAATGAAATTGAGAAAAGTGACGTACATGAAGATTCAGATGAATCATGTGATATGGAAAGTGAATAAGGAAGAGGAAATATGAAATTCACTACTTTATAAAAACATTTTGAGACTGAAAATATTTTTAGGATTTATAAGGCTCCAGTTCAGACTAGAATAAATCTAAGATTAAAAAATCAACTTCACTCATCTCAAAAGTTGAACCAGAATATGTTTTAGAATATATTAAACACAAATAATGGGTGAATTATATGAATTAAGAGTTTTATAAAATTGATAAAATGAAACCTGGGAACTTTCTCCACATATAAATGGTAAAAAAGTTATTGAAATAAAATGGGTTTATAGAAACAAGATGAATAAACCTAGAGAAGTTTCAAGAAACAATGATAGGTTTGTTCATAAAGGATATGTACAGGTAGAAGGTGTGTATTTTGATGAAACCTTTCCCCCATTTCAAGGTTATAAACTATTATAATGTTTCTAGTAGTTTCTACTCACTATAATTACAAAGTATATCAAATGGATGTAAAGTTAGCATTTATCAATGGAGAAATTGAAGAAGAAGTTTACATTAAACAACCTTGTGGGTTTCTACTTTATGAGGATGAAAACAAAGTTTTTAGATTGAAGAAATATTTGTATAATATTAAACAAGATCCATGTTCATGATATTATAATATTTTTTTTGATAATGTTCATTTTTTCTATAGAAAAAGTTTATAACAACTTATATGCGGAAGATGTTAACTCCAAAACTCTAACTGTAATTATTTATGTGGATGATATAATTTTTTTAGGGATAAATAAGATGTTTGTAATTTTTTTTGAATAAATAAAATGTAAATTTTAGTTTTCAATGTTTAGATAATTAAAATTCTTCCTAGGTTTTCATGTTCAACTAAGAAATGTTGTAATGTTTATACACATTGTGAAATTTTTGAAGATGGGATATAAAAGATACTTATGAAGATAATTCAAATGATTTTATACTATTATTTAAAGTATAAATATCATGATGATTTTGTTCAATACATTATTCTAGAATAGATTAATTCAGTGATGAAGAATGAAAATAGAAGAAATATTAGTTGAGGTTGGTATATGAGTTTGAGGTGTAACCACGCTAAGGAGAAGAAGACCACAACCGTGGTGGTTGTAAAATGGAAAATTTATGAATGTAAAGTCATGGTAGTGAGAATTTCATGTGATATTTTTCCTATTAAGTAATGAAAATACACACCCACACCATAGTTAATTCTATGGTAGCTCATTACCAAATATGATTTTTAATTTGTTCAACGCTATAAAGAGAGTGTCATGCTATAGTGTGGGATGAATAAGATAGGTTGTAGGAGAGAATCATACCATATTGAAAGGTTCCATGACTATGAATATGATGTTTCATGAGTCCCATGAATATATATAATAATTAATATATGGTTTTTTGGAAGTTTTAAAAATAAAATGATGTCAATGATAATTATAATTATCATGAGAAATTAAAGGATGAGTCTTTAGGAGGTTTTTAAGGAAGAATAAACGTGATTAATTTGAATATAATTAAATACCATAGATGTTGGAAGTTCAAAGGAAAATATTTATTAAGAGTTAAAGTGCATATATTATCGGGATAATATTTACACAATTTGGAGAATATAAATGAGAATAATAAGAAGAAAAATAAGAGAATCTTTGGATTTTTATTATTTTATATATTCTGAAAGTCAAATAAAATTAACAACAAAACTAACATAATGATATTGTGTGTAAAATAATGAATGAAGATTGAATGTTGCTATGACAATTATATCTATGTGCATTGATAAATAAGAATAAAAGAATAGTGACAAGTCATTATTGTTGTTACTGATTACCCTTATCATCAAAGAAAACCAAAGACTTCAAATGATAATATAATTATATTTTTAAGAACTTGGTTTTTCACTCAAGTATGAATCCTTTAAATTTTGGTCTAATTCTTTACTTTGGACCTAATTTGGATGCCTAATGAGTTAGAAAAGATTTTAGGGGTGTATGGGGAAAGTTTAGAGCCCAAAAACCATATTTTTGGGGAAACTAACCATGTCTCACGATTAACGCATGGTTAGTGCATGATTTTCCTATCAGTGCAGATTGTCTATTCTCATACAGAACCATATCACATGATTGGTGCACATCCATACTGCCTAACTGTATAAGTGCCCCTTATGCCTAGGTAACAGTGTGGAAAAACCATGCACATACTATTTTTTTGGTAAATTTTCCTTTCCCCCTTAATGATCTATTATGCCACCTCTTCTTCCCTAATACATTTTCCATTGTTATTTACCTCAATGAATCTCATTTTTGAGATTTTGAAGGCCTAACCTAGGGATTAAGAGATCTCCTTCGTCTAAGATTTGATCAAGCTTCCGTTCTTCACGTTGGATGCACAAAAATATACTCATATCCAAGCCAAATCAAGGGTTGATACCAGATGAGGAGAGTCGTACAAGCCTTGGGTGGGTGGTCTATAAATCATCCCTCAAGTTTGTTGATTTTGGAATTATCATGTGGGGCCTACTGATTTCATCAGTTACCATTTATATAATTTACACTCCATGATTATAATCATTAGAACCACATGATTATTCTCTTTCCATATATGTGATTAATTTTTGGTGGTTATGCCTACAACTCCTTCCATCCCATGTAGGATGTTACACCATAATTGGGCTTTTAGTATTTGACATGTTTGAGCCACTATTCAGGTGTGAATTTTCTTGAACCTTCTAAGGGTAATATTTTCTATATTAAATGGATTGATTTATATTTTGAATTGAATAATGTCAAGTACCATGTATGCTCACCACTTGACTCGCCTAAGGTAAGTGATTCAAACTGATAATTAAATGTGAAAGGAATTTTGGAAAGTATTTTAAGTATATGACTTGACCAGATTAAATGTGAATGATTAATATGTTTCATGTCTGTAGAAACCCTTACCACATTAATGTATGGTATCATAATGAACCTTAATTATTGAATATGCTTTAAATGGAATTAATAAATATTTCATGCTACTTGGACTTGTCAAACTAATGAAATACAAGGCTTGAAACAAATGGACTTATTGATTAATTATGACTTTATTAAAAGGTTTCATGATAATTGAACTTATCACACCAATGAAAGGAAAGGCTTGAAACAAATTAAATATTACATGACTTCATAATTAAATAGGAATTTATTGAATTGAGATCGCCTTGGATTCTTATCAGGGAATGCCTTGAGCACCCGGGAACCCCATTCCGATTCAAGAATACATCTTGCTTAGGTTGAGAACCACATAGATCCCAATCCTTGTCTATTATTTGGATAACCAGTATAACAATATAGGATCCCTTAAATATTATCACTGGATTCCTTGGATACACTCCTTGGATCCAGCATTGACAAGTTGGTTCCATGGTTAAAGTCCATCAGAATTAGTCATTACTTAGGCCCATTTTACCCAGGAAGAACTCCTTAGACTCATTAGATGTATCATTGTGGAATGCCTTGGGCTATGATCCTAAGATTACACTCTAACCCAATTCTAGGATACAATTATTACTGAGTTGGTGACCCTTGAGGTCTATGTTGCCTTGATTATTACCTTGGAACTTCATTATCAAATATCATTACTAGTTTCCTTGTTACAAATTGGAACCTAAACTATTCTTATCATGTGACATATTATAAACTTGTAACAATAAAATAACTATTTTTTTAAAAAGGTAATTTATTGGCCAAAATGACCAAGGCACAAATTTTATTAAAAGAAAGAATACAAAAGTCTAAAGTACGGGATCATATTGCAATATTTTTCATGAAAGGGAATAAGAGAAGCTGGGAGGTCCTAACACCAGGTAATGTCTTGATTAAATCCAAAGTTGGCCATGCTATCATCAACCATGTTTGCTTCCTGATAAACATGTGTGATGATGTAGGTCAGGTCAGTGAGCAAATGGCTGCATTCCATCCAACAGGTAGTAATCAGCCAAGCTAAATGAGTTACAACATTGCAAATTACTTGAATGATGGTCATCGAGTCATTTTCAATCCAATGATTGTTTCGACTATAAACCATGGAAAATTTAATCGCATGAATCGAGCCCATAATCTCAGCTTCAAGGGAGGAGGCAGTGACACAATGACCCATGAATCAACCTAGAATCTGACCAAGGTGGTTCCTAAAGACAGTGCCACACCCTGCAGGTCCCGGATTGCCCTTGTAGGCACCATCTATGTTGATTTTGATCCATCCAGGAAGAGGAGCTCTCCAGAACACCTCCAGAGTGCGGTGTGGTTGACAGAAGTTTCCATTGATCCATAGAAATTTCAGAATTCCAAAATCATACACTGTATTATGGCACTAAACTTTTTGAATCAAAGCAGCTTCCTGTATGGCAATAAGGATCTGGGTATGACCTGCATTAAGATTGAGTGAGTAGTTGTTATGAATAATTTCATTCTGATCATACCAAATCACATGGTGAAGTTCATAAACTGTTGAAAGGAAAAGGTTTCTAATTTACTGAGATCCATCTAACTCTGCACATTTCATAAGTTGATTTTTTACAGAGTCAAGAATCAACCATTTTAAATCAAAGATTTCAAAAATATAGTTCCAAAGAGCCGAGCCAGTAGAAAAAGAAAGGAAGAGGTGGTTAGAATCTTCTCTGTGTTGATTACAAATTTTACATTTAGAGTAGAGCTGAATTCCAAATGATTGAAGGTAGATATCAGTGGGAACTCTATTATGAGAAAGGCGCCAAATACTTTTAAACTATTACATTTCCATTACATGGGTTAGATTTTATAGACACCATTGGTGGTGGCTCACTAAGATTTATCTCACACCCTCCCCGGGTGATTTTTGGTACCTAGAGTATATTACATGGTTGTAGGTGTTGACAAAGGGAAGTATACAACTTCAAACACTTGATTGCTTGCTGTTTAGTGTGGATCTTGATAGAAGATGACAAAGTTGGAGCTCGAGATGCTTGGGATAATCTTTTGATTTCTTTATACTTTTGTGAAACATGTTATGCATTCTATCTTGTATCCATGTTTTCAAGTTTTCTATTGACATGACATATCATCATCAGTTGTTGTATGCTTTTATGTTATTCTAGTTATTTCAGTTATTATTACTGTTGTCTCTATTTTCCACTGTGACTTCCATTTAATTATATTGCTTCCTCTATTTACATCTGTTTATATTCATATTCTATGCTACACTTTGGTAATGAGGTCATAGTCTCCCCACAGACACACCCTTGTCACTCACTACTACTCGGTGGCCTCTAGAATTTAGGGAGATGTGCTTGAGGCCATGTGGCCCACTGGGATCGGGGCACCCATTAAGTGGTATCCGGGTTCAGGACGTCAAAAATTAGTATCAAAGGGAGGTTACTTTCTTTCTTTAATATTTGAAGAAAATATATTATAGATTTGGAATGATTGGGAATTGTTCATAAGTTGTGCTTGGGCATTGAAAACCCATGTTTGGGGTAAAATCCAAGTTGCCTAAATTATAATTGTCGTTCTGGTTTTTCATATTACAATTGATATTATTTCACCATTTGGTGATACACATGGTGTGTGGAGTTATTGATTATTATTATGATTGATAATTTTCTTTCATCCTTGGCTTGATGATATGAGGGCAAGGAGCATGTCACATGCATCATTATAGGTACCTAGATTTCACATGTCATGCATATAGCCATGCCATATGGTTCATTTCACTAATTTTCATTGCTTGATGTTCCTGTGATTGTTGAGTGATGCTGTGATAGTTATATTATGCTTGTATTGTTCTTTGTTGAGATTAAGTGATTTCTTATCTCAATTCATGAGGTTTATGGGCCCTCAGGTTTTAGGATGAGTAATTTACCTAGTCTAGGCATTATGTTGTAAATAAATGGGTGTCATTTCCAATGATAAGATGTATGGGAAATAATTCAATAGAAATGGATATCCATTATAAATTAAATCATGAAATCTAAAATGAATTGTTTGTAAATCCTTACCCCACCTTGTCATGTTTGTGAAAGGTAGAAGAGTGAAACTAGAAATTACATGTAAAATGAAACAAAATGTATACTTGAGCACTTATTGATACATAGTCATCTAAGTTGTAAGTTGGGGTAGTATTCCTTGGGTAGTGATTTTTATTATTTTCAACTTCTGATAGTGATTCTATATTTCTTATTAAGCTTTTTTTGAGGCATATGCTTGGAAATTGTAGAGCAATGCCACCACAGCATCCCCGTATCATGTGCTAGGAGGGTGGTGAAGACCATGCTCCAGACATGGTGGGCCATGAGCCGCCACTCTTACCTCCCAGAGTTCCACTCAAGGCACTGAATAATGTACCTAATTGGAGCACTGATCCCCATTTTCATAATAGTTTCCTACGTCTGATGCATTCTATGCATGGCACTCCACAACTTTCACCTGCAATGGATGGCCTGACTTGTGAGTTCCAGTAGCAGTATCCTCTTAAATTTTTAGGGGATGGAAGTCCATAAGCTACTGAGTCTTGGATGGAGGCCACCATATCTATCTTTGAGCATCTAAACATGAATCTAGAGCATAGGGTCAAGATTTCCACATACATGCTTTGAGATTCGGACAAGCACTGGTGGGATGTGATTATCCAAGCTAGTCATCATCAAGGCATGTTATGGGTTGATTTATAAACTAACTTATATGGTTAGTTCTTTCCTCAGACATTGAGATATGATAGATCCATAGAGTTCATTCATCTTGAGCAAGGTTCTATGTTAGTTAGGGAATATTCATCACGTTTCACGGAGTTTTAGTGCTTTGAACCGCTTTTAGCTGGTGACAATCTTTCACGTGCTAGACATTTTGAGGATGGGTTCTAGTATTCCATCCATATGCAAGTGAATGTCTTTCACTTGCCTAATTTTTCTGAGATATTCAATCAGTATATTATTACTATGTGCAACCTGAGGGAGTACAATAGTACCGAGTAAAGAGGATCAGTGCCGCGACAGACCAGTAGTTCTTCCGATGGCTGAAAACCTTCCATAAAGGTTTCTCATCAGGGATGTGACAACTAGAGTTCCCATTTAAATAAATCCAATGTTTTTCATTATTGTGGATGATGGTGGAACCTGAATCCTTATTATTATAGAGACCCAATGGTGTACTGGGCTTGTGTTCATATAGGGAATCTTTAGCATTTCTGTAGGTTCTTTCCACCAGCTTCGAGTAGAAAAGGATCCACACTCACTCCACATTCAGGAGTGATTTATTTTACTTCATATCAGGTGGGGAGTTGGAATAGAACCAATAAGTTAGGACAATGAGGAGGTCATGGATATTGTATCCAGACCCCTGATCACCACCAGCACCATCAGAGTAGTTATGATCGGGGTAGCCCATCTGTTGAATAAGGCCATGGATCAGGCCAATTGAATGCACTATAACCGATACCCAAGGATCAGGATATGGGACCATTTATAGTATAAGGTACTATTCTTGTAAAATATACTATATCATCTTCTTTATTTGATATAGGTGCTTTAATTTTTTTTCATCTATGTATCTATTGTGGAGAGTCTCATACTAGAGATACAATATTACTATGGTATAATGACACTAGATGCACTGTTGGGGGTACGAATAGAGGGTATATGCTACTTTAGGGATTTTACCCTTGAGGTAGGTAGTTAACATTTCTTATGGAACCTCTTTATTCTCAAGATGACATGATTCGATGTCATTATTGGGATGTACTAATTGGTTCACTATCATGATTTTAGACATTTCTACCACTAGAGGGTATAATTTACATCACCAGAGGGAAGCAATTATCTACATAAGGGTGAGAAGGATGTTCAGGATGGAAGAGCTAGACCAGAGCATCATGGGCTAGTTAGAGTGACATCCTAGATTTCAAATAAATTTATGGAGGATCAATGTTTACAACAAGGTGATTTCCCTCTATTAGTGGATCATTTCAGAATGTCTTTACCGACAATTTTTTTTTGGCTTACCTTATGAGAAAGGTAGAGTTCATGATTGATCTTGTTCCAGGAGTAGCTCCAGTTTTTATTCATCCATACAGGATGGAACCTACTAAACTTTAAGAGCTCAAGTGGTAGTTAGAGGATTTATAGGACAAAGGTTTTATACATCCAAATACATCCTCTTGGGTTTCACCCATGCTTTTTTCCAAGAAGGTGGATAGAACCTTATGTCTATGCATGGATTACAGAAGGTTAAACCAGCTTACATTCAAGAACTAATATCCACTACCTCAAATAGATGATCTCTTCGACTAGAACTAAGGAAAAAAGGTCTTCTCTAAGATTGACCTGATACCAGGTTATCATCAGGTATGAGTCAGGCCATCATACATACCTCAAACAACTTTCTATAGAAGGTATGGTCTGTATAAGTACCTTGTTATGCCGTTTGGTCTCACAAACATTCCTACAATTTTCAAGGCTATGATGAATGGGGTTTTCCACCCCTATTTTGACTCTTTTATTATGGTATTTGTGGGTGGAATCTTGGTGTATTATCACACTCATAGCGACCATGCCAAACATCTTGATATCGTTCGGAGTACATAGAGAGAGCATCATATTTACACCAATATTTTCAAGTTACACTTATAGAATGACAAATTCCACTTCTTGGGTCATATAATATCATAATCAAGAGTATTTGTTGACCCTAAAAAGGTTAGTGCTTTAGTTTACTGGTATCAGCATAAGAATGTCCTTGATATATGGATTTTCTTGGGGATGGAAGGATATTATAGGCATTTCATAAATGAATTTTCCCACCTTAATTCACCTCATATTGGTCTTACAAAGAAGGGTGTCATGTTTCCATGGCCAGAAGCATGTGAGAAATCCTTTTAGGAGATGAAATGGAGGCTTGTATCAGCACATATTCTGACTCTTCCAAAGCCAGGAATAGGTTATACCATCTTCTGTGATGCATCAGGAATCATCCTGGGAGTAGTTCTAACGTAGGAGGACAAATTAGTTACATACAGATCTTAAAAGTTGAGGAATCATGAGTGAAACTACCCTATTCATGACCTTGAGTTAGTAGTACTTTTCCATGCCTTATGTTTCTAGAGACACTATCTGTTAGGTGAGTGCTTTGTAGTGTACACAGACCATAAGATACTCAAATATATATTTTCTCAGCATGAATTGAACCTTAGACAATGGATATGGGTCAAATATCTACAATACTTTGATTTTTAGCTTACTTATATGCCTAGGAAGGGCAATGTAGTTGCAGATGTGGTGAGTTAGAAAACTCAAACACATGCCGTATGGGAAGCCAGTGATGCATGGAAGTTAATGGCCATATTTTATGAGATACATATAGGGTTATATGATAGTAATGAACAATATTATCTCTCATCCTTGAAATTTACCTCTTACCTCCTTGAGAAGGTGAGGGGTAGACAATTTTCTAATCCTAAAGGATTGGTACTCTGTGAGAGAATATCAGGAGATAACCCACCTCCGTATTGGTATTTAGATGGATATGAAATCTTGTGTATCCATGGATGTGTCTGGGTCCCTACAGATATGAGAGATGAGTTGATGAAAGAGTCCCACACTTATTAGTGGGTAGTTCATTCAGTAATTTACAAGATGCATTAAGATATGCAATGCCAGTATTGGTGGTGTAGGATGAAAAATTAGATATCAGGATTTATCACTAGGTGTTCCACCTATCAGCAGGTGAAGGTGAAGCACCAGAGACCTGTGGGCTTGCTACAACTGCTTCCAGTCCCAGAATAAAAATGGGAAGATGCATTTACATGGATTTCATAGTCATCTTACCTAGGTTTTCATGGGGGGGGGGGGTAGAGATGCTATATGGGTAGTCATTGACCGACTAATGAAATCATCCCACTTAATTCCTATTTGGGAGAATTTCTCAGTTAATGACCTGGGATTATTGTATATATGTGAGATCATATGAATACACTAGGTTCCTCATCCTATCATTTCAGATTGGGATTCTCATTTCATGTCATAATTTCATAAGGGATTACAAAAGGATATGGGAACATGAGTGATTCTAAGAAAAACAATTCACCTCAGACTGATGGACAATCAAAATGGACAATATTAGTTATAAAGGATATGCTCCGAGCATGTGTCCTTGATTTCGGCGGTTTATGGGAGAAACATATCCCTCTCTTTGAGTTTTTCTATAATAATAGCTTTTAGGAGACAATTCAGATAGTTCTTTTTTTGGCCTTATATGGTAGGACATACTGTTCACCCCTGTGCTGGCTAGAGGCAGGTGAGACAACCCTACTAGGTCCTCATCTCATTCAAGATACTTTAGAGTAGGTTAATCTAATCAGAAAGCATATGACTACTACTCAATATAGATATAAATATTATACCGATCACCATTGAATACCTATATATTTAGAGGCTGGGGATTGTGTTTTCCTTTAGGTATCACCTAGGCTTGGTCATAGATGGATATAAAAATAAGGGAAGTTATCACCTCATTTTGTAGGGCCTTTTAAAATTATGGAAAGAGTCAGACCGGTAGCATATCGGTTGTTACTACCTTATAGGTACCATGCCATACATGATATCTTCCACATCTCATAGCTTCTCCAATATCATGCTAATCCGTCTCATACTTTTTATCTTGAAGAAGTTGAGTTAGATGCTAATGCTACTTTTGAGGAATATCCAGTATGCATCATTGACCAGAGCACAAAGGATCTCCGAGGCTGGTCTGTCCCTCTATTATGGGTGCTATGGAAGCATGACCAAGTATAAGATGAGACTTGGGAGAGGGAAGCTGACGTATGTTCCCAATGGCTAGAATTGTTCTTAGATAGTGTTTCACCAACATTGGAAGTTGAACCCGAGGATGAGTTCTTTTAAGGGGGAAGACTGTAAAAACCCATTTTTTACTCAGGTATATATCCTTTAAAATTTGGTATAATTCCTTAATTTAGACCTAATATAGATGCCTAATGAGTTAGTAAAGGTATTAGAGGTGTTCAGGGAAAGTTCAATGCTTGGAACCCATATTTTTGGGAAAACTAGACATGTTTCATGGTTAGCGCATAGTTGGAACACGATTTGTCTAACCATGCAAATGGTCTATTCTCGGATAGAACTATATCATACAGTTGGTTCACAACTATGTGTCCTGACCATACAAGTGCCCCTTCTTTCTAGGTAACTTTGTGGACAAACAGTGCACTGTCTATTTTCTGGTTAAATTGTCCATTTCTACCTTAATGATCTATTAAGCCACCTCTTCTCCCATAATACATTTTCTAATGGGATTTACTTCCAGGGATCTAATTTTGGATTTTTTTGAAGGCCTAACCTAGGGATCAAATGATCTCCTTATTACAAGATCTGATCAAACTTCTATTTGTCATATTGGATGCACAATGATCTACTCTAATCCGAGCCAAATCAAGGGATGATACCATAGCAGGAGAGTCATACAAGCCTAAGGTAGGTGGTCTATAACTCATCCCTCAAGTTCATTGATTTTGGAATTGTCATTTGGGGCTCACTGATTTCATCGGGTGCCATTTATATAATTTATATGCCATGATTATAATCATTAAACCATATGGTTATGATCTTTCTATATATGTGATTAATTATTGGTGGTTATGCCTAAAAATCCATCCTTCCCATGTAGAATGTTATTCCATAATTGGATTTTTAGTATTTGACATGTTTGAGCCACCATTAAGGTGTAAATTTGTTTGAAAATTCTATGGGTAAGATTTTATATATTAAATGGATTGATTTATATTGGGAATTTCATAATGAAAACTACCATGTATTCTCACCACTTGACCCGCCTAAGGCAAGTGCTTAAAATTGAAAATTAAATGTGAAAGGGAAATTGGAAGGTATATTAAGTATATGAATTGACCAGATTAAATGTGAATTATTAATAGGTTTCATGTCCGTAGCACCCCTTCCCACATTAATGGAAGGTAACAGAATGAACCTTAATTATTGAATATTCTTTAAATGGAATTAATAAAGGTTGCATGCTACTTGGACTTGTTACACTAATGAATGGAAAGACTTGAAACAAATGGACTTATTGATTAATTGTGACTTGATTAAAAGGTTGAATGCTACTTAATCTTATCACACTAATGAAAGGAAAGGATTGAACCAAATGAAATATTACACGAATTAATAATTAAATAAGGATGACCTAACTCAAGCTTGCTTTGGATTCTTATCAGGGAATGCCTTGAGCACTCGAGAACCCCATTCCAATTCAAGGATATGACTTTATTAGGTTGAGAAATACCTATATCCCAATACTTGTATATTCTTTGGATTCCTGGTATGACACCATCAGATCCCTTCAATATTATTACAAGATGCCTTGGATACACTCCTTGGATATAGCATTGACAAGTACATGCCATGGTTAAATCCCATCGGGCCTAGTCATTAATTATCCCTATTTTACCCTGGAAGAAATCCTTAGACTTAGTAAGCATCTCATTGGGGAATTCCTTGGGCTATGCTCCTTGGATTACACTCTTACCCCATGACAGACTACATTCATTACTGAGTTGGTGACCCCTAAGGTCTATGTTGCCTTGGTTATTACCTTGGAACTTCATTATTAAATATCATTATTGTTCTTCTTGTTACAACTTAGAACCTACACTATTATTATCATGTGACATATTATAAACTTGTAACAATAAAATAACAGATTGGTTACATGTTTAGACACCAACCAAGGGCTAAATTAGGTACTTTGGTGTTTAGTTACATTGTAGTTATTTATGTTATATATGAATTCTTTCACACTATTACACTTCCATTACATGAGATAAATGTTATAGACACCATTGGTAGTGTCCCACTAAGATTTATCCCACACCCTCTCTAGGTGTCGTTTGGTACCTAAAGTATATTACATGGTTGTAGGTGTTGATAAAGAGAATCATACAACTTCAAACACTAGATTGCTTACTGTTTAGTATAGATCTTGATAGAAGATGACCGAGTTAGAGCTCAGGATGCTTGGGATAATCTTTTGATTTTTGTATACTTTTGTGAAACATGTTATTCCAGATGTCTTGTATCCATGTTTTATAGTTTTCTAGTGACATGACATATCATCATAAGTTTTTGTATGCTTGTATGTTATTCCATTTATTTTAGTTATTGTTACTGTTGTCTCTATTTTCCATTGTGCCATCCATTTAATTATATTGTTTCCACTATTTAGCTCTTTCTATATTCATTCGCTGCACTACACTTTGGTAATGAGGGAATAGTCTCCCCATGGACACACCCTAGGCCCTGGATGCTAGTTGGAAATCTAAAGAATTTGGGGAGATGTGCTTGAGGCCATGTGGCCCATCAGTCACGGGGTACCTAATAAGTGGCATTCAGGTCTGGGACATCACAATATTGTAAGGACTAAAGAAATTTTGAGATATCTCTTGATATTTATTCACATTGAGGAATGAGATCAAACTTATACAATATAAGATGGAATCAAGATTCACTATTGATCTTACTTCATATAGGCACTATCACACCCGAACCTTTGAAATTATTTTATTTTTATTATTTTATCTGGCTGGAAATATTTTTTTGAGTTGTGGGATAAGCTTGATTGAAATTTTTTATTTTTGATAATAAATAAAGGTTTTAGGTTTGCAGTTCCCGATGCACGAGTAAGGCATGGTTGAAGCCAAATGACTTCACTGAATCACCATGTGACCTACCCATTTCATAATTAATTAATTAATTAATAAAATGAATGATAAATTTGAAACACAATAAAATGAGAAAAAATGAATTAAGAATGGTTTTAATAATAATGATAATAATAATAATAATATCATTTGAGATTATTATTATTATTATTATTATCATTTATAATATTTTAATTGATAATATTATTATGTCTATTATTATTAGCATTTTATTAAGTTGATTATTATAAAGTTGATTATTATTTAGTTTATTATGTTATTATTATCTTATTATTATTATTATTAGTTTTTGTTTTATTTTATTTTTATTTGAGTTTTGATTGGATTTCCACCACCCCCTCCTTCTCTACCATGCATTCACACCCCTCCCCTCATCACACAACACCTCCTCCATGGAAACCATCCCTGCGCGCATGCCTTTGGCACCCACCTCCCTGCGCGCTGTTGGCTGGCGACCCCCTTTCCCCTTCCTTGGACCATAGTGCAGCTCTAAAATGGTGTGAAACACCCCCCTCACACTGCCTTATCCCTACCAGCTAGCCGACTATGTCACACCGCCTCTTCTGCTTGCTGCATGACCCACACCCACCGACCTCTCCTCCGACGCACACACCTTCCCCTGGTAAGATCATGCTTCCTCTTTATTAAGGGTTTAGTATATATTTCTTTGGGGTTTTAGGTTTATAATAGTTAGGGGATCAAATTTAGGTTTTAATATTGGTTATTCCTGTTCAATCTTGTGCATTAGAGTTTAATTTGGTTCGCTTGTGGTTTAGATTAGGTGCAGTTGAAGATTCACACAAATTTTGGGGAATTATTCACCCTAGGTAGGTGTTCCATCTATAAACATTCTTTGATGAGTTAACTTTCTTGCTTAATTTTTTATCATGTTATTTGAATTACAATTTGGGTGCACAAGTTTTTTTTGAAAGAGATTATTAAGTGTTTGATTTTTATATGGAAAGTTTATGTGAAATGGGGTGTGTTGTGATGTAAACCCATTTGATATTACTTGGTGGTGATTTATAACTTGTGTAATTGGTTTATTATATTATGTAAGGGATGAAAATCATATTTTGGTATAGTTTTCATGTGTGGTTTATTTTAAAAGAGAAACTTGGGTGAATTTTTGGGTGGAAAATCCTTGTGGTATTTTTGAAAATTTTCTTATAGATTGTCTAAATGGTTTATTGAGTTGTTTGGGCTATGAAAACCATGTAGGTAAATGTTTTGGTAATGTTTTTATGAATTGTGAAAAAGGTTAATTAAATATTTCTTGGGATTCCAATTTTGTTTTTCTATGGCATTGGGGTACATTTAGCCTTGAAATAGGGTTTTTCAATTGATTTTTGTGTGAAAAATCTTGTTATACTACTTGAAGTTGTTTTATGGAAAATTTAAATGGTTTATTGAGTTACAAAAAGGGTGAAAAAACATGTTGGGTAATGTTTGGTGTGTTTTTAATTTAGAAATAGTTTTTTTATGTGAAAATGATATTTTATAACATATGGAACTTTTTTGATCACAAAGAGGGAAATCCGAGTACCTAGGGGGGAAAACTAGGACTAGTATGCTGGTGATTCGGAAGTGGCCTTATCCTAGTTTCAATTAGCAAGATTGAATATAAAAACACTAACTAAAAAATGATGATTTATTGGAGAACACTATCTTAGGGGTGTTTTCCCTACTAGTGTCTCATGCACGAGAAATTAGATCATTATGGTTCCTATTCCACATTTCACTGAGATACGATGTGCCTAGTGTCCCATGGTCAGCTAGTGCCTAGGGGTATTCCTGGGACTAGTTGTCAATGATTATTTTCACTTACTATCGGTATACGGTGGGTTGGGTTGAAATTTTTTAAAAGCAAGTGGGTTGTCTTTAAAATGACATTCTTTAAAACCATTTTATTTAAAATTGAATTATTTGAAACTATTTTATATTTTATGTTGCACTCATTCAAAATTGTATTGATTTAAAGTTATCCAATTTAAAATTGTCCTAGAATTTCATTAATTATGAAGCTTTACAGTTTATTTTTCATCTAATGTTTAATGCATGGAATCTTTTATCCAGGTGGTATCATACTGGGCTTTGGGTTACACCCTATATACACCTTTGGGTGTATGCAGACTTTGTTGTCTTTTGTTTCAGGTTAAGGAAAGACTTCAGTGTTGTCACTTTGAGTTTCTTGTGGATTTCAGTGTGGATCTTGGTGGTGGTGGATTGAGGATGTGGTTCCTCTCATCACATGGAGTTTTGGTATAGAGTTTTGTTTCCCTTATGTTGTAGTAATTTTGTGGTTTTTTCTAAAGTTTTAAATCTTTATTTATGAAAGTTGTTAAGGGTGCATTTGGCTAAATTTTTTGGATGTGAATTTATAGTTTTTGTTGGTATTTTTAATATGATTAAATCTGTTAAATCATTTCCTCTAATTATATTTTATACTCGGGCACTTATTCCAACCTGTGGGTATTGGGAACGCCCTTTGGGCCTTACCGTAGACCAGGTTGGGTGCCAGGTTGGATGACGACCTAGCTTGGTTCGTGAAAAAATGGTATCATAGGAAGGTTTGATCATTTGGTTCATGCTATTTGGGAAAGAGTCTAGATAGAACAGATCTAGGATTATTGGGACTTGAGGAACTGGTTATGAGTAAGGTGCCTGGCCAGCACACCTCGTGACAAGACTCAAGTTTCCAGGGGAAGTCAGGTTCTGGGTGAGTCTTTTGGTTATTGTGGTTTGTTGATGTTTGGAAAATGAAATGAGAGTTGGGTAAATAGTCCTAGTGAGCTTGTAGGGTCTAGAAAGCCATGTGGATCTAGGGATGTAGTCCCAAAACACTCTCTATAATGGTGGTGTGACTATCATATGACCACCAACCTTATGTCTGAGTCACCCATTGACACTAGTTTCCATCATTTTGAGAAGCATCTTGTTCATATTTGGGTTTTGGAAATCATTTTTAAAAGACTTTATTTTTTAGTCATGGAAACTTGGTTTTAAAGTAAAAAAATTACTTGGTTTTGAAAGGGTGGAAATGAATATTCAGAATTATTTTGAAGAAAAGGATTAGGAAAATGGATTTTTAGGAGGTGGTTTTTTGTGTAAAATGGGATTAGATTTTCATACTATAAAATTTTGGTTTAATGACATTTATTGTTTTGATAATAAAAATTATTTTAATGAAGGTTTTTTGAAATCTATTTGAAATAGAATTTTCTAAACTATTGAAAGGTGT
Organism: Viscum album; assembly: GCA_963277665.1. Classification (NCBI taxonomy): domain Eukaryota; kingdom Viridiplantae; phylum Streptophyta; class Magnoliopsida; order Santalales; family Viscaceae; genus Viscum; species Viscum album. Next base: position 371,583,056 of record OY728137.1, read on the forward strand.
TTGAAATGATATGACATGTATTGGAAGTTATGTGTGGATTTTTTCATGAAACCAAAAGTGTTTTTAAATGGGGTGAAATTTTTTGAAATTAATTTATAATATTTGAAATTGGGTTTTTATTTAATGGTTGGTGCCTTTCTAAAAAGGTTTGTGAGATTTGAATTGTGTTTTGATTTCATCGTTAGCAGTTTTGAAAAATAGAAAGTGTGGGGTAAACATCTTGGTTTTGAAAAGTGGAAAGAATTTTTATTTTAACCTTTAGTATTTCCATGGATTATCAAATGCATTGGATATGTGTGGAAAGAGTATGAGTGCATGGTTCGGTACAGAAAATATGCATGTGTGAGAATTTATGGTGTACCATTGGTTGATGTGTAGCCCGCCAATCAGGTTTTATTTTCGATAGTGTTTTTGAGAGAAAAAGGTGTGGTGTGACTTTTTTGTATTTTTGGGAATGATATTTTTTGAGGCATTTTAGGCCTAATAATCCTTTCTAGTTTACTTGTGTCTTGAGTTTGAGTTCTTGCTGGTAAGTAGGTGTGAAAAGTGCGGTTAGTGGGTTCTTCTGAAAAGTACCTCAGGAAGCCTGGAGGTGGTTCCCTTTGTGTATTCAACGTTGGATTGTGATATGTTCAGGACGATGGACTAATTTAATTGGGTCCTTGTACCTTTTCCTCACTGGATAGTGTACGCCCCCATAAAGATCTAGTGCACGGTTAAATTACGACTGTAGGTGATTCTTTGTGGTAGGATCTTCTAGTTGATCAGTGTGGGAACCTTATTCTTCTTGAATATTAGAATATGAATCCACCACTCTTTTTTGCGGTCTATTGGGTCCTCTCATAGTAGGATAGTATATGTGAGAAGATTTGAAAGAAATTTTGGTCTCTTGGGTTGCCGGGGTTGTTGATTGGGGAGTTCAACATTGTCAAGTCTGTAGGTCATGTCTGGAAGTAGTGAAGGGAAATCCAATGGGGAACGTGGTAATCAGTTTGGGTGGTTGGTATTGGATATTATCTTAAAAAGTTCTTTGGATCTTCCATTTATTTTATCTAATCAATAGTTCATGATAAGATGCATGTGTACTAAATCTGGTCGTGAGAGGCTGTTATGGCTGCTCAAGGTAATCTCACACTATTGGGGACTCGGTTCAAGGTTACCCTTCTTATAATATCTATTTTGGTTGTAAGGTTCATGTTCATTGACATTCTGTAGTGTGGGTTCCCTTTTAAATGTAAGGGTGAATTTCAAGGTACTTTTCAAACTTCTATTTCAACCAAAGCGTGTTACTTTTTGAGGAATTTAGAATCTCTATGTTTCAGAAGGGGGTGTCTTCCAAGTGTTCTCCCTCCCAATTTTTTCCATTCAACATAAAAAGTGGAAAGGAATGTGCATTTTCTAATCCCCTTTTTGGTAAAGTGTAGTGTTTGAGTAAGTGGGGCCCGAGGTGTGTTGCGTTCTAGTGGTTCTATCTAGGATGTGGTGTAGTTTCTTGTGGTACCATAAAAAAGTTCTATTTGGGGTTTCTAATGCCTTACTACAAGGAAAGTGATTCTTTGACCACAAGATCTCTAACCATAGGTCCTGGAGTGAAGATGGCGCTCAGTTAGGAGAACCCCCATGGTGTGAAAGGTTTGTATTTGAGTTTTGTTCTTGATCTGGGAGATGGAGATAGTTTAAGACTATGGTTTAGTTGTTTTATTTTAATTTTTCCTGTTTGGTGGAAGGAGGTGTGAGGAACTCATGTCCACATTATAACCCATTTGGGTGTAAGAATTTATCATTGTTTATAAGAAGGTATATTAATTTTGTTTCCTTACAATCCTAGTGGTTGTGTTCCACCAAATATGGGTTTTCTTTTAATGCCCCCTACATGGCCCACACTTATAAATCAAGAGTATTTGGATTTGTGTTCTTTTAGGGGAAATAAACCATTGGGACGTGACAATGGTGGTCTTTTTGGTCCATTTTATGGCCCCCTCCCCACCGCTCCCCTCGTGGTGGGGGTTCTTGGTATGTACAGCGAAGCACTCCAGTTCGAATAATCTGGCCAGTTTTATGGTGGGGAGACCCACTGTGGGTCTCATTGAATGTTCTACTAAAATGAAATGGTGTTAGTCTATTCTTTTTGGTGGGGAGTCTGTTCGTGCCTCCCCATGTTAGTTTCCAAGTTTTGCCTTTGGTTTAGGCTATTTCTTTTGGTGGGAAGTCCGTTTGGGCCTCCCTGTGTTAGTGATTAGGATTCATTGTTTGTTTCAGGTGGACTTCTTGAGTTCATAAAGAGTGTTCAAGGTGTTTTATCTTGGTATATTTAGTGGTGAATTGTTAAAGTTTCTATCTTTCGATTATCAACTAGAGAGGTCTTTAATTTTGGGGACGGGAATCACTTGGTGAGGAGTGCATTTTGGATCTTACAAGTCAATTTTTTAAATCTTTTCTTATTGTTGGTAGTGTCCTTGTTTTTCTCTCATTTTTTGTTTTTTGGAAACCCCTTTGAACTAAGATTTTGTACTGGTTCTATCCTCTAATCAGTCTTGGAATATATTTCTAGGGGCGAAAAGATTTATGGTGGGGATAATTGTCACACCCATACCTTTTAAATGATTCTATTTTTATTATTTTATCTAGATTGAAATATTTTGTTGAGTTGCGGGCTGATCCCGATTGAAATTTTTAGTTTTTACTGATAAATAAAGGTTTTAGGATTATCAGCACCTGACGCATGGGTAGGGAATAATTGAAGCTGCATGACTTTGCTAAATCATTGTGTGGCTTGCCCAAGGCATGACTAATTAATTAATTAATTAATTGAATAAATGATAAAGTGGAAACATAATAAAATGAGAAAAAAATGAATTAAGAATGGTTTTAATAATAATAATAATATTAATATAATTTGAGAATATTATTATTATTATATTGGATAATATTTTAATTAAGAATATTATTATTGTTATTATTATTAGCATTTTATTAAGTTGATTATTATAAAGTTAATTATTATTTTATTTATTAAGTTATTATTATCTTATTATTATTATTATTATTATTAGTTTCAGTATTATTTTATTTTTATTTGAGTTTTTTTTACTTTCCCCCACCCCCTTCTTTTATACCACACATGCACACCCCTCCCCTCATCACTCATCACCTCCCCCATGGCTGCCCTCCCTGCGCGTTTGCCTCCGATGCCCCGCCTCCCTGCGCATTGTTGGTCGGCGACCCCCTTCCCCCTTCCTTGTTCTATTTCGTAGCTCCCACTTGGTGCACAACACCCCCATCACGCCGCCTTCTCCCTCCCGGCCAACCAGCCATGTTGCGTATCCTCTTCTCTTTTTTGCGTGACCCACACCCACTAGCCTCTCCTCCGACGCACTCACCTTACCCCAGTAAGATCATACTTTCTCCTTGTTAGGGTTTTGGTATTTTTTCTTTGGGGTTTTAGGTTTTCAGAAGTTAGGTTGTCAAATTTGGGTTTTAATCTTGGGTATTCTTGTTCAATATTGTGCATTAGAGATTAAGTCAGTTCTCTTGTGGTGCAGATTAGGCTCAATTAAAGATTCACACAAATTTTGGGAATTTTTTCACATGAGGTAGGTGGTTCTATCTATAAAAATTATTTGATGAGTTAACTTGCTTTCTTAGTTTCTTTTGCATGTTCTTTAAATTATATTTTGGGTGTGAATGTTGTTATTGAAAGAGATTAATGTGTGTTTGATTTTTATATGGCATGTTTATGTGAAATGGGGTGTGTTGTGATGTAAACCCATTTGGTATTACTTGGTGGTGCTTTATAACTTGTGCAATTAGTTTATTATATTATGTAAGGGATTTAAATCACATTTTGGTATGGTATTAATGTGCGGCTGATTTTACAAGAGAACCTTAGGTTTATTTTTAGATTGAAAAGCCTTGTGGTGTTTTTGAAAATTTCATTATAGATTGTCTAAATGGTTTATTGAGTTGTATGGGTGGTGTGAACCATGTAGGGAAATGTTTTGGTAATGTTTTTATGAATTGTGAAAAAGGTTTATTAAATGTTTCTTAGGATTCCAATTTTGTTTTGATATGGAATTGGGGTGCATTTGGCCTTGAAAGAGTGTTTTCAAATAGATTTTTTCATACAAAGTCTTGTTTTACTACTTGAAATTGTTTTATGGAAAATTTAAATGGTTTATTGAGTTACCAAAAGGGTAAATTTTTTTGGGTATTTTTTGATGTGTGTTTAATTCATAAATGGTATTTTTATGCACAAATAATATTTTATAACATGTGGAACTTGTTTGAGCACAAATAGGGAAACCCGGGTACCTAGGTGGATAGACTTGGACTAGTATGATAGTGATTCAGAAGTGGCCTTGTCCTAGTTTCACTTAGCAAGATTGATGATGAAAAAACTAACTAAATAACGATGATTGACTGGAGACCACTAGGTTATAGGTGTGTTCCTTACTAGTGGATCATGCATGAGAATGTAGATCATTGTGGGTCCTATGCCACATTTCACCGAGATACAATGTACCTAGTGTCCCATGGTTAGCTAGTGCCTAGGGGTATTTTCATGACTAGTGCTCAATTATTATTTTCACTTACCATCGGTATATGGTAGGTTGGGTTGAAAATTTTTAAAAGCAAGTGGGTTTTCTTTATAGTGACATTCTTTGAAACTATTTTATTTAAAATTGCATTCTTTGAAATTTTTTTATATTTTAAGTTGCACTCATTCAAATTTGTTCTGCTTTAAATTTATTCATTTTAAATTTTTCCTAGAATTTCCTTATTTATAAAGTTTTCTAGTTTATTTTTCATATAATGTTTAATTCATGGAATCTTTTATCTGGGTGGCATTGTACTGGGCTTTGTCTTACACCCTACATACACCTTTGGGTGTATGAAAACTCTGTTGTCTTTTGTTTCAGGTTTAGGTAAGATGTCAGTGTTGGTAATTTGAGTTTCTTGTGGATTTCAGTGTGGATATTGGTGGTGGAGTCTTAAGTATGTGGTTCCTCTCATCACATAGAGTTTTGGTATAGAGTTTTTTTTATCTTATGTCATAGTACTTTTTTGGTTTTGTCTAAAGTTTTAAATTTTATTTATGAAAGTTGTTAAGGGTGAGTTTGGTTGAAATTTTCAGATTTTAATTTTTAGTTTTTGTTGGTCCTTTTGATATTATTAAATTGGGTAAATAATTTTCTCTTATTCTTTTTGATAATCGGGCACTTATGCCAACCCGTGGGGATCAGGAACGCCCTTTGGGCCTTTCCGCGGACCGGGTCGGGCACCGGTTGGATGGCGACCCAACTTGGTAATTATTAAGGGCGTATTTTGCTAAATTTTTTAGATCTGATTTTTTAGTTTTTTGGTCTTTTTAATATGATTAGATCAGGTAAATAATTACATATCATTATTTTTGATACCTGTGAACTTGTGACAACCTACGAGAATCAAGAACGCCCTTTGGGCCTTGCGCAGATCAGGTTGGGCGTTGGGTTGGATGGAGACCGAGCTTGGTTTGTTACAGGAGACAACCTATTCTAGTATTCATAAGGGAAAATCCTAGTTAGTTCCAAAGCTTTAACATCATTTTATATATTATTATTATAACTATTTAGTTCCCTGAATATGAGTATAAGGATATTCCCTTTCTCAAGATATTTATTGACAATAAAATAATAGTTATGTGTGAGTGTGATAAAAACCATTATACACCCTCAATGTAATCATCCATCTCAAAGGAAAACCTCATTGAAAAACCATGGTATCCTTTATATTTATTTTTATTATTTATATCATAAAAATGAAAACTAAAATTGAATAGATAAAAATAGATAGATATATTCACTATAGAAGTGTAGAATTAAAAAATAATAAAATTTTATTTTTCCAATAAATTAAACACACTGATTCACTCCCTCTAAGTGTAGGAAAGATACCAAATGATCCTATAAAGTTTTATTGGAGCCTAATTTACACCTAAAATTGGATTCATTATTTTTTTGAGTTTTTATTCTCAAAATATCATGAAGTGCATAATTAGAAAAGATGTGTTAATGGATGATCATAATTCTATCTCTACCAAGAACCTAAAGAATCTATAGAGGAAAGAGATTTAAAGAATGAATAATACTTCCCTCTTAAATAAATATTAAAAATTTACAATTTCCCATCATCTAGTGATCAAGATAAAGATATATCTTGCATGGAAGATGAAGAACTGGTTGTTAAATCAACTACCAAGAAGTTACACAACCTTTATTCCTTATATGTTTTAAATAATTTATGTGATCAAGAGGTAACTGGAGTTTATTTCCAATAATATACTCTAAAAGATCCAAGTAATAGTGGGTAAGTTCAAAATTATGAGTATTTACATGATAAATCAATTTTTTCTATAAAGGAAATCTTGCATAACTATTCCAAGAAAATAGTTAATTTTATTTGTGAATATTTTTGAAACATATTTAAGGTGATCAATCAAATTGAGTATTATTAATTTTTTTATATAATTCCTTGCAACAAAGATCATTAATTTATCTAAATCTCTCTAAAAAATTTGTATCTATAAGTTTCATAAATAGGGTTCTATAAAAAAGGTGCTCCAAATTTCAGAATGAGTGGATCAATACTATCCAAGAGAAGGAAGAATCCAAGAAAGGTCTTGAGGAAAATAACCCTAAATTAAATGAATTTATTACTACCAAGAACGAACAACTTTAAATCAATTCCAATAAGGTTAATGATATTGAAAATATATTGTATAAAATAGACAAAATGCATGAATATTATGTTGAGAAGAATAAAATGGATTGTGGAGAAAAAAATAAAACTTGTGGAATATGAGAAAATATCATCAATTTGAAATGTTTCAAGTTGGAAGTTAGACTATAAAACAAGAAATTTTTTCAAGATAAGTCTTTAAAATGATTTTATAAAAGATATTTCACTACACTTAGTTCCAAGGAAGATTATTATGTTGAAAGGTGTACATCTTGTTGAAATAAATCCTTAAATTTATTCTATAATAATTCCTTATAATTATTAATGAGATTGGTACAATCCATTTTGGAAAAAAAATCTTATACTCATGTTGTTTTTGTAAATAATTCAAGTTCCAAATCAAAATTTATGCAAAAATGGATGAATTAAAATGAAGAAGAACCCACCACTACATCTATAGTGGATGAAAAAAGTGTAGAATAATCTTTATTCCAAAATAATCCCATAGGTATAGAGATATTGTAAAAAAATAGCCACCCATGAAATCTATAGAGAATATGTGTGAAATAATAAGATCAATGTTTGTGGACCATTGTTTTTCATGTAGAAGATTTGGTCACAAGGATCCAAATTATTGGAAATATATTCAAACCTATAAATTTCAAAGAAATAGTATATCAAGGGGAGAAAAGTTAAGTTGATGCAAATAAGATAATACAAAGGTAAAAATATATCAATATTTAATAGATTTGAAAGTTTGAATAATATCTATGGAATTTGAAACTAAATTGGTCACTATGTAGAAGAATTATTTTGAAAATAAAACAAGAGTTTGTCTAAATTACTTTAAGTAAGAATACCAAAAAAAGATAAAACATTATAGTAATACTTGTGTTATAAAAAAAGAAAAACTATATTAAAAAGAAACCCAATAAGTCTAAAAAATGCATCATAAAAGATGACCTGCTTCTATTTTGGAAGAATATGACACATTATGGATTTTTAAAAGAAGGAAATATGTGTTAATGTTTATGGAATTAAATATATAGAAGAATGAAAAATATCTCTAAGAGAAAATAAAAATTATTGGTTCATGAAAAGTATTTATAGGAATCTATGTGATAGATATAAATAAGCTGGGAACATTCCTAAAAAATAAATGATCATATGGATAGCTCAATTGGAAAAAACAAGGAATATTGAAAAAGAATAAGTAAAACAAATTTATAAAGAAAAACAAGTGATTCCTCAAGAATAAAATAAATTTTATGAGAAGTTTTCAATGGATGATAACCTGGAATCTTATGAGGTGTTGTGTGGGAGGTGCAAGCTAGCTAGGAACAACTTAAAGGACCCACCAGTGTAAGAAGAAATATTAAAAAAAAATAAATCTATGAATAATAATTTCTTGTTATTTGATAACTAAAAAAAGAATAATAAACTAAATAAGTAATTTTTTGAACAAATAAAGAAGTCCATGCTACCCATGAAGTTTAATAATTAGAAATATAAGGAATTAACCATAAAGATTTATTCCAAAACTAAAGCCAAAAGGAATGGAAGAGTATCTTGGTTGAGAAGAAATTCTCAAACTTTTTTCTATTAATAAATATCAAATAAGTTCCATCTTGTTCTAAAATTATTTATGTTGTATTTTTTACTTTTATTAAATGTAATTAAAGGTGATGTGAGTTATTAGGGGGAGAACTAAAGAAAATGATCATGTTTTCAAAAATAGATAGCATATATTAAGACACCATATTGGAATTGATCTCAACATTTGATATTATAAAATTTATTTTATTAAAATATTTACCTTTATAAAGTTAATGTGTAGTTTATCCCTTAAGGGTGATAGAATTTGAGAAGTTTACAGAACTGTTATTTCTTGAAAATTTGTAGTTTTTAGAAAGTTCTTGATAAAGTGTCATAAAAAAGTATGTATGGATACTATATAATTATTGTTTTGAAAGATAAAATCCAAATATTTAGGGGGTTATGTTTATTCAATAAATGGCATAAATTTGAAGAAATTTGGAGAATTTTTAGGTCTGATTTCTAAAGATTAAATCCTACCAACTGTTTCTAAAAGTTTTAACCTATGTGTTGTGATGAATGCAGGGTTTTAGGTTGTAAAATTTATCATGAGAATATATTTATCAATTATAATCAATTATATCATATTGAAAATGTTTAAAAAACTATTTAAAAAATAATTTTTAGTTGGTATCATATTTTTGTTAATTATAGATAACATTTTTGTCTAAATTTGAACCTCTTGTTTTCTACACTGAACATGGATAACCTAGACTTAGAGTGGAATAATTTATGGAACATAGCTTTAAGTGAATTTATACCACCATATATTTAGTATATTTGTATTTATTTTTAATAATGGGGAGAGAGAAGAAAATGGGATGATAGAGAGAAATAAAAATATGAAAAGGTTAAAGAAGTAAATAAGAAGAAATAAACAAGAAGAACATATTGACATACCATTTCCAATATTGATGATGAAAACAAATCCAAATGGGGATATTTTCAGACCCAATTTGTGATGTTTTATATATTTTCTCAATAATTTCAAAGGAAATATGTATGATGTAAATATATATTGGTGAATAAAAACTTGAAAGATTCATAGAGTTCCCAAGCTTATTGAAAAAAATAACACTAGAGTTACTAAGAAATGAATTATTATGTTTGATGAATTGTGGATATTATATAAATATTAAAGAATTTTATTTAAGCTTGGAAGTAAATAGAGTTATGACTATTACTTATATAGAAAATAAAATACGATATGTTTCCCTTGGATATTATTAGAGATCCATTAACATGGTAATGTTGATTTAGTTTTAAAGATGTTGTTGGTTGGTATTATATGTGTATAACTTGTTAAAGTAGATTTTAATAATTAAAACTTGAAGAAGATATACGAGAGGATTTATTTTTATAAAAGGAAAAAAGAAAAAATGGTTCATACCACAAGCTATCATCAACCAAGTAGCCATACATGAAAGAGACAACAACCAAACTCAAACACAACACTGATGAGAGAGACAATAGAGGCGCATCAGAGGAAAATCATGACACGAGTCAGTACTGGGTAGGAGTATAGCCATCGTTTGGGGAGAAACCATGGAATTTAAGGATATATATATATATATATATATATATATATGTGAACTAAATCCATATTATTGTTATACACTTGTTCAATCTTGTATAGTAGGTATACAACCTATATGAGATGCATAGATGCTAGGAGGTTGGTTATTAATAGTTAATGATCAGGTGCTTCTTCTCTACACTAGCTATCAATTAACAAACCATTACATAAATTGAAATGTATGAGAGTTTCACTCATTAATGTGATGCATGAACTGGAAAAACCATTAAATCAGGAATTGTAACTCTTAATTTAATGTATGTATCACTGGGGAGTGTCATCTATCCTATATATAAACCAATTCCATGAAATGGTAGTGGGTGTAGATTATTGGTCAAACCTCTTAGACTCCCAACACTCTCATATTCTATATCCTTATAATGTTGAGGTACTAGCACACTGTGGGTGGATGGGAGTCCATCTCATGAGATAATAGATTCATCTTGGCCCATATATATATGTAGAGGTGGGAGTATTTTATCTACCACTTTGGTGGTCATCATAAAACACATTAGTTAAAGCTCAATAAGTTTGAATAGTATTCTTTGATGAACTATACACTTTTTATAGGATCTTCATTTCTATTTATTCATGTGGTTTCATATTTATTCCATGGATATCTTGGGATTTTTTGATTTTTTTTCTTTTTATACGATGATTAAATGTAAATAAAATCCAAAAAACCCAATAGTGGTATCAAAGGGAACCATATTATTTGTTTATGAAATTACATATGAGAAATTAAAAATACTATAGAACAAAGAATCATGTCAAACATCGAAAAAAATTTCTTAGCACATCAATATGTTATAGGTTCAACCATTTTTATTCATGTGATAAGTGTTAACACATGAAAAATGGCCATCCAATATTCACTATGGCATGGTGAGGAATCCATTTTGGTAGTTATGTTAAGCATTAACTCATAAAAAACAGTTGGTAAATTTTTATCAGGATGTGGTGTGTATGCCATTTTACACAGGTGAAGTGATTGTTCAAAACCACATTAGAAAGAACACCATGACATGGTTTACACCATGGTAGAGTGATTTACCCTGACACAGTCTAGCTTTTTAAAGGCAACTGACCATGGTTACTACTATAACCTAGCACTGTCCATGGTGCTTTGGAAAAGTTGTTTTTCAAAATTTTCAATTATATATTGAATTAATATTTTATAAATGGTTTATAAATTATAATAAAATGAATTTCAAGGATATTTTTTAGTCAATAAAATTTTAATTAATTAATTAATTATAAAGAGTTTATAATTAATTAATGAGTTTTTATAAAACATTATATAATTAAATATTTCTTAAATATTAATGGTAAATATTTTAAAAAATATCTTTTGAATTCATATGGAAAGTTTATGGATTATAAATAAAATGGTTTATTTTTTAATCATAAAATGTTAATTTGTAAAATGTTTATAATTTACATAAATGGGATGGAATATAAAATTATTTATAATTATTTTGAATTATTCAAAATTAATAAGGTCTTATTTGAAATTCCAGATAGTGAATAATATGAATAAGTTTTTATTGAATGTGAATATAAAGTATCTATATTCATAATTATGGAATATTCATAAGCTGAATTCTAGATTGAGTTAGTCTGGATGTTCTTAAAGCACCTAGATACACCTGATAATAGGATGTTAAATCTTGCTACTTATATGATTTGAGGACCATACAAGCATTGGTGGGATATCCCGGAGAAGGACTGGTGGTAAGAGGATTTATCTTGGAAGGATTTTAAAGAAAAGTTTTTGAGACAATTCTATCTAGAGAATTGAAGGAATGAGAAAGCTCATGAGTTCATGCACCTAATATAGGATGGTATGTTAGTGATAGGATATTATGGATGCCTCAAATACCTACAATGCTTTGCTCCATCCATTATAGTTGATGAGATCACTAGGGTGAGGTGTTTTCAAGATGGAATTTGTTATGAAATTAGGTCTCAAGTGAACATATTTCATTTGAGTAGATTTTTGGACATGATGAATCAGGCTCTCATCATAGTAGGGAACCTGAAAAGTTTAATGAGTGATGGATATGTAGTTTCAATAGGGAAATCTTGGAGATCTTCATTTGGAAACAAGTTGAGATACTATGGTAGTTACCATTAGGTATGTAGTAGGAAGAGTATCTAGGGGAGTGGAATTATGTCTCATGATCATGGTATGTTGCAGCACTTTTAGTGTGATAGGGATGGCTACAAGCATCCTCAGTTTCTTTAACTCACTATGGAGTGTCGTGATTGTAGAAGGTTAGTTCATCTTTAAAGGTTTTTAAGAGGCCTACTACAATAGAGAAATGGAATGGGATCAATATAGGTACCTAAGAAAGGGAGGTACTCAGTTACCCCTCAACAACTTGGTAGCTGGAGTTCCACCATATGTTCAGGATGAGGTAAGGGATGTGGTACCCAACAAATGAGAAACAATATAATTCAGAGGGGAAAACATAGGGGAGTCAAAATAGGGATCAGGTTAGAGGGGATATTTAGATGCATGATAGGTAGTCTACTCTAGCTATCTTGGATACATGAGCATCTATCATTAGATTTATTATTCTTATATCATCTACCCTTTCTTGTGTTTTATTGATACATGATTATTGAATCCATTTTTATCTACTAAATTTTCTAATGGTTTGGGTTTGGTGGTGGTGTGTTTATATGGTGTTATGAAAATCAATAAACTATTGGGAGTAAAGTCATAGGATATTAAATTTTATAAAGAATGTTCTTTAGAAATTGGTCATGACTATTTTCTTTGGGAGTTTCTTGTGATAGAAATTGTAGGTTTAAAATCAATTATTTGTATGGATTGTCTTGTTCTATACTGGGACCATATGAAATTTTATTGGATTAGATTTACCATTCTATCTCCATAAGGGATAATCTATACTTACCATGGTGAGTGGGATCTTCCGGATGGCCATACAAGACCAATTTAGTGTAGATTGGATTGTCCCAAAAATTAGATATAAATCTTTATTCTAATGATAGTGAAATATAGTTGGATTATTTTCCTCTAATTATAATCCATTTTAGTAAGTTTTTTCTAAATAATTATCCATATTACCTATAATGACCCAAATTTTTTAATTATATTTGTTTCCTAAATTTGTGTGTTATTTTATTTTATACTCAACAAAACTATATCCTTTAATTAATGAAGTGGGTATAATTAAAATGAGACCATTGGGTTTCAACTGTTATATGACCATTGGTCAATATGACAATTGGAAACTATAATCTTAACGTTGTGTTTTTATAAATGCAGTTATCTTGGTTAATTGATACAGAAATAATATTGAATGACCTCATCCATTAGAGTCGGGCTACATGAATCCCATCTGTCAGAGCTTGGGAAGGAGGTATCATCACTGGGCTTTGCTCTAAACCAAACCCAATCTAAACTTCAACATGTGAAGCTTGAATGAAATTGCCTATGGGAGAAGTTCAAGCTGATAAAAGTCATTACTCGGGCAATGTTGTTCGAACCGCCCCAAGATTCTATCACCATAGCACACCTTACACTTAGGTCCTATATTGGTGTTATAAGGGGCTATGTAATGAGACCTTAGCTACTTTGTGTAATCTTTTTATATAAATAAAATTTTTATTTATTATTATGGAAATGTTTGTGAATTTAAAATATCCAGATAAATATAGGATGTATATTATTGATGAATTTAGGGAAAAGGGGTATTTTAAAATATTTTTGTATTGTTTAAATAATTAATAATGTGAATTTATTTTCAAAAAATGCTCTTCTACAGTTGTGTTCAGTAAGAAATTTAGAGTCTAATAAGATCAACTTAATTTTTAGTGAACAGTAAAGTATGAATAGTAATATACCCTTATGAATAGTAATGAATAGTAATAAATAGTAAATAGGACAAAAAATAGAAACTTCACCCATTAACGTATAAATACAATTTAGACATCTTAAAAGTGAAAAAACGATTATAATTTAGGTTTTGGTATTTTTGTATGTCATAAATATTTTATTTACAATTTTATAATTAATTTAATAATTAAAAATGAAAATTTATTTTCATAAAATTTAATGATAAATTGTTACTTTATTTTCTTATGGTTATACGATAATTTTATGAGACCTTGATTACTTTCTTAAGGTGTTACAAATTGAGTTATTCTTGTAAAGTCATATTTTTAAAATAAATAATGATTTTATTTAAAAATTAAATTAAAAATATTTAGAAAATTATTTTCAAAAAATGGAGTTCATTTTTGAATTCAGAGCATTGATTTTAGGTTAGGGTTAATTTTTGGGATTTTCTGAAATAGTTGAAGTTTCGGTGAATAGTAAAAATACAGTTTTGAGTTTTGGGAATTTAATGGCATCATTAATGATGTAATCATTCTAGTCAACCTATGAATAGTAATATATTCTATGAGGTGTAACAAGTGGCCAATACCATGGGAAAATACCATGGGAAAGCCCATGGTTTTGCCAATACCACCGATGAGGTGTCCTTTGGAAATTAATAATTTATTCCCTCACTTTTCCTATAAATACCAATCCATTACCTCATTCATTTCAATACAAAACCCTACTCAATTAAGTTCTAGTCTTTTACCTCCCAAGGAGTCCTCCCAAAGTTCCCTCAAACCTCACAAGGTCCCGAACTTTAAGCTTTCAAAGTTACTCTTCAAGGTAAGGAAATCTTTCACCCTCCTCTTTTAAGTCATGACTTCCTTTATGTTATGTATTATAGTTTCCATTTTATTATGTGGGGGTTTATTCTTATATATCTTTACTAATATCCATTTCATGTCCAAATGATGAGAGACCATTTCCTCTAATCAATTTATTTTCTGAAATTTTAAGTGACACCGTTAGGTTGCCATAATTTTTGTAAAAGAAATCACATCTTCTCTTTTCCTTCAAGTTTCATTTTCATATGGTATTTCCTTCAAATATCTATACGATTATATTATTTCTTTTTATTATGAACCCCTACTGTATAATAAGTTATTTATGAGTGGGTGACTCTTGTCCCCTCTCTTTCCAATGTTTTCTAAAACCACGTTATATAGCCGTTATGCTGCAGAAATTTCATCTCCAAATTTCTCTCTCTTTCTCTCAAGAAATATTCTTGTTTTATTTATGTGAATACCCAGAACTATTTCGTTTATATGGGTGTTAATAAATACACAAAAAAAAATGATATATTTTATTCTATAATTGACATAAATATAACCCTCACTCCCTTTCCATGGGTTATAAATGACATAACGATCAAGTTTTTTAAGAACTTTTAAAACCTCACGATTTGGAAATGAAACACATTTCTTTTATTATCTATGGGTTATTTATGAAATATTTGATTATGATATATTTAGATCACATGAAAATAAATACATATTAAGTGTGCACCCTAATATCACTCCAATGCATTGGGTAAATAATTAATCTCTAGAGATGACAAGTTTCACGATACCTTGGCGAATAACCTTCATAAATTTTTATGACACCTTAGGGATGATCCTTGGTGATATGTTAATGAATGACTACATGAAATGTTTTAGCCACATATTCAAGTTATTTTTCAAGTTATTTTCATTATGATATGCCTATACTTCCATTTCTCTTATCTTTTTGTTTTTTTATCAAGTTCTTATTGATATCATAAGTAAAATGATTCCCTTGTTTACCCTTACTAGGCCTTCAACTCACCCTTTCCTTTGATGTTTGTCTCCAGGTTATGATATATAGTAATTGTACTTAGGAAAAACTTATGATGAAGCCTTATAATTGGATTAGAAGAATTTTTTATGTTTTTTTCAAGTTTTTTTGTTCATGATTTCCAAGACACTAGACTTTAAAGATCCTATGTTTGTAAAATGTAATGAAAAGTTATGTAATAAAAAGGCGGGATGCCATACTAGGTTTCAATAGGTAGTTTACTTATTTTTGGAAATTAGGCTATGAAAACTTTAAGAAGAACCCAATAGAAAATTTTAAATATAGGAAAACTTCCTGGTATTTTGGTGAGTATTCAGTAAGTTGTTTATCAAACAAATACATCCCTGTTTGGATACAAGTAGGTAGAGGAAGCTCTGGAACAGATGTACATAGGGGTAAAAACTGAAAGAAACGCTTTGATCTATACTCGAACGAGAAATGGTGCATGAAAATGGTACTTGCTGTACTCTTGGTTACGACACTCTTGGGGGGTATGTTTGGTTAATCAGAAGCTTTTTATGAATCATTATGAAGGATTTATAGAGAAATGTAATTTTTTAAAGAAGTTTTAAGACATAAAATCCTTTATAGTTAAAAGATTCATAAATGAAATAAGTTTCTCACTAAGGTTTTATTATTTTAGAAAATGGTGGGTAATATGAGGAACCGTGAAAATGATGACCACAATGGACTATGACCTAATAACCCTTTGATGGAAGATGGAATGGAAGCATTCATGCGAATGATGAACCGACTGACTCAAGTTATGAGAAATAACTTGAATCAAGCTGAGATATCGATCTCACCAAAAAAGGAACAACATTATGTTAAATCCTTTATGCGTTAACGACCACCAATCTTTAGTGGATCGACTGAACCATTGGCTTCTAAATAGTGTATCAGCTCTATAGAGACGATCTTTTCTGTGCTCCGCTGTTCAGAGAAAGAGAAGGTCACCCTGGCTATTTATCACTTAGAAGGAGAAGTTGATCAGTGGTGGGAACTAATTAAAAAAATGAGGTAAATATTATAGGCTGAAGCTATGGAGTGGGAAGAGTTCATAGGTATCTTCTTCAATAAGTATTTACCTTGTTCCATGATAACAAGAATGGATAAGGAGTTTCTTGAGCTGAAGCAGAAGGAGAATGAATATGTGGGAAGCTACAAGATGAACTTTACAAGACTTTCCCGTTATACCTCAAGCTTTTTCATGGATCCTAATGGTAAGGTTGATAGATTCTTTTGTGGATGGATACCTCATCTATGGAAGAATCTATACAACCGAGACTATAAAATCTATGAGGATATCATACGGAGTGAAATAAAAGTCGAACTGGAGTTCGGTGAGATGCAGTGGTCTCATAAATCAAATGAAAAAGGAGATCGATGGAGCCCATATTAGGGAGGAACTTTGATTAGGGAAGAGGAGGCAAGAAAGTGCAATGTCCTACATGTAATAAATGTGGGAAGAATCATTCACAGAACTACCTACTCAGGAGCGAAAAATGCTAAAAGTGTGGAAGAGAAGGCCATATTGCGAGGAATTGTCGTAGTGAGGTGAAACCTAAACTTCCAAACACTAACAACAAGGGGAAGATGTTACAGGACCTACCTGATGTCCAGTGCTTTAAGTTTGGACAACTTGGGAACTTTTCCAATCATTGTCCAAATCCGAGGGCAGTAGAGGGGAACCACCATCAGCCTCAACAAAGGCCAAGGGAGTAAGGTCATTATTTTGTTATTACTACATCTGAAGTTGAAGCTCCAAATGATGTGGTGGAAGGTAATCTTGTTATTATCTTAAAGATAGAAAGTACTTTGTTTTATTTTGGTTCTACACATTCCTTTATTTCCTCTATATTTTCAAAGAATTTAGAATCATCCCATGATTTTCTAAAAGTAGATTTATTAGTCAAGACTCCTAGTGGGATTATCCAAGTATCATCAGTGTTTAGAAAATATAGTATTTACTTTAGTGAGAACAATCTTATCACAAATCTAGTAGTCATTCCCATACTGGAATTAGACATTATACTAGGGATGGACTGGCTCTCAAAGTATAGTGCTAAGATCAAATACAGGAGCAAGGAAATCTCAATAGTATTGAATGGAAAACCTACAATTATCTTCTGAGGAGAGATATCTCAACCTAGTCTTTGTCTTGAAGAACCTCCCATATCCTTCTTTATGGAGTTGATCAGTGAAGAAGAAGAAGGAAATGAGAGTTTGAGGATAGAAAATGTCCCCATCATCCATGAATACATTGATGTATTTCCAGAGGATTTACCCAAACCTCCCCCAAAAAGAGAGGTAGAGTTCTCTATTGAACTCATACCTGGATCCCATTTGATATCAAAGACCCCATGTAGGATGGAAAATTTGGAGATGGAGGAGTTAAAGAAACAACTCCAAGATCTTTTGGAGAAGGGGTTTATCTGACCGAGTGTGTCTCCTTGGGGAGCACCAGTTCTCTTTGTGAAGAAGAAGGATGAATTGATGTGGATATGAATTGATTATAGAGAACTAAATGGGATCACAGTGAAGAAAAATTAACCTATTCCAAGAATTGATGACTTATTTGACCAACTTCGTGGGGCTCAATTCTTCTCTAAGATTGATCTTCGATCTAGTTATCATCAATTGAAGGTGAACAAAGAAGATATTCTAAAAACTGCCTTCTGATCAATATATAGGCATTATGAGTTTGTTGTTATTCCCTTAGGACTGACTAATGAACCTACTATTTTTACGGATCTGATGAATAGAGTCTTTAAGGACTACCTTGATAACTTTGTGGTAGTTTTTATTGATGATATTCTGATATATTCCAAAAGTCGTGAGGAGCATGAGGATCATCTAAGGGTTATTTTTCAAACTCTATAGAAGGAGAGGCTTTTTGGAAAGTTCAGTAAATGTGAATTCTAGTTACAAAAAGTTGATTTCTTGGGGCACATTGTTACCAATGAAGGAATCACAGTTGACCCTACAAAGAAAAAAATTATTGAGGAGTGGCCGTAACCTACAACAATAACTGAGATTTGTAGTTTCCTTGGATTAGTGGGATATTATAGGAGGTTTGTGAAAAAATTCTCATGACTTTATAATCCATTAACCAAGTTAACTTGAAAAGGGGTCAAGTCCATCTAGCCAAAGGAGTGCGAGGAAAGTTTCCAAGATCTGAAGAAGAGATTTGTTACTGCACCCATGTTAACTCTGCCCTCAAGTGGAGAAGGATTCGTTA
Source organism: Viscum album (assembly GCA_963277665.1). Classification (NCBI taxonomy): domain Eukaryota; kingdom Viridiplantae; phylum Streptophyta; class Magnoliopsida; order Santalales; family Viscaceae; genus Viscum; species Viscum album. The sequence goes on from OY728137.1 coordinate 371,601,917, forward strand.
TTTTTAGAAATACATCTCTGAAAGGGATTGGGTGCATCCTCATGAAAAATGACAAGGTCATTGTTTATTCATCTCAAAAATTGAAGACTCATGATCAGAACTATCCTACACATGATCTGGAGCTGGCTGCGGTCGTTTTTGCTCTGAAGATATGGAGACACTATCTTTATGGGGATAAATGTGGTATATACATAGACCATAAAAGTTTGAAGTATATTTTCACACAAATGGAATTGAACATAAGACAAAGGAGATGGTTGGAACTTCTTAAAGACTATGATTGTTCAATTAATTATCATCCTTGAAGAGCAGACAACATCGCTGATGCATTAAACAAGAAAGACCCAGTTGTTATGTCCATTATGGGGATTCAAAGAGATCCTTTGATTAATAACGTAGTAAAGTTGGACATGAGAATTATAAAATAAGGGACATTATCAACCCTAACCCAAAAGATTTCTCAAACGTCATTACTAGAGAAGATCAAGAAAGAGTAGAAAGAAGAACCTTTGTTACAGAAGAAATTTGAAGCTATGAAGGATGAAAAGTTTTCTGAGTTCAATATTGATCAAGAAGGTGTACTGAAAATTCGTACAAGACTATGTGTTCCATATACTCTAGAAATAAAGAAGGATTTGATGGATGAATCTCATAGTTCTACTTTCTCTATACATCTTGGAAGCACGAAAATGTATAAGTAACTTCATGATCATTATTGGTGGGATAATATGAAATGGGAGATTGCCGACTACACTTCAATGTGCCTAGTATGTTAGCAAGTGAAGGCGGAGTGACAACTTCCTAAAGGGGTATTGCAACCACTACCAATACCAACATGGAAGTAGGACAATATCACTATTAACTTCATCACTAGTCTCTCAAGAACTTCCAAAAGAAATAATGAAATATGGGTTATTGTGGACCGTCTCACCAAGGATGCCCATTTTATCTCCATTTGGGAAGATTTTTCTCTTGATAAACTTTCTAGGATTTACGTGAAGGAAGTGGTAAGGTTTCATAGAGTTCCACTTTCTATCGTATTTGATCGTGATCTAAGGTTCACATCAAAATTATGGAGAAGTGTTCAACATGCTTTGAGCACTGAATTGAATTTCAGTATGGCCTATCACCCCCAAACTGATGGACAATCTAAAATAACTATTCAAACACTCGAGGATATGATGAGAACATGCTCAATGAAATTTAAAGGTGGATGGGATCGGCATCTCCCTTTAGTTGAGTTCTCTTACAACAATAGATTCCAATCGATCATTCAAATGGAACCCTATGAAGCTCTATATGGGAAGTGATGTAGAACTTCTACTTTTTGGGATGAAGCTGGTGAGAGAAAGCTTCTTGGGCCTGATCTTGTGCAAGAGATGACAGAAAAGGTCCATGCCATCTAGAAAAACATTAAGGCTGCTCAGATTCGGCAAAAGAGCTATGCCGACAACCATTGAAGGGACTTGGAGTTTGATGTTGGTGACAAATTATTTCTTCAGATCTCACCTTGGAAGATAATCATGAGGTTTGGAAAAAAAGGGAAGCTCAGACCTAGGTACATTGGCCCCTATGAAATCATTGATCATGTGGGAGAAGTGGCCTATCAGCTTTATCTTCCTCTAAATCTAGCACAAGTTCATGATGTCTTCCATGTATCCCTCTTAAGAGCCTTCACATATACTAAATACAGAGGTGGTACAACTGGAAAATGACCTCTCTTATGAGGAGAAACCAGTAGAGATATCAGATCATAGAGACAAGGTTCTATGCAACAAGACTACCCACCTTGTTAAGGTTTTTGGAGGAACCAAAAATATGAAGAAGCCACGTGGGAACCTGAGGAGTCTATGAGATAGAAGTACCCACACATTTTCTCATCAGAGGGTATGAGATAAAATTTTAGGGATGAAATTTCTTAAGGGGGGAAGAATGTAACGACCCGAACTTTTTAATTAAATTTGTTTCCTAAATTTGTGTGTTATTTTATTTTATATTCAACAAAACTATATCCTTAAATTAATGAAGTGGGTATAATTAAAATGAGACCATTGGGTTTCGACTGTTATATAACCGTTGGCCAATATGACCGTTGGTAAATATGACCGTTGGAAACTATAATCTTAATGTTGTGTTTTTATAAATACAGTTATCTTGGTTAATTAATACAAAAAGAAGATCTAATGGCCTCATCCAGTATACTTGGGCCATATGAAGCCCATATATCGGATCTTGGGAAGGAGGTAGTATCACTGAGCTTTGCTCTGGACCAAACCCAAGCTGAAATTCAATATTTGAAGCTTGAACGGAATCGCCTACAGGAGAATTTCAAGTTGATAGAAATAACCACTTGGGAAATGTTGTTCGAGCCACCCCAAGATTCTATCACCATATCACACCTTACACTTAGGTCCTATGTTGGTGTTATTAGGGTCTATGTAATGAGACCTTAGCTACTTTGTGTAATACTTTTATATAAATAAAACTGTTTTTTCTTATTATGGAAATGTTTATGAATTTTAAATATCGGGATAAATATAGGATGTATATTATTGATGAATTTAGAAAAAAAGGGGTATTTTAAAATATTTTTGTATTCTTTAAATAATTAATAATGTGAATTGATTTTCAAAAAATGGTATTCTATGGTTGTGTTTAGTAATAAATTTAGAGTCTAATAAGATCAAAAAATTTTTTAGTGAATAGTAAAGTATGAATAGTAACATACACACATGAATAGTAATGAATAGTAATAAATACTAAATCAGCCAGAAAAATAGAAACTTCACCCATGAATGTATAAATACGATTTAGACATCTTTAAAGTGAAAAAATGATTATAGTTTAAGTTTTGGTATTTTTGTATGTCATAAATATTTTATCTAAAATTTTATAATTAATTTAATAATTTAAAATCAAAACGTATTTTCATAAAATTTAATCATAAATTTTTATTTTATTGTCTTATGGTTATACGATAATTTTATGGGACCTTGATTACTTTCTTAAGGTGTTACAAAATGAGTTATTATTTTAAAGTCATATTTTTGGAATAAATAATGATTTTATTTAAAAATTAAATAAAAAATATTTAGAAAATTATTTTCAATAATTGGAGTTATTTTTTGAATTCAGAGCATCGATTTTAGGTTAGGGTGAATTTTTTGGATTTTTCTGAAATAGTTGAATTTTCAGTGAATAGTAAAAAAACAGTTTTGAGTTTCAGGTGTTTAATGACATAATTAATGATGTAATAATGATGTAATTATTCTTGTTGACCTATGAATAGTAATATATGCTATGAGGTGTCCCAGGTGGCCAATATCATAGGCAAATACCATGGGCAAGCCCGTGGTTTTTCCAATACCACCGATGAGGTGTCCCTTGGAAATTAATAATTTATTCCCTCACTTTTCCTATAAATACCAATCCATTCCCTCATTAATTTCATTATAAAACCCTCCTCAATGAAGTTCTTGTATTTTAACTCCCAATGAGTTCTCCCAAGGTTCCCTCAAGCCTCACAACGTCCCGACCTTCAATCTTTTGAAGCTACTCTTTAAGGTAAGGGAACCATTCACCCTCCTCTTTTAAGTCACGACTTCCTTTATGTTATGTCTTCCAGTTTCCATTTTATTATGTGGGGGTTTTTTCTTCTATATATTTAATATTTTCCATTTAATTTACAAATTATTATATACCCTTTCCTCTCCTCAATTTATTTTCTGAATTTTTAAGTGACGCCGTTAGGTTGCCGAATTTTTTTTAAAAGAAATCACATCTTCTCTTTTCCTTCGAGTTTCATTTTCATATGGTATTTCATTCAAATATCCATAAAATGATATTATTTCTTTTTATTCTATACCCCTAATTTATAATTAGTTATTTATGAGTGGGTGACCCTTGTCCCCTCTCGTTTCAATGTTTTCTAAAACCACATTATATAACTGTTACACTGTAGAAATTTCATCTCAAAATTTCTCTCTCTTTCTCTCAAGAAATATTATTGTTTTATTTATGTGAATACCAAGACCTATTTTGTTTATTTGGGTGTTAATAAATAAAAAAATGATATATTTGATTCTGGAATTTACATACATATAACCCTTACTCCCTTTCATTAGGTTATAAATGACATAACGATCAAGTTTTTTAAGAACTTTTAAAACATCACGATTTTGAAGTGAAACGAATTTATTTTATTCAATATAGGTTATTTATGAAATGTTTGATTATGATGTATGTGTCTCACATGAAAATAAATACATATCAAGGGTACTCCCTGATATCACTCCAATGCATTGGGTAAAGAATTAATCTCTAGAGATGATAAGTTTTAGGATACCTTGGTGAATAACCTTGGTAATTTTTCATGACACCTTGGGGATGATCCTTGGTGATATGTTCATGAGTGTCTAAATGAAATGTTGTAGCCACATATTCAAGTTATGTTTCAAATTCTTTTCATTATGATATTCCTATACTTTCATTGCTCTTGTCTTTATGTTTTTTATCATGTTCTTGTTGATATCACAAGTAAACTGATTCCCTTATTTACCCTTACTGGGCCTTCAGATCACCCTTTCCTTTGATGTATGTATCCAAGTTATGAGATGCAGTAATTATACTTAGGATGAACTTATGATGAAGCCTTAAAAGTGGATTAGAAGAATGTTTTATGTTTTTACAAGTTTTTTTTGTTCTTGATTTCCAAGACACTTGACTTTAAAGATCCTTCATTTGTAAAATGTAACAAAAAGTTATGTAATAAAAAAGTGGGATGCCACATTACCACCCAAGAAGGATATAAAGTTCATGATTAAGTTTGTGTTGATATATGGACCAATTTATATCATGCCTAAAAAAATGACACCAATAGATCTTCATGAGTTGAAGATTTATTTAGAAGACCTAGAAACCAATTTATTCATATGGCCTAGTACTTATCCATGGAGTTCTCCTATGATTTTCTCTAAGAAGGCTGGTGATACTTTGTTCATATGTGTGGATTTTCAAAGATTAAACTAGATGACGCTTAAGAAATAATATCCCCTTCTATGCATGTATCATATTTTCTATTATATGAGAGGTTACAAGATCTTATCAAAGATCAACACAAGCTCAGGGTACTATCAGTTGAGAGTGAGGTTTTATAACAAACCTCAGATGTATTTTTGGAGAATTTATGGATTATATGAGTTCATGGTGATGTTTTTCAGTTTGAAGAACACACAAACAATATTATTAGACTTAATGAATCAAATATTCTATCTATTCTTGGATCATTTTGTTCTATTTTTATTGATGAAATATTAGTGTACTCTAAGTATATAGATAACCATTTTCAATATATTGAAATAATCTTGAGTACAATGAGGTAGAATTGAATTTTTGATAAACTATCAAAATGAAATTTCTAGATTGATTGAGTTCATTTCTTGGTCCATATCATCTCATAGGTTGGAGTGGATGTAGATCCAGAGAAATTTGCAAATATTGTATCTTTCAAGAGACCCCATAATGTCTTTAAGATTCATAGTTTTTTGGGTTTAGAAAGCTATTATCAATATTTCATCTATTAATTCCCCCCTTTGGATACACCGATATCTAGGATGACCAAGAAATGGGTGAAATTTGTTTGGTTACATACTCATGGGGGAGATTTCTAGGAGATGAAGGGTAGGTTTACCTCAACACCAATCCTCAATTTTTCCTATTATAGACATAGCATATACCATGTACTGTGATGAATATGGATTTGAACTTGAAGTAGTTTTTGATGCAGGAGGATTGATTTATAATTTATAGATCTTGAAAATTGAAACTACATGAGAGGAATTACTGTACTCATGAACTATAGTTATCTATGGTGGTATATGAAATGAGATATTGGATATTACATCTTTTGTGTGAGAGGTTTTTGGCATACATGTACCCCAAGATAATCAAGTACATCTTTTCCCAGTGAGATCTGAACCGTTAGAAGAGAAGGTGAGTTAAGTATCTTTAATATTTCGACTTCAAGTTGGAATTTACATCAGGAAAGAGAAACATCATTGTAGATTACTTCCAGAAGACACTAATAGTGATAGTGTGAGAGTCTTGCAATGAGTAACAATGGATAACACTGTTTGTAGACATGCATCTTGATGTTCAAGAGTCCCAAGGATAGGTATATCTAAATTAAACATCAGTTATACTTTTGATTCTTTATTAGATCAATATAGAGTAGTTTTATAATCTGAAGGTCTTAGTTATGATGGAAATATTATATGGTGGGGAGCCACCATAGGGATGATCTCTTTGTAGTGATGGAATTATTCTTTTATAAGGCCGAGTATGGGTTTCAACGAGTTTGTGTGAGGAGATGATGATAGAGTTTCATGATTCTAAATAGGTGGTGTGTCTATGTATGACAAAGATGTATCACGATCTACCAAGAAAATACTTGTGTTTAGGGATGAAAAAGAAGATAAAATGCTTCATGATGAGATATACCACTTGTTAGCAAGTAAAGGTTGATCATCTGAGGCCTTCTAGGTTATTGAAACCTACAAGCATTCTAGAATGGAAGTGGGGTGATGTCACTATGGAATTAGTGACACGATTAACTAGGAAACCCCACAAGAATGATATTATATGGGTGATTTTAGATTAACTTAGGAAGGAATCCCACTTTTTTTCTATTAGGGAGATCTTCACTATTGATGATTTGGGTATTCTCTATGCACGAGAGATAGTTTGACTTCAGGAGATACTAAGGAGGAATGTTTCTAACTAAGATACCCATTTCATATCTTTGTTTTGGTAGGTTATTTGTAAGGATCTTGGATCATAGGTACTTCTACATACAACCTATCATCCTTAGAATGAGGGCCAATTTGAACGAATGATTCAAATTCTAGAGGATATGTCATGAGCCTGTGTCTTGGATTTTAGTGGTTCTTGAGAGTAGTATATATCACTCATGTATTTCAATTATAAAAATAACTTCTAGGAATCAATACTAATGGATACTTTAGAGGCTTTTTATGAAATACCTTGTCATTCACCTCTTTTCTGGTTAGAGGTAGACGTGTCAGTGCTTATTGGACCTAGTCTCATATAGGAGACATATGAGAAGGTTTATTTGATGAGAAAGTGGTTGGTGACAACTTAGAAATGGTATAAATATTAAATTGTCCATTGGAGATGACCTATAGAGTTTTATGTTGTTCATCATTTTTTCCTTTGGGTTTCACCTAGGCTAGGGAAAAGACATATTAGGAAACAAGGGAATATAGGACCCAGGTTTGTCAGTCTGTTTGAGATTATGGAAAGGGTTGGTTTATCGGTATAACATTTATCCCTTACATAGTGCTATAGTACCTTACAATATGTGTTTAAAATGTCATATAATTATAAATATCATCCTAATCCTTATCACATGATAGATGCTAATGATGTTTAGTTGGATGTTGATACATCCTTTGAGGAGTATTAAATTTGTATCATGGATCATAGTGTGAATAATCTCTAGGGAAATACCACATCTCTAGTGAAAGTGTGGTGGTAGCATGAGAATTTATAGGAAGATACCTGAGAGAGGGATTCTGATATTTGAACACAGTATCCGGTCTTGTTCGTAGATACCCCACATTGATACTTGGAGTTGCTTGGGGACAAGCCATTATATAGTGGGGTGGTTATAAGATCCCATATTTTTCTAGGTTAATAATTATATAAATTCTTGTAAACATTTTAAATATAGTTATTTTTCTTGCTTGTTTGAACCATGTTTTATATAGAGGGGTGAAAAAGGGGAGTTGTGTTGTATTTCTCAACTATAAATGATTTTATGTCACGAAGCCACTACTACAAATATAGCATTTATCCGCACTATAAAAGTGCATTAACAGTGCTAAAAAAGTGTTGTTAATCGAGGTGAAGATAGGGGGTCCCTTTTATCAGTGCTAAGAAAAGCGCTGATAAAAGACCGTTTTATCAGCGCTAAAAAAACGCTGATAAAAGGTGTCCTTTATCTATGCTAAAAAAAGCACTGATAAAAGTAAAAAAAATTAAAAAAAATAAATAAGAATATATAATGTGTGGGGAGGAGCTTTTAATAGTACTTGACCCCCCTTTATTAGTGCTAGACAGACCCCTCCCACTCTTCCGCGCACTGCCCTTGCCCGCGCATCACCCAACATGCCTATTTTCACCTCCTTGCTTCCACCCGAACTCGAACCCGTGATCTCCCCCCTTGTAGGCCTGCACCTTTACCACCAATCCATTTCGTTTTTTCTATATTTAATGATATATATAAATAGTTATATATTTTTTTATATTAACATAGATTCATATTAATATAAATATATTTAGTTATATTAATTCATATATATTAATTCATTTATTAATATATATATATATATTTGTATATTAATATATATTAATATATATTTATATATATATATAGTTATATTCATTCATATATTAATTTATATTTATATTAATTTATATATATATATTTAGTTATAATTTTTTATCCATACATTTATTTGTATATTAATATATATATATATGATTGATTTTAAATACATTTATAAAATATGTTTTTTATGTGTGTATAAATAAATAAATAAATAAATAAATAAATAAATACATATATACAACACACACACACACACACAGACACACACACACATACACCCCCCCACATATATATTTACGAATAAATACACACACACACACACATATATATATATATGTGTGTGTGTGTGTGTGTGTATTTGAAAAGCCATAGAATGTTAAAATGACCATAACTTCTAATCCAGAAGTCTGGTTCAACTCTACAACCAGTAAAATCGAAGAAAATGAAACAATATTTGATATGATATGTGTTATAGGCCTAGAGGACATCCGGATCAGAAGTTATACCTATTTTAATGTTAAAAAATTAGGGTATCCCAACTAAAAACTCAGTTTTGGAGGCTTTATAGGCCTCGAAAAATGTGACTAAAGTTTACCTTGGGTCACTAACGCTTAGATCTCATCACAAGCTTTGATTTTATATGTTTTAGAGCTCAAATGGACACCCATATCAAAAGTTATGTCCGTTTGAAGTTTGAGTAACATTTTTAACTTATTTTAGATCTTTTATTCATTTTTTTTGATTTTTTATGTCTTTAAATTGTTATTAAATGATTATTAATAGATGATAAATAGAAAATTTTGAATTAATAATATTTTTTAAAATATTTTAAATCCATTTCACTAAATTTCTTATATATTAAATGTAATAGTCTATTTATACTTATCTAAAACATATTTAAAAAATATATATTATATTATATCAATATAAATATACTTATATAACAATATATTATTTTTCATGATTTTTTTAAATATAAATTTTATCAGAACTAGGAAAAAACACTGATAAATCCCCCCTTTATCAATGCTACAAAAAAAAATTCACTGATAAAGGGGTCCCCTTTATCAGTGCTTTTTTTAGTACTGATAAAGGGTGGCGCTTCCCTTGCCCATTTTTGTAGTAGTGAGCTAAGGGCTACGCTATTATACTGGTGGCTATGAAATGGATCTACTAGTTGCAAAACAGGGTACTGGGAAGAAGATAATACAATATACTACTAATTTTGGCATAAATGAATCATGGAAGATGGCAACAATGTAAGATAGTTGGGATCTATACCATGGATGACTGGCTGCTGTGTAAGGACCTTGAGGAGAAAATTGGCTATTTCTGCCAATTATGACACCCCTATAGTGTATCCATCCCTTAAGGATTTAGGGTTATATGGAATGGTGAATTATCATTTTCTATATTATATCCCTAGGTTTATAGTATTTAAAATGTATCAAATTCTATGGATCTTAGACATTCTTTGTCAAAGGGGGGTTGAGGTGTGGTCCCTTAGGCAATGCCATAGCGTACCCTATCTCATGCAGTTCTATAGTGTGGCCCAGTGAGATGCATGATAGAGCTAATATTTACACTATTTTTCTTTTCTAATTTAGTGATTTAAACCCCACTAATATAACATTTTGATCTAAATTGCAATGTTTTTGGATTTTAGGGATGTTTTGAGCTTTTAATTGAAAATTGCACAATTCTGGAATTTTAACTTTTTTAAATAACTTCAGTATTTTGGGAATTTATTTTATATATAGATCAAAATTGATTGATTATTTTTCAGACTTTATTTATTCATGTAATAAATATTTTTCAACTCAGACAATGGTTGATTCAGCCTTATAGAGGCAAAAAAATAGTCTTTGTAGAAAGTTGTTCTGGCCAATAGAATGGACTTCACCTTATTAAATGTGTTATAACTCTATATAAAAGTGTCCAAAATAATTTATTACAATTATATATTAAATAAGACTCAAATTATCACGTTAATTATGAGTTTCAAGGAATAATTATCTCATTAGTTCAGTCTTTGAGTGAGTCAAACAAGTGGAAGATGAAGGGTCCCCTCGAGCCTAAAAATTAATCTTCAGTAATAAATTCATAACTTTTCACCATTTTTACAATGAATATGAAAATTGGAGGGTCTATAGAGGAGTTAATTAAAATAAACTATTCAGAATATTATAAAGGTATATTTGGCTAGGATGATAGATAAAAATGAGAAAACTTTTGGTAAACAGATTCTGGACATCCGATTTTCCATCCCTCCTTCCCTTTGTATTTCCATATCCTCATCATTCCAAGCAGTGGGTGGCCTGAGAGAGAGAAAGTTATGTTAAGATATAGATCTTGATGAATATTCTATTCATTCTTTTTTGAATAGAGACGATGTAGTTTGCTCAAGTGATGCGAGGATAAGCACCAAGTGGCTATAGACGACGACAACCGACAAACACTCTATTATAAGTTGCAATATTCATGTGTAACCTCTTTTGAATTTATATTGAATATATATTTTTGAATAAAATATTTTTTTTAATTTCTTGAATACATTTTGAACTAGTTTAATTTGATGGTTTTCCAATCTATGAAGTACAATAATTGATTTCACTATTTAAATTTCTTCTGTGAGGTATTGCTATTGAGTATAGTTATTTCAATTAGGGTTTATTTCTTAGAGGTTTTCAAGTAAATGAATCAATTATATATGAGGGGAAAACCATATTAATAAATTGATATGATATCCTTTCAAACTAGGGGGTTTATACTGAGGTATTTGGGTGGTAATTGGGAAATTAAATTTGGAAATAATTTTAAACAAGGAAGAGAAGAGTGTCCAAGCAGTTAAATCTTTTCCAAAACTAATGTTTTGATTTTGATTTCAAAACTATTTTATTTCATGTCAATTTCCTATCTTGTTCTTGAAGTTTATTTCACTTTATTTTAAATATATATTATGTATTAGAACTTTTATTAAAATTAAAAAATTTATCTTTTTGAGAAAACAAAGAAAATAAAAGTGACAATTTTGTAACTCAAATTGAAACCTCCGTAAGAGAGAATCCATGGAATGATACATTTAATTTCTCTTGGGGATAAAATTATTGATTGAGGTTTTTATAAAAAAACCCCTCATATCATTGCACCACGGTTCTCTTTTTAATAGTGTGTCTATAAATACACATGATCCCCTCTAAAATCATTTTTACCCAATCATTTCCTCTTAACCCCTTGGTGCCCTAGGGAAATTGTTGAAGGATTTTGGACCACCTTTTCATTGTTTTCAACCCAATCATTCCAACCTTGGTGTTCTAGGACTAGATGTTGAAGTTAATCCTTTCAGTTTCTCTCATTCTTATCATTAATTAGTTTCCCCTTGGATAACTATTGTTGATAGATTTATTTATCATTAGTTAAGGGAAGGTAGAAGGAGCCAAACGCTGCCTTAGACACTAGGAGTTGTCCAAGTCTTCTTAATTTTGATGTGGGTAGTCTAGAATTTATCCCTATTTGTCTATTTCAATTATCATAGTATGCGAAATATGTGTGATCATGCCAAAACACCATGAACATGACCTAAACAATTTTATTATCCTCTATTTTATGGGTTACACATGTATAGACCTCTCATGGGTTCCCATTGAGTCATTTGGTGTTGAGAACGAGACATATGGCCACCCGATAGGTGTGATAGACTTAGACCTTTCTTGAGGATTGGTTAGATTGAACACTACACCCCATGACATGTTGGATTTAGTGATTGTTGGATTATTATTATGAAATGTCATGACATTTGATATTGGTGTAATTAATTGATATGGGATTATATGGACTAAGAATTGGCTATTTGGTATGCTATGACCTTGGGGGTTTAAATGAAAAATAACAATTTGATGAATTGACCAGAATGGCTTACAATGACATGTGTTATGATTTATGTTGGTTATTATGTAATTCTTATAGGAATAGGCCTATTTATGTTGTAATTCTTTTAGGGCTTGACTCGGTTATGATGTAATTCTTATAGGGATTAGCCCGGTTATGCTATAATTCTTATAGGCCTTGGACCAATTATACTGTAAAGATTATAGGTCTTGGCTTGGTTATGTTATAGGGATTAGCCCGATTATACTATAATACTTATAGGGCTTGAACTAGACATGCTATAATGATTATAAGGACCTAATCGGTTATCCTATGATGATTTATGGGCTATACGCTAAGAGGAATATGGAAATGGTTGGAATAGTTCCATGACATGCTTTGAGATATCCATCTTGGTTCTAAATCAGGTTGGGGCTAACCTCGGGTATCAACCCAGAGCTTGAGGTTTAGTGGATTTGTTTCATGGTAGTATTAATTGATTAAATTAGTACCCTATCATTGATTTATTGTATGAACTATATATCTCAGAACTGATTTGTTTAGACATGGTGGTGTTGACCCATTGAGTTGTACTCACACCCTAGATGGGTCACCATTTTCTACATAGAAAGATTTCATGGATGCAGGTCTAGAAAAGTGAAAGGTAACTTATTGTTGATTTTTTCTTGCTGGATGGGTTGAATCTTGGAGATGGGACCGACATGGGGATTGATATTGGGGACTTGGAGTATTTTATTTGGGTTATCTGAGTCTTATTTTTTTGACATTCAACACATAATTTAGTAATATTTCATCCATGATTCTATTATTATTGAGACATTAGAGTTATTATTTATTCTACTATAGATGTATATTAGTTGATTACATTGATTCCACTATTTCCACTACTCTGTTATTATTTTCTACTATATTTACAATATGTTTCAAATGGTATAGCCTCCCCACTATATTCTTTACACCTATATTGCTATTCAGTAGCCTTTGGAATACAGGCAGGTGCACCTGTGTTCCAGTAACCCACTTGAATCAATCATACGAGGGAGCATAGGGTTAGGTATGTTACATATGTTATATATGTTGTATGACTAATATTACTTGTGTCACATGTACTAGTTCATTTTTATTTATCATGATGATGATTTTTACTTTTGGATGTCATTTAGTTGTGATTAATATCGTATTATATTGTTATATTATGATGAATGGTTCTTGATATTTCTTCCTTTAATATTTATGGTTATTTGTACTTGAGAATATAGTCTCCTAACATATTCCAAATTGACCCTCACCTCTAGTCCATAGCCTCTAGCATATTAGGAGGCATGATTGAGGTGTGTGGCAATTAGCTCAATCATTGAGGAGGTGAACTTAATCAGGGGAACTAAAAAGTGGTATTAGAGCATTGTTTTTTCATTTAATTACTATTTAGAACATTATAGACAAGGGACAAGACATTGTTGGATCTTGATATAGACCTTGGGATTAAGAGTAGCTAACCCATCTATGAGGTAAGTCCATATTTATTAGGATGAGATTCTTTTCATTCATTTTAAGTATTATAGATTTTTGGTTTCCATAATGTGATTTGGGATTTATATTTTATTAGGTTTTACCCATATACTAAGGAAATAAGAGAGATTTTTTTCACACATCATTCTTGTAATATAGTGATAACATTACGTTCACATGGTTACCTGTGATTGATGTTCTGGTCATGATATAGGATTGGGTCATTTAAAGTGTCTACAAAAAATTAATAGTGATTTTATAAATAACTTATTGGTGGCACATTAATTAACTGACCCATGAAATGGGTTACTACTATTGATGTGACATAAATGTTATATGATCCTATGTGAGAGTATACTAGAATAGAGAGTAGGCATGTTAGGCTAGAATCAAGTCTATATGCAAGATCCTTGTATCATAGGGTGTGTGTTTAAGGTAGAGAGACATGTTCCTATTATTTATTACCCTAATCTATGATATCTAGGCTAGTGATAAAATTATGATATGAGTAATGTGCTTGGAATTATAGTGATATTACACTATTGTGACCCCCCATTGAGTGCTAGGAGGGATGGTATGAGAATGAATCACCTAAAGTGGTACCAGCGCCACCAGTTACACTTGTTACTCCTATAGATAAATAACTCTAAGTGAGTTTTCTCTATGTGTTACACTTTATGGGGAATGATGATCCAAGATCCAAGATGACCATAATATACATAACTCATGAGTTCCATATATAGTATTCATCATTCTTTTTGGGTGAGGGTGGACCATACGCTATCGAGTTTTGGATTGATTCTATACATACTATCTTAAATTACATTATGATACCCCTGAGAAGAGGGTGAATATTTTCTATTGTATTCTTTGAGTTCTAGCGAAGTGTTTGTGGGAATTTATGGTCTAGGAAGGCTAGCATATGGGGCTTTCCTAGAAGTAATTTACATCTCTCTTTTTTGAGGGATTATTCCCAGAAACCTTGAGGGATGATTGGGATAGGTAGTTTATGTATATGGTTTATGGGGGCATATAGGTGATAGATTATGTTTCCAACTTTAATAGTATTATATTATTTTCACCTGGGTTGGTGGGAAATCAGACTTCTAGGGTCAGAAATTTTGAGGATAGACTAAGAAACACTTTTGATCCCAGATGAATATCTCCGATTTGAAATCATTCTCAGAGGTTGTGAAATCGACCTTAAGTACTAAGTAGAAATAGATGGAGAGTAGACCATACAAGAAACGTCCATCTTTTACTGGGGCTAGAATTAGGTCATTGGGAAGTATTAAATAGAGGTTTAATGAGTCTTGATAGAGTGGGGACTAGTGGGCTAGTCAAGGAAAGAGTTTTTTACTTCCTTTGATAGGAAAATCCTCAGTTGAGTGTTATAAGTATTGGAAAAATTGTATTATTTAGCATGATTGTGATATATTATCGAAGGTTTTCCATTCCTATTGGTATACTAGGGACATGTAAAAGTATTATGGTCTTGAACCATGTTTGACTAGTAGGCATGTATCTAGTCATACCCAATATTTAGGGGTAGGTCTAGGTGAGAAACAATGGTTTTGAAGTTGGTAATATTTTTTCTATTTGGGTTTTTAAGGAGATAAAAATGACTAGGGGTAGGGGTTTTAGTTCTATTAAGGCAATTCCCTCAGGGGAGTCAAGAGTTGAAAGCCCAGGGTTGGGGTTTTGGACGACTTCATGCCATCAAAATGAATCCTACAATGATAAGTGGGTATCCATATACATTTTGAGGTATGATTTTTGTGGCATCAATCCTATCATATACTCTATTTTATTAGGTTATGTTATACTCATTCATATATTCTCATTTAGTTCATGATATGGGTATTCTTTTATAGTACTTATATAGATTGATTTTCATTGATACGCCCTTAAGGGGTGTGCTCAAAGGGTATCCAGAGATATCTTGAGTGTGATATAGTGATTAGTGAATGAAATATTATATGGAATCTCTTAATACTATAGATTCATGGATTAAATGTGATCCTCAATATGGATTGTATAACTTTTTATCAAATACACATTGACTGTTACCACCAATGAGTATCATTCACATATATATAGGGTGAAGTTTATACCTACATTAGGGAGTGGGGTTTTCAGGTAGGCGGTTTATGACATGGACATTAATAAATGGGGGGGGGTGATCTCCCCTCAATTGGATAGTATTAGTGTGGTATAGGGGGAGAGTAATCATTTGGTATTTACTCCCATCATCAATCAGTTCTAGGATGTTTTTCATGGGGATTTCATGGGATTATCACCCAAACATGAGATCAAGTTCATGATAGATCTTATGCCTAGTATGATTACTATATCCATTATACCATATAAAATGAATCCCACAGAGCTATGAGAGATGAAGCCTTAGTTATAGAATTTTGAGATGAATATTTTATTCACTAAATAATGTTCCCTTGAGGTGATCCTCTATTGTTTTCCAATAAGGTGGGTAGATCACTATGGCTGTGTGTTAATTACCAAAGTCTAAACAAAATGGTTCTCCTAGATTTACTTGAGGCCAGGTTATCATTAGTTGTAGGTGATGCCTTTTGATGTTCCTCATGATAATTTTAAGAGGATATAAGACTTATATGAGTGTCATGTGATTCCGTTTGGGTTAACAAATGAACTAGTAATGTTTATAGACTATATTAATAGGGTCTTACATATATATTTGTATTTTTAATGGTCATATTTGTTGATGATATTATGGAAAAATCCCAATAGATAAAGGATAATGATCTTCATATACATTCCATTTTTAGTACACTCCAAGAGAAATGAATCTATGCCAAAATCCCAAAGTATTAGTTATAGATCATTGAGAGGTATTTCTTGGGCCATGTGATATCAAAGGTAATAATATCAGTAGACTTGAAGAAGGTTAAGGTTTTTGCTTCTTGGGATAATCCCAAGAATAATTAAATATACATAGTTTTATAGGATTTGTAGGTTACTACCAATAACTTATTCTAAACTTCTATAATTTGGCAGCACTAATGACTCCTTGAATAAGTAGGGGTGAATTTTGTTTAGTCAGATACTTGTGATAGGTCCTTTCAGAAGCTGAAAAAGGGATCGACATCTACAATGATCTATAACTTACCTGAGTTGGATAAGGAGTATGTATTGTACTGTGATACTTAAAACTTGGGATTGGGTTAGTTTTGATGAAAGATAGGCAAGTGGTCACATATGGGTATAGACCGTTGAGGTCATATGAGTGGAACTACCGAATACATGATCTAGAGTGGGTAGAGGTAGTGAACACATAGAGGTGTTGGTGTCACTACCTTCTAGGTGAGTGATTCATGGTATATACTAAACATAATATCTTTAAGTATATATTTTATTATCCTAATATGAACGTTTAGAAAAGTAATTGGGTTGAGTGACCATAGTCTTTTTAATTTCATGATGGAATATTCCATTAGGAAAGGTAATGTTGAGGATAATGAAATGAGTATAAAGACACAAGTGAAGATGGTGAAAGTGGATAGTAGAAAGTGGTGGGTGAAAATCCTATTTTCTGAGATGTGACTTGAATTTCAGGAGTATTAGGGTAGATCATCCCTTACATAATTCAGTATTATGTCCCCACTCCTTGATAGGGTGAAGGGGAGAAATTTATCTGACATAGATTTCCTTGTGATGAGGGATAATATAAATTATGGGTATCCACCACTTGATTGATACCTTAATTATGATGCAGGTATCAACATCCATGGTCAGTTTCTGGTCTCTATGAGATTTCATGAAGAGATGATATGGGATTCACATGCCTTGAGATGGGTTCTTTGTCTAGGGATTTACAAGATGTATAATGAAATTTAAAGGTAGTATTAGTGGTCTGGGATGAAGAAGTACATATTAGGGTTTGTTTTATAATGTTTTACTTGTTTGAAAGTGAAGGGAAAACATCAATGACCCACTAGTCTTCTTCACCCATTACCCATTCTTGAGTGGAAGTGGAGTAACAAAATTATGGAATTCATGATGGTATTTCTAATTTCATTTCATGTTAGTGATTTAGTGTGGGTTATTATGGATCAGTTAATAAAGGCCATTCATTTCCAACCAATCCAAGAGACCCATTGTATTGATGATCACATAATGATATATGTGTAGGAGATATTGAGTCTCCATGGGGTGGTTAGGAACATCTTCTCTGATCAAGATTCTCATTTTACATTATGCTTCCGATGAGGGAAATATAAGGTTCTTGAAACAAAGGTGAATTTGAACACTGCCTACCATCCTCAGATAAATGAGTAATTTGAGTGTACTATTTGGGTGTTGGAGGAAAATATGTAGAAATGCATACATGATATCATTAGTTAATAGAAGGAACATATCATTATTATAGAGTTTTCTTATAAGAATAATTATCATGGATCAATCCTCAGGGAATTGTTTTAAGTCTTGTATCATAGACTATTTTGATCACATTTATTCTGGTTAAAGCCAAGGGAGTTAGTGGTTATTAGGATGATTTTTTATGTAGGAAATTTTAGATAATATCTACTCAATTAGGAAGTGATTATTGACTAATTATATTAGGTATAAATTATATATTTACCAATGAAATAGTCTTATTGAATTCAAAGTGTATGAAAAAGTATTTCTGTGAGTGTCACCTTGATTGGGACACATGTGTATTTAGTTTCAAGGGAAAGTTGGAAGCTAGGTTCATGGGTCTATTTTGATGTTTTTGGGAGGATTGGTACAATGGAGTATCGGTTGGTGATTCCTTAAATATTCAGTGCTATGAATTATATATTCCATACATCTCATATTTCAAGATACCATCCCGACCCTTATCACATGATTAGTGTGATGAGGTCAAGTTGGAGCCTAATACTTCATTAAAGGAATAAAACATTCACATAGTGTATTAGAGTGATGATACTTTTTTTTGGAAAATTAACCCTATGATATGGGTTTAGGGGAATCACAAGCATATATTATATGAGACATATGAGTGGGATTCTGATACAAAGGCATAATGGCTACAACATTTCATCGGTGAGGCTTTGTGATGATTAAATGTGCATTTAGAGGATGAGTGTATATATAATTGATAGGTTGTAACACATAAAATATATATAAGGTATTATTTTGAAAAAAATTTCACCAAAACTCATGTATTTTTGTTATAATTTGTTTTTTGGAGGTTTTGGAAGGGGATCTGGGGTTTGTTTCGAGAGAAAAAATCTGGTACCAGAGAATCTATATTTTGATAGATGCCACTAGGTACTTAATGGATTAGTAACAAGGTACATGTGAGGTAGGAAGTGAGACTTTATCCCTATAGGGGCCACTGAGTGGATGATAAACTCAGGATGGGTACCTGGTAGAGGGACTGAGTACTTAGTGGAATCTGACCAGGTACACGGTTCTAGTAAAAAATGTTTTTTTTAAATTTAATTTAATTTATTTAATTATTTTGTATAAAATTTTTATAAAGAACCCCACCTTTCTATTATCATCAGCTACATGTATCCCCTGTCTTCCCTCTTATACGTCTCTTCTAAGTGATAAAATTCTTTCTTTAGTGGCTAAATATACATTCTATCTATTATAGGAAGCCATAACTGGTAAGGGTATGAATTCTATTCACTCTACTAATAATTTATCTTGTCTTTTAACCATGTATTGTTGGTTGTGCCTAATTTTAATTATTTTTATAAATTTATTGATTTCAACCAATTAAATCCAAATCAACTAGTGGTTTCTAAGGGCTAGGACCCTTTTAGACCCTAGTATCTTATCCCATGCTTTTCCATTTGTATTTATAGGATTGGAATTAATTATTTTAAATACAAGAAATTATTATTTATTATTTATTACATATAATTAATTTAATTTAATTTTTATTAAACCCCTTTGGTTTTTGTGGTGACTAAAAAGGATATGAGTGGGTTTTTAAAGGTGTGCATTGATACCGTTGGTCACCAATGACCATTTTCCATGCGGGTCAAGAAGTGAAACCATGAATTTGAAACCAAGAAGGGTTTTTATACTTGATGATTGAGACTTAGAGCCTTATATGGTGTCCAAGTGTATTCCTTATTAAGGATAGGCTTGAGAAAAATCTATTCTAGGGTTGAGATGTCATCAGAATGAGACTTTGGGTGGGTTATTAGCTTGATAGAATAACCCCTAATGTATTAAATGACTATAAATTCCTTATATTCATTATAAATGTTAAATCATTCATATTTATGGATTTCTTGCTATGTTGGTGGTGCCTCATCCACCTAGAACTAACTAAAAGTGGTATCTCATAAACCCCTTCTATATTTACACTATCTCATTCATCCTTGGTGTGTCAGTGGTACCTCACCCAACCAGTTATAGTAAGTAGGTGGTTCCTTACTTTGATATGTGATATCAGTGGTGTATCATGCAACTGAGTAGTTTCCTTGGTGCTATATTGTCTGTATTGAAATTTTCTATGGTGGTGCATCATCCACTAGAGGATTCATGTTGGTGGAATACTATACACCTATGAGGAGTAGTCTCAGTGGGGTATAATCTAATTGGAGACTTATAATAGTGGTGTATCACCCATCTAGAAATTGTTGTTGGTGGTAAACTAACCACATAGGAAGTGGAACTGGTGGCTTTTCATCCACCTGGAGGTGTAGTCTTAGTGGTGCAATGTTCACCTAGAGATCAAATTTGGTGATGCATCATCCACAAAAGGAATTTATTCTAGAGGTGACTTGTCCACTCAATAATCACCATATTAGTGGGGTTTCATCAAATTAAGATGTGTATCAATGGTATATAATATATCTATATTGATAATTAGAAGTGTTTCAACTACATAGGATTAGAGATGCCTCATTTATTGTATTGGTAATGGATAGATCACCAAGATGGATTGTGATAGTGATTCCATTCACTTAGTAATATTTAATAGAAATAAATCATTCACTTTGACAATTATAGGAGGAGTGATACATAATTTATCCTCCAGGCATGTTTAAAACATGGGTATATTGTCATATTATATCACTATACAAAATAGGTATGATTAGACATTTTTTATTTGTTAATAATTCTATTAAGTGACATGTTATTTATTTACTACTTTACTATAAGTTTATATTGAGCATGAACCTATATTTACAAAAATTTTAAGAAAACCTTTGGTGGTATCATACTAACTTGTACTCATTCCCTACTTGGGTAACCTTCTAACCGATAATACTTTTTGCTTCATGACATAGTTAGGGGAAAGGGCCCTGCAACTATGGAAGGTTGAGATGATAGAGCATGGTTAGAGTTAAAAGATGGGATAAGGCTAGTACATGCATCTAGTTTTGTGTATATCTCCAATTTTTTTATTTTTGAACTATATTGTATATTATTTTCCCATAAAAGATTATATTTACATTGTATGAATGGTATAACTTATGTGACATTTACAATAGTTAATTTCTCTATAGTATGATGTTAATATTTACCTTTGGCTGGTATTTACCTGTGATGTAAATCTTATGCTATTGTTATATTATGATGTCTAGTTCTTGATATTTATTTAACTAAGATTTATGGTTATCTATACCTGAAGGTATAGTTTCCCCACTAGTTCTATATAGACCCTCACCACTAACCAATAGCCTCTAGTGTATGGGGAGGTGTGCTTGAGGTTTGTGCCACCCAACTTGGTCATGATGATCTTCAAGGGTTTTAAAAATAAGTTATTCCCTGTATTTTTTGGATTCGTAGTTTAACATAAGATCATAGTACAATGGGACAAGTCATACCATAATCTGATGAACTTAAAGTACATCATCGTAAAATTTGGTATGTCATGCTATAATGTGATGTTTTACAAAATACTTCTAGAATTATAATATATATTTATTTTTTGGGATTAAAATTGAATTTTTTATTTTTAATAGAGGTTTATGGATAGTTTATAGGTCGAATTAATAAGTGAAAAGTGGAAATTTTATAGGGATGATATTGGATGAAGGAATTGATAATGTTATAGGAAATATATAAATATAAAAAGGGGGAATAAAAATCCTGAAAAATATTGATATATATATTGTAAAATAGATAAAATATTATTCTATGAGGAAATTACATTAGAGATATGGATTTGAAAATGGAAATGAAGGTATAATTGAGATGATATAGTGATTTAATCTCAATCCTAGATCTATAATCTTGCAATATTCATTAAATGTATTGAAATTTATTATGTAAAAACAACTCCCAGACATATTTTTGTTTTGTTTATTTTGGAACCAAGACATAATAGATAAATTAGTACTTCATCAATCAATTAAATGATTCTTGTATATTTCCATGAATACATAATTTGTCTATCATCCATAATATTCCCACTATCTTTGGGATTTACAAAAACATAATAAAAGATTGATGTTAGATGTTTAGTAAGGGTAAAAATAATCTTGATTGTTGAATAAGGAATATAACTCCTTAAAGCATGAAATAATCATATTAAAGTGTGTGATACATAAGGAAACCATGATACATAAGGAAAGAATGATATATAAGGAACACATGATACATAATTAATGCATGATACATAAGTAATGCATATAAATTGAAAAATCATAAACCTGTGGTCATAGGCCCCCTATGATAAGGATTCCCACCAATGTCATATAAACATTATGACCCATATGACAAGGCTAACCACTAAGTCATGGTAACATAACCATGTCATTTACATAGTATCTAAGTAGATGAGACATTAACCAATGCATTGGAGGGATATATAACTAGGGATACCCATATAATAACATTTATAATATTAATGCATAACTTAAAATACATACTCGATAACATAAAAATTAATCTTTCATAAGTTCAACATGATCTAGGTTAACCCATGAGTAAAGGATGTGGGTTTCAATCTCGTAAATCCCTCATCAATTAAATGGAATTGAAATCTAGATGAATAAATTTCATTAAAAATAATGAAATATAAGATATTAAAAACATATAGAATAAAAGGATTTATAGTCTTATCGATATCATTACCTAATCAATCAAATGAAAAGGGTATCTAGGTGAATACCTTCCAACTGTATAGAATAATATAATATCTGGTATAATCATTAGTTTTTTAGTCAAACAAATGGAAAATATATCAAGGAGACCAATATTTAATAAAAATATATAAGCATAGCACAATCATAATGTAGATTATTTTATAAAGGTAACCTATGCATCAAGGTTTTCAAATAGTTTCATGAATGGGTTTTTAGTGTAACATTTAAATGTATCTACGTAGTAGAGGAAACTAATTAAATGATAATTTAAGGTCCTTGGTGGAGAATTCATAGGGAATGTTATCTTTTTATGTCAATCCATAAAGGTAGAGTGACCCCCTAACTAGTTGAGAATTACATTTTCAAACTACATACACTCAAAACCCCTCTATATAAACACATAAATATTATCCTAAAATAGTTTTTCTTATGATTTAATTACTATAACATCTTGATGATGAAGTGGTAGATTCCACCATACCTCTCTTCCATTAGGGGTGGGGTGGGGGGTGGACTGCTTATTTTCTTATCATTGGCTCATCTTATAGATTCAACCCACTTTCCCATTTAGAATCTCTCCCTCCATTCTAATACATATCGATTTTCCCAAAGTTCCCCTCACTATACAATGGGATTATGAATTTGATTCTATCCCTCTTAGAGTTTATCAAATCTTTTGATCTACTATAGTATTCATTTATTTTTCATTTCAATCAGTGATGGGTGACATTGTATGATTTTGATAGACTAGTTAGTGGTTCGTGTGATGGGTTTCATTTGACCATATAATGATTATTCGTAGTATTAAAAAAACCCAAAAATAGTTCAATTTATCTTCAAGAATTCAATGTGATAAAATATTCATAAAAATTGAGCATATCAACAATGGGATTTATATACCCTCCATATTCTATATCTAACAGAGTGTGATTAATGATAATCATTGGAGTAGACAATAGAAGCTTCATGCATCTAAGGGATTTACACTGACTGTTGGATCCATGAATGTTTCCCCTAGATACCCAAACTCTTGAAGGTGTGTATAAACATTATTGGGATATATAATCAATTATTTTAGAACAAGATAGTTTTATCAACTTTTTATTAAACCGATGATCCCTAAAATGTCAAATGAATGTGATAGGATCACACACCCACAATGAAGAGAACCCATTCTATTTACATATGTGAAACCTAATTCTCCAATGAATCTATTGAATTATTACTTGTTGGGTGTAGAATTCATTGAATACTCAAATGAAGAAATGAAAAACTTGAAAGAAACACCCCTTTAGTTCTAAATTGATAAAACACTATGGGTGAAGTGGTAGTGCACACACTGCATCACATGAAATAGTTTGAATATGAAAGTCATGTATACTTAATATAATATATATATATATATATTACATTTATTATACACGAATCACATGAATGTGTTTTAAGTTAACTTTAGATTGTCTCCCAATTTCACTTAAAATCTATAAGGTCTTAATGCTAAACTTTAAAACTCTCTGGATCCATCCAAACACTTTTGGATATAGTTTCATAAAACTCTATTTATTTTGAACCAAAAATTTATCCAAAAACATTATAATTATATAAGTCCCTTACTATGTGACCCTACGAGCCTTATTAGATTTGGAAAAAAATTAAATCCCTATTTCAATGGCCTCTAGAAAAGTATCAGGGATACTCAAGATACCAATGAGCCTAGTGTGATATCCATCAAACACAATCATATCTTTATACAAAAATTCACACCATGATATGTATCATGTAAAAAATTTGTATATATATATAGTCACTTTTTCCATGACATTTAGTGACCACTAGACAATTAACACATTAATCTAGTATATCCCATTCATATTTTATTGATTATCCGAAAATACTTACCGAGTTAATGAATCCAACATATTTTATACATCTTAGAGATGATAACATATCATGTATCTATATAAGTAGTTTAACACATCATATATGAATCAAATAATATTGGATATGAATTTCCTTAGTCCAATTAAATGAATCTCTAAATGAATTTACTTTTCATACAAGTGGAAAACCCCCATCTTAGTTGTGCTCTAACCGATGAAATGATCATCAACATACCTAAACATTCCTATATTAGCTAAATTATTTTCAAATTTTTATAAGTAGGGTATCAAAGTATAAAGGTTATCATGATAGGTATCTCTCTAACCTTAGGTAATAAGGATTTATAATAAACATGCACCCCTAACTAATGAATCTAATTATCATATATAATATAAAACTCTTTAAAAAAATTATAAGATTTTATTCGTGTTAATGTTAACATATCATCACAGTTCATAATACTCTATGATGATCATTGATTTAGGATAACTCAATGTCATACTTTTATGGGATATTATCATTCAAAAGTTCATGTAAAATAAATTATAATACACATGAATGGATTATAATTATAGATGTAATTTATTATTATAATAACATAATAAATTTTATGACCATTACATCCAATCTATCATGTGTCTTAAACCTATAAATTCAACATAACCCTCATGTTGTTTATATGGTAATGGTTTCATCAACAAATATTCTACATTATTCTATGTGGCCACCCAAATGATATTTGCATCACCCCTTTCAATAATATCTCAAATAATATTGTATTTTAATAGTATGTATTTGGTTTCTTTGGTGATACCATATCTCCTAAGACTGAATGATAACCACATTATTATCACAATAAAACTCAATTTCTCCTTTGATGATAGGAACCACTCTATGTTTATAAATGATCAATTTTATCCAAATATATTCCTTTACAAAATCTGTATAGTGGTGTACTATACTTATATTATTAAGTCTACTATGGTGGATTATTTGAAACTCATCCAACTAATAACTCCACCATTTTGGAAAAACATGAATCCATATTGAGATCTCAGATCATCTTGGTCAGATTGGAAACTAGAATCAATGAAACCCTTTACACAAAGTTCATCCTTTCATCAAAAGACTAAGAAAATATCCTTAGTCCTTCTTTAGTACTTAATAATATTATCTACAACATTTTAATGAATCTTAATTGGATTTTATTGGTAGCTAATAGTTATTCTAAAATCATTAGAGACATATGATTGAGTTTATGACATGACATACATGATAGAACCCTTGTAATATGTACAAGGAATATTATCCATCCTTTCTAATTCTTTAGAAGGATCCTAAATCTTCTTAAGATTCACACTACGAAACATTGGAAAATACCCCTTTTATGAGTTCTCCATGCTAAAACAATTTAGAAATTTACCAATATATGTGTTTCAACTCAATAAAATAAACCTATTAGATATATATCTATAGATATTTATATAGAGTATATAGGTATCTTCACCCATGTCTTTCATTTAGAATCATTTACCCAACCAAACCTTCATAGAATAAAGTTTCGAGATTCCATTTCTAATAAGTAGTATTTCATCTACATAAAATATCAAAAATACTATTATAATACTACTAAACTACTTATATACAAAATAATAATTCATGTTATTGATGAAACCAAACTCTTTTATTGTATCATCAAACTAGATATTCTAAATCAGAGAATATTTCTCCAATCCCTAAATGGACCATTATAACTTGTATAACTTAACAATATGATTTCCTACTTCAAAACCTTCGATTTGTATCATATAGATGTCCTTGAAAAAATTATTATTAATGAAATTAGTTTTAACATCCATTTAATATATCTCATAATTACAATGAGATATAATGGTTAAAAAAATATGAAGACTTTATCATCACTACAGGTGATAAGGCCTCTTCATAGTCAATACTATGAATTTGTTTATAACATTTTCCCACTAGAAATGATTTATAATAAACACACTACCTTCCATGTTAGTTTTATTATGTAAAAACCACTTATACCCTATGAGTATTACCCCTTTAGGTCTATCCACCAAGTTCCAAACTTGGTTAGTGTACATGGAGTCTATCTCAGATTCCATGGATATTAACCATTTCTCAGAATTATAATTCTCAATAGACTCCTAGAGGGTAGTAGATCCATATCCTATAAACATTAATCTATCATCATTACCCATAATAAATTCTTATATCTCATTTTCTATATGAATGTTACCATACCATTGAAGTTATTTTATATCTTAAGTCTGTTCTTAATATACAAATCTTTGTAAAACCAACTCAAAATCAATATTAGGAACATTTATGATATTTTAGTGCAGATACTCTCAAAGTTCAACATTCATCCCACTATTACCTTGAATTATTTGTTTCTTCTTAATTAAATTCACATGTGGGTCTATAAACACATCGTGTTCAGTTAGGTTATAGAAACACTATCCCCTTGTTTCTTTAGGGCAACCAAAAATTAAGAACCTGTCAGATTTTGGTTTAAGTTTACCTATTTTAAACCATCATATGGTTTCTTTACAACTTTAAATCTTGATAAAATAAACATTGGGATGTTTCTTATAGGATATCTTGTATGGAGTCTTTATAGATGCTTTAGAAGGAGTGAGGTTTAAAAAAAATACAGAAGTCTCCAAAGAATAACTCCAGAAAGAAATATGAAGGTAACACTAACTCATCATTGATTGAACCATGACTAATAGTTTTTTATTACTAATTTTAGACACAACATTCAGTTATAGTGTTATAAGAGGAGTAAGTTGTGAAACTATTTCACAATCTCTTAAATAATTAGTAAAATCCTAGCTTAATTTTTCACCACCTCGATCTGATAGGATAATCTTAATACTTTTTCCCAGTTGATTTTTTACTTAATAATAAAATTATATGGACTTTTATAAAGTTTCAAAATTGTTTTTCATTAGAAACACATTACTATATTGGATAAATTCGTCAGTAAAAGTAACAGAGTATGTAAAACCATCACTTTATTAAGCACTCATTAGTCCACATACAGCACCATGTATGAGATATGATAATACTCTATACATTGAAACCTTTATCCCAAAATTATCCTTAATAAGTTTTCAAAACTGGTTAAAAGGGTTATTTACATGGTTCAAAATCATGGCAATAGGCCCTAAAACCATGGCCATAGTCTACAACCATGGTTTTGGCCAATTATGGCCACTATCACCGTGGAAATAGGCCTCCAAATTGGACACTGTGGTGGTTAAACTATATCCATGGTTTAAAACATGGATATAGGTGGCTATTGCCACAGTTTTAACCATGGCTATAACCGTAGAAAACCGCGACAATAGCTTAAATAAAAAATGTCCTCAGTGGGTTTCGATCCTTGCACATCCACTTTGAAATTCAGCGCACTTACCACTACACCGCACTAAAATTTGGGTATATATATATATTATGATATGTATATTAATAAAAACTATGGGAATATACTCAAAACCATGGTGGTAGGGCTTCCCACCAAATTTTGGCCTGGAATTTTTGTTCCCACAGAAGCGCAGAAACCCTATAGCCACAGTTTTGGAAAACCATGGCTATAGGGTGTCGAAAAAACTAGCCTATAGCCACAGTTTTGAAAAACATGTCCATAGGCCACAAACCGTGGCAATAGCCATGGGCTATTTCCATAGTTCTAAAAACCATGGCTATAGGCCACAGAAAAGAGGCCTATAGCCATAGTTTTAAAACCGTGGCTATAGGTCTATGAAAGTAGCTCCATTTTCTAATTGTGTTTCCCAATAAAAAATATTCACATGTATCAAAAAATTAATAATTTAATGATTACAAAAATCCATCTCTATGGAGTCTTTGAACATGTTTCTCACTTATTTATCTAAGGAGACGGTGAAAAAGGTAGGTGGTATTAGAATCAATCCCAACCTTCTTATTAAGAATGTTATAAGTAAGATTATATATATCTATAGAATATAAAATATTCATCATATTCTCAACAATATAAAACATTTCATTATTATATATAAAACAACTCTTATCCTTAATAATGAATGAAAATCCTTTATTTTATTAACAATATACAAAACCAATTCCTATTTATAGTGGAAACATAATAGAAGTTTTTAAATTCTGGGACTAATCTACTGAGTATACTTAGATCATAAGTGGTGAATTATAATGTAGTAAATTTTCCTCCATTATTTAAATTAATATCCACTTCAACCTTCAAAAATTCCATCCTATATTTGAGTTTGTTTTTTCCAAAAAAAAAATGTGAAGCACACTAGGTATCTAATACCTATGAGTCAGAGTTGGTGGAATTAATCTCTATGAAATTCACATTTAGATACTCCAAATATTTCTCTTTGAATACAATTCTCAAAACTAGATACCAATCTTTAACTATTTTATAGGTCATACCTATAAATGATCTCAAAATGATTATAATTGAGTATTCCATAACCTATAATAAAAACAAATTAGTGTTTGTTTATCATGTATTATTTATTTTCATCAAGTAATATTAATGAATTTTTACCACTAAAAATGATAACCCCTTTCATCATGTACATGAAGTGGTCCAAGATCCATATTTCACTAGGTAATTAATCTCCTAGGGAATTCATCCAAATACTTAATTATTTAGTTAGGGATTCATCCCAATCATAACAATTAAGAATCTTGGATAGTTGAGCGGATCACCTTTTATCTAAATCCATCCTATGGATTCACTAAAGTCTATTCCTATGGTATCCTAACTACTAGGATTTCCCAACTAGTGTTACCAAAAAGAAACATAAAAAACAAGCTAAAACAAGATAATCTTGGGATGCCTTTATATAGAATAAAACTACCTAGTAGAAAGATATGGAGAAACTTGTTACTTGATTTCCTTACATAAGATAGTCCAAGGGAACTCAACTATGACATAAAATATTCAGTTAGATGATAGAGTTACAGAAATTTGTCTCTTTGTAATTAATCTTACACTTAGTATTTAATCGATTTTTTCATTTTAAGGTCTCACCCATTTCATGAACATCATATTCACATTAAATTCATAACTATTATAGATTATGTAATCATTATATTCTCATGCTTTATTCCATTTTGTATATCTATTCTTTCAATGATTTATTTATTTTGGAATCCTTACTCTATCCACTGAATTAATGTACTCAAACCATATTTATGAGCAACTCTTTACCCAAACCACATGTTTGTGTAACTCACCCAAAAATATAATTAAATGATATTAATACATATTTTAATTCATCAAATACATTTGGTATAAGAATTATTCATGTAAAAAATAGAGTTATATGAGATTGATAGTCTCCGCATGAGTAATATCAGAGTGATAAATATCCAACCCTATTCACCTTTCTAAAAAAGGCATAATCTTCAGACTAGAAGGTAGTCTGACCCCAAGCCCATCTACTTTATGATACTTTACTCAAGAGAGAATTAAACTCATAACTTCTCTAACACCTAATATGCACAAAATATATTAAAAAACTATTTAAATTTTATAACTATAATTATAAACTAAGATCTAGGTAGATGAAAACTGAATTTTATGGAGTCATGTCTAGCCTACTATTCATGGTTTTAATTCATAGAAGAAGTTTAAAAGTTAAATTAAAGTATACAAAAAATTCACATTTTATAAAAATTTTACTAAAAATGAATAAATCATGGGATAAACATTAAATAAATGAAAAATTTTAATATTTATACTAGAGATAAACATTTATGAACAATTCATAAATAAAACCCAACAATAAACATTTTATAAATTAGCTAAACATTATGAAATCCTATAATCATGAATATAAACATTTTATATTCATTTTAATATGGAAACTTTAATATTTTGTATTATATGGAATATATATATGATATTTCATGAATTATAAACATTTTACTATTAAATTTCTATTATTTAAACCTTTTATATAATAAAAATATTGAATTAATTTTCCATTATTTAAACCTTTGACCGAAATATTTTTATATGGTCTAAATAATATCCAAATAAGGCCCCTTTGATTTGAAAACTTAAAATTTAATTAATTATGAAAATTTCATAATTATAAATGTAAAATATTTTATATTTTTTAATTTCTAACCACTTTTTATATTACCCCTTTATATTTCTATGTAAACCCTTTTATTTCTAGATCACAAGGCATTTCATAAAATTTTGGCAAAATATATTTTAATATTATCATTTAATATTTTGGAAAAATTTTCATAAAAAATTAATTAATTAGTTATAAATATTTATAATTAATTCATTAATTTATAAATTCCTTATAAAATAAAATATTCTTAATATACCTTATACCATGATTTATTAACATTTATAATTTTTTTATAAAATTAACTGTCAAAAAATATTTTTTTTAATATTTTCTATTGACCCTTATAAAATGGGTATATCTATGTAAGGGTAAAATATTCTACCCTTACACAGGTTTCCTAGAACCACTATAACCCACCATATAAAAGTAATACATATATTACCTTTATGTAGATCATTTTATGTAAAGGTAACTATGAGGTTACCTTTATGTAGACCATATATATAAAGGTAACATTGTTTTTACATTTACAAATCCCATTTACATAAAGGTATGTATAGATTTAACATTATGTAAAGATAAGAATTTATAAACTTTATATAGCTAACAATACATAAAGGTAATTGAGATAAGATTTGTGTAGATCCCCATTATTATGTAAAGGAAAGTAAAACTTGTAGAAGCATTTCATGATACTATTGTTCTTCATTGTAACTCAAAAAATGTATTTAATACACATTGAATATTTGAAGAAGAAGGATTTGATAACACTTATAGGTTTTTTGATCATCTAATGATCATTAGTAGTGGAAGAAACCCAAAAATAGTGTGATATATCTTCAATAATTAAATGTGTTAAAATTATTGTAAATACAAAGCATTCTTACAATGTATTTATTTTAACCTAAATATTCTATATTTTATGGAGTGTGTTTGATGATAATCACTAGAGAAAAAATATAATATTCCTACCTTCTATTGGTTTACACTAGCCATTAGATCCAAACATATTTTTTGATGATACCCAAACTCTCAAAGTGGAGCTAGTTCCTTCTCAAGAGAGATAAACAAGGCTTCATAAAGAAGAGAGTTTTATCTTCTTTGTGTGAAAATGTTGATCACTAAAACTGTGAATGAATGTGATTGACTCACAAATCCATAATAAAGAGAACTAATTTTCTTTATACTAGTGAATCTTTATGCTCTGATAAATCTCATGCGTTACTACTTGTTGGGTGTAAGATTTATTTAATGATTAAATGAATAAATTCAAATCTTGAGTAAAACACCCATTTGGTTATAAATTGATGAAATGGTTTGGGTGAATTAGAAATTCACACATTGAATCACATGCATTAGTTTGAATATGAATCTCATGGATATTTAATATAATAATATTATATTACCTTTATTATATATACATCACATGTATGTATTTTAATTACACTTTTAATATCATGGGGTACGAATAACTTCACTTTAGTCAAATTTATGTACTCATGCCCTATTCTGATATGTTTTGATAATGAATATGAATTATATTTCACTTGGTCTAAATCTTAGATGTGGGTGTACAATAATTATTTATTCCTTCTTAGGTTATATTATTATTTTGACATGAATCAAGATATTATATTTACACCTATATGGATTTTCATTCAATATTTTCCTCTTATCTTATATAATCCTACTCTTATGATTATATTAGGGAATCTCATTGGTCATTCTTTTAGATTTGAGAGTAGATCCAAGGAAATTTTTCATCCCTTGGATGAGTTTATATGTGTTAAGATTGATGTTTCTAAGACTCATGTTGAAGCTATATTGATTGAGATGTTGTTTGTTACAGCTCAATGATTCTTTGATGGCATGGGTCAGAAGTTTAAAGCTCAATGCATCAGCAAAAATGTTCCCTATCCCTAGGGTATATGTGATTTCTAAGTAAAAATATTGTAGGTACTCTGCCTAATGAATTTAGAAAAGATTCAAATATTTTTAAGAGAATATATAATTAAAGTTCTTATAGTAAGAATACATGGTAAACCTTTCTCTAAAAAGGTAATGCTGCCAACTCTTAAGCACATTCATCACAACTGTAAGTTCAAGGTCATGGGTAGGATAATTCTTCTCATGTGACCTAAGATTCTGAGAGAAATATGCTACCATGTGATCACCCTACATAATAACACATCCCAAAACCTAACTTGATGCATCAAAGAAGACCATATATCCCTTCCTTACCTCTGGAAGAGACAAAATTGGAACAGAAGTCAAAAGACATTTCAACTCAAAAAAATAAATCTAACATTTATCAACCTATAAAAAAATTACCCCTTTCTGAGTGAGATCAGTAATTGTAGAATAAAACTTTTAGAAATACTTAACAGACCAATGATAATGCCCTAGTAAATCCAAGAAGATACAAATATCAACAACATTACATAGTTTCTCCCTTGTCATAAAATATTTAACCTTTTCAGGATCAATTGAGATACCATGTTCTATGAACACATGTCCCATGGATTTCACCTCTTAAATCCATAAATTAAATTTTGATATCTTGGCTTAAATTCAGATATTTTCAAATAATTCTAGGACAACTCTCAAATGGGGCACATAATCCTCCTCACACTGAGAGTAAACTAGGATTTCATCCATGAAGACCACCATGAATGTATCAAGATACTCATGGAAAATACTATTCATCAAAGATGTGAAAACTATAATAGAATTTGTTATAACAAATTTCATGACCAAATAATCATGATGTCCATAGCTATTACATAAGGTGGTTTTTAAAATGTCAGGTTCTTTACTTCAAAACTGGTGGTATCCAGATCAAAGATCAATATTCAAGAACTAATTCACCCTTTTCAACTAACCAATCATAACATTTATTAGAGGAAACAAATACTTTTTATTTACTGTCACTCAGTTGAGCCTCTGGTAATGAACACATTGGAGAAACACACTACCATCTTTCTTTAAAAAGAGACCAAGTTCCACCCAAGGTGAAACACTCAGGCGTATAAATCCTTTCTCAAGAAAATAATCCAACTGCATCTTCAAATCTTTTAATTCATCTGGTTACATATGGTAAGAAGGAATAGATGCCAATTTATTAATAGTTAATAAATCAATAAAAAACTCAACCCCTCGTACTGGTTTCAAACTAGATAAATCAGAAGGGAAAACATCAAGAAACTCAGCAGTAACTGGAGGGCGATCATCACTCAAAGATTATCGACCAATTAAAAACAAAACAATGATATTTTCCTACCTAAATATGGAAAATAAGGCCTCACTCTACTCAATCTTAGGTTACATTTTACCTAAAATAAATGACCCACCCCATTGGGTGTGGTAAAGGAGACCCACTGAAGATAACAATTAATTTGGTCTTGATGATCGATCATCCAATCTATACTAAGAATGATGTTAAAAGATTTCATATAAGGAACCGAAAAATTATAGGTAAGCTCAATATTTGATAAATAGAAAACACAAAGACAATAGAGACCCTACTCTCTCTTCCTTCCTCAGGGTGTAGTAATATCTATCACATAAGATAAAAGCACCATGGGAAGGGATAGAAAATTTAAAAAATGGGTAGATATGAACGATTGAGATACACTGGTATCAAATAAAGTAGTCACTAAGGATGAATCTATAGTGATGGTACCTATCATAGTCACTGGAACCATATCTACTTCCTCTAGAGACTCTTCCACTATGTGGAGAAGCTTTATTCTGGATGCCTATGGCTAGAACTCCTTTATTCATGAAGAATATGATTTAACTATAGTACTATTGGATGATAATGATCCCATTACATTATATAGGGAATAAAATATATAAACAAATCTCTATAGGTGAACTGAGTATCTTTAAGAACTACAGATCTTGGATGCCTCAGTGAAAACCCATTTTAAATTCCCAGGATTTCTACATTAGAAGAAAGTAAAAGGGCTTCTTCAAAGAATTGAAGGAGGTATGGAAGATAAATTTTATCATGAACCTCCATGATACTAATCATGATTTATCTTCCCTTTTTGGTTACTCATAGAACTACCACTAAGAGAAAATATAACTCCCATCAACCCTGAATTACCATCCAAGTCTAGATCAACCATCAACAACCTATCTAACACATCAGTATAATAATTGATCTTTAGTAAGAAAACCTAAGAATGAATATTTTTTCAAAGGCCCATCTTGAACCATTGAATATTTATCTTCTCATTGGATATAATCTCAGGTAAAACTACAAAAGATCAGCAAAGAATTTTGAATACTCCATCATGGTCTTATCATCCAACTTGAGTTTGAAAAACTATATAGCCTTAGAAAACACCATAAGATCTGGATATAACTAACCAGTGAAAAGAACCTTGAATTACATCCACTAAAAACCCTCTTTCCTTTTAACTATCACCATTGAGTCCCACCATCACCTTCTAGGTCCTTCCATCTTGAAGGTGACATATTTCACTTTAATTAAATCATACATTTATAAGAATTCAAATAGAATCACTATCTTTCCCAACCAATCCTCCTCCCCTTGAGGATAATTTGAGACTTGGAATGATGGTAGCTTATGGTGAAGGAACTCTTGATCAGGGTTTCAAGATTTATCCCCTTTTGGTTCCACAACTGGAACCTAAATGAGAATGGGTGTGGCTTTATGTCCTAGAGTTTTGACGACACACACAATAATATCAATGATATTTTGGTCGAAGGGAGGATTTTATCACTGTGGTTCACCAGAATCTTCCTCCTAGAGCCTATTCACTCATCTTTTAAGAGGCATGGTGCTACAAAAAATCAAAAAACAAAATTTAATACATTAAAATATAACTCATATCAACAACTCAATTAACAGAAATGGGAAAAATTAATCCCATTAGATAAGAAATCATGATTTTTATTTTAACCTATCCAAATTAAAATTAGGGAAAAGAATATAATAATATAAAATTATTCCCCAAGACGCCTTTCACAAAACACCCCTAGTGACTTGAGGCTCATTACGATGAGAGGTTTCCAAAAAATCACTCATAATAACCTCCTAAGTCCCGATAAGATATTCCAAACTGCATACTGACATCAAAGAAATATCCTTAAACTACACCTATGATATCACTTTGTCATGAAAAAGCATGGATGTCCTAGTATCCTGATACCTGAGCTAGAATTAACACATTCTGAAGGGTGTTCCTAATCCCCATAGGTTGACAAATAGAACCTGACATCATAAAATACAAAATATTGAATGAATTTTCCACAAAATAGTAGAAGATAAAAGATACAAGTCAATATGATCAAAACTCCATAGATAGAAAGTACCAAAAACTAGACAAGTATAAAAAAACCAAAAAAAGTACATCATAAAAGTACTTATAAACTTGAAAGATAAACCTAAAATTCCCCAAAGAAGACATCACTATATGCCCAAAGGATCAAGAACATCCAAATCCTCTAATATGTGCTTTCTATTTTCTTAGACTCAGAGGAAGGAAATCAACAAATGACGGAAGTAAAAGGTATGTTGTGCACTATAAATCCTAGTAAGGCCTCACCAAGTGCTAAATAATATATTAAATAATAATAATAAACCAAATCATGCTTTCAATTTAAATAAAATATGGCCTGAAAATAAATTTTCATATTAAAAAAATATTTCATTTAAAAATGATGGAAAACATTTGAAACTTAGATTAAATACACATTTTATATAAAAAAATTTATATAAATTAGGTGGCATGAAGAAAATAGTTCCATAAACAATGGAATATATATTAAAACAATCACAGCAATCACTAGGATCATCTTCCTTGCAGCACTATAGTTTGTAGTCATAGTATCATCACACTTCTCATATCAATGATCATGGAAAATATGTGTACACACATACCTCGGGCTCAAGATGAATAAGACTCATCAATATCCCATTGGGGATAAGACATGTCAAAATAGGTTTTTTCTAGAGTTTTCATAATCAGTCCATTTCCAAGGAATCATAATCATAGAATTATTATCCCAAATAACCCACTAACTACCTAGACTCACATATGCTCAATCAATCAATAGAAAAAGGAAATATCATCTCATTTCAAATAAATCATCATTCGCAATTAAATTTCCCATTTGAAGTCCAATATGCAAATTCA
This sequence comes from Viscum album, assembly GCA_963277665.1. Lineage (NCBI taxonomy): Eukaryota > Viridiplantae > Streptophyta > Magnoliopsida > Santalales > Viscaceae > Viscum > Viscum album. The sequence continues at coordinate 371,638,986 of OY728137.1, forward strand.
ATTTCAAAACCAAAACATGGATTTTTTATCATGTCATTCCTTTTGAATACAAAACCAATTATAGGTATTATCATTTAAATTTAATCAATTTTTTTCTCAAATAAATTCTCAAATAATCTCATCAATTTGATAAATTTAAAAATACACTCCAAATTCCAATTACATTGGAATTGAGGATTTCCTCCCCAAAATTCAGGCCATTTAAATTTATATTCAAATTTATATTGAATTGGTTTTTCATGATTCAATTGAAATCCAATTCAAAAAAGTCAAACAAATAAAGGTTTAATCATATGTAAAATATGAAATGGAACCACCTACCTTGAATCATGGAATAAAATATCAACACCTGCAATAGGATGCACCGAAAAAGAATGATGGAGATAGAGATCAAGAAATCAACCCAAGATTCAAGATCCACTTAAAAAAAGTACAGATCCATAAAATACATGATGATATATCAAATTTTAAGGAGGAAGGAATGATATATTGGGAGAGTTTGAATGGGAGGATATATACTTACTAGAGGGGGATTATATGTTATATCAACACTTTGATTCATAAAAGGATGAGGTTAGAGGATCCAACTTTGCTTATAGGGAGGATTTTTAACCCTAGAATTCAATACAGGGTTGAGTGATGGGTTTTGGGAAATTTTAAAATATTTTTTTAGAATAAAAATACCCCAGGTGCATAGTCTCTTGTAAAGGACCGCATGGTTAGACAAACTGTTTCCCTAACTGTGTACCCACTCTGAACCCACTGTCCATGGAACATGGTTTTTAATATGTTGGCATATGGTTTTTCAAACCATGATTCAACCATAAAAATCCCACTATCTAGGTTTTCATGGTTTTCACTAGACGTGGTCATGGTTTTTTCAAAACATGTTCCAATAATACACAACCCATAAAAGCTCTAAAAATATCCAATTCCCACCTATAACAACCTAAAATAAACCCTAACCAAAGTTAGATCAAAATAAGGGTTGAGTATTACCTAAAATAAAGTAAAAATATAAGTTTAATAACCAAAATATCTAAAATTATATTATTTTGGACTTAGAAAATATATTTATTTATAAAAAAATACATTTAAAATCATAAAGTATATTTTAGGTTTTGGAAACATTTTATAGGTTTGAAAAATTAATTTTATTACTTTAAAGTACATTATTTTAATTAATGAACATATTTTTTCTTAATAAAGACTTAATATTACTTAATAATTATTTTTAAATAATAATAAGTCCATAATTCGTATCATATACACATACAATATTTCACTCTTAACCGAAAAATTCAATTATGTTAGAAAATTATGAAAAATTCACTCTTAGATAATTTTGATAGGCTAATTAAAAATTCTAATTGATTTTTATGAAAATAGTTTTCTATATATAATAAATCTAATTATTAAATAAAAACATTCATGAATTTTATAAACAAGTATTTGGCATAAAAAAATCAAAAACTTTTTTGTAAGATTTATGTATACAGTTATATTGTTTTTTCATAAATAAATATACATTATTAATAATTAATAATTATGTTATTACCAAATTATCTAATGTATTTTATAGGATAATTTTATATATAAGGTTTATATAACCAATACAATGATCATATATGGAAGTTACTATTCTAGCAGTCTAATTCCCAAAGGTCACCTTACCCTTCAAACGATTATAATACCCCTTATATATAAACTTCATTCTGACATATACAATCATTCATATCCTTATCTTAGTTCTTATACCATGTCTATTCCATTTATTATTGTTTTCTTGAAAATAACAATGCGTCTTATGTATTTATCAATTTTTTAGAGTATGATCCTTCAGAGTTCATCATTATGGTGCTACTCTATATTATTATGTGTTATATAGCACTTTTCATGACTATTATTATCAAAATAATTGTCTAGTGTGCATTGTACAATGACTATTTAATCAAATAGATTTAAATTTTAATAATATATTTATTTATTATAGTCAAATATTGGGTCTTATATATAAGGACCCTACCTTAAACATTTCATAATATTGAATTAAATGAGTAATTCATATTGAGGATCTTTTCAGGTTTAGAGTTTTAGAGAATTAGGAAATAACTATTACATCTCCAAAGATTACAAAGTAGAAACTTCTACTCAGTTTCCATTTTTTTCATAAAATAAAAACTCTTGAAAAAAATAGTCATGTCTAGTTCCATGTTTTAGACAACATGACTTTTCATTGATCCCATCCTTGACTCTATTCATCTTTAAGTCCTGTGAAAACATTTAAAAACTTGGGATGAGCATAAAAATCTCAGTAAGGTTTATAAAACATAGAAAGAAAACATTAGTTCATAAATACATACAAAACATAAACTCTTTTACTTACCTCATGAAAACATAATATTTATGAATAACACATAGTAACCACAAATCATAAAAATACTTATAGCATTCATATAATACTTAAATTGTAGCTATGAAAGCTACATAGGGAGTTACATTGGAATATCCATCTCAGTATATTACCTAAATCTCTTAGGAGAAACATTCACGTTTACCTCCATCACGTTACCCAATACATTGGAGAGCTATCTCGGGCTCACCCGCCCTAGTTTTATCACGGAACCACCCGTATACGTAAACAATTCCCAAGAACCATAACATATTCATAACACATAAAACAAACATAAAGGAAAGAAAAAATATATCATTAAAATATATTAACATAATATATACATTATAAAAAGTATATGGTATTTATTTTCTTTAAAAAAAACTACGGCGTGTTAAGGAAGCCAAAGATCAAATAATACTTGCGGCGGCAGAAAAAGTTCATTGTCACCGCTTACATTAAAAAAAAATTCCTTTTCTTTCATTTAGTAAAACATTTTGTATAAAAATATTCCATTTGAATTAAATGAAAATTCAAAGGTGTTTATACAGAGTATAAAAGAAAGTCGTGTATTAGAACAAAATATGCCTCAATGAAATGAGATTGAAACGGAGTCCCTTACCTCGTGTCTGACTTGACCCGTTCGTTATTTGATCTCCTAAATAATAAACTAAAGTTAATTTATACTTGATTAAGAACATTTTCAAGTTTATTATTACTTTTATATCACTTATTACCATGTTGTAAACATTATTTCATCATTTAAGTTAATAACGTTCTTTTTGTCGATATTTTGTACTTGAGTAAAAAATGAACACCTTATATTTACAAGTTGTCCATGCGGTCAATAGTCCATTATATCCAGAATGATATTAATTTTTTATATATCTTATATATAATATATATTTAGTATATATATATATATTTATAATAGTACATATCATTTGGAGGTAAGAAATGAAATGCACCGTTCATGGAGATGGTAAGCCGTACGTACGCATGAACGCTACTTTCATTTCTATTTCTTATTTTAATGGAATTAAAACATAACGATACATAGGTATATTAAAATTCCAGTATAATATCATATATAATACCATTAACCCCATCCTTTATACATCCCATATATGGCATTAACAAGTAATATCACTTTGAGGGGGCGGTAGTTCGCACTTCCTCAAATGAAATTATCGTGTTTACCCATAATGGAAACCATAATGGTATGCTATAAAAGAAAAATATAGAAGCATAAAGAAAAAATAAACATAATATATATCATATATAAATATAGTGTCATCTTAATGGCCACCATGATAGGCGATAGGAGATAATCGAACAATCATCGTCTCGTGAGGTGTTAGTTTTCCATCCACAAAAACAGTATGTTCTTCACCCATTAGATGGAGGTGTGTGTAAGAGTAGTTATAATAATTATCATAACAACATCCTAGTATATTGATGATATTGTTGTTGGTATAAAATAAAGGAATAAAAATAGTTTAGGGGTTGGATAAGTAAAATAAAAGAAAATAAGGTAAGAGAAACCGTTACCTTTAATTTGGGTAACTTCCTTTGGTTTGAGCCAAAAGGACTTCTTGAAGTGCCTTATGCCTAAGGTAAGGATTCTAGGAGAAGTAGAGGGATGTAGGGAGATTAATTGGGCAGATTTTGGACGATTAAAAAGGCTTTAGAGGTGTGAGGAATTGGTTATAAGTGAGGAATTTTTATAAGGGGAGGGGGAGGGGCTCTTTAGGAAAGTGTGATAATATTATTTTATTATATAATGATATTCGGTTTTTAAAGGTACAAAACTAATTAAAGTATAATATAGGATGACTCATGGTCTAAATAAAATCATCCAATAAGAATTGGAAAGGTTTTGTATATTGTTTTAATATTTATAATCTTATTTATTTAAATCTTTTATTAATGAGGTAAATACTGCATCATTATTGTGTCATAAATAATTTAATTTATTTTATGTATAATTTTTTTTAAAAAGATACCATGATATAGGACATATTTTTATCTTTCCAATGAATATTTATAGTTTAAAAGAAAATTTATATAACCCATTTTAAAAATTAATTTACTAAAATATATTTTGTTTTCGTCATTTTTGCCTTTACTTTAAGTTAATTAATCTAAAGTGTCATTATCACTCCCAAGTGCCTAAATGGGGTCCCAAAATCGACCCAAATATGCCCATGGTCGTAAAAGACTCAACCAATAAGGTTTGGACAAGTGTTAAGGTAATTTTGAGTTATTATAATATTCTTTTTACCTTGAATTACCCTATTTACCTTTAACCACGATAAATAAAAGTCAAAAGTTACTATTCACCAAAAAATATTTTCATCTTATTGAACAAAATTTTACTTATTAATAACAAACATGTATGTAGGATTTTTAAAATTCAATTCACAGAAGTGGTAAAATTTCATTTAAATGAAAAAGTTAGTTTTTTTAACTACTATTAAGTGGTTTCACTATCCAACAAAAATTGATGTTTTTCATAAAACTACCGAAAATTCAGCCTAAGATATATTTGATATTTTTAATTAAAAAAATATTTCTGTTTTTCCAAATTAAAAACATAGAAGTGGAATTAATTAATTTAAAATTAATTCCCGTTGTTAAAACACAGAGCGTGTTTTTAAGAAACAATAACTATCAAAAGATTGACACTTATTTATGTCCAATTTCAAAGTGAAATTAATTACAATGACCAAAATTGAATTAAATGGTAAAAATATATTCTAATTAAACTTTAAAATAAATTAAAAAAAAATAATCTAACCATATAAATAAATTATATTAAAACACATTTTTGAATTAAAATTCAATATTTTTCACTATTCATTAAAAAATGAACTTTATCAAAAAAATTCCAAAAATTTACACAAAGTAAATTTTGATTTACCCATTCTAAAGAATGATTTTATTTGGTCAAATATAATGTATTAAAGTGACCAAAACTAGATTTAAATAGGGTTCTCCATTAAAAGGCATTAAATCGACCTTTTAATGTAAATTATGTTTAAAATTAGATTCATTCACATTTTAAGACTCTAAATTTTTATTGGATAAATGTAAATACATTTAAAAAACATGTATAATCATATTGTAGTTTGTTTTTTTCATTCTCACCAATACAACATCTAGGAGTTAACTACCATTTAAAATAATAATATTATATTATTAGTGTGCAACTTAAGATTTCAAAGAAACCCGTTGTTGCGTATCGGGTATGCTATCGAACATAGGAACTACTTTAAAGTAAAATTAATATTTAATTCACAAATTTTATTAAATATGAAATATATATTATTCTTTATTTACCTGGGATGTTAAGTACATGTGAAGGTGTTTGTATAAAACTTTATAATCATAAATAGTTAACATGAAGGAAATAAAAAGTAATTGATGGATCAATCCCTTATGAAATATTTTATTTCTATAGCATCATATATTTATAGGAATTGGGTAATGAAGCTTGGTTCATTGGACTATTTTACCATAGTAGCTTCTTATGAGAAGGGAATAATGAGAAACAATGGGTAACATAATATCTATAGTAGATCCAAATTATGATAAAATAAACTATATTGGATTATATAATAAAATTAAATTATTTTTTAAAAAATATTTGTAACAAAAGAATCACAATATGAAATGAAAAAGAAATTAATAGAAATATTTTAGTTTTACATGGTATAATTTTTGAAAAGGGTATAAAAATAGGGATAATGTGATATCCCATTGATGAAATACCAAAGTTATGATAATACTATAGAAGAATAATCATATAATAATATGATTAAATATTTATAAAGAGTTTTAAACAAAAAAATCCATTTGGAAATGAAAATAAGAGTATTCACAAGAAAAAATTCAATATTATAATAAATTAAGAAAAGGTTACGATGAGAGTGAATGAATAATATATAATGGAAAACACATAAAATAGATAGTATTATACTATATTATAAGGATTAATTATTATTAATTGAGGGTTTAAAGGATATTATAACAAAAGGGTTCCTATTTAAAAATAAATAAGAGGAATATAAACCCTTGCTTCAAAATTATTATGACTTAAGAAAAGGGGTTAATGAGTGTGAATGAATAATATATCATGTAAAATACATAAAAGGGATGATAATATTATATAAAAGGAATAATATTATAAAATAAAAAGTAATTTAAAATATATTAAAACAAATAATCACAATTTGGAAATGAAGTGAGACAAATTGAAATCCTTACCTTACTTGAACTTCCTAACATATAACCAACCCTTCCAACCACAAAAAATCTTCAATATTGAAGAGATAATTTTGGGAGAGACTCATTGTAATAATAATTGATATATAATTTGATATTTTTTATGAATAAATAGAATAGGGGGTGGGTATTTATAGGTTTGTTGGATATAATCTCATGTAATTAATTAATCAATTTTTATTTCATTATCTCAAGTGCTCTACTACAATCATAGTGTGAAATTACCTCCCTTAATTATCAAATATAATGTTTAGTAAAAAATTATCCCAATTTAACCATGTTTTTTGGATTTTATAATTCTTACATATAGATGATGTAATGTTTACTTTATTTTTATTTATTTCACTATTTTTACCATATTTTACTATTTTTACTAAAAATTGAAAATGTTCAAATATTACCTAATTTTGATGCCATGATTCAAAATATATAATATAATTTATCAAATTTTATCTTCCAAATATGTGAAGTTTATCTTCTAATTAAAAATAGAATATTTAAGAAAAATTTTGTATATGGAACTTCTTCCATATATGATTCTTCTCAAACCTTAATTTTAGAAGTTCAACTTGATTTCGGTATTGGGAAAACACTAGTGATGCTACCTCATTCTCATGATCTAATAAATGCACCCCATATAAGATTTTTCTACTAGTCAAATATATGTATTCTTATTTCAATACCAATTATCTAATTTTATTACCATCATAAGATATATCGATCATAATGGTTGTATTATCAATGGTTATGATTTCCAATGGTCATAATACTCAATGGTTATATTGAATTTCTATAAAATAATTCCCTCACATAATATTTATCCATAAACTTAATTTTTATCACAATTTCCATTCCATGGCTTGTATTACTTTTCTTTGGTACCATACATATAATAGATGTGATGTTTATATGGGATTATGAGGCACACAACATTTAAATTATACTCACATTATTTTTTTTGTCTGCTGTCTATTCTTAGTTATAAAGGTCATAACAAATTTTTATATTTGATTTATATCACATCATTTATATAATTAAATATTTATTCTTATAGATTTATTGATTGTTATATTCTCTCCCCTTCATCTTGAAATTTTAAATTATAATAGTTCAATGAAAAAATTTGGTTACTTATACTTAATTGCTTCCTCAGGATCCTGTGTTTCTTCCTCAAACTTCTAGTTCCTCCAAAGCACTATCACAAACATAGTTATTCAATTTTATATCAATATTTACCATCTAGTAGATATTCCTAATGGGATCCTATTTGTATGATAATCATTGTTCTATTTGTACCTCTTTAATTAGAACTAAATGTAATGGATCTAGTATATAATTCCTTAGTAGAGATAAGAGAAAGACATCATGTACCTGGGAAATATTTGATGATAAATCCAATCAGTAATACACTGGTCCTATTTGTTATGATATTTCAAAAGGGTCAATATACCTTGGGATTAATAAAGTTATCTAAACCTAAAATTCTCTATATAGTGTTATAAATAAATAAATAAATAAATAAATATATATATATATATATATATATATATATATTACATAACATGAAATTTATTACATGTGAATACTTCTCAGATTCTGTACATTTTGTGTCTTTGGGAACTAAGACTTAATACATGAAAAATAATACGTCAAAATTAATATTTAAAAAAACTCCTGGATATATCCCTAAATTTATAGTTCATATATTCTATTTCATTCCTAAGGATTTGGTAAACATAAGAAAAGTGTGAGGTCAGATACCCAATAAGTGTAATAATAATCATGGTATCATGTTAGAAAATATAACTCTATGAATAATGAAATAAACATTAAAAGTGAATGAAACATATAGAGATTATTATACATAAGTAATGCATGTAAACCATAATATCATAAAAATATGTTCAAAGACTCCATATGAAAAGGTTACCCACTGATGTTATGGGAACATAATAGAACATATAAAAATGGTACCCCCCAGTCACAATAACATCATAATTGCATTTACATAGTATCTTTTGGTATGAAACCTTACCCAATACATTATAGGGATATATAATTAGGCTCAAACATATGATAACATGTTCAAAATCCATTCATAACATGAAATACATACTTGATATCATAAACATGAATCATTCACAAGTAAACATGATCAAGGTTTACCCATGAGCAAGGGATACGGGAGTCAATCTTGTCAATCCCTTTTTAATCAAATTGAAAGGATATCTAGGTGAATACAATTCAATTAGAATAAGTATAAGATATTGTCACTATATATAATAAAAGGGTATAATGTATTGTTAATAGTTTTTACTTGTCAATAAAATGTAAAAATTTCTAATTTAATACCCTTCAATCGAAATATATAGGTACAAAGCACTCATAATGTAGAGTGTATGATAAAGGTAACCTCTACATAAATGTTTGCATAGGTTCGTATGAATATATTTTCAATGTAAAATTTAATTATATCACTATAGAAGGATAATAAAAGGACATGAGTCTTTTGGGACCCTATCTAAGAATTCATAGGGCATGTGATCTTTTTTATGGTAGGCTACTAAGGTCAAGCAGTCCCCTCACTTGTGTAATGGGGTTTGGTTCATTGGATTATTTTTGTGCAGTAATGACTTTTGAGGAGGGAATAATAAGAAGAAATGGGTAAAATAATATTGATAATATATACAAAGGATGATAATATACCATATTTTGTTTTAAATAATTAAAATAAATTAATTCCAAAAAATGTTTATAACAATATAATTACAATATGAAATGAAAGAGAAATAAATAAAAAACATTTAATCTGACATGATATAGATTTTGAAAAGAGTATAAAAGAGGGGAATTATGATTTATCAGGGAATAAAGATAAAAGGTATGATAATAACATATAATAATAATCATGGAATTATATGAAGAATTATTTAAAAATATTTTTAAACTAAAACATTTCATTTGGAAAAGAAAAGAAAAGGAATAAAAATAAAAACATTGATGGAATAATAAAATGGAATAACAAGGGTGAATAAATAATATCTCATGAACAATATATCAAAGGGATGGTAATATATTGGACTATAATAATGAAGTCATAAGACAAAAGAATTTAAGGGAGATTAAAATAAAATAATTCTTATTTAAAATGGAAGGAAAAGGAATATGAACCCTTACTTCGACATGGTAATGACTTAGGAAAAGTTTACGATGAGAATGAATGAATAATATCTCATTAAAAATACATCAAAATGATAAAAATATATATTATTATTGGGATATAATCATATAACATGGTAATCAAATTAATATTTTAACAAATGAATCACTATAGGAAAAGGAAGGGAGAGGGATAAGAAACCTTACTTTCATATAAAGACGACATAATTAATAGGTTATAATGAGAGTGAATGAATAGTTTATGATATAAAATAACTAAAATGGATGATTATATTATGTAAATTTAATAATATTATAATATTAAATGGAATTTAAAAAGTGATCACAATAGAAGAATCATAATTGGAAATGAAGAGATGAAAATTGCAACCCTTTCTTTTTCATGGTATCAACTTACAAAAATACTAAAATGAGAGTGATTTTGTAATATATTATAAATTACACATCAAAGGTATGATTATATAATATAAATATAAGATTAAAATAAAATAAAATAAAATGAAAGTTTAAAAGAGAATATAACAATTGAATTAAAACTGGGAAAGAAAGTGGAAAGAGTGGAAACCCCTTCCTTATATAAACTTCTTGGATTATAACCTTCCCTTACAAACACAAAAACACTCCAATATTAAAGAGATAACTATTGGATATACTCCTTGATAGAATTAGAAATATCAATTTTAATCTTATTATGTGAATAAATGTGAATAGGTGGTGGGTATTTATAGGTGTGGTGAGTAAAATCCCATGAAATTAATTATTTAATATTTTATAATTCCATTATCTAAATTTATACATGTTCTATATACAAAAAAATACTATTAATATTATGTATATTGATTAATAATTACTTTCATACCAAAAAATCCTTAAGACCAAGCATGATATTACATCACACCCATCGAAATGAATGATGAGTTCATGCACCTGGCACCTCCCTACCACATGGTTTCCTATAATTCAAAACCATTATGAATGGATTAAATTACTTTTCATACATTCATTGAATGGGTTCAATGCACCCATCAATGATATGTAAATAAAGGGATCCACTTTTTAACACCCAACATTACCAATTTGTTCTTCATTCATAAAGGAGAATCGTACATTGCCTATATAAATTTTGTTCTCTCATTGATATGGGTGTCTATCATTAATGAATAAGAGGTGATAGTAAAAATCAGTTTCATAGAATGTTTTTTTTTAAAATCTCTTCATCCCAGGGATTAATTTATGAAATACTGTGAAGTATATAACTCCCCTCTTGAGAATATGAGAATCCTCAGGTTTTGAACTAGGATCCAAAGGTTGATGTCCCCCCACATGAAGGAAGGAATCATAGTTCTAATGATCCTATGTTCTTCATTAAACTATAATTCATCATAGAAATAAGATGGTGGATATCACATGATAGATTCTTGTATGATTTCTTTTTGGTGTTATTTTTTATTCATGCATGTTTGATATTTTCAAGGGAAGATTGAGCTATATTGAGGGTTTTATTCTATATATTAGGATAATATGATTTCACCATAATACCCATAAATGGTATCAAATCCTTATTTATTATCATATCAATGTTAATATTTAATTGGGTTTTAAAGAACATGTTATTTTCATTGATACTAGTTTTTTTTCAATCAAATTTGTGTTATATGAAAACGTTATGTTGGATGATTCTATTCTATCAGATGCATTATGTTAAGATGTTAACATGATTATGAGGGTGAAGTATAGGAATAATATTTAATAACATTGAACAAATTGCGAGCTATGGAAAACAAATCATTGTTTTCCCTTCATGGCTTTACATTGAGCGATAATGAGATATAGATATTAGATTGAGTGTCAAGCTTGACATGCATAAGTAACATGAGTGTGTAGAGTTAAACATGCACACGTGGAACTCATTTGATGTGCGACATGTGCATGAAACACATGCTGAGACCAATAGTGACCTTCCAAGCACATACCACATTTAACTTTTCATTAGGAATTCACTACTCATTACCCTATACATGCTAAGAATTCACATTGAAATACTTTTGTATTGTCCAATTCCAGAGGTCCACCATACTTCTCCACATGGTTGTTCTGCCACTATAATCACACCACTCTCTTCATTCTTGTTACAACTTATGAAGGCTAACACATCCTCTTACACTCATTTCTGGCCTTCCCTAAGTCTTGTCCACTATCCTTAAGATGGTTGGCTGCTCAGGTGGGTCATCTAATGGTTAAACAATTTTTTAAAGAAATATATATATAAAGAGATGGATATGGTTTTTATATATATATATTATAATATGCTTATACTTTTTAATTTTTTATAAATTATAAGTATTAGGCATTGTAAAATGGGATTTATCATGTCAAGATTAAATTGTTTATGGTTAATTGGTTAAGAGTTTAAGAAATAATTATTATATATATTACATTAACATTAAAGAGTTAATATTAGGAATATATTTTTCAATTTTAGATGGTTTATAAATTTTTTATAAATCACAGTAAAAGGTATTTTACCTTTTAGAAAATTATATATAATACCTTATAATCTTGAAATTATGTGTTTATTTAGAAATCATATGGGTAATTTACAAATAATTCACAAATCATATTAATAAGGGAAAAAATATAATGGAGTTTATATTTAAAATTATGAATTATCAATAATTAAATAATTTTAATTGTTCAAATTAAAGGGGACCTTATTTAAGATATTATTTATAGACATACAAATTATTTTTTCTCACAAATTTATTAATGGTTTAAATAATGTTTATGTATATGATATTTAGATTATATAAATAGTTTACATATTAAAAGTATGGATTATAAAATGTTTATAATTCATAAAAACACTATATATTTAATGTAAAATTTTGAATAACGAATTATAAGAAAGATTTAATTTTAAAAGTACATATAAAATGTTCATATCCAATATTTTAGAATATTAATAATATTTATCTTAATTATAAAATATTTATAGAAATATATTATTTATTTATAGTTCATAAATGTTTATCTCATGTTTAAATTTATGAAATGTGTATTTATTTACAAGTTATTCCCAGTTATATATATATATATAAACTGCTTATAAAGTGTGGATAGTGTGTATGAAAAACTTATCAGATAATTTTCTTTTATGATATGATCCTTGAATTAAATTCTTGGTTCAATTCCATATGATTTAGTTTTCATTTACCTTGTCATAATATTCTTAGATTTATAAGCTTTTGAATATTTTTAATACATTTTATGTATATTAGGTCTTAGAGATATCATAAATTGAATTATATCTCGAGTATTGTCTCCCTGGGGAGAGAAAAATGGGGTAACACTACCCACTCCTAGAGGATTATGCCTTCTCAGAAGGGTGAGGGGTTGGGTATCTATCAATCATGGCTTACTTATGTAGATTTTATCAATCACATATAACTCTATGATTTCAAATGAAAAATTTCATATAAATTATTTATAAAATGTTTTTGGATATGTATGAATATACTTTGATTTTTTATTTTGTTTATGTAACACAAACCTATGGGTTGTATAAAAGGTTACACATTAATGTAATGTGAACACATTAATTTGGTGGATGAAAATAGAATTCCAAAAATGAAATAATTAGAATCACACATAGTCAAAAGGTATAAAACATAAAACAGTTATGAACTTTATATGATTTTAATGTATATTAAGTTAGTGATACTTTTAAAGAGAAAACCGTTTAAAATACTAAGTGTGAGATTACTTCCAAACTAGAACTCATCAAGACCTCGATCATCTAACCAGTCTGGTAATGTTAAACCTGGTTCCCCTAGATTTTATTGTGTAAGGAAAGAAAGTAATAAGTGATTCTAGATTTTTCTGTTGTGTAGGTCATGCTAAAGTAAGGTGCCACAGGATTATCTAGTGTTCGATTGTTTTTATTATTTTATTTGGGTTACACTAGCTTGGAAAACCTAATAGCTAGGATACTAGTTTAAAATATTTGAGTGAATCTATTTAATGTATTTTGATAAATAAGTAATCTATTCATCTATCCGAGAATCTTATGTGATATGATTGATAAGTTTTTTTCTACCATATACATCCATGGTTTATTTATTTTCTAAAACTGGTGTAAGTCATGATGAAATTTGGATACTGGTTCACTAAAAGTATATGATGTATGGGTTCATCATTTTTAGTGTGATCAATTTCATTAAAAAACCTTGATTAAAAGATGTGAAACATGATACTCATTTGATAAAAGATTATATAAAATATAAATAACATTATCTCCACTAAACATAACTTTAATATTAACACTTTACAATAAGAATATTAATGTAATAAACTCCCTAGACTATTAAATTATGAAAATTTCTTAAGTAAAAGAAATTATATATGTTATAGATACACTTTTTTGAGTAACCAAACCATTGTAGTTGTTCAACATGTGAGTCTATATGATTATGAAAAGTATAAAATGACCCACTTAAGGTTTCATAGGCATTGGATGCAAGATTACACAAGAATTTTTAGTCTTCACTCATTTATTCAATATATTTTGATATATTAATGACTTAGTGTGACTAAAGGTAATATTAAGTTTTGTTATTATTAAGGAATTCATCCTATTGTCATATATGAAAATATTCCAACAAGATGAATAAATTTAACTAAAAAATTACTTATTATTCTAAAAGTGGTGAGAAAAAATCTATTAGGAGTTTCATGTTGAGATTACAGTACTCTATAGATAGTAAAATTGGTTAAAAGTTAAAACTAGAAAAAGGATAATTTAGTTGGAGATTCCAACAATGTTTATTTTAACAACCAATGTCATTAAAACCTATAGTTATTAGGAAGGTAGAGTAATGATTCCATGATATGTAATTGTTGTAGATACTTAAAGGAGTTTGTGAAACCTATTAGAATGTATATGTCAGGTATCCGTACTATAGAAATCAATTATTTAGTTTTAAAGGGTATTATATACCAAACACATAACTTACATATTTTATTTATATAGAAGAGTTAAAAAACAAAGGAAGAGGTGAATATATTGTAGTTTTTCATTCAAATGATGAATAAAATAGTTACTAAATTAAGTACTTGAATTAAATGGAATATATAAAGCATATATAGATATTAAAAGAATGTGTATATTTATCTTATTTGTCTTATATGATAAGAGAAGTTGTCTGTTAACAAAGATTTGTTATAAAAAAAAGAGATGATTAATTATATACACATGGTTTATGATAAATTGTTTTTTATTACATGTTTAGAGAATAAGATAAGGATAAAGTGTTTTATCTAGGATAAAGATTTTATCCAACTATTTATTTAAAATGAAGTTAGGTGTTCTCACCACCCATCAATGGTATATTTTAAAGAATAATCTTTTTTTAAAAACCTTACCCAAACACATAAAGTACCATATATGATATGGAAATACTATTTTACGCGTTAAGTATTCCTAATAAAAGGAAAAAAGTGTTATTTCCTAACAAAAATTCATTTTTGTTGAATCTTAATAAGATATTATAGAAAATATACAACGATTAAGAGTATATTAGGAAAAAGTTTAGACTTAGATAAGTTCAAAGTTAAAAAATAAAAGATTATATCAATCTAAAATTAATGTTATTTTCACTTTTATCCTTAATATTTTAAAATATTAAATTATAAACAAAAATTGAAACAGTTTCATTTAGTTAATATATGATGGTGAAAATCACTATATCCTAAAAAATTATGCCAAATTAAAGTGAATGTTACTTTATCCTAATGGAATTTAAGATGTTCTAGTAAATAATAGTGTAAATAGTTACATTATTTAAAGGGAAAATTTTTAGGAAGAAGGGTTATGAGGATGATAATGTTAAACATAGAAATAGTTATAAGTTGATTACAAGAAGATAAAATCACAATATTTGATGTTGAAGAGTTAAGAAGTTTTTATATGTTCAAGGAGTTGAAAAATAAGATTAAGATTCCTAAATAATACATTATTCAAAAAATCTTTATTCATAGATATTATTGACTAAAATTTTTAATGAGATATTTTTATCAAATGGTTACATAGAGATGTGACAAGAATTACATATAGATTTAATGAGTTATAACAACCCTAGAAAGTACATAAAACATAAGGATGATTTAATTATCTATCATATGAGATATTTTAGGAAGGAACCTATGTATTATTTTGTTAAGTATTCTTAAAAAAATTTAGGAATCTAAAAATTACAATGTTATATAAAATTAAATCAACACTTTTTTATTCTTTTACATTGGTTTCATATTCTTTATGAAGTGAAATCAAAATTATCTTATCAAATCATGATTTTGATTTGTCCATAATTGATAATCATCACAGAGTATTATGGGTTTTTATAATATGTTAATATTATCATGAATATAATATTATTCTAATTATAAAGGGTTGTATATGATATACTAATAACATATTCATGAGTTAATAATAAAAGATTTATTACTTGGTTTGACCCGCCAAAATATATCTCTTAGAATGTCATACAATAATTGATATACTTAAGAGTGTTTGATTATTATCAATTCTTATTACCTGAGGTTCTAGAGATACCTATAATGTGAACCTTCATACTTTGATACCTTACTTATGCAATTCAAAAGTTAGAAAATTAAATGGTGGTTGTGTATGTTGGTGATCATGTTTTGGGTTGGAGAACAACCAAGATAAGAATTTATAACTTATATGAAAAGTAAATACATATTTACTATGATTTAATTAGATTGAGGAAATACATGACTATGAATATTTGAGTCATATATGATGTGTTAAACTACTTGTATTAAGAAGATTTGATGTAGTCATATACTAAGATTAATGGAATATGATGTATTCATTGACTTGGTAGTCTTTTTCAAATAATAAAGAAAAGATGAGATGGATAATACTATATTGACATTTGTCTATTTATATAGGTCACATAATTTCAAGGAAAAAAGGATTATATAGGTATATATATGATTTATATGATACATCCTATGATGGCCATGTTTTCACAAAGATATACGTAGGCTTGATAATGGTTAAACCACACCCCTTAGTAGCTTGAGTAGAAATGATACATTTTTAGAGTCTTATTTTTGATTACATCTTTGAAACATGGATTTAATATTTGTTTTAAATGAAAATAAGGATTTAAAGGTCACATAGTTAGGCATTTTAGATAAGGATTAAATTTTAGACAAAATGTTTATTCCAAAATGAAGATAGAATGATGAAACCATATCCAAAATAAATTTGGATGGATTCACAAATGGTTTTGAAGTTATACATAGAGACCTTATGGATTTTAGTAAAAATGGGAAATTATTGGATATGCACCAAATAAAATATTCATATAATTCATATTGATTAAGAATTTATTGCCTACTAATGAATCCTTAAGCCCGTTCTTGATATTTATCTACACCCAACATAATGAAAGCTGAGTGAATACTTCTTCCACATCTATCATATGTGATTTTATATTGTTTATAATCTATTATGGATGGACCAAATGATTTTGAATATGTTCATTGAATTAATTTAATACAATCATTAATGATACAAAAATCAAGAGTTACATTTGATGAAACTTGATGTGCATGATGTGTTATTCATTTATAGAGGACCATCAAGCATTTCCTATAATAAGGGTGTTATCCTGTCGGCATGGGTTTTGATCATGAAAGCATAAGAGGTGACAGGGATCATTATAATCATGTAATGATTTTTGAAAATTTCTTCTTTATATATATATATTTATCATATAATGTTAAGGTGCTATCATCCCTCTCGAGCATATAAGAATCCTCAGGTAGTGAACCATGATCATAAGGTTGGTGTCCCCCCCTCAGAGGAAGGATGAATGAATTTGCTTCTTCTATGTTCTATATCAACCTATACTCATCGTAGAAGTAATATGGTGTCTTATACATTATAGTTTTAGGTATGCTCTATTTTTGGTGTTCTTTTTTATTCATGAATGTTTGGGGATGTCGAGGGTAAATTGGGTTGTGTTTTGGGTTTTCTTCTACCATATATGATCATAAGATTACCCCTCAATACCCATCACTTCAATACATCCATACCTCCCAATTACCTAACTTATTTCCCCATTAAAATTCTTAGTGATAAAATTAGGCCAAGGTCACTAACTTGGTTGGATTTGTTCATACTTACATATATATGATGCTATCATTTTTGTATCCTATCATATTTCATTATTTTTACCATATTTTACAATTTTTAGAAAAATTTACCAAATTTAACCCTGACCTGATTTTGATATCTTAACTCCAAATATGTGATACATTTTATCAAATTCAAATTCTTACAAAGGAAAATTTAGTTTTTAAATAAACATTTTTGAAAATAGTTTTTGTACGATGAATGTTATTTAAAATAACTATATTATTATTCAAACTATCATATTTTTTTTAATGAATAACTTCCCCGAATAAGATATCCATTTTATGAAACTAAACCTAAAAATATGAGAAATTAATTTTAAAATTAATATAATAAATTATTTATGAAATATTTTTTTAATTAAAAATATGTTACTTATCCTTTAAAATAAACATGTAATAATATTAAAACATTCAAATTTAATTTAGTATCAATTTATAAATTTGTAAACACTTACATAAAATGAATAATAAATGTCCCTAAAAATACTATTTAATTTTAAAATAAATTTTTATCCTTATAAATTAATATATTTTTTTCATTATTTGATGCAAATAAAAGTCCGTAAGACATTAATTTTTTTATTACTTTATTTTCAATGTAAATATGTTGGAATTTTATTTAAAATAATACATATACAATTATATTATAATGAATACAATGATAATACAATGAATAAAACTATTATTTTAAAAATATAGTTATCAAAGAACCATTGATTCAATAAAGGAGATTTTATAAATTTTTTTTATAAAATGATAATTATTCCAAGAAATATAAAAATATAATACATGGATTAATAAACCATAAATATGTATATTAAATATAATATTACCATGGTTATATATGGATACATTATAAATTTTATGAAAACATATATAAATATAATAAATATAGTTTTATAAAATCATGATTTCAGGATGTCAGTCATTTTCTTATAATGAAAATAATTAGTTATTATTTCATAAAATATTAATAATAATTATTTTTTAATAATAATTTGTTTATACATAAAAAATATGTCATTTATAATTATTAATATATATTTATAAATTGTAAAAAATGTTTTTTCTAAATAATTATATAACGATCATGACCATAAACCCAATGTTCGTGTAACAAATATAGAACCCATATACCCTCATATGTTCTTCATGAATAAATTAAGTTTTTCATATAATATATATATTTTATATCTTGTTCTATTTTACTTATGTATAATGTTACTTATAACTATAATGCTTTCCAGATGTTATTTTTTATGAAACAATTACTTTAATATCAACTATTATGTATAATGTTTAACTTATATTTGTATCATTATACTATGAAGTAACAAAAAAATGTTTATGAAGTGATGCATATGATGAAATATTTATTAAATAGATAAAAAAAAATCTTTATTTCTATAGTGATCATTATAGGTATGGTTATTTTGAAATATTTTGAGTCAAGATATATAAAAATTTCTTTTCCAATATATTTTATTAATTTCATAATAATAATTAAATTATATATAATGAGTATATTGTAATTATTTCCTAAACCGGAACACCCAAATGACTCCAATCTAGGTAGTTTCACTAGACCTTGGGTGCACCTCCCCATATACTAGAGGCTAATGACTAGTAGTGAGGGTCTTGGAGGTGATAGTTGGGAGACTACACCCTTAGTAAAACGATTAAAATAATAAAAAAAATATAAATAACAACCAATCACACAATGAAAGACACAATCATAACAATACTTATATATTACATGATTTACAAAAAATATATCTATAATTTCATGAAATTCGTACAAAAATAACCTTTATCTATTTTAGGTTGATTACATATAGACTGATCCCAAAAAATAAGGGAATACTATAATACGAAACTAAATATCCACCTGGTCCATCCCCAAAATCCATCAACATCCACCTATGCATCTACTACACCACTAACTACTACTATGATTCAGTAGTAGGGACCTTAACCTTATGTATATCATAAGACATAAAGTCTGCACACACCCCAAAGGGACTATTCAAGGTTTGAGTAAGAACTCAGAAGGCCAACACCAATTCTGTCCCCAGATAATATTCACATGTATATCGGTTTATAAAAAGTAAAAAAATATGTAAAATAATTCGAACAAAAAACTCCAATCCACTCCATGCTTGACCATACACAAGTTCACACACTACATTCTTTATCTAGTGAAAAAGTGGTATGATTTACCCATAGTATAAACAAAACTTGATGGAGAATGATACATCATCGTTTATCACATTATCAAGAGACATGTCAATACCATACTCCTAGCCTCTTAGAAAATGGAACATCACCAAAAAATGATACATAACCACCCTTTACACTTACCAAGTCAACAACCCCAAAAAACTCCACATATAATGAGAAAACATATCCGAAACGGTGATAACAATCACCTCTCAATTCTAGTGTCCACACCTATGATGTATCCCTCCTATATTTTGATGATAAAAATCATCATCATATTTTTCTCTTCCATGTAAGAAATAACTAAACTCCCAGTGGTAAATACCACCTCATGGGTCATTCCTTATTTGTACAAGACCCTAATAACTATATCCCCATGGTGAGTGGTATCACCAAAATCCCAAGGATACAGCCTAGTGAACCTCTATTTACTTACCATCAGTGAATGAAATATCATCATCACACATACCAATAATCCAAATATTCCCATAGTCACATGGGTTACACTCATCACATTCCCGAGGAACCACAATAAGCATCACATCCCACGAACCATCTCTCAAAACACACAAAACATTCCTATAAATCCCCAAAGCTTCCAACTATGAAAGTATAAGATATGAATTACCTATCCTACCATTACCCACATATGACTACCCCTAGGTATCCATCATGAAAAACATAAACTATAAGTGGTTTCATTCCCAAATATACAAAATACCCTACACACACATAAAAATCACAAAATTCATAAAAAATATAATAATGGAAATATCTACACACTGCCTACCTAGTATACACATGATCTTGCCCATAAATTATCCTCATTTGATTCAGATCATACTAAAAGAAATAAAAAAATCTATCATAACCATGTCATTTGGGCATAACCAGTGAAAAACTTAGAACAATGATAGAAACTATAAATATTCACATAAGGACTTATAGACTTACTTTTGGTGGTTAAAAATGATGAAAAACAAGAAGAATGACTTGCAAATAGGGGAAAACTTCTCTTTGAGACAAAAAAATGAGAGATGGAAGGGGTCCTAGCTTGTTCTAGGTTGAATGGGATCCCCCTTTTCAACTTATAACCTAAAAAAATTAATTAATTAATTATTATTATTTTAAATAAAGTAGGATCCCATTGGAGCTCCGGTGGAACCCCACCGGATTTCCAGGGGCACCACACTTGACTTTTGGTAGTAGTGGAAGTATCCATTTAACCCTCCAATAGAACATTTGTGGCCTCATGGTAGGGTTGTATAAAGAATATTTTACTTTTATATTCCTCCATTACCAAACTCCTTCTTTGAAACACAGGACCATGCCTCTTCTAACCACTTGAACACCTTGAATAGGCCTAATTTGTTTTATGGTTAAGATGATCCTAGACTCAAATTCACTCACATAAATACCTAGTACCTTATAACCTTTCCATTATATGAAATATAATCACTGATCTATGTCGGTCATAAAATTAATCAAACCAACAACAACCCAAAATCCCACCCATATCTCCTTTAAGGCACTTAGATGAATCCAAACACATCCATCTATTCCTTATTACCATGATAAATAGACTCAAAATATTTATCCCTTTCATGGGTAATCCCCACCAAAGGAATCACCTATCTAGTCACATTACTATTGATCTAGATGACGTTATTATGACATCATAGTTTTTTATCATAAAAAAACCATGATTACCAACCATTAAAAACACTCCATCATGTATCATACATGATTATCAAGCCTCAAATATCACATGGATGATCCATCCCTTACACGCACATAGTGAACCAATACCAATCATGAAAAATTAGAACCCATGTAACCATATCTATTTTATCCCAACACTACTCTTAGTCTTACCCTAGAGACCCATGTCTGACAAGATCCCTAAACTATAGCTAACTAAGAGATCATCAAATATATCATCCTTAAATTCCCCATATGAAAACATGTTTGGAACCCCTTGGGTGGATAAAAATAGTGATCTTGAATGTTCCTTGTCTACCAACACTAATAAAATATCATATATGACCCAATCTTTAGTGATAAAGACAATCCATTTCCCTATTCTTCCTACTAGGACTCCTCACACCCCCACTTCTAGATACTTGAATTACAAATAACAATCCCATGCAATGGCACTGCTTTGTTGGGATAACTCCCATTATCTAGGTTCTTCTCCACTATCAATGTAGTATTCACTTCCATAGAGAATTATTTCAGCCTTAAAATTTTCACTAACACCCTAATGGAATGCTGAGGTTAATCCTCAAATTTACACACCTTAGCTATCTCATATCTCCCTAGTGTCGATGAAAAGAATAAAAAATCTATGAACTTAGTGGAATAATCCATAACTGAGGTCTCCCCATGAACTAAATATATAAAATCCTAGGATCAATCTACGCTCATCATCTCAAGAAATAAATACTCAAAGAATGTTACCACAAAACCCATCCAAGTCATCCCCTAATACCTACCAACTTGAAACTATATATCCCACCAGTGTTTTACAAGTCCCCTGATCTTGTTTATCTCTAGTTTCACCCTTCACCCATGAGACATCTTGTCCTGATAAAAGATAGTATGAACTGAATTGATATGATACTCTATTTCCAGAGGTAGTCCCTCTCTTGAAAATAAAAGAGGATATTAAGACTGAATATCTATGTCCATTTATTCCATAGATATCTTAGCTCCATGAGTCCATAAATAAATGATTTATACTTCCAACACCAAAATATCCTTGAGATGATTATTGAAAAACTTCTTTAGCACCTTTTTCCACTTTGGATACCCTATAACCTCCATATATAGATCATGATCATCTCTACTCCCAAGTAACCTATTTTCCAAGGATTTCTTCTAGGTACATGAAAAAAACACTCTTTATTTGACCCACATTCCCTCTTTTTAAAGGAGGGTGGCCTCCACCACCATGGTTAGTGATGTTAGCTCATTAATTAAAATGGGATGATGGGATGTTAGTTCATACTTCCATGGATTCATACTTGTATCTCTTCACCTAGTCCAGGTATCCCTCAAATATTTTAGTCATGTTCATGAAACACATTCTTAGTTCCATATTAAGGTGGATGCAGGTTAATTACATTTCTTCTATCTCAATAGGGAAGTAACTTGCGGATAGAGTAGATGGTAATGTTGGTCATGTCTGAGAATTTTTGGATGTAGATTGCGTTGGGAACCTATAAATTATTCATATTTTGAAGTTGATAGAATCTCATGTGTGATTAATCTTAGTTGCGGTACCCAATTCATCCCGTGTTGGTCATGATATTTTTTATTCCAGTGGGGTTCAAGACTTCTAATGATTTTTACCCCAAGAATCCCAGGTTAAATATATTGGGTAAAGATTCTGGATTTGGTCGTTGGCTTAATATCTTGTGGAGATAGGTGGGTCACAAGTATAACATATTTTGGAGATAAGTAGTTCATAGGTTTAACATCTTATGGGGATAGGTGGGTTAAATGTTTAAAATTTTGTGGGGATAGGTAGGTCATAGGTTTAATGTATTGTGGGAACAAGTAGGTTATAATTTTAATTCCTTATGGAGATAGGTAGGTCACTAGATTAATATATTGTGTGGATTGGTAGGTTATATGTTAACGTCTTGTGGGGAAATGTGGATCACATGTTTAACATCTTATTAGGATAATGTATGTGGGGGTGAGTGTGTCTTAAAATGGATATGATCACACTCCAATGTTGTAGTCTTCTAATAGAAAGACATACAGATTTTATGGAAATATTGGGGTGTTGGGACTGAACCTTAATAAGGTATCCCATAATTTTTTAGATACTGGTATTGAACCTCCTAGAGGCATCCTATGTACCCTACTAAGAGACAGGGATCAAAACCCATGTAGTTTGATGACACCGTTTAAGGTTATGCAATGGGATTGACCCATGAAATTTAACATCATGCATTAAGGATGACTGGATCATGGAAGGGGAAACATTAAGGGATACTGTTGTGATTATACATGGAAGATTCCCAATTCCAGAGTATCAAACCATGGTGGGGAATGAGGTGTCATTCCATGATGATCGTACATAGGGAATCCTGTGTTCACTGCACAGGGTAGGGATATATTTTAATGTCATGTGCTGAGGATTTTGTTGTGTAGTTTAAATTCATATGGTAAGGACGCTCATGTCATGGAAGGAGCAACAATAAGGGAGAGTGTGGGGCTTAGTCATGGAAGTTTCTTGATTTTCTGGGGATTTCATCTTAAGTTTGTGGGTTTTCATCCTATAAGGGTATGAGGATTACACATATGGGATACTCAATGTAGGAGGTTCATCCCATGGTGGGTAATGATGGGGAATGACTTATACATGGGGGATTCTTGGTATAGGATATTTATCCCATGGTGGGGAAGGAGGTGAAATCCCATGATGATCGTACATGGAGCATCCTATATTCATCAAAGAGGGTAGGAGGTGAGGCATCATTCCATGCTAGTCATACATAGGGAATCCTATGTTCAATTAATAGGGTAGGGATATAGTTTTACATCTTGTTCTAAGGATGATGTTGTGTAGTTTAACATCACGTGACTATGATGTTTGGATAGGCAGTTTTATATCATGCAACTTGGATTCTATGGGGGACTACACCTAGGTATACCATATCCAAGTAATAGAGAAGGATATGACATTAGCCCTTATAAAAGGAAAATACAATCTATTTAACTTTATGATGCCATCTTCAAGGATTTGGTGTATACTACTCAAGAAACTCTAGGTGAATCATGGAATAAACACTACCATTGTAAAGTGGAAAAAGGGACTCTAATATTAGGGTGCCTATGCTTAAGAGAAATAGGAATTAGGGTTCAAATTATTAGGAGAAAAAAGGGAGGTAATGATACAAGAAATACTTGATGAAAAGGGTCTAGACACAAGGTTTGATGATTCTAGTCACACAGAAGATCAAGGTGTAAATGAATTAGTTTTATATGGGTAAAGGGTACCTAGGAACTCAACTTTCATGAAGTCATGTTTGTCGAATGGATTCACCATGGAGAGTCTAGGTGGATGGGTTTCATGAAGGTTGGGGGTTCAAGAATATTGAGGGTTTTGTGAAGGAAATGGGTCTTATGAAGGTGTATTTTCATGAAATAGGGTGTACCTACCTTATAGTAAATTATTGGTTCACATGGGGTTGGTTTCATGAAGGATAGTTATCTCACGAATCCCCAAGAGACTCAAAGGGATTTCTTCTAACATGGAGTCCACAAACATTCGTGAAAGGAATCTATGTTGTGGTTTGATTTTCTAAAGAAACCATTGGCTTTGGTTTCATGATAGTTGGGTACCTATGGGAATCTATCCTGAATTTTTTCCATGAAGGTTAGTGTATCCTGAATTTAGATCCTTTATCAGAATCCCAAATGTCATTCCGCCCTTAAAAATCTGATAGAGGGAGGAATTTATATGTGATACGAAGGTAGTTAAGTCTTTTTCTCAAAATTTAATGCCTTATATATGAGTTTCATAAAGGTTCACATTAGGACATTGAGTTTTTAGAATTAAATTATACTACACTAAAGTTACCACCTTAGCTTCCGTGGTGAATGGGAAACCTTTTCACAAGGCACCAATGTTTATTAAGGTTTTTGAACTTCCTGAACCTAGACCCTTATATTTATTTTTAGTAGTTTTGACCCAGATTCAATTAGAATTAGCCATTAAATCCTAAAGGTCTTCCATGAAATGTTTTTTCAGTGTTAACAAATACCTCATTGGATTTAGAGCTGATGTAGGAGAGGAGGGTCTGATTCTGAGGCAAACCACTAAAAACTGGTAATCTAAAATACCCTTTCATGAATCTTGGAATGGAACTATGCGTATAAATTAGGATGGGGTCCCATGGTGGACCACCCACTTTTTTTTCTTCAATATAGTCACTTGATTTATTTTCAAAAATCTAATTACCTTCACAATAATTCCATGATTTTGATCCCTATCACTTGAGAAAAAATTTCACTTATAAGAAAATTTCTTTTATGAATAGACTTACACAAAAAGTGAACCTTCAAAATCCAGAGATTCATGACCTAAACTTCGAAAAACATTTTATGTAATCTTACAATGTCTTTGAAGATGGTTGTTAGAGGTGATGAAACTACTGATGCTTGATGGGGGGAGGTGGATAGATACAACATGATCGAGGAGAGATTCAGAATGACATTAGATTATGAAACCCTCACCAAACTAATGATAGAGGTTCAACATAAATATCCATTTTCAAGAGGTTTACACTATATGACTTCATACTGGGAGATGGCATGCTCATCCCAAACACTAATTGAGATGTGCCTTCATACCAGTTTAGAAGATTTCTTAGGTTATACTAGTGTTACAAAGCTGTCGAGGGTCACTGTGAAAAGGACCACACATCACTTACTGACCAATCACTATGGAACCATGTAAAAAACAAAAATAGGGAAGCACTTGTTACAAATACTTCCCTCCCAATATGTGACTATTCTCAAGGAGGGTCTAGTGGATAATATCCAAGGTTGAGAAGAGGAGTGAGATTTATGAAAGGGTAGAAATTTTATAGATTATTAGGCTTGCGCATACCAAGTATGCTAGTACTAAAATTAATTTGAGGTTGATATGAAATGGGTGTGATTATATAGAGTTTCATGGAGTTCATAGTTCCATGCCTAACACCACACAAATATCTTACCCGAGTTATTGAGCATGTGGTCACTAGGGACAAACACATTACACCTTTACCATTGATAGGTCAACATTAGTCATTGGGATTTCCATCATATTGTGAGGATCTCTATCCAGGGGGAATGTATGATATGTTCCTTCCCATGGAGGATATATGGGAGAATCATATCATATTTCGACCATAAAAAGGGTTCTGATCGTTTAGTATAGGTTTATAGAAGGTACAATTCAAAGATGAATGAACCCCTTTCAATTAGTGGTTTTACTATTTTATGAATGAGCCCATGAATAAGCTGTTAGGGAGGTTGAGCTATGGTACAAAATAATCTCAATAAGGCAAGGATAACTTGTATTATAGAATTATGGAGGTGCGACAATAGAACATGTGGGGATACATCATTAAGCTTAAGGACCCCATTGTTATACTAGAAGGGTACATTGCAACACTTATCTGTGGGTGGATACTCTTGGTTTGGGAATCTCATGTTGGGTACAACCAAGAACCCTCATCATGTCAGAGATGCTGGTAGTGGGGTACAATATCAACATAGCCATACTGGGTTTGGAAAAGCTATACAAGAATTTATGACACATCATCTAGAGGAATTCACCCTTCCATGTGTGCAATACCTTCAATTTATTATATAGTTTGGTCACTAAACATATGGGGGTGGTATGAGTACCTGAATCCCATCTCTCCCCTAACATCCACTTATAACTGTCAATGCTCAACATCACTAGTATTCAAACTCCCGTGATGGATCTTGTTGGCATTCTAGTGAGGATTGGGCTAGCAGACCACTTCATCTTCCACCCATCCCCTCCCAAATAAGATAGTTATAGATGATGAGACATTGAAAATGGAGCATTAGTCATACCTATTAGCCTTTTGACGAATGGTACTAGTGGATAGGGTATATTAAAAATTGGTCTGTGAACACTTTAATATGAATCAGATCACTAGGTAATTCCTGTGTCTCCAAATACTTAAAACAATGGTGTAAATTGAGGTATATGCCACACGCCACCCCACGATTCTCTAATAAATCTGACAAATTTATTCTTATGAAAAAAATAGAGGAATTCATGAGATATCATTGTCCAATGTTTTTTATGGTAGTTTTCATGAGTACACTCTAATTTGGGAAACTACCTACCTAAGAGAGATACTAAGTTGACCAGCGACTTGGGTAGACTCTAGGGGAAGGGGTCACACTACCTTAGGTCCGAGGGCATGTAATGACAAGAAGGGAATGCTGTGGGGGAAGATCTGGGCTAGTGGGGATTATAGCGGCCACAGATCCTTCAAATCCAAAATAAATAGTGGCACCTTAACCACAAATTCCAAGAATTTTTTTTTGGAGGGAGGTGAACCCTCCAGAGCAGTTCTGAGGGAACAAGCCCAGGCTCTAGGGAAGCAGCTGCTACACACAGATATTCCTGTTGATGTTGTTTTCTAAAATTCCTAGGAGATCTAGGGAATATAAAGAAAACTCAAATATCTCTATAGGTTATGGACACATCTTCATGATGAGGGGATAAAACCTCCTGGAATGGTCCATGAAAGGGAAGGATTCCATGCTCCTTGAGTAGAGGTAGTGAAATATCTTGCAGAGATGGAAGACTTGGTCTATTCTCATGGAATCACATGGACCATAATGTATTGGGTGAAGATACTCCTTAATATAACCTCTCCTATGAACCTTACTAGGATTTGATAAAATATACACATGGATTTCCAAGAGGATTTTATTGAAGAGGAATCCTTGGGGAGAGATTCCTACTTAAACTACCTCGGGGAGGGAGATCCTACTATTGATAAGGTATTTTTTTGACTTTGTGTGCCTTAGAAAACTACTAAAAATATAATATTTTTGTCAAATAATTTCTTTACACTTGTGATGGTATTATAGTTCAATGAGGAAGGGGTGGTTTATGATGAACCTCTGGTGAAGGACTAGTGAGTTCCAACCCTTATAGGGGTGGGCATGAGGAATCCTTATAAATCCTTTTTCATAGGTATCCAACCATCTGTTATCAAGGTTGTGCCTATGAAAAGGGTGAAAACATAAAAAATTCAAGTACTTACTTGTAACTCCTATATTTTATTCATAGTTTGAGTATTTTCATTCTAAAATTTATGTTGATTTTTTTGTTAAAAAGATCCAACATGTTTGGCTGAAGAGAAGCCCCCCAGTGGTTGAGGTATTAGTTCCTATGGAAATTTTGTCACTGGAAGGGCTTCTAGTAAACCTCAAAAACTTGCTATATGGTCTATACAATTATTTTAAGACTTATCCTCTTTATACCAATTTTTTCTGTTTTTCCTCTAATAAGTTACACTCGGATAATATTTAACATTAAATGGAAGAGAAAAATGTGTTGGGGATCAACTTCCAGTGCTGATGATTGAGACAGATGGTCTTGAAACTGAGGCGGTGATGGACAATGATGTGATCCCCTTGGGGTTGAATGAGTTTTTTCCCTCATTGGTGGTGGTTAAGTAGGTCACGATAATTTCTTCTATTCAGAGGTTCCATAGAATATGTTAGATGGAACTATAGAATTGATGAAGGAAACCGAATGGGATGGATGGATCAACCTTCCAAAAATATACTTGAAAAGGTGGTGTATGAAGCTATGGGTGGAGAGTCATAAGAGGACCATTTTATTATAGGTGTCAAGCCTATAATATCTAAGAAAATTCCCATGGATGGCCACATGAAATATATGTTAGAGGTCTTCCCCAATTATAATCATGCACATGCCAAACAATTTAAGGAATTTTAGTTTAATGTGGATAATAAGATCTAGATATTCCAGTGCAGATCATGGGGGAGTGTAAAAAAATTCATCACTCACACTCTATAGGCTGATATGATAAGCTAGGTTGGGTCACTTCACAATCGAATCAAGAGTATAGGGAACAACAATATAAACTCACACAATCATCATGCTCTGGACCAAGACTTTCTAACTGAACTAGACCAAATAGAGTGTTAGGAGATCAATGTAGTCTGGTATGCGGAGAATTCCAATTTCATTAAGGTGCTCTTGGTGGATGAGGAGGATATTAACTAAATAGAGGGGTAGGTGCAACAATGTGAGTTCATTTTTACCACCAGAGGAGAGATGATCAACTATCTTAGGGAACAACTAGTGGCAACCGAGGATAAGGCAGCAGAGGTAGCCTCCATGGCAGCAGAGGACAAGGCTGAATAAGGTTAGATGTAGATTCAGGTTGATGAGGTTCACCCTGTTAATGAGGTAGAAACATTAGAATTTACTAAACAGTAGTGGGCCCTTGAGGCTACACATCAGAGGATGACCGATCTAGAATGATCAATTTCCAAGATTAAACCTTAGGGAGATTTACTTTGGTTGAAATAAAAGAGAGTCTCAATCATGTAGATAAACCTACCCAAAATTTTTATGTTATTTTCTTTAATCCTACACATATTTACATGTGTGTTTTTTCTTTATCTTGATCACATTAATGAGACAACCAACAATGAATCACTATTCCATGGTGATTCATGCTTGGTATGGAAAATAAGGAAAAAATAAAAGATTTTTTACTTACATGAGAGTTCCAGATAGGGACTAAACACTCATATCTTGAATTATCTATTGATCATCGACAATTCCCTAACTAGAAAAACCTTAGTTGGAGAGTAGGGATCTGTATAAATGA
Source organism: Viscum album (assembly GCA_963277665.1). Taxonomy (NCBI): domain Eukaryota; kingdom Viridiplantae; phylum Streptophyta; class Magnoliopsida; order Santalales; family Viscaceae; genus Viscum; species Viscum album. Next base: position 371,669,718 of record OY728137.1, read on the forward strand.
CTTTCTATCCCAACATGAATGGGTGAAAGAATGTGGTAACATCGTGGGATTTGTATTCTACCCAAAAAAATGGGAACACGAAGGATGTGAATTGAGATATCTGAGATTTGGAATGTGGGGGGGGGGTCGATAGGTCAATGAGGATGACTACTATACATGTTAAAAACATAGGTTCCTTACAATACTAAAGATGGGGACACACAAGTGAGGGTTGAATGTCGACCATGTTAGAAACACATGGACTTATCAAATCCATCAAAAATAATTTGAGGCATGTGCCTAGGGTGGTAGGTGAGCTAGTGTGTCCAAGAACTATTTCCACAAGGGGAATTCTGTTTAGACGTGAAGGGTGGTGACTATCCAAATCCAGGGAGATTCAAATATGGGATGAATTTTTGGAATGTTTGGATGGAGTTCAACAATTTTTGGATTATACCACCATGGTTTTTAACATGTTTGGTGGGTGTATCATTCTAAGTAAAAGACACAATCTATTTCCTAGGGGAACATCATTATAGTTTTTAGTCAATGGTCAAATAAATAAAGAGGTGTGGTAGGTGACCAACAATGAAGAATAAAAAGGGCTTCTCAGGGGAGTTCCTAAGAAATTTTATAGTTTTACATCATGAAATGAGGATAGAGGGACTGCAGTTTAACATCTTTTGGAAATGATGTTGAACATCTAGTTTAACATCATATAGTGAGGACATGATTGATGCAGTTTAAGGTTACATAGCTTTAACCATGATTATATATAGTTTAACATTTTATAGTGAGGACATGTTTAGTATAGTTTAATTTCTTATGACCATGAAATGTGAACCGATGTGAATAGAGGAAGGAGTTAAGGTTTGGCCCAATTTTTTTCTGAACTAGTGGGTCCAGCAAGCACAACCAAGTTTTTTCTGGGGATCATGGTGAGTACCAATGTATTTTTATATTTTTATTTACTCCCTCATTCCCCCTCAATTAATGAGAGTGACCTAGAGGGAAAGATTTTGAATTTTTCTCGAGTTTCACCTATGGGTTTTAACCTGAATGATGTATGCACCTCTTTCCTGGGAAGTTTATATTCATTCTAGTCAAATCATGGTTACTAGTTTAAGTTCATATATCATAGACCAAGAGCTGGTAAGGAAAGAAAATCATTACTTATGAGACTTGGATTGTGAAAGGGGTGACTGATGGGCAGGGAATGATTGTTGACCATGTTTAGATAACAGGTCCCACAACCACACCATTCATGGATAGGTATAATAGATGCAAGATCAAATGTTGAACACATTAAAATCACAGGTCCCACAAAATATCGTCTAATACCCTTAGAGGTATGTTCCCATAATGGTAGGTGAGATAGCATGACCAAGAACCATTTTATTTAGGGGGCCTATTCAGATCATGAGGATGATGAGGATCCAAATCGAACAAACCAAAAAATGAAAGCAGAATTGTGGAATGCCCCAAGGAAATTTAAACACTCTAGGATATATTCCTCTATATGCTCTAATGTGTCGGTTGAGTGTATTGGTAAGAAACAATTAATCTAGACTCTAAGGTGAAAGACCATGATATGAGTCGGTGGTGGGGCTAGTCCCAAGGTGTATGTCCTATGTATTTCTACATATACCATGGGTCTAAGAATAAAGACACACTTAGTTATATAATGTAGGTGGTAGGAGTACAATTTCAGGGGGGGTTCCTCTCAAGCAAGGATATGGGGTCTCATGCAGTTTCAAATCATGAGATAGGGATGTAGACAATACAGTTTGATGTTTTATGGTAAGGATGTTGGATACAAAATCTATTGTCATATGGTAAGGATATACCTTTTCTACCTAATTGAACTTAGAACCATCTCATGGTTTTTTCTTGAGGTGCCACATCTCATCACATGAGGAATCCCACATTTATTATGTAGGGAATACAATGTCCATTCCATAGGTCATGGTTACAGTTTAAAATCATAATCTAGGAAGTTATGTGTGGGGATTACACATTGAGATTACCATCATTTCTTCCTCGTGTTTGGTCAAGAGGGAATATTGATCCACTATTGGGTCGAGGGATATGATTAGGGATTACACTAGATGAGGAGGCCCATGGTAGATTTTATCACATTGGGTAAGAGTTCATGAAGGGATTAATGTCAAAGATAACATCACTTTGGGAGAGTAAAATTTTGGATAGTCCTAAAGAATAATTTTCTAGGATTCACTACATATCCCATGAGTATATAATCAAGTTACATGTAGTTTTAGAACATGGCATGGTTGAATACTAATGTCAGGTGAGTGGTACCCTCTCTGGTGAGGGCTTGTGACATCCTAAATTTTTATTTCATTTGACGATGATATGGAGTCATCTAATTATTATCACATGAGTAATCCCATGTTTGTCACATTGGGTAAGTCTATGGTTTAATATCATGTGATGAAGATGTTGGCTTTGTTCATCTCACATTTATTATATGAGGTAGATCATGTTTTTCACATAGGGTAAGGCTATAGTTTAACATCATGGGTTGAGGACATTGGTTTTTATCATCTCACATCTTTCACATGGGGTATCCCATGTTTGTCACATAGGTTAAGGATATATTTTTAAATCATGTTCTAAGGATGTTATTTTTTTTCATCTCATATTTTTCATATGAGGAATCCCATGTTTTTCACATAGGATAAGGCTACAGTTTAATTCCATGTGATGAGGATGTTGGTTTTGGTCATCTCACATTTATTATATGAGGCATCCCATTATTGTCACATAGGGTAAGGATATAGTTTGACATCATGTGTTGAGGACATTAGGATTTGTAGTTTAAAGTCATACATCTTGGACTGTGGTAGTGGTTTCTAGTTTAAGGTTATAGATCTTAGATAAGAGTATACATAAATAGTATATCTTGAGGAACCTGGAGCTAGTGGGAGGTGTAATACTCTCCTCAACCATGATTATCAATGAGTTCACACCATTGGAATAGTTTTTATGAATAATTTAAGGACCTTAACACTTGGGCTCTAGTTTAAGCTACTTCTTCCAAGGTATCATTGGTGTCCTAAGATCTAGTACCATGTCACCCTAAAGGATAAAAAAATGGTGGTATTTATTGTTGAAAACTCATGGTAACTAGTTCTCTTACCTCTATAAGTTATGTAGTGCTTATATAATATTTTACTCAAGGGATTATAAATCATATAAATCGAATTATGATACCCTATAGGGATTTTTTAGTCATAAACAACCACCAGAAGAAATGGTAGTTGAAACTCTATAAGAAAAGCTACCTCAGTTCAATAAAACAGGGAGTATGAGGTCATATGAGTAGAATTTAGAGATGTTGTAAAATATGGCCATAGGGAATTTGGGAGTTTATTAGGAAAACTATTATTATTATAGCCTATCGTATTCTTCAGGTTGTTAGATAGGGTTTTGTTGAAGACCTAAATCTTCCCATTTTTTTACGCATGGTAGCGATAAGTTTTATTAGATTAGATGTTGTATTTAGTATAAAACTTTATTAACTTAGAATCTCTAAAGTTAAAGTAATTTTATATGAGAATAGTGTGAGTAAAACCAAAATTATTAATGATGTGGGAGTTCATTAAATCAATAATTTATTAAGTTTTTACTTTTTTTGAGAGGAATCACTTCTACCCATTTTAAGAAGAAGTCAGTTTCGATTAGAATGAATCTGCACTATCAAGCTTTTTTTGGTGGGTAGGGACACACAACATCGAGTCCCAAAACATAAAAGAAACAATAATATTGGGTTGTGTGTAAAAGATATGGATTTTTATGCACAAATTTTTCATATATTTGGTACACATGACACCTCTTGGCGCACTCAATGTAGTCGTGAACCATGGCAGACCAGAAATAACCCAACCTTTGTATTTGGTGGGAGAGATTTAATCATCATTAATGAGATCCACATAATCCATCATGAACATATTTCATGACCTAAGGTATCTCCTTAACTTAGATACAAAAAATAAGTATCCCATAGAACCCACACTTATATATAGTCTTTACAAGGTTAGTTCCATTCAAGAGGGTGAACTATGCTGCAAGCTGGTAGATTTGATCATTCTCATCTTGGACTGATGGGAGAGTTTGGTACTAGAGATACCTAATGAATGTGATTCATCTAATTAGTAATTTTCTATATTTTGGTGGAATTTTATGGAACTGGTGTTTAAGTATCGAAAACTAGTTAATTTACCTATTGGTCATCACCTTTAGAACTGGAAGGGGAAATGTCCCTCCAATATGCCACATGAATGAGAAAGTCATCCTGGTCAAGCTTTTCTAGAGACATGGACATGTAGGAAAAATAATAAAATTTAATATTTTATGCTCATTTAACATGTTTCACATTTTTTTGGTAAGTTAACTTGGCCTTTATATAATGAGTATATTCTAGATGGGCCTTAAGTTCTTGAATTATGATGATATAGTCACTATCGATTAGTTTGATGATTATTTTGGAGTCTCCCTTAGCATGTAAATTAGGGACATTAATCTCAAGGGTCATCTCAATACCAGAAATAAGAGCCTCATATTCAGATTCATTTTTAGTGCATCATTATGATAACAAGAATGAGTATAGAAGGATGATCTATAAAAGAGTGATGAAGACAATCCCCAAGCCTACCCTATTAAGTTTGGGGTCATTGAGAATTCTACCAGTCATTATTTGAGAAGCACCATCAAATTTCATTTTAAAATAATGATTAGTATGATCCATGGAGAGGATTACTTTATCTGGGAAATAAACATCAAGGGGAAGCTCATCACGGGTCGAGTGTGCATCCAAGAATTCTACAAGTGATTGGACCTTAATAGAACTATGGGGAACAAAACTGATTTCAAACTACTACAAAATTTCTTTCTAGTAATCTAGACACCCTGTCAACATGGGGTGATTGAGAATGTACTTCAATGGGTAAACATGGAACAATAACTGTATCTCATAGTGTTGCAAGTAATGGGGAAACTTCTGCACTATAAATACTAGCATGATGAAAATCGTCTCGATGGGGGGATTATTTGGTATCTGTGTCTAGTAGAATGTGACTAAAATAGTATAGACTATTCTTTCTTCCTTTTTTGTTCTTATGGGATAGTAGGGTTCCAAGGGACTATTCAAATGTAGTTATATAATAGACTAGAGGATTTCCATAAATGGATGGCCTTACAATTGGGTGTTATAAAAGATATTGCTTAATGTCCTTAAAGGCGATCTGATAGTCCTCATCCCACTAGTAGGTGGATCATTTATTTATGATCCTTGAAAATGGATTACACCTATAGACCAGATTTGCAATGATTTGGATAATATAAGATAAGGGTCCTTATAGGACTTATAAATTTCATAGGTTTTAGGAATGAAGAATTTGGTTGATAACCCTTATTTTCTTAAGATAAATATTGATAACTTTGTATCTAGTGACAATGTAAAGAAATTTTTTGAAGGTAACCCCTAACGCACACTTCAAGGGGTTCATCTTTAGATGATGAGAGTGGAGGAAATTGAATAATTTCTAAAGGTCTTTAATATAGTTTTAGAGTGGGTGAGACTTCACCAAAAAATAATTCACATAACACTCTACCAACATCCTTAGGAGTGTCTTGATGATATAGTGCATGGAATGATGGTAAGTACCCCTAAAATTATTCAAGATTAAAGGCATCACCTAGTAGCATAAAGTTACATGGGTTTCCATGAAGGAAGTGGTTTCCTTATCCTTAGGGTCCACCTTGATCTGATAATACTAGAAATATCCATCCATAAAGGAGGGGGTCTAAAAATCAGATACAACATCGATCAATAGCTCTATCATTGGAAGGGGAAATTAATCCTTTGAAAAATGGCGTCTAAGGTATCATAATTCTATTTAGACTATGATATTCCCATTCTTGTTTCAAAATAGGATAATTTTTTCAATCTCCTTGGGGTACTGGACCACTCTAATGAATTTAGACTTAATAAGCTTGTTAAGTTTGGCATCAACTATGGAATCGTGGGAAGGATGCATATTTATTGGAGGCTTCTTGAACCCACATTGACCCATTGGGATACCAAGCTGATGGAAAAGAACTTAGAGATCTAGCCTTGAAATCTCATTATAAGTCCAAGATAACACATCATTGTGTTCTTTTAGGAAATCTATATAGTTCTGTTGTTCCCCCAATAACATAACTAAGCTTATTAGTATTAGCCTCAAATCTTCTTCAGTGATGAGATTTACCAAATTCAACTCATCAACAGTTGTGAAGACACCCTCTTAAAAGGTAGGAGGGGCATCATCTGAATCTTCTTCATCATCCAAGGCATGAGGTGTTTTTAATTGGCTATTAACACTTTTACATATCTCTTTTTTTTGATAAATTACTCTTACATCATATTTAATTAAATTCAATATAGTTTGAAAATAATATTTATCATTAACTTGTTATAATATTAATATTTCCCATTAACTTATTCTAATATTAATTATGATTATTGGTTTTTTTATTTTTGTAACGCCCCGACCCCAGTTACCCAGAGTCGGTGCATTATTGCGTAACATTGGCATGATCACAAAAGATCATGTCTCAAAAGACCGATTAGTTTAGTATCCTTGGAAACACTAGATACATTAATAAATGTTACATTACATCATAAAGTGAAAAATCATAATAACATAGTTTCCATAGTCCACACTACTATCCCCTTCAGACTATCTCTGTAGGTCAGTCATAAAATATTTCTTCACATCCTAGAAAAAATAAAACAATGAAAGGGGTGAGCTCAGATTCTTAGTAAGGAGAACAATATAGAAGAAGATTTCATAAATAAACATAAACATTTAATGCAATGTATAACTAAAACAAAAACCTTTTAAACTTGAAATTCAACATAATATAGAAAAAGTAAAATGAGATAATTCCATTTACTTATTCACATGGATATTCTACTGGTCGAATAATCACATGAAATATCAATAACCACTTTCATAATGATGGAATGCATAATGCCAGACTATCATAACCACTTAGCCAAGGCCTCGTGCCAAGACTACAAATAATAATTTGTCAAGGCCTCGTTCCAAGACACTAGTTTGCCTCATGAGACCTGCCGATGCATTGAGGAGCTATAGCGTGCTCCACCCGTCACTTATTAAATCCAATGCATTCCTTATATGAAAAGGTTTAAACATATCATAAACCATAACATAATCGTATCACATAAAACATGAAAAAAGGAAACATAACATTTCCACATTTCAATCACAAGATATCAATACAACACATTTATATAATAAAACCATTTTCAATGCCAAAATAAAAGGAAAGTAAAACTTGGTATTTATTTTTCATTTGAAAAAAGTTATGGATTTTAGAGGAAGCTGAAGCTCAAATAATTTTCACGGCGGAGGAGAAGTTGTTGTCACCGCATACGTACAACAAAAACATTCCCTTTTTTTGTTTAGTAAAACTCTTCATATAAAAAATATTCCTTTTTAATAAAAGTAAAAGTCAAAGGGGTTTATACACCATATAAAATAAAGTTGTGTATAAAACAAAATATGCCTCAATGAAAGGAGATTGAGATGAAGTCACTTACAAATATCATTTTTTTAAATAAAATATATCTATTATGTGTATTCACTATAAGAACACATAAAGAAAGTACAAATACAAGATAGGACATAATAATATCATGACATAATTTGAAAGTAGGATCTTAACCCAAAGAACGGAAATTTGGTTAAGAAGTTCCCTTACCTCGTGTCCGACTTGACTCGATCATTCTTTCATCTCCTGAATAATAAACTAGAGTTAATTTATATTTTATTAATAATTTTTTTCATTTTCATTATTCCTTTTATATCACTTATTACCATGTTATGAATATTATGTAATTATTTAAGTTAATAAAGGTCATTTTGTCGATCTTTGGTACTTCAGTCAAAAATAAACTTATTATAATTACAAGTTGTTCATGTGGTGAAATATCCATTATATCCAGAATTATTTTCATTATGTAGATATAATATATATAATATATATACATTATATACATTCTTTCATAATATTACGTAACATTTAGAGGTAAGAAATGAAATGCACCGTTCATGGAGACGGTAAGCCGTACGTACGCATGAACGCTACTTTCATTTCTATTTTGTATTTAATGGAATGAAATCATAATGATATAAAGGTATATTATAATTCCAGTATAATATAATATATAATATCATTTACTCCATCCTTTATACATCCCACATATGGCATTAATGATTCAAATCACTTTGACGGGGCGGTAGTCCGAACTTTCTAAAATGAAATTATTGCATTTACCCATAATGGAAATCATAAAGGTATGCCATAAATGAAAAATAAAGTATCATAAGGAAAATAAAAACATAATATATATCATATATAAAAATAGTGTCATCATAATGGCCACCATGAGAGGTGTTAAAAGAAGATTGAACAATCATCGTTTCGTGATGTAGTAATTCGCCACCCACAGAAACAGTATGTTCTTTAACCATTAGACGAAGGTGTGTGTAAGTGTAAATAAAATCCTTATCATAAAAAAATCCTAGTATATTGAATATACTGGTGTTTTTATAAAATAAAGTAATAAAAAGAGTTTAAGGGGTTGGAGAAGAAAAATAAAACAAAATAATATAAGAGAAGACATTACCTTAAAATCGGGTAACTCTTTTTGATTTGAGCAAAAGGCTTCCTTGGGAAGACTTCTGCCCAAATTGATGCTTCTAGTAGTAAGATAGGGAAGTTGGGAGAGTATTTGGGAAAAGTTTGGCAGAGCCAAATGGCTTTGATGGTGTGAATATGGTGGTAGAGGTGGGGGCCTTTTATAAGAGGAGAGGAGGGGCACTCTTGGAAACTCATGAAATGTTACATTATTATGAATTGATTTTTAGATTCCAAAGGTCCCAAAATTATGTATTTATAGGATAAGGTGATAAGGGTTCGAAATATACTCATACAATAGGTTTTTTACAAGTGTAAGTCTTAGATTTTACATTATCTTTTCATTTTATTTAAATCGTTAATTAATGAGGTAATCGCTGCATCATCATTGTGTAATAAAAAATTTAATATATTTAATGTCTAAAAATTATAAAAAAATTACCATGATGTAATAAATCTTTTTATATTTCCAATGAATATTTATAGTCAAAAATGTAACTTATATAACCCCATGTAATAATTGTTTTAGTAAAACATCACATGTTTGTGACAATTTTATTTTTACTTTAAATAAAAAGTTATTAATGTCATTTTCTTACCCAAGTGGCTCCATGGGGTCCCCAAGTTGACCCATGGATTTTCTTGGTCGGACATGACTCATCCAATAAGGTTAGAACATGTTTAAGGGTATTTTCATATTTTTATAATATCATTTTTACCTTAAATTTCACTAATTACCTTTAATCGCGATTAATTAAACTTAAAAGTTACTATTCACCAAAAAATTATTTTAATCCCATTGAACCAAATTTTACTTCCTAATGACAACCATGTATGTTGGATTTTTTAAAATCAAATCATAGAAGTGTTAATGTTTCATTTAAATGAAAAATTAGTTTTTTAACTACCATTTAGTGGTTTCACTATTCATCAAAAAATTGACGTTTTTCAGAACAATTCCAAAATTTCACCCTAAGATATAATTGATATTATGAATTCAAAAATGATTTCTATTTTAAAAAATTACAAACATATAAGTTGGAATAATTAATTTTATAATTAATTCTCGCTGTCACAACAAATAGCGTGTTTTTAAGAAAGAATATCAATCAAAAGATTGACAATTGTTTAAGTCAAATTTCAAAGTGAAATTAATTATAATGACCACCATTGGATAAAATGGTAAAAATATATTCTAATTATACTTTAAAACCACTAAATAGTATAATTTATCACTATAAATTATTTTTATTAAAAAATTCGTTTTTAACTATTTTTCACTATTCATAAAAAAATTGGAAGTTCTAAGAAAAACACCAAAAATTCAACATAGGCTAATTTCGATATTCCAAATCCAAAAATAAAGTCCATTTTGAAATATAAAATATATATAATTTCAAAAAGTGGGTATTACTATTCATAATGGTTATTTTGATTGGTCGCGGTGTGTTAGAATCTCGAACTTGCGTACAATGCAAGCTATTGTATTATTGAAAGAGAAGCGTATCATGGAAGATTGGGGTGTTACATTCTACCCTCCTTCAATAAATTGCGTCCTCGAAATTTGAAAATAAAAGGTTGAAAATAGAAAATACCTTTATGGAAAACCCACATCGGAAATAGGGTTAATAAAAATATAACATTAAAAGAAAGAAAGAGAAGTACAAAGGTCACCCAAGATAGCCCATACTAGGATTATATGAAAATATGGATATGGAGGGAAAAAAAACCATCAAGGTCTGATGTAGAGTTGTAGAAAACAGGGTTAGGAGAATGTTAACTACAAGAAAATCACAAATTTGTGATTGGTTAAACGATCATTGATTCCCCGGTTGGAAAAGTTAACCGACAACATTTTTGTTTTAAGTTACCTTTCATAAAGTTGAGGAATTTATTTAGGAGATTTACTAAGAACGTAAGGAAATATACTTACTTTTCATGTAGACTTTCATTCCTTAATAAATTTTTACCATAAACCCATCTTTCACTCCAAATGGTAAAAGAACTCAAAAATATTCTATTTATCCTAATTGTATAAGGTTACAAATATTAACACATACCATTTAGATTAAGAAAACTATTTGTAATAACCAGGGACTTACTGTAGGCTAGTGGTAGGTAATAAAGGCCTGTCGCACTATGGTTGTGGGTTCGATTCCTGCAGCTTTGTCCGAAACGACGGGTTATCCACCAACCTCCAGGTTGTCCTTTTCCTAAAACTATAGTATTATAATATTCCAAAAATAATATTCAGAAATTTTTTAACCTTAAAAAATACTATCAAAGGTTAAACTTAATCCATTCCAACCTTTATAGTTACCCAAAATACCTTTGTCCAGACTTTCTCTAAAAGGTCTCTAAATTCCAAAATCAATTGTAACATCAAATTCCCGCAACAAGGTAAAGTTTCTCTTATTGTCACATACTAAACTTATGATTACCTTCATCATATTAAAACCTTAATGTAAACAACAAGTACTTCGGTACAATCCTCATATATCACATTATTATTATAACCAAAATATAATCCTTGATTCCAAAAACACAAATATATTAATTATTCAACTTCATCTGTAGCAACAATATAAGCTTGGCCTTGATCCCTTGGCATTTTCTGAGGTAAGTTTCCTTGGCGCTTAGGACATTAATTTGCATAATGCCCCATTTCTCTACAATTGTAGCAGTCAACATTGATAGCCTCTTTCTTTCCCTTGCAATCATGAGCCTGGTGACCTTTTTCTCCACATTTATAAAAAACTCCCATTCCTTTTAGGAAAGTACCAAGGTGATTCTTCCCACAATTATCACATAATGGAAAATCCTTCTTTCCCTTTTTCCCTTTATCTGTCTCTTGTTCCACCGTTCTCTTCTTCTCTTGCTTTACTTTATTTTCATAAGATTTAGAGAATTCCTTTTCTGTCTTGATAGCACACAAGACTATATCTTCTTATGTTGAGAAAGATTGTGATACTAAATCTTGACGGAGAAATGGTTTCAACCCATCAAAGAAGCTATCAATCTTACTTCTTGGGTTATGTATATAATCTATAGAATGCCTCGCTAACCTTGTAAAGTTAACCTCATACTTTGCGACATTATCATCCTCCTTTTGTCTCAGACTCAGAAATTGCCTTTACATATCTGCTCTATGGTCACGAGGGAAGTATTTTTCTAAGAAAAGCTCTTTTAACTCCCTCCATTCCATATTAGATAATTCTTCATCTTATTTTGTGTTTTGAATCAGCGACCACTATTGATCAGCATCTCCAGTGAGCCGGTAAAATGCCATGACAACTTTCTCCCTTTCGCTACTCCCCAAGGCATGGAATATTTTCTCTAAGGAGTTTATCCATTGCTCAGCTACTAATGGATTTGTACCCCAATTAAATGTTGGCGGTTGTTTCCTCATGAAGTGGTCTAACATTGATCCTCCACGTTGCAGATAAGGTTTCTCCATACGAGTAAGGTTATTATTCATAACCAGAGTGAGTTATCCCAGTATGGTGATAAGCTGGTCAGAACCAGTTGTATCTCCAGATCCACAACAATTATCTTGAGCAGGAGGGAAATCCCTACATGGAGTGCGTGCATTTATACGGTTTCCATTCCTCCCACCAGGTGCCATTTCAAAACAATGGCATAAACTAGATTAGTTTAGGAATCAAAATACATAATTCCATACTTGTAAAACACTTAACATAAATTGAACTATTTATGGATATAATCCATAATCATAAAAAGAAATGTTTTCTTTGAGGAAGTATATACTCATAAACCCTTCATAATGGTTTGTAAATAAAATGAGAATTATCCTAAGCATATCCCCCGAGAGTTTCGTAACCAAGAGTGCAACAAGGCCTCTTGTCGTGCACCAGTTCCCGTTCGATTCTAGCTCAAAGCGGTGTTTTTGGGTTTTACCCCTAGGTAAAACTGTGCCAGAGCCGCCTCTACCTGCTCATATCCAGACAGGGATGTATTGCTCGGAAAACTCATAAAATCTCTATAATACCAAAATTATAGGAAGTTCTTATATACTAATCATCAAAATCAATATTTGGGCTATGGGCTCTAATCAGAGTTTATCTAAATCTAGATTCCAAGGTTAGTACTAAACTGCCCATGATACCAACTGTAACGCCCCGACCCCGGTTACCTAGAGTCGGTGCATTATTGCGTGACATTGGCATGATCACAAAAGATCAAGTCTCGAAAGACCGATTAGTTTAGTAGCCTTGGAAACACTAGATACATTCATAAATATTACATTACATCATAAAGTGAAAAATCAAAATAACATAGTTTCCATAGTCCACACTTCTATCCCCTTCAGACTATCCATGTAGGTCAGTCATAAAATATTTCTCCACATCCTGGGAAAAATAAAACATTGAAAGGGGTGAGCTCAGATGCTCAGTAAGGATAACAATATAGCGGAAGCTTTCATAAATAAACATAAACATTTAAGGCAATGTATAACTAAAACAAAAGCCTTTTAAACTTGAAATTCAACATAATATGGCAAAAGTAAAATGAGATAATTCCATTTACTTATTCACATGTATATTATACTGGTCGAATAATCACATGAAATATCAATAACCACTTTCATAATGATGGAATGCATAATGCCAGACTATCATAACCACGTAGCCAAGGCCTCGTGCCAAGACTACAAATAAGATTTTGTCAAGGCCTCATGCCAAGACACTAGTTTGTCTCATGAGACCTGCCGATGCATCGAGGAGCTATAGCGAGCTCCACCCGTCACTTATTAAGTCCAATGCATTCCTTATATAAAAAGGTTTAAACATATCCTAAACCATAACATTATCGTATCACATAAAACATGAAAAAAGGAAATATAACATTTCCACATTTCAATCACAAGATATAAATACAACACATTGATATAATAAAACCATTTTCAATGCCAAAATAAAAGGAAAGTAAAACTTGGTATTTATTTTTCATTTAAAAAAAGTTATGGCTTGTAGAGGAAGCCAAAGCTCAAATAATGGCCACGGCGGTGGAGAAGTCGTTGTTGCTGCATACGTACAACAAAAACATTCCCTTTTGTCATTTAGTAAAATGCTTCATATAAAAAAGTTTCCTTTTGAATAAAAGTAAAAGTCAAATGGGTTTATACACCATATAAAAGAAAGTTGTGTATAAAAAAAATATGCCTCAATGAAAGGAGATTGAGGCGAAGTCCCTTAAAAATACCAATTTTTTAAATAAAATATATCTATTATGTGTATTCACTATAAGAACACATAAAGAAAGTACAAATACAATATAGGACATAATAATATCATAACATAATTTGAAAGTAGGAGATTAACCCAAAGAACGGAAATTGGGTTAAGAAGTTCCCTTACCTCATGTCTGACTTGACTCGATCGTTCTTTAATCTCCTGAATAATAAACTAGAGTTAATTTCTATTTTCCTAAGAAAAATTTTCATGTTCATTATTCCTTTTATATCACTTATTACCATGTTATTAACATTATGTAATTATTTAAGTTAATAACGGTCATTTTGTCGATCTTTGGTACTTGAGTCAAAAATAAACTTCTTATAATTACAAGTTGTTCATGTGGTAAAATATCCATTATATCCAGAGTTATATTCATGATTTAGATATCATATATTTCATATATATCCAGAATATACATTCATTCATAATATTACGTAACATTTAGAGGTAAGAAATAAAATGCACTGTTCATGGAGACGGTAAGCCGTACGTACGCATAAATGCTACTTTAATTTCTATTTCGTATTTAATGGAATGAAATCATAATGATATAAAGGTATATTATACTTTTAGTATAATATAATATATAATATCATTTAATCTATCCTTTATACATCCCACATATGGCATTAACGATTCAAATCACTTTGAGGGGGTGGTAGTCCGCACTTCCTAAAATGAAATTATTGCGTTTACCCATAATAGAAATCATAAAGGTATGCCATAAATGAAAAATAAAGAATCATAAGGAAAACAAAAACATAATATATATCATATATGAAAATAGTGTCATCATAATTTCCACCATGAGAGGTGTTAAAAGAATATTGAACAATCATCGTTTCATGAGGCAGTAATTCACCACCCACAGAAACAGTATGTTCTTTAACCATTAGATGAAGGTGTGTGTAAGTGTAAATAAAACCCTTCTCATGAAAACATCCTAGTATATTGAAGATACTTGTATTGTTACAAAATAAAGGAATAAAAAGAGTTTAAGGGGTTGGATAAGCAAAATAAAACAAAATAACATAAGAGAAGACATTACCTTAAAATCGGGTAACTCTTTTTGATTTGAGCCAAAGGCTTCCTTGGGAAGACTTCTACCCAAAGTGAGGCTTCTAAGAGTAATATAAGGAAGTTTAGAGAGTATTTGGGCAGAGTTTGGCCGAGACAAATGGCTTTGATGGTGTGAATAAGGTGATAGAGGTGGGAGCCTTTTATAAGAGGATAGGAGTGGCACTCTTGGAAGCTCATGAAATGTTACATTATTATGAAGTGCTTTTCAGATTCCAAAGGTCCCAAAATTATGTATTTCTAGGATAAGGTGATAAGGGTTAAAAATATACTCATCAAATAGGTTTTTGACAAGTTTAAGTCTTATATTTTACATTATCTTTTCATTTTATTTAAATCGTTAATTAATGAGGTAATCACTGCATCATCATTGTGTAATAAAAAATTTAATTTAGTTAATGTCTAAAAATTATAAAAAAATTACCATGATGTATGAAATATTTTTATCTTTCCAATGAATATTTATAGTCAAAAAGTTAACTTATATAACCCCATGTAATAATTTTTTTAGTAAAACAACACATGTTTGTGACAATTTTATTTTTACTTTAAATAAAAAGTTATTAATGTCATTTTCTTACCCAAGTGGATCCATGGGGTCCCCATGTTGACCCATGGATTGTATTGGTCGGCCATGACTCATACAATAAGGGTAGGACAAGTGTAAGGGTATTTTCATATTTTTATAATATCATTTTTACCTTAAATTTCACTAATTACCTTTAATCGCGATTAATTAAACTTAAAAGTTACTATTCACCAAAAAATTATTTTAATCCCATTGAACCAAATTTTACTTCCTAATGAAAACAATGTATGTCGAATTTTTGAAAATAAAATCACAGAAGTGGTAATATTTCATTTAAACGAAAAATTAGTTTTTTAACTACCACTTAGTGGTTTCACTATTCATCAAAAATTGAAGTTTTTCAGAACAATGCCAAAATTTCACCCTAAGCTATAATTGATATTCCGAATTAAAAAATGATGTACATTTTAAAAAAATTACAAAAATATAATTTTCATTAATTAATTTTATAATTAATTCTCGCTGTCACAACAAATAGCATGGTTTTAAGAAAGAATATCAATCAAAATATTGACAATTGTTTAAGTCTAATTTCAAAGTGAAATTAATTCTAATGACCACCATTGGATAAAATGGTAAAAATATATTATAATTATACTTTAAAACCAATCAATGGTATAATTTATCACTATAAGTTATTTTTATTAAAAAATTTGTTTTTAAGTATTTTTCACTATTTATAAAAAAATTAGAAGTTCTCAGAAAAATACCAAAAATTCAACATAGGATAATTTCGATATTACAAATCCAAAAATGAAGTCCATTTTGAAATATAAAATATATATAATTTCAAAAAGTGTGTATTAATATTCATAATGGCTATTTTGATTGGTCACAGTGTGTTAGAATCTCGAACTTGCGTACAATGCAAGCTATTGCGTTATTGAAAGAGAAGTGTATCAGGGAAGCTCGGGGTGTTACAATTTTACTTTATAATCTTTAACTTTTTATTTTTTTTCTAATTGTTGTAAAAAATATGTCCCTCTATACAAGACACTTAGAATAACCCTACAACCACATTTAGGGGGACCCAGAGGTCAAATCCTATGGTAGGTCCCACCTCATGACCCTCACATAGTAGGGGTCATTCATTGTTCATGCTCAGCACAACTAAACTGACATATAAGGCCCATAATAAATGTCATTTGGAGCATGTGTTGGTCATAGGTCTCCCGTTGATCCCACTTTCCCGTGTGTGTTTTTTGTTTTATTATAACTAAGTTCCAATGCACTTTACTTGATATAACTCTTAGTTGGTATGTTTTTAATTTTATGTCGGATAGTGAATTAAGTTTCACTATTCATCCACCTTTTAAAAGTTGGACAGGAGAGATAAATTCTCTTGGTTGTTATATCTCTTTTGTATAATCCCATACATATGATATCATCTTGCACGTTATCATTTTGAAACCCGAGGCCTCATTTTTAATCACTCACACCACTGTTCTTTTCCATATTCTTCTTCGAGTGTCCCCTTAAACTACAATAAACTATTTCTCTTCATCTCGCCACTTCTTTTGACTCAGTTTACTCTCATTTTTTATTTTTCTTTAAGCTCCAGCACTACTCATTTCATTGAAGTTTACCACACTGGTTTGAATAATATCTCTCCCAGATCCACTGATTATTATGTCTTATGTTTCAATAGTAATAAAATATTCTTTCTCATTATGTTTATCTTGTTCTTCAGCCTTCCCTTGTTGGGTGCTTTCCGAGTCACTATTGGGAAATACTAATGGTGGGTGATGAGGCACCGTTGGAAATTACCAATAGTGGGTGATGATTCACCATTAGAAAATACAAATTGTGGGTCATAACCTATTTCTAACTTATCAATGATGAGTATTTTTACCCACTATTGGAAATCATTGGTGGGTTAACTTTTAACCCCTAGTTATGTTTCCCTTTCTATACAGAGTCTCTAGGGGATATCTTTCTTTTTTTTCATGGATGGTTTATTAGAAACCCTTATTCTTATTTGTTATTGTAATATACTCTATGTTTTAAGTTTTTTTGTTTTATTATCTTTTTCAGAAGTTTTAATTATATATTTTGGAATATTCTTCATGGTATTTTATTTCTTTAGATTCATAGAAACTTAGGTCATGAGCCATCATTGGATTCATGAAACAGAGGGTCATGAGTCACCATTATACCTCCAACGATAGTAAAATTTTTATTTCTCCTCTTGAAGCCTTTGGTTTCCAAGTGAATTGGTATTAACTCTATTTTGGTTGGTTGCTTTTATTTTTACTTCAAATTGAAACTATAGATTCGTTCTATTTTCTATGGCAGGTCATTACCCATCAATCTATCTTTTCAAAAGTAGGTCATAACCCACCATTAGTTAAAAATTATTTCCAAAATTTATAATTATTTTATATTAATGTTGTTAAAATTAATTTCTTAAATGTTTTATTATTTTATGTTAAAATATAATTGTAACAGTGAGTTAAAATAATTCTACCATTATTTAGTGTACACTAGTTAATGTAAATTTGATACTCATACAATGGTCTATTTTATAACACTTTCTACTTTATTTACATTCTCAAATATTATGTTTTTTATTTCAATTGTTTTACAATTTTAAATTGTTTATAATTGTTATGCATAACATATTAAATTTTTTATTTAATAATTCATGAAGAAATATAAAGCACAATTGTTTTTTATTTTCAGTACGACTTTAACAAACAATGGTAATGATCATATAATTATATTTTTATACATTAACAAGTTTCATGCACATATTTTATTATAATATGACTCTAAAGTATTTTTATTTAATGATATGGGAGATATCTTTAAGGATTAATAACATATACCAATGTAGATAATTTTATAGTTACCTGATGATAAAATTTCTACTACTCCGAATTAACCAAGAAACTTATTTAACTTCCTTTATTTTTCTGTGATCACTAAAGATCCTCATTTATTTCATCGTACACCATGGAAGTGATCAAATAACTCAAGCTGTATCAAATTTTTACATCTTCTTGTTAGTTGTTGTTTTATTTGTTTCTATTATTTCTCCACTATAATTATTCATACCATCCATTTATCCTATAGAGTTTGGTTTAAGATTTTCCCATCCCAAAGCTATCATTGGGTTATTCTTCCCATCTAAAAGGAATGTCTGGTCATTTTTTCTAGACAAAAGGAAGGTAGGTTGGGACTGCTTCAAAAGTTAGGGGTTATAACACCTAGTGTAAAAAACATAAATTTTATTTATAAGTAATTGAGTTATCACTCCCACTCAAAAGTGAGGATATAGTGAATACTAGTGTCCTCACAGTGTAGAGGAGATTGGTGAGAGGAATAAGATCTTGGTGATTTGAATCTCTATAAAAAATTCACATTTTATCTATTTTATTTCCACTATAACTTTTAAAAATATTCTAACACAGTTAAATTAGAATTGGATTTTAATATTTAAAAAAGGACTACTCATTCCCCCTCTAGTCACTAATTCCATACCAAGGGACCTAAAAATTAGTATCAAAGGGTGGTTCCTTTTCAAAGATTTGGTTTTTTTATTTCATTATCCATTTCTGAACTAGTTGTTATCCTAGACTTAAAAGTCTAAGGAAAATATCCACTGATTTGTTATGGAAAGTCAAGATTTTGAGATGTTGAATCCCATAAAACCACCTCACTTCAATAGAAGTGAATATGTTTACTGGAAGGATATAATAGAGGTATTTATAAAAAATATAGGTCTTGATTATTGGGCTATAATGTAAAAATGATAAAAACTACCATATGTAGATTTAGAAATTCTCACTGGTAACAATTCTACCAAATTCATTTTAAATTACAAAGTCATGAATTAATTATAATAATATCTATGTAGAAATATGTATATTCATATTTCATCCTATACAAATATGTCTGAAATTTGGAGGACTTTAAAAGTCACACATTATAGAACTGATAAGTTGCAGAGAACCAAGATAAGTATACATGGAGTTGAGTTTCATTAATTAAGAAAATATGGTCAAGAAATAAAAAATGAGATGTAAAATAGGTTAACCAAAATTTTCAACAATATGGTTTCACTTGGAGAGACCATAAAGAAAGAAGCTCTCATCAAAAAATTACTTCAAGCTCTACCCAATATATGACATTCAAATATAGTTGTTGTTGAAGAAAGTAAAGATTCTACTAAATATAAAATGAATGAGTTGATAGGAACACCTCTTCAATACAATATGGAAATGAAGAATGAAAATGTTGATGACCATGATAAAAGGAAAGGTACAACATTTAAATAAAATATAAATGTTATTAATAGTTCCTATGATTCTGAGTTATAAAAAAGTGAAGAGAATGAAATTTCAAATTTCACCAAAGGATTTTATAAGTACATGGAGGGTAAGAGAGGCTTTAAGAAGCACCCCAAAAGAGATTTCCAAAAGGACAACATAAAGGGTAGATAAAGTAGTAAAGGTAGTAAATATGATGTTTCTGAATCAATATTCCATGAGTATAGAAAAAGGGTAATATAAAATTAGACTTTCCTAAATTAAAGCAAGATGGAAAAGACAAGAAATACAAGAAAAAAAAATAAATTCATATCATGCAAGATAAAGTTGTACATAATAGTAAGAATTAAGTATTCATGCTTCTAAAAGTGAAAAATAATATACCAATCTATATTTCATGGATAAAACTATAAATGAGGTACACTCCGATTATAATTATAGTTCAGGTTATGAATCTAATATTGTAATTGAATTTAAATAATTAAATGTTCCAAATGAAAAATTACAAAGTGATATTTTGAGAATGGATAAACTATATAAGGAACCACAAAGAGAAAATAATAATATTAAGGAAGAAAATAAAGAGTAGAGTTATTTTTAAGTAATATTGAAGATAAAAATATTGAATATTTTGAACTATTAAAAGTTAAAGATGAGAATATGATTATAAAATATTTCTTATAAAAAAATGATGAAGATCAAGATAGAAGATTTAAATTAGTTTGTGATTATTTAGATAAATTTTAAAAGGAATTAAAGAATATTAAACATGAGAATAAGGAACTAAAAATTTCTAGATAATGTTCAAATGTGAAAATATGTGATGACCTGGAAGTTATTTAGAAAGAGAATGAAAGCCTTTAAAAGGAAATTCTAGTATTAAAGGTAACGTTATTTATTTTTGTTTGAGGATAAGAGAAATTTGATAAGATAATGTCTATGAGCTAACCCATAAATGATAAAATAGGTTGTGGCTATAATAATTAGTTTTCTAAGATGTATAAAACTATTTTTGTTAAAGGAAAAATGGATATAGTTCAAATGTTACTTTCTCTAGAAGTAACTTGAAAGGGAATTATGGAAAAAAATTCTCTTTAAATTTTACTTAGTATTTAGGATATACTAATAATTTAATTTTTATTTTTTTCCAAATTACCATAAAGTAAATATCTAAAATCTATATGGGTTCCAATTTTTTTTTCTACTAATCTAGTTGGACCTCTGACACCCCAAGTTTTAATAGACATTTTTTCCCTCAAATAAAATAATTTTCATTTAGGTATTGCAATACACTAAGTAAAACATTCCTTCCATAAATCATTCACTCGATATAAATTACATGGAACACTTACTTGACATATGTTACATGCAATCCCGACTTGGCGTATGTTACATGAAACACCGATGTTTCTACGAGACAAAATTTTATTGTTATAATTATTTAAATGATTTAATTATAACCTTGACATTATAATTTGTAATATGAACAATATTAAATAATTTTCAAATATTGTTTACAATTGTTTTATATAAATAAAACATATTGATAATTAAAGATATAATTTTAGGTAAAGTCCTTATATGTTTAAAATTACTATTTTCTCAAATGAACTGCTTATAGTGTTTTTCTATGAAAAAAATAAAATTAATTTTAGACACATTCAGAAATTTAATTTGATAATATAAATTTTAATTTTTAATTTATAAGGTCAAAATCATCTTAGGGTGAATTTTTTTGATTTTTTGAGAAACTTCATTTTAGGATGAATTGTGAAAAAATACCATATTTTAAATCAAAACCGCCTTTTCATCTAATTTATTTATAAGGATAACTTATATTTTAATTTAGTTTAAAAGTTTAATTAGATCATATTTTTATCAATTAATCCAATTTAGATCATAAGAATCAATTTTACTTAGAAATTGGGTATAAAAAAATTAACAAACTTTTGGACATTTATATTTTAAAAACCCACAGTGTCGTCCCGTCAATGTGATTAATTTTAAATTATATTCTTCCACTTATATGATTAAAATATTGAAAAATTAATTACATATTTCTAATTAAAATAATTTAAAATGTCTAATAATTTCAACTTAATTTTTGACAAAAAATATGAGTGAATTTAATTAAAATTAATTACACCGATTAAGGTAAAATTAAACTTAACTAAGGACTAAACCCAAAATTTAAGACCAAAAAGACCTATAAACTTGTCTAAAACACATTTTATGACCATTATTTTTCCATTAACCATTAATTATTGATTTGTTTTTGTTTTTTATTACTTTTAAGTAAAAATACGGGTACACCTAACTTGTTTTTAAAAATACCAAGTGTGTCCTTTCCCTTCCCTATAAAGGCTAACAACTCTACCTATTATTCACACCTCTAAAACCACTTAGGTTTGGAAAATATCTACCAAATAAAAATCCCAAAATTCCAAATTTCCTCCTTTAATCCTGCCTTTTTGAATAATGTAATTCAAGGAAGACTTTTGGAACTAACCAAAAGGAGTTACTCGATTAAGGGGTAACGTCTTCTCTTAAGCTCCTTTCTTTTATTTGATTTCTCCACCCCTCCACTCTCTCCAATAAATTATTAAATAAAAAAACTAGTTTCATATATATACGATGATGTTTTTTTGCTAAGAGTTCAACCTAAACTTACACACACCTCCATCTAATGGGTAACGAACATACTGTTTATGTGTATGGAGAACTATTGCCCCATGGAATGATGATTGTTCATTTTTTCCTTTAACACCTCTCATGGTAGAAATTATGGTGTACACTCTATTTTTATACATTATATATTATATTTAATATATATTTATGATTATTTATTCTTTTTAAAACACATATCTTTTTAATTTCCATTTAGAGTAAATATGATAATTTAATTTGAGGAAGTGTGGACTACCGCCCCCTCAAAGTGATGCGATTCGTTCACATACTACATGGATTGTATTAAGGATGGTTTTAATAAAATTATATGATATATATAACATTATAATTTTAATTTAATGATATTATATACATATACACTTATATATGTCATTTTTCTTTCTTTCTTTCAGTATGATAATAAAAACAGAAACAATGTTACTGCGTATGTACGACTTATCATCTCCTTAAACGGTGTATCCCATTTCATAAATCTATATTATATAGATAGTTATAATAAAATAATAACAAATATACATGATATTTATATCATGGTTTACTTTATGGAATCATGATATAAATATAAGGACCAAAGATATAAAAAATTAAGACACATGTGAAGAACAAAGCGAATATTACCCAAAGTGAAACCTTAACATAGGATTGTTAACAAGAGAGTAATATAAGGTCATGATAAAACCAATATGGTATTATATATAAGAATATTTTTATTTAAAATATTTATAATAAATTTATATTTATTATATAGGTGGTTTGAATGAGTACGACGAGAGTCAAGACACAAGGTTAGTGGATTTCATCTCACTTTTTATTTCCGTGAGATACATGCTTTATTCAACACCCATTCCTTTTGTGTGTTGTGTATAATTACCATGGATGTATTCAATGAATATTATACTTAAATTTATGTGTATTTAAATATCCATTTTATGATATTTATTTCATGTGGTTAATGTTTCAAAAGATACCTAATTGGTAAGACAATTTTTTCTCAATTTTCCTTCTTTGAGACAAATGTTTTTCTGCACCTATATTCTTTTTCAAGGTGTACATAATTACATTTGACATTTTATATCATGATAATCCTTATTTTAATAATATATTAAACTTAATGTAATTTTTGTTTTCTTATATGTAGAGTATTATCCCAAGTTACCAAGTTATAAGTGTTTATTGAAATAATCTCATCACTTTTAGAGATTGTTTATGTTTATACTTAATTTGATGAAATATTATGATCCATCTCTCAATAAAGATAATGAGTTCCATTATCCTCTATTTTTTCAAGATATATCCATGTATTAGTAACATTTTCCACTCGTCGGTACTTAAGATAATCAAGAAATTATTTTTAAGAAAATTTAACCGTATTTCTCTCTTCCGTCAAAAATATGTTTTATTTCAAAAAACAAGTTTTAATTTTTTTTTTCAAATGATCATTAAATATAATTTTCAAGAAAAAAGGATTTTAATTTTCTTTATTATTTTAAAAGATTCATTTATAAATTTTCAAATCTATTTTCAAATAAAAAAGTTTTTAAAAGGTTTTTTTTATTTAAAAATAATTTTTCAAAGAAGAAAGGATATTTTAATCAAGAATTTTTTTAAAAATATATTTCAAATTTATTTTCCATCTAAGATAACAATTTTTGGTGTTACTAATGCCATTTTAGAGAAATTATTAAATGTTTCCATTCATATTATTTCACTGAATTGATTGTTTTTATGGCATAATGTTTATGAAACTCATTTCTATTTCAAGGGTTATAGGATTTTGAAACCCGCTTCTTCTCATGGGTTATGTTTATGATGAAATATTTATGAAACCTGTATTTATCCATAGGCTATGATATGATTACATTTTTATAATAAACTTTTCATTTCAATGGTTATGATATGATTATTTATAATCTTATGGAACATGTCTGTATGATTTCACTATGATATGGGTGGAACCTATATATACCTCCAATGCATTGGGTATAGATTAATATATATTGAGATAGACATTATTGGATTGGTAAATGAACTTGGTTCAGTATTATATGGTTATAATGTGAAATATACTTAGTTCAGTATTACATGGTTGGAACAGGAAATGAACTTGGTTCAGTATTACATGGCTGGAACTAGAAATGAACTTGGTTCAGTATTATAGGGATGGAATGGAAAGTGAACTAAGTTTAGTAATATGGAGATGGGACATGGTGTGAACCCAGTTTAGTAAAGGACTTTTTCCACTAAGATGGTCTCATTATCAAAGAATTTACTACTATGGAAATCATTATATATACTTATGTGTCTTCCAAAATTCCATGTTTTATTCATATGTTATAATTTCATGGATTATGATCTTTATTTACTAATGATTAATGTCCTAGGAACTGCGAATATTTATGCCATGATCCATATTTATGATATTTGATATGCAGGGTATGATCTTCTATTTTCATGGTCATGTTCTCATACCGTTATTTTAATGATTATGCTTATGTGCCTCCCTTTTTTACCCTTAATAAGCATATGATATCCCCCCTTTTTATGTTTCCTTCCACAATGTTATGAAGATATGTATTATTTTTGATGTGTCTAATAAGGGTGCTCTAACCTAGTGGGAGATGATGTAACTCATTTATATACTAGTTTTTATGTTTCCATGTTTCTAAAGGAACTAGACTAATACAATATTTGGGATTATGTTTTTTTAATGTTTTAAATATTCCAAAAGTTTATATAATTTTAATGTATGAAAAGAGAGGGTCATTATAGTTGGTATCAGAGCAAAGGTTTAGATAACATTTGGAATCTAGGAGGAGAAAACCTTAGTTAGAACCCTAAGGACATATCTACAGATAAGTCTAAGGATAAGGAAAAGTATAGTAAAATGTCCTGGATTTTTGTAAAGGATAGAGTGAGTGATTTCATCCTTATCTAGATACTATAAGTGGATATGGATCTAGAAAAAATGTACCTAGGTGTAACAAATCTGACAATATGTTCCAAGACTGATTTGGGGTAATCTGATACATGATAATGGGCCTTGCTGCACACCTAACTTCACACTCCTAGGGGATATTCTTTGGGATTTCACAAACTCTTATCAAACCATCATGAAGGATTTAAATAATAAGTTACCTATGAATAACAAAGGATAAATTTAAGGTGTCATGTATTACGGAAGGTTTCATAATTTAGACATCCTATAAGTGAATTTTCTTGATTATGTGGTTCCTCAATATGATAAATATCTATTACTCTATGAATTTCATTTTAGTAATTGGATAAAACCTAAAGAAACCACATTAATGGTGATTGCGATAGATAATGAAATGATTGTCCTCTAGATAAATATATTGATATGGGAGTTGGAATGAAAGACCTCATTACTATTATCACATAGATTTCTCAAGCTATGAATCATGGAGGAATTCCAAATATGTAAATGATGGAACAACATTATGTTGAGTCTTTCATGAGGAAATGCACACCTTCTTTCAGAAGTTATTCTAATCCACGTTTTTCTGAACAATGGATCAATACTAATGAAAATATATTATCCATTATTTAGTGTTTAGAGAATTAAAAATTCATTATAGCTATTTATTGATTACAAGGTGAAGTAGATGTGTGGTGGAATATAATCAAGAGTGTGAGGTAGCAAGATGAGATTGAATCCATTGAATGGGATGAGTTTAAGAACATATTTTTCAATAAGTACTTTCCTCAGATTCTTCATACCAAGATGTATAAAGAGTTCCTTGAGTTGAAGCAAACATATGATGAATCTGTCGGTACCCGCAAGGCTAATTTCACAAGACTTGTGTGATACGCTTTAGGAATTATCATCCAACCTAAAAGTATGGTTAATAGGTTCATTAGTGTCTTAAATAAAAGTCTCAAAAGGGTGTTGGACATAATAGAATCTATTAGCTATAAAGAGATTGCGCTTTGTGCAATAAAGGTTGATATAGAGGTTGGAGTCACGTGTCAACCTCATGAGTTTAACAAGAAAAGGAAGATGGAGTTCAAAGGAAACTCTAAAAACCTTGGAGAAAATAAGATGAGTTTTTCCTCATACTCTAAATGTGGTAATATGCATGGAGGAATTTATCATAAGGGGTTTGATAAATGTTTTAAGTGAGAAAAGGAAGTTCATTGAGAAATTTATTATTAAGGTGATGGTAAGAAGTTATATAATAGTGATAATGGAGAGAAAGATTCATAGAACACACCCTAGGATTCAATTCTACAAGTGTAATGAGAATGGGAATTATGATAACTAGTGCCCAAACATAAGGGCTGGTGATGATGATAAATGTTATAAACCTATTAAGCTGAAGGAAAATTGTAAATCTCATATAATCACTATTTACGATGAGGGGTATGAAGATGATGTGATTAAAGTTACACTTACCATCCACTCTAGAACTGCTAATGTCATATTTGATTATAGATCTACCCAATCTTTCATATCTAAATAATTTTATAAGAGTTTTAAGATTCCACAAAAATTATTAGATGTGGAATTAGTAGTGAAAACCCATAATGGTATGATGATTTCATCCAAAGTATATGATTCCTCTACATTTGAAGTTTGTGGGAATGTGATTCTAGTAAATATTTTCATTATTCCTTTGGTTGAATTTGATGTTATCTTAGGAATGTATTGGATTTATATGTATAAATCCCACATCAATTTTCAAGGGAAGTTATGTTTTATATTTCAAACCCTCTTATGATCATCCATCCATGTGATTATAAGTGTGAAATTCCTATGGATATTATATCCAATTTATGGGTCTTAATTCCCATTCAAAAGTGTTGTTTATCTCAAATGGTTAGGGAGAAAATGAAAATCAATGATATTCCTATTGTTTATGATTTTGTGGATTTATTTCCAGAAGAGTTTCCTAGACTTCCCCCAATTTTACAGACTTCATATAGAATGGATCTGATTAAGTTGTGGGAATTGAAGAAACAAATCCAAGAAAACCTTGATAGGGGATTAATTTGGCCAAGTGTGTCACCTTAGGGTGCACCTATTCTTTTTGTGAAAAATAAAGATGGATCAATACAACTCTACATTGATTATTGTGAGTTGAACAAGATCAAAATCAAGAACAAGTATCCTATTCCCCATATTGATGACTTGTTTGATCAACTACATGGATATCAATACTTTTCTAATATTGACCTTCATTCTGGATATCATCAATTGAGGGTTAAGAAGGTGGATATACCCAAGAATGAATTCCATATAAGGTATGGACACAATGAATATATAGTGATTCCATTTGTTCTTACTAATGCCCCAACCATCTTCATGGATTTAATGAATAGAGTCTTTAGAGATTACCTCAATCAGTTTGTGGTAGTATTTATAGATGATATTATTATCTATTCAAGGAGTAAGAAAGAGTATGAATATTACTTGATAATTGTACTAAAGACCCTAATGAAGGAGAATATATATATATATGAAAAATTTACAAAGTGTGAATTTTTAATGTAAAAGGTTTCTTTTTTGGGTCACATAATCTCAAGAGATGGTATAATAGTAGATCCATCAAAATAGTGGCTATTGAATGCTGGCCTAGACCAACCATAGTGACTGAGATCCATACCATTCTTGGTTTAGTTGTATATTATCAATGGTTTGTGGAAATTTCTCATGACTATACAATCCTCTGAATAAGTAAACTCAGAAGGGTGTCAAGTTTCTATGGATAGATGAATGTGAGGGAAATTTCAAATAACTGAAGAGAAGTTTAGTCAGTGCACCTATGATTACATTACCTTGTAGTGGAGAAGGGTTTGTAATATATAGTGATGCATCCAAGAAGAGATTGAGATGTTTTCTTATGTAGAATAACGTGGTTATAGTCTATGACTCACAACATTTTAGGATTCATGAGAAAAATTACCCAACTCATGATTTAGAGTTAGTAGCGGTTTTTTTTGAATTAAAGATGTGAATGAATTATCTTTATGAAGAAAAGTCTGATATATATAAAGATCATAAAGGTATTAAATATATATTCACAAATAAGGAGTTGATCATGCATCAAATAAGATGGTTGGAGTTGATAAATGATTATGTGATAATGATAGATTATCCTTGATGAGTATCAAAAAAGATCCAATGTTTCTAGATTTGTAAAGGATGGATCTAGAAATTATGATTGAAGGGGAAAAATATTATCTTTCTCAAATGAATGTTAAAAAATCTATCCAAGTGAAGATTAAAGAGTCATAGAAAGAAGATTCAAAGCATAAAAAGAAAGTTAGAAATTTTCATGAGTTTAACTTTTATCAGGATAAAATAATAAGGTTCAAGAACTGTGTATGTGTTCCTTCCATACCAGATTTTAAGAATGATCTGTTTGAGGAAGCTCATAATTATTCATTTTCTATTCATCCTAGAAGTATGAATATGTATAGGTACTTGAAATAATACTTTTTTTGGGATGTAATGAAGGGAGATATAATAGTGTTTGTTTCTCAGAGCTTGTTATGCCAACAAGTTAAGGGTGAAAGACAAAAGTTAAATAAGATGTTGCATCCATTACCCATACCAGAATGGAAATGTGAGAAAATCGCTATGGATTTTTTTTTTGGAATACCCAAAAAATCTAAATGTTTTAATGCTATATGGGTGGTATTCAATCACCTTACTAAGTCAACACACCTCATCACTATTAGAGATTTCTTATCTCTAGATCACCTTGATAGGATATACATTAATAAAATGGAAAGGTTTCATAGTGTACCACTTTCTATTATATCATATTGGGATCTGGGGTTTACCTCAAAGTTCTGGTAAAGTATTAAGCAAGAACTTGATACATAGCTGAGTTTCAATACTTCTTATCATCCTCAGAAATATGGTCAGTCTGAAAGAACAATTAAAACCCTAGAGGATATGTTGAGATCTTATTCTTTGGATTTCAAAAGTGATTGGGATCAACACCTTCCTCTAGTTGAGTTTTACTACAACAAAATCTTTCACCAAAAAATTTATATGACACCTCATCAAGACCTATATGAAAATAAATTTAGATCTACAATGTTTTGGGGTGAGTTTGGAGAAAGAAATCTATTGGGAAATGAGATCACTGAAGAAATGGTCGTGTTGGTTAGAACCATTCAACAACATATCTATGAAGCTCAAATTTGGTAGAAATGTTATACTGATAATAAATGATGTGATCTATAATTTGAAGTTGGTGAAAATGTGTTTCTATAAATCTAACCCTGTAAGAAATTTATGATATTCATAAAGAAAGGGAGACTAGGCCCTAGGTATATCGACCCCTTTGAGATTCTTGATTGTATCAAGACGGTAGCCTATTGCTTGGAACTTCCTCTAAATATATATCAAGTCCATGATGTGTTCCATGTGTCTCTCTTAAGAAAGTACATATATTACCCTTCACATGTTCTGAACTCAGAGGTAATACCACCAAAGAGAGATCTTTTTTACAAGGAACAACTATTACAATTCTGGATCATATAGATAACATTTTATGAAACAAGACCACTCACATGGTCAAAGTTTTGTGGAGAAATCACCAGTTAGAGGAATCCATGTGGGAAATTGAGGATATGATGAATCATAAGTATCCACCTTTTTTACATGAGTGATGAATTTAGAGGGTGAAATTTATTTTAAGGGGGGTAGAAAGTAATACCCTGAGTTTTTATGGACCTTTTTTTTCTCTTGAATAAATTAAATTTTCATTTATTTATTACAATACATTAAGTAAAATATTACTTCCAAATGTCACCAACTTGATGTACATTACAAAAAACACCAACTTGTCTTATGTTACATGCAACACCTACATGGCATACGTTACATGCAACACAGATGTTTCTACGAAACACCATTTAATTGTTAAAATTATTTAAATGAGATAATTATAACATATCCATTAAACTTAGTAATTTTAATAGTAATAACTATTTTTTTTTTTATTTTTTTATATAAATAAAACATATTGATAATGAAAGATATAATTTTTTCTAAAGTCCTTATATATTTGAAAATACTATTTTCTCAAATGAACTGCATATAATATCCTTATGTGAAAAATAAAAAAAAATAATTTTAGACACATTTAGAAATTTAATTTGATAAAATAAACATCACTTTGGAATTTATAAGGTTAATATTTTTAGGGTTAATTTTTAGGATTTTTTTTGAGAAACTTCATATTTGGATGAATTGTGAAAAATACTGAATTTTATTTCAAAACCACCTTTTTTATAATTTATTTATAAGGTTAAATTATATTTTAATTTTGTTTAAAAGTTTAATTATATCAAATTTTTATAAATTAATCCAATTATGTCATTGGAATCAATTTCACTTAGAAACTATGTATAAAAAACTTAGCAAACTTTTGGATGTTTTTACTTTAAAAACTAGTAGTGTTGTCCCGTCAGCAGGATTAATTTTAAATTAATTTATTCCACTAATTTTATTAGAATTAAGAAAAATTGATTAAATATTTTTAATTATCATAATTTATAATTTCTAATAAGATCAAATTAGTTTTTGACCAAAAATATTAGTGAATGTAATTAAAAGTAATTACATCGATTAAGGTAAGATTAAGATTAACTAAAGAATAAACCTTAAATTTAATACCCAAAACAACCTAGAAACTTGCCAAAAATACATTTTATGGAAATTATTTTCCCATTAAACTTACATTATTTATTTTTGTTGGTTTTATATGACTTTTTTTGGTAAAAATGTGGATACACCTAAGTTTTTTTAAAAAATTCCAAGTGTGTCATTTCCCTTCCCTATAAAAGGCTACCACCTCTCCTTCTTCTTAAAACCCATCATACCAGTTAGGTTTGGCCAATATTTTCCCAATAAACATCCCATAATACATCCCTTATTACTTGAATCCTCTATTTTAGAATAAATCAATTATATTAAATCTTTTGGCATAAACGAAAAGAAGTTACCCGATTAAGAGGTAACATCTTCTCTCAAGCTCCTTTATTTTATTTTCTTTCTCCACCCCTATACTCTCCTTATTCCATAATTTTATAAAAAAATAGTATCCTAAATATAATATTAATTTTTTATTCTAATGGTTCTACACATACTTACAAATATTTCCATCTAATGGGTAACAAACATACTGTTTACGTGTACGATGAACTACCGCCTCACAGAATGACAATTGTTCATTATTCCTTTACCGCCTCTCATGGTAGAAATTATTATGGATACTATTTTTTTATATTATATATTATATATATTATATTTTTAATATTATTTATTTCTTTTATAAAACATATCTTTTTAATTTCCATTTTGTGTAAATATGATAATTTTGTTTGAGGTAGTGTGGATTACCGCCCCCTCAAAGCGATGTGATTCGTTCACACCTCATAGAATGTATTAAGGATGAGTTTAATGAAATTATATGATATATATAACATTATAATTATAATTTTATGATATGACACACACACACACACTTATATATATATATACTTTTCTTTCTTTCTTTCAATACGTCAATAAAAATGGAAACAACGTTTATGCATATGTATGACTTACCATCTCCATGAACGGTGTAATCCATTTAGCAAATCTATATTCTATAGATTATTATAATAAAATATAATGAATATAAACGATATTTATATCACTATTTACATTCTATAACAATTATATAATTATAAGGACCAAAGATATAACAAATTAAGATATATGTGAAGAACAAAGAAGATATTACCTGAAGTGAATATTTAACCTAGTGTTATCTACAAGAGGGTAATATAAGGTCATGATAAAATAATATATGGTATTATATATAATAGTATGGTTATTGAAAATATGTATATAAATTTATATTTATTATACATGTGTTTTGAATGAGTATGATGAGAGTCAACACATAAGGTAAGGGAATTTCATATCACTTTTTATTTCCGTGAGATACTTGCTTTATTCAAAACCCATTCATTTTTGTGTGGTGTTTATACTAACCATGGATGTATTCAATTATTATTATACTTAGATTTATTTTTATTTAAATATCCATTATATGGTCATTATTTCATGTGGTTAATGTTTCAAAAGTTACCTAATCGGTAACACAATTTTGTCTCAATTTTCTTTCTTTGAGAAATATGTTTTTTTATGAACCTACATTATTTTAGAGGTGTACATAATTTAATTTGACATGTTATATCATTATACTACACATTTTCATGATATTTTAAACTTATTATAATTTCCTTTTTCTTATATGGAGAGTATGATCCCATGTTACCAAGTTATAAGAGTTTATTGAAACAATCTCATCGCTTTTTGAGATTGTTTATGTTTATGATTAATTTGATAAAATATTATGATACATACCTCAAGAACACTCAGGAGTTTCATTATAATATGTTTATTAAATATATATACATGTATTAGTACCATTTTTACACTCTTTGGTACTTAATATATTTTAGAAAATATTTTTTAAAAAATCTAACTGTATTTATATCTCTGGTCGGAAATCTATTTTATTTCAAAAACTATGTTTTCAAAAATATTTCCAAATGATCATTGAAGATAATTTTCTAGGAAAAATTATTTTAAAATAGTTTTATTATTTTCAAAGTTTCCTTTATACGTGTTTAATGAAATTTTTTTAAAAAAGTTTTTCAAAAGGTTTTATAATTTTGAAATCATTTTTCAAAGGAAAAAATATTTTTCTCAATAAATGTTTTTAAAAGATATTTCTGAATTATTTACATGTACTATAGAAATATGTATACTATAATAGTATGGGTATTGAAGCAGTATGAGTACTATAGCAGTACTATTCATAGAATGGGCCTTGGGCAAAAAAATTGGGCTTATAGGCCATTTAATGGGATACATGTCCACTGGGCCTTCAGACTATGTAATGAGTCTTCCTCTACCCAGTTAAAAGAGGTTCTTTTCATTGATTTAATTATAAAAATAGGCTTCAACCCAACCTTTTAAAAAAATTATTATGAAACCTGTATTTTTCCACAGGTTATGATATTATTACATGTTTATTATACCCATTTTATTTCATGGGTTATGATATGATTATTTATGATCTTATGGAAAATATATGTATGATTTCACTATGAGATGGGTGGGACATATATCCCCCTCAAATGAATTAGGTAAAGATTTATATATCCTGAGATAGATATGGTTGTAATGGGAAATGAACTCAGTTTAGTATTATATGGATGGAATGGGAAGTGAACTCGGTTCAGTATTACATGGATGTAATGGGAAAGGAACTCGGTTCAATATTACATGGATGCAAAGGGAAATGAACTCAGTTCATTATTATAGGGCTATAATATGAAGTGAAATCTATTTAGTAATACAGGACATGAATGGGTTGTGAAATAGGTTTAGTGAAGGACTTTGTCCACTAAGGTGGTCTTGGAAGCAATGCCTTGAATACTAGAAAAATCATTATATATGTTTACGTGTCTGCCAAAATTACATGTTTTATTACTATGTTATACTTTCATGGATTATATTATTTATTTCCTTATGATTCATGTCCTATTAATTTCCATGATTTATTCCATGATTCATCTTTATGATATTTAATATTCAAAGTATGATCTTTTATTTTCATGATCTTTTTCTCATAACTTTATGATCATAATTATGTTTATGTATGTACATTTTTTACCCTTACTAACCATATGATCTCACCCCTTTTTTTGTTTCCTTCCCCCAAGGTATGAAGATATGAATTATGTTTGATGTTTCTAAGAAAGGTTCTAGTTAAAAATAACGTAGTGGGAGATGATGTAGCTCATTTATGTACCATTGTTTATGGTTCTGTGATTCCAAAGGCACTAGAGTAATACAATCTTTGGGATTCTATTTTTGTAATGTTTTAAGTGTTCCTAAAAAGTTTTATAATGTTAATTTATGAAAAGTGAGGGCCTCTATAGGACCTAAACTAGCCTTGGTACCAAAACAACCATCTTCATGATTTGTTTTGTAGGAAACCTTTCTAAAGAGTTCAAAAGTCACATGGTATATGTATAGTACATGATCAAGGCACATGACTAGTGAAATATCTAACTTATTATATTTTATATCTTGTGATGGAGGTACTATCACTTTGGATGAAAAATCTAAAGGTTTGGTTAAAGGATTTTGAGAATTAGGTATATTAGCTTCTTTTATAATTTATAAAGTACTTTTTATAGAAGGATTAAAAAATAATTTGATTAGTATATCAAAATTTGTGATGATATTATGAGTGTAAAATTTGAAGATAATAAATTTCTTGTTTATAAATATAATATTTTTTTTATGCTATTAGAAAATAAAATGTGTCTTCTATTTATTTTTCATAACTAACCCAACATAATGTAAAATTATTAAATACTGTAGATACATATCAAATTTTATGGCACAAAAGGTTGAGACACGTTCATCTTAGATAGTTGTAAAAAATGGGTAAACATGAACAAGTTCTAGAACTTCCAAAACTCCATACCTATAAGTATTATGTATGTGATTATTTTCTAAAAGGAAGGTATCATAGATTCATTTAGAACTATTAGTTTAGTTAACACTACTACATGTTTAGAACTATTTTATCTTGATCTTTATGGACCCATAAGAATTGATAGTCTCAGTTATAAAAGATACATGTTTTTAATTATATATGATTTCAGTATATTTACGTGGATCATTTTTTATCTCATTTAAGTGAAACCTTAAACAAGTTTGTTGGTTTTTGTAAGAAAATTAAAATTCAGAAAATTCATTTAATATCATATATTCTAAGGGATAAATGTAATGAATTAGTAAACTTTGAATTTGAAATTTTTTGTGAAACTAATGAAATTTTTATAAATTTTCTACCCCTAGAACACCATATCATAATGGTGTTATTAATAGGAAAAATTGAACTATTCAAGAAACAGAAAGAATAATGATTAATGAATTTAACCTTCTATTTTTTGGGGATGAATTATTTAACACTTATTGTTATATCTTAAATAGATTTTACATTATACCTTTGTTAAATAAAACTCCCTATGAACTGTTTAAGAACAAGAAACCAAAAATTGGTTATTTTATTATTTTTGGATGTACTGTCTATATTTTGAATACAAAATATATTATAGACAAACGTGATTCTAAAATAAATTAAGGAATAATTTTAGGATTATATAATAACAATAATACTTAAATGTTATATCATAATAGAACTATGAAAATGGAATAATATGTTCATGTTATGTTCATTGAAAATAATGAAAAATAGACTAATGATTTTATTGACAATGTTAAATATTTTAAATGATTCAACTTTTATGGAGATAAAATTGAAAATATGAATACATTAGTTTATAGGGATCATAACTCATATCAATATGATCCTTTAATTTTGGAAACTCATAAAGATAACTATTTATAAAATGTTATAAAAATTTTGAATATGGAATTAGGACTAAAAAATCTGTTTTAAATTTATATGCTAATTATTATTTTGTAGTTGATTTTGTTCCTATTAATATTAAAAAAATATTTGAAAGATTATAACTATATTAATGACATGCATGATGAACTTGACTAGTTTTATAGAAATAAAGTCTATAATCTAGTTGAGTTACCTAAAGATACAATGTCTATAGTAACCAAATGTATTTTTCAAATTAGATTGCATGATTATGGTAATATAGTTAGACATAAAGGAATATTAATTTCACAAGGTTATATTCAAGAATAAGGAATTGGTTTTTAAGATCCATTTTCACCGGTTTATGTATTAGAATCCAATTTTATTTTAGTATATTTTACATGTTTTAATAATTTTGAACTTTTTCAAATGGATGTAAAAAGTTTCTTTTTAAATGGTGTATTTTCACAAGAGGTTTATCCAACTAGTTTTGAAAACAATTAATTTCCAAATCATGTTTTCGAACTATAAAAATCCTTATATAGTATTAAGCAAGCTCCTTGATCTTGGTATGAAAGACTAACATTGTTTTCAATTAAAGATGATTTTATTAAAGGAAAGTTTGATCCAAAATTATTTATCAATAGAGTTCAAAATGATATACTAATTATATATATTTATGTCTAATATATAATTTTTGGTTCTAAAAATGATATACTTAGTAATGATATTTCAATATTAATGACAAATGAATTTAATATGGGCCTAATGGGGGAATTAAATTTTTTATTTCTTTACAAATTAATCAAAGGAAAGATGGAATTTTATTAAATCAAGATAATTATAGTGAAGAACTTGTAAAAAAGTTTGGAATTTATTATTCTACAAATATGAGAACCCCTATGAGGAAAAATTCTAAACTGGATATAGATGAATCTAGAAAGTATGTTAGTGATAAGTTACATAGTGGTATGATAGGAAGCCTTTTGTATCGTATTGATTCTAGTAAAGATATTATTATTGTTGTTTTTATGTGTGCTATATATCATTCAAACCCCAAAAAAAGTCACCTAAAATATTTTAAAAGATTAATAACATATATCAAGAGTGCTGTTTGTACCAGACTATCTATTATAATGATATATTTTTTGATTTACTATATTATAATGATTTTTTACTTTAGAGGTTGTATACTTGACAAGAAAATCACTTTTGGTATGTGTCACTTTTTAGGAAAATGTTTAATTTCATGGAGCTCCAAGAAACAACTATCAGTAGCACTATCAATAGTTGAGGCTGAATATGTTGTTGCTACTAGTTGTTGTTCACAAAGTATTTGGATAAATAACATTTTTATGAATTTAATATGAGTTTTGATAATAATTTTATCTACTATGATAACACTAGTACTATTTTAATTTCTAAAAACCCTCCTCAACCCTTTAAAACTAAACACATTGATGTTAGATTTCATTTTCTTAGGGATCATGTAAATATGGGTGATATATATTTAGAATTTGTTCCTATTGAGAAACAGTTAGCTGACAATTTCAAAAACCCCTTAGATTCTGTTAAATTTTAGAAAATAAAGTTTTAATTGGGTATAACAGAAGCTTAAAATTTTCTTAGTATAATTACCATTTTAATAAATATATTCAGTTTTTTTCCTTTACTTTATAATTAAAAATTCTTTTTTTATACCCTGATTAGTTTTAATTAGATAATATTGTCTACCTGATCACTAAAATTATCTTTTAATCTTATGATAATTAATTTCTATGTTTATTCTTAATTAGTTATTTTTTAATTGAAGTGGTAAATTTTTTTAAATAACAATTTCCAATTTTATTTTTGATAAATTTCAAAAAAGGGTAGAAAGTTTTTGAAGAATTAAAGGTTGTTTAAAAATTTAATAAATGTTATGATTTTTAATTTAAAAAGGGGGATATTTTTTGTAATTGGCTATTAACACTTTTACGTCACTCAATGTTTTGATAAATTACTTTTACATCCCATTTAATTAAATTCAATATAGTTTAAAAATAATATTTCTCATTAAAATTTTCCAATATTAATATTTCTAATTAACCTGTTATAATATTATTTTTGATCATTGTTTATTTATTTTACATTATACTATTTAACATGTTTTTTTTGTTAAGTGTTTTAAAAATTATGACCCCCTATACAATCCACTTAGACTGATCCTATAACCACATTTAGGGGGACCTAAAGATCAAACCCCATGGGAAGTATATCCCTAATGGCCCACATGGAGGATGGATCATGCTTAGGGAACACTTAGCACAACTAGGATCATGTATAAGATCTACAATGCATTCCAATTGGTGAATGGGTTGAGCATAAGTTGCTTGCTGGGTCTGTAAGACCTTATGTGTTTTGTGTTTTATTCTGGATGATCCTCAATGCTCTATTATTGATACAACGCTTGGGATACATGGTTTTGATTCTATATGGGATAGTGAATTAAGATTCATTGTTCACCCATCTTTTAAAAATCTGACATGAGTGGTGACTTCTCCTGGATACCAGATCACTTCTGTTTAATCTCATATATCCGATATCATCCCATATATTATCATTTTAAACTCCCAAAATGCCATTGAAATCTTGTGCACCACTATTATTTTCCATCATTTTCTTTGGGCATCCCATAAAACTACAATATACTAATTCTCTTCATATTTCTACTTATTTTGACCCAAGTTTATCTTATATTTTATTTTCTTCAAGATCTCACACTACTAATTTATTTTAAGGTTGTTGCATTGGTTTGAATGATCTATCTTCTAAATCCACTGATTATTGTGGATTTTGTTTCAATAGTAAGAAACTCTTATTTCTTGTGATATTTATCTAGTAATTTGGCCTTCCCTTGTTGGTTTCTCACCAAGTCACCATTAGAAAATACCAACAGCAAGTGAAGAGTCATCATTGAAAATTAACAATGGTGGGTTACAAGTCACCATTGGAAAATACCAATAGAGGGTCATAACCTACCACCAAGTTATCAATAATGAGTATTTTTACCCACCTTTGGACATCAATGGTGAGTTATTTTTTACCCACCAGTTGTGTTTCCATTTCTATATAGAGTCTCCACAAGAGCTCCTTTTTTTGTTCTCAACTGGTTCAGTAGTATCCTCTCTTCTTATTTTCAATTGTAATATTATTTATATTTTAATTTATTTTTTTCTTATATTTTTAAGAAGTTTTTAATTCTATATATTCATAGATTCTTTATGGTATTTTATTTCTTAAAATTTATAGAAACTTGGAAGCACCTTTCTCTTTTTATTCATTCAATTTATTTTTATTATTTTATTCTTATTTGTGAAAAAATATTTTTTTTCTCATCTGTAATCACTTTTTATTGTTTGGAAATATTTTTTAATGAGCCACCATTGAAAATTTCCAATGGTAGGTCATGAAACACTATAGGATTCATGCAATGGTGGGTCATGAGTCATTGTTAGACGTCCAATGATATTTTTTTATTGATCATCTTAAAACCATCAATTTCTAAGTGACATGGTATTAAATCTATTTTGTTTGGTTTCTATTATTTTTTCTTAAAATTTAAACTATAGATTCTCTCTATTTTTAGTGGTAGGTCATTACCCACAACCCTCTATTTCAGTAGTAGGTCATGAACCACCATTAGTTAAAAATTGTTTCCAAAATTTTTATTTCTTTTTTTTAATTATTTTTGTTAAAATAAACTTATTTATTAAATTTTTTATTATTTAATATTGTAATATTATTTTAATAGTGTGTTAAAATAATTTTACCATTATTTTGTGTACAATATTTAATATAAAATTGATACTCTTACAATCCTCTATTTTACAACACTTTCTACTGTATTTTCTTTCTTAAAGATTATATTTTTTTTATTTCAATTATTTTATAATTTTTAATTGTCTAGAATTGTTATTATTAACTTATAGAATGTTTTTTTAATATTTTAAGAAGAAATATAAAGATTGAATGTGTTTTTTTTTCATCAAAACATTAACAAACAATTGTAAGAGTCATATTATTATATTATTATACATTAAAAAGTGTAGTGAAGATATTGTATATGAATATGATGAAAAAGTATTTTTCTTTAATGATATGTGAGATCTATTCAAAGATAAATAACATATACTTGTCCACATTGTTCAATAGATACACGATGAGATAATTTATGCTACTCTAAATTAATCCAGAATCTTCTTTGAATTATTTTATTTTGATGTGATCATTAGATATCTTCATCTCATTCATCTTCTTCCATTGAAGTGATCAAAGAACTCATGATGAACCAAATTTCTACATTATCTACTCAGATTTTGTTTTATTTGATTATGTTATTTTCACATTTTAATTATTCCTACCATCTATTTTTCCTCTAGAGTTTGGTTTAAGATTTTCCCATATAAAAGTTATCATTGGGTTATTCCTCCCATATAAAAGTAATTTGGTGTTATTCCTCCCATACAAAAAGAACGTGTGTTTTTGCTTCTTTAAAAGTCATGGGTTATACCACTGGGTGTGAAAAAGGTTTGTTTTTATTTTTATGTAATTGGTTTATCACTCCAATTAAAATTGAGAATATAATGAATATCATTCTCCTTGTAGAGTAGAGAATATTGATGAGAGTAATAGGATAATGGTGGTCTAAAACTCTATAAAAACTTCCTATGTTATCTATTTTATTTCCATTGAAACTTTTGATACTGTTCTAACTTTGATAAATTAATATTTTGTTGTAATAATTCAAAAAGGACTATTCACCCCCTCTAGTAACTGCCGCCATACCAAGGGACCTAACACGAGGGTCAGATGGAGAAGGAAATTTTTATAAAACTATAGTTCCTAGGGTAGCATTGGAATATGATTTTATGGGATGAGATTAATCAAAAAGGAACTCTCACTTTATATAGACTATTGTGATAAACGATGATGAACCAATCCCACATATTTTCTAACCATGAGATCCTTACCTTAAAATTATATTTTTATTTGATTTTTGAAAATCACTTTTTGGGTGAGCGGGAACTTGACCATACACGAGATACCAAATCACTGAAGTCAAAAAACCATGTAGATGAAAATTCAAATTTCAAAATTGTGGACAACGAACCACTTTGGGACACGAAACCACGATCAGCCTCCTTGATCCGCACCCCCAACGCCATCATCACCATTATACAATCTACAGAACACCAAAATCAATATCACATTGGAAACCGATGCCATCGCCACCCTCATCTTACCACCAACGTTTCATGCACCAACCTGTTCCTTATGCCACAAACACCACCATCACCTCGATCAATCACCGTTGACATCGTCGTCAATGAGTCATCCCAATCGGCCACTTCTCTAATGTTTGCCGCCAGTCTCCATCTCCATCTGCCACCGCACTGTCATCATTCTTCAAACATCCACACAGAATGCCGAAGCCATCAACAACATCAAACTTGGCACTGAGACATCTTATTTCCACCAACAACCAACACTAGAGAACAAAACCTCATCATAGAAACAATCGTCCAAAATGTTGAGGAAAGACCCACACCGCTCTCCACCCGTGACCTCCGAAAAACCACCATCATAATTCAATGCAAAAAAACTCCATTTCCTATAAGCACTGGCCACCGAAAAAATATTTTACAGTAATGACCCAAGGGAAGGAGTGGATCCAATGAGGATGCGACTCTTGGACCACCATCGACCTCTCGAACAGCACATCCCCAAACTTCCTAGTAACCACCGCACCAGTCCGGACAGGGAGAGAAGAGGGGGAACATGAAGCCAGAGCATAGTAGGAGTGAAAAGAGGCTTCAACAGAGATACTAACCTTCTCCAGGACCACAATCCCATTACATAAGGCCACCTCTAAAAGAACAACACACCTGCAAAAATAACACCATGAAGGAAGAACCACTAGAAGAAACTGCCGTGAACAACCCAACCACAAGGAAAAGCATCGCCAGAAGGAACCCAAGGTAAAGAGAAAATCCAATGAGGATGCGACTTTTGGAACACCATCAACCTCGTGAAAAACACATCCCAAAACTTCGTAGTAACCACTGCACCAGACCGGACAGGGAGAGGAGCGGAGGAACTTGAATCCAGAGTAGAGTTGGAGAAGAGGAGGGATTCAACAGAGAGACTTGAGCTTCACCAGGACCACAATTCCCTTCCATTAGTCCACCTCCAAACGAACAACACACCTGCAAAATCGCTTCCATGTACGAAGAACCACCTGAAGACTCTATAGTGAACAAACCAGCATGGAAGCATTGAAGAGGAAACCAAAGAGAGCCGCGGAAGGCAAGGAAGAAGAATTTGGGAAGGGGGAAACCCTTGGACGCCGAGGCGAGAACACCATCTAATAAAGGACTCAATCTTGATGTTGAAGCAATAATTATGGTTCAAATTTTATCCATTCAACCCTTCTTTGTAGAACATGAAATAATGTTGTGGATTAGTGGCTATAGGCCAAACCTATAAATAATTTATAGGGGTATGGTTTTCTAGTTTTGGTTAGGCCCTTACAATGTATAATTATGTGGTAATATGTGAGAACTACTTCTTATAGACTATGAAACATCTTCTCATGTCTGGTGTTGTGGGTTCCAACTAATAGATTGGGAGGATGAAGTTGTCTTTCAAGTCTACCCAAGGATCTATGGAAGTAGCTATCAGTTCGTTATGGGAGTTAATACACTTGAGCCCATCTATCTAAATCTACTTACCTACCTTTTATAGTTACTAGAATCTAGGTAGAAATCCTCACAAGAGTGTAAGGGAGAATAATCACCATGGATTACCCCTACTCAACCACCGAGAGAGTATTTGAGGCACTTGTGATATGAAGAGGGGACCACTTCATGAAAATGAATCCAAATACCTATCCATAAGGATCTATAGGAATTATCCCATGATATTACCATAAATTTGGATCTTTCTACAAGACCACCAAATCTGAACATTAGATGAATCTTACCCCATGGATTCTTCTTGATCTTGTCATATCCTTGAATCCTCAGGTGGAGGGTGGAAGATTGGTTTCTGTAAGCCCCTCTTTGTGGAGTGTTCAAGTTGGGATGAGACTTATCCCAAAGAGAGTATCTACTATTTAGTGGTGGATATCCATTCCAATAAACTGGATAGTGATATATAATGGGAATATATTCCCCTAAATAGTAGCAACCTTGTATTCTTCAAAAAATTAATTGATGGATTTAAATTCCTACCATTTATCTTATTTTGCGTAATAGGACTTAGCAGCAGCTACTTCAGTTTCAAAATGAAGTGGGACGTTCAGGGCTTGGATAAGTGATTCACACATCTCCTTTGATAGGTGGAACTCATAGGGGATTGAAAGACTCACTAGAATTCTGAAAATGGGTTTTAGCATGTGGTAATTTGATTCAAGTGGCATATTGCTACTCGAGAAGGGTAACACTTTGATAGGGAGTGCTGTGGGTGACACTGGTTGAGAATTTGGGGCCTGGATAGTGTTGATACAATTTTATATTATTTAGATTGCCTAAGATGAACACATGATGTCTGAGCACTAGATGGTTGAGATCGGGTCATGGATGGCCGTGACTAATCATGACGTAGTTGAAATTAAGTTTTTCAACCAATTAATATAGTTGTTGGTGGATGTGTACTCAATGGAGAAAAATGGATGGGTAGTGCTTTTTGAGCCCTATATAAGGCTTTCTATCTGGTCTAAGTCACACAAACAACCCGTACTAACATGTTAACCCAAATATTTTACTTTTTATAGTGTTCCCTACCTCTCCTTTGACAATGTCATCCTAAGGAAGTTGAGGAAGTCAAATGGTATTCCTCATAATTGGGTGATATAAATGGAATTAATGTCTAGATATCATTAATGAAAGCTTATTACTGTCCTTCTAAAGTCCAATAGTTCAGGATGGGG
Organism: Viscum album; assembly: GCA_963277665.1. Lineage (NCBI taxonomy): Eukaryota > Viridiplantae > Streptophyta > Magnoliopsida > Santalales > Viscaceae > Viscum > Viscum album. The sequence goes on from OY728137.1 coordinate 371,713,727, forward strand.
TGAATTTTATAGAGCTATACGAACTCGAGAAGCATGAAATATCCAAGTGTACGTGTCGGTTTTGGCACTGGTGGGGGACTCTGGTCACCTTTGCACTGCTGGAAATTATTTTTCTGAGACTCAAAAAACTATGACACAAATGTGGATGTAGTGGTGAAAGGAGATTCAATAATCACAAGATGTTTTTCTTTTCTCAATAGGGAATGGATAATACCATGAGTATGAGTGATTATCTTTCTGTCCAACTAGCCATTTTACTTTGATGTACCATAACCAAAGACCTATTTTCATTCATTGAGATCTCTATTTTTACCATTAGGGTTAGCATATTCATGGAATACTAGTGCCAAGATGTTTCTGAACATGAATAGTCCATGGTCCACTTGGTCCTAGAGCCAATGTTTGAAAATTAATCCTTATTTCATTGTATTTTATTGGATTGTGTGGTATGAGTAGTGTTTAAAATGATTATAAAGTTCAAACTCTTGGGGTATCCTATTTTCTAGTAGCTTTATAATCCATTTTTCTATGGAAAATATGAAGTACCCTAGGACCTATGTATCCTTGAAGGATTAGGTCTTGTTCTTTATTTATATGAAATAAACCCTGGGTTCTTGGTCCTTATGGGGGGTCAAAGAAATTTTATCCTGGCGAGGTTGTGTCTAATGAGGTTGTGGATGGTGAGGTTGTTCTTTTCTAGGTTTATATGGTAAATGTGCTTATAAGTGAACTGGCTTAGGAGCCTCTATGTGCCCAGTAGGGGCTATTTATATTTTCATTGGACTTCACAAAGGTGATATAGGGGGTAATGAGTGTTCCTGTTGCTTGGTCTACAACAAATATTCTTCTAATCACAAATATTTCTCAAAAAATTCTAAAAATATGATCTGATAATTCAAGGAGATGAGGACAGGGACCAACTCATCTTTGAAAAATAAATATTAAGAGAGTACATGAGCCCCTTCCATTGGGATTTGAAGTCAGTGATGTACTCATTAACCCTATTATTTCACTTGGATAGGTCTACAATAATGTTCTTTCCCTAGATAGAGCTAAACTAGTAGAGGAATAGACTATGAAGATCCTTCCAACTTTCAATAAATCGAAGGGATACCTGTCTATAAAAAAATTCAGTTCCTTCTAGAGTCTATATTAAAAATAAAAGCTTGGAGGCCTCTTGATACTTTAGAGTTTCTAGTATTATTATGAACCTTGAGGTGAAGTGGGTTAGATGTTGTAACATATCACTTGTCTCATTAAATAGGGTAAATCTCAAATTGTCAAATTTCGGGGGCAGATGGACATGATCCATATTTTGTTATCTACAAATTCTCCTATAGTGTGATTGAATCATATATCATCTACAAATCCTTAAGATGGGTGATGATATTGGATATCACATCAACGTTATGAGGGTTAGTGTTCACCAATGCCCCATGTTATTAGTTTAGTCACTTGGATCATCCAAAGTGTCAACAATAATGACATTAATGGAAATAGTGGTTAGAGAATAACTTTCAATGTTAGTGGGTGAGTTGGAATGATGATCCTATTTTTTCCATGGGATTAGGCTGAAGTAGAGGGTAGCATACTACCCTCAACCTCTGATCTGCACATGTTAGGATGGCTCTTCCATGACTCATCCAATAATATAGAGGAACTTGAAGTAGTTATGTTAGAAATTATATCCATATCTATACACATAGAGCCACTAATATACTAAGAGTGTTGTGATGTCAACCCTCCTAATTTATTATTGAATTAAATCTATGTTCTCAAGGATTCCTAGTTATGTCAATTGGCAGTCCCAAAGGCGATTGAGCTTCACCCATATTTTCTGGTTGAATCATGCACCTAGACCTTAGTGAGGGAATCTAGGATGAAGAATTCAGGTTTCCAGTTGTCCATAACATGATAGGTAGTTAGTTAGTGGCTAGGACCCCCCCACAAGTCCTCTTATTCATTACCTGGAGGATCGTCCCGCTCTTGATCAGACCAATCCATAATTGATTATGGCTATGAAACTATCAGTTTAAATGATACAAGCATTATTTTTTATAACTTTTAAGAAATTGGGGCATCACATGAGACAACCATTCCCTAAATATTGGAATGTCCTTCAAAGGTGGGGCTAGTTTCAAGGCCAAGTCCAAGTAAGACATGGTGTTTTTCAACCACCCAATAATTAAGAGAGAAAACATATTTCTAGGGCATAGTGGAGTGTTAACCATCATATGAGGGGGTCAACCTAAACCCCAAAGTCTATCCCACTTCCATTGTGGATGCTAATAGGAGGTAAGATGATGGCGACAGAGATAGTTTCCCGACGAGTCCCTGAAAGTAGGAAAAAACATACTCCACTTGAAGGTACCTATAAATGGATTTGGAGATTTTATAGACCTCATATTTAGGTATAATTTAACTCAATTGATGTTTTTATAACCCCATCTCTGGATGTGTGGGTTAAGGCACCTTAATAGATCCATCCATCATATTAGCATACAAATGATCAATGGTGAAATGATGTTTCCCACAGTCTTATCTCTGATGGTGAGGAAGGTTACTTAGTTTCAGTGGATGAGAATTTCTTGGATTTCTTCCTCACATGTTGGGGTAGACACCATGGGTATGGCTTCTATGAAATTTTTTTCCTCCTACCCCAATATAGATATTTATAGTAGGTCATTTCTTCTGTGTGGGGAGGACCTCCCTGGTGAATTTATTCACCATGGTATATCCTGTGATGGTTTCTAATGGTGCTGATAATAGGGAGAGTAAACCAAAACTTTTTATTGGGTAGATGGGGTATTGATCCCAATAAAGTGAATATTGGGCCATTTTAAGTGGTTGAGAGGGTAGTATAAGATACACTAATGGTGTATGGGGTCACTAAAGATGGGGAAGAGTCCTGTTGATGGTTAGGGTTCACATCCTACCCCCAACAATAATATTGGATATTTTGGATCGATATTAGTGGAGTAGAAGTGAAATAATCCTACTATTCAACCCAAAAATCTAGTTAAAATTATTGGAATAGATAGGTGGGATCCCTCCTAGGTATCTCTTGGGTGATGATGTTCTTAGGTGTAACCTATATGTCTTCCACTTCTATGGTGTAAGGGAGGAAGGTATTGGAGCATTCTAGAGAGAGGTTCTTGAAACCATTCATCATTGTGTTGGGGGGGGGGGGTGGGTGATTTCCCTTGATATGAACCTTATGGTCAGTGGTAATGGAATAGATTCATGGCCTCCACATCTTTTTGGTCCGTACCCCTGGTTGGGATGACCCCTTCTTACTCATATTGATGAACAAGGGCCTTAATAAACCTTCTTTGAATAAGCTTAGAAGGGGATATGGTGTGAGGGATCCCGATATCTATAGAATATGAATCCATCAAATTGAGAGAATGGTGGTACAAGATCATCACACTGTTATCCCCCCTTCCCCCAGGCATATTGGCAGTTTGTATTTGTGTGTCCCCTGTGGCTTGAGTCCTGTGGATATATAGAGCCAAGAGTCAGTAAATGCACTATGAAAATGATTCACAATGAGACCAACCTCATTCTTCATTATCCAAGGTCTAGTGAGGATCAAAATTGATGATGTATCAGATTAGGGATGTCCAACATCCTTAACTTTCCCCTAGTTGTAGGAGAAGAGTTCTGTATCAGGCCCACTATATTTTTTGTAGGGGCCTGATGTCAGATATTTGGAGTCAGTCATTCTCAAATATTATGGCGCCCAAAATTAAAACTCCACTCACTATTTAAGGAGAATAATTTCACATTGGGATCACCAATTTTTTATTTAATTCTTTCCACTGGGGCTGCATAGTAGACACGCTCTTTATTTTCCTCATATTTCCACTTTCCGATGGTGGGTAGTCTCTGCCATCATGGTTGAGGATATAGGATCCTTGATTGAATTGGTTTGATGTTATGTGGGATCCTACTTCCATAGATTCCTCCTTGGATCCCATTACCTAGTTTTGGTGTCCCTAAAATATTTGAGTTATGTTCATGAAACTCATTCCTGACGCCATGTGAAGGTGGATTCTAGTTTATTATGCTAATTCTTACTTGATATGGTAGTAACCTACAATAAGAGTAGATAGAAACATTGGTAATTTCTAATAATTTTTGTGGTTTTGGGTGTGTTAAGAACCTATAATTTCTTCCACTTTTGAATTTAAGGTCATATCACATGTGATACATCTTAGGAGCAGAACCCATGGCATCCCATGCTGACCACTGGGTAGTTGATGCTAGAGGAGTGTAATAATTACAAATACTTTTAACCTAGGCATTCCATATTTATTTTATGGGGTAAAGATTTTGGATTATGTCATAGGTTTAAGTTCTTGTGGAGACAGGTGGGTCATAGGCTTAACTTCATGTGGGGAAAGGTAGGTCATAGGTTTAATATATATTGGGGACAAATGAGTCACATATTTAACATCTTACGGGGATAGGTTGGTCACATGTTTAATTTATTGTGGGGATAGGTAGGTCATAGGATTAAGATCTTGTAGGGATAGATATTATATATCATCTTGTGGGTATAGGTAGGTCAGAGGTTTAACCTCTTTTGGGTATAGGTTGGTCAAATGTTTAATGTATTATAGGGCCAGGTAGGTGGGGGTGAGTTTGTCCCAAATGGTTGATGATTATACCGTGAAGTTTCAATCTTGTGTGAGTAAGACATTTAAATTTTATGGGAATGTTGGGGTCTTGGTATTAAACCTTAGAAGGTGTCCCATATTCTTTTTAGAAATTGAGATTAGACCTCATGGAGGCGTCCTACGTACCCTGTTAATAGATAGGGATCTAAAACATGTAGTTTGTTGCAACAATTTTAGGTTGTATTATGGGATTAGTCCATACAGTTTAACGTAATGTGGTAAGGTCACTCACATCATGAAATGAGAAATAGTATGGGATAGTGTAGGGATTACCCATGTAGGCTTCTCAAAGTAGGAGGATCATCCCTTGGAAGGGAAGGAGGTCTCATCCCATGATAATCATACATGGATAATCCTCCATTAACTTCATAGTGTAGAGATATAGTTTAACGTAATGTTCCATGGTCATTATCATGTAGTTTTACATTATAAGGTAAGGAAGGTCACATCATAGAAGGAGCAACAATAAGGGATAGTGCAGAGATTATGTATGGCAGCTTCCCAATTGTTTGGGGGGTTCCATCCCAGGTCTATATTTTTATCCCATAATGGTTTGGGGATTACACATATGGGCTTCCCAATGTAGGAGGTTCATCCCATGGTGGGGAAGGATGATGCAAGGATTACACATGGAGGTGTCCAGGGGTAAGAGATTCATCCCATGGTGGGTAAGGAGGTTTCATCACATGATGATTGTATATGGGGAATCCTATGTTCATCACAGAGGGTAGGAGGTGAGGGGTCATCCCATGCCATCTATACCTGGGGAATACTTTGTTCATCACATAGGGTAGGTATATAATTTTATGTCGTGAAACTCAGATGTTGTGAGGGACTATACCTAGGGAGACCATATTCAAATAGGAGAGAAGGATATGAAATTATCCCACATCAAAGGTAATGGAAAGTTATTTCCCTTGATGATTCCATATTTGAGGTTTATGTGTATACTTATCAGGTGAATCTGGGTGGTGCGTGGCATAAACACTTCATAGTGAAGTAAAAAATGGGGACCCTGATGTTATGGTGCATATTATTTAGATTAAGAGGAATTTAGGTGTTATTTATTAGGAAAAAAAGTTGTGGTAATGGTCCAAGATGTTCTTGAATAAAAGGGTATGAACACATGGGTTGATGATACTGATTTCATAGAAGATAAAAGTGTGGATGAACCAATTTTTGTTTGGTACAAGGTCCTTAGGAACTGAATTTTCATGAAAGAATGTTTTCTAAAAGAAGGAACCATAGAGAGGATTGGTGGATGGGTAGATTGAAGGTTGGGGGTTCATGAAGTTTGAGGGTTTTTTGAAGGGAATGGTTCTTGTAATGGTGAACCTTTTAAAAAATAGGGTGTCCCTACCTCAATGTAATGTCTTGGTTCCCATGGGGTTGGTTTTATAAAGGATAATTATCTCAAAAAACCCCATGATCCATAAATGGATTTTTTCTAACATGAATTCTGTGAAACTTCATGAATGGAATCTCTACCATGGTTTGAGGTTCTCAAGAACCCATGGTAGTTTGTTTCGTGAAGGATGGGTACCTATGGGAATACATCTTGACTTTTTCTTGCGAAGGTCAGAGTTTTGTGAGTTCGGATCCTTTGTTGGAATACAAAAGGTTTCACCCCTTAAAGGTATGATGGAGGGAGGTATTTATATATGATATGATGGAGGATAATTCTATTTCACAAAATATAACACCTTATTGATTCATTTCATGAAGCCTACCATTGGGATGTAAAATTCCATAAATGAACATACGATGTGTGGAAGTCTCCACCTCAGTTTCTATGTCGACTGGGAAGCTTTAGAGAGGAAAAAACACTCATAAAGGTTTTTGAACTTCGCAAACCCTGAACCTTGGTGAATTTATTTGCGGTTTCATCCTATATTGACTTTGAATTGAGCATTAAATACTCAAGGACTCTAATGAAAAGTGTTTTTTGGTGTCAACAGGCCCCAACTCAATCATGCTCTAGTACAAAATAGGCATTTAATAGTGCTATAAATTTCCTTTATCAGCGCTAGAAAAGCGTCGACTACATGAGAGAGGTTAAAAACCCTATAATTTTATCTGTACTGAAAAAGCAATGATAAAGGTGACCTTTATAGGTGCTAAAAAAGTGTTGATAAATGGGACCTTTATCATCTCTTTTAGAAGCACTAATAAAGGAACCATTTATGAGAGCTTTAATTTAGTACCGCTAAAGGAACCATTTATCCATGATTTTAAAAGCACTGATAAAGGCCATTCTATAGTGTGATGTAACAACACACCACTACAAAAAGCACACACTAGATATAGAAAAACAAGTCCCAATATAGGATTAAAATGAAATGAAATTTACAACACAAAAACAAGAAAAAACACTATACTATAGACATTTAAAAAACTAGTTTATAAAATTACATAAATAGAAATTGTTACATACATTCAAAAACATCAACATTCCTTTATCTTTTAATCCTTACCCAACTCATGCTATTGCGAAAAAAACCACCCCTGATCAAGAAAAATAAAGAACCTGTATAAGAAAACAATTCTTATGTTAGTAATAATATTTAGAAATATATTAATAGAAAGTGTTAATTTTACTAATATTGATGTCAATTTCAACTAAAAAGATCCACTTGGAGTCATAACGGTCATTCCATGCATCAATTTGAGGTGTGGCTGATTCCAACACATCTCAAATGACTTATGGATCATTGTCCTAAAGTATCAAAATAATATGAATGTGTTTTCTTAGTTTTGAGTATGTCAATTGTCTTTTTTACTAAAATTTTAAACTAGAAACAAAAACTTTGGAGTCATTCTGATCACATCGTGTATCAGTTTGATGTGAAATAGATTCCTACATGTCACAAATGACTTGTGAATTATTGTTCTAAATTATCAAGAAAATCCAAGTACGATTTATTGGTTTCCAGTTAGTGACACTATTTTAAGTAATGTATCAAGACAATTTGAATGTGTTTGTTCGGTTTTGAGGTGCATATGATTCTTGCAAAGTCATGACACATTGAGTCATAGTGGTCACACCATGCGTTGAATTGAGATGAAGATGATTTCTACACATCTCAAATGACTTATGGATCATTTCCTTAAGTGTGAATAAAGTACATGACTCCATAAACCTATTTTTCCCATCATATAAAACAATATAATTTTTTTAATAAAAAAAGATCTGGAATCGAACAATGAACCTGTACACAAGGAATAAAGATTGATTTCCACAAAAAATAGACATCTCCAAACAGGAATGATAGAAAGAGGGGAACTAATTTAAGAAAGGATAACCATTTAAAGGTTCAAATTCATAAAAAAACCATTTGAACTACAAAAGGATGATTTAATCAGATTTTTATAATGAAAGATAAACTTACAATAGCCCCAAAAAAATTGATGAAACTCTGAACGTCTTTACCCCAACACGGGAGAAAATAACTGAGCCAATGTGTTGTATGATTCTTTCATAACAACTCAGTAAAAAACCCTTCCTCCACTAACTTATAAAAATGAAGATCCTTGGAGAAGAGGATACACTCCTTGATCCTTAGATCAAAACCCCCAATGAAAAGAGAAGATTTCAATAGATCCTATGATACCACCTCTAGAGAAAAGGAAACCATCTCTTTAAAGTGTTCAATATAAGACTTCATTGTCCGTTGACCTTGCTAGACAATCATGAAATATTACCTTTTCTTCATCTTCACCTCCTTAGGTATAAAATATCGGACAAAGATGGAATTAAAAAATTCCCATGTCATCCCAAATTTCATCGTTGGTGGGGAAAACAACTCCCATTCTTCAAAAACTGGACCCCTAAGAAGTCCCAAAATAGCATGAAATCTAACAGCTTTGGGAGTTCCCAACACTTTGAAGACATGCTCAAATTCCTCAAGCCACTTCACAACCTCTAACAAACCTCGATTGTCACAGAAGATGAGAAGGAACTGGGGAGAACTATAAATAGGGTGGTACCCACAAGAAACTTTGAGGGCCTTTTTGGGTGGCATATTTAAAACAATACAAAAATCATAAAAACGGGTTTAGAATCAATTCCTCACATACCCACACATATGAAAATTCTATTAAGGAATACCAAGGGTCACACTTACCACTTTATCACCAAAACCAATAATTTACCAACTTTTAAATCCAAAACAATTTCCTTTAAAACCCATTTTTCCCCAATATGAGACAATTTGAAAGAAATCATTTTAATTTTCAAAATTGTTTTCATTTTAAAAGATTACTCACAACAACTGAGACAAAAATAAGACATAATTTACCTTAAACCACCAGAGTGAGGAACTAGTTGTCATGCTTCACTCGATGACAAAGTAGTGGGACATAGTTTACTTAGTATATGACTTTAATATGATTAAAAAAATAAAAAAACCCTCAACACTAATCAAATATCAAAAGTACCACCATATACATAATACTAGGCCTTCGGGTTCTTGGTTGTGTTAATAGTGTCCCTACTTACACTAGCCTATCAACAGGTACATGGTTCCATTCCCTTAGGTACTCAGTGCTTACCACACAAGAGTACCTCTATCTCTTCACCACTCTCTCCTATCAAATCCTATAACCCCTCTTTTAACTTATATTTAACACAAAATACACCCAAAATGAGACTAAGATTCTAACATTAAAGTTATTACATGGTTAGATCGGATGGGGCATTTAAAACCTCTATAGATTCAAGTATTTTATACTCAATAAGATTCAACCAGATTCTTGAGGGAATATATTCAACCACTGGGTTTTCATATGTGTAAGTCTAACTGTTAAGAAATTTCCTAGAAATTTCCAATAATTTTAAAAGGTTTGATGTATTTTGAGGTTAATTTACTCTTCTTTCTAATCCATTAGTGAACCAAACTCAAGGAAACATAAATAATCACATGATTGTTAATATTTAATTACAAGGGTGACCTCTAACAGTTATTGTAGGATAATGGTTTACTTTTATTAGTTTCAAAATGTTTTTGAATTAACATCACTCGGTCTATTATTTATTAGATAAGACTAGGGATATTTATAAAAGATTATTATGTCTTTATCCAACATAAATAATATTAAAAATGTTTTTAATATAATTCTTCATATGGGTCTATCTGGATGAGTGATTGATAACAATTTTTATAAGAGAATACCACCAAGGAAAGTTAATCCTTATAGGTTCCACTGAAGTCAAGAATTAAGGCTCAAAGAATATCTTCTAATATCAAGATAGTTTGATTAGAATGACGGTTAGTCTGTGGAATAATGAATGTATAAAATTTCAACCATAAACTCATTGAAACAAAGATAAAAACGTCATATCCCTATCAGCTACAACACCAAATGGGACATCTGGAAGAATTATTATCTCTTTGACATAAAATTAATCGAGTTCATCAACTGATGAATCCTATTTAATATATAATAAGTTGTTCATATTAGTTAAGAGATTCACTATTTCCTATGCTACATATTTATAATTAGTTGATCTTAAAAACTGGTAAAGAAATCCATTATGATTTCATCCCATTTCCTAATAGGAAATAAAATTATTAGAATAGTATTTATTGGTTTTTTTTATTTTACCTTCACTAGATTGTATGTTTAAAATTTAGTGAGGAATTATATGATTGATTTAATCATTATAGGACACAAAAATAGGTGACTAATATCATAGTACATGTTTATTATCCTTACATGAATCTAGAGGAGTCGTGCTGGTAGTGGTGAGGATATGAGATATAGGGTTCATCATGGGTAAGAACAATGTAAAACAAAAAATGAAAAATACATAACCCAAAATATCAAACATTGATATAGGAAAAGTATAAAATAACTTACATTGGATTCTATCCTTGATTTTTATAAGGGAACGTAGAGGAGTCGCGCCGGTAGTGGTGAGGAGATGAGATGTAGGGTTCGTCATGGTTAAGAACAATGAAAAACACAAAATAAAAAACATGGAACCCAAAATATCAAACAATGAAAGAGAAAAATTAATAAATAACAAATATTGTATTCTAGACTTGATTCGTCTAAGGGAATGTTGAGGAGTCACGCCGACATCAGAGGAGTTTCATGAAAGATTGAGAATCATGACTGATTGAGTACCAGTTAAGGTTCTTTTAAATATATCAGGAACACTTTTAACAATAGTTTCAGAAAAGCACTGATAAAAAAGATATTTATTAGTGTTAAAAAAGCAATGACAAAAAACATCTTCATCAACACTAATATTTTAGTGCTGATAAAGATTATTTTTAACAACGCTTTTTTAGCACTTCTAAAGGATTTATTTTAATAACTTTATTATAATTTAATAATTATTAAATATATATAATTATTTATTTATAATTATATAAATACTTATTTAAAAAATAATAATTATTTATTTATAATAATAATAAATATATAAATTTATAAATATAGTAAATATGCATTTATAAATATATTTATTTACAAATATATTTTTGACATTATTAGTGGATATATGATATTAAATACATGCATTTTAAAAATGAGTGAAATTGAATAATTCAAAATGATTATACTTTAAAAATATTTAATAAATGGATAAGTTTTATTTATTAAATATAAATTATTTTAAAAAATATGGATATATATATATTTAACTAAGATGAATACATATTGAAAATACTAAAACATAGTAAATAAATATATATAAATAAAAAAAGAAAATGATCAAATTCTAAAATAAAATAAAAAATAAGAAATAAAAAATTATTAAAAATGAATGCCCTGACTATAATAGTATTAAAAATAAATAAATAAAATTGGCCAATTAAAAACATAATATATTAAATGTATCATGTTATAATGAAATTCTAAAAATTTACTAAAATTTGAATAAATTACATAAATATTAGGTGTATGTGTTTCTATATATTTTGTAAATATATTTGTGTGTGCGTTTGTATATAAAACTGCATTAATTACATATATATACATGTATGTGAAATCAATTTGACACACAACATTTGATATATGTCAAATTGAAAAATCAAACAACATTAAAAATGAATAAGACATTAATATATTTTTAATTAACATTTTATTCATTATATATATTTATTTATATTTAATATATATATTATTTTTTACTATTTATAAATAATATATATATATATATGATACTTATTCATTTTATATTAATAATTGTTTCATTAATAAATTTTCAAATAATTTTGTAATTTATTCATTTTTAATTTTTTTATTTAATTATATATTCATTTATATATCTATATTTAATATATACTATTTATCAATAATTTTAATCTATATATATTTATATTAAATTTATTCATTTTTATCAATGATTATTTAATTAATAAAATGTTAAATATTTTTTTTAATTTACTTATTTTAAATTATTATTTGTTTAATTATTTTATTTTATTCATTTTATATATCGATATATTTAATATATACTATTTAATAATTTTTAAAAAATATATATATGTATATTAAATTTATTAATTTTTAATAAAAATTATTTAATTAAGGAAATTGTTATTTTTTTTAATTTTATTTGTTTAATTATTTTATTTTATTGTGGATCTTTATCAGTGCTAAAAAAACACTGATAAAGGTTATGATTTATCAACACTTTATTTTTAGCACTTATAGAGGGTACTTTTTATCAACATTGAAAATAAAGTACTGATAAATGGTAACCTTTATCAACGCTAAAATAAAGCACTGATAAAGGTGAATTTTATCAGCGCTAAATAAAAATCACTGATAAATTTTGGCACTATTAAAGGTGCATTTTGTAGTAGTGATGAATCAATGACACCACATCCCCACTCTCCTAACACTCTGATAAAGCTGATTGAGGTGGTATATTTTTATAAACTAAATAATATTCTCAATACATATATCAAAAATGAAATATCACATATAGGGAAATATTTAACAAGAAACACATCCCACTCACTCATACAATTCCCTACCCGCACCTAGGTCTTATAACATCCTACCTTATATCCCCACATAACCATATTAGGTTCAGGCACCACACATACACACTCGATCTACATAATCGATGATACTAATAACCCAAGAACCTTGGTTTAGTTGAGTAGAATTTAACCACAAATCTATATAGGAAAACACTATATATCTTTTTGTTGGAACTTTAAGTAGCCAAACCCCTTCCCCCATACTAGATAACTGAGCAAACAAAACATACAAATTTCATGTGGTCCTGTATGCATGAAATGATTCAAGACACACCCTATTGCATTTAGAACCAAGATTTAACACATAAATCTTATAACCATCAAATATACATCATTTCCATAAATCACCAAACTTTAACATTGAAAGAAAAATGTAATATCCCATACCCTAGTAACTTGGGAATTCCCTATTTAGGAGTGAAATACTCACCGACATAGGGAATGTTTCTAAGTATCGTCTATCCTAGACCTCAAAAACTACCATTTAAAATAAACAAATATTAACAAGTTTTGTCACTATTCATTACTTTCTTTGATAAAAATTTGAAATTATTTCCAAAACCAAGACAATTGAATGAATTCGATCCTAGTGGAACCACTAGAACTCAAGCATGCCTCATCATATTTTAATGGATTCAAACTCGTAGCAAGGGTCTAAGATATGATAATGAGGATAATATAACATCAATATAATGACTGAAAAAAGTATAAAAACATATGTAACAACCAATGGCATAACAATATTCATGTAAAAAACAATAGGTGTATAACACATGCTTAATAAAATTTAATTGTACAATGTAATAAGAATCATAGACCAAAAAACTGGATTACCCTTATGCTAATCACATATAGACACATCCCACAAAAATAAGGGAATACTCCAAATCTATACCAAATTTCTAACTAGCCCATTCCCAAAATAAATCAACATTTTCTCATGTATCCACTATACTACCCAACAACACTATGCTATGGCTGCAGGGGAATTTCCCTTACAAGTACCATGAGACATAATGTTTTTATGTGTCCTAGAGGGCCTATGTAGTGTGTGAGTATGAACTCAGTTGGCCACCTCTAATAATGTCCATAGATAATACCCATATTTATATTAGTGTATAAAAATTGAAATGTATGGTGACCAACATGAACAAAACAACCTATTCCACTCTGTTCTCTGCTGACCATAAGCGAGCAGCCTAATAGCTTTATAAAGCTTCAGAGTGGGACTATGTACCCAGAGTTTGAACAAACCCTAGGTAAAATGATGAATTTTACCTCTTCATGTTACCGAAAAACATATCACTATCTTACCCCTGGACACATAGTGAACCTAACATCACCAATATACATTCAATAACCACCCTATACATTTCTTGTCTCAACACCCACAGAAAACCTAACACATGATGACTATTATACTCCAAATTAGTTATCGTAATCACATATTGATTCATGTGTCAACACATATTTAATACCCCTCTTTAAATTTGATGATTAACATCACTATCACATGACAATCTTTTATGGAATATATATCCAAAACTCCCAATTTTTAGTACCACCTTATGGGTCTTTCTTTATATGCACATGACCCAAGCGAACTTATCCCAATGACAAGAGACATAAATAAACTCCTAAATCCATAACCCTATGAACCTCTATCACCCCACCATTGGTGAATGAGATATCACCATCACACATGATAGTGAACCAAATATCACCATAGTCATATAAGACACGCCTATCACATTCCCAAGAAACCACATCCATAACCATGTCCCACAAACCATCACTTATAACACACAACAATGTTCCAAGAAAGACCTAAAGATACCAATCATTAAATAACAATCCATACATGACCTAAATAACCATTAAACACATAAGACCAACCCTAGGAATCTCTCACAATAAATGGAAACTATAACCAATTCCATTACTGTTCACACACATGACCCTACACATTCCCACAAATCACACGATGAATAAACACACATATAAAATAGAAATATTAAGAAACCACCAACTTAGTATATACATGATACTAATTATAAAATATCTTTTGTTAATTCAAAACTAATCAAAATAAATTATCAAATATGGAATAACCTTGAATTAGATAATAACTAGTGAAAAACAATATAAGAGAGAGAGAAACTAGAAACAATTATATAAGGATATCTGACCTCTCCTTTAGCGTTCTAATGTGAAGATCAACATGAAGAATGAAAAAAACCTGAGGGAAATATCTTATTAGAGGATATAAATGAGAGAGATATGGGGTCTTGGATCATTCAAGGTTGAAATCCCCCCTTTTATCTTATAAACATAATTACTTAATAAATTAATAAAAATATTTTAAAAAAAATCAAACAAGATCCCACTAGAACATTGATGTATCCCCACCTTATTTTTGGTGGCAGTGGTAGTAGCCACTAACCCCTCCAATATACCTCTAGTGGCCTCCCAACAGGGTTCCAATAGGAATTTTCTACTTTCATATCCCTTCATCACCAATCCCCTTCTATAAAACCTAACCCTAAGCCTCTTTCAACCACTCAAAAACCCCAAATAGTCCTAAATACACATGGTCAGGCCAATCTTAGACTCAAATACACTCACATAAATACCGAATCCCTTAAAAAACATCCAATATTTTGATACTTTACTTAAAAATAATGACATTACATCCATATTATCATATTAATTTACTTATTTATGAAATTCATGTAAAATAAACTTAATGTAATGACCTAGATTTTTTGTGTCTATATTTTCCGATTTTATTTTACTTAAAAATTTATGTCTTATATTATTAAATATATTTGGATTTTATTTTTAAATTAATTAAATATATTGTGAAAAAGTGCCATAAATAACTAAATTCAATTCAAAATCTTAACAAGATTTAATTATTTTGTTAAAGGAAATTAGAACATAAATGATATACACTCACCATATTTAGTTTTTAATAAAAAATAAATTAGTAAAATTCAATGTTATAGATTCTATCTTTTCATGATTATATTGTCTATATTGATTACTATAGAAAGAATGAAAGTTATATACCTTGGAATGGAAATTTATTTGTACACATAAAATTTTAAAATAAGAAATGTTTAATTAATTTATAGTATAATGTTTAAATTTAAATTAAATATTATACATAAAAATGGATATAAAATTAAAAGAAATGACTAATAACTTATAAACTATAGAAAAAATTATAGTCATAAAAATACATGTTAAAAATAATAATAAAATAATTTCTGAATACATAGAATAAATATAGATTAAGAGTTAGGATAAAAAGGATAAATATTAAGGTTTGTATGAAATACTTTTATTCAAGAACATTCAATATATAGATATTTTTTATGATTAGTATACATATTTATTAAGTATTATAAATAATGGTTTTATTATCAATACAAAATTATTACTTGTTAAGTAATAATGAATAACACTCTGAGAGATGGATTAGAGCGACCCATCCCCATTCAGTAAAATTAAAAGGAGTGTAGCGTTACAAGATAAATATAGACAACACAAGTGTGAAAATATCCCACCACATTAAAAATATATAAATTCTCAAGGTTATCACTCAATTGGTAAGACTAAAAAGAGTCATAATCTTAACCATTATTCTTGAGAGATCATCTGTAACTATATGATCTTCCCTATACATATGAGAGAAAAAAAATTCATCCTTTCCATATGATCCATGTATTTTTTTTCAAGCCAAGTAAATATACCATTGTACATTGCATAACCTTTTCTTAACAAGGTCAAAAACTAGGGTAGATTCACTCTTTCTCCAAATCTTCTTCCATTTAAACTACAACACATACCTTACAACATAGATAACCACCCATAATGTAGACTCAAAAGAAGAACGAGATCCAAGGAAGTATGAAAATGTTCCTATGATGAAGCCAATACTATTCTTGAATATTTATCCATAGCTGGGTGATCATGGATCACCCATGGTGTCCCTTTCCACATTCTCTTTAATGAAAAGTCAGAGTCGTGGGATCCATCTAACATATTTACACCATGGCAGCTTCTTGGGATTGTAACAAACACTAAGAAAATGAGAAATAATTATATCATTAAAATAATTACTTATCATAACTATTTTCATTTCAGAGTCTATTTGGATGTCCCTATTGATACAAGAATTGATCTCCCAAAGGGTCTATATATGACCATCAATGGTGATGTAATTACTTACTTTTCATATGTAGTGAATTTTAGTAGTTTCAATAATAAGTATATGTCTTCTCATTTTCCAACCCAAAGAGTGTTCCATGAAATTAAATATAAAGGTATCCAAATATTTTTCTATCTGTGCATATCATAGTAAACAATAGAAAATATAGTTCCATAATCCTTAGAAACATTACATTGAAGGAGCATATGGGAAGAAATATCAAAGGTCTTCATATAGAGAAGATAGACTGAAGTGATATGGAAACTAACCACAATAAGAAGATAATTAGTTGGTAATCTATTATATCATATTTACCATTGCTATATTAGTTCAATAAGTTGAATTAATTTCATTTTTAAGGAGCTTGACATCTAGGGGGAATGTTTGAAACACCACAAATCTCGGCATAATGCATATCAGAATTAATAATTCCTAACCTTTTTGGAATCTATATAAAATGGCCTCTAGTGTTAAATCTATAACTACAGATCTTCTATATAAGGCCACTAGGGAGTAGATCTTAGAGCTGATCTAATTAGTTAATATAAACACCAATTGTGAGATTATACATCTTAGGAGGAATGTTTCATGAGTTACTTTTTGGGCATAATTATCTCAACAATATTCTATAATTTATTATGATTTTGATGCTCATAAATACCCTTGTTTGTTTTAATAATGACTTTAATTTAAGTGTATTTATGGGAATTATTATTCTTTATACTATTTATTCTGAAATTATTTCCAAGATTTTAATTTATAAGGAATATTTATTAAAGTGTTTGGGACACGTTTCTAAGCATTTTGGAAATACTATTTATACCCTATATGAAAAAAGATAACATAAGGAATAAACCCTACACTTTGTACGACACATATGGATCACAGACCATATATTTGTATTCAATATTAAACTTAAAGAATAAAGTATGGTATCTCAAACCTATATTTAACATATTATTTATTGTTAATCAACCTTACATTATCAAAAAAGTATGGTTGAAGAACCTTACATTTGAAAGGAACCTTACATTTTTCAAGAGGAGAACGCATGGTTAAATAACCCTACATAAGTAATGAACCTTACATTTTAGAGAGAAATGTATGGATCATAAACCTTACTTTTATGAAAAAAATTACATTTTATACCTTACATTAAAATAATGAATTCCACCTAGTTGAAACCTACATTTGGTATTTTTCTATTTTGTAAAGGAACCCTATGTTTGAATTTTCAATGTTAGAAATTTAAATCCATGATATTTTGCACAATTTCTATAATGGTCTTGACGGTATTGTAGGTGGATTAAAAGTTTATTTTCAACTATTTTAAATCTCATTATATTTGATTCAAAGAACTGAATTTTAACAGATAAAATAACTCCTTTTATTAAGGGAAGTTAGGATTCTACTGTTTTATTTTGAATTTGAATAACAATGATTAATCAGACATATTTTGTGGATCTAGAATTATGAAGCTTGATTTTCTCTTAATATATTATATTGTGTATCATTTTTTATATATACACACAAGATTTATTTTCAAAGGATATATTGTTTCATATAAAATCATACTCTCTGGTGAAAATCATTTTATAGTGCTACAACAAACGAACAACTCTGATAGGGAACTACACTTTGGAGACATATGTGCACTATCTTGTTCTACTATAAGTTTTTGACTTATCTATTTTGTTGATGTTTTTTAATTAAAGTTATTTATGAAACCTAGATCCCTTCAGACTCATTATCTCTTAAAGACTATTCTTTCTGAAGTAGAAGATCCATCTAGTATCAATTGATTCCACTGTAATTGTAAAGATCAATATATTTTCAACAAATCAAATTCTTTAGATTTATTGGAGTTTCAACTGATTACACTCAGTTTTAGTGGAGTATCAGTTTCTTGATCTAATATGTGGATTTTTAATTCTCTATTAAAGAACCAGAAGGATTTGTTTTGTTTTAGCCTTGTTGTAAAGGTGTCAACTGCTTTCTCTCAGTTTTGGAATTTCCGTCTTGTGATAAGAGGACCTTACTAATGAAATTCACCAATCTTGTAGATATTGTATTTGATGGAATGGATTAGGGGATATTTTTACCCCAAAACACTATAAAAAGATATGTTATTTTCCTTATGTTTATCTACTTCTTATATTTCACACAAAAGAAAAACTCTGCTTATCCATTTAAATTATAGAGGGTGTAAAAAGAATGAATTGTAGAAGGTTTTGGAAAAGACACAATTCAACCCTTCTTGTGTTACTTTGTATATTCAAACCAAAAAATTTGTATCAAAGGAGAGTTTTTGTATTAATCTATAGCAATATGAAAGTTTAAAGGTTTATAAAAAGATGGAAATGTCTGATCCTAGAGAAGGGATGTCCATGGTTATTGCTCCATACTTTATTGGTGAAAATTATGGATGTTGTAAATAAAGGGTTATTATCTATCTGATGAATCTTGGATTCATAGTTTACTCAAAAATCATTACTCCTTATAAGATTCCTGAGAAACTAGAAATATAGGATGAGTCAATAGAAGCTGAATATGACACGAATTCAAAAGCTATGAATTCTATTATTTTTGCTCTTGGAACACTTGAGTTCAATCATTTTTCTCAATGTACTACTGCCTATGAAATGTGGAAAACTATTATAGTTTCCTATGAAGGAATAGATAATGTAATACAGATGAGGAATGAAACAAAAAAAACTGAAGTTTGAAACCTTTATAATTTTTGATGGATAAATCATTACTCTGATGAATGGAAAGCTTATAGAAATTTTCAACAATATTAACGCCTTAGGAGAACCCATCAATCAAACTGATCCAGATTTGAAAGTGCTAAGAGTACTTCCTTCTAAATGGAATAATATATCAGCTCCTATTCAACAATCATCAACTTTAAGATCTAACCATGAAAGAACTAGTTTCTACATTGATGATGTATGAAGTTAAGATTCAAGCTAAAGTTTAAGATCAGAGAATTATAGTGAAAAAGGAAAATACTTCTATAAAGGTAACATTTCAGAAGAAAAGTAGAATAACAAAAAAAATACAAATTAGAAAAGAATTTAGACTCCTCAAATTCTGAAATGGAACTTACTCAGTTAGTTAGGAAGTTCAGAACATTTTATAAGAAAATAAGATTCAGAAAGTCCTTCAAAAAATGATAAAGACTCAAGAGAAGTCAGATGTTATGAATGCTTGAAATTAGTTCATATCAAACCTGATTTTCCTTAGCTGAAAGATGAAAAGAAAATTCCAGAAAAGAGATATCAGAAAAATTTTGATTATGAAAATAAAGGGAAAAGAGAAATGAAATCTACATGGATTGTTTATGAAGAATCCATCAACTTATCTAAATCCGATTCAGAAAAAAGAACAATTAAATTTGAAAGAAAATATATGCTTTTTGGATTAAGAGGAGAAGTTACAAACCTACTTCATATCTAATTCTGATTCAGATTCTTCTAGTTTCTTTAAAAATAAATTTGCTACCTACTTTTCTATGTTAAAAGAAAAATAAGATTCTCTGGTAAAGAAGAACAAGTCTTTAAAAAATATTCATAATGTTGTTTTAGGTGAAAGAGATACCTTTCTTAAACAACATAAAGAGTTGATGAAAAAAATTCAATTCATCCACTAAAAATTGTTCTAATCATGAAAAAAGGATCAAAACATTACAAGATGAAGTATAAATATATAAGTGTACTTCTCTTTTATTTACAAAAAGAGAAAATATTTTGAATCCAATTCTTGGAAAGAATGTCATTAAAAAGTAAAGATATATAATAGGAAGTAAGGGTGAAAAATATAAAATATATTAAAATTATTTTTTCCCCAACTAAAAAAATGAAACCTATCATTTTTTTGAATAAAAGGGCATCTGATTAATAACTTATATTTAAGAAATACTCAATTTAGTGGAATTAAAAGATATTTTTTTCAAAAAATTTATCTAAATCTAATGATATATATTGTGGAAAAACAATGTAGATCTGGATTCTTAGATCTCTGCTAGATAACACTACTGGACCTAAGAAATTGTGGGTACCAAAACAAACATTTCTTTTGATGCTTTTATAGGTAACATGCCACAAGAACAAAAATACTATATGATATATGGACAATGGCTGTTTGAGGCATATGAGTGAATATCCATAAAAATTTCATACACTGAATCAAATTAATGGAGGTATTATCACTTTTGGTGAAAAATACAAATGAAAAATAGTTGGATTTGGATCTTCTGGCGATCCTAAGTCTATATCAATCAACAATGTACTATATGTACAAGGGATAATTCACAATATGATGAGTATTTCTTAGATTTTTGATGATGGTTTTTATGTTGATTTTTCTAACAATTCTTGTTCAGTTTTTAAAATAAATTTCTAAAATTTAGAGCACCTTGAACTGAAAATGTTTATACTCTGGACTTAAATTCCTTGTTTAATCAAAATGTGATTTGCTTAACTACAATGAAAAATGATTCCTAGATTTGGAATTGGAGACTTTTTCATTTTAATATTTATGCTTTACCTAAACTGTCTAAGAAACAATTAGTTTCTGATTTACCTATTCTTAAATTTGATAATGACAGATTTTGTGATGCATTCCAAATTGGAAGGCAACATGAATATTCTTTTAATTTGATTAAAAAAATTTCTACATATAAACCTTTAGAATTTATCCATATGGTTATTTTTCTACCATAAAGAGTAGTGTTTTGGTTGGTAAATTATTTTTTTATTTTTTAGTTTATTATTATTATACATTTACTTGGGTTTATTTTCAAAAAATTAAGAGTGAAGTTTTTGCTCTTTTTAAAATATTTTGTAAAATTTTTCAAAAGAAAAAATGATCTAAAATATTTTTATTAAGAAGTGATTATGGTGGAGTATTTGAGAATCAAGAATTTAATTCTTTTTTCTCAAATATAGGTATTAAACAAACCTTCTCTACATCAAGAACACCTAAAAAATGGAATTTTTGAAAGAATAAATAGAACTATTTTAGAAATGAAGAGGACTACACTGAATGAAAAAAGTATTCACACCTATTTTTGGGAATAATATGTAATAACAACCTTATATATCATGAGTAATGTTTTAATTCGTCTTATTTTAAAAAAATTCACCTTATAAACATTGGAATAATATAAAACCTAAAGTAAAGTAATTTTAAGTTTTTGGATGCATGGTGTATATCTCGAACACCAAGGATAATCTTTGAAAGTTCGATCCAAAATCAAATGAAGGAATCTTTTTAGGATATTCAACTACTTCTAAATCCTATAGAGTGTTTAATAAAAAGTTAAGTATGGTTAAAGAATCATTTCATGTGAAGTTTTATGAAATTTTCCCTTTTATTAAAGGAAAAGATCAAACCAATAAACTTACTATTTCATTTTAAAACATGAGGCTTGAAACCTTTAAAAATGATTTTGAAATTGATAAAATTCATTCCAGCTCAGAAGAACATGAAAATGATGATCTTGAAAGTATTATACCTATACAGTCTAGAACCTTAAAGAACCATCCTTTAGAAACTATCATAGGAGACCTAGATAAAAGTATCAGAATAAGAAGAAATGTAGGAAACCTAGCTTAATTTTCTGTTTTTCTATCCCAACTAAAACCCTAGACTATAGAGTAAGCCTTAGAAGATGAGAGTTGAATGTTAGCTATGTAAGAAGAGTTAAATAAATCCAAAAGGAATAACGTTAGGGAACCAGTAGAAAGACCAACCAACTATCCAGTTATAGGATCCAAGAAGGTTTTTAGAAAGAAACAGGATGATCATGGGATCATTACTAAGAATAAAGATAGGTTAGTATCCAAGGGTTATAATCAAGAAGAAGGAATAGATTATGATGTGACGTTTACCCTAGTATCTATACAAGATTCCATTAGGATCCCTTTAGCCTATGAATCACATATGAATTTTAAATTATTTCATATGGATATTAAATTTTTCTTTTTAAATGGTTATTTAATAGAAGAAGTTTATGTTGAACAACCTTAAGCAAGCACATAGAGCTTGGTATGAAATATTAAGTTCTTTTCTTTTGAAAAATGGATTTATTGATGGTTTTGCAGACCCAACAACTTTAAAGAAAATATTTTGTTTGAATATTTTATTAGTTCAAATTTATGTTGATGATTTTATTTTTGGTTCTTATAATAAAAATATTTGTAATGATTTTTCAAAATTAATGCAAAAATAATTTTAAATGAGTATGATGGGAGAGATGAAATTATTTTTAGGATTTAAAATTTATCAAAAATATTTCCAAAATGTTTTAAATAAAATTTAGTATATTATTGATTTATTGAAAAAGTTTTGAATTGAAAACAATAATACATATAAAACTCCTACATGTACCAATATAAAACTTTATTTGGATAAAGCTAGAAAACTATATGAAAACAAGTTATATAGAGGTATGATTGAAAGTTTGTTATATATTACTACTAAGAGACTAGACATTATGTTTTATTTATGTCTATGTGGTAGATTTCAATAAAATCCAAAATAATCCCATATTACTATTGTTAAAATAATTTTTAGATATTTAAAAGAAACTGTTTTTCAATCTGTTCTTTACCCAAAAACTTATAATTTTAATTTGATTTCATATTCAGATGATGATTTTGGAGGCCACAGATTAGATAAAGAAAGTGCCTTAGGAACCTATCACTTTTTAGGAAAATATTTAGTATCTTGGTCTAGTAAGAAACAACACTTAGTTTCTCTATCAACAGCCAAGACAGAATATGTATCTGTTGGCAGTTCCTATGAACAAGTATTGTGGACAAAAAAAAACTCGACTGGACTTTGAACTAAATTTTAATAGTATACCTATTTTATATGATAATAATAGTGCTATAAATATTTCAAAAAATACAATTAGTCATTCTAGGACTAATCATATTGATATACGAAATTTTTTCTAAGAGATCATGTCTTTAAAAAGAATGTATCTTTATAATTTGTAAATACTAAATATTAATTGAATGATGTTTTCACTGAATCACTTCCCACTTATAGTTTTGATTATATTAAGAGGGATTTAGGTTTATTTAATTTTAAATAAGTAATTTTTAGTTTATTTCATTTATTAATTAATATTTATTTTTGTTAAAATTTGTGTACTATTTATTTTAACACTCGTTATTTATTTGTTTAAATATATTAGTTTTTAGTTTTTAAGTCATGCATTTTCAAAAATATAATAATTACCCTATGTAATTAGCATGGGAAATAAAGTTATATACTTTCAAATTACTTTACCCCTTTTATTCTCAAACTATTTCGTGTACCCAAACCTTCATCTACCTTTGAAACCTTTGAATCCGAAAACCTTAGAACTTAAGATTCTTAGAAATGGTGAAGACTAAGTGAACTGATGAAAGAGAACCCAGTGACATGAAGAATCAATGAGTTCCATCGAGGAAGCTTATTCAAGGTAAGGTTATAGATTTTGAGTGGATATATGAGGATAATATATTGCTTAAGAAATAAATAGCATTTCATGGATTGTAATTCTTATTAAATGTAGTTTATATAAAGTTTTTTTATGAAATTGAACTGAAGTATTTCAATATTAGTGTATAGTTTTGTTTTGGTGAAATAGAAGATGTTGTATCTATGAAAATAGAAGAAAATGAATTTTTGATTTCTTCTATAAAAATAGATCGGTTTTTGAAATTTTCTCTTGAAGGTGTATTTTATTTTGGTATTCGATCTATTGGAAATAATTACCATAAAAATACAGAGATTATGTATTTTATGTTTGGATTATTTTTGTCAAGAAGAAGCCCAGATGTCTTTTTATCCCTATGGATGAATACTTTATTTGGTTATTTTTAAAAAGAATATGATTCTTTTATTGAATTCAAGAGAAAAATGTTATCATAGAAATATTCTGAATGTCAGTACTTTAAGGAAGTTTGGTTTTTTCTGGAGTACAGTTAAAGGCAAGCTCATGCCAATTGGTGTAGTTGACCAACAATAGTCTAGATCATTTGCTCAGGGGGAGAAAAGTTATACAAGAAGATAAGGAATTGGAGAATCCATAACTAAAGGTGTCTCTAAATTTGTTAAAATAAAATTAAGATTTAATGTATAAGGATATGGAAAGAGGAAGAAGAATTTACAGAGGTGCTGGTTATGAAACCAAGGAACAGAGAAGAACCACCAACTGAAGAACTAGTGTTAGGTTGAGGAGAAGCTATCTTTTTGGTTCATTTGGAAGAACCAGTTCATGATGAGGATCAAAAAGATGAAATCTAGGTTCGAGAAAATAAATATGTTCCTCCACTAGTTAACTAGTTAGAAGAATCTATTTAAAAATTAGATGTTTTGGAAGCACTTGTTTAGGAATATAATACTCAAGAAGAACAACAAGTGCACAGATCAGAAACTGAGGCTAAAAATTTTGTTGAGCGTCAGGCTATCTCATATATTGATCAATCATTAAAGATATCATGATCTATCTTTAGAGAAAAGATATAGGTAAATATAATTTATCCTCTTCTAGTGAAAAGTCAGTTGAAATATCAATTGAGAAGTCTTCTTCAAATCATTTAGCCATTATAGATGTTGATCAGTCAAAGAAACAGAATAATGGGACATCTGATTCCTTGAATAACCAAATTGAAGATCTTATAATTAAGTTTAATAAATTTTAGGATGAGAATTTTGTTCTTAAATAATAGTTGGAAGTAGTAAGGAAATTATTTGTTGATTTTCAGAATTCATCAGCCCCAAGGTTGGAGTTTGAGTCTCTTCAGACTCAACTTCAAAAAATTAAAGAAAATTCTTTGTCCAAAAAGTATTTTGATGATTTTAAGAGGGAGATTCTAAATTATATTGGAAAGATCAAGTCTGAGTTTATTCCCGAAATATATTTTTCAGGTCATAAGTGGTATTTGGGAAGCCAGTTTGAGTCAATCAAGGGAAGTGTTACTCAAGTGAATACATCTACTTCTTCCCCTACAACCTCACCTGATTTGATTAGAATATTTCAAGAAATCAAAAATATTATATATTATAAGAATTAAAGATTTTAGAGCCTTCAATGCAAAAATACCCCTTGTCATTTTTATTGTACAATCAGAGATATCTTATTGTGAAATTGACTACATGTAAACCAGGTATCAAACTTTATTCTCAACTGGTTAAGTGATAAGTTAGTTCAGTTTATGCAGAAAGAGGAGAGTATGCATGACCTTTTAAAGGTCAATTTTGTTGAAAATCTTCATGTGAGTTAGGATTCTATAATTTTGATAATAAATTTTTGAGATAATCATGCCAAAAGATTACACATGTAGATGGAAAAATTAAAAGAAATGTTTCAAGATGCTCAGGCCCCTTCAGAACCAGTACTAGAAACAGACCCTGAACAAACCCTTTTAACTTCTACTAGATTGATTGAATAACCTTTTAACATATCCAATATGTCTAATGTATATGTAAAATTTTTATTATTAAATTTTGTTATTTTTTATGTGTTTTATTTGATATCCTCTTTTATTTATATCAATTTCAAGAATCCATAATTATTTATCCAAATAGTACATTCTAACATTAATTTTCTATTCTGTGCAAAATTAAATTAATTTTAATCTTTTTATTTTCTATACTTTCATTTTGATATCACAAAAAGGGGGAGAAAATTAGATAAACCCAACATTTTAATTTTATCAAAATAATACTGTGAAATAGAAATACTATTATAAATATTTTACTTTAGTATGTTTATAAAATTCTATACTGTGTTAATAATTTTATGGGTTTTCATATCATAACAAATGGGGATATTGTTGGGAATTTATTATATCAACAATATTTTATAATTTATTATTATTTGGATACTCAAAAATACCTTTTTTTACTAATGATTTTACTTAAAGTGTATTTCTAGGAATTAATATTCTTTATACTATTTATTGTCAAATTATTTTCAAGATTTTAATTCATAAGGAATATTTTTTAAAGTGTTTAGGATGAATTTTTAAGCATTCTAGAAACACTATTTATACCCTAAGTGAAAAACCATAACATAAATAATAAACCCTATTCTTTGTACAACACATATGTATTATGAACCGTACATTTGTATTCAACATTATGATAGATGAAGAAAGTATGGTATGTCAACCCAATGTTTAACATAGTATATATGGTTAATCAACATTATATTATCATAAAAGTATGGTTAAAGAACCTTATGTTTGAAAGAAACCTTACATTTTTCAAGAGGAGAAAGTATTATTAAAGAACCATATGTAAGTAATGAACCTTACATTTTAGAGAGAAATGTATGGATCATCAACCTTAATTTTATGATCAAACTTAAGTTTTCTACCTCACATTCAAAGAATAAATTCTAAATAATTGAACCGTACATTTTATATTTTTTTTGTAAAGAAATCCTATGTTTGAATTTTCAATGTTAGAAATTTAAATCCACGATATTTTGCGTCATTTCTGTAACATTTTGATGGTATTACCGGTAGTTTCAAAGATTATTTTTGATCAATTTAAGGGTTGTGATATTTTATTAAAAGAACCATATTTTAATGGAGAAAATAACTCCAATTATTTAGGTAGGTTATGATACTACTATTTTATTTTGAATTTCAATATCTACGATTTATCAGGCATATTTTGTGGATCTGGAATTCTAAAGCAGGGTTTTCTATTTATATATTCTATTGTGTTCTATTTTTGATATATAAACATGGGTTTTTTTTCAATAGATATATTGTTTAATATAAAATAATAATATATAGTGAAGATAATTTTATAGTGCTACAAATAATGAACACATCTGACAGAGGACTACACTTTAGAGATATACATGTTCTATCTTGTTCTACTATATGTTTGTGAATGATCTATTTTATTAATAATTTTTTAATTGAAGATATTTGTACAACCTATATCACTTCATACCCATTATCTCTTAAAGACTATTATTTATTAAGAAGAATATCTATCTACTATTAATTGCTGCTGTTGTAATTGTGAAGACCAACATGTTTTCAACAAATCAAACTCTTTTGATTTATTAGAGTTTCAACTGATCGTACTCAGTTGTAGTGGAGTATCAACTTCTAGATCTAAGATATGGAATTTCAGTTCTCTGTTAAAGAACCAGAAGTCTTTTTTTGTTCTATCCTTATTATAAAGGTTCCTACTACCTGCACTCATTGTTAAATTCTGGTTTTTTGTAAAGAGGACCATATAAGTGAAATTCACCATTCTTGTAGGAAGAGTATTCGGTGGAGTGTACTAGGGGATCATTGTACCCCAAAATACTATAAAAAGTTTTGTTCTTTTCTTTCTATTAATCCACTTCTTAGATTTCATACTGAAGAAAACTCTTCTTATCCATTTAAATTACATAGGGTTTCAAAATCAATAATTGTAGAAGGTTTTTGAAAAGACACAATTCACCCTCTCTTGTGTTACCATGTATATTTATACCTAACATTACTAATGGGGATAGGAAACCAATTAGTTTTCTATAAGTTTAGAGATTAGTTATTAGGTGGAATCCACTTAATATGTTTCATAAAGGATTAAATTGAGTCCATAAGTGCAAGAAAAACTATAGAATACCAATATAAACGTTTACCTTTTTTTCTAATAAATATTTCCCTATGGAATCTAGATGAGGAAATATAACTCTGGAGAAGATTCTAGAGAAAATTTGCAATAAATGAGTAATTAAAGAATACTGTATTTTTGATGCTAAGCACACTAAATTAACTAGGTTTAACACACTTTACCTATTACACTGTGGCATTCTTCTTCTATCTAATCTTCTAGGTGAAGTTTATAATTTTCTTTTAAAGCCTAATACAAAGATATATAGTATATTTATAAAGGTTAAATACATAAAAATATATGGATGTGAAAATAAATTTAACATGAAAAATTAAATTAGCTTGAGATAGAGACTTCACCTTCCATATTGCTAGTTTTATTGATATTTTAGTGGTAATATCCTATAGATATGGGGATATAAATCTTCCAATAAAAGGGATGCCCATGTAATTTAAAGGGATATATCCATGTTTAAATATAATGAATTTGGAAGTATGATTTAACTTAGAGGAAATGATTCATTTTCCATAATAGATACGTGAATTTTTATAAATGATGGATTATCCTGAGACCTTTTCATAATGATGAAAATTTTCTTTAACATGTGTAATACATTTATCATCATATTCATAGAATATTGGGATATATTAATCATAGATAAAGTGGATAGGATCTCTTAGTTCATGGGAAGACTTGATAGGGGAGAACATCCCTAGTTCTCCTTATTTAATAAATCATTTTCTAAGATAGTTCTCCAAAATATTGAAGATAAGATCTAAGACTAGATCCCTTTTTCGAACTCCCATAGTACATATAGAATATCCTTTGGTTTCACCATTCACAATGATTGAAAGACTCAAGATATTTCTAATAGAATGAATGAAGTTAATAAATTTAGTAAAAAATACACACCTTTTAGGTATGTCGAGAATGAATTACCATTTGAGTGTGTTAAGATATTTAGATATGTCAACCTTGAGAACAATATTGAATAATTAATAATGAAATTTAATAAAATAATAATACATCCATTAATATAAATAAAATAAATCTCTCATTGAAATCATGATTATATCTACTATGTATTATACTTACCATATTTTTATAGTTATGATGTATCCATTTATCTCTAAAAAAAGTTTTATTTAAAATTTAATCATAATTTTATTTAATAACAATCATTACTTAAAATGGTCATATAAAATATATTTAATATAATTTATGATTACTTTTATACAAATAGTTCTTTATAAAAAATTTCTCCCATTTATAGTATTACTTTCAATTAGAAATTTTAATTGTAATGAGATTATTAGAATCTAACTACTACAATATTATTAATAGTGACATAACTATAAAATTTAACCATTTAAAATAACATAATAATTTGTTATATGCATTTTAATTTCATAATATTTTTTTTCATGTTTATACGATATAATATAATATTACTTTAAAGCATAAATAATATATGTTAAACTAAGCTACATTTTTTATGAACATATCCTTCATTTAATCTATAAATGAGTGTTTACACACTTATAAAGTAATATACCATTCTATGTGCATGTTTTGATATTCGAAAACATTTCTTTCAAAGGTCAAGTAAAATATTTTTAACTACAATACTATTTTTTAAATTATTTGTTATTATTATTTTGAATTTAATGTTTCATATTTTGAGTCTTATTATCAAACAATGGATATAAATTTTTTGTTAAATAACTTATTTGAAAAATAATTTGGTAGTTGGAAGAGTAATGATTCTATTTTAAATAACATATGTCAAATGGAAACTATTTTCGAAAGTATTTATTTGAAATATAATTTTACCATAATTAGAATAATAATTTGATAAAATGGATTAAATATTTGGAATATTGATTTTATAATTAGGTAATGGGTCAAATTTGATGATTTTTGGTAAAAATAGTAAAATATGGTAAAAATAGTGAAATGAAATAATATATAATATATATGTCACTATATAAATGTAAGAATATCCAAATATAACCATTATAGTTATTTAAAAATAATTTTTGAAATAAAAATTATATTGGATTGTTACAGGAGATGATAGATCCTGGTAGCTGTAGTGAAGCACTTGACATAATGGTAATATAAAATATTGAATAACTTATTTCATAGAATTCGACTCGCCCCACCTATAAACACCCACCCGTGATTCTTAGTTATTCACAAAATAATATCAAATTTTCTATTTATAGTTATATAAAGGAGTCTCTTCCATAGTTTTATATTCAATATTGAAGAGTTTTATGAGTTGAAAGGGTTGATTCGAAGCTAAGAAGTTTAAGCAAGGAAAGGGTTCCCACTCTTTCCTCTTTGTTTCCCAATTCTAACTCTATTAATATATTTTCATTCATTATTCCTTTTAATTTTATAGTATATTAACCCACCTTTTATATATTTGATGATATATTAGGGAAAAAATCTCATTTACCCTTTTCAAAAGATGATACCATTCCAAAGTAGGGGTTTCTATTTTCATCACATTATTAACAATTGTGATTATTATATTATAATATATTTTTAAATTATATTTCATAAGATAATATTAATAAATTCAATAATATCATCATCCACTTTATTTATTTTTTACATGAGATATTGTTCATTCACTTTCATTTTCCCCATTTCATAAGCTGTCATTATGTGGAAGTAAGGGTTCATATTACTCCCCCTTAATTTTTAATAGAGATTATTTTGTTAATATATCATTCAAATTCATACTTTATATGAATTTTTACTTATAATCTATTATATTTACATCCATTTTATTTACTTTTCATTAGAAATTATCCATTCACTCTCATTATTCTTGTAACAACCCGACTTGACTCACTCTACAATAACTAAATCAGAGCACCATGTGACCTCATGCATGCCTCCATACATAGAAGAGGCTATCGAATAGTAGTGAGGGTCTAAGGTGATGATATGGAGAGACTATATCCTCTAATACCAAACAATTATAAATCAAATTATAAATAATATACAATAATTCATCACAATATCTAACAGAATAAAAAAAATACTACAGCTAAGCCACCCCAAAGAATACAACATCCCACATGCTATAAAAGAATGAACTATTAAAAATTTCACATGAGTCATATATACTCTATCATAAAACACCCTAATAGGACCTACTTATCATGTATAAATCTAAACATGACAACTCTATGGCCACCTACAATAGGCTTGGGGATGATGACAAGCATTGAGAAGGCATACCTAAAATAGGAGGCCTTTTCTAAATGTACCGGTACACACTCACCCAAATATATCCAAGAAAGACTGAAGATGAATAATAAAATAAAATAACATCTAGAGAAGAACCATGCATACAATAATATCAGGGGAATAAATTATAGTATGATAATATGCATCTAAATAATAAAGGGGTTAAAACACACACTCAAATAGAAATGAAGCCCTATCCTAACAACACTATAAAAGAGGAAAGCTAAGAGGGCCCTAATTCTAATATATATGTCTAACAACCAAGTGTAGTTAATGTACCCAAGTATCCCTAAGATTCACCAATTTCACCATTGATTTTCCCATTTTCGACATAGGACATGACATGTGTGGGAAAATCCCATGTAGGGGTGAGTATATTCCTACCCAGTAGGATGACTTGAAAAACAAAAAGGGGGAAATAGAATGATACAATATAAGTTAGCTCAACCCAAGTAAATATGGAAACAAAAACACATAATATATATATATATATATACTCATAAATAATCCTATTAGAGAAAGAATGGGGATGTATATCTCATAGTCTATCCAAATACGATGAGTCTTCTTATAGCTATAAAGTCCATATCTGATGCCCAACATCACGCACAATCTCACAAGAATCTATGTGGAGGTGGATTCACCTAATCACTATGCTCTATAGCCGAGGGAGGAACAACCCTAGTGGAGGAATTTCTCTCCACAAAATCTCAAAGATGGGGGAGTACCACTCCATAAATTGATGACCCACAACCTAATATAGTGTAGATAAGTACCAAAGCTACCTTTGAAATGAGTATGGGGGACCCACACCCTAGTGTAATAACGTAGTATCGACCCCATCATCACTTCGATGATCCTACCTTGATCAATTCCATTATCAAGCATCAGTTAAAGAAGTTTCACGATCGGAATGCTTCACATCATATCTTTTATACCGTGAGTAAGGAAAACATTGCATTCTATGTGGGAAAACACTCACGATAGGATACTCACAAGACAAAATCTGAGTCTCAATGATAGAGATATGATAGGAAGAAGTTTCTAGAAGAATTAAATAGTGTGTATCGAGGTCCACATGGCATGTGACACAACCTCACTTTCTGGGCGTGTTCTCTTCTGGAAATGTCCTAGAAGAAATTTCATACTACATGTAATGTCTACAATAGGACATGAAATGTATGTCCACCAAGTGTCCTAGGAATTTACACTAAGCACACATATCAGCCATCCAATTATAGCCATACAACATGTTTTTAGTACAACATGATGTGTTTGACCAATCAGGGCTCTGGGCATGTACACCCGGCACATGGATCAGTTGGCTAAGTAAATCTACATGAAATTTTTGCTGGGAGAAAAAATATGTGTCACCACCCTATAACCTAGGGCGTGTATAGCTAGAGCATAGGTTGGCTACATGGTTAGGGTCATATGGCATGTGGAACTAGTTATACGAAGCGTTATACTTAAATGTTATGAAACCCCAACCACCATTGATACCAAAGAACATGATGCGTTTTCTTATAAACTACATCACGTGTAGTCTAGTGTTTCACAAAATCCTCATATCCTTCAGATGGATTTTAGATCTATCTTTTTTTCCTTGAATCTCTCCATTTGACTACCTGACATTGAAGGAAAACACTTACAGCTATTGATTCCCAACCTCTAGTGGAAAAAAATTCGAATATGATCACACATGTGGGAACTTGTCATGCTATCATTAACATTAGGGGTTCCAAAACTCAAATTCATCACCCAAAACCATTAATACACCTCGGTCTATCTATAAATCTCCATCCTATTCATTATTCTCACAACCACAAAAAAATAAATTGGTTTTATTGTTCTCAAACCCACCCCTAAGGAAAAAATGATGGAGAATGAAATAAATAATGGTGTAAAAGCAGATGAGAAAAGTGATATGCATCATTGGCCGATGAAATCATATCCAATGATGATAAAGTGTGGAAGTAAGGGGTAAATCATGGAATAAAAAATTTAAACTATTTTTTAACAATATCATTTGCAATCAAATCATGTGATGGATGAGAAATAACAAATCAAAATAAGTTGATAAAAAATACATTATTATTAAATAAAATAGGTAAAAATACAAAAATAATGTTCCCTACCTCTAGTTAGGATTGATTATTGGTGAAGAACACATTTTACAGTGACGAAGATCAGCTGTGTTCACTGCATACCTCTTGATCTGATTGTCATTCATAATCTTATATTGATCCTCCAATGAAGAATGATTATCCTCCTCTCAAGGGTTATGTGGATCACACTAGAAATTTTACAAAGTAGGGAATTTATAAGGAGAGAATTAGGTAATTTAAAATAAAATAAATAAATAAATTATTTATGTTAATTAAAGATGACTGCAAACAACCACCTACCTCAAAAATTTCTGACGCCAACCAACCCTAAATCACACCAAGGGTAAACCCTACATTATATAGCCAACCATGGTATCATATTTTCCATTTTAGGTTTCAATGAATGATAAAACTATTTAAACAAAACTTATGCACACACGTGTACACAAATATATTAATATTTTAAATATATTATTTATGGGGTCTCGAGACACCCAAACACCATACTAAATCTAAGGATAAAAAAAGATATATACATATAAATATTCAAAGGAAAAATCTAAAAAAACAAAAGTCATTAAATTATCTCATCCTTCAAGGAATTTGTCCCCAAAAAGAGAAAGTTACACAAAAAGGTGGGGGTAATAAGCCTACATCTGGCTCCCACTCTCCTAAGAGATCTCCTGGATACTCCTGTGCTTCCAAAGCACATAAACCAAAGAGATATCCATACATTTAGGATCCAATCCTGCTTATCCTTGATCACCACCGGTTAATACATGAAAGTGGATCTATCCTCGATGTCTAGCATTCCCTAGTCGATAACATATTTAGGGTCATGCACATATCTCCTCTACTTCAATACATGAAAGACATCATGCACTAGGTCTAACTGGGAGGTAATACAAGGAGGTAATAAACCTTTATAACCCTCTATAGGACCATGAATGGACTAATGATCATTAGGTATAACATTATTACCTAAACAAACATCCAAAATATTCATAGAGGGGAGACTCTTAGGAAAACTTAGTGTCCCTACTTGAACTCTAAGTTCCTATGACATCAATATACAAAATATTTCTATTTTATTTGAGTTTTCCTCTTCCACTAAAAGATGATCCAAACCATTCTATAACTTCCCTCACCATATCTATCTGAATAAGGGATGTCTCTCCAATAGCATTCCATCATAAGGGCGAATGATCACATAATGATCCACTATTCCTGTCCACCCTTATACCATTGTGTTAAACTAATTTTGTATTGTAAATTAAAGATATAACAAAAAATTTAACATACTTTTTAAGGTAAATTTTACTCATTTTGATTATTTTATTGTAGTTGGAGGTGATTTAGAGGACCCATGATGAAGTTTAAGAAAAATGAGTTAAACTGTACAAGATTCCAAGAACACATGTGGACTTGAATGAACACTAAAACTAATACATGAATCCAATTATGCTAAAATTTAATGGGTTGATCTAAAATTTATTGGTATAAAACTCTTCTTAATAAACCCATTCCTAATTCATCCAAAATATTTCCCAAAAACTGGTCTTTCCAAGGAAATTAATATTGTCAAATTCAAAAGTTTGTTTCTTTATTTTTCAATTATATCCCATTTTATACCTTAAATGTATTCCAAATTTTACAAGGATATATTAAAGTGGTGGGGAAATAAATTTAATTTTTTTGAAAATGATATAAGGTTGTATACCTACCTAAAACCATGGACCAATTAGTATCTTGATATATGGGTTCCCAAAACCACATACCACTTTTCCTATAAATTAGAGCCTTGTACACCCCATTTGTAAGCTCAACCGATGGGAAATTATTTTCCATTTTGAATACCTAAATGATACCTATACTCATTCTAAAAGTTTTGGGATCAAGGATAAAGGTAAAGTTCTACCTGAGCCTCCTCCTCCTCTTGATGGTGAGAAAAAGGTGGAAAACCATTTTGAGGGAGCTACACACACTTGGAGGAGTTCCAAAAAAATTTATTCTATCAGTTTGGTTTAATTTTTGCGTGAAACATTTACTTTAATATTTATATTAACATGATTATTATTTTAATGAATTTTATATTTTAATCAAGTGAAACACTATTTATCTCAACACCGATTGTGTTGAGATTTCAAGTGGTAATCTTGCGTTGTTCTGATTGGATTACATAAGAACCCCTTTTATATTAATCATATAGGTATTTTAGTATAATTTTGAATCAATAATTATATTCTTGAGGTCCAATCCTTGAAAAAATTATTTGTTCATCAATTTTTGGTTCTTCATGCAATATTTTAAAAGGCATGATAAGAATTGAGATCTTGATTACCCTCGACCAAAGTATTCCATTAAAGCATGTGTAATTTTTAGAAAAATGAACTAACCAATATGTGTAGTGAAATTTAATTGTAATAATTCTATCATAATTAAAAAATACCACCTTTATTTATCAACTATTAGACACTTTAATTAATTCATTTTATTTTTAAAACTGTTTTTAGAACCACCCCCTCTTTTAGTCCCTTTTATTAAAAATATACTCTTTAAACCTCCTATTATTATTAAGATATGACCTAAGATCCACCCTATTCTATAAATAAACTTTAAAAACCCAATAAATTTGATGTTTGATAATGAATTAAAATTTTGTCACCTTTTCTGGGGAGTACTTTGGTTTTTAGAGTGTTTTTTTATAAAAACATTGTGCATTTTATAGATATTTGTGTACTTATTTTCTCCCTTAATTTATTACAAGTTTTTTGTTCTAAAATTTGTTTTTTAAGATTTTTTAATGATTTAATCTTCATTATAAGAAATAATAACTTTTGAACATGAACCAGAGAGGATATTGCATCATCGACATGAAGAAGCACTAAATGCCCCTTGTAGGAGGATGCACAAAACACCAACACACTTCTCAATCCTTGTTTTTCTTCTAAATCTAGCATCAAGATTGTAATAAACTTATATAATATAGTTTAAAATGATGATATATTAAAATAACTAAACTTTTCTAACGTAGACATCCAACCTACATACATTAAAATACATGGTGAAGCACTTAATTTTGAACTTAAATAAAGACTCATTCCCTCATTACCATAATTTCATGGACTAACTATAGAAGGACCACATAATAACTTAAAGGAATTAAATATTGTATGATCATGGTTAAAACATTATAATATGGATAAAGAATTTTTTAAGTTTGGGTAATTCCCATTATCTTTAGATGACACTAACAAAGACTGGTTATACTATTTTAACTCTCCAATTAGAGACTGGTTGGACAAGAAACACCTTTTTCTTGAAAAATACTTTCCAGCCTCTCAAACTTCAACCATAAGGAATGAAATTTGTGGAATAAGAAATTCATAGGGGAAATCACTTCATGAATACTCATAATTATTTAAAAGGTTATGTTCAAGATGTCAACAACATCAAATAAGCAAGAAGATTTTAATAAAAAACTTTTATAAAGGTTAAATTATAGTATATTTTTTCAAGATTCATAAAATTATAGGTGGTTACATAGTGGAAAATACCCTAATATCTACACAAAACCTCATTTAGAACATGGAACAAAACATGCAATAATTTGGTTCAAGGTCCAGTATACCCATTAGAGGTGTCCATGAGGTATAAATTTCTGAATTCAAGAAGAAGGTGGACACCATGTTTTTAGTGGTAAGTAAACTACTCTGAAAACATTATCTTTTAAAAGGGAAATTTCAACCTCCTCCTCAAATTCATTGTGGTATCTATGCCATCAACACCCACTATTCTGACCAATTCCCTCAACCAAGATAAACTTGTGAGTGTTGTGAGGCAATCTTCCCTGGTCACCCCTACAACCAAATTGTTAGGTAAGAACCATACTATACATTTAACTATTGATGGAAGGTTAACCAACCATATAGGAAAGTGGGGTATTATAACCAACCTCAATAGTTCTAGAACCACCAAGTGTAGGGTAGTCAACCCCAACCACCACCTATAAATCCTTAACCACTAAAAATTCCTTTCCAATATCCGCCTACAAAACATAATCCTATCCTTGAGTACATAATGAAAAAATTCTAGAAAAAAACCTAAAATTACAAAAAACCATTCAGTTATCTATTAATGACCTAAAAACTCAATTAATCAAACTCTCTAACTCGTTGGGTGAAATCCAAAGTCAAGTATTTGGATGACTACCATCCAAACCTATTTCCAATCCCAAAGGAAAAGTTAATCTATGTGATATCAAACCTCATAGTTGTAAATAAATTTCTCTTTCCAATGATTCAATGCATCAAGTATGTTCTCCTTTTGAAAACTCTCATTCTCCACCATTAAATGATTCATGTGAAGAAAAAAGGGTAAAAAAGTTATCAATGAGGATTCCCCCAAACAATCCATTCAACCTCCCTTTTCTCAATGGATCTCTAAATGATGGATTTTTTATAATGAAAAGGATAAAGAGATCATGGGAACATTTAAAAAGGTAAAAGTTAACATTCTTTTCTTGGAAGTAGTTAAAAAATTCCTCACTATACCAAATTTATCAAATAATTTTTCACCCACAAATGAAAATTGAAGGGGAATTAGAGATAAAAACTTAGAAGGAATGTCTGGGCCATAATAAAACCATAAATTCTAACCAAATGAAATAATTGAGCACTTTTATGATACCTTTCACTATAGGGGAGATTTTATTTTCTAATGAAATTCTTGATTTTGGTGCTTCGATTAATGTGATGCCTCACTATGTGTATACTTATCTATAGGTTGGAGAACTTCAACTAATGAAAATCATAGTGTAACCTACCGACCAGATCACAAAATACCTAACAATAGTGATTGACGATGTCCTTATGTGTGTAAATAATCTCATATTTTCTACATAATTCTACATTCTTGAGATAGAAGATAACTTGACCCAAGGACATGCTCCTCTCATACATGTAAAGCTTTTCGTTATAACAAAAAATACAACAACCATCAGTCTCAATGGTAAATTGTACCTAGAGTTTCGGGGATAAAATCTAAGTTTCAATATCCATGATTCTATGAAACACCCAATTGAAGAGAACTCCACTCTTCCTATCCATTCGATGGAAGTTCTCTTTGAAGACATAGAAATAGAACATTCTACCATTAACCCATACTCTGATTCATTTTTGTCTTCTCTACTGTTTGATGATTTGGGTTGTGATTCATATTTTCAGTGTTTTTTAGATTTTAAAAAATGCAAATTTCCTATTTTAATTTATTAGTGAGTTCATTTTGAGAAACCCATGACTGTTTATGATTCTACATATCTCATTTACCTCGATTCTCCTTCCATAGATAATAAACATGAGAAGATATACATTTTCATGGACCTAAATCTCTATAAATCCCTACCCTTTATCAAACAATAACCTGTATTTGAATATAAAAAACTTCCATTTAATTTAAAATTTACCTATCTTGAGGGTATTAATATATTTACAATTAGTATTTCCAAAAACGTTTCTCCATAGCATCAATAAAAACTTTTAGAACTTTTGAGAGAGTTTAAAAAGGTAATAGGATGGAAATTGGCTTATATTCAAAGGATTAGCCCATATATTTTCATGCACCATATAATTTTAGATGATAAGGATAATTCTATTGGTGAACTCAAATCTGGTTAAATCCCACCCACCATTAAGTGGTAAAATCAGAGTTAGTAAATTACTAGCTGCTGGGATCATCTATCCCATATATGATAGTAAATGGGTTAGCCGAATAAAAATTATGCCTAAGAAAATTGGAATAATTGTATTTTTATATGATAGGATTAAATTGGTTCCAACACATGTGAAAAATAGTTGGAAAGTAATGCCATTGAATAAATCAATCTACACAAAAATGATCACTTTACTAAACCTTTCATTGAAAAAAAATTAGAAATATTGGTTGGAAATAACCATTATTATTTCCTTAATATCTATTTGGGTTATTTTCAAATCCATATACCCCATGAGTATCAAATAAATATAGAATTTACCTATCCATTTAGCACATTTTCATATTGAAGGATTCTATTTAGTCTCTGTAATACTCCTGGTACTTTTCAGTGTTGTATTTTGATTATATTTTATGAGTACCTTGAGAATTTTATGTCGGTTTTTATGGATAACTTCATAGTTTATGGATTTTAATTTAATGATTTTTTGGAACACCTAGGTTCTATCATTTAATGTTTCATTGAAAATTATATCTTATTAAATTATGAGAAATTCCATTTCATGGTAGAGAGGGGGATAGCTCTGGGGTATGTTATTTCGAGCAATGGAATTCGAGTTGAAAAATAAAAAATTGAAATAATTTCCTACCCTCCATATCCAAAATGTGCTCGTGAGGTGTAATATTTTTTGGGTAATGGTGGTTTTTATTTATGATTCATTAGAGACTTTAGTATGATTCCACTTCCATAATCTCATTTTTTACAAAATGATTCTAGATTTTCTTTTGATAAAAATTATGAGTATGAATTTATATCACTAAAAATGAGCCTCACATAACATCCCATCATCCAACCACTAATATCGGATATATCTTTTTAAATTATGTTTTATGCATCTAACTTTATAGTTGGGGTAGTTTTATCAAAAATGGTTAATAAATATCCTCATTTCATTTCATATACCTTGCATAACCTTGAAATTTCCCTAAAAACTGTATGACCTGTGAAAAATAATTTTTTTATTGTGTTTTCTTTGGAAACATTTTATTTATCTCTCCTTGGGTAAAAATTCATTGTATTTTTTTCTCATGCTGCCCTTCATTTTCTCCTTAAGAAACCCAAAGCTAAGTCCCACCTCATACGGTGGATGATCCTCCTCCTGAAGTTTGACCTAGATATTCAAGATAAGATAGGAGTCAAAAATGTTTTAGCTGACCACATTAGTAGGATTTCCCCATCATTAGATCACCATGTTGACTCATCCCTCCCCATTGAAGAATTATGCCATGATGAGGACCTTTGTGATGTAGTATACCATACCCCTTAATTTGCATACATTGTTAATTTTTTGGTACCATATAGGGGCCCCACTTTTTTTTTGAACCTAAAAATCCCAAAGAATTAACCATGAGTCATGATGGTTCATTTGGGATGTCCCATACTTGGGGAGAATTTTTAGTGACTAGCTTGTTCATTGGTGTATTCTTGACTATGAGTTCACCTTTATTTTGAGCTTCTTCCACACTTTGGAATGTGGGTCCACTTTTCCTCTCAACATATATCTCAAAAGGCAATTGGATTTCGAATTTATTTTCCAACATTATATAGATATTCCAATCAGTTTTGTAAGTCATTCACATGATGCAAATTCATAGGAAATGCCTCCAAGAGGAATGAAACACCCACACAACCCATGTTATTTTGTGAGATCTTTGATGCATGGGGATTTGACTTCATCGAGCCCTTTAAAAATTTATATGTCTTTGTATAAATATTATTTTTATTTTTAATATGTCTCTAAATGGATATAATTGAAGTCTACAAGGACTAATGACTCTTGAGTGGTTGTTGATTTTATGAGAACTCAATTTTTTTGTAGGTTTGATTTTCTAAGATTCATCGTCATGAAAAACTTACTCCATGAATATGGGGTTGTACATAAATCCTCTACTTCATACCACCCGAAACTAATGAACAAGAAGAAAGTTCATATCATTAAGTTAACAAAATATTATAAAAATAGTACAACTCAATAGGAATGATTGGAGTTTATGTACGGCTGATACACTTTTGTCATACCGTACAAATTTTAAAACCCAAATCAGAATGTCACCATATCAAATTGTGTTTGGAAAGGCTTGTAACCTTTCTATGCTAGAAAAAAACATTCATACTGGGCTATAAAATAGTTTAATATGGACTTCTTAGATATAGGTCTGCATAAGAAGTTATATATTCCAGAGTTGGAGGAAATTTTAAGAGACTCATATGAGAACTCCCAGAACTATAAGGAGAGAACTGAGGTTTACCAAGACCACACCATCCTTCATCTTCAATTCCAAATTAGGCATAATTTCAACCTTTATAATGAAAGACTAATGATTCACCTAGTTTAACTTCATTCATGTTGGTTTAGACCATACACTCTTACTAATTTTTTATCTATTTGGTATTATAGAGGTTTAAAATGAAAAAAATCCATTCACTATTAATGGCTATTGAGTAAATCAATTTCATGAAACCATTATGGAGTTTTTTTGGAGGAACCCCAACTTCAAGAAGTGACCTACTAGTGACGCATACAAGGTTTTTTCCTCCCAAACCACATTTTATTTTCTTATAGTAAGTAAATTGTACAGTATAGGTGTGGTGGAGGGGAGTAGATAAATTTCTGAGGTAGTTATTATTTGTTATCATATTTATTTCTTTTTCTCCTTTTCACTTGTTTTATAGAATTTTTTACTTTTTACCACTTTTCTAAGTTCATTATGATTTTAATCATCTTTTATCTTTTTATCTTTTTCTCTTACTACATAGTATTTTTACCTCCCCCATATTTTTGTGCTAGAATACTCATTTTTGATTCCCGCCTAATCAAGGAAATTATTAAAAATACATGATGAATTTTCTTATTTAATGTTTTTTTAACATTTATAGAAAACTTAGTTCACTGATGGCATGTCATATTTATTAAGAATTTAACATTGAGGTGTGATTTTTTTACTAAATTGGTCTTTTTTCGATGATATAAATGGTTATATCTACATGAAATCTTTGAGATGATTAATACCCTATATGTGAGTATTTTATGGATTATTAATGTCACTTAATATCTCCAAATGACAATATAGTTAACCATGAAGTGCAAATATTCTTTACATAACATAAGGTAAATATAAGTTTGGTTAATATTTTTCAACTTTCTAAAATAAATTTTTTATACATTCGTTCCTTATTTTATATTTTTCATTATTATACCGGATTGACCTATGAGTGTCTTCCTGTTATATGGTTATTCTATAACCTAAAAAAATCCACAAAACCACGAATAATTAATTATGGGAGTGATGAAATGTAAAACATATGGGGAAATATATTCCAGAAGATAATGGTTTGACATCCAGTAATTCATAAGGGAGTGGCTTTTGAAATTTGATGGCATAGGATGTAGGGAAGTTTCAGTGGAAGGAATTAGGAAATAATTTTTTTAAATAACATATACTTAATAGATAGAAATTGGAAATAATAGCATGAAATGGTTTTCAAAAACACATAATGTGTTAGTGATATGGTTTAATTTTTAATTCCTTTCTCAGGATGGTATCATACATCTCGTTGAATTTTGTTCTGATTTAATTTATGAGACATATTTTTCTATGATCACTGAGAATAACTCATTGTTATGGTATTTTATTTGACCACATTTCTATTAAAAATTAAATCATAATTCAATACTAAATCTTTATGAATTTGGTAATATCTCAATGCATCATTTTTTGAAATGTGACTTTTACCAAGAGTGAAAATTTATAGGTATGGGGGTGTGATTGTGTAGTGATTCACTATTCAATTCCACTGATATATCACTGTGTTAAACTGACTTTGAATTGTAAATTTAAAATTTAATTACAAATTAAACTCCATATGTGATTCAATTATTTATTTTTTATCATAGGTAAAAAGGGTTATTTTACTTATTTTGATGTTTTCATTGTTGGTGGTGGTTTTTTGGGGGACCCATGATGAATTTGAAGAAAAATGAGTCAAACTGTGAAAGATCCCAAACACATATGTGGACTCAAATGCACATTTCTAGTAGTATGTGCATAAATATGGGATGCCATTTTTTGGTATTTCTAAAATTCAGTGTGTAGAGACCCCAAACTTGATGTACATGGAAATTACATTACTTTTTAAGAATACTTAATACATAACAAAACAAACACTAAAGGACCGTAATAGTTTAGTGTCTTTGGAATCTTGGAACATAATCTTCTAATCATGGTGAAAGTTCTTCAACATATCCCATAAAGATATTCCCCTTTTGTTTTATTACCTAAAACCTTTATTTATATCTTGAGGAAAAGAAACCATAAAAGGGTGATCTCAAATGCTCAGTAAGGGTAAATATATAGAACATAAAAAAATCCATAAACATTTGAATGAAAAAACTTGAACATAAAATCTAAACATCAAAATCTTGATCAAAGACATAAATCATGGAAGTACGTAAGGCATATATAATAAAGGAACGTCGATCATGATAGAATAGCATGGGAATAAAACATGTAATTTTGGAAACCATTAAGAACATGATATGATTTCCATAGTAGCCAAGACATTACTGCCAAGACCATCATAGTGGACAAAGTCTCTTTATGAATCGAGTTCACTCCTCATTCCAGTCCTGTATCACTGAACCAGATTAACTTACCGTTCCAGCCATGTCTATATCATGAGATATAAATCTTTACCCAATGAATTGGAGGGAGATATAGGTCACACCCATCTCATAATTAAATCATTCTTTCATGTGCCACAAAATCATAAATCATACATCATATCATAACCCATGTAATAGAATGGGATTCTTAATCATGATTCCATCATAACATAATCCGTATAAAAAAATGGATATCATTTCATCATAAGAAAAATAAAACCATGTAAATAATAGATAAATTATAATTGAAACATAAAAATACTTAATAATGTCATCTTAGATGGAAAATAGCTTTGATAAAACACTTGAAATGAATTCTTGAGGAAAATATCCTTTCTTATTAAAAATCATTTTCTTTTCTCAAAATGCCATGAAATTTTAAAATAAATGGATTTTGATGAAAATAATCATGAAAACATGTAGAATTAGATTCTTGTAAATTAGGCATTATGAAGCCGTAAAAATCCGTTCTTGCCGTATAAGTTAAAAAAAACATTCTTCTCATACCTTTGCCGGAAAAGTTAAAAAGTACCTCGTATGGTAAAAAAAAGAAAGATTCCTTCCATACGATGTGGTAAAAGTAAAAAAAAGGGTAAAAATGACTTTAAAAATACATAAAAGAAAAGTAAACATTTTA
Organism: Viscum album; assembly: GCA_963277665.1. Classification (NCBI taxonomy): domain Eukaryota; kingdom Viridiplantae; phylum Streptophyta; class Magnoliopsida; order Santalales; family Viscaceae; genus Viscum; species Viscum album. The sequence continues at coordinate 371,758,698 of OY728137.1, forward strand.
TAAAAACATTTTGAGAACATATGGACATGGATAATAAACATAACCCCAGTAAATACTTACGAATAAACAATCTCGGATAAAACAAGATTGGAAAAGTTATCCCTTACCTTATGTACAATATGATTTGTATGTATCCAAACCTCTTGTATAATGATTTAAATAATTTAATTGACTTATTAAAGAATCATATTCATTTTTATGATATCATATATGGTTCACTTATGACTTTATATTACCCGTTCTTTTCTAAATTTCATGTTAAAGCAGCGTTTTGGGTAAAGTTGTTTAATTTATCGTACGTGTTTCGACTTGTTGTTCTTGATATTATTAATTATATCCTGATTTAATTAATTACAGAATGTAAAACATGATTTATATATAATATATATTCAGAATACACATATATATATAATAGATCGATAAATGGAAAGAAATACACCGTTCATGGAGACGATAGGCCGTACGTACGCTTGAACGTTGTTTTTTTCGTTTCCTTATTGAATTGAATGAAATTAAGTAGATGAAATACACATATGTATATATATATATATACATAAATTCAGTAGCATTATTATGTCATATATTGCATGATTACTTATTATATATACTTTATAATCATTCTTGAATTGTTAACATGGAAAATGAATCTCATCGCGTCGTGGAGACGGTAATCCGTACGTACGCACAAGCGATGATATCGTTCCCATATTTATTAAATGGTATTGGACTGGATGATATAATATCATATAATCAGTATGATTTTATAATAATTATATATAGTTATTATTTACACCATTATACCCATCCAAGTAAGGTGGTGGTGGAAAATTGATTACACCACGACGTGGAGACGGTATTCCGTACATACGCACGCGCAGTAATTTCATTTTCTGTAGGATGGATAGAAGGTGAAATAGGGTTGTTTAATATTTATAATAAAATATCATTATATAAGTAATACCGATGTTATTACTTTATAATGAAACAACTAAAGAAGAGGAAGTAGAAGAAGAAAGAAACTTGAAAGAATTGGAAGAAGAGATTACCTCCTCTTCGACACACCTCCTATAAGCTTCTTCTTAGGGCACTAAAGTTGGTCTTTTGAGAAGACCAGAACCTCTAGGATGTAACTATAGAGGTTTATAAGAGGAATTTTTAGGGGTTGTCCGAGCTTCAAGGCTCAAAAGGGTGTGAAGAGAAGAGGGAAAGGGTGCCCTTTTATAAGGGAGGAGAGGGACACCTTAGGAAAACTAAAAATTTTATTTTATAATAAAGTCATATTCGGTTTTTAATAGCAATAAATTGATTTATTTAAAATATAAGGTGGGTATGGGTCTAAATAATCTTAACCAATAGGTTTTAGACAAGTTTAGGTTACTATTTTATCCTTATCATTTAGATTTAACTCTAAGTTAAATAATTTAACTTTTACCGTGTCTTTTTGTTTTCTTACACTATATGGTTAATAAACTTAATATAACAATACAAAAGAACCCCAAGTGGTTAATTATTAATATATATATCCTTATCTAAGTCATTAGGTTGAACCTTATATTTTTAGAAATAAAATAACAATTTATAATATAATATTTGTTTTAAAAACTATTTTATGTCAATTTTGACACTATTTAGTACTTGATTTTTTTGAAAATCATAATAGAATGATTAGTTCAAAAAAAGTTAATTAAATCAATAATAAGATGTCATAGTAACCTATAAAATTAGTTTAATTCATAAAAAGTCAAAAATTACATTTATTTGTGTATTTATAACATCAATTATGTTAATATTTTATTAATAAGGTAATTACTACATCATCATTGTGTCATAAATAAATTAAATTATTTAATGTCTAAAAATAATAAATAAAATACCATTATTTAGGAAATATCTTTATACTTCTAATGAATATTTATATTTGAATTTATCTTATTTATAACCCTATATTAAAAATGTTTTAGTTATTAAACTTTGATTTTAAATATTTTAATTCTTCTTTAAATAAAATAATAATAAATGTCCTAACCTAATCCAAGTGGACATAAAGGGTAATATTTTATCCCTAAATTTGTTTTTGGTCGAACTAAACTTATACAATATAATTATTACATGTTTTAGGGTAATAATAATATCATTTTTACCCTTAATTACCCTATTTACTTTTAACCGTGGTAAATAAAAGTAAAAAGTTACTTTTCACCAAAAATTATTTTTATCTTATTGAACCAGATTTTACTCCTTGATATTAACCATGTCTCTCAGATTTTCTAAATTTCACTCACAGAAGCGATAAAATTAAGTTTTATGTAAATTTTCAAACTCTCCTAGGAGGTGGGTAAAAGACGGTGAAAAGTTCAATAAAATTTTTATATGTTTAAAATTATTATAAAATGACTTCAATGAATTTAATTGAACTTATATAGGTATTATGTATCAATTTTTACCTAAAAAAATTTAAATAAAATAAATAATTATTTAAATAAAAATTTGGTTTTTAAATAGTAACCCAATGTTTTCACTATACATCAAAAATTGAAAGTTTTTATAAAAATACCAAAAATTCACCCTAGGCTAATTTGGATATTCCGAATCCAAAAATGAAGTCCATTTTGAAAACTAAAATTTATAAAATTTCAAAAAGTGGGTATTACTATTCATAACGGCTAGTTCATAATAATATTATAATAATATCTCATTTAGTGAAACTCGGTATTGCGTACAACACACGCTATCGTGGAAGGTCACGATTGCGTGTAATGAAAGCCAGGTCAGGGATGCGTGTAGTTCAAGCTCCTTTTAGTGTAGCTTACAACACAAGACATCAATTAAAAATAATATTTTTCATAAAATCTCAGGGTGTTACACAGTGGGTTAAAACTTTTTCAAAGACACCCAATCATAATTCATCTAAAAATTTTCCCAAATCAACAATTTTTCTAAGAAAAGTAATCTGCTCAAAACCAAAAGTTTGATTTTGTATTTTGGAAATTTGTAAAGCCCGGACCCGAGAAGCCTAGAGTCGGTGCATTATTACATATCATTGGCATGATAAAAAAAGATCAAGTCTCAAAAGACCGATTAGTTTAGTAGCCTTGTAAGTAATAGATACATTCATAAGGTTTACATTACATCATAAAATGGAAAACTACAACAACATTGTTTCCTTGGAAAACATTGAGATCCCATAGACTATCCCTACAGGTTAGTCATAATATACTTCTTTTCATCCTTGAAAAAATAAAACAATGAAAGGGATGATATCAAATGCTCAGTAAGGATATCAATATAGCGGAAACTTTCATAAATAAGCATAAACATTTAAGGCAATGTATAAAACTAAAACAAAAGCCTTTTCCACATAAAATTCATCATAATATGGAAAATATAAATCAAAATAATTCCATTTACTTACTCACATGGATATTCTACTAGTCTAATAATCACATGAAATATCAATTGCCACTTTCATAATGATGCAATGCATAATGAGAGACTTTTATAACCACATAGTCAAGGCCTTATGCCAAGACTACAAATAAGATTTTGTCAAGGCCTTATGCCAAGACACTAGTTTGTCTCGTGAGACCTACTGATGCATTTAGGAGCTATAGAAGGCTCTAACCGTCACTTAATAAGTCCAATTAATTCCTCATATGAAAAGGTTTAAACATAACATAAACATTAGTATTAAAACTAGCATACAAAATGTCAATACTTTATCCATAAACCATAAATGGTGTAAAAATAACGCATCCATAGTCAAACATATCACAAAACCTTCAATACAATATGGATGTTTTGTATAATAATAAATCAACTTCAAATAAGCTTAAAATCCATTAAAGGATGTTGACATAGATGAAATCAAAACCTTTTTCAGAGAAATATATATCTTTCTATTTTGAAATCATTTAAGAAAAAATTTATTTTGAAAATATTCTTATAAGCTTGTAAGGGAAGCTTTGATGATGTTATAATGGCAGAAAATAGCCACACCCACCATATAAGTTAAAAAAAAATTCTTACCTTAAATTTGTCAAAAAGGTAAAAAAGTAACTTGTTTGGGAAACGATGGAAATATTCCTTTCAAAACATATTATGTAACGACCCAAACTTTCATTAATGGAAATTCATCTTGATCAAATTAAATGTCTCTTTATATAAAATGTTTATATAAAATGTCGACTTCTTTGGTTTTATGTTTTTGGATTTTAAAATAATATTAAGAATTGTGACTGCTGTTAATATAATCATTGAACAGTGATCACATGATTAGTATAAATATAGGGATTTAACAAATCCAATTTACTCAGACAAAGGAAGTGATGACCTCATCCAGTAGACATGCCCCATACGAAGCCCATTTGTCAGAGCTCAGAAAGGAGGTTGCATCTTTGGGCTATTCTCTTGACCAAGCCCAAGATGAGCTTGAATATGTTAAGCTCAAGCAGAACTGCCTATGAGAGAAGTGGAAGTTGATAGAGATTACCATCCAAGAAATGTTATCTGAGCCACCCCAAAAGTTGGTCACCATCGCACACCTCACCCTTCAGTCTTATGCGAGTGTTATAAGGGGTTATGTAACAAGACATTAGTACTATGGTCATGTATATTATTTTTGTATATAATAATGAATATACATTCATTTTATTATTGTTACCAAGTAGATGGGTTTTAAAGCACAAATAGTATTTTTAGTGAATATTCAACTTAGAAATATATTTTGATGAATTAGCAGATTTTTGAATTAAATAATATTTAAATAAAATATTATTATTATTATTAAATTAATTTTTATTAAATATAAATGATTATATAATTTTAGGAATGCAATCATAATTTTTATTAAGGTTTGAAAGCCATTTTTGTCAAAACCCATGAATTTTTGATAAATGTTGATTTTTATTTTAAAAGTGAAATTTAACATATTTGTAAAATTATTTAGATAAAATAAATATTATTTTTGGAATCAGGACATCTAAATTATCCAACAGTTAATTTTTCATAATTTTCTCAGATAGTCAAATTTTTGGGTAAAAATTAAATACCGTTTAAATATATTATGTGTTTTATGACATCATAATGACCCAATAGTGATGTTATAAAATAATATAAGACTTATGTTTGGCCAATATATGTTTTACCATTAAAATAATGTGATTTTGGGTTTGTTTGACTTATTTTACAACACATTAATGGACCCTTCAAGACTTATTAAACATCTTGTCTTTTTAAATTGATTACCTTGGGAGTATGACTCACCTCCACATAAGAAACCCCATTATTTTAAGAAGTTAGGACTTTGGCCTTATAAAATATTTTTTTCCACTTCCCTTTTCCAAAAAACATGGGCCAAAACTATGGGATGGTTTGTGGTTTGGATTAGTTTAATGTGAGGTGTCCCAAACATAAATAATAAAGAATTCCCTCACCTTTACTATATAACCCCACAAAAATCCCACTTCCTTTTAAAGGCTAGAAAATTTCATGGAATTTGTTTTTATTAAATACACGGGTTTTTTATGAGTCTGCAGTTTCTTACGGCACCTGATTCAGAGGCCCGGTGTGCCTGAAATAATTTTTTGAAGTTTTGTTCGGGTATGTTTAGTAAATGTATAAGCGGGATTTTATATCTTTTGAACCGGTGGTCAGAATTGAAATTTGAGGACACCGATAAACTCGCAGTGCCGATATTCACTTAAGGATACCTTTACCACAATTGATTTTTAATGAGAGTGAAAGTTAATTATTGGGATTCTTAATAAATTAAATAAAATTATGTGTGACATAATTTTATTTTTATGTGGTGGTTATTTTTCTCCAAAGAGAATTTGGAGGTGTGGCCCACCCCCCATATAACCTCCCATGTGAGGATAATGTGTGGTGGGTCCCACACGAACACAAACCCCTCATTTTCACCCTTTAAACCCCCCTTTTAACTCATAAGCTTCCACCCCCCAATTAATGTTGAGCTCTCCACCTCTCCTCTTTTAATTTGAAAACTATCCACCTCCCACTTTCTCTTATTAATGTGCCAACACCATTAATTAATTAATTGAGCTCCACAATTAATATTTTAATTTGAGTGTTTGAATTATTTTTAAAACATTATGCCAACTTTAAATAAGTGAAGCTATTATTTTATTTGGGTTGGCATAAACATTGGAGAGATTGGGAGTATTGGTGGAGCCTTGGAGAAATAGGGAGATCCTTCTTCCAATGAAGAACAACATCTCCACTGAAGAATGACGGCGGGTCTCCTTCATTTCCAACCGGGGATACCAAGGGAAGACTGCGCCCGTGAAGAATGTTGCCAACGACAATGTCATTTTCTACAACATTGACGGAATGGCGTCTATCTTCCACGACTCGTCAACGATCAATGATGAAATACGTGGTAGGGGAATTTTGGATTATTTATTTTTACGTAAGAATTATATCCACAAAATTCGAAGTTTATTTTGGAATCACGGTGGGCAAAATATTATCACCTAACGCAGAGGGAGTGGGCCAAATGAGCACGGCCCGATGACCCTCTGGTGATTCTTGTTTTCATTGAAAATGGAGGTCGAGCCGATAGGGCGCGGTGTTGTCGCACCGCACCGGAGGAAGGAGGCCGCGAACATGCAGGCTGTGGCGGTCGGAAGAGGCGGCAGTGACCAGAGGGGGCGGCCATACGCTAGTCGAATGGATGAAAACCGCGACCCGCATCCGTGGTCTGATCGGGATGAAGAACCAACCGGCTAATGCCGGCCGAGATGGTGGACCGTGGCACCCATAGGTGCCACGCGGTGGAGACGCAGCCCGCAACCGCGGGCCGCTTGGATGGGCAAACTGGCCGACTACTGCTGGCTGGGCTGGAAAACCGCGACACCCGTAGGTGTCACGTAGAGGAGACGTGGGCCGCAACCGCATGCCGCTTGGTGGGCGAACCAGCCGGCCGCCTTCCAGGCGGGCCGAAGAACCGCGTCGCCACGTCGAAGAGAATCATGGCCCACTGTGTGGGCTGCTTGCGCTGGGCAGAACCGGCCGGCTACGGTCGGCCAGGCAAGGAGAGGCAGTGCCGCTAGGCGCTGCCGGGCAAACCAAACCACCCCGCTCCGCGGGCCGGGTCTACAGGTGGGACGTGCCCCACCAGGCCAGGCCGACCCCTCAGCTGTGTTGGACCTTCCAAGCCGGGTTGGGCCAACCCGCCATAGCCTAATGGGCTTGATGGGTCGAGCCTGACTTCGTTTAAATGCGAATATCATCAAGACAGTGTGCCTGAACGACGCACCATCTATGGAACTGGGATCCTCGTGATGAGGTGGTCCTTTTGCGATACTCTAAGTGAGTTGAGGATAACTTTGGAAAACAACCGGGTTTGGAATGAGCGTAAATCCAACCGGGACCCTGGAATGAAAATGCCAATAACTCTCAGATTGGGCATCCGATTGATGCGCCATCTGTCACGTTGGGTTCCTTATGATGATATGGAACTACATGATACATCAACTCAGGACTTCGTGATAGTTGATATATCAACACTTGACTCGAGGAGCAGACCCTCTCGAAATCGAGCGTGCTATGTGCGGGAACCCTAGGGCTAGCTGTGAAGACTTCTTTACCGGAATCCTCTGTGGGTTTGACAGTGATGACTTCTGTACCAGAATCCTCAGTGGGTTCGACAGTGATAAATTCTATACCAGAATCCTTCATGGGTTCGACAGTGATGACTTCTATACCGGAATCCTCCATGGGTTCGACAGTGATGAATTTTGTACCGGAATCCTCCGTGGGTTCGACAGTGATGACTTCTATACGAGAATCATCTGTGGGTTCGACCGTGATGACTTCTGTACCAGAATCCTCCATGGGTTCGAAAGTTCTGACTTCTGTTCCTGTATCCTGTGTGGGTCTGACAGCTTAGATGAATCAGTGACTATATCTAATCATCTCTATCGGTCTACAAAATATGTATACCTGTGTGAGATGAATCTTGAATTTCAATCATCTAACTTAAAGGTGATTGACATACTTCCTGTGTGGACAGGTTTGTGATTGGGATCGAGAGTTGGAGTCGAACTGTGAATGATAACTTAGGTATATGTATGGGCATATACCTAAGTAGGGTTGGTTGATACTTCGTGATTGTATCTTTATTCTGTGGTATATCCTTCATGGATTCTAGGAGACCTTCAAGGGTCTCGGGTTCCCTACTGAGTATCGTTATACTCACCCCTGCACGGGATATACCCACACTTTGTTGTGTTGGTTATAGACGACGGGCATCACTGATTGAGGTAGAGACTTGTAGAGATGGACGGTACCCGGTGGTGTACCACTTGGTGAGACGTTCACGGAGCGGACGGATGTACCTGGGGTGCTGACGAGGGCATCTGTACCCACCCTTCAGGTGGGATTACTGGAGGATGTCTCAATAGTTGCTGCTTACCTTTCTGCAGTTGTTCTATATTTTCATTTGTTTTTACTTTACTGTTGGGCTTGTATTTCCATCCCCTTTTATTTCTGCACTTTCTTTTGTATACAGTATTACTTAGTGTTTACTTCCAGTTGTGTACTCTGATTCTTGTGTTCTAGTTGTGTGTGTGTTACAGGTTAAAAGGAAATGCCTTTCCTTTTTATAGGGATTATGCCTTTGGTGATAGTCTCCAGCCCCTGGCCTATGGAAGGCGGGCTTGGGGTAGTCACAGAACGGGCCTCGAGGATGGGTCATGACAAATTGGTATTAGAGGAGTCGATTCTACCACTGAACTTAAACTCTGATTATTTTAACGACAATAGTTTTAAGTGTTTTGGGTGTGGTTATCAGTTTAGGGAAACCGGTGTTGGTGCGACGACCGACGTATCCATACACTAGGACTCTAACTTCTGATATCTGACTCAATGAATGAAAATACTGATTGCGTGTGTGTTTCCATTGAAAAGGTTTTCTTGGTGATTACTTTGTGTCAGCTCACTAGGTATACTATTTTAACCGTGGCACACCTATTTCTTTTCAGGATGGCCCCACGAAGGCAGCCATCTAGGGTTTTGCGTTTTGTACGAGATGGTAGCCCACCGAGCGATGAGGCCTCGGTGCAGGGCCCCATTACAGTGGAGGTACCAGAGGTACCACTACCCACTGGGCCACTGATACCACCAGCTCTAGTAGCAAATATTGCACGCCACCTAAGTGCGTTTCATGAGTTCCAGTGCCAGAGTCCGCCCAGGTTTTGGGGAGAGACGAACCCACAGACAGCTGAGGATTGATTAGAGGCTGTCGTGAGAGTTTTCAGATTGGTAGGGACACCAGCCGACCTCATGGTGATCCTTACTGCGAGTGTCTTGCAGGCTGTAGCAGGCAGATGGTGGATCATGATGCTCTAGGTGCATGACGAGGCATCACTACTCTGTACAGTCTTCGAGAGCATGTTCCAGGCAGAGTTTGTACCAACCACCCTTCGTGCGGTGCAAATTCAGGAGTTACTTCATCTACAGCAGGGAAGCATGACAGTATCTCAGTACTCAATGAGGTTCACCGACCTCTCGCGCTACTCCATGGATATGGTACGAGACCCATTCTTCAAGTCCCAAACCTTTGAGAAGGGACTCAGGCATGAGATAAGGGCTTTGATGATCTCCCTCAACATCCCGATGCAGAAGGGGGTATTGGAGCAAGCCCTCATAGTGGAGAGTTTCCTTGCTGAGCAGTATCTAGCAACGAGACCCACCACTAGTTGAAACTCACCAGAGTCTTCTACAGCTGGCAGTAGATAGATGACGCAGGGGTCTAAGAGGACCAGACCCATAGGTGGTCGACTACACTACTCAAGTTCGGTTGTGTGGGGAACATGAGACATAGCCATCTATACGAGGAGCAGGCAGTGCTATGCATGCAGGGGCAAGGCCACATGGCTCGTGACTTCCCAACCAACCCTGCGGATGAGTAACAAGCAGTAGAGGGACCTCCCAGGTAGAGGCAGAGGTTCGAACGTGGTTGTCTGCCGAGAGAAGGAGAACGAGGAATAGGAGTTGGATGAGCAGTAGGTGGTGGGAAACATTTCAAGGCCCTACCACCACCACCATCCGGAGGTCCACCCCGACCGTAGGGAACAGGTGAACTGGTGAGAGATCAACTTCAGGTAGCTGAGGCCTACGACCATAGTGCTCCAGTAGTAGGTGGACAAGAGCGAGACTAGTTCCAATCATAGAGTCCTTTGTTCATGAAGCTTCTATATTTGTTGATGTGGTTGTTTATGGTTTCTTTGTGTCTATGTACTTTGAGCTACACTAATAAAAGACACTTGTCCTTGTGACATTTGATTTCCCTCCTTTTGTGTGGATAATACTAAGAGATTCTGAATAAAACCGTTGAATTGAACCTCACATTCAAGATTACTATTGGAGGAGACCCAATTACCACACACTGATATCGACAGTGTGACTCAACCCTTGGAGGTGAGAGTAACAGTTGGATCTCTTGGTAGTAGCGTTGATGCCTTACGACGTCATCCATGGTGTGAATTAGTACCTTTCATGTCAGGATAGACTGTATTAGGCAATGGGCATGGTTCATCTAGGGAATGAGACTAGATTTCTCTTTTCATAAAAGGAAAAATCTTAGCATCTCTTGTAGGATGTAGGAAAATAAGGGTGTAGATGAGTTCTTTTAATTTGGCTAGTTTCGCCCATAGTTCATTGGGAGAATGCTTTTCAGTCTACTCTGACCACTAGATTCTCAGGTATATCTTCCCTCAGAAGGACCTGAACCTGAGACAATGAAGATGACTTGAATTCCTCCAGGACTATGACCTCGAGATAATCCATACTCTTGGAAAGGGGAACATTGTAGCCGATGATCTCAGTAGGAGAACATGCATTCAACTGCTAGGAGAGGCAACAGAGAAGCTGGCCACATTGTAGATATCCTTTGTGGATTAGGATGGAGAAACTTTTCTACATTCTCTCACAATTAGTTCCCCACTTATTCAGCAAGTCAGGGAGGTGCAACATGGGGACACTAACTACGAGACACATCATGCTCTGATATCCTCAGGGCAGGCACCTGAAGGATTTTATGAAGGTGGGGATCACATCATTCCTTACAGATGACATACCATGGTACCGATTGCACTTTATGAGGAAGTGTTGTGGGAGTTCCACACATTCCATTTAGCGATACATCCAGGAGTGGTAAATATGTACTAGAACCTTCAATTATAGCACCGGTGGCCAGGTATAAAGAAGGCAGTAGCAGAGTTTGTCTCTCGATGCCTCACTTGTCAGCAAGTTAAGGCGGAGAATCAGGTACAATCAGGCTTGGTTCAGCCTTTATAGGTCCCAAAGTGGAAGAGGGATGAGATATCTATGGACTTCATGATGGGTCTTCCATGTACGTCCAGGGGACATGAATCTATCTAGGTGATTGTTGACCGACTCACCAAGTCAGCCCACTTCATACCGATCAGAGAGCAGGGCTCAGTAGAGAGCTTGGGACGCCTCTACCTATATGAGATCGTACGGATTCATGGTGTTCCATCGATGATTGTCTCTGATCGAGATGCCTGATTCACTTCTTGGCTATGGAAGGGGGTGCAGAAGACTTTCAGGACACAACTTCGCTTAAGCACCGTCTTCCATCCTCATACGGACGGTCAGACTGAGAGGACCATTCAGACTCTCGAGGACATGCTCTGTGCATGCATCCTCGACTTTGGTCATAGTTGGGAGAATCACTTACCCTTGGTGGAGTTTGCGTATAACAACTGCTACCACTCCACCATCGGGATGGAACCTTACGAGGCACTGTACGACCGACCTTGCAGATCTCCTCTGTGTTGGACTGACCCAGGGGAGTCAGTACTTATAGGACCAAAGATGGTCCAGGATATGATGAATAAGGTGCAAATCATCTAGGAGAGGATGAAGACTACACATAGCAGACATAAGTCATATGCTGATAGGAGACAGAGACCATTGGAGTTCGAGGATGGTGACCACGTCTTCTTACGGGTCTCACCTCATGGTGGTCTCCAGAGATTTTTCCGAGGCAGCACGTTGTCTCCAAAATTCATTGGACCTTTACAGGTCCTCATCAGAGTAGGTGAGCTGTCTTACCGCTTGGCCCTTCCACCTCAATTGCCTCAGATGCACGGCGTCTTCCACGTATCTCAGTTGAGAAGATACATGCATGACCCATCTCACATCATCAACCATGGGGAGTTGGACATCAATGATGGTGATACATTCACGGAGGTCCCAGTGGAGATTGAGGATCGACAGGAGTGGGTCCTACATGGACGATCGATTCCTCTAGTGCGCATTCTCTTGTGGCACGGGAACCTCCAGGAGATCACATGGGAGCGGAAGGCTCAGATGCGTGCTCAGTATCCCCATTTGATCCCTTAGTGTGTGTTGTAGCTTATAGGGACGTACAACCCTAAGGTGGAGAGAATGTAAAGACCCAGAAATTTCGTGGAAATTTGTTTTCCTAAATAAATGGGAATTTTAAGAGTCCACATTTTTTTACGGCACCTGATTAAGAGGCCCGGTGTGCCCGGAATAATTTTCTGAAGTTTTTTTTCGTGTATGTTCAGTAAATATATGACCGGGATTTTATATCTTTTGAACCGATGCTCAGAATTGAAATCTGAGGACACCGATGAACTCGTAGCACCGTTATTCACTTAAGGATACCTTTACCGCAGTTTCGTTTTAACGAAAGTGAAAGTTAATTATTGGGATTCTTAATAAATTAAATAAAATTATGTGTGACATAATTTTATTTTTATGTGGTGGTTATTTTTCTCCAAAGGGAAGTTGGAGGTGGGGCCCACCCCCCACATAACCTCCCATGTGAGGATAATGTGTGGTGGGGACCACATGAACACAAACCCCTCATTTTACCCCTTTAAACCCCCCTTTTAACTCTTAAGCTTCCACCCCCCCCCCCCAAATTAATGTTGAACTCTCCACCTCTACTCTTTTAATTTGAAAACTCTCCACCTACCACTTTCTATCATTAATGTGCCAAAATCATTAATTAATTAATTGAGATCCACAATTAATTAATTATTTTGAGTGTTTGAATTCCTTTGAAAACATTATGCCAACTTTAAATATGTGAAGAAATTCTTTTATTTGGGTTGGAATAAACATTGGAGAGCTTGGGAGTATTGGTGGAGCCTTGGAGAAATAGGGAGAGCCTTCTTCTAATGAAGAATTCCATCTCCGCCAAAGAACGACGACACGTCTCCTTCCATTGCAACCGGGGATATCAAGGGAAGACGCCGCCCGTGAAGAACATCGCCAACGACAAAGTCATTTTCTCCAATGTTGACGGAACGACTTCCATCGTCTGCAACTCGTCAACGATCAACAAAAAAATACGATGTAGGGGGAATTTTGGATTATTTATTTTTACGTAAGAATTATATCCATAAACTTCGACATTTATATTGGAATGATGATGGCCAAAATGTTATCACCTAACACGGCAGGTGCGGGCCGAACGAACACGGCTCGACGACCCTCTGTAGATTCTTGTTTGCCTTGATATTGGAGGTGAAACCGTTAGGGTGTGGTGACATCGCGCTATGCTAGAGGAAGGAGTCCACGACCATGTAGGCTGTGGCGGACGGAAGAGGTGGCGGTGACCGGAGTCAGCAGCGACCGGTGGCGGTGGCCATGCGCCGGCCGCGTGGAAGAAAACCGCGGCCTGCATCCATGGGCTGCTCGGGCTAAAGAACCGGCCAGCTACTGCCAGCCGAGCTGGTGGACCACGGAACCTGCGAGTGCCACGTGGAGGAGATGCAGCCCGCAACTGTGGGCCACTTGACTGGGTAAACCGTCTGGCTACTGCCGGACGGCCTGGAAAACCGCATCACCCGCAGGTGCCGCGCGGAGGAGACGCGACCCGTAACCGCGGGCCACTCGGCGGGAGAACCGGCCGGCCGCCTACTGGCCGGGCTGAAGAACCACAATGCCACACAGAAGAGAATCGTGGCCCACTATGTGGGCTACGTGTGCTGGGTAGAACCAGCCAGCTACGGCCGGCCGGACAGGGAGAGGTGGCGCTGTTAGGCGCCGTCAAGCGAACCGAACCGGCCCACACCGCGGGCCGGGTCTGTAGGTGGTCCATGCCCCACCGAGACGGGCCGACCCCTCAGCTGGGTCAGACCCACCGAGCTAGGTTGGGCCAACCCGCCACAGCCTACTGGGCTTGACGGGCTAGGCCTGACTTCGTTTAAATGCAAATATCTTCAAGACAACACGTCCGAACGACTCACCATCCGCGGCACTAGGATCCTCGCAATGAGGCGGTCTATTTGCGATACTCTAAGTGAGTTTTAGACAACTTTGGAAAATATCCGGGTTTGGAATGAGCATAAATCCAACCAGGCCCCTTGAATGGAAATGCCAATAACTCTCAGAACGTGCATCTGATTGACGCGCCGTCTGTCGCGTTTGGTTCCTTATGATGAGATTGAACTACGAGATACATCAACTCAGGACTTCATGATAGTTGATGTATCAACACTTGAATCGAGGAGCGGACCCTCCCGGAATCGAGCGTGCTATGTGTAGGAACCCTAGGGATGGTTGTGACGACTTCTGTACCTGAATCCTCCATGGGTTCGACAGTGATGACTTCTGTACCCAAATCCTTCATGGGTTCGACAGTGATGACTTCTGTACTGGAATCATCCATGAGTTCGATAGTGATGACTTCTATACTGAAATCCTCCTTGGGTTCGACAATGATGAATTCTGTACCGGAATCCTCTATGGGTTCGACAGTGATGACTTCTATACCAAAATCCTCTGTGGGTTCAACAGTTCTGAATTCTATTTCTGTATCCTGTGTGGGTCCGACAGCTTAGATGAATCAGTGACTACATCTGATCATCTCTATCACTCTACGAAAGATGTATACCTGTGAGAGATGAATCTTTAATTTCAATCATCTAACTTCAAGGTGATTGACTTACTTCCTGTGTGGACTGGGTTGTGCTTGGGCTCGAGAGTTGGAGCCGAACCGTGAATGATAACGTAGGTATATGTATGGGCATATACCTAAGTAGGGTTGGTTGATACTTCGTGATTGTCTTTTTCTTCTGTGGTATATCCTTAGTGGATTATGGGAGACCTTCGGGGGTCTCGGGGTCCCTACTGAGATTTGTTATACTCACCCCTGCATGGGCTATGCCTGCACTTTGTTGTGTTGGTTGCAGATGATGGGAAACACTGATTGAGGTAGAGACTTGTAGAACTGGATGGTACCTGGTGGTGGACCACTTGGTGAGACGTACACGGAGAGGAAGGACGAACCTAGGGTGATGAGGAGGCCATATATACCCACCCTTCAGGTGAGATTCCTAGAGGATGACTCATTAGTTGCTGTTTACCTTTCTGTAGTTGTTCTAGCTTTTCAGTTGTTTGTACTTTACTATTGGGCTTGTATTTCCAGCCCCTTTCCTTTCAGCACTTTCTTTTATATACAATATTACATAGTGTTTACTTCCAGTTTCATACTCTTCTACTTGTATTCTGGCTGTGTGTGTGTTACAGGTTAAAAGGCAACGCCATCACTTTTTATAGGGATTACACATTTGGTGCTAGTCGCCAGCCCCTGGCCTATGGAAGGCGTGCTTGGGGTAGTCACGAAACGGGCCCTGAGGATGGGTCCTGACATTCCTCCTCACTCAAAGCCTTTAGAGTTCGTCCAACATCTTCCCTCCTCTCTCTATAATCCTCCCAAGGTGTCCCAATCTCCCAAGAATCCTCTCTCAAACCTCTCTCAAGCCTTTGGAAGCACACTTCCAAGTAAGGGTTTTTTTCTTCCTTTCTCATTTTTTTCCAATTTTCTTTAAATTGATATGCCTTTATTTTCAATAATAAATGTTGGGGAATGGTTTATCACATCCCCAATACAACCCTATTTATGTTTTAATGATGGGAGACCCCTTTCTCTCTCATTAATTGCCTCCTATGTACACTCGTTACTATGCCATAATTTCAAAGGAAATTTCTCTCTCTTCTTTTACATTCAAGCAATTCTTTTGTATCATGACTCTAAATTACATTTCAATTATTGGTACATGTATCTACATAACCCTTTACTTTCCATTTCATGTAAATATTATGAGACACCCCTTTCTCTATAATCAACCATTTTTATGAATTC
This sequence comes from Viscum album, assembly GCA_963277665.1. Taxonomy (NCBI): domain Eukaryota; kingdom Viridiplantae; phylum Streptophyta; class Magnoliopsida; order Santalales; family Viscaceae; genus Viscum; species Viscum album. The sequence continues at coordinate 371,774,866 of OY728137.1, forward strand.
TTACTTCACGCCATTACGCTGCCGAAATTGCATTGATTTTCCAAGCCAATGTCATTGTGTAGTGAATACCATGCCCATTTCTCTATCAAGGGTATTCACCTTTATGAAAATTTACTTATTTATTATAAAGTTTCATGTTTTAATTCCACATTACTTTATCTTGGAATAAATGATTATGTTTTATGAATCCATGTTATATGATCCATGTGGCACACTTATGCATGAAATGAAATGTTTAAGAAGGGTGCACCCTTATAGTGCTCCAATTCATTGGGTTAAGAATAGTATCATGACACGTCTTGAAAAATGGGTGTTTACTCATACTAATTCAAGTGAAATAAGGTTTTACTCATGCTTCATGTGCAATGAGGATTTACCCATGCTCCATGTGCAATGAGCCTTGGCTCATGCTAATTCCATGTTAAGTGTTGTTGCCACATTTCCATGTTATGATTATCATGATTTATCATGACTTTATGTTTATGATTATCTTTTTCTCTATTGATAGGCCTATTTTCTAACATTTATTGTATTCCTCATGTTATTCCATGATTATTCCCTTACTAGGCTTTATAGCTCACCCGTTTTTATGCATGTCCTCAGGTTATCCCATGAAATGCTAAGTAAGAGGGAATGTAGTGGTCATGTAAAGGATTTTTTAAATAAAGATGTTGTATTTCATGTTTTAAGTTGTTATGTAATGATCCTAATCCCCAAAGACAGTATACCTCTCGATCTTCTATGTTGTATCAAATGATGTTTATGTAATAAATTATGTTTAATTGTGTAATAAAAGATCAAGGTTGTCATATATAATGTCAAATAAGGGTATAAATGAATTTAACCAATTTTCTAGTAAATATTAAAAAAAATTTGAAATAAATTTTTAAGAATCATGGATGTGGATGATAAAGAGGTCCCAGTAAATGATTACGTATAAAAAACCTTGGATAATGAAGAGATTGTGAAATTAACCCTTACCTTGTACTTTTCCTTGGTCGAGGGTAGGTTAAACTCTTGTATAATGGAGAAATAATTGTTATTAAATTATAAAAGAATCATATAAATTAATATGATATCATATATGATATTTTAATATTGCTTTGTTAATAATATTGTAGTATTATCGTTGTTTTGGGTGTTAAGTGATTCGTTTTCCTTTATATTCTTTTTACGTAGGTAATATTTGTTATGGATAGGATGTATCTTATTCATATTCAGAATTATATTAATTAATTAAACATTATTTTTAATCATCTAATGAAAATTAGTCTTGAATGGATACGATGGGGAATGAATCTTATCGCGTTCGTGGAGAAGGTAATCCGTACATACGCACGAGCGACAATATCATTATTTTGATATTAAAATAATATATAAATGGATGGTATATCATATATAAATAATAATTATCATGTTATATTTATTATTTAAACCAATTATACATCATTAATATACCCATCCAAATACTAATGTATTGAATAACAACTACACCACAATGTGGAGACGGTAAGCCGTACATACGCACGTATGATGACATGTCAGTAAAAGGATGGATAGAATAATGAATATGGTTGTAACATATTTATAATAACATAAAATTATATAGAACATACTGAAGTTATTATTTTATAATGGAAACAACAAAGAAATAGTAAGTGGAAGAAGAAAAGAACTTGAAAGAGGTGATGAAATATTTACCTATTCTTCTGGTTCTTCCTTTTGATTTGATCAAAAGGGCTCATTAGGTTGGCTTTATGACTAAAGGAAGTCATCTAGGATTAAGGGAGGACATTTTATAGGTTATTTGGGTAAGTTTTGTCCGAGACAAATGACTTTGATGGTGTGAATTAGAGATAAGGGGGAGTGCCCTTTTATAAGAGGGGTGATGGGCACATTAGGAAAAACCAAAAATATTATTTTGTAATAAAATAATTTTCGGTTAATAATTGCTCAAAAGTTAATTATTTAACGTATAAGGTGGTTATGTATCTAAAAGCACTCAACCAATAGGTTTTAGATAGGTTTGGGTCATTATATTAACCTTATCTCTTAGATTTAACTCTTAATTAAATAGTTTTACATTTACCATGTCTCTTTGTATTTTTATATTATATGATTAATAAACTTACTATGAACTTAAAATAGAACCTAAAGTGGTTCATAATTACATATATAATATTATTTAATACCTTTTTCCAAACATTACATTTTTAGGATTATAATATCAATTAATAATATAATATTTTTTTTAAAAACTCTTTTATGTCAATTTTGACAATATTTGGTATTTTGTTTTTTATAAATTTGTAAAAGCGTTATTACTTAGAAAAAAATTCATTTAACCAACCATATAATGTCATATTAACCTATAAAATTTGTTTAATTCATAAAAGGTCTCAAATTACATTTATTTGGATAGTTATAATATCAATTATTTTAATCTTTAATTAATACGGTAATTACTGCATCATCATTGTGTCATAAATAAATTTAATTATCTAATGTATAAAAAAGATAAATAAAATACCATTATGTAGGAATTTGTTTTATCTTTCTAATAAATAATTATAGATGAATTTATTTTATGTTTAACCCTATATTAAAAATGGTTTAGTTATTAAACTTTGAATTTAACACTTTTAACTCTTCTTTGACTTAAATAATAATAAATGTCCTAATCTAATCCAAGTTGACATAAAAGGTCATAGTTTATTACTAAGGTTGTTTTTGGTCGAATTACACTTATCAAATAGAATTAGGACATGTGTTAGGGTAATAATAATATCATTTTTACCCTTAAATACCCTATTTACTTTTAACCATGGTAAATAAAAGTAAAAAGTTACTATTCCCAAATAATTATTTTCATCTTATTGAACCACATTTTTCTTAATAATATCAACCATATCTATCAAATTTTTTAAATTCAACTCACAAAATTGGTAAAATTATATTTTATGTAAATTTGCAAATGCTCCTAGGAGGTGGGTAAAAGATGGTAAAAAGTTCAATAAAATTTTTATATATCTAAACTTATTATAAACTGAATCCAATGAATTGCAGTGAAATTATATATATATTATGTATCTATTTTGACCTAAAATAAATTTAAATAAAATAAAGAATTATTTAAATAAAAATTTGGTTTTAAACTATAACTCGGTGTTTTTCACTATTCATCAAAAATTGAAATTTTTCAGAAAAATACCAAAAATTCACCCTATTCTAATTTCGATACTCCGAATCCAAAAATTAAGTCCATTTGGAAGATAAAATTTATAAAATTTCAAAATGTGGGTATTACTATTCATAACGGCCAGTTTGATTGGTTGTATTGTGTTAGAACTCGAAGTTGCGTACAACACAGGTTATTGTATTATTCAAAGAGAAGCGTACCGTGGAAGCTTTGAGTGTTACACAAATTCTCCCATTTTTTGTATTAAATGGACACCATATATGATAAGGAGATATTAAATAGGTGGGGAAATAAACTTTTAGTTTTTTCTAAATTGAAACAAGGATTCCAACCTACCCAAAACCATGGTGTAAGCAGTATCTCAGAATCTTGGTTTTCAAAACCATCTCCCACTTTACCTATAAATTTTCACATTGGGAACCCCATTTCTAAGATCTACTAAGAGAAAAATATCTGTCATTTTAGATACCTTAATTATTCCACTAATAACTCGAGAAGTTTTTTATTCCACTATCCTCATAGGGGATCAAGTATGAAGGTCAAATTCCACCCGTGCCTCCTCCTCCTCTCGATGAAAAGATAAATAGTGTATGGTCATTTAAAGGGAGCTACATATACATTAATAGGGGTTTATGAAAATTATTTTTATACTAGTTTTGGATAATTTTTGTGTGAAAAATATCATTTAAGATTTATCTTAACATGATTATTCTTTAAATGTATTGGTTTGGTTTAATCAAGTGAAACACTATTTATCTCAACACTGATTGTGTTGAGATTTCAAGTGGAAATATTAGGATTTTCCAATGGGAAATCACAAGAATATTTTTTCTATCACACATACATGATATTTAAGTATGATTTTGAATCCCTCATTATTTTCTTGAGGTAGAAATGTTGACAACAAGATTATTGTGTCAAGGTTTGGCTCTTTGTGAAAAATTTTAGAAGGCATGAGGAGAATCAAGATCTTGATCACCCTTAACTACATAATTCCATTAAACCATGTGTAATTTTCAGAACAATAAACTAAAAAAGATGTCTATTAAAATTTAAATGACCTCCTTATCACATATTTCTGAATACAACACCATTCTTTATCAAATATTAAATAATTTAATTAAGTCATTTTTTTTAAAATTGTTTTCAAAACAAATCCCCTCTTTTAGTCATTTTTATTAAAAATATTCACTTTATACCTCCAATTATCCTTGAGAGAAGATATAGGGTTCACCCTATTCTATAAATAGACTTTAAAATATCAATTAATTTGACATGTCACAACAATGTGGTCAGTGTGCTGCAAGGTCTCCCATATAGGTCCCCAAAAGGTACCATGCTAATAATTGAGTGATAGATTTTTTTATAAGAAAACGTTACCAATGGAAAGTGATCCTATAAGCTCTAATCTAAATCCAAAAAACAATCCCCTATCATATAATTCAAAATAATGATAGTATCTTGGTTTGGTCATCCTCCTGGGGGTGAAATGTTGTACTCATCTGCAACTGGGTCCCAAAAGCCTCCTACAAGACTCTACACAAGCATGATGTGAACTAAGAATCATAGTTAAAGACAATCATTGAGGGTACCCCATGAATATGGATGATCTCCCTCTTGTAAAACTATCCCAAAATCTAAACCAAAATCTTCTCTTGGATGAAAAGTAAGTGCGTCCACCAGGTAATTATGTCAATAATAAATTAGATGGCATAATGGAATCTCAATATTCACTAAAATCCCATCACAAAGTATGTGGATATGACTTCCCATTTCCACTTTTATATCTTAAAAGGATTTGTCAAACCTTCAAGAACCTGGTTCTTAGGATTTACCTACTAACATTTGAGACACTAAGATAAAAACTTAGAGATACTCCAACTCATTCCAGTGCACAAAGATTTACACTTAAGGTACTTGTACATATTTTACACATTGGTATGTACATCCAAGGGGGAAGTGTGAAACTCCCTCCACATCCTCATGCAACATAAATAGAACCAACATCTGTACCTAATAAATTATGATGTGAACCCCTCCTTTATAAAATCCACTTAGTAAATCTCTTGAGGATATGTGGTCACATAAAACCTCATAGTTGATTTCTACCAATTAAGCCTTTATCACACACTGAATAATCATAGGACTAACCACCATAAACTAATGAAAAAAACTCCTCTCTTCTATCATGGTTATATGAAATGAAGACAATTTGGTAGATGCCTCCTCCACCAAGTGAGAATGAAACTTACTACTGAAGGAATTTTCCACCCTTTTTACCTTATAAAGAATATAGATTATATCGAAGTCATAGTCATACAAGAACTCCAACCAACACCTATATCTCAGGTTAATATATCTCTAAGTATAGATGTACCTAATATTAAGAAGGTATGAGTAAACAAAAAAATTCTCACCTAGAAGAAAGTTCCTCTGCATATTTAGAGTGAATACTACCACCACAAACTTTAAGTCATGAGTAACATAGTTATATTTAGGGGGTCTCAAATTCATCAACCCATATGTGATCAATACCATCCTCTTCATTAACATGCAACCAAGAACGGCTCCAAAGGAATCACAAAACACTACACACTCTACCCATCCTCTAGAAGTCTAAATATAAGAGCACCGGTTATCCTCAACCTCATAAACATGAAGGTTGTATTACAATTCTAAATCTAGATAAACAATTTACCTTTCGATGTTAGGGTGGAAAAATGGGATTCAATCCTGTAGATGTCCATTAAAAACCTTTATTAGTACATTGCCAAGCTAAGAATATGAAACACCTATGATACTCTCTTGGGTGCCTCCCAATAAAGTACCACATCAATATTTTCTAGGTCAAAAGATAAACTATTCTAAGAGATGACATTCCCTAGAAAGTGAACCTCACAGATCTAAAACTGGCACTTCAAGATCTTACTATAAAGATAGTTCTCATGGAGTAAGTCTTGGACCATCCTCAGATGCTATGTATTCTCCCCCTCTGATGCATAGTATATGAGTATGTAATAAATGAATACAATAATTTTTTCTTCTAATTATAGCTAAAATATTGAATTTATATGATCCATAAACATGATGGGGGGATTCATCACACCAAAAGACATCACCAGGAACTCATAGTTTCCATAGTGACATCACAATTATGTACTTGGAATATCATCCTTATGAACCCTTAACTAGTTGTATCTAGAACTAAGATCGATATTTGAGAACAAAATCATGCCTCTAATTTGGTTTTAGTTGTCATTAATCCTCGGTAAGGGGTAATTTTTTATCACAACCAGGTTCTGGTGGTGATAATCAACACAGTGCCTCAAGATACCATACACCTTTTTCACAAAAAATACCAGATCTTCTTAGGGGGACACACTGGGTCTAATAAATCCCTTCTGTCAAAGGACTTCTAAGTACACCTTCATTTCCTGGAGCTCAGTAGGGTCTATAAGATATTCCATAGAATATATCAGTGTGATATTTGGGTGAAATTTAATGCATGAGTCCATCTCTCACCATGGAGGTTGTGTCAGGAAGTCCTCGATGAAGATGTCAAAATAGTACTCTACTACCAATGGTATCTAGATGAATTAAGAGAATGATATTCCAAGGGAAACATTATCCAATTGATAGGTGATGGGTTACAAATTCTTGCTTTAAATGCCCACTTTATTATCCATGAAATCCCTATCAGCCACAAATGAGAATCTCATCTCATCTATTCGATAATATATAAATTTACTGAAATGAAAATCAATATGGGATAAAACCATGGATAACTACTCCATACCAAATAAAAAATCATAAGGTTTTATCATGATGACCCAATAGTCCCTTGAGAAAGCATCTACACCACACACCAACTCACACTATCGAAAGATATGAAATATCAACGAATCACACCCAGTAGGAACCTATTGAAAAATATATTGGGATAAGGTATCAATAGGGAGATATAGTTCTTTCATGATGGATAAAGTGATTAATAAATAACTCACACTGGTGTATACTAGTACTAGTGAAAGAGTAGGAAAGACACAGATTGTACCTCAAATCATATCATGTGTATCCTAGTCATAGAACTCCATATCATGTAGTTGCCCATGGAATTTACCTTCATCTCTATGAGCTTGATATGGGATGGATGGTGGTGATGGTGCAAGTATCTAATAGTGTTACCCTCTACCAATAACTCCTACCTCTAAAGATCCTTTTGCTCCTCTGTCTGCACCACCTCCCTAGGGGCTGCCCTAACCATGCATGGGAGATGCCGGATCATGGTGATACCTTTACAATAGTGGTCCATACTCTATATTACAATCATACTAAACATGATGGGTCAATAAATCACATTCATTGTGACCCCTAATATCACAATCATAACATCGACTCTCACCAAGCTATATGGATCCTTTATGTGATACCTAAGCTATATATCCATGCATCTGAGTCTGAGAATGAGAATGCCTTCTCTACCAAGACCTTGATGTTTGATGCCTGATAGTTACTATAGACAACTCATCCAGATGATTTCCACTTCTAGCTTTAAATACATAGTATCCCTCTACTTGTAATCCCCCAGCCACTAGACCCCACTCTAGAACTCCATCATAGGTTAGAAGGTACAATTAGACAACAATGTAATGAATTTATCTATAGGGAGATTTATCAAACTTCCATGTCTAGAAGAAACCATCCCTCACCATATATAGGAAGTAACATGTGAGGTTAGTGAGCCTTACAACATATTTTTCAACTATATATTCACTTTGATGTATATTGAGATACTCTTGAATATATATAATTCTTAAGAATATGGTGTGATACTCATTATGAAATAGATGTTGTAAATTTGACCATGAGAGCATCTTCTCATCATAGGTCTATGTTACTAGACTCTACCAGTTCCCTAACAACCCTTAAAGAAGGTTTTCCACAAGAATAACCATATAATTGGTTGGGGTAAAAAATCCTTGTGAATCGAACCATAGAATCAAGACAATCCTCCACAGCCTATGGGTTTGGATCACTGTGGAAACTTATTGGTATCTACCAATATAAATTTCATAGCATGATAAGACTAAATACATTATCATCCTATCCTATTGGTACTAATTACTATTCGACAGGTGGTGAAACTGATCCCTAACCACCTAGAGGAAACACATCAATAGATGTCCCCTAATCGAAGGCATCATCACTTAATGGATCATCATCATGATCTTGTATTGGTAACCAACTATCTATATTCATGGAGGCATCCTCAAATTGATCTAGATGTACCATGGTTATATGGTCATATATATGGGTAACTGAATCAAGAAGGGTAACTAAGAAACTCAACCCTATACGATGAATGTTCCAATGGTACCCTGTAACCAATGTCTTAGTATTATGAGTCAAAAAGTAGGTAGTCAGATTCTTGGTGATTGGATACATTGTTTTCCACACCAACACTAAGTTATCTATCCTAAAATCTATTCTTGAGACACACTAACATTTTTTTCCTAAGTTCCCAAACCAATCCTCATCATGTGTCCAACTCCAAACACCATCCCAATGAAGAACCACCTATGATCCAAATCTATTACAAATAGAACCACCTGGGTATTCCTAGCTAGTGAAAAGTTGGGAATGACAACCCCAATACCATCTATAGTAGGATATGGGTTGGCGATAATCAGTGATAAGGAATAACTTAAATGGGAGGCCTTTTATTAATGTATTTGGATGCATACACCCAATTTTATCCACGAAAAAATAAAAACGATTAAAAAAATACAATTACATTTATATCACAAAAATTCATGTTATAATATATATGTAATACATCATAATATGATAATATGAATCCAAAACATAAAGTGTAAAAATAAATGAGAAACTCGGATTGAATTCCTAACTGAAAAACACTGGAAAAGAGGGAAACTAAGAGATCCCATCTCCTGATCCCCAATTCCAACAAAAAAAATAGCTCATTTCACCCAAGTGTCCCTAACCTCCACTTATTTCACTACAGATCTACAAGTCATCTTCATAAGACAAGACATTTTGGGGAAAAGACCATGCATGGGTGAGTATATACAAACCTAGTAGGACACATCAAAAACCAAAAAGGAAAAATTGAAAGGTACAATAGAGGTTAGCTCAACCAAAAGAACGAGGGAAACTAAAACCCAATATATATATATATATATATATGCTCATAAATAACCCCATTAGAGAGAGAAAGGGGATCTCTATCTCACAAACTAGCCAAAGCCAATGAGTCTACCTATATCTCCAAAAGTCCATCTCTAATTACTAAGGTGTAACCTCACAAGAATCTGTGGGGAGGGCCCCACAACTTATTGTTGTGCCCCACATTCGAGGGATCCACAACCCCAGTGGAGGAGTTGTTCCCTCTTGGAACTTGAATATGGGGGTATACCACTATGTAGATAGGTGACACACATCTGACTATCATGTGGTGGGGTACTGAATCTACCTATGTAATGAGTATGGTGTACCTACATTGTAGTAAAACAAGGTAGAACCATACCTAACATCACTCCAAAGATACTTCCTTGATCACTACCAATTTAAATCATTGCATGAAGTAGTTTCATGATCAAAAAACCATTCATCATATCTCATATTCCACAATGCAGGCCACCATGGAATTTTACATGAAAAAATACCCGGGATAAGCTACTTGTGGACCAAAATATAAGTCTCAAAGAAGGGGATATGATAGGAAGAAGATTATATAGAAAAAAAATGTCATGTATTGGGGTCCACATGGTTTGTGACCCCACCTTTCCACATGGGTGTGTTTTCCAATAGAAACATATTGGAATCCATGTTATTCTACATGACAGGCACATATGGGGACATGACGTGTATCACCACCTAGGGTCCCAGGCATGTACACCTAGAAAAAGGATCAGCAGACTAAGTATAGCTACATGGTGTGTGTGTAAGGTGACACAACATGTATGACCACCTGGGGTCCTGTATGTGTAAACCTAGTGCTTGGGTCGTCCGACTAAGTAAAGCCACATGGTGTGTCTATTAGGATACAAAATGTTTATCACCTCCTGAGGTCCTGGGGAATTTACAACTAGCTAACATATTGGATACTTGGATACGGTCTCACATCGTGTGGTCCTAGCCACATGGTGCGTAGGCCTTTCTACATGACATATGATTGTTAACTCAGCCAAAACATTAGGTTCTGTGGAAATTGAAGAACATGGTATGTGTAATTACGCACTACATGGTGTGAAGTATTGTTTTTTGATGAATCCTAAGAACCTTAATTTAGTTTTTAGATCCACCTTTTCCACCTAAAATTCCACCATTTGACCACCCAAAATTAAACGAAAACACCTATAATTGTTGATTCCCATCCTCTAGTGGCCGAATATATGAATATGATCACCCACACATGAACCTGTCTTGTGTACTCTATCTTTTAGGGTTTTTAAACCCAAATCAATCATCTATAACCATAAATAAATCAATATCCATCCCTAAATCACTATCCCATTTTTCTTTTGTATAACCAATAATAATATAAGGGTTTTATCTCGCTCAAACCTGATCCAGAAATGTCAAACCATAACTCAATGGTAGAATGATGAATAACATGAATAATAATAAGGGAATAACACATGAACAAAGTGATAATAATAATTGTAAAATTACATCATGTAAAACAATAATAAAGTGAAGAATCAAGGGGAGAATCATGAGATAAAAAATATAAAATGGTTTATACGAATATCATTTGAAATTGGCTCATGTGATGAATGGGAAATCAAAAATCAAAATAAGAAGATAACAAAGATCCATGATTATTAAACCAAATAGGGATAAAATCCATAAATGAAATTACCTAACCCTACTTAGGATCAATAATTGGTGAAGAAAATGTTTTCAAGTTATGAAGATGTGATGCTTTCACTCCCTGTCTCTCGATCCACCTTGATTTGATCGTCGTTGGTCATCCAATCCCAGTCCGCCACTGAAGAATGATGCCCATCCTATCAAACCCTATTAGGGTTATGTGGATCACGTGGTTTAGTTTCCATAATAGAGAATTTATAGAGAGTTAATTAGGTCATTTAAAATAAAATAAATAAATAAATAATTTATTTATTTTAATTAAATGTACCCTCCAATGACCACCTCCCTTTAAATGTCCATTGCCGACCAACCATAGGATGCACCTAAGAAAAACCTATATTTCATAATCAAACATGGTATCATATTTCCAATATGAGGTTCTGCATAATAGGAAACCATTTAAACCAAAATGATGCATGTTCATGAATTAAAATATAATAATATTTTTAATATATTAATTCGGTGGTCCCAACAAACTAAAAATCCATGCTAACATTGAGAATAAATATAGATATACAGATAAAAATATTCCAAAGACAAATCCAACAAAACTAGAATCATTACATATTCCAAAAATATCTCCCATGGGAAGATCATATAAATCATATTAAAAATTTAAATAATAAAAAAATAAAGACAACTAGGTATCGATTCTAGGCCTGATGCTATATTCTGATTCTGTATGAGAATCCAAACTCAACCAACCAATGTCGAGCCTTTTCCCAGCCCATGACTATAATTATGAGGTCTGTTTAGGTATTAAAGTGCTAGGGCTACATGAGTAGGGTATGGGAACAAATCATTAGGCCACCACCAAAATGTATCTAAAATATCCAATATATATAGTTCATGTACAATGTGATATGATCAAAATAAATAGAAAAATAATTATAAACATAATACCAGTCACATCTATGGGTACTATCCATGTCACCAGAGAGTGATAAAATCTACTTCATCTAGTGGTGAAGTGTATTTAAACATGTCACATACAAAAAAAAAGGGTTAAAGTAGTGAACACCCATAATACTTTCACACATCACTAAAACCCAAGGGATGAATAATATCTTTACTATAAAACCATCATATGTTATCATCAATCCATGAGGGTGAAATAAATGACCGCCTTGGGAAACATCTAACATCATCCACTCCAACGGTTGGACAAGTGACTTCCCTATATACAATCATATGTAATTATAAATACCCATGGGTTAGATAGGTTCCCACCTAAGGTACCATCACATATAAACAAAAAAACAAGTCATCATGAAACCTACCTCACATTCCCTCACATATCATCTATAATACACACGTTCAAAATGGTTCCCACCCATGGTCCCATCACATATAGACAATAATACACTAGGTTATAATGGATACCACTCCTAATTTCATCACACCTCATCAATACACTAGAAAAAATTGTGCCCCCCTAGTGTCTCCACAATCATCAATACACTAGTTCAGAATGGATCCTACCCTGGGTGTCATCACACATCATCACTATAAATCACCATCAACAAGGTTTGGAATGGTTCCTTCCCATTGTACAATCACTATTATCATTATTGAGGGTTGGAGTATTTCCCAAACCACTTATTCATTACCATAATTTAATAGATTAATATAATAATTATGAGGTATAAATTTCATTTCACATTTAAAACGTCATGAAAAAACATATAAATCCCATACATAACACCAATTTTTCCAAAAGGAAGGCCACTCACTGAACCTGAAATTACTTCCTCTCTAGAGTAGCCTCTCAATCACACATCCCATTCCCATTAGTGCATTTATACTATGCTACCATTGTGTTATCCCCTCTCTATACTCATTCAACATCCCATACCAAACTAAGGTACCAACCATACCCCACTAAGTCATGTCATATCACTTTGACACATGGTATCCTCCCCATGATATAACCATCATCATAGGGTATACTAGATTTGAAACCATGTTAATAGGTATCATGACAAATGATTATCATAAAACTCAACACACACTCAAGTCTCATATAGACCATATCATACACACTCGACCTACAATTATAGTCATAAAAATGGAAATTTTTTGTAAATAATGATATTAAGGGAGGAACACTTACCCTACATCCTAGTTCCCTGGTCCAAGGTAATAAGGTAGTATAAAAGGGATCTACATAATCAATTCTTAATCCAAACACCCATACTCATCACATCCCCTACCTGGAGGAGACTAAGGCACAAAATACAAGGTCCCATATATGTCATTCATTGAATCCATAACCCTAAAAGGTTAATACATAACACAATAGATATTTATGGTGATTCCCATAAATAATGTCAATTGAGGAATCATGGTTAGTTTTCAAGTGTCCATTATGGCCTAAGAATCTTCTATTCTACTCATAAGGGTTAACAGAAACAATTAATTTTCAATTCAATGGAAATTACACATAAATTATGAGACAAAATATCATATGTCACTTAAAATAATGTATAAAGATTAGGAATATGTTTAGAGAACACCTTCCTTAATCATATTTATTCCATTTAAGAGATTCTTAACCACCAATGCTGACCAAGACTAGTTAGTCATCCCTCATCAATACAAGGCCCTAAATCCATCAACAACAATTTAATAAATTATAAAACAATTATAATTAATATCAAAATTAATCCGATAATTAATTAAATATTTAACTCCACAGGAATAATAAAATAACTACTCAATAAAAGATCTCATATTGACCAATACTTGTGAAAAAGGGGTGCGTACCACCCCTAACATCTACCCAAACCTCTTACACATAAAATCCCTAGCTCCCATCTCAGACCATCCATCATTTTTAACTAAATAAATGGAAATAAAATAAATAATTAAATCTAGTGCCATAAATTAACTGGAAATCTATAATACCTAACACATTTTTCCCTCCGAACCCCTAGACACTATGAGCATAACACCCATGATAAAGAGATGATTCCGCCAGGACTTGGTGGAATCATTACCAAATGACTAAATTATACCCATTGAAATTTGAGGATAAATAAAAAGAATTATGAGAAGTTTAAGAATGTATAGAATATAACCATAATCCATGGTGAAATCTCACCCAAGACATAAAGACCATGCTGTTCAAAGAGAGACGAGGAGGGGAAGAGGATCTCAATATCCCCCTATTTGAATGCCCAAATAATGAAGAAACCTAAAATGGATACTCAACTAAAAATACCAAATTAAAATCCCACCCATGGTACATATTAAATTGTAAAATAATGTCATTATACCATGACTAAAAAGGACATGGGGAAATTCCCCTTATTTAAGGTTACACTGTGCAATAATCCACTACGTCATAGTGAAATGACTACCCTTATAAACCCACTATGAAACAACCATAGTATACATGGAGCTACCAACTACATGAAGAATACCAATGTAAATACCTCCTGAGGACTCTCTAAAGTGAAATTCACTCGTAGTAATATGAGAGTTCCCCTTGAGAAACCGTCATGCTGCCACCCCTTCAATTACTTTGTGATACATCACAACACCATGAATTTAGTATTACATATAGGGTTCATGAAATGGTCTCATTATTTGATCATTTGAACCTATTAATTCATCCAAAATTTAATCTTTTGTAACCCCCAAATACATTCTTATGTAACACCCTTCACATCACAACTTGCGATTACAGTACATCAACCCACTCATGAGCATCCCCCATGGAACAATTCATAGTCCATGGTGTGATTAATTCAATAATATTAATTTTTAATCTCATATATATATTTCCTATGGAATGATCCCCATACATAACAATGAAATAATTTTCTATCATTTTTTAAAAATTAATCTCACACAACACTTGCTACCCTATAACACCCCTAGTTGCAACATGATTTGTCTCATATAGAAAAAATCAATAGAAACTTCACCCAAACCCTGCTTCAACACTCACATAATTACTTGAGATAGCTTCCAATACCCTAGACACATAAAAAACCAGCTAGAGTTTTTCTATCTCTTAGAATTCTAATTTGAATATCATTTTCTAAAATATCTCTTGATACATAAATAAAAATAAAAATTTCTCTTAATTATCCCAAATTGTATCAACATAGACCATTATAATCTCCCATCCTAATTATTCTCATCCCTGAGAAGTCTTATCATACACCCCTATGAAAAATATTGGTTAATGAGCCCTAATGTATAAACCAAATCTATGTCTCCTACTAGTAATGGTCATGAAAACACTGCACCTAAACAAGATCCACTACTCAAAATCACAATAACCTCTTTCCCTAGTCCCTTATAACATCGATCATTATCTAAATGATATATTTTAACTCTATTTTAACTCTATTTTAACTCATGTTCTTAATCACATGTAAAATTATCTAACAGGTACCTGTGACCTCCATCATTATTGAAAAACCTATCGACTCATGGACCACGACACAGACCAGCTCCACCAACTACATGACTATGATATACTCTTGAATACATTCTTGAATTCACATAACATAGATTTCACAGAACACTATTTAAAATAAACTTTCTATATCATACTATCACTCACTCAATGTCAAAATTGAGCGTCACTCAACCATTATCTTTAGAACCTTTAGTTTCACTTTTGAGCCTATATCTATAAATCAAGGCCCTATGTAATTGTATATATTGGAATGTTATTTATGAGCACAAAAATTATGAAGACCCAATCACCGCATTATCTTGTTTCATGAAATGCACGCTCTATCATACAACCTAGTCATCACCCAAAATTTAATGATTGTTAGTTACTGAGCATACTGACTATACTCAATCCTTATTAGTAAATACCCAAATTTAGGGATTTTTTGTTTATTGTATATAATAGGGTCACTTTAATCTAGGTTCTGTCCCAAAACCACAACCACCACCAAATTGGGTCCACTAATATGCCACCTCTAATGCTTACTAATATTTTCCTATGGTGATGATCCTACATCCCACCATCTTTATTGCACTCCCACCATATAATTTACCTTATAAGTGATCAAATAGCATGATGTTGACCGATACTCACTATCAGATGAATGTTGATACTCATGATACCCCCTCATATTTCTAAAATAGGTCCAAAATAAAATGTGATTTTATAAAAAAAATATCACCAATTCACAGTTTAAATCCCTCATATCATATCAAATACATGAATTTACTAACATTTTTATGATTTCATGTGAGTTTTGTAAATTAGTTATTTTTTTAAATTATGATTTTGTGTGTGTTAAACATGTTCTAAAATTAAATGTGTTAGTGAATTATATGGAATTAGTTTAATCATTTTTTTGTCATCACTTTTTTTATTTAATTTTAGACCACTTTCCCTTTGAATTCACTTCAAAACCCCCGAAAAATCTATTTTTTCCACTCATAGATTTCCTAAGTATAAGAAAATAACCTACAATCATCCTAAGGATGAGTCTAAGCACTAGAATTTCTCACACCTGCATCTATTCAGCTAAGAAGTGACACATGATTTGTAATCCCCCATTTATGCTGCATCTAAGTCCTAGATCCAACACCAAAACCTCTCCTTACGTACCTATAGATCGACACCCATAACCCAAATATAGAATTAAGATTAATAAATCTATTAAAACTACTACCTTATACCCCTCACATCACCATGGAAGCCTCACTTAGAATTGATCACATATCTATTTTCCTGAGAATATGCTTGACCGACTGAGACCCTCTCTATATGCAGCAAAATATTTAGTTTCTATTTTATAGATAATACAAGAAATATATAAAGATCCAACAACTATATATTTCCAATACAATACCTTGAAATTCAAGAATATCCACATGAAGTCTCTTATAGTTGTCTACCAATGCTACCCAAGTGCTCTATTAAATCTATTCTCCCGCAGAAGAGAACTCAATGCACTCTAGACCAAACCCACAACTCTTAGTTCATTAATAAGTCAAATAGAAGATAAGAATACCTCCATTAATATAATATTTAGAAGGAAAATATCCCCCCATTTCAAATTTTTTTAATTATTTATAGCTGAATTATCCATGCATGCCATCTACTCAAAATAATTCCCTAAGAAGATGAGTGTAATCCCATGTCCATGGGTCCTTGAAACAACTTTCCATAGGCCTAAAATTATTATTCTTAGAAGAACCATTTAAAATACTACTACTCTTGAAGGTCATTACATCTATCACATGTTATATCTTCACCTAAATCACACTTATATATAATTCTTCAAGGAAACACCACGAGTAGCACTTGTCTTCCACCGTACTGTGAAGTAGTGAACCACATCACCTATAATTCTTCTAGAATGTATATAATGATTGATTATAGGATGTGTCTCTCAATAAAGTTCCATTATTTTAAAAATTATTTTCAAGTATGGGATGAGGGTATGTGATAATAATATATCCCCACCTTGTAAGGAATTCTTAACACTTTTCTTCTTCTTTTTATTTTAATCTATTTGTGTTATGTAATGTGAAATTATATTCTATTTCTATATATTTTTTTGATTAATCCTTAATTATATAAATATGAACTCTTAACTCCTTGATAATAGAGTAATAACCCGAGGATATTTCTTATGGGAGGTCTCATAGTGCTCCCAAGTCCCATTTCATTTTCTTTCTCTATGTTTTTGATTATTTTGTGACGAGGTAGTAGACTTGCCCAATGATTTTAAAGAGATTTCTCACTTTATCTTTGTAATATCCATATACTAATTCTAATATCAATCATATAATTACCCACATATCCCTATATATATTTATATTATTGGAGTCATGGGGATTGAGGGATGAATGTTATTTGATTGGGAATGTGTGAAGGGTGGTAGATTGTCTATGGTTGTGGCACTTTACACCAAGGATGAGGTAAGTCTTTGTGTTCCTAGGAGATTTATGAAGGTACATAAGGTCATAAAAAATATGTTTAGTTTTAATATTCATGAAATAAAACTAAGTATATTTTCAATGGATCTTTTTTAATCCATTTATATCGTGAAGGACACATGCTATTCTAACGTAAGACTGGACCCTTTCACCCTTAACATTTGTTTAGTTTTTTTATATATTATTTTATTTGCATGAAAAAAACTGAAACAAAACATCATCATTCCTTGGATTTTAATATTAAAAAATAAAACACTAATAATGTAAATATGTGATTGAGAGTAGTGGAGAGATGAACCACACACTCCTTAGGAAACAACCTTGGTCCACCGGTTTACTACATTCATATAATGACACAAACATTCCATACATTTTTATTAAATATAAGTAGATTAACATTTATGACATTACATTTTGACCCATGCTAGAATCATATAGGTATAGTGCCTTCGGAAACCTGGATGCATAAACAACTAGTTCATAAATGATCTATATCATCTCCCACTAAGTTCTTCATAATGAGCACACTTCTTAAACACATCATTTATAAAACCTTTCTTCATAACTTGGGGAAAGGAAACATAATAAAAGGTGAGATCAGATGCTCAGTATGGGTAAAAAATAGAGATATTAATAATCACATAAGAATAACATGATAATAAGGGTATGAGAACATGAACTTAACATTTTAAATGTACACCCCGCGTATCATAGATCATAATTGTGAGTCATGACATAATGATTGGATGTTCATAAGACCTGAATCATAAAATAATTAAAGAACATAAGCCATTAGAGCATAAACATGACACAAGGCATATATTTATGGAATAAACATAAACTTATAACTTTGTGAACACATATAAAGAGAAATAGGTTGACTCATTAAGTTAAGGACATGAAATTAGGCCCTTGCATAAACTTATGGATGTGTAACCAGGTTCACACATAATCTTATGGACATGAAATCCATGTCCACATATAAACTTATGGACATGAAAGAAAAATACATGCATAAAATTATGAAAATAAAATCTTGGTCCATGTACAAAATTTTGAACATTAAATTAGGTTCATGTATAATATAATTACCTCATGAGATATCCATCTTCACCCAATGCATTAGAGGGAGACATAGGTCTCACCCATCATTGGTTATAATGTAACTATATTCCTTGGTTATAATGTAACCAATTTCACATAATGAAAAACATAAATATGTATTCTATAAGATTATAAAAAATTCATCAAATCAGAACCCATGAAAAGTAATGGGTTTTCTAAACATTCCATCACAACATAATCTGTGTAAAAGTAACAAGTTTCATAAACACCATGTCATCATTAATATAAACCATCCATTGAATAAATAAGGATGGTATCCTCAGATAATATCCCCAATAAATATTAAGTAACATCAAAGGATGTCATATTAGATGGAAAATGATTTTTAAATATCACTTTGAATAATTTTTGAAGAAAATAACTCTTACATTTTAAAATCACTTCTCTTTTTAAAAAAGATGCGTATTTCTAATTGAAAACATTTTATTTGATTTTTTTTGTAAACTGGAGAAGTAATATTAAAGGAATAATGGTTTCATGACAATGTGATAATACACTCATGCTGTATAAGTTATTTTTTTTATATTTTTTCAGAGAATTATCAATGTAAATCATTTTGAAAATAACAAAAACATTACTTTCAAACTATTTTATAAAAAGTCAAACATAGGTAAAAATTGTTTTAAAAATTGTAGAAGAATAATAAAAAAAATTCAAAACATTTTTTGAAAATATGGACATGGAATAAAAAAATTACCTAGTATACAATTAAGCATAAAATATCTCAAAATATTATGATATTGTGAAATAATCCCTTACCCCATGTCATGCCTTTCCTTTTTCATGTTCAAACCTCATATTCTTCGAAATGGCTCGTTTATATCTCCCCTAAAGGGATATAGGGTTGGTATTTTAGGAATACCAACACATATAGAATGTTTATAGGGAAGTGTGGAAGATAATTTATTAGATTATGGTTGACCTATAAATCTCAAAGTGGTATAATTAAGTTATGGAGTAGGTGTTCTTTCATAATTGTGGTGAGAAATACTTTTATAATTTCTTAGAAAAATAAAATATATTAAGAATAATATAGAACAAAATAATGCCAAATGGTCATGAATACAAGCCAATGGTAGGATATGGATTAAATTTCATCAATAATTTTTTTACAGGTTTAAGTTCCATTTTACACCTTATCTTTTGGTTTAACGCCTTAATAAACCAATTTTGACATTAACCGTTGAAATGAATTTTTCACTCTTAAAATGTTATAATTTTACATATAAGGTAAAAATTGACTTATAAATGGATAAGGTATGATATTTTAGACTATATATTATTCCATTTTTTCATTATTTAATATTTTTATGATTTTTAAATAATTTAATAATTTTTTTCATAACATATCACTACTGTTAATTTTGAAACTATTAATTACTTTGACTTTAATAACATTAAAAAAATACATAAAATTCAAAAAAAAAACTTTAAACATCACAAAAATATCATTTTAATATATAAAATTCATGTAATAACTTAATTATCTCAAATTATAATACTTTTAATATTTTTAACATCATTTATTTTATTTTTCCGGTAATTGAATAACTATTGTATCAGCATTGTGTAAGTATTTAAGGTAATTATTTAATTATTAAAAATTATAACTAAGTTATCATCATGAATATAATTTAATTTGTACCAAAATTACTATTAATATTAATTCATAACTAATATTTTATCAATATGAACACATTAATGATATTTAAAACTAAGAGAGTGACATTTTTTCACTTCCTCTCGTTTAAATAATATATAAGTAATATTCATGTAAAAGTGCCTATTAAACCAATATAATTATAGAATAAGGTTCTAAGGTTAGAATTAAATAATATAATAAGAATTAAGATTAATAATTATGGCCTTATCACTTAGTTTTAAGCTAAATTTACCCGATTTGCCATTTATCAAGGTAATAAATTTTACTATGGTTACTATTCATTTTGACAAAAAATTAAGAGGGGCCTATTTATTAAATTTGAACCTATAGTTTATAAATATGGAATCTATTTTTCAAGATTCAATTTCTATAAATGTTATAAATTACTTATAATATAAATACATAAAACGCAATAAAAACAGTTTTTAGAGAATTTTGTTTTTACGCAGAAAAATGTACTTATAATAAAATCATGTTTAATGATGATTAAAATGAAGTTAATTAGATCATATATAATTAAGAAAAATAATTTTATTACTTTGAGATATAATTTAAATTATAATGATACTTTATATGAAAAGAAAAATAGTAGCCTTAACAAAATCATTATTTTCCACTATTCACTAAAAAATCAACCTTTTTAGAAAAATATCAAAATTTCTCTCAAAGATAATTTTTATATTTTTATTTAAAAAATGAAATTAATTTTATTAAATATATTTTATAAAGTTTTTAAGCAATTAATTATAATATTTTCTCCCAAAAAGTGATAAAAATTTATTTTTGAAAAACATATTTTGGAAAAATTTAATGACATTACTAAAAATTGAGTGATTAATTACTAAGTATTTATATCAAATAAGGAAATTTTATATAATTCATAAAGTTGTTAATTGTATTCATAACTTCCAATTTAATAGGTATGTAATAACATTAAATAATAATATTTAAAATAGTATATCATGGTTCACTTCAACTCTCAATTGTGTGTAATACAAGCTATCATAGAATTTAAATATATTTAAAAGAAAAATTACATAAAACATCATATTATTACATTATCCCCCATTTAATAAATTGAATCCTCTTAATTTTTAATCAGTAATAAAAGGTTTTCCATTTGAAAATTTGTTTTTGGAAACTGACATCATAATAAAGGTTAATAAGTCTTTCTATTGAAAAGAGGGAAAGGGAAGTAAGGAAGTTATCTAGAATGACACATAACTAGGTTTCCAAATAGAATTACATAGGTGGGAAGTGAAAACATGGATATGGATAAAAACATTTACACCCATGGAATGATATAGAGTGATAGAAATCATGGTCAAGTGAAAGTTAACTGTCAAAAAATTATAAATATGTGATGGGTTAAAAGACCATTGATTTCTTAGTAAGAAAATTAAACTGATAAAATTTATATTTAAAGGTCCTTTTCCTAAAGTCGTGGGATTCTTTTAAAATATATATAAAACACTCGATAATATATTCTTACTTGATTTATTTCTATGTCATAAGAATAATCTCTTCCATTGGTTATGATTTGATCTATTTTTACATAATATCATACTCTAGGAATTAGATATTCAACATGAATTGTTTATACCTGAAGAACTTTTAATCAAATTATAAGATACATAAGTCATTCATTCAACCTCTAAATATTTACCTAATAAAAAATTGTTAGTACAATATATCATAAATCATACTTTAACCACAATACAAAATATACAAATGTTTAACATAAACCATTCCACATGTATTTAACCATAAGAATACTCAAAAATATTATTGATCATATTAACAACCAAAAAATAATTTGATCTCATATCCTTACATGATCAACATAACAATAATTTCATTTACTCATAAAGTCTCATACCAAAATTTATATATATTGATATTATATTCTCCAAGGTGTACTAATCATTTCTTAAAAGTTCACAATAATACATGATCCTAAAATATAATTCAACCTTTATTATTTAAATAATATATTATCTTAGCCAATAATATTTCCATTTGAGGTTTGGGTTCATATTTTCACTCATAGATATTCATAGGTTGATTCAGAATAAAATATGATCTCTTTATTCTAGATATATATATGGAATATATGTAGGAAGAGATAATAAATTCTTATAATCACACAAAACTTCACTAAGGGATAATATTTTCGTAGGGATTATTCATAAAAAAATCAAAATGGGACTCCCTATCCTTTGTGGGTGTTCCTTTTTTGAGCTCTCTCTCCATTAATTTCATTGATTGGCCTCTTTACATTACTCTGACATTCTTTTTCTTTAATGATTGGATTACCACACATGAAAAATTTTCTTATTCCTTTCAAACATTCACTTTAGTACTCCTTCCCACATTTTTGTAGATTATGAGTTTGAATCTCTTTCTTCCCTATATGTGTAAAACCATTGACGTTTCCATGAAGCTCCATATTACATTTCTTATCACTAAAACCTAGAGGTTTTCCATATTCCATTTCCACTTTTAGTGCACTTAAAATGATTTCTTAAAAGCTTTCAAATTAACTTATAGATAATTCTTTAAGAACACTTTTTTTTCAGAAACTAAAGAATTGATCAAATTTTCTATCAGGGATGATGATTAATCCAAAATCATACCTTGCAAGTCTTGTAGAATTTCCATCATAGGTACTAATGAATTAACCATCATTATACTTAAGCTCATGAAATTCCTTCTCCAGTTTTTAATGTAGAATATGAGGTAAGTACTTAATGAAAAATATTCCCTAAAACTCATCCCATCACATGGAGATAATTTTCTCCCCTTTCCTCATATTATGAACAAGATTTAACCATTGTTCTGCTTCGCCTTCAAAATGATGAATAGCTAGGAATTTTTTTTCATAATTTAAGCACTAAAGAACAGAAAATATATGTACCACCACATTAATCCATTTCTCAGTAACTAGTGGATTATAAGACCCATAGAAGGATGGTGGTAATTATTTCATAAAATATTCAATAACTTGTTTCTCATTCCTTGGTAAATTCGTAAGTTCAACACGATTTGTGTTTAAAATAATAACTTGAGAGAGTTGAGTGTGAATATTCATAATATATTGCATCCCATATCTTAATCCATTTAATCTCTCATGAGGAAGGTCATTTTATTTTCCGTCACATTCATTCTCATGATTACTTCTGGTTCCATCCATTTACCAAAACCAAAAATCATAGCGTGAGCAATGATAATCACATTGAAAACCACAAAATCATGAAACATAATTTATTGTATGCTTAAATCAGGACACATTATTTTTAATATATGACACCTTAGTTTTAGACTTGTTAATACATGATCAAAACATTTATGATTTTATCCTATTATTTAACCTATCCCTAGAGTTTTTACAAAAAATTTCTCATCATAGTTTCAAAAGGATAACTAAACGATGCTATGATACCAACTAAAATGAGCTAGACCTTTAATAAATAATTATTAAATCTATGAATATGAAAATTAATTATATAATATGTTTATCCATTCTATAATCATATAGGTCTAGTGACTTTTGAAAATTTGACACCTAAACAACTGGTTCACAAATTATCTATTTTATCTCACACTAAGTTCTTCATAACTAAAAACCTTATTAGACACATAATTTCTAAAACCTTTCTTCATAACATTGGGAAAGGAAATATAAGAAAGGGTGACTTCAGATTCTAAGTATGGGTAAATAAGATAGATATAAATTACCACATAAGATTAACATGAGAAAAAGGAAGTCATAATATGAAGTTATCATTTGAAATTTACACCTTTTATATTATAGATCATAATACTGAGTCATGGAATAAATATTAGAAGTACATAAGACATGAACCATAAAATATTCAATGAACATAAGCCATGAGATCATATCATTGAAATAATACATGGAGTTTTTTCTTACACATAAATTTATAACTTTTTGAACATTTATAAATAAAAAAAGGTTCACTCATTAAGTTACGTACATGAAATCAGGACATCATATAAACTTATGGACATGAAACCAGGTCCACACATAATATTATGAACATGAAATATTGGTCCACATATAAACTTATGGACATGAAATAAAAGTC
The DNA here is from genome assembly GCA_963277665.1 of Viscum album. Lineage (NCBI taxonomy): Eukaryota > Viridiplantae > Streptophyta > Magnoliopsida > Santalales > Viscaceae > Viscum > Viscum album. Next base: position 371,799,785 of record OY728137.1, read on the forward strand.
TATAGATAAACTTATGGGCATGAAATACTGGTGCATGCATAAAATTGTAAATATGAAATCAGTTATATAGATAATACATTTACCTCATGAGTTATCGGTCTTTTCCCAATACATTGTAGGGGATGTATATCACACCCATCATTGGTTATAAAATATCCACCATCATTTTTTATAACATAAAAACTATCACACAATGAAAACAATACTTTTATGTTCCACAATATTATAAAAAATTCCTCAAATAAGAACCCATGAAAAAATGGGTTTTATAAACATCCAATTATAGAACAACCAATAGAAAATAAATAGTTTTCATAAACACCATGTCATAATAAAAATAAATCATCCATAGAATGAATACTAATGATATATTAGGACTATATCTCTATTAAAGCTTAATTAACATCAAAGTATGTCACTTCTATGGAAAATGATTTTGAAATATCACTTAGAATATTTTTTGAGGAAAAAAACTTTTCCATTTTAAAATCACTCCTATATTTAAAAATATATGCAGTTATAGATGAAGACATTTTTTTGAAAATAAAATTGTAAACTTGTATAAGAAGATTCAAATTAGTATGGTTTTATAAATGTGGTAAAATAAAATCATTCCGTATAAGTTAAAAAAGGATTCATTCATTTTTTTTAGAAATGTCACAAAGAAACTCGTTTGGAAAATAATAAATAAGTTCATTTATAACCATTTTTAAAAAAGTCAAACATGGGTAAAATTGATTTTAAAAAATTGTTAGAGAATAGTAAAAACCCTTTTTATTTTTTTAGAAAACACAAACATGGAAGAAAAATATTCATGAGTAGATACATAAACATAAACAATCTAGAATAATTATGAGATTGTGAATTAAACCCTTACCTTAAGTCTCATCTTTCCTCGTTCACATTTAAACCTCATATTCTTTAAAATTAATCTTTTAGATCTTATCTAAAGGGATCTAGGGTTGGTATTTTGGTAAGACCATAACCTATAGAATGTGTATAAGGAAGTGAAAAAGATAATTTTGTTGAGAATTATTGAGCTAGAATTATGAAAGTGGTATAATTAATTGTGGGAGGAGGTGTTAATCAATAATTGAGGTAAGGGAATATTTTATAATTTCTTTACAAAATAAAATATATTAAGACTAATATAGAGAACAATTCTTCCAATTTGGCATGGTTTCAAGCCTAGGGTAATATATAGTTGAAATCTCATCAACCAAATTTTTTTATAGGTTTATGTTCTATTTTAAACCTTATTTTAGTTTAACCCCTTATGTAACTTATTTTAACATTAAATTGGGTAACATATTTTTCTCTATTAAAAGGTTATGATTTTAAATATAAGGTAACTATTGACTCATAACTAGATAAGGGATGAAATTTTCTACCACATCTTATTTTCTTTCCCCTTTTTTAATATTTTTATAATTTTTAAATAATTTAATAATATATTTTTCCTAAAATATCATTATTGTCAATTCTGACACTATTCATTACTTTAAATTTAATAACATCAAGAAAATACTTATAATTTGAAAAAAATATTTTAACACATCCCAAACATGTCATGTGAATCTAGAAAATTCTTGGATCACATTAATTATTTCACATTATAATACTTTTAGTTTTTTAATATCACTTATTAGATTATTCCTGTAATTGAATAATTACTACATCAGTGTTGTGTAAGTACTAAAAGAAATTATTTAATTACTAAAAATTATAAATAAATTATCATCATTAAAATAATTTTATTATGCACAAAATTGTTATTAATATTAATTCATAAATAATTTTTTTCAACATAAAAATGATATTTAAAACTAAGAGAGTGAAATTTGGTCACTTCTTCTGGTTTAAATAATATATAAGTCATTTTAATGTAAAAATGTCCATTAAAAAACTCAAACATATAAATAATTTGAAAAGGGTTTAATTTAATTCATCAAATAATAATTAAGATGAATAGTTATCTTATTATCACTTAGTTTTATCCTAAATTTACCCGATTTACCCTTTATTGAGGTGATAAATTTTATCATGATTACTATTCAATGTGACAAAAAAATAAAAGGAGAGTATTTACCAAATTTGAACCAAATGATTCTAAATATTTAATATATTTTAAATAATCAATTTATATAAGTGGAAGAAACTACTTCTAATATAAATGTGTTAAACAAAATGACCAACATTTTTAAAAAAAATGTCTTTTTAAGAAAAAATATACTTATACCAAAATCATGTATAATAATGATTAAAACAAATACAATTAGATTATATATAATTAAATAATAATTATTTTACTTTGGAATCAAATTAAAATCATAATTATACTTCATAGGAAAATAAAAATGTTTGTTTTATTAAAATTGGTATTTTTCACTATTCACACCAAGATAAACGTTTTCAGAAAAATACAAAAATTTTACCCAAATATAATTTTGATATATTAATTTAAGAAATTTATTTAATTTTATAGAAAATATTTTAAAAGTTCCAAAATTTAATTATAATATTTTCTCACACAATGAAATAAAGATTCATTCTTGAAAAAAATATATTTATGAAATATAAAATAACATCACTAAAAATTGAGTGATCAATTAATAGTTTTTTATATTATGTAGGGATATTGTATATAATTTATAAATTAGTTAATTATACTAATAAACTCAAATTTAAAATCTAGGTAATAACATTGAATAATAATATTTTAAATAGTATATCTCGATTTTCTTAAACTCATGATTCCATGTAAGGATAGCTATCGATGAAGTTAAATATACTTGAAAGAAAAATTTCATAAAATATCTTAGTGTAATAATTCAAGTTTCCTTTAAAACTATATTTGACTAAGGATAGAGACAAAAACATTATCAACATGGTGCAAATCCTGAGGTGTTGGGTCAAGTTTCTACAATTTCTACACATTTGTAATCCGTTTTCTTATATTTTTATTTTCATTGCATGATTTTATTGTTTTAGAACAATCCTCAAAATTCAAATGAATTTTGAAAATATATTTTTAGAACAATTATATGCTTGGGAAAATATTCATAAAATTCTTAAAGTGACAACACCATTATATTGTACTCAAGATTAATTTCCCAAATACAAGAGGAATAAGAGCTGTTTGTAGATTTTTTTAAACTTTTCGAAAGTTATCTCTATAGGAACCTGAAGAAGGATCTACTAAATTAGAAGATATGGAAACAAATATAGATCTTCCATATTAAGATCTCCCTCAAAAATATAAAAAATACTCTATTGATTTTAGAAAGGAAGAACAATAAGAATCCCCATACATCATTCTTCCACCACAACTTTACATGATACACTACATTGATCAAGGGGAGGTCATGAATGACCATGTTTAAAAGGACCTTGACCTAAATAATCATTTGGAGTGTTTTTTCTTACCATATAATCTCAAACCACCACATTATTGGGGATAATACCCATGTTTTTTTGATTGAAGAACGTATAATATGCAATAACTCTAGGTGGGGGTATAATGTATCAGTTTTATCCAAAGTTATAAACCATTTTATTTTTGGTTTAATTCATTAAAAGAACCTCGTAATGATGCATAATAGGTTAGAGGATGTCTTTGGAGCATTCAAGCCTCATTCAAAGTTTGGATCCTCGAAATGGGAGGTGAAAAACTAGCCCACATGGTTAGAGGAAAACGTGCAGTAGTAGACAATGGTGTGAAGAGGGCCATAAATTTTGTGTGTAACCATGAGACCAAGGATGAATGACTATAAGAACAACTAAAATTTTTATACAGTGAGGCCCCACATGGTTGGCACATGTTTTTTTTCAACTGTGCAGTAAAAATGTGTGAACCCTCCAACGTGGGTGAAAAATCTAAACTACCCTTAATGAAATTTTATTTCACCCCTTCTATCCTTACCCTCCCTTTCTAGTTGGTTATCTTATTCCTCTAGGCATAGTATCTCCCCTCATCACCTCCCCAAGATTTTGACATTTCTCTCTCATTTATCCACCAATTCCTTTTCCATTGGAAGTTATAAACTCATCTCGGTAAGCTCTACCTTCCACACTCATTAATTTCTAAGTTTATCCTCTATCCATTTCACTATTTTGGTGAATTTTTTTCCCCTATTTTATAGATTTTTATAAATACTTTTATTTATCCCATTATAGGCCAATTCTTGTCTTCTTATTAAATATATTGAGGGCTACTACATTGAGTTAGGGTTTCTTTGCCTTCGCCATTCATTTTGTGACTTTTTAGATGGTGTGTTATTTTTCTTCTCACTAGAGTCTTATGATAAGGCCTTGTTCTTGAATTTTAAATTAAATTTAATTGGTTTCTATTTCATATATTACCTTAACTTTCAATGAAGCCTATCCATGGGTTGGTTTATTTATTTTTTCCACCCTTATGGGTATGCCCACCTTGGTTGCCCCATTTTTCCAACGACCTAATTTCCTAATTACCACTTGTGATATGGGATTTGATTAATATGAAATTATTATAAATTTAATTAAGCGAATTGGTTAACCATGATATTGAACCTTGGGTTTTATATCTCATGCTTTATATTTAAATTCTTATGTTGATTCTTCATATTAAAATTTCATCTACCTTACATTTACTTTCTTATGTAAGTGTTGATCTCCTTGCTTTATGTTATATACCATTGCTTAAATTAATGATTATGTCAAGTTCATTGTGCTTCATTCCAAACTCTATTTATTTCATTGTTATATAAGTTAATTGATTGAACTTAAATTTCATTCTTGGAAAAGCTAAATATATTAGGATTTGGTATGCCATTAATGACATGTGCTTGGATACATGTTAAGGCTAAGTGATTGATCATTATGAACCTAATTTCAAGTAATGAATTATATGCTATGATTTGGTAATATATTTGGATTGAAATAGTGTAATTTAAGTAATGAAATGTAATTATTTACATGTTATTATTTGTTGCTTATGCCTCAATCCCATGCTTTTATCTTATTTAATGCCTTGTTCCTTGCCATATATTTGTGCCATTTCTATTGGACTAAATTGTAAAGTTGGTTAGTTTAGAAATCATGTGATATGGAAAGGTATACTTGTGTTCATGTGATTGTATAAATGTGCCTTTATTTGTTATGTTCCTTACTTGATATGGATCACTTACTATAGGTTAGGAGAGAACATGGGTCTCGATTTAAGGATTCAATGGTTATACTCACCATGCTTGGTTGGTTACAACTCGACACATTGAGAGAGATTCCCTGGATTTATAGGCGTGAGATCGCTAGGTAGTTTTACTTATACTCATGAGTGACATTTGTTCCCTAGGGGAGAAACCATGTATGGATCCATTGGTAAGATGGCTACACTATGCCATGGATGAAACCTGGTCCCCTTTATGTTATACTTGGTATAGACTCATTTTCACCATGTCTTGAGTGATACAAGGAACACCATATGAGTTTCCTTGGATAGACTTGATGACATTAGTTATATTGGATGTTTCATAGAAACCCATGGGATTCTATTTAAATCACCTTGGATGGGCTCATACTCCACCTTTAAATTGATGGTTTGTTTGGTTTCTCTTTTCATATATTATGAAACTATTTTATTTATTATTATTGAGAGTTTACTTGTCTAGGGAAATGGAAAATGAGACCCCAATCCAATGTACAAGCTTGGGGGTTTCCCCTCTTGGGTTTCCTTGTTTACTTTATCCCTTGTATGCATATAATGCCTTTCACAAGTACTCCTTTTAGACATCCAACTTAGGCCGAAGAAAGTGGTATGAATGGGTGTCCATCTAAGAACCCATACCAAGATGCAATCATTTTATTTATTTACTTATCTATATTTATTATATATTAGCACACTACTCTTATAATTACAATACCAAATGGATCGGCCTATACACCATGGTTGTTGGATTAATAATATCTATATATCACACCCTTCTCAAGCTCTATTTGGTACCTGAATAGAATTTATTATCATTGGTATGTAGAAAGTGAAGAATGTGGCTTCTGATGCTAGATTTATTGGATCCCTATGATGGATCCTGGGGATAGAGGATCAATCCTATGCTTGAGATACTGTGTGGCAGTTTTTGTCCCTCTGTTTTCGACGCTTTCACCAGGGCATGCACATCCGTCTGTGGAGGACTAAAGGTGCAGTTTTTTTTGCCCCATATTATCAATTTCCAAATTCAGGCAACATCCATCCCTTTTTTCAGGGACATTTGATCCTTGATCGAAATAGGATGATGAGATGTCGGTTCCTCCTTCCTTGGATTCCTTCTCGGAACTCACCACCTACTCCGGGCCTCTCTTATAGATTTAATACATTATTCGTGAAACACTTCATAGTGCCATATCTTCATGGACACCAGTTAATTACAATGCTTCTATCAGGACATTCCAAGGGGTCCAGTCATGGCAGCAACCTTCGGTCAGGGGAGTAGTCACGTTGGACATCACTGTCATTTCTAGACGCTGGGAAACTGTCGCGTCTGTCTTCTGTCCCTTATTATAGGGCTTCTCGAGGTCATGGAAGCCCAAGGCATCCCACATAAAATGTGGAGAATCATATTACATGGGCATGTATCTATGGTTTTCCTCAAATTACCATGTTTAACACAGGGTATGCCACAATTTTAACGTCCAATGGAGACAAATCAGACTGATCAAAACACATACTGGAGTGGATCAAATGGTTTCAACCCCTGTAGGGAACACCAATATTGGGGACAATGTATGGTTGACTTCCTAGTCACTGTTGAGAGGAATAGGGAATGATATGGCATGATTTACCTAGGATGTGGTGGCCCGGATAAGAATCAATATGGATGATGGGTGGATGAATGAAGTGGATGTGGAATAAAATAGGACCATCGCAAGGGCGATGATGACATTGGGATTGAGCCTCAAAGAGACTTCCTACATATCCCCATGGCAAGGAATCAAATTCAGAATAGTTCATCTTGAAAAAGGCTTACCACTGGTTAGAGTTCCAGCAACTTACCACTGAATGGGGTGACAACGTCTTACCGCTGAAAGAGGCTGACAACAGCATGCCGTTGAAAGAGGCTGGTAACGACTTAACGCTGAATGGAGTGAAAAAGACTTGCTGTTGAATGGGGAAAAAAGTAGAATATAGTTTAACATCATGCAGGATGGGTTTGGACTGACGTGAAGTGGCCGGGACCATTGGTTATTGGGCTTGAACCTTAGGGAGGCTTTCTACGTACCCTGGCTTGGCAAGGATCGAAGTCCACATAGTTCAGGTATGGGGAAGGAGTCGGTGAACCGACTTGAATAAGGACCTGGGGTTCAGGAGGATGTTGGGATTGAACCTAATGGAGGCTTCCTATGTACCTTTCCTTAGAAAAGATCAAAGAACACATAGTTTAGGGTAGTATTTGTGTGCAATGACTTACCACTGATTGGGGAAACAATGGATTTCCTCTGATTGGGGTCCACAGTTTAACATCATGTAGGATGGAGGATAACCATCGAGAATGTGGTCGGAGTGAACGAGTGTTGGTATTGAACCACGTGGAGGATTCCTACGTACCCTACCTTGACAAAGATCAAAGTCCACTTAGTTTAGAAGGGGGCATTTGGGGCTTACACTCTGAGGTGACCCAAGGTGTTGGTGAACCAACATGAAGAGGGTCAGAGCAACCAATGGGTGGTGGAATTGAACCTCGGGGAGGCTTCCTACATACCTTACCTTAGCAAGGATCAAAGACCTCGTAGTTCAGGTTATGGGGGCTTGGTGAACCGATGTGAATATGGTCGGGACCAATGGATGGTGGTTGGATTAAACCTCAGGGAGGCTTTCTACGTACCCTTCCTTGACAAGGATCAAAGACCTCGTAGTTCGGGTGGTGTGGGGCTTATACTCTAGGATGACCAGGGAAGATGTCAAGGTCGGTGCTTGCTATAATCCCACGCAAGTCATGCTCAGTGTGAGAAACAAGAGGTAGCAGAGACCTAACGATCACATCGCAAAAGGTGCATCCAAGGGAGGTGAAGTGCGGCTTATACGTAATCAACAATCGAAAGAGGAAACATGGGCTTATGCATGGTTAGCATCCTGAGAAGTTGGGACTTACTCTAGGATGGAGGCCCGGTGGTGACAAAGCTAAGCGGGAGAGGTATTTGGCACCGAAGAAAGGAGGGGTCCGATGTCCGTCCCCACCTCTCTGGTCCTTGGGACCGAAGAAGAAATGATGAGAATGGATGATGCCTCCTGTAAGAAAAGCTAGGGGATTACACCAGGGTGGTTTCCCCTTTCACACGTAGGATGCATGGGGGGAAGTCACAATTTAACGTCATGTGCTGAGGATGATGGTGCTTGATAGTTTAATGTCCTGTAGCTCAGACGAGGTGGGTTTTATCTGCACCCCTAGGACTTACATAACTGGTGCCCTCTGCACCTTGGTTAAGGGAAGGGACAGGAAACGCTGTGGTGAGGGGGTGTTATGGAACGAACCACTGGGGGGTCCTAGTTAGCGTGGCTATGTGAAGAAGAAATAACCATTAGTGTGCCTGGGTGCTGCTAAGTAGCAGTATTGGTGAATGGGGCTTACACATGGAGGTTGCCCGGGTGCCGCTATGGAGCGAAAATGATGAATGGGGATAACCCAAGGAAGCTTCCCAAGTGCCGCTATGGAGCGGCAATGGTGAATGGGGCGTATGCAAGGATGCTGCCCGTAATGTATTCCCCTTGTCTGGCCATGAGGGCATCCCAACTCACTGGTGGGTTGAGGTATATAATTGGAGCCAACACCTATGCGCAAGTGCATAAGTGGGATAACACCAAGGGGCATTGGAATCAGTCCAAACAAAGGGATATGAAAAGTGTGAATTACAAGCCCGACATTCTGAATGTAATGAGGGTGGTTTGGTGATGGAAGCTAACTATTGACCGTGTTTTAAAAAAACATCCATATCACGTTATCCTGAAATGGGGACAAACCAATGAGGGTAAACTACTGACCATGTTCAAAACACAAGACCTGGCTTGAAGTGTTTTCCAAATTCTTACGGGGTGTTGGCCAAGGATGGTAGGTGAGCCGATGCGGCATGGGACCAGGCCGTCAGGGGGTCCCATAGGACATGAAAGAGGACGAAGATCCAAATTAAGGACACGCAAAGCATGATGTGGAGTGATGGAATGTTTGAACAGATTTTAAAGATCATGAAGGTATTCCACTGTGATCATGGCATAATGCATCTTATGCTTGGAATATAAGAAATATCTTCTTTGGATCAAGAGTCATCCTATAATTGTCACATAGGGTGTACTACAGTTTATAGTCATATAGATATGACTATTGGCATCTCATGCTTAGAGCATAAGGCATCTCTTGTTAGAAGCAAGATGCATCCTATGTTTGGAACATAAGGTGCACTACAGTTTATAGTCATGTAGAGAGGACTATTGGCATCTTATGCTTCGCACATAAGGCATATATTGTTAGGAGCAAGAGGAATCCTATATTTGGAACATAGGGTGAACTACAGTTTATATTCATGTAGAGAGGACTATTGGTATCTTATTCTTGGCACATAAGGCATCTCTTATTATGAGAAGGAGGCATCCTATGTTTGGAACATAGGGTGAACTATAGTTTATATTCATATAGAGAGGACTATTAGGCATAAGATTCCTAGCAATGGCTGGTGTTGGGACTTACGCAAGGGTAGCCATTTCTAGTTTAACCAGACATAGGAGTCAGGTGATGGGGTTTGGATGAGTACTTGAGGAATGGTTCGACTCAAGGAATTAATGAGGAGAATCTCAACTCATGACAGTGGAAACAAACCAAGAGGAATACGTCAACCCAAGGTGTTTCATGGTGTGCAGAGGAGTATCGAAAATCATGGTAGTCCATAGGTGGAAGGTGTGTGCACATTATGGGTAGCACACAAGATTGGACTGCTCGACATTGGTGCATGCAATATTAGGCACCTTGGTATTGTTCCACGCAATATTTAAGTCTTGCGTGCAAGACTAGAAATTCTGGGCACAAGATTGGATATTTTTCTTGCAAGATTGGAAGTTTTTTGCACAAGAATGGAATCTTGCACGCACATGAATTGGGAAGAAAATTTCTCAGGTGGGGATCAAACCACTGCGGGCCCATGAGAAAGCGGATCCTTATGAGACCTGTCACGAAAGATCTCACATGGAGGATCCCATTATTCCACATGGACACGAAAGAGGCAGTCTTACATGCAGCAGATTGGCAGCCGACCTCTCGAGAGCCTTCGATGGGTGGGGGATGCACTTTTATTTATCGGTGAACCCGAGATCTATTGCACGGAGGATTCCGCGCGCGGAAGCGGTTTCGCATGCGAGGGGTGCACATAAAATTCCGTGTACAAGCCTTTTTCTGTGCGACCTACAGTGGGAGCATGCACAAAGGGGAATTTTACATCGCCTTTGGCATGGAAGAATCTTGCATGCATATGCTCTTCTTGTGCGCACCTTCCTTGGATGTTTTTCGGGTAGCTTGGGTAAATGATGACCTCTCATTGGTCACGTAAAAGGTTTGCGCAACATGTTGCATGCAAGATTTTACTATTGTGCACAAGATTCCATACTTTGAGTGTAAAACATCTATACTTTGCTCACAATATTTCACTTCTTGCACACAAAACCATCCTTCTTGCAGGCAATATTTTACTTCTTGCGTGCAAAATCGTACTTTGCCCAAAAATCACCCTAGATGGATATTTCCAGTAGTTTGACTTTGAATGGCCATAAATTTTAATCTGTAACTCCGTTGGGGCCCCACAACTAGTCCAATCAAATCTTGGGAAACAAGATACGCTACAGGGTCATATATGGAAGGATTTGATGAATTATATGGATGTTTTTCTGGTGCAAACACCCTCTTTTTTAGTTTTTGATATCATGTCATATATGCTTGTACCCTTGTTCCCCTACACTCTCATTTTTGTTATAGACATATGACATCATGATTATATTTTCTATCTATTATTGTTATTTAGATTTCACCATTTGTTTACTAATATTAAATATCTTATTATTTTACTTTTAGGTTGTTTGTTTACTTATATGCCTTTTCTATTTGTTATATATTATTTAGCACTGTGATTACATAGATAAATGAGGAAATAGTCTCCTCATGGATACATACTAGGCCCTTAGTGTTAGTTAGAATCCAATGGAATTTAGGGAGATTCTCTTGAGGTCATATGAAAACCATCTTAGGGCATAGTTTAGTGGCACTCAAGTAAAGATTCTACAAAGTGGTATTAGAGAAATTTTTTTTACTTTTTCTTACTATTTTGGTTAGAAGGGAAATTAGGATAATGGAATTTGGAATTTACCCTATGATTAGATGTAGCTAAACCCTGTATAGGGGACAACCAAATTATCTGGGTTGGGAAATTATGTTATTTATTATTCCCTTTATGGTTTATACGATTTCACCATTGGGTGAAAAACTTGTCTTATGGTGTTATTAATATTCATAAGATTGGAATAATGATTTATATTAATTTATCCCAATGATATGAGGTAATATTAAGGCATAAATCATACAAGGAACTATAATAAATGAATTTTCATGCATATTTCCAAGTCATATATACTTCAACATGTATTTAATTTTTTCATGTGATTACTACTATGCCTAGTTGTTATATCTTGCAGTGCTTTATTGTTGTAAATATAGAAATGTGTCAATATAAGATGATGTACTGTGTTATGAATTGGGTCAAGTGAATGCCCAATTTCAATTTATAAGGTGTATGGTCCCTTATAAATTAGAATGGTGATCCAACTAGTTTAATTGTTTAAAAATGGTTATTAAATATTTAAATAAATCAAATAGAGTACCATATTTAAAATGAAATGGCCATATGGTATGACAATGCGAGAACATGACTTTGTACTTACCTTGAAAATGGGATATAGGTCGTGTATCTTGTTATCCTTATGAGTTATTTTTATTATTATCTAAGTATGGCTCTAGGAGAAGGCTGTTAATTGTGTTATTCTCAAAGGAAATCCTTGAACATATCCTACTTATCGTTTCTTTACATCCTTTCACTATCTATTATAAATCATATCTGAGTAGTACCCTTGGAAAATTTAGATTTATGCCACCATGAATTCATCATGTTGTACGCTAAGAGAGTGGAGATGAGTACACTCCAGAGGTGGTGGGACTTGAGCCACCTATTGTACTTCCTGTAGTTCCTCCAAAGGAACCTCTGACTGATGTTCCACAAGGAAATGGTGCTCATTTCAAGAATAGTTTATTCAAATTTATCCAATCTATTTTGGGTTATCCCTTTCCTACCCCTACTATGGTAGAGATGACATGGGACTTTTAACAGCAGCACCCCTACCTTATCAGGGGTTGGCAGTCCTCATGCAGTAGAGTCTTGGTTAGAGGCTATGTTATCTATTTTGACCATGTGGTTATGCCTCTAGAATGGAGGGTCAAAATCACTACCTACATGCTGTTTGACCCCAAAATGCATTTCTGGGATGTCATTTCACTGTCATAGCATTACAGAGATATGGTTTGGGTAGAATTCCAGATGGATTTTTATGATTAATTATTCCTAAAAAGTATGAGGGCAAATCATGATATGGATTTCAATCATCTTTAGTAGGGTTTTATGATAGTGATTGATTATTTTTCTCATTTCACCAAGATTCAGTGTTTTTCTCTTTCTTTGACCAGTGGTGATTTGATAACTGCATGTAGTTTTGAGGATGGGCATGGGAATAATTTCCACTATAAGGTGAAAGTCTTCTGTTTGATGACTATTACAAAGATAATGAACTAGACCTTAATTATAGAGCAGAGTCTTAGAGAAGCTGTCAAATTGTGACAGGGTAGTTATGTTCTGTGGCTGGGCGATAGTTCTTTTGTAGTATAAAGTTCAATTTCGAAGGAGCAAGTGGTGTAGTTCTAGTAATGCAGAACATACTGATATCTCTATAGTATATCACCAGTGTGGTAAGTTAGTCCATAATAAGACTCAATGCATGTTAAATCTTATGGAATGATGAGCTTGCAGCAAGATGGGTCATCTTTAGCACTTATTACATTGTGTTCCTCCAATATATAACAGTAGGGGATCCGTACCGGCACCTCTATCAGGTATATGATCTTTGAATCTACCTCAGACTGGGATTTTTTCTTCTATGGAACAATCAGACTGAGGAAACAGTGGCCAAGGTTGAGGAAGTTATGACCCAGATCTTTAGAGTTAGTATAGTGGATATTCTCAGGCTATTCATGTAGTATCTCAAGGATGTGGTTCATTCCATATATTTTCATTGAAGCAAGTTCTAGAGGATAAGATTCCATGGCCATCTAATATTATAGGTACTATCTTGGTAGCCTCTAATTTAGTTTCTTCCCTTTTTTATATAGGGGCATCACACTCTTTCATATCTGCTACTTGTGTGTAAATTATTTGTATTATAATAAAGAACTTCTATAGAATCATGCCCCTCAATTCACTTCTAGGGGTTAAAACAGAGGGAATACACTAGTTTTAAGAGTTCCCACTTGAGATAGGTGGGTTTCATTTCTTTTGGAGTTTTTCCATCCTTGAGATGATCATCTTTGACATCATTCTCAATATGGACTGGCTTGTTCTTTATCTTTACCAAGTGGATTTCTATCAAAGTAGAGGGTTATTCACATCAATTGATGGCAGCACATATTAAAACAAGGGTGAGTGGGATATCATGGAAGATTGAGATAGGCCTAATTATACTAGGCTAGGATGGGTGATAGCTCAGTTAGCAAGTCTCTTTATGAGCGATCTGGGAGTACAGTAGGCATAATTCCCTCCAGTTGTGTGTTGGTTTAGGATATTATCCCTGCTGATTTCTATGGATTTACTCCTATGAGAGAGGTCAATTTCACTATAGAGATAGTGCTTGGTGAAACACAAATGTCCATTCCTCCTTTTAGGATGAAACCTAAAAAGTTACAAGAACTCGAAAAGCAGTATGAATACTTAGAGGCTAAATGTTTTATCAGACCCAACACATCACCATGGGGTTCACCTATCCTTCTTTCCAAGAAGGAAGATGGTAACCTCAGATTTTACATAGATTACTATTGACTGAACCAGATTATGGTGAATAACTAGTATCCACTACCTCATATAATTGAAATCTTCAACCATCTCTGAGGTTAAACTATTTTCACTAATATCTATTTGAGTTTGGGTTTTGATCAGGTTCATGTGAGACCACTAGACGTACCATGTATAATGTTCCAAATTAGGTACTACTTGTATGAGTACATAGTTATGCCGTTTGGTCTAACGAATGCATCAACATTATTATTGGATTTAATTAATTTGACCTTCCACTTATATCTTTATTAATTCATGGTAGTCTTAATAGAAAATATCTTAGTGTATTCGCTCTCCAAATATGACCATGTAACCCATCTTGAGATCGTGCTGAGTACACTAAGATAACACTAGCTATATGAAAATCTTAGTAAATGAAACTTTTGGATAAAAGAGGTTCAATTCTTGGGTCATATCATACTTGAGGTAGGCATATAGGTTGTCTTAGAGAAGGTGAGCACCATGGATTCTTGGGAGAATCCCAAGAATGTGTTTGACATACACAGATTCTTAGGGATTGTTGGCTATTACATGAAATTTTTAAGGACTTTTACCTATTATAAATGCCTCTTTGTCCTTGAATAAGAAGGTTGTGTAGTTCTTATGATTTTAAGATAATGATATTTCTTTTTAGGAGTTAAAAGGTAGAATCACTTCATCTTTGATTATGATTGTAAATGATCCAATCCAAAGTTATATAGTCTACTATAATGCTTCAAGAATTGGGTTGGGTGCAGTTCTTATGCAAGGTGACTGAGTCATGGAATATGGATCTTATCATCCAAGGCCTCATGAGTTGAAGTATCCTATACAAAACCTCTAGCCAGCTTACTAGTGAATGATTTGTTTTTAGAGGCACTATCTATTAGGAGAGTAATGCTTTGTTTACATGGATCATAAAAGTATCAAATATATCTCCCCTCACCAGGACTTGAACCTAATGCAGTGTAGGTGGGTGGAATGCCTAAAATAATTTGACTTTCTGCTTTCTTATACACCCAGAAAGGGTAATTCCATAAATGTTTCCTTAATCTAGATAATGTAGACACGATTCATTTAGGAATCCAATAGTGAGCGGAAGATGATGAATTTTTTTTCTTAGTTGCATATAAAGGTTCAAGAACAACAAGGGAAACCAGTATTAGTAGCTTTGAAAATGAAATAATCTCTTCTGGAATGGGTTTAGATGCATCTGTTTTCAAATTATAAGGTCCTCATTTTGAAGGATATATTTACAGGGGAGAACCCACCTCCTGGTTGGGTTGTTAATGGCAGTGAGACCCCACTGTACCATGGTTGTGTCTGGGTGCATTTTGATATATAGAAAGTATTTATGAGGGAACCTCAAGAATCTATTTGGGTAGTTCGTCTTTTTTTACCAAATGTATAAATAAATGTGTCATTAGTACTGGTGTCTAAGTATTAAGAGGTAGATATAATGCTTTATCACTCGGTGCTACACCTACCAGCAGGTGTAGGTAGAGCACCAACAACTTGCTAGTCTTCTACAGTCTCTATCCATTTCTTAGTGGAAATAGAATGATGTCACAATATATTTAATGATAGTATTTCTAATATCCTCTTAAGGAATTGATACAATACAGATGATCATTGAAAGGTTGAGAAAAGTATCACACTTTGTACCAATTTGAGAAATTTTCTCTATTGATGAGTTAGGTAAGATTTACATCCAGGAGATAATGTGGCTTCATGGTGTGCCTCATTCTATCATTTTAGACAGAGACACCTAGTTTATATCATGGTTTTGGAAAGGGTTGCAGAAGGTATTAGGTTATCAGGTGATCATGAGTACAACATATCTCCCTAAGACCAATGAGTAGTCGGATTGGTTGATTCAAGTGTTAGAGGATATGTTTTGGGCCTGTATCCTTGACTATTGAGGTTCCAAGGAAAATAATATTCCTATGGTTGATTTTTCCTACAATAACATCTTTCAGTTAACAATTCAGATTATTCCATATGATTCCTTCTATGTTAGATCATTCCATTCACCTTTATGCTGGATTGAGGTTGGTGAGGGAGCTCTACTAGATCCTCATCACATTTAAGAGACTTCAGAGTAAGTCCAACTAATTTAGAAGTATATAGATATAACTTAGTCCAAGAAGAAGTCATACACCAATCATCACCATAGACCTCGGGAGTTCTAGGTGAGACATCAAGTCTTTCTATGTTTATCACCTATATTGTATCATAAAAAAATTAGGAGATAGAGAAATTTATTACCTTGGTATGTCAGGCCCATTGAGATAGTAGAGTAGTTTAGGATGGAAGTCTTTCAGTTTCTATTACCATAGATGTACCATTACATGCATGATGTATTCCATATATCTCAACTTTGGTAGTATCATCCAAACTTGTCTCATTAATTTGATCCTAATGAAATTGAGTTGGAGGCAGATTCATCCTTTGAGGAGAATCCAATTCGTATCATTGATCGTAGTACAAAGGGTCTATGAGGAAAGTTAGTTATCCTGGTCTCGGTGCTATGGTAGCATAGACATGTTCAAGATGAAACCTGGTAGTGGGAGACCAATGTACATGCATAGTGACTGAAGATTTTCTATGAAGGCGTTCTACCACCCTTGGAAGAGAAACTCAAGGATGAGTTGTTTTAAGGAGTGGAGGTAGTAATGTCCAAGATTTATCCAAAAGTACATACCACTTAATTTTTCATTTAATTCCATATAAAGGACCTTGTGTTGATGCATAATAGGTTAAAGGAGGTCCCCAAGTGTTTTTGAGGCTCGTTCGAAGTCTACATCCCCGAAATGGTAGGTCACAAACTGGGCCACAAGGTTAGAGGAAACCGTGCAAACCTATTTACATGATTTCCCTAAACTATATGGTAGTAAACAATGAAGTTCATGGGCTACATAGTTGGTCTAAAATTGTGTGACCCGATCCGTATGGCCATGTGATCACCTATAGTTTTTTGATATTGAGGTCCTACATGGTTGGCACACGTTTTTTCCAACCATGTGGAAAAACTATGCAAACTATCCTATGTAGGAGATAAACCTAAACTAACCTTAATGAAATTGCATTTCCCCCCATATTTTATTCCCATCCCTTTTCTATGGGTTCTCCTCTTCCTCCAAGTGCACGAGCTATCCTCCTAACCTCCATGGGGTTTTGAGATTTCTCCCTCATTTATCCACCTATTCTTTGACTGTTGAATGTTTTGGACTCTTCTCAATAATATCTACCTTTTGAAATATTTAATTTTTATTTTCTCCTCTATCCATTACACTATTTTGGTGTAACATAATTTTTCCATATTTTCATGGTTTTGATAAATCCATAGATTTCTCATATTTTAGGTTGAATCAAGGCTTGTTATCTGGTGAGTGGAGTGATACTACGTCGTGGTAGGATGTATATTCCTTCCCTATTCATTTCATGACTACTCAGATGTCACGCTGTTGTGCCGCTCAATGGACCCTTCGGGAGTGGCCTTTTTCATTCATATAAAATAAATTATAATTTTTTTCTATGTCATATATGACATTACATTGTGGAAAAAACTTTCTGTGGGGTTCTTGATTGATGTTGGCCACACATATGGGTGTTCCCACCTTGGTTTCCCCTTTTTTCCTATAAATTAATTTCTTATTTACTTCTTATGATATGGGTTTTGAATCAATTTTTTTTTGTTATAAATTGAATTATTCTAAGTGGTTATCCTTGAGAGTGAAGTTTGGGTTTTATAAATCACACTTTGTATTTAAATTCTTATGCTTGATGCTTCACATTAAAATTTCACTTTCCTTACATTTAGTTGATTATGAAAGTGTTGAGCTCCTTGCTTTGTGAAATATGTCATTTATTACATTTATGATTATGTTAAGTTCATTATGATTCATTCCACATTATATGTTTATTGTTTTGTGCCATAAGGTAATTCCATGAAATTAAATTCCATGTCTGTCCAAGATAGATAGCTTTGGCTTTAGAATGTAATTGATAACATTTGATTGGATACATGTTAAGGCCATGTTCTTAATGATTATTCCCCTAATTTCAAGGATTTAATCCATGCTATACTTTACATATATTTGTTCTATTGCTATTGGATTAAATTTTAAATCTAGTTAGCTTAGAAATAATAAGGCATAGATATGGATACTCATGGGAATGTTATTTTATAAATATACCTTTCTTTGTTATGTGACGTTCTTAATAGGGATCACTTGCTACGGACAGATGGAGAACATGGGTCTCAATTAAAGGATTCCACGGATGGGCTTTCCGTTCCTAGTTGGTTATTAATCAACACGCTGAGAGTGATGCCTTAGTTTTCTAGGTATGGGATCATTGGGTTTTTTCCCATATACTTGTTAGTGACACTGGTTCTCTAGGGGAGAAACTAGTGATGGATCCATTGGTAAGATGGCTACACCATTTCATAGATGATACCCAGTCCCCTATGTGAGATACTTGGTAGGGACTCAAAGTCACCATGTCTTGAGTGATACAAGGAACACCGTATGGGTTTCTTTGGTCAGACTTAATGACATTGGTTATATTGGAAGTTCCTCTCTAACCCTTGGGATTATATTTAGACCCCATTAGATGATCTCAAATTCCACCTTGGAATTAATGGATTTTAGGTTTTCTCTTCTTATATGTGATGCATATCTTATTATTATTATTATTATTATTATTATTCTTATTATTATTGCGAGTTCACTTTTCTGGTGACATGAAAAATGAGACCCCAATACAAATCAAAAGTTTGGGGCTTTTCCCTATTAAGTTTAATTGTTTACTTTGGCCCATGTATGCCGATTATGCCTTGTATAGGTATTTCTTTCAGACATCCTTCTTAGGCTAAAGTAGGTTGTATGAGACGGGTGTCCATCTAGAAACATGAACTAGGATGTATTCATTTTATTTATTTATTTCCCTTCATTTATTATATATTTACACACTAATATTTTGATTATATCATATAATGGATTGGTCTAGATACCACGACCACCGACATTCTGAGATCTATATCTCACACCACACTCGGGCGATGTTTAGTACCCAAATAGACTTTATGATCACAATTATGGATAAAGGGAAGAATTATTCTTCTGATGATGGATTTACTTACTTCTTTGGAATGAGATTGGGGGATGAGGATCAAGACTATGATCGAGATGTTGTGTAGTAGTTTTTTGCCTTATTTTATAGTTTTTGATAACATGAAGTATATGATTATACCCCTATTCCCATGAACTCTAATTTTTTGAATAGACATATGAAATCATTATTATCTTTTTTTATCTATTGTTGTTATTCATCTCTCTCCTATTTTTTACTTATATTGCATGAATTATTATTTTACTTACACCGTTATCTAATTTCATATAGGATTTCTCTATTTATTATCTATTGTTTACCATTTTTTTTAAAAAGATCAATGAGGGAATAGTCTCCCCACAGATAAATCCTAGTCCCTCACTACTTCTCTCCAACCTCTATCATTCAGGGAGATACACTTGAGTTCATGTGGCCACTGTCTCGGGGCATAGTTCAATGTCACTTAGGGCGGGACACTACAGGGGGAGGGGGAGGTACCCATGACCTCAATTATATTTTAATCTATTTTCCCTTGTTTTATATTTAGGAGTTAAAATTTTATTAATAAATTTATTACTATTTGTTTTTCTTACAAGATAAAAGTGAGATTTTTTTTGAATCATGATTAAAGACCATTATATACAAATAAAAGGTGAATCACTCCATCCCATGGATATTAAAAGTTAGTGAATGACTACCATAAGGTGAATTCTATCTATTACACTTAGTTTCACTATCCACTATTTTATTACCTTATAACTGTATAATACATTCAATTTTTTTACTAATGATATAACTGAATCTAAGTGTGGGGTAGGGGATAAATAATGCATTCATTATTTTTTATTTTTTTTTCATAATTACTATTATTAATTTTCTTTAGTGAGTTTTTTTAGAGGAATTATTATTCTTCTCAGTTTTGAATAATCTATAAGTAATTTTAGTAGTTTTAGTGTGTATTTTTTATACATTATTTGAGATTATTTGAGAACTCTAATAAATTCTTAAAATCCAATTTGATCATGAGGAACTTAGTCCTATAATAAAACCTAAAACTATTAAATGGTTTATGATTTATATTTTTGGGTCATTATTTTTGAGAATTTGAATTATCTTTAACTGGAAATTTCTGTTTAAAAACCACTAGTGACTATCTAAATTTTTAATCCCTTAACCAAGAGAATTTTTAATCCCTTTATTGCATATGCTTCTTTATAAACATGTTTGTGACACCCTTAGTTTTTTAGGAGATAGTTTTTTTCATTTCTTTTATGTCTTGTGTTTTACGCTACACAAAGATAATCTTGTTCTATACACAACACTGGATTATCTTGAATTATACACAACACCATTCTTGGCTTGTGTTATGAAAGATTTATAGTTATTTTGTTGGAATTCATTTCACATAAGATTGAGTATAATTGAGTTTATAAGATAATAAATTCACACTTCATTGATTTTATTAATAAAATATACATGTAATATATTCAATATAATATTTAAAATTCACCTCATTTGTTTTCTAGACATGATATAGGAACAAAATCAATTTTTCAGATAAAAGAAGTATTTTTCCAAAAAATGTAGTTTTGACGCCTTTTGATGGTGAACAATTTTTAAATCTAGTTTTTAATAATTTTATAAGTTACATTTGAAAAAATAAACTTATTATTTGGAATCGGGACATCAAAATTTATTTTGGACAATTTTTTGGAATTTTTCTGATAACTTTCATATTTTAATGAATAATGAAAAATACTGCATTTTAATTCAAAATTCTCTTTTCATCTAATTTTTTATATTGTTATATTATAATTTTAATTAGTTTTAAAGATTAATTATTTTGTTTTTATTTAATCCAAAGTTGTTCATTTGAAGTAATTTCACATTTAAATTGGATATAAACACATGTCAATATTTTGATTGTTTTTGCTTTTTAAAAAACCGTTCTATCGTTCCTTCATCATGATTTATTTTAATTTAATTACTGAAACTTATACATTTCAAATTTGTAAAAATGGATTCCATATTTTTAATTTTTTTCTTCAAAATATGTTAACAGTTTTCTTTTATTTTTTTTGGATATTATGAATAGTAACTACGTTAATTTTTATTTAACGCGGTTAAAGGTAAATACAGAAATTTAGGTAAAAATTAATATGATAAGGACAATAAAATTACCCCAACACATAACAAAACCATATTATATGATAAAACTTATACCCTTAACACCTAAATATTTTAATTGACTCATTTAATGGACTTTAGTCCTTGAGAATGATATAAATATTATTAAAATAGAAGAAAGTGATATGAAAGTGACAAAATGTCACCCTCTTATTTATTATAAGTATACAATTTTTAATATAGTGATAAACCAGATAAAAATTCAATAATAAATAATATTCATAAATATAATGAAATTATCTACATCATGGTAATTTATTTAGAATTTTTAGAGATTAAATAATTATTTTAAAGTCTTATACAATGATGATAGAGAGATTATTTAATTGATAAAAATCAATAAACTAATTTTTATTAAAATTATAATAACAATTAAAAGATGTAAAAACTTGACCGAATCTTATTTTTCATGTTTATCTCAACCATAATCTTCCAAGGGTAGAGTTATTGACCATTTGAAGACTTATAGAAGAGATTATAACACTTAAATTATTTTAATTAAAGTGATATTAAACTTGTCACATTCTTATTTTAATAAGGATTACATTTTTAATAATGGATTTTATAGAAGATATATTTGAATACAAGTGTTATTATAAAATAAATTAGATTTTTATTCATAATATTATTTTATTTTTAATATTTATTCAACAGATAATTGTATTAAATAATTACACAAAAATGATGTTGTAATTATTTTATTAAGGGAAATATCAAATAAATGTTGTTTAAAATATTAAAATAATTCTAATTTGAGATAATTAATATGTCCATTAATTTTATATATTATCTTGACCCCATATTTATTGAATAAAATATTTGGTTCAAGGATAAAATCTTATCTTGATATTTTTAAAAATCCAAGAATTGAATATTTTTAAAATCGACACTATTGTGGTTTTGTCAAAATAATGATTTATAAAATTATTTAAAATTAATAAAACATTTAAAAAAATATATAATAAATATTATATAGTCTAAAATATTTTAAATTATTCATTCATTGTAAAATTGACATCAAATAAGTACAAATTACAATATTTTAATATTGAAATATTTAGTACCTAGTTTGAAATTAAATAGAATAACTAAGTGATAATTAAAATGATATGGTTTAAATTGACATAAAAACGTTTCAAAAATTTATTGGTTGATTAGATTAAAACCATATATCATCCAATATTTGACACTATGAAATTTTAGTGGTTTTTGATTTTTGTTTTATTTTATTATGAATTTATATTTTTGGAGATTCCAAAGGTCCCCCTCAGCTCAATTATAAAAGGGAACCTCCTCCATCATTTATTAACTTCACTTTTGACCTTAAAGTTATGAAAAAACCTTCCCATTTCCATTATAAACTTACCTATTAATATTATAGAGGTTCTGGTCTTCTTAGAAGACCAACTCTAGTGCCTTTAAGAAGAGATTTAGAGGGAGCACATCGAAGAAGAGGTAATATCTTCTATTGATTCTTTCAAATTATTTTTCTTCTAATTCATCTTCATGACTTGTTTCCATTATAATGTATTAAATAAAGTATTAAATATAAACTTATATGATATTATAATTATGGAACCAACATATTGCTACTTCTATCCATCCTACAAAAAATAGAATCACTATGCGTGCGTAAATACGACTTCCCGTCTCCGCACCGTGGTGTAATATGTTTTTCCCCAGCACCTTACTTGGATGGATATAATGATTTAAATGATAAATATATATGATTATTATAAAATTATATTTATTCTTTAAAAACATATATACCAGCCAATTCCATACTTTTTCATAATTATCTGAATAATATCTTTGCTCAGGCGTACTTATTTCCTACCATCTCCACGATGCGATGCGATTAATTCAACAAGATATACATTACATAATGATAACAAAATTGAACATAATGAATAAATATGGTATATAATATGTTAATATCTTTTTATAAATGATATAACTATAACCTAAGAAGAGGAATAAGAACTTAACCGACAAAACATATGTAAGAAAATAAAGTTAACACCTAATGGATGAGTAATAATGTTACTAACAAAAGGATAAAAATATGACCATATATGATATCCTAAAAATGAATATGATTCTGAAATAAGTAAATGAAATTATTTAAATCATTATATAATAGGTTTGGATACATACAAAGGAAATCAGACCTAAGGTAAAGGATAATTTTTCAATCTCATTTTTATATGAGATTGTTTATATGTAAGTATTTACTGGGGTATATTTATCATCCTTGTCCATGTTTTATACATCTGTATTATAAAATATTAATCATATCCTTATACTATTTTTTATATTCAATTTTACCAATTGGTGAATTTAAAAAAAATGGTATAAAATGAATCTTTTGTTACTTTTGTTATGAGATACATTTTAACTTTCTGACAAAAGTATGAGAAAAATGTTTTTTAATTCATATGGAATGAATGGATTGTTACAAGATTTCAAGTTTAATTTTGTATCTCTCATAGAAACATATAGACATGAATCTTACTTTACAATATTTAATGTTTACTTTCACATAAATTCATACCTTTACAAATTGTGTGGCGTTTTGAGAAAAGAATTTTTTTTTTCAAAAAAGAAAGGATATTTTTCCTCAAGAATTAATTTCAAATGTTTTATCAAAATAATTGTCCATCTAAAATGACATTGTTTAAGTTGGGTTATGTTTTTACCCCTATTATTAGTTTAGTTTTATTATGTTTATGATGGAATTATATATATGAATTCTATTTATTTTATATGGATTATGTTGGAATGATGTTTAAGAAACCCGTTTTACTCTTTGAGTTATGCTATGATGAATGATTTATGATTTAGTGTAACACATAATAATGATTTAATTATGTGATGGATAAGACCTTTATCTCCCTCTAATTAATTGAGTAAGGATTTATATCTCATGATATAGACATGACTAGAATGAAAAATAAATCTGGTTCTGTAATACAGGGATGAAACAACATGTAAATCTGGTTCAGTGATACAGGTCTAGAACCACAAGTAAACCCAGTTTAGTAATCGAATTTTTTCCACTATTATAGTCTTGGAAATGAGCCTTGCCTAATAGGGAAATGATTTTATATTCTTATGTGTCTTCCACAATTCAATGTTTTATGCCAATGCTATTTTCTCATGGTTCTTGTTCCTTATTGATTTATGCCTTATTAACTACCAATATTTATTTCATTATTCAAGATTTTGATATTTTTTATATATGTTAAGATTTTAAAAAGTTATGTTCATGTTGTTACATTATTATGTTTATGTTTTTTTTGATATTTTCCATGTTTAACCTTACTGAGAATTTGATCTCTCCCCTTATATGTTTCTTTTCTCTGGATATGAAGAAGGGAATTAAGTAAGATGTGTTAAAAATGATTTCTAGTTATGAAGGAAGACACATGAGATAATGTAGATTTTTTTATGAACCAACTATTTATGTTTCATGGTTTCCAAATACTGTATACTAATATGGTCTTTGGGAGTATTTTTGTGTCATGTATTATGTATTCCTTAAAAATTAATGTAATTTCCATTTACATCAAGATAGGGTCTTTACAGTTGGTTTCAAAGTGAATTTTTAGTCATCCTTTGGAAACTAGGATGCAAATTCTTTAGTGAGATTCTTATAGAAATTTATAAGTTATGCCTAGTGATGTCCCTAAGGATAAGTATAACTACATGTTATAATCCTTGAATCTTGGTAATGATAATTTTTAACCTAGGATTAAACATAAGATTTTAGAGATTGAAAGTACTTCCCATTGAATATTTTGCTTTCCTAGCATGATTTTGTCCTCTCACACTATTCTTTTTGGGTTTTAGATAATGGATAGAACCTGAAGGTACCATGTTAATGATCAATTTAATGAGAAATGGAATGATTTTACTCATGAAAAAATAAATGTTAAGGGATATGGAATGAAAAATCTTATCGCTATACTTACATAAGCTATGAATAATTTTGGACTTCCAAATGAGTAGAGAAGGGAATAACTTTTATTGAGTCATTCATGAGGCAATGTCCACCTTCTTTCAGTGGGTCTTTTGATCCAATTATTGCTGAAAAATGGACATATACCATTGAAACGATATTTTCTATCCTTTAATATTCAGAACATGAAAAATTAATATTGGATGTTTATCATTTAGAAGTCGAAATAGACCAGTGGTGGACTCTAATCAAGAATACGAGACAACAAGATGAAATTGAATCAATTGAATGGGATGATTTCAAGAACATATTTTTTATAAGTATTTTCCTTATATTCATTGAATGAAAATGAAAAATGGTTCCTAGATATTACGAAAAAGGATGATGAATAAGTTGGTACATATGAGGAAAATTTTATAAGACTTGAATGGTATGCTTTTGGCTTTATCATTCAACTTGAAAGTAAAGTTGATCAATTATTTAGTGGCTTAAAACCAACTCTTTGAATGTCTTTAGATATAAGGGAATTTATTAGGTATAAATAGATTTTGTTTTGTGTTATCAAGGTTGAAAATCTCATGGTTTTGATAAGAAGCAGAAGATGGAGTTTAAGGGAAAATCTCAAAACAATAGTGAAAATAAGATGAGTGTTTCCTTATGCTCAAAGTGTAGAATGACGCATGGTGGAGATTTTCTTAAAGGGACTAGTAAGTGTTTTAATTTTGGAAAAGAAGGCCATTGGGTTGTTGAGTGATTAATTAATGGAAAAAATGTAGATAATGATGAGAATTTAGAAAATGCTTCACAGAATGAACCTCCCAGAGTTCAATGCTACAAGTGAAATGAAATGGGGAATTATTCTAACCAATGCCCCAATCCAAGGGTTATCTATGATGATTAATGTCAAAAACCTCTTAAGTAAAAAAACAAAGGAAAATCACATGCAATCACTATTGGAGATGTTTAGTATGAAAACAAAGTGGTGGAATAATTGGGTGTTTATATAATGGGATCCCAGAATAATGTTGTAGAATCACTTTTATATTATTTTGGAATATTGGAATATCTATGTAGTGGTCCACTGAGGTTTTACACATGTATTTGAAAGTATATATTTAATTAAACCAGTACCCATGAAAAGTGATTAAGGTAATAAGGTGATTTTTTTGGAAAACACATGATTAATGGAAGGGTAACCCTTAATATGAGCGTGATATTGAGTTAATGATATTAGGATATAGATATGTTGGATATGAATAAGTAAATTAGACGATATTAGTTACATTGGAACTGATTATGGATTTATTGACATGTGGGTTATGGTAACGTGGATGAAGTTTACAACCTTTTGGACTTAAGAATAAGAAAATGTGCATTTTTCAATATGGATGTATGATAATTCAAGTTATTTTCAAGAGAATACACAATGAAGGTGTTCACAAGTTTGGAATATAACCAAAAATAGTTACCTTATGATATATGAGGTATAAATGTTAAGCTGAGTTAGTAAACCTTTTTATATATTTTTTTTTCTAGCTTTCAAAAGGATTGTAAGATCATCAATTTTTGGAAAGTTTAAGCTAAACATTGGATGAAGTTTGTTAGAATAAAGTATTATATCACTTTAGGTGGACTCATAAATATTTGATTACTTATACTAAATTTTTTATTTTGATAATGATAAATGGAATAAAATATATTTCTATTTATGGATATCATGATCTACTAATGCTTCAGGAAGGAAAAATTCAACTTCATTTCTTAGAATAATAGATGAAGTGGAAATTCATCAAGGCACAATGAAAGGATGAGATTATTCTTAATCAAGTTATTATTTATTCCCATTATTCAAATATAGGTAATTGATCTTAAAACCAAAAAAGTTACCCTCATACCTTCATTTATAATGAATCAAATGACCCCTTAAATCATAACATATTTATGGATTTCTGATTGTTAACTTTCTCCTAACCTGGTTCTATATCACTCTCCATCAGAACATGATGGTTATATCTCTCTTCCATATCCATGTTTTCACCTTACACCTATGTTATTCGATTTGGAAACATAATTATGAGTGAATTTGGGAAACCATTATGTTTCTGAAAATATTTTTTAAAAGGAAGTTTTAGTATCCATATTTTCTAATGTGAGTTTCTATAAAAGAACTTTTTAAGTACTAACTGTTTTATAACCCCGATGAATTTCGAGGGTGATATTAATTTTATGGGGGGGGGGGTAGAATGTGACACATAGATATTTTTATGAGATATTTTTTTAATTTATTTGATGTCTTGTTTTGTACAGAACACCAAGATAATCTTACACTATACGCCACACTATGCTTGGGTTGTGTTACACAAAATTTCTACTTATTTTTATAAAATTCATTTCATGCATGACTGAGTTTAATTTAGTTTATAAAATAATAAAATCACTCTTTATTGATTTTATTAATGATATATATATGTAATATATTCAATATAATGTTTAAAATTAATGTTAAATGTTTTCTAGATATGATTTAGGAAAAAATAAAATTTTCAGATAGAAGAATTATTGTTTAAAAAAATGTAGTTTTTCCGCCTTTTGATGGTGAAACATTTTAAATAATTTTTGTTTACATTTTTATAATTTCCATTTGAACAAATAAACTTATTATTTTTAATAGGAAAAAAATTATTTTAAAATTATTTTGCTATTTTTCTCATAACTTTCATATTTTAAGGAATAGTAAAAAATACTGCATTTTAATTCAAAAATTCCTTTTCATGTAATTTATTTAAATTATTATATTATCCTTTTAATTAGTTTTGAAGTATAATTAGATTAAGTTTTATCATTTAATCTAATGTTGGTCCTTGTAAGTAATTTCACATTGAATTTTGATATAAACACATGTCAATCTTTTGATGGGTTTTACTTTTTTAAAACCTATTTTCTTTTTCCCTCAACAAGATTAATTTTAATTTAATTAATGAAGCTCCCAAGTTTCAAATTTTTAAAAATTTATTCCTTTTAGATACTTTGAATAGTAAATATGATAATTTTTATTTAATGTTGTTAAAGGTAAATTGTGTAATTTAAGTAACAAATTTGTATGGCAAGGATAATAAAATTACCCTAACACCAACCAAAACCCTATTTTATGAGTAACCATCGACCCTTAATTAATACATAAGGATAAAAAATAACTCATTTAATGGGATTGTTAACATGAATATGATATACATATTTTTAAAATAAAAGAAAGTGACATGAAAGTGACAAAATGTATGCCTCTTATTTCTTATATGTATAATAATTTTAATATTGTTATAAACATGATAAAACATAGATAATAAATAGTATATATAAATAAAATAAAATTATATACATTATGGTAATTTATTTATAATTTTAAGATAATAAATAATTACCTTAAATTCTTATACAATGATGTTGCAGAAATTATTTAATTGTTGAAAAATCAATAAACTGGTTTTTTATTAAAGTGACAATAACCATTAAAAGGCACAAAAACTTGACCAAATATTATTGGTCAAGTGTATATAGACCATAATAAAAAAAGGGTCGATTTATTGACCATTTTAAGACTTATATAAGAGGATATGGCTGCTGCTCCCGCTCCCGCTTCGGCTCCCGCTCCTGCTCCGGCTCCGGCCCCTGTTCCTATTCCGGCTTCGTCTTTGGCTCCGACGCCTGCTCTTCGGCTTCCAAGAGAGGTTGGCGTGGTTGAGGGTTCTGAGAAGGCCTCCTACAAGGCTGTTCTATGTGGCTCTCCTTCGTCGGTGGCCGTTGCCAGCCCTTCCTCCATGCCTCCGGTGGTCCATCCTCATTTGGCTCCTATCCAGGTTGAATGCTGGCCCCCCAGGCAGGTGGACGGGTTTCCGTTGGTGGATCTCTCCGCTCATGAGCTCCGTGAGGCTGATTCTCTTCTTGAACTCTCTTTGGTGGCCCGTTTCGGTTGCAGCAAGCCCTCGCTGAACTTTTTCTGGGGTGTGGTGAACTCTTGGGGTCTCTCTCGTCCGTCGACAGTCTCAAAGATTTCCAGAGTGGCCTTCAGCATCCATCTTGGTTCCAGACTTGACTTTGTGAGGGCTTGGTCCAATGCTAGCAGAAGGTGTGGCGACTGGTACTTCTCCCTTTCGCGCTGGTCCTGGGACTGTCATTTTGGCCACGAGTCCTCCTCGGAGGCAGTTTGGATCTCCTTCCCAGGCCTTCCGCTGCCTTTCCAAAACCCCTCCATCCTGCAGTCCCTGGGGAACTCCCTTGGTTACTTTCTCTGCATGGACGAGATGACTCAGTCCCTCTTGTCTACGGGCAACCCCCGCATCTGTGTTGAACTTGACCTGGCCAAGTAGCTGCCCTCCATGGTTATTTTACAGGCTAGCGATAGTTTTTCATGGAGACAAAAGGTCATATTTCACCACACCTTGAAGTTCTGCGCCCTTTGTGGGCTGCATGGACACCGGGATTCAACTTGTAGGAGGAGGAAGGACGCTGCTAGCTCATCCCGGCAGGCTCCCTAGTCGGGTCCGGGTCAGGCATCGCCCGGTCGAGGGCAGGTGGGGTCCCTGGTTCGGCCCGTTACGATTTCAAATTTGAATTCTTCCTGGAGGGACGATGCGCCAGAAGAGGTTTTCATGGGGGTATGGTCTCCGGTGTCGGATAGGTTGTCGGCCCCTCCTGAGCCTCACAATCTCATTACCTGGTCGCCCTGTCCTATTGCCGAGATCTCCCCTCGACAGGATCGAAGAGCAGTGTTCAAGTATGAATTTTTCCTAGATCTTCTGGGGAGTCCTCCCAGGTATCTCTCCCCTTCGACCCCTTCTTTCTGCATCTCAACCCAGATTTCCCCAGAGTTCCTCCGAAAATCTCTTGTGAGTATCCTCACTCTGGATGTGGAGGGGTTGGCCAAGAAGAACCTACCCTCGTATGGCCTGGAGAAAGAGCTGGCGCTCGCTCGTCGCTCCCCGCAACGTCACCTGCTGCCTTCCTCTTCTAAGGGAGATGCAGGTTCGTTTTTTGATGTTGTTGCTAAAGGTAAATGGAAAGCTCCGATGGAGGAGGATTTTTACCCTTTCAAAAAGGTGGTTCTTACTCCCAAATCTGCGCCCCTCGAGGCAGTGTTTTCAGGTCCTGTCACCTGCTCCAAACTCAAAGATTCTGGACGTTTTGCGCCTGCTCTACTCTCTTTGTCCTCCCCGTCTAGAGCCTGGAAGGGCCTACCTTGATGCTACCCATCCTCATCTGGAATGCACGGGGCTTAGGGGATAAAGCCAAACATGCTTTCCTAGCCTCTGAGGCCAGGATTTTTCATGCTCAAGTTGTGGTGATCCTGGAACCCAAATAGGTACATAGTAAAGGCGCTACTCTTACAAGGAAAATGGGTTTCTCCAACTTCTTCCATGGCAGCGATGAGAACTACCACATCTGAATTGGATAGAAGAGCCACATTTCTGTTGAGATTTTGAGTCTCTCTTCCCAATGTATCAATGCTAAGATCTCTGCAGCAAGTCACGATTTGGTGTTCTCCTTCGTTTATGTGGCCACTGAGTTTTTTAAGAGGAGGGAAATTTGGCATTGTCTGGGAAACTTTCAAACAGGGCCTCTCCCTTGGTTCGTGGGAGGTGATTTCAATTCTATTGCGGACGTCTCTAAGAAAAAGGGGGGAGTCAGATATAATTCTGGTGGCATGGATGATTTTAATGACTTCATGAGGAGCGCTGGGCTTTTGGACCTTGGATTCTATGGACCCATGTTCACCTGGTGCAACCAATGCAAGGGCGTAGATCACATTTGGTGCCGGTTAGACCGTTGCCTCTCCAACCTTCTTGGGTTGGACACTTTTCCAAAGACAACAGTCACTCATCTTCAGCGGGTGTTATCTGATCATAACCTGATCCTGATCAACATCAAGAGGGAGGAGGCTGCGAATTACCTCTTCTCCTACTCGACTGCATGGCATGGGGACGACTCTTTTCTAAATGCTATCAGGATTTCCTAGTCTAAAGATGAAGATTCCAGATCGTGGGGTGTCCTGGTGAACCGCCTCAGGCGTCTCAAAATGGATTTTCAAAGATGGGTGAGCACCAGACCTGATGTTGCCTAGGGTATCAACAACCTCAGGTTGGAGGTCGACAGGTTGGAGGAATCCCTCCAAAACTATTGGGATGAGAATTTGTTCATCGCTCTGTGTGACAAGCAGAATAACCTGTCTGAGAGGATTCTTTCTCTGGAGAGAGATTTCCAACAGAGATCATGGGTTAGATGGCTGAAGGAAGGGGATAGAAACAATTCTTTTTCCATGATTTCATTAAAGAGAGGAAACGCTCAAGGATGAACCTGATAATGGAGAACGGGGGATACACTTCGGACGTAAACACTATGGGGAAGATGACTCTGGACTATTTCGAAAACACCCTTGCAGGGGAGAATGTCTCTTCCTTCATGAGGGGAAATCAAGACACTGAGGATTTCTTCAACCATATCCCTTCAACGGTTAATCAGGTGGACAACTTCGCTCTTTCCTCCATCCCCTCGGCCGAGGAGATCCGGGTGGCTGTCAGAAGTATGACCCAGGACAGTGCGCCAGGTCCCGATGGCTTCCCGGCCAGCTTCTTTAGCTTCGCTTGGGGGATTGTCAGCCAGCTTGTTGTGGAGTCGATCCAGGACTTCTTCCTCGGTGGCCCTCTCATTAGGGGCATTTCAGCCTCCAGACTGGTCCTCATTCCAAAGATCAAAAATCCCACCCTTGTGAGCCAGTACAGGCCAATCTGCCTTTGCAACGTTGCTTATAAAATTCTATCATCTATCCTTGTCAGAAGGCTCGACAAAGTTATTCCTCGCCAGGTCTCAATGGAGCAGCATAGTTTCATCAAGGGAAGGAGCATTAAAGGGGCGGTGGGCATCACTAATGAATTGGTGCAGGACATTAACAGAAAACCGGTTGGTCACAATGTCATCTTCCAAGTCGACATGAACAAGGCTTATGATATGTTGGAATGGAGTTTCATCATCCGGGTCATGAGGAATTTTCGGTTCTGTGAGGTCTTTTGCGATATCTGCTTCAGATGCTATTCATCACCGTGGCTCTCCATTGACTTTATGGGCAAAACTTTTGGCTTCTTTAAGACTGTCTGTGGTGTTCGCCAAGGGGACCCCTTGTATCCTTTCTTCTTTGTTCTTTCCCAGGATGTGCTCTCAAGAAATTTGAAATATGGGATGGATTCAGACCTCATGCTTCCTTTTTGTGGAAGGAATAGTGATACCATTTCCCATCTTATGTTTGCTGATGATATTATAATCTTTATCAACGGCAGGAAAAGGTCGTTGAAGGCTCTCATGGACACCTTAACCACCTACGACAGATGGAGCGGGCAGAGTGTCAACCCTACTAAAAGCCATTTGTTCACTTCAGACAAATGCCTGGCCCCAAGGAACAAGGAGATACAAAAAATCCTTGGTTGTTGTAGGATGACGTTTCCCATTTCTTATCTCAGGGTGCCGATCTCCTATGGCCGTGTCAAGAAGGTGCACTTCTCTGCGACCCTTGATAGCATTCTGAAAAAAATCTACAACTGGAAGAACAAGCTTCTCTCCTTCGGTGGACGGATTACGCTGATCAACAACATCCTCACGTCCATCCCCATGCACGTCTTCTCGGTGATCCACCCTACTAAGGGTACTGTGGATAGAATGGAAATTATCCTCAATTCTTATCTGTGGGACGCCAAGGAGGAGGGAAGGTCCCACTGGGCCTTCTGGAAGTGCCTCGCCAGACCAGTGGAGGCAGGAGGAGTGGGCCTCCGTGATATTCAGGGTACTATTCAAAGCCTCCAGGCTCGACTCGCTTGGGAATTTATCACCGAGGATTCGTTGTGGGCGAAATTTTTTAGAGAACGGTACCCGGGGCTAGAAGCACAGGGCCTCTATAGGTCCACACGGCTGACAAGGTGCATGTTCTCCTTTATGGACACGTTATCAGGTCATGTGAGATGGATCATCGGTGCTGGGAAGATTAGTTTTTGGGACACCAATTGGTCCGGGGAACCCTTGGGATACCCGACTGCCCTTCTCCGGATATCACCTTCAGTAGTGCATGCGAAGAGTTCGGCTTGATCAATACCGCTTTGAACACCAATCAGATGTCTATGTTCGAAAATATTGTAATGAGTGAGGAACCCGATAGGTGTTGCTTCTCGGCTACTAGCTCTGTCAGGTTCACCGCGCAAGGCTTCAGAAGCATCGTTCTACCAGGAAGCACCTCCAACTCTTGGGCTCCAGCACTCTGGTGCAATGAAATACCGATCAGAATGAATTTTTTACTATGGAGAATCAGGAACAGGGCGCTTCCTACGGAGGACAACATCCAGCACCGGGGCGTGGCTTTGGCCTCTATATGTTCCTGCTGCACTACTCACAGGTGCGAGTCGGCGAAGCATCTCTTCTTTCAAAGTCATTGGACGCTTCACCTCTGGTCACTGTTCACGCATAATCCATGCAGAAATGATGGAGAGTCTTCTCTCCAGGAATATATGGAGTGCTGGTTTTCTGGATCGGGATCTTCTGTCCAGGAGCGGACGGTTAGAATGATCATCCTTGTGGCCTTGTGCTGGGTGCTTTGGGAGGCTTGCAATCAAGCTAGGAGGGGAGAACATCGTTTGCTGTTGTTCCTCCAGGATAGTCTCAAATCCCACATCTTTGAGCTTGCTTCCCAGATCAAAGGTGGTTCAACGTCAACTGCCATCAACAACCTGCTCAATCGCCCCTGTTTTCTGAGAAAAGGTACTGGTCAGTGGGTTAAATGGCGCCCGCCAACTATGGGACTCAAACTCAATGTTGATGGTTCATGCATGGGGGGAATCATGAGAGGGGGAGGGGTCCTGCGAGATACATCAATCTCGGTTTTCCTCGCCTTTAGTGCCTTTTATGGGCCAGGAAATTCTCTGAGTGTGGAGGTCCATGCACTGGCCTCGGGTCTGTTGGTGTGTAGAAGGAAGAAGTTGACAGCGTCCGAAATAGAGACAGACTCAAAAACCCTTGCGAAGATCATGAATGGGACTAGTGGGGTTCCTTGGGAGCTCACTTACATCATTAGAAAGTGCAAGATCGGAACCTCACATGGGAAGATTGTTCATCACAGTTGGAGGGAGGCTAACTTCGCGGCAGACTCCCTTGCCCGCTTGGGTAGGCAGGATGTGCCTCTCATTATTTATGACTCACTTTCTTCCCTCCCCCCAGAATGTGATTCTTTTGTGCTGGGGGATGCCCTTGGACTCCACCATTTCCGAACCCCTTGAGGGGTGTTGTCTCCCTTGCCCTTTCCTTTTTGAATAAAAAAAATACATTAAGAAGACTTATATAAGAAATTATGACACTTATATTATTTTATTTAAAGTGATGTTAAACTTGTCATATTCATGTTTTAATAAGTACAACATTTTTAATAATGGATTTTATAGAATATATATTCGACTAAAAGTATTATTATAAAATATAATAGATTTATATTAATAATAGTATTTTATTTTGAATTTCTATTTAAAAAATAATTTTATTAAATAATTACAGAAAAGTGATGTTGTAATTATTTTATTAAGGAAAATATCCAATAAATGTTATAAAAAATACTAAATTAAATATTATTTTAGATGATTAATTTTTAAAATGAATTTTATAGATTACCTTGACCCCATAATTGTATAATAAAATATTTCATTCAAGGATAATAGATTATCTTTATATATTTAAAAATCAAATAATTGAATATTGTCAAAATCGGCACTATTGTTGTTTTATCAAAACAATGTTTTATTAAATTATTTAAAAACCATAAATCATTTTTAAAAATATAAAATAAATTTTATATGGTCTAAAATGTTATAAAGTATTCATTTATGGTCAAATATACATCAAATAAATAAAAATTACACTATTTTAATATTGAAATATTTGTTACCCTAGTTAGAAATTAAATAGAATAACTAAGTAACAATTAAAATGATAAGGTTTAAATTGACATAAAAACTTCTCAAAAATTTATTGGTTGATGATATAAAAATTTTATATCTTATAATATTATAAACTATGACATTTTTTAGGTTTTTTATGTTGTTTTATTTTATTATAAATTAATATTTTGAGAGATTCCAAAGGTGCCCCTCACATCAAATATAAAAGGAAACCTCCTCCCTCAATTTTTTCACCTCACTTTGATCCTTAAATCACTGAAAAACCTCACCCATTTCCCTTATAAACTTCCTTAGTAATATTATTGTGGTTTTTTTCTTCTAAAAAGACCAACTCTAGTTCTGTTAAGAGGAGATTTATATAGAGCACATCGAAGAGGAGGTTATCTCCTCTACCGATTATTTAAAATTATTTCTTGTTCTACTTCATCATCATGATTTTCTACATTATAAAGTAATAACATTAGTATAACCTATATAATTATATGTTATTATAATTATGGAACAACTATATTCCACCTTCTATTCATCCTATGAAAAATGAAATCACCACGTTTGCATACGTATGACTTACCATCTCAACGTTGTGGTGTAATATGTTTTCACCACCACCTTACGTGGATGGATTTAAAGATGGAAATAATAACTATATATTATTATTATAACATGATATATATTCTTTAAAAATATATATACCATCCACTTCCATACCATTTCCCAATTATCGAAATGATATCGTCACTCATGCATTCATACAACCTACCGTCTCCACGATGTGGTGAGATTTATTATACAAGATATATATTAAAGAATGATTATATAATTGTAAAGAAAGAATAAATATGGTATATATTATGTTAATATCATATTTAAATTATATAACTATAACTTAATAACAGGAACAAGAACTTATCTGACAAAACATGCGTAAGAAAATAAAGAAGTTAATACTCAATGGACGTGTAATAATATTACTAATAAAAAGATGGTAATATGATCATATATGATATAATAAAAATTAAAATTACTCTTAAATAAGTAAGTGAAATTATTTAAATAATTATAAAGCATGTTTAGATACATAAAAAGGAAATCAGACCTAAAGTAAGGGATAATTTCACAATCTCATTTTTATCTCAGATTGTTTATACGTAAGTATTTATTGGGGTATATTTATCATCCATGTCTATGTTTTATAAAAATTTATTATAAAAAATTCCTAATATCTTTTTACTATGGTTTATATTCAATTTTACCCATTTCTTAATTTTTATGAAATTGTATGAATGGAATCTTTTGTTTCTTTTGTTACGAGGTACTTTTTGACTTCCCAAAAAAAGTAGAAGAAATATGTCTTATTTTAACTCATACAACATGAATTTATTGTTATGATTTCATAATGCCTTATTTACAGGAATATTAATTTATAATATTTAAAGCCTATTTTTGAATAATTTTTTTTAAATTTCATTGAATTTTTGAGAAAAGAAAATGTTTTCTAACAAGAAAATATATTTTTTATCAAGAATTAATTTCAAGTGTTTTATCAAAATTATTTTCCATATAAGATGAAATTATTTAAGTATGGATATGTTTCAATCCATATTATTAATATGGTTTGATTGTGTTTATTATATGAACTCCATTGTTTTATATGGATTATGACAAAATGATATTTAAGAAACCCATTTTATTCTTTAGGTTATGCTATGATGAATGATTTATGTTTTTGTGTAACATGTAAGAATTATTTAATTATTAGATTTGTGGGACCTATATCTCCCTCTAATGCATTGGGAAAAGATTTGTAACTCATGAGATAAACAGGAATGGAACGATAAGAAAATTTGGTTCAGTAATACTGGGCTGGAATGACAAGTAAATTCAGTTAAGTGATATTGGGATAAAATGAAAAGTAAACCTAGTTTAGTATTGTAATTTTTCCACTATGATAGTCTATTCAATAAGCCTTGTCTAATATGTAAATGATTTTATATGCTTATATGTTTTCCATAATTCCATGTTTTATTCCAATGTTATTTTCTCATGGCTCTTATTCCTTTACGATTTATGCCTTATGAACTATCAAGATTTATTTCATGACTCAATATTTTGATATTTTTTATATATGGTATGATTTAAAAAAGTTATGTTCATGTTTTTACAATATTATGTTTTTTTGGTTTATATTTTTCCTGTTTACCCTTATTGAGCATTTGAGCTCACCCCTTTTATGTTTCTTTTCCACCAGATATGAAGAAGGGTATTATGTAAGATGTGTCAAAAAGTAGTTCTAGTTATGAATAAAAACACATGAGATAATGTAGATGTTTTATTAACACATTGTTTATGTTTTACATTCTCCAAATACACTAAACTAATATAGTCTTTGGTTGTATTTTTGTGTCATGTATTAAGTATTCCAAAAAAGTAATGTAATGTCAATGTACGTCAAGATAGGTTATTTACAATGATATTGAGAGTCTTAGATCATGTTGATAAACTAGAAAATTCCTTGATTCTATTTGAATCCATAAGGTTAAAGTGAGATACATTTATGATAGAGGCCATCATTCAAATGAATATCCATTTATATAATTAACCTCTATTTTGGGACTCCTTGTAATTTAATCCTTCTTAAGATTTAGATATATTGAAATACCTATTAGTCAAGTCACATTACAAGCTATAACTATCCATTTCTAGCCATCACCCCTGGGCATTATTCTAATATTTTCATCAAGTTTCGGGGAGAGGGTTCATTGTAGTTATTGGGAAATATTCATTGTTATGGGTTGAGTGAGATGGTACATACATCTTAAATGGCCAGTGAGTTCACAATCTATATTATAACATTTCCTTACACATGTTTCTCTATTCATCTATAAATAAAAATTTATATGAAAAAAACCACAATTTTGTATAGAAAAAATAAACAAAAAAAATAAAAAATGGAAAAAGAGTAATTTTACTCTTTATTATTCATTAATTGGATATTATCAATAGAAAATAAATTATGGGGAAGTGATTTTGTGACTGGTACACTCCTACAATATTTGAGTGAGGAGTTTTATTATGTACATTTAATGAATTTTTAAATTCTTTATACATAAGAGATTAAAGGATCCTCTTCTAGATTGTATTTTTAAATATAAAATCCTTCCAAGACTTGAACTATAGAATAACCCATTGGATGTCCTATTGAGTAGTGTACCAGTTTACAAAGTTAGAGAACTTAAGACCTCAAAAAATCATATGGTAAGATTATATGAAATATATAAAATGAGAATAAATCCACTTTTATATGTTCTTGGAGTAAAGAGGAAAAATTTCAATGTGAGGTAGGTCATGAAATGGTTTTTAATGGATATTAAAATTTGGACTTCATGTGTATATGATAATTTCATGTGTTTAGAATTAAAAAAATATATTGAGCATGATAAATTTTTTAGTGAAATGAATTGAAAAAGTTTTCTCACTCTTTTCTTAGTAGTTAGAATTTTGTTTGAGCATGTCATTTCTTATTCATTGATAAATCTTTCTAATGAATAATAAATTGTAAAATATATTTGTATTGTTTTGAAGTGATATATATGGATAATAAAACCATTATGTATCTTTGTTGCTTCTAGTTTTTCTAGCTTTAAAATTTCCTTTTTAAATATGTTGATAAATAAAGTTGTTTTACAAAATTGAATTATTACTTTAGTTTTTGTACATGTTTTTGTTGAGATATTTATTATTTTATAATTAAAAGAATTTTTTTATTAAATCATGCATCAATTAATATATTTAAAATAATTTTTACTAAATTTGTGTTGATATTTTGACACTATAGTGATCATACCTTCTTGATCTATTTTGAATGAGATTTTTTGATGAAGTTTGAATTAATATTTTGGGTTTTAGTGGTTGTTTTTTTGGAATACATTTTGTATTTTCTAAAAATTGAATGAAGTATTCTTTATTTTATAATTAATTTAAATGATATATATATCATGTTAAATTTTTAAACTGGTTTTACCAATGCACCTATATTCTTCTTGAGGTTCATTTTCACCATGTTATATGGGTTGGATGTTTAAATAAATGGTTTCAAGTTTTTATTGATACATATTCATCCAGGGATTTTGGGAAGTGATTTATTTCTAATAGTATTGAACTATGATTCATTCAAATAGTTTAGGGTGTTTTTAAATTAGAATATAAAATCATTCAAGATTAGAATTTGAGTATAATTTTTCTTCTTCTTAAATATGAACTGTATGTTTAATTTTTTTATATTAGTTGAAATATTGAATTTCCTAAATCATGAACTTGGTTTAAGAATTATATAATATTAAAATATATTCTTTATTGATTTTTATCACCTTTTAGAAGTTAATTATTATTAATTGTCTAGGAGTGCAATATTATAGTGTGACAAAGTTATAAAATGATATTTTATTGACTCTTTTTATAATTTATAGTTTTAAACCCTAATATAATATAAAATACAAAAAACTAATAAAATTATTATGATTACATGTGTATTTTAGTAAATATTTTTTTTAATAGACAATGGAATTAATTTTGTTAAACATGTTATGAAATTAAATTTTTTAATGCCTTAGTTTGTAATTGATTTAATCATTTTTATCACTTTAATTATTGAGTTTCAGGCCAATTTCACTTTGAATCCACCAAAAACCCCAAATCCTCTCTTTTTTCTACACCTATTTTCCCCAAGTTATCCTACAACTATTTTTGTAACAACTCAATACATCAATGAATTCATATCATTTCAGGACAAAGGAATGAAAAATAAGGTATAGTGAATTATTCTCCATTTAGGAGCTCCAACTAAATAGCTCCAAGAACTGTCATTTCTTATATTTCTCCCCATACTTCCACTTTTATATATGATTGTATGTTTAATGAATGATTTAACCCCATAAAATTAAGTCTCACACTTTTAATTCATGAATCCCTAGTGATTTATCTCATTAAAATTATCACTAAGCTCATTTCCCATGTTTCCACATGGATACTTGTTATTTTTCATTACCTTACTCATGTAACTTGAAAAAACCCCTCTTAATAGAATGTAATCTCCCTAACTGGATTCCTTATAAATATTTTAGATTCCTCTGAAAAATTTAATGACCTATTGTTTAATGGATCTAGATCCTTTATATTTAAATTTTATTTTGGAAATTATGGATTTTCACATTTTTAACCCCATTGTAGAACCTTTATATATCCTTTGTGAAGCTCAAGATCAACCTTTACACAACATGGTTCTTTGTTGATACCCTTTCATAAGATTCTTAAATGTCGATATACCTTGATGATAGTGTCTAGAGTTACCTTTACACATCCTTTGGGAGCATGGTACTACCTTTATATCACTTCTATGGGAAATGGATGCCCTTATATAGCCTTTAGGAAGTGTTGTGGTACCCTTATACAGTCTTTGTGAATAATAGATATAACATTTATATATCCATTTAAAATATATCTTTACCCTCACATAGTTTCATTGATACCTTTATGAAAGTTCTTCTATAATTACACACTTATTGTTCCTCCTTGACATGAGTTAGGATATGGTGAATCACATGGAATCTGATTCAAACCTACAAAGGTTGAACCATCTAATCCTACCACAAGCTATACCTTTTATAAATTTCACTTCTTCGATCATCTCGTTCCTCAATATTATCTATAGGATCTTAATAATAATAGATCATTAATTTCTTGAAGTTAATTCTTTGGTAATTTTGGGTTCATTTATCTTATAGAATCAAGGTAAAAAATTGGATAACTAGATGACCCACTCATCTTCAAATTGATCATTTATATGGGAAAAAATCAATGAAAATATGTTTCTATATGATTATAATTTCATATTCCACTGTCTTTGACATTATATTCAATCTGTTTATATTTTTCATTAAGATTTTATTTATCATAAATTCAGTTTTTCCACTAAAATTCAATATTTGAAATGATCATCTTCTGCCTTTAGCCTCATTTTCCTCAACATATGTATTCTTCTTCTATATTTACCTAGATCATTAATTCTGGACTTAAATCAGTTTTAGTAGTCAACACATTGTTTTATTCGAAGATCCCAATAGAAACTGGCTGCTTCGACCTCGGTTGAGCTCGTGAAGATTTGAGAAAGTGTGAGTGAAGTCTCACAGACTATCCAAAATTCATATGAAAAAATATTGGCTAGAATTTTTTTATAGAATGCTGTAATTCATAAAAAAAATTAAATCAACTCTTATGAAAATTATTTACAAATTCACATGTAATGAAAATATTTGTGAAACTAATAAAATATTTTAATGATAGGAATATTCATATGAAAATGGAAGACTTAGGAAAAAAATAAGTCATTCAGGATTGATATATAGTTATATGAAATGAATCTATAAATATTATAAAAAACAAGACTTATCTAAATCAAGGTTCTTTAACAATTTCTATGTTTTATAGATTTAAAACCTTATATTTTATTCCATAAAAAGATATTCTATGATAAATCATGTAACTTTTAACATTTAAATTACAAACTTATGATTCAATAAAATTGATTGAAGAATATATTTCAATGATTAATCCATCAAAATAAAAAAATGAATCCTAATATATAATAAAATCAACCCAACAATCCTTTAATTAATCTATCACTAAAAACACACAATTTTATCAAGATATTCAAAGAATAAAAATTCCCACATAGATTTACCAATATTAAAAAAATCTCATTAAAGTACTATTCTACATGAAAAACTCAATTAATTATAAAAAATGGATGTGAAAAACATGTATCAAATCAATCCACGTCAAATTATCCAACACTTAAAGCATTCCTTTTCCTAATATAATAAATTGATCAATTTTAATGAAAGTAAATTAATCTAAAAAATGAATGATTTTTATTACCAAGAAGGAAGTGGTTTTCAAAAATTCCTCTTGCATGGACTCTTTTAAGAAAGTATGGATGATTAATTTTTTCAAAAAAAAATATCTGAAAATTGGTTTCAGTATTTTAATTTTTTTTGAATCTGATGAATTTTAAGTGATTTAAAACAAAATTAGTTTTGAATTTAAATGATATTTGAAACATCATTTTTTCTCTAAAGTGAACAAGTTGATATAGTTAGTGCATATAATAATTAGATAAAATTGGTGGATGAGTGAGTTTAATAATTAAAATCAAGAATAATTAACTCAACCACCGGTTTTAGATTAAAATATAAAAATATCACATGGATTAAGAGTGAATTTCGTAGAATATTTTAATTCTAGGTTTATGAGTTTGAAATCCAATAAAAAATTTCAGAACTGGTTAAGTTTATAAATAATAATTCCAAATTTTGAATAAAATAAATATTTTTTAAGAGAGAAATGAAAATGATATTACTAGATCGGATCCATGAGGAAATAGAAATGATTAATCAATCAATGTAGTAAACAAACAACAAATCCAAGAAATATTTACTATAATTGAAGATAAAAACTATATCTTAGAAGACAATAAATTTTGATAAACTTTAGGGTATTTTTGAAGTGTACTGAATTGAAGTATTGTTAATCATAGTTGAAGACCCCTCCCCCATGCTTAAAACCCAAAATTTTCACCATTTTTAATTCTATTGTAAGAGAAACATGTGAAAAAATTAGTTCAAACATAATTTTGAACAGTTGTTCTATGATATGTTCATGGGTTAGAATTAGTTCATAGAGAAAGTTTCAATAATTCCAATGAATTTTTCCCAATTTTTTTTAAATTGAACATACTTTTTCTTAATGAATAGAAGATAAATATTTTTAATAAAGCTCAAAAATAGAATTTTTATGTAGATATTATAATAAGTAACAACATTTTAACATTTATTTCAACATAAATTCCTGTAAGATAATTTCATCTATGTGAGTTCCATCGAGTCACCTGAAACCAAACAGTTCTAAATAATTTCCAAATTTATGACAAAAACTATGAAGTGAGGATATCAAGATTATATTTAGTATAAACACCAAAATTGAGTTAGGTTCTGAGTAAATGGAATTTAAGTCCATTGGCGATTTCCAAATCAAAGCTTTTATAATCAAGTGAGCATTCACTGTGCTTAAAAAAACTCATATGTATAATTTTCAAGACCACACCTCAACCTAATGAACCTAGATGAATTTGATTTTCGATTATTTAGATGACTAAAAGTGATGTTCTAAGGCAAAAGAAAGGCACCATTATGTTGAAGAAAGATACTAATGATGTTCGAGATTGATTTATGAAAATATGTAATGTCCCATACCCAATTTCCATAGAAAGTTACCAGATATTGGTTGTCCACATCACCCCAAGATAATCTACCCAAATTCCCTAA
This sequence comes from Viscum album, assembly GCA_963277665.1. Lineage (NCBI taxonomy): Eukaryota > Viridiplantae > Streptophyta > Magnoliopsida > Santalales > Viscaceae > Viscum > Viscum album. Next base: position 371,843,539 of record OY728137.1, read on the forward strand.
GGCTGTGACTAGTAGTGAGGGACTAGGTGTGTCAGTGGGGGGACTATTTCCTCATCACCAGAGTGTATCACAATTCATATATAATATCATATAAGTAGCGGAAGTAGTAAATCAATCAGACTAAATATAAACAAAAAACAAAGTAATATATAAATAATACCAAAAGACATATCATATACAAAATATGATTATTATACAAGTCATATGTCTCTAAAATACAACAAAAATAGGTATACTTGGTTGGTATACAATACATGTAACAAAAGTAAAAAAATCCAAAAGTATCTCAACTAATATCATGAGCCCTATCTTGGTCCTATGATCCTATGATCCAAAGTAGAAATCAAGAACCTATATTAGGGTTCTTGAACTTGTACATACTTGTAATCATATAATATGTTTGAGTACCATTTTGTGGTTTGAACATGGTGTGATATATAATCCCATTAAGCAACCACCCAAGGTATAGTGCCATCCAGTCAGTGAGTACATAACATTCACAGTGTGCAGGTGAAAATATAGTTCCATACATTGGGTAATTCCTCTCATGTGGCCTCAATTACCATGAATATTATTCCATGACTCTATCCCCCTGCATAAGAACAACTCCTCGACTGATACCTAATTCATTATAGTAAATAGTGTAACTCCTTCATGACTCTAGAAGAATTAGTATCAACACTAAAGTTAATCTCCCTTTCAACTATTAAAAGACTTTCTCATAGGTATATAACCATAAAAACATCACATCATCATTATTAAATAACATGAGCTATGATTCTAGGCATGAGGAGTTCTATAGGAAATGCCTATAATATCTAAATATCCATAAGAAACTCCATAACCCAAATAAATTCTTGGGTTGATCCTAGGAAACTATATCCTTAACATTCTCTTGGTCAATTAACACTCTTTTATTTGAGATGATGTGACCTAGGAAGTGGATATGATCCATCTATACATAAAACTTTATGTTATAATCATATAATTAATTCTCTCTTAGTGTATTAAAAAATATCTCATGGTGATTAAAATGTTCATGTTGATTGTGTGAATAAACTAAGATATCATCCATGAAAACCACCCCAAATGAATCTAGATAAAGATGGAAAACTCAGTTCATATGTTCCACTAAGATTGATGACTCATTTGTGAGACTTAACGACATAACCAAATACTCATATAGACCATACCATGTATGAAAGGTTGTGTGAGGTATGAACGATTATCTAACATGCACATGATGATATCTGGATCTCAAATAAATATTTGAGAATACCCAAGCTCCTCAGAGATGGCCAAAGAAATCATCTATCCATGGTAAAGAATATCAGTTGTTAACTATCATTTGGTTCAATTTTCGATAATCCATTCATAGCCTGAGGGTACTGCCCACATTTTTAACAGAAAGGATCAAAAAACTCCTCAGATAAGTACTTGGTCGAATAAATACATTTTGCTTTAAATACTCTAGCTGCCTCTTGTGCTCCTGAAACTCCATCATAGCCATCCTCTAAGGAGTATTGGTTACTGGTGCCTCTCTTAGAACTAGCTCTATAAAGAACTCCAAATCTCTCACTGGAGGTAATATTAAAAATTCATCTAAAAAAATGTCCCTGAAACGATCAACCTCTGGAGGTAGATCTGTCTAATGTATCCCCTCATCATCCAGATATAATCTTTCAATTTAGGCTATCATCTCATGTAGCATATGATTTTTAGGCCTATCTTGGCTCACATGGACATCCCATTAAACCTTGTGAATAAAATTTCCTCCCTCAGGTGATGTGAAGGTCACTCTGCTATGATATAAATCAATTAAATCTTGAAAGAAATCCAACCATTACATCTAGAGAATGATGTAAAAACATACCATCTCAAGGAAAAAGAGGTCTCATACAAAGTGAAACCTATCAATATTAAGGGATAACCACCTAAACTAACATATATTCTCCATTATAATCCCCAACAGAGTAACAAGTTTCATAATTCCATCAAAACAAAGAAACTTTATCCCATAGATCCCTACAAAGGGAACATATATAAATCCATGAGAACCCAATACATCAAAAAGAGTAGATGCTAAATTAGAGGGTACTAGATTAATACCTATCACTATAGAAAGTCTGAGATCATTTCCCTGAAGGGTCTATTTCATAGTGTATATCTGGCTTAAGCTGAGACCCTGTGATACTTTCTGGATACCCTAAGTAGATCCACTCTGTTTTCACTACAAAACTGGGATCTGACTTCCCTGACCACGACCACCACCTCAGCCTAATCGGCTATCTGTACTCTGTCTCCCAACCTGATGAGAAACTACTAACACTTCTCCTGAATGTGGATTCGACGCAAACCCTTTCTTAGTGGATGCTGGGAGAAACGTTCTAGAGAGGCGCTGTAGGTGGACCATATTGTTGTAGTATTAGCACTTAACTAGACCCCTTGTACACTATGGGCTCCTATGTCCTAGTCTGCCGCATTGGTAGCACCAAAATCATCTACCTAAGTATTTTATCTAGATACTAATATCACTATTTGGAATCTCTTTATGATTATTCCTACTATTGATTGATGCAGTTCCCGATCTTGATGCAAAACCACCCTAGCTCACATCCTCGACCTCTATCAGGTTCCACTGTATGATAAGTGCAAGATTCAATATTCTATAAATCGTAGTCAACCAGAAGAAATATACATATTATTGGATTTAATAAAGGATTCCATCCTCATATAACCTAGATTTAGATAAATTTCCACCCATTAGAATAGGTTCGAAGTGTTGCAGTTCAATAAAATGGGTTGAGTAATCCATGATTGATAACACACCCTACTCCAGGGGTACAAACTCCAAAACTCTATCATCTATCAAAATCAGGGGATGGAATTAATTATAGAAGGACATATTAAAATCACTCCAAGAATATTCCTAATGATGATATGTCTGATTAATGAAAACCCACCATCTCTTGGTGGAATAATGCTGAATATACGTAGTGAGATTTTCCCTATGCTCAGGAGGAATCTCTAGATGCTCAAGGATTGTTAGAATTCCATCTAGCCATTAATCCATAACCTATGGTCCTCCATCAACTGAAAATATTTTTAGTTGCTACTGTTGGAACTCATTAACCAACTCTTCCATATTTGGGGTAGGTTGTGATGCTCCGTAAACGGTCTTCATGAACTACATAAAACCCCCATGGAACTATGCCTCAACACCAGTGTTCAACACCACTACTAGTTCCGCATCTGGCACTAAAGGAGGATTCAATTGTAGCCCTTGGCCTATAACCTCTGGATTGTGGTCATCACCACCCTCTTGGTGTACGAATGGAGGTCATCATTGTAGATTCCTTTACAATTACAAACAGACACCTCAAATCAAGATCATTATCAATGTTTACAGCTCAAAAGTGCAGATATTGAAATACGATAGGTACAATCCCTACTATGTAAGAAGAACACCCCTCTACCTATTCCTTGAGTAATGTATGGGCATCGTCCATATCATATTGAACCAATATATACTACCTACTGCTCACTATTAAGGTTGGGTCTGGTTCAGGTTATCTGCTATAATAAATTTTAGTTTCCATTTCATTTCAAATTTATTTCCCATTATACAATTGATTTAAAATTTATGACAATCTATTTTAGAAGTCTAGGCTATTGGTTCATCGAATTCTGATTCATAAGGGCCCATATACCTCATGAACAAAAATAGGGCATCCACCTAATTCAGGCCATAAGGCATTCTAGAATACCCATCACAGTAGTAGGTATATCTACCCTAGCACCAATCACAACATCATGAAATAAGTAATTCATCCTATATGGCATGGAATAAATCATGGAATGTGAAATCTAACAAATTCATTTATGTTTCATGAGATGGAATACCCTCATATCATCGGGTTGCAACACAGTAGAACCCATAATTGTATCAGAAATAATATGATAATTCAAATGCATCACCCAATGGTGGAATAAAATCAAATATAATAGTCAAAATATAGAGAAATATAAATTTCATTTGAGGAAATTTGTATTTTTTTTATATGTAGGTGATCTATACCCAGACACAACTCATTACCAATTTCCATTTCCTTCTTATCGTTTTCTATTGTCTCAAAATATTGAATCAAACTAGAAAAGAGTGCTCTGATAAAAAATTTTAATATCCCAAACCTAGATTCCATTAGAAGTTCCTTGAGCCTAGTTGGCACCATGGCCTCAAGCGCATCTCTCCAAATTATAGAGGCTACTCACTATCTATGAGGTCCTAGGTGGGTTAGTGGGTAGACTATTCCCTCATCACTAGAGTGTAGCATAACATAAATATAATACCAGATAAGTAATAGGAGTAGTAAATCAATCAGAATGACGATAAATGAACAAAATATGAATATATAAATCATACCAAAAGACATCTCATATACAAAAAATGATGATGATATAATGCATACGTCTCTATAAAAAATCCAAAATAGGTATACATGAAAGGTGTATAATATAAGCAACAAAAGTAAAAAAGGCCAAAAGTATCCAAGAAAGAATCACAAGCCTCACATCAGTCATGTGATCCTTTGGTCATATAAATAAATCAAGAACCTGTACCAGAGAACCTGCCCTTATCCATACGTATAATCATATAGTTTGTTTAGGTTCCTATCGGTGGCCTGAACAGGGTGTGATATATAATCCTAGTAGCAACCACCCAAGGTCTAGTTCCATCTAGTTAGTGAGTATATAATAGTTTCAATGTGTGGTCAGAAATATAATATGTTAAGGAAGTACTGAAAGTAAAAATCCCATAAATTCCAGATTCTCATTTCACAATATAGTCATTTAATCCATTTCATTTGGACAGTAAGTCTCTGAATTAACAATCAGGTGTGTGTCATTTATAAACATGGTCATTTAATTATTCTATTCATTTAATCAAATTCCGAAGACCTATAATGTATCCCAACATCCCCTGTCTAAATATTTAAATAAAGGATTCCAAAACTATCCAACCCTAAAGTGTGAAACTAGACTGAATCCAAGCATATGATTCAGCTTTATAGACATGTCATATAAACCATTTTATTCTTTAATAAATTTATAACCGAAGCCTATATTTAGAATTCCAAATTTAGATCCAAGTACCTCTATAAGTATAATATAAACCAATAAACCTTAATCCCATCCATGGAGATCCTTACAAGAACCCAGGTATGACTCTAGGTGTAGTATAACATCTCTGCCATTTGAGTCTGCCCTTAGTGGTCCACTAAGGGAGCCCATGTATCACCAATGGCATAAATGATCAAATTACCTCTGATTCCATCCTTGTTATTCATAATTTGGAATCCATGTATCACTCGACATATAATAGTCACCCCCATGAGTCTATCCTTAGAAGTCCTTATCAGGAGTCCAAATATTAATTGGGAATAAGAAAGTTAGAAGCCAATTGAGTCCATCCATGACATTTGTATATGAATCCTTGTGTCACCTAAGGCATATAATCATTTAATAAATTCCATTGAAACATGTCAAGGTCATCATATTTCATTTCAAATCAATCCCACCTTAATAGGTGACTCATGGAATTGGCCATGATTATAATAATTGCTTCTTAACTACTCATGCAGTCATATTATTATAATAATAATTTCATACTTAATTTAACTAATAAAAGGCATGTGTCTAGGGGCATGGAATCCATCCCCTCTTATTTATCAATTTCATTTACAATTGATATCAAAATTCAAATACAATTAAAACCATCAATTAACAATTCAATTATAATTATCAATTTAAGATTCAATATCCGGTGACATTGAGAAGAAAGGCACACCCTAAGGTATCCAAATACAAGCCACCTATAGCGACCCTGCTTTTTCTTACATGAATATTACATAATTCTAAAGATAAAAAACAAAATAGTGTTACAAAACTAGGATCTAAAGGTGTAGTGTATTTTTAAAATTAGGACCATACATAAAATTTACATAATAAGACATAAACATTTATTTAATTACTTCTTCTCCAACTTCTTACTGGCCTTCACATTCCCCTTTGTACAAGTAATCACCTAAGGATATACATCAATGAAAGGGGTGAGTTAAAACCACAATAAGAGTATAGATAAGAAAATGAACCAATATAACATGGGTGATAATAAAAATAATCATAACATCATAATCATGATAGGAAACATTAGATAAATTCATGGAATGTTGAAATGCATAAAAATTAAACATCATGTCGTAGTGGTCAAATACCACACTTAGTTGTGAATAAATCTAGCATCATGTTCACACATATTTTAAATTTTCTCCTGTCATACATCAAATTACGAAATAAATTGAGGAAATTAAATTATACATGTACCCATCACATCTTAACATTTACATCTTCTATATAATTCTGGGTGCACCCATCACATCAAAACATTTACATAATCATGCATGCCACATAGAGCATATTTCAATATTGGAAATAAAATAACCTTTAGAAATAAATGGGTTTAATTTCATAAAAAATAAATTCATGAATAAACTTTTGGGTTCCCTAAAGAAATAGGTAATAACATATATGGTATAAGAATTATCAATCTTTAGTGGAGAGGAAATAATCTCATGAGAGGATGTGTTTTTTTGGAAGGAAGAGTTATTTTAGAAAAATCATTGAATTCTTCATAAAACCTGATCTAAAACATGTATGTCCCAAAAAATAAAAGGGATAGAAAAATGGTATTTAAGACAAATTAAAGGAACATCCATTCTTAAAATGGAGTGAAAGATGGAAAACCCAAAGAAAGAGAGTTGGGTTCGAAAATCCCCTTACCTAATGTCAGAATTCTTTCTTCAATTTAATACCCTGGATATTCATATTAAATTCATTAATTAAAAAATCCATTACATTTTATACATTAATTTTATTATTTATATTTTTATTAAGTTCATTTATAGTCTTTTAAATGAGTTATATAGTTTAATTTCATGGTTTGAGAGTGTTCATTTTCTTGGTTTTTATGACCGGTTTCATTCTATATGAGTATGGAAGTTCATGTAAAATTGGAATAGTTATACTGAATTGAAATTATATGTTATTGATGAAAATAAATAATATTAAATTATCGTATATATCATTTTAATATGGTATTAGAATGAATCATTAGATAAATAGTTAATGAAAATGATTTAATTTATTTGGTGGATTTTACGACCATTAGGAGAATATATATTTTTATTTAACACCATGTTTATAAATTAGTTATAGAAAATAATATAAATTATAATATTAATAATTAAATATTATTTAACCATAATAAAATTTTTATGACTAGACTTGAAGGTAGTAGTGAAAAATGTAAACACATCATCTACAGTGGCGGAAAATTGACAGACCCCAAACGATATTTTCATTTTTAGAATAAAAGGGAGAGAGAAGAGATTTGAAGACAAAATATTCCATAAAAATAATAAAATTACAATATATAAAATATAATGGAGTTATCATTCCACTTGGATAAGTTTATGTGAGGATATGATAAAAAATAAATGAAAATGAAAAAAGATAAAAGAAAAAGAAAGAAGATTTTACCTCTTGAATTTCTCATCCATGAGATCCTATTTAGGGAAAAGGGTTTGGTATTTTAATGATAAAAAGGGATTATAGATGTGTATAATGGGATTGTTATGGGTATTGGGTATATATTGGACAAGTCTCAAAGCTTTAAATCTGTGAGGAGAAGATGTGGTGAGGCATTGTATTTATTGGGGAGGAGAGGGGTGTTTTCTCATCATTTTATTCATTAGTTTATTATTTTGGATCATGACTATGAATATTTTGAGAATTATCCCTAAATTTATTAAAATAATGAAGTATAGTTATAGATTTTTGTGCTTACATTAGTCCTGATGTTTTAATTCATGTATTTGGATTATAATTTAAATACCGTAAATTACTGTATTTCGCTATTCAACAAAAATTCATCTATTGTAGAAAAATTCCAGAAATTAACCACAACCATTTATCATCTTGTATAATTAAAACATTAACTACATTTTATGACAATAATTTTCAAAATATGATAAATTTAAGTTTTAAATAAAATAACCATTTACTCCAAAAATACATATTTTAAAATTATAATAAATTACATACCACTTTAAAAAATTAATTAAAGTATCATAAAATTATACTATAATAATAAGATAACAAAATAATAATTTATGAGTCTATTGTACAGAAATAAATTTTATTTTAAATAATTATATTAATTCTAAAATTGTAAATAAAAATTTATGATTTATAAAAATACTGACACTTAATTAGGTTTTTTATAATATTTATTTACTTATACCATGATATAACTATGTCACATTCTCATTTATAAGATTACTAAATTTTATTTATATTTTAAAAGATGAGGTTACTATTCTATTGGTATTTGTATGATTTATATAGGTCATATAACTATTTCCAAGGTTAAGTTACTATTCTATAGTTACTGGTTCCTTAACTTCTTGAAATACCTATAATTTCATTAATTATTCATTTATAAAGTTTTTATTATATTCTATATGAAATTTTATGTGATTTATATTATATGAAATAATTATAAGAAAGGAGTTTCCATTGATAAAATTTTTTGGTCATTACATTCTTCCCCCAATAAAATTTTGCCTCCAAATTTCATTTTACATTCTATGTTGAAAACAGGTGAGGGTACTTCTCTTTCATCACTTCCTCTGGTTCCCATTTTACCTCTTTGTACTTATGGTTTAGCCATAAGGCTTTGACCAGGTGAGTAGTCTTGTTTCGTAGAACTTTATCTCTTTGTTCCAAGATCTTTATTAGATTCTTCTCATAAGTGAGATCACTTTCCAACTATACCACCTCTTGATTTAGTACATGTGAGAGATCTGGTGTGTACTTCATCAAGAGATATATATGGAATACATCATGTACTTGAGTCCTAGTAGAAGGAAGATCCAATCAATAGTCCAAAACTCTGACTCAATAAATAATCATGAATGGGCCAATGTTCTTGAGACTTAAATTTCTATTCTTCCAAAATATCATAATCCTCTTCCATGGAGATATTCAAAGGAATACCATGTCTCTATAGTTAAACTCCATGTCCTACTGATGATTTTTTGCATAGATTTTCTGTTGACTTTGTGCTGTCATGATGTGCTACAGAATGGTTTTCACCTTTTCCTCTATTTCTTTGACCATTTTGGGTCCTAGAAGCTTACAATCACTAACTTCATCTGAAAACTTTGGTGTTATGCATATTTTCTAATAAAGGGAATCATATAGATTAATTTGGATGCTTGAGTGGAAACTATTATTTTAAGAAAACTCAGATAGAAGCAGATGTTGGTCCCATTATCCTTTGAAGTCCATATAAGATGTTCTCAACATGTCTTATAGTGTCTGAATAGTCCTCTGAGGTTGGAAATAAATTTCGGGTTTATAAACCATACTAATGATTGTCTTAGTGTTTAGATCATGTTAGAGAATTTTCCAAAACTCAAAAGTGAATCTTGGGTCTCGATCAGATGCAATTGATAGTGTTACTCCATAAAGCCTTACCATATATCTAATTTATATCTATAAAAGCTGATCTAGTCATAATTCCTCTTGACTTGAGATAAAGTGAGCTATATTGGTAAGATTATCGACAAAAAAACATATAACATTATTTCATATATATGTATTTGGAGGTCCAGTGACAAAGTCCATCGTGTTGTTTTCCCATTTCTAGTTTTTTGGGGGTAATGATTGCATCACCCCTTAGACTTTTTCCTTTCATCCTTCACATGTTGATATACAAGGAACTCTGATATATATTTAGTGATCTTCTTCTTCATATTCTCCCACCATTAGTTCTTTCAGAGATCTTGATACATCTTTGTTCTCCCTAAGTGAATATAGAAGTTTAAGCTATCTACATCATTCAGAATATCATTATTTATCTCTGGATTAGATGACACACATAATTGTGACCCAAATATCATGACTCCTTCCTCATATAATTTGAACTCCCAATATTTACCCTCTCTCATGGATTCAACCTTCTTCTGATTTTCCATATAATTTCTTTGATAATTCTTTATTTTCTCTATGAGGGATGGTTGAGAAATAATGTGATAAAGGATTAGTGATGTTCCTTCCTTATGATTCCCATGTCTATAGTTTTGAAAAGTAAAAAGATTGGATAATTCTCAATTCTCATCATGGATAATGTTGCATGATCCTTTCTACTTTGAGAATCCACCACTTCATTCAATTTTCTAGGATGGTAGTGGATTGAATAGTTATAAAACTTGATGAGATCTAATAATATTAACTAGAACATATTATCCTCCTTTGGAGTGAATATATATTTGAGGCTCTTTTGGTCCTTATATATTTCATACTTCTCCCCATAGAGATAATACTGTCATATTTTCAATGCGAAGATCAAAAATTCCAAATCTAGATAATGCATGTGATGTTTTTACTAATGAATTTTCAACCATCTTGAGGCATATGACATAAATTTATCATTTTTACTTAGTAAAAACCCTAATCCATTCTTTGAATAATCACTGTATACCACAAAGAGTTCCCTACTATTTAGAAGTGTGAGTAATGGTTCAATGATAAGAATTTTTTAAATCTTTGAATCAATATTCACATTCACTAGTCCATACAAAATTTTATCTCTTCCAAGTCAGATTGGTTAGTGGTTTTGGCTATTGTGAGAAGTTTTTCTAAAATCACCATTAATAACTAGCTAGACCAAGGAAACTACATATATCTGTTACAAATGTTTTCATGGATCAATCTTTCATTGCCTTTGTCTTAGAAGGGACAATATATATTCCTTTCATGGTGATAACATTCCCCATGATTGAAACTTCCTCTACCCAGAAATCACATTTACTTTACTTTTCACATAGCTTCTCTCTTACCAAAGTCTTTAGCACAATATTCAAATGCTCCTCATGTTTATCATTTCTCTTTGAGTATATTATAATATCATCAATAAATACTACCAAAAAGTTGTAGAGGTAATATATAAATACACTATTCATTAAGTCGATGAATATTTCTGGATCATTAGCAAGTCCAAAAATCATAACTATTTACTCATAGTGTCTGTACCTCATTCAAAAGGCAGTTTTAAGAATTTCTTCCTTAATTACCTTTAATTGGTGATATCCCAACTGAAGGTCCATATTAGAGAAATAATTGGCCCCACACAGTTGATCGAACAAGTCATCTATCCATTGAAGGTGATACTTGTTCTTTATAATGTTTTTTTGAGCTAATGATAATCAATGCAGAGGCACATTGATCCACCCTTATTCTTGATAAAGTGGAATGGTGCACCCTGTGGTGAGGCACTTGAGTGTAAAAAACCTTTTTCTAGATTTTATTATAATAACTTATTTAGTTCTTAAAACTCAATAGTTTCCATTCTATAAGTTTTATTTGATATAGATAGAGATCCATGAATAATGGATAAGTCAACCTCTCAGTTAGGAAGAAGACCATACAATTATTTAGGGAACACGTCTGTGTAGTCCCTTACAATGGGCATGTATTCAATCATGATTCTCTCCTTTGTCTCAATAATTTGAGCTAGATATGATTTCTCATAAGGCAATAATATCCACCCTTTAGATGATGGATTTTTAAAAGATTCATCCTTCTCATTACACTTGTATAGAATTAGAGGATGCCTTAGGATGAAAAAAGTGATCTCCCTCTCCCAACAGTTGATGTTGTATTTTTATAAATATAGACAATCCATTCCCAATATAACATCAAACTCCACTAAAGTAAGTAAGATAATATAATGTGGGAGGTTTAGTCCATAAAAAATAATAGGGTAGTAGATATATACTTTATATGTAACAATTTACCTATTTAATGTTATCACAGATAACATAACATCCATATTTTTTGGTGGTGTCAGAATTGTTCTACTAAACTTTCAATATATGAAATAATGTGTAAAAGCAGAATCAAATAGTTTGTTCACAATTCTTGAATGAATAACTAGTGTACCTATCACCACATAATTTTTGGGATTGACCTCACCTGTAGAGATAGAATAAAGTTTCCCTTGCTCTTTTTTCTTTAGTGGATGATAACACTGATTACCCTCAAGGGCTTAAGGTTTAGTGAGTTGGATTTTATAGTGTGTTTTTTCCCTAAAATTGAAGAATTGAACCACGAGGGTGATCTCCTTTCCTCCACAACATTTTCTTACTTCCTCATAACTGTTCAAAATTCATGAGTGTGGTGGCTTTCTCTTCCACACTTATAATATTTAATCATCCCTTTGAGGAAGTTCCCATGATGCTTCTTCCCTAATTTTTTACAAGTTGGTGGTTGATCTTTCTTTACACATTTGTCATTATATCCTCCATCTTGAAAATCCATCTTTTGTTTCTTATCACCATAGACATGGGAAAATTCTACAAACTCCATCTCCACTTTGAGAACACATCGAATGACTTATTCATAACTCCCGAATTCTTGAATTACTAGAGCATATTGAAGGTGTGGTTTTAAACCACTAAAGAATCTATCAATTTTTTTTATCATTGTTGATAAAATAGCCAATTCATACCTTGAAAGTCATGTAAAAGTTTCATCATAGGTCTTTACTGATTCACCTTGCTTTTACTTTAGGCCTATTAATCCTCAATACATCTTTGTATGAAGAGTTTTAGGGAAATACTTATTAATAAACATTATCATAAAGTATTCCCACTTCAACTATTCAATTTCAACTTTTGGATTGGTGTTCTTAATCAATGAACACCATTGGTCAGCCTATCTATCTAGAAGATCAATGTCCAGATTCAACTTATCCACCTTAGAAAAATGATATAAGGAAAATATCTTCTCCATTGAGTTGACCCACTATTCCGTGACTAAGGTATTAGAAGATGCACTAAATGTTGGTGATTGTTTTTTTATAAAATACTCGATATCTAGTTGCTCAATCTTAGGTGAAGAAGGAAATTAAAAATTATTGAAGTTATTGTTAATATCTTGAGAATAAAAGGTAATAATCCCCATGAAAATTTTAACTCCACCTCCCAAGGCATTAGGTATGTTGTTTAGGAAATCATTGCATTGTCCCACGTATGAGTTGTTGGCCTTGTGTCTCCTGGTTCCCACCATTTTCTAAAATGGAATAGGTTAGAATAGAACATAAGTAAAAAATTCATGAATAAAAATATATTAATTTTTAAAATTAACTCTAAAGGAATATCTTGTGGGATCCCTATGTTTAACATTTTTCTAAAGAAAATATTCTTGGGTGGTTACATATAATCTCATACTAAGGGTTTTACCTGTTTTTCTATAATAGTAAATCCCAAATTAACTAAACAGTGCTCAGATACAAACTATAGAGACCCTAATTTTCCATACATGACTATTACATAATTTTAAATATAAACAACATTATAGTGTTACAAACCCTAGATATAAAGGTTTAGTTTATTTGGAAAATCAAGACCATACATAATATATAAATAATAAAAAATAAACATTTATTTAATTCATTATTCTATAACATCTTATTTCCCTCTACATTATTCTTAGTATAAGTAATCACCTGAGGATATACATAAATGAAATGGGTGGGATAAAATACTAGTAAAAGTATAGATAAGAATATGAATCAATATAACATAGGTGAGAATAATCATCATCATAACATCATAATCACGAGAAGAAATGTTAAGCAATGGAATGGAATGTAGAAATACCTAAAAATGAAACATCATGTCTTAATGGTCAAATAACACACATAGTTGTGAAAAAACTACAATAATTGTAAGAACCCAGACCTTCTTTTCATGTATGAGTTTTATTTTCTGGTGTTTTTGAGAAAAACATGAGAATCTAGAAATTTAAGGAGTACACACCATGTACTTTGGAGTACACATCGTGTAACCAGTTGTCGCGGGTGACCGTGTACTAATCATGTAATGGATGAGTATATGTCCATGTGGGGTGACCTGGAGACTGTCGAAAGCAGGGCCCAATAAAGACATATACACGATGTGTACTTTTAAAAGACACGACATGTAATTTTCTTTTTATGTGTTTTATCGGATTGGGGTCACGTCTTGTTTACAAAAAACCCTTCTTCATGATATGTCTCATCCAGGAGTGACTGAAGTTGTCTAATATTCTCTGATCCACCAACCCACCATCCGTTCTCTGAATCGACTGCTGTCAATTGTGTTGGAATCACCACGGCAAGTTCTTCCTTCTTCTAGAGCCTCATCTCTTGATTTCTCCTCTCTTGTGAGATATTCTTGAATATGTGTCTTAGACATTTTTTTGTAGATCTATGACATTATAGGTTGATTCAAAGGCTGGGATTCAACTATATCGATTGTACAACGTCAGGGAAGGTGCTTTTTCCTTTCCGTACTTAGTCTTTGAATATTATACGAAAAAGTGCCCAATACCCTTGAATGGGGTATTGCATGTTTATGGATTTAAGTCCTATTATTGATTGCTGTTACTTGTTGATTATGACTAGGGTTATTTTCCTTACTGTGGATGTGTTTCCAATTTTTGTTTTGATATTGACCATGTGGCCTAGCTTCGCTGGTAAGGATGCTTGCATTCCATGCCCAATATTATTAGAATGGAGTGATTTATTTGATGCTATTTTATGCTTGTAGTTGTTTGGACAGTTAGTTATTGAAATCTTTTATCCAAGTAGTTATTAAGTTTTAAATTGTATTTTAAACATCATTGGGAATGATTGAATTACACAAGGCTATAGGAACATTGTGTAGTATACCATAAGGATAATGGACGATGAGGGCTTCTACAGAGTGTCTATTTACTTTTCATGCTGCGAGACCATAGGGGGGAGTACATTAGTGCTCCCTTAGAGTGTCTATAGTTCCAAGTTGCAATACCACATGGGAAATTGGATGTTGAGTGCTTCTCCAGAGTGTCTTTAGTTTACCGATAAAAGACCATAGGGGGAATTGATAGTGAGTGCTTCCCCAGAGAGTCTTCTCTAAAGCCGAACCAGAGGGGTTAAACTATGAGTAATTCCTAGAGGGTTTCTTGTGTTTGATTGGTTGAACTCGAGGGAATAGTTTGTGATTACTTCCCAAAGGGTTACTTGTTTTTGATTAGCTGGTTACTTGATATATTAAAATGAATGCAATGGAAACATTAGGATTTTTTACTTTTGAGTACATCCTTCACTATTTATTATTTTTTCTTATTGCATGCCATATATATTCATTGACTATTAGGCATATATCTTTGGGTGGTTGCCTACTAAGATTCTTCTCACATCCTGTTTGGGTCATTCTTTTGGGCCCAAACAGATTATATTGCTGTAGGTATAGATAAGGGAAAGCGCCCTTCTACTTCAGGTACCTGATTACTATGGAGATGGATAAAATAGGACCAATCTCAGGCTTGTGATGCTACTATAGTTAATTTTCTTTCTTTTTAATTTTTTTAGTGCTGTATTTTATCATTGTGACTTGTTTTTATTATTTCCTAGACATATATATCATGCATCATTATTATATGTGTGCTCCAGTTGTTTATTACTTTAGTCTTCTGTTGTTTTCTTATTGAATGTTATTATAGCTTCCGATATTATTATCTGTTTATTTACACTATATTAATCTACCAATGAGGGTGTAGTTTCCCCACTAACACACCCAAGGCCCTCACTGCTAGTTGGCTGCCTCTGGCATTTGGGGAAATGGCCTTGAGGTTATGTGACCAACTGGGTATGGGGCACCTCTAGGTAGCTCCCGGAACCAGGACGTTACAAAGTGGTACTAAAGAAATTATTTCCATATTGAATTACTATTTGGATCCTATAGCCATGGATATGTAAGAATAGGTACTTGGTAAAAAGTTGTACCCGGGAGTAGCTAACCCGTGTATAGGTAAAAGTTTATTTAACTTGATTATTGCAATTTTTATGGTTTTTCAATTATTATAGTTGTTTTGATTTTACCATTGGGTGATTCAAAAGTTTTGTGTTGTTATCATTGATATTATTGAGGTTCTATTTCTGTTGAAACCTGATGAGATGAGGGTATGCCATCTCATGCATCATATAGAAACTTTCTAGAGATCACATGTCATGCATTCTTTCCATGTCATTTAGGGTGCATTACTGATTGGATGTTGTTGTGATAGATGTTGTGCTAGATATGAATGTTGTTGTGATAGATTCCTTGATAGAATACCTTCTTTTTGAAAGGGTATTGGTTTGTGTAAGGTTTCATTTGAATGAATGCCAAACTTTGGTTCTTGAGGTGTTATAGGCCCTCATGGATCGGAATTTATTGGATCATTGCACTATTATGCTTGTATATAACATTTATAAGATGCCACATTTTTTTGTATGGATTATGGGCCCCACAATTTGGAATTTGGAACTTTAATTTTTATTTCAGTGTTTTTCTAGGTTCCATAGTAGTTTTTGAGTCTTACTGTCTGGAAAACCCAGAATTCACAGTGTGTATTGTAGAATACATGCCACGTGTTCTGTTCAGGAAGGAACCATTTTTATTAAGTACATGCCATGTCCTATATGTACATTCCATGTAGTCTCTAATAGTTTCATTGGCCATGTGGGTAGAGACACGGGGCTGGGAAATACTTGGTGGAACACTCTGTGTACCGGACGTACAGGCCGTGTGTACAGACCATGTGTCCAGCTATGTAACTAATGACACGAGTGGATTATGGGTAGCTTGTACACACCGTGTATGTAACAAACACACCATGTAGAGTCATCTGTGTAACCGACCGTGTGACTAACAACATGGGTCAGTTAAGTTATTTATAGAATATGTCGTGTCTAGAACAAACATGCCATGTATTCTTGCTCTAGGAGAACCGTGTGGGTTAAGTCATGTGGAAGAACTCGGGTAGGGGAAAACGATTCAAGTACACGCCGTGTCTTGGGAGAACATGCCGTGTGTATGGGGTGTTACACTGCTAGGTTTGGTAGGAGTACACACCTATGTGAAAGCTCAAGGGAAACACACCGTGTAAGATTTTTTCACGCCGTGTATCCCCCTTTTAGAAATATTGAATGATTTACTTCTTCTATTACTTTATTGAATTTCTGAGTTTCATTCCTTGTTAATATTGATCTAAGGTTTGTGTTTGACCTGCAGAGTCATGCCACCGAGACATCCTCCGGTTGCACGCCAATTACATAACAGTGACCAGGAACCAGACATGGTAGATAAAGAACTTCCAACAGATCTTCTAGTCACGCTCATCTTGGAACCTACCGTTATCCTGGATGTAGGTGCCGATGCACAGTTCTGAGAGTGATTTATGAGGTTCATGAATAACTTTTGAAAAGTACTGCCTCATGCCCCGTCCATGGATGATTTGACATGGGTATTTCAGTAGAAGAATCCTCTTACCTTCTCAGGGGATGGAGGACCTCAGTCTACAGAATCAGGGTTAGAGGCCATGCTTTTGATCTTCAAGAATCTAGAGACACCTCTAGATAGGAGGGTGAAGTTCGCTACATACATGTTATGGGATTACACCAAGTGATGGTGGGATGTGATCTCATAGGAAGGATGCCAGTAGGTTATGGCTTGGGATGAGTTCTAGTGTGCCTTCAATGATTTCTTCTACCCAGATACTTTGAGGGCCGATCGAGCCTAAGAGTTTATGAGTCTGGAGCAAGTTACTTTCTCTGTCATGGAGTATTATTCTTTCTTCATAGATCTAAAGTTCTTTACACCCATTTTAGGGGAAGATGAGTTATTCCTGGTGAGTAATTTTGAGGATGGTCTTAGGAATGACATACGATCTCAGGTGAACATCTTCATGTTGACTTCCATCACCTCTATAGTCAACCAAGAACTGATCACAGAGAAACATATGAGGGATTATTGAGCAATGAGACAGGGCGGATCAAAATCTGAATTTGGTACCCCTCATACTGACAACAGGAAGCACCACAGGGAGTCTATGTGTGGATATATAAGTAGGAGAAATACTTCTTATGGTAGTCAGGTGGTATGATACCTGTGCAGGAAGATCAGGCACATGAGGCCACATTGCACAAGAGACCTAGTGGAGTACCGATCTTACAGCAAGATGGGACATCTTCAGCAGTTATATCAATTATTTTCACCAGAAGCTGGTGATAGGAGTTCTTCTATGACTCCATGTTCAGGAGAAGGACCATTAGTTTCTCCTCAGTCTAGAAACTTAAGTTCTTTTAGCCATTCAGGCCAAGGTAGAGGTTACAGCCGTGGTATCCAGTCAGTAGATTTTCAGTGACTACAGGGTGGATCAGCTTAGGGTGGTCAGGTTGGGTCACAGGGCCACGATGCAAGCTATACTTTTGCAGTGGAGTAGATCCAGCAAGAGCAGGATCCCAAACCTTCTATAGTTTGAGGTATGATTCTAATTGCCTCAGTTCTAGCTTCTACTCTTTTCAATATAGGGGATTCCCATAGTTTCATAACTGTTACTGTTTTGGAGATCCTTGGGCTCCATATCTTTACTTATACAATTGTATTGATGATGTACACTCTATTGGAGACTATAACGGCTAGTGTATGTTAGTGGAAGGAGTTCCCTCATGAGGTTGGTGGGTGACACTTCTCATGGGAACTTTATATCTTATAGATTATAGTCTATGAAGTCAATGTTGGGATGGATTGGTTAGTTCACTTCCTGGTTGTTATTGATTTTAATCTATGTAGGGTGAGTTTTATGTCACCAGAGGGCGGATCCTATTTACATAAGGGAAAATGGGATATTCAAGTGAGCAGAACAGGACGCAAAAATCATGGGTTGAGATGAATTAAAACCCATATTGCTAGTCTGTATTTGGATGACTAGGGAAATTCATAGTCAAACTTTCCTCTAGTGGTTGATCATTTTAGGGATGTCTTCCCATATGAATTTTTATGTTTTCCTCTCGAGTGAGATTTAGAATTTTCTATAGAACCAGTGAAAGGGGAAGAACAGATGTCTATTCCTCCTTATAGGATGGATAAACCAACGTTACATAATCTTAAGAAACAGTTAGAGGAGTTACATGATAAGGGTTTCATCCGACCCAATACTTCTCCTTGGGGTTCTCTTGTCTTGTTTGTGAAGAAGGTGGACAATACCCTCAGACTTTGTGTGGATTATTAAAAGCTGAACCAGTTGATGGTCAAGAACCGATATACCTTGCCAAGAATTGATGATATATTTGATCATCTTCAAGGAGCTCGGGTGTTCTCAAAGATTGATTTGAGATCTGGTTAACATCATTTTCACATTAAACCATCTGATATACCTCTTATTTCCTTTCAGAGTAGGTATGGTTTATATGAGTATGTGGTTATGCCATTCAACCTCATGAATGCACCTGTAGGTTTATAACACTAATGAATTGGGTGTTCCATCTATACTTGGATTCCTTTGTGGTGGTTTTTTTGGACGATATCTTGGTGTACTCTCAGAATCGACAAAACCATGCCACACATCTTGATATCTTTTTGAGTACACTGAGAGAGCACCAGTTATATGCTAATCTCTCAAAATTCCACTTTTGGATGAACCAAATTCAATTTTTGTGTCATGTTATCTTAGAGAAACGAGTATCGGAAGACCCATAGAAAGTGAGTGTAGTAGTTTCCTAGGAGCTTATGAAGAAAGTCTTTTATATACAGAGTTTCTAGGGCTAGATGGATACTATATAAATTTTATACAAGACTTTTCACACTTAGCAGTGCCACTGACGGGCCTGAATAAGAAGTATGTGAAGTTATTATGGTCATATTATTGTGAGTCAGTCGTTCAAGAGCTGGAAGGGAGGTTGACATTAGCACCAATAATAGTTTTTCCAGAGCTGGTCAAGATCTATACAGTTTACTATAATGCTTCAGGTGTTGGTATAGGAGCAGTGCCAATGAAATGGGAAGGATTCATTGCGTAAGGGTCTCAGCTGTTGAGGCCACTCGAGAGGAATTACCCGAAGCACGATCTCGAGTTAGCTAAAGTTGTTCATGCATTATGTTGTTGGCTATATGCCTGGGAAAGGAAACAAAGTGGATGATTTGATGAGTAGGAGGACATAGATACAGCCAGTTCAAGAGGCCAGTAGTGAGTGGAAGCTTATGACTTTGTTCTCTGAGATGCATTCGGAGGTTCACGACTGACATGAGAAGATGTTTCTTTCTTTTCTGACTGTTACCTCTACTCTACCTAATCGAGTGAGAATGAGTCATCTATCAGATTCTGAAAGCCAAGTCATATCGGAGAGTGTGTTAGGGAAGTATCCTATTCCTGGATGGACCATAGAAGAGGATGAGATATTTCATTTTCATGGATATCTATGGGTGTCTGCAGACATATGCAAGGAGTTGAGGCATGAATTTCATTCCTTAGTTTGGGTAGTTCATCCTAGTGTCACCAATATTTATCGAGATCTGGACCATCAGTATTGGTGGCCTATTATGAAGAGAGATGTTGCTGGGTTTGTCATGAGGTGTTCCACCTATCAGCAGGTGAAGGCGGTGCATCCGCGACCAACAAGGTTTTTCTAGCAGTTACCCATTCCCGAGTGGAAGTGGAATGATATCACGATGGACATCATGACAGGCTTATCGAAGTCTCCTAGAGGGAATGATGTAGTTTGGGCTATCATTGATAAAATCATGGAGGTTTCTCACTTCTTTTCGATCAAGGAGACTTTCAGTGTAGATGAGCAATGAAGGCTGTACATCTGAGAGATTTTGCGGTTTTATGGGTTTTTAAACTCCATTGTATGAAACAGGGATACACATTTTACTTCTCAGATCTAGTAGGGACTACGAAAGGATTTGTGTAAATAGGTACTTCTAATTAAATCTTCCAATCACCAGAAATATGGCCAGTCCGAGTGTACAATTTAGGTGCTGGAGGACATGATTCGAGCATGCATTCAAGATTTTGGTGGTTCTTGGGAGAAGCACATACCTCTTGTGGAGTTTTCCTACAATAATAGTTTTCAAGAAACTATTCAGATGACACCTTAAAAGGCTTTGTACAGTAGGCCATTCCGATCACCCTTATGTTGGATAGAGGCAGGATAAGAAGCAATGATGGGACCTCGTCTAGTCTAGGAGACCACAGAGAAGGTGGACTTGATTTATAAGAGTATGTATACTGCACAATCATGACATAGGTCTTATGCTGATCGATAGAGATGACTTCTGGAGTTTGAGGTCAGTGATTGGGTTTTTCTATATGTCACACAGAGGTTGGGACAAAAGAGGATTAGGAGACAAAGGAAGCTTTCTCGGAGATATGTTGGACCATTTGAAGTTTTGGAGAGAGTTTTTCTGGTTGCCTATAGGTTGCAGTTACCTCATAGGTACCGGGATATGCATGACGTTTTCCATGTTTCTCAGCTACGACATTACTTCTCAGACCCGTCTCATGTTTTCCAACCCGAGGAGGTTGAGTTGGAGGTGGAAACACCATTTTAGGAGAATCATATTAGGATTTTTGAGCACAACGCGAAGGTTCTTTGTGGCCAGTCTATTCCTATGGTATGGGTGCTATGGCAACATGGGTGAGTACATGATGAGACATGGTATAGGGAGGCTGATGTGTGATCATAGTGGCCAGAGCTGTTTGAGGATTCTTTTTCTATGCCACATTCTTAGGGAAATTTGGGGAATAATTTCTTTAAGGGGTGAAGTTTTTTAGAACCCATACCTTTTTTTAGGAATGAGTTTTATTTTCATGTGTTTTTGAGAAAAATAGAAGAATCTGGAAATTTAAGGATTACACGCCATGTACTTTAGAGTACACGTCATGTAACCGATTTCCGCGAGTGACCATGTATTAGCCGTGTAACAACCAATTACATGGCCATGTGGGGTGACCTAGATACCACTTAAATCAAGAACCAATAAAGGCATATACATGTGATTAAATTTTAGAAGACACGCCGTGTACTTTTCTTTTTAATTGTTTTATTGGACTGGGGTCGCATCTCGTTCATAGAAAACCCTTCTTATTAGCTTGTATCATCCAGGAGTGACCAAAGCCATCAAATCTTCTCCAAACCACCGAACCACTATATGTTCTCTGAATAGACCTCTGTTAATTGATTTGGGATCACCATGGTGAGTTATTTCTTCTTTTAGATCCTCATATCTTTATTTCTCATCTCTTGTGAGATATTCTTGGTTGAGCATTTTAGACATTTTTTGAAGATATATGGATTTCTAGGTCAATTCAAAGGCTAGGATTCAACTATATTGATCATTCAACATCTAGGTAGGTGGTTTGTGCCTTTCTATAGTCAGTCTTTGAATATTATGTACAAAAGTTCCCATGGGGTATTGTGTGTTTTGGGATTTTGTCCCTGTTATTGCCTGTTATGCCTTGTTTTCTTGACTAGAGGATGTTTGATTGTGAATAGGGTGATTTTCCATGATATAAATGTGTTTCCCATGTTTGTTTTGATATTGAATATTTGTTCTAACTTTGCTGGTTAGGCTGCTTGTTTCCACGCCTAGTATTGTTAGGATGGAGTGATTCATTTAATGTTGTTTTATGCTTGTATCTATTTATCCAAGTAGTTCTTTAAATCTATTAGCCAATTATTTATAACGGTTTAATTTGGTTGTTAAACATCATTGTGAACGACTGACTTACAAAGGGTTGTGGGAACCAGGTCTAGTAGACAACAAGGAGAATGGATGTTGAGGGATTCTCCAGAGTGTCTGTTTACTTTTCACGCTGCGAGACCATAGGGGGGATGAATGTGAGTGCTCCCCTAGAGTGTCTTTAGTTCCAAGTTTCAATACCACATGGGTAATTGGACGTTGATTGCTTCCCCAGAGTGTCTATAGTTTACCAATAAAAGACCAGATGGGGGAATTGATGGTGAGTGGTTTCTCATAGAGTCTTTGCTAAAGTTGAGTCAGAGGGGTTAGACTAGGAGTAATTTTCAGAGGGTTTCTTGTGTTTGATTGGTTTAACTAGAAAAGATAGGCTATGAGTACTTACTATAGGGTTACTTGTTTTCAATTAACTGGTTACTTGATATAAGAAAATAAACTTAATTGAAACTGTAAGATTGTTTACTTTTGAGTACTTCTTTATTTACTGCTTCTTTTTTCTTATTGCCTTCCATATATATTCACTCACTATTAGAAAAATATCTTTGGGTGGTTTAATACTGGGATTAATCTCACAACCTGTTTGGGTCATTATTTGGGGCCCAAATATATTATATTACTGTAGGTATAGATATTGGCAAGCACCCTTCTATATCAGGTACCTAATTACTGTGGAGATGGAGAGCATGAGACCAAGCTGAGGCTTGCGATGTTGCTGGAGTTTATTTTTTTTCTTTTTTACATTGGTTTAGTACTATATTCCAACATTGTGACTTTTTTGGCTTCTTTCCCATACATATGTATCACGCATAATTCATATATGTGTGCTCTAGTTGTTTATTACTTTCAATATTCTGTTATTTTCTTATTGTATATTATTACTACTTCCACTATTTTTATATTTTTATTTCCGCTGAATTACTCTACCAATGAAGGAATAGTTTCTGTACTAACACACCCAATTCCCTCACTGTTAGTCGGCAGCCTATGATGTTTGGGGAAATGCGCTTGAGGTCATGTGACCAACCTTGTACATGGCACCTCTGGGAGGCTCCCAGAACCGGGATGTTACAATAATGTTCATGAATATTTAATTTTTTCTAATGATATACATCACATTAATAAATTCATTATATATCTATACAATTCTAGGCCCACACATCGCATCTTAACATTTACATGTTGTATATAATTATGAGCACACCCATCACATCATAACATTTACATAATCATGCATGCAACATAGAACATATATAAATATTGGACATAAAATAACCCATGGAAAGGAACGAGTTTCATTTAATAAATCATACATTCATGAATAAACTTTTGGGTTCCTAAAATAAAGGGGGAATAACATACTTTGTATAAGAATCATTATTCTTGAATTAAGAAGAAACAACCTCATGTAAAGATGTGTTTTTTAGAAAGAAGAGTTCTTTTGAAAAAATCATTACATTTTTCATAAAACCAGATTGGAAACATGTATATCCTGAAAAATAAAAGGGAAGTAAAATAGAAATTATATTTAAGGAAAATTTAAGGAACATCTATTTTGAAAATTGAGTGAAAGTGGGAAAACCCAAAGAAAGAGAGTTGGGTTTGAGAATCCCCTTACCTTATGTACGAATGCTTTATTCACTATAATATCTTAGATAAACAAATTAAATGAATTAATTAAAAAATAAATAATATTTTATTCATGAATTTTATTCATTATAGTTTTATTAATTCCATTTATGGGGTTTTCCATGAATTATAGATTTTAATTTCATCATTCGATATTATTCATTTTCTAGGTTTCTATGATTGGTTCACTTTTATATGAGCATGGAAGTGTAAAATTAGAGTTATTATCTGGAATTGAAATTATATGTTATTAATGAAATTACATAAGATTAAATGATATTATATATCATTTGGTTATTTGGTATGAGGATTAATCATTAGATAAAAAGTTAATGAAAATGATTTAATTTATTTGGTGGAATTTACGACCATTATGAGCATATATTATTTTATTTAACACCATGTTTATCTATTTGATTCAGAACATAATATAACTTATAATATGTATAAAAAAAATCGTATTTAAAAATAATAATATTTTATTACCAACCTTAAAGGTGACAATGAATAATGAAAAAACATCATTCTCGGAGGTGGTAAATCGACACACCATGGATGATAATTTTATTTTTTGAATAAAAGGGAGAGGGAAGAGATTTGAAGATGAATTATTCCATTTACATAATAAAAACAAATTATATAAAATCAAATTTAGTTATAATTCCCATTGTATAAGTGGGGGTTAGGAGAGGATAATAAAATAAATGAAATTGAAAATAAATAAAAATAAAAAGAAAGAGGATTTTACCTCTTTAATTTCTCCTCCTTGAGAACCTAGTTAGGGAAAAGGGTTGGTATTTTTATGAGACCAAGGGATCCTATACATGGGTAAGGGTATTGGGAAGAGGATTGTAATGAAATTGGACATGTCCCAAATCTTGGAAGGTGTGAGGAGAACAAGTGGTGAGGGGTGGTATTTATAGAAGAGGAGAAAGGTGTTTTCTCATTATTTTATTCATTAGTTTATTATTTTATCTCATGACTATGAAAAGTTGGAGAATTATCACTAAATATATTAAACTAATGATGTATTTTTAGAGATTTGTTTTGTCTTAAATTATGAATTATGTTTTAATTAATGAATTTAGATTATAATTTAAATACCATACATTAACATATTTTACAATTCAAAAAAATTCAACTATTTTAGAAAAGTAAAAAAAGTTCACCCTACCCATTTTTTGTTGGGTGTAATTAAAAAATTAACTCCATGTATGAAAAAAATTTATTAAATATTATAAAATTAATTTTTAGATAAAATCATCATTTACTAAAAAAATACAGATTTTACAATTATAACTGATTTTATAAAACCTTGAAAAACTAATTAAGGTATCATAAAATTATCATATCATAATAAAAAATACTAATTTATGAATATATTTTATAAAATGTCTTTTTATTTTATATAATTATATTAATTATATGATTTTAAATAAAGATTTATGTTTTATAAAAATACCGACACATAATTAATAATTTTAAAATATTTATTTACTTATTCCATAATATAATTATTTCATATTTTCATTTATAAGATTCACAAATTTTATTTATTATTTCTTATTTAGGTTAATATTCTATTGGCTGATTTACTATTCATAAGGTTCATATTACTATTTCAAAGGTGAAGTTACTATTCCATAGGTATAGGTTCCTTAACTTCTAGAAACACCTCTAATTTAAATTATTCCTTATTTAAAATGTTTGTATTGTGTTATCTATGTTAGTTTATGTAAATTTAACTATATGGAATAATTATAAGAAGGGAGTTTCCATTGATAGAAATTTTTGGTCTAACACCACCCATGGTGGTCCAATTTTCTAAACAACACACCCAAAAGGTGGTTCCAATTCAAATATCATAACTTCTATTCATTGATAAATGGTTTACCGTCATTATATATTCCATTCCTAATAATTAAATTTTAGTATTAAATTCCTTTCAAGGGTGTCACTTTGAAAATTGGTCACAATATATAATGAAATATATACAAACCCTCTGACAATGAATTAAAAATCCCAAGACCACCAACCATATGTTCATAGTGGATAGCTTGTCCGGTATCAACTCTTGATTTAACTCATATCAAGAGAAAATAGAATAATTGATGAATAACATATTAATAGGGCATACTATCTTGTAGCTAAATAGCACAACTAATATAAATAATAATAAACAATAGAAAAAAGAATCAAAATCTTACTGGTGTAGATCCAATAAAGAAATGATTCTTGATTCTGATATCAAATGGATATTTGGCAGCAATTCCTAGAATATTCATCGAATATGGATTATAGAAATTGGTTTCATTGAGAATTTGAGAAATGGGAGAATGTGCTTATAAATATATTTAATTCTGCGTAATTTTATAATTTCTCCCAAAATATAGTGTCACTTGATTTAGCTGCATTTTTGGCCAAAACGTGCACTAATTGTGCATGTTTTGCTGTAGGGAGGGTCACATCGCACAATTTGTATGCATGGTTTGACTAAACATGTGAAAAATGTGCAAAAATAATATTTCAAAATTATAGGCATTCCCACATTGTCATTCCCCCAAAACCGTACTGTTTTCCAAGCTGTGCGGGCTACCCATGCTCTCTCCCCATCATTTCATGGTTTTATCTAACGATATGGCTTGCCCTACACGGTTTGTACTAACCATGCACTAAGCCTTTTTCATCACAAAATTTGGGTTCTAGACTCTGAACTTTCCCCAAACACCCCCAAAACAACCATGACGTCAAAGGATATTCACCTTCAGCTGTATCTAAACATTTAAACTAAAAATTTATTGAAAGTAACGTATATGTACCTAAAAAAAGAACAAGGTTCTTATAAATAGGTTGGTAGTGACATTCACTAATCATAGATAGACATGTGTAGAGATTTTGACAATAATTTAATATAATAAATTATTACATTTTAGGAAGGGTAAATTATAGTGATTTTTTTAATGCTGTATGAAGTTGGAAGTATATCTATATTCCTAGCCTTGGATCCAAAACCAATACAAATGGGGGTAGAAGCATTATTTTATGTTGTTATATCATATCACATGGAGAGGTTGCAACATGTTTAAGGTAGAAATTTGGATTTCTCTTCTTATTATTCAGCATTATAAATATTTTTCCTCTCATTTATAATAGTGTGTTGTGATTCTTTTGGGGATTTGGGGAATTAAACATCATTTTTAGGATCTTATATATCTCTTCACTTCTATTTTTTATCTCTTAAGTAATTCTCTATTTGTAAAAATAATTTAATGTTGTAAAATATTATGTCTCTTTGTGGTGATATCTAACATCGAAAATGGAGGAATAACTCATGGAGATGATTATAAAAAGTGGGATGGTTTCTTCATAGATATCAAATATTCAGTTTTTCTGTTGAAATATCATATACTCTTAATAAATTATGAACATGAATAGAGGTTATGTGATCATAAACTCATTCAAAATAACTCTTTTTCTACATTAAAATTCTCTATAAAATTTTCCATTCTTCTTCGATTCAATCGACACAATGTATTTATAGAGTTTGGATCTTTTAAAGATCACGTAATGATCACATATCCTTAAAAGACATTATGTGAGGAGGTAATTTAAGCTTTTGACCCATTCTATATATAGGAGAGAGCTTATGATTATAAATACATTTCATGAATGATTGTTCACTATTTTTCGATAGAGATGTTTTTGTGTTTAGGCATCAAGAATTCTCCAAGAAAGGTTGAGTACTGGCAGTATAATACTGTATATTAGTGACAAGCATTAGATAGTTGATCATTATGGAACTGGTTTCCATAGTCACTAACTTTATTTCATTAATCTTTTTTTATATTTCACTTCCTTATCCATTTATAATTTATTGTTTTCTTCATCACTATTTCCCTTCCATCGAAATTTTTATGATGTTTATTTTAATCCCTTAAAAATGAAAAAAATATAACGATTTTGAGGAATCAAAAGGATAAATATAATTATTCCGTTAGACTAACCTTGAAGTTATCCATTATTATATATCTTGGGAGATTATAAATGTATATTTTAAAGTTCAGATGATATAATTCTCAAGATTTGAACAATTACCTGGTAGGAAAATTAATTTTAGAAATTATTAATTTTCAATTTCAAACTTCAAATAAATATCAATAAAACAAAAAATGTAAAACCTCCCTGATAATAAGAAGACATTGTTTGATGGATTTCATATAAAATCCTTAAATAATTTAATATTTTATGTGAATAAAATTTTCATGAACTCATTGAATATTATAAATATTTTAGGAAAACTACTATAAAATCCTTAAAAAAAAGAAATCAAATAATTTTTACACCTTTTCCTGAAGTTTTACACAGAATATGTTAACAGAGGAGAAATAATCCCTAAAACATTTGTGGATGAGGTCAAGTTGGTTGAAGCATTGATAAAATTTCCAAATCCTCATGTTGAATTTTTTTGAGGGTTGGAAAGATATTAGTGATACTAAATTTGATGGAGTATGGTATTTTTTGAAATATTGTTTTTCTTCTTGTAATCCAAGTGGAAATTTATTTTGAACTAAAATGTCATTTGATTTTCTATGATTAAATATATAAAAATAACTCAAGAAACCCTATATATGTTTTCCATGGAAGAAAAAAATACTGTGCATAATTTTAAGGAGAGGATGGTGGAGGTTGACTACCTCACTCCTACATATGTCTTTCTCTTAGGGGGCTTATATTCTAATAAAGAACAACTGGATGGAAAATGTCAAGGAGTTGTAATTTTTTGGAATAAGTTACTTTTATTTTTTATTTTTATTATTTTGAAACTAATTTTTTTATACTCTTATATTTATAGAATTTGAAGATCCATATACACTTTGTGAGCTCTTAGAGGGTCATGATAAATTTGAATCTTCAATTGTTGATGAATTTATGATGATCCTATAACTCACTAAAAATATCAACTAAGGGTATGTTTTAAATGAAGATATTGATGCCACAACTAATTTTTAATTTGTTGATGAAATATTTCTCAATGCTAATAGTTTTGTCCCTCTATTTTCAATTCATCAATTTAATAATGTTAATTTGAAAATGGGTGAAGTCAAGCTTATTTTTAAGGTTGTATTTTGTTGTTTTTTGAGTTAAATGTTCCTAAACTCTTGATCTAAACTTCATTGCACTTTAATAATGAAATTAAATAAAAATAGGAGGGGAAGAAATATTTTTAAATTGGTAAATATGGAATCAAACAATAATATTTATTCACTGGTTTTAAGAACTACTCTGTTAGGAAACACTATAGAATAAGCACATGTGGTGGTGTGAGAGTAAGAAAACAAATCCACTAAGTGACTGAAGATGAATCAAAGACTATCCATATATGTATAGCCCAAATATATGACCCCTTTTGGGGGTTAAACCCAATATTTTATTATTTTCATTTTATTTTATCGTCTCCATTATTCTTTCTTTCTATAATAATTTTTATAGGAATACAATAATGTAGGAAACATCATTAATCAACCCATATTTAGTTACTTATTCCCCTAATAACGGGCATGAATTTTTTTTTATTTTACCCTTAACTTTTTAATAGTTAAAATTATTGTAATATACATCATAGTGTGGGGAAAGGGTACAAAATTTTATTATTTCTCATGAATTTGATAATTATAAATCATTTTTCAAACATTACACTTTATTATTATTTATTAAAATAAATTACTTTATTATGTCCATATAGAATAAGTTCATATCCATTCTAATTTATATTTTTTAGTTTTTTGGTGAGAACAATTTCACATACTATTTATTAATAGACTCATAGGTTTTCAAAGACTAAGAGAAGAAACATTATAGAGAAACTTCAGATAAACCTCCCTTAATTTTTACTCTTGTTTTATTTTGTTTTGAACATTAAATTCTAGAAATTAATGTATAATTTCCTAGTAATATGATATGAAATCTAGGAAACCATAAGTATTTAGTTAATTAGAGAGAAAATGAATTTTCTTAGTGATCTCCAATGAATAGAGATTCTATACTAGTGGAGTAATAGTTAAAATTCTGCACTTTTTCTTCCTAAACATCAAAAATCCACTTCTTTATTTTTAGTTGAAATAGTTATTTTAATGTTAGATTTATGTTATTTTTCATGATGAAATAATCTTACTAAATCTTTTGGTTTTATCAACCTTTTTTATTTACTTTGTGTACTTAAATTATAGTGTGTATTTCTATTTTAATGTTTTTTCTGAAAATCATTATTGAAATTTAAATGTCAACATGAATCTACTTTGGAATCATTCAATATGTGATGAATTTTTTAATGTGGTAAACAATAGGTATATTTCATTATTTTTGTTTTATTGGTTTTAG
The DNA here is from genome assembly GCA_963277665.1 of Viscum album. Taxonomy (NCBI): domain Eukaryota; kingdom Viridiplantae; phylum Streptophyta; class Magnoliopsida; order Santalales; family Viscaceae; genus Viscum; species Viscum album. Next base: position 371,874,219 of record OY728137.1, read on the forward strand.
CATTGTGGTAAAATATTTTTTAAATCTTTTGATGACCCTTTAACAATATTTTTGAACTACTAGAATCTAAATATCTATTTGAGCTCTAATGTGTTTATAATTGTTTCCTCCCACTTTAAGATTCAATAATGGGGACATTATTGTGTTTTAAGTGTGAGGGAGTGGTATTTTATGATATTATCCATTCTTTAATGTTAAACCCATAAAAGCCATGCTTTAATGTTGAACCCATCAAAACCCCTTAAAATATTTCAAAATTGAGGGTTTCTAAGCTTAACATATGCATCTTTAGTAGGTGATAATTTTTCTCCAAGGTTTTTATGCTACTATAAAGATATTAATCTTTATTATCTTATGGTATTAATTGGGTAAATCATTTTTCCTTTCCTCTTGAAAAATGGGTTTTAGTAAATTTTTGAGAGAATATTATACCATCATCATTTATTTTTGAAAATATTAATTTTAATTTAACTCATAATATATGCATAAAAATAGATAATAAAATGAGAATCCTAATCAAAGTTAAATTATTTATTATTATATTCATATATTATTTATTCATTATATTTTGGATGAGTTTTTTATTCCTCCAATAAATCTACACTCTACCCCATCCAATGTCATGTCTATTTATTAGGATCCCTTAACTTATGTGTGTATATTCTTGTAGAGGCCATGATAAGTTTGAACCTCCAAATGGTTGAAAATTTAGGTTTTAAATCCACTTTATATTATTAAATTTAAAACATTTTTTTAAAAATAGAAAACATTTTTTTCTTTAGAAATATTTAATTTGAGAGGAAGTTCATTCTTTTTATTAAGATTACCCATACAGGAAAATCAATTTTAAAATAAATTCTTCATAGAATTATTGATTTTAGATTTTTAGATTTATTTTCAATCACTATATTTTGATAAAAGGATTTTATGAGGATAAGAAATATGCCAAGTGTGGGGGAAATTTATGTGTCCTTTAATTAATTTGTTTTTTTAAAACCGTTTTATAGAATATATTTTGTAATTAATGATTTAATATGTATTAATTTGATTAATTATAATGATGTGATCTTTTGATTGATTTATTATTCAATTTGGGAATTCTTTGTTTAATTGTGTGTGTTTTTTTAATTATTAATTATTTATTCTTTTAATTTATGTTTCTTTTATTCTTATTTAATGTTAAATTTATTTTTAATTGTTAATTTAAAGTGTTTAAATTTATTATAGGTGATTTTAAATTTAATCTTTTGTTCGATTTGGTTTTGACCATTTTTAATTAATTTTTTTAATTTAACATCTGATTCTTTTATTTTAATATTTTTCTTTCTGAAACCAAAAGTTTATAATGACAACTTATTTTATAATTATCAAGTATTTATTTTTTTGTTTAATTTTTTTATTTTTTCTATTTTATCTATTATATTGAAGGCCACTTGACAATTTCAAAATTTAGTCAGTGTAAAAGGTAATCATCTTATGCACTATGATAGATAATTTTCACTGCTTTTCAAGATAAGATAATTTTAAGCTAGAATATTGGATAAATTTTCCGTATAAGAGAAATTGTTAGAATTTTCATTAGTTAATTAAACTAACATAATAAAATTCATAGCATCTAGGGGTTTTAAAGACAAATTAGATGTTACTCATAAGTTAATTTATTCTACGTGGTCAAATCTACCAAACCCAAACACTTTAGAAGCATTCATAAAATGAAGACTGAAATTATAAAGCAGGGAGATCAAGGTAAAATTTAGTATGAAAACTAAAACAGAGGTAGGTTATGAGAAAATGGAAGCTAAGTCTCTATGAGATTTCCAAAGCCTAGTTTTTGTAATCAAGAAAACCATCACCGATCTCAAACCAACTCATCTATATAATTACTCATACTACTCCTAATCCTATTAAATCCAGATGAATTTGATAACTGATATCATAGATGATTGTAAGTGATTGTTTGAGGCCAAAGAAATATTCCATTATACTGATGAAAGATCTAGAAACTACTCATATTTGATCGAGTAAATAATTTGGTAATGTTGTTAACTCATCAAATGTAGACTTGTGGAGATAGGCTGATTAACATTTAATGAAATAAATGATTACTTTTGAAGAAGGGTAAATTTGGTAAATTTTATTTTTGGTTGTATTAACTTGGAAGTACATCTAGATATATCTCCTTGGAGCCATAACCAACACACATGGGGGAATTGAAATTTTTGGAATAAGTTAGCTCACATCACATTGAGAGATTGCAACACAGCAAATGCTGACACATGGAATTCTCTTATTTTTAGTCATATTTGTAAATAGTTTCTCCTTAATTTTTAATTAGTGTGTTTTGGTTTTTTAGGATTGGGGGAACTTGGAATTATTTTTAAGTATTTATTTCTCTTTCTATATATATATCCACTTTTCTTTTCTATCCCTTTTGTAATTATCAGTTTGAAAATAAAATTGAGTGTTATTACATATTATCTCTATTCAAGGTGATCTATAACCTCCACAAATGGAGTACAGACTCATAAATCTAGTTATAGGAGGTAAATATAATTGTTTCTTAGATATCAAATATTAAATTTGTCTATTTAAACATACTAAACTCATGGTAAATTTCAAACATGAATATGGGATATTCCAATGAATACTAATTCATCAGAATTATATTATACTTTATTCTCCTCTATACATTTTCTCTTTTTATTTGAGTCAATAAATAGATTGTGTTCAGAGAGATTATGAGTTTTAAATATCTTGTTATTATCACATATCTAAGGAAGACATTCCGTAAGAAGTTGGTTTGATGTTTTGAGTCATTCCATAGTAAAAAAGAGAACTTATGAGCATGAAGAAATTATATGCATATTTTTTCTCTATTTTAATTGATATAGGTGTTTATGTATAGAGTGATGGAGCTATAATATTGTTGATCAGTGATATTTAGTAAAGAGTTTATCAATATAGATCTTATTTTCTTTCTCATGAACTTTCTTTCCTTCATCATGTATCTATTTCACTTCTTTTCTCTTATTTATTTTCTTTTTTTCTTGATCACTATTTCCATTACTTTAACTTTTTATAATGTTTCCTTTAATGCTTTCATAATAAAAAAATATAAAAAAATATTTTGAGGAATAGAAAAGATAAAGACACTACTTCCTTGAGACCGACCCCAAGGTTTGAAACTATGCTATATCATGGGAGATTATAAATGTATTTTTGATAGTTAAAATGACATGCTATCAGGGATACATTCTTATGGGGGTCTTAAAGGAAAACCTATAGGTCCATAAGGCCCCATATGCCATTAATGACTAAACCTTCCCTGACTAATATACTATTTTATACAAGATCATTTTAATATTCTTATTTGTAACATCATCTCTACTACTACATTGAGGATGGTATGTAGTTCTAGTATTGGGTAACCACCAATTTATTTCTATTATATAGTTTAACTATAAGTTCATGTAGTGGTTAATATTGTCTATAACGAAGTCCTTGGGCACCCCTAATTTGTAAAATATGTTCTTTTTAATTAATTTGACCACACTATTTACATTATTGTTGGTAATATTAACAACCTATACCTAATTAGAAACATATGATACACCAACAAATATGTATTTATTTTAATGATAGTATGTAAAAGGTCCCATAAAATCTAGCCAAAACCAATCAAATATCTCTACCTCTAGAATTCCCTATTAAGGAGAATCCTATTTTGTACAAACATTTCACAATATTTGAAATTTTCCGCAACCCAAAACTAAGATCCTTGAATCCTTGAAAAGTGAAAGAAATAAAACACCTAATAAAGAAATTTTTGGATTATTCTTTCTTCCCCATAAAGTCCTCCCCATAGTGAAGAGTGACATCTTTCTGAAATTAAAAATATCTCTTCCTAGGGCACACGTCTCTTAAGGATTCCATTGGAATAACTTTTAATAATAGTGGGTCATCCCAAAAGTAGTAATTAGGAGTTGGAATGGAATTATTTCTTTGATTATGTGTACGTTACTTTTTAATCACTCATACAAAATGGAAATTAAAAAAAATAAACATACCAAGTAGTTTTATTTACTAAAACTACATATTCTTTTTCATCTAGGAACAAGGAATTGATCTCTCTTAGGTCACCATTTTTTGGTATTGGGAAGCCTAAACATGTGTTCAACCACTAATTTTATAGATATTTTCTTATATTTAATCACTAAATCCAAATTTTGAAATAATAGGATTCATCTCATTAGTATTGGTTTTGTATCATTAATTGGAAGAAATCACTTTTGGGTATCATGTTCAGTAAATACTGTAATTTTATATCCAATAAATCATTGTATACATTTATCAAGAGAGGAAAACTGATAACAACTCTTTCCTAGTTGTGGTGTAATTCCATGGGGCCACATCTATAAATATATAATCAAAATACACAACATGAAGTCTATTTTCATTAATCATCCCCAATATAGATCCAAAAATAAAATTTAAATAATTATACATTAACTTAAAGGGGTGTTTATAATAAAAGGTAGTGATGATAGGAGATGAGGTAAATTTATCATTGATTATATTTAGTGATTTTAAATATTTTTCTTCAATAAATGAAACATTTTTTACAAGAAGAAAACCATGAGGTATAGTTATTGTTGAAAAATTCTTAATATATCTCCAGTAGAAACAAACATATCCTAGAAAAATCTTAACCTATTTAACATTTTATATGGGGATGATTTAAAATCACATCTATCTTATAATTTCCAACCTCTCTTTCCCTCTTTGAAACATTATATTTAATCACTATTCCCTTAGTGATCATAAATTGAAATTTTTCCCAATTAAGAACCAAGTTAATATCTTGACACCTTTGAAAAGTTGATACTATGTTTTCAAAATAGTTATCAAAGTCAATTATGATAATCTAAAAGTAATCCATGAAAACTTGATTGATCCTCTCAATGATATCTGATAAAATATCCATCATACATATTTGAAAGGTAGCTGAAGTGCCACTCAACCCAAAAGTAATTCCTCTATAATTTTTCTCTAAAGGGACTTGTATATTTATTTTTATATTGATTCTATGGGGCTATAGAAATTTGGTTGTATCCAAAATAACCACCCAAAAAATAAAAGAATCCATTCCCAACTACCCTCTTAGGAATTTGATTTTAGAATGGTATATGAAAATAGTCCTTTCTAGTTCCTAAACTGAGAATCCTATGTCTCTGTAGACTCAATATTTTGTCACCTTCCTAACTTGAATTTAATCATCCTTTTAATTTATTTTGAAATTTACCCATCCTTTTTTGGGACCAATTGCATTGGGCCTGACCAATGACTATCAAAAATGGGATAAATGATCCCAAAATTAATGAATTTTTTAGTGTTTATGTAAAAAATTATTTGATGTTAGGGTTGATCCTCCTTTGGACCTTAACCCTTTAATTATAATTTGGAACCATTGGTATCCAATGCATATAAAATGTAATCAAAATCAATTTTATATCATATATGGAACAAACTATGTTAGTTTTCTATATTTTCAAAAAATATAAAAGTTTTTATTCATTAATTTCCTATAAACTGACATATTTTATAACTAGAAGAGTTAAATTATCACTTATAAATGATTATTTTAGGTGATATGAAAGTATATTAAGCTCAAATTGTGGTTCTTATTAAATATATGGTGGATTATTAAGCCTAGGTGGCTCAATATAATTAACGTGTTTCTCAAAGAATGTATAGGAGATAAAGAAATTATCATATTTTCTACTTTCTATATTTTTAATATCCTCATATATAAATTTTAGGACTAGTTTAATGATGTATTCCACATCAAATTTCTCAAAATGATAAAAAAACCCTCCCTCAGTAGCATCAAATATCTCCACCTCTTAACTGGAGATTATTTCCATACAATTTTTAATATTGGATGATCTATTATTAATCTATTCAATCATACTTTAAAAAATTCTTATTTTTTAGAAAAAAATTTATTTTAATTCGAATATTCAATCCTGTTAATGGTTATTTTTAGGTGTGGTTTCTTTGAAATTTTTAAAGACATTGAAATCTTCTCTCTAATACCCTAATTGAATATTAAATTTTCATTAGCAGTATTAATAATTGGTACTCTAGTGGAAAATAAAGGTCTACCATGAATGATAGGTACTTCCTTGTTATATATTATTTTCTATAATAACTATTTTAGCTGGTAAAAACAATATATCAACTCCTATATTTAATCTATCCACTCTCCCAATAGGTTGAGTAATAGATCCATAAGATAACTTCCAAACAACTATGTTGGGTTAAAACACTCATATTCTTAGGTGTTAAAACAATGAGTAAGGGAGTAAATTGATGTTGGAACCTATGTCAAAAAGGTGGTTCTATGGGACACGATTTACTTAAGTGAATTGAATGAAAAAACTACCTAGATATTTGTTATTAAGAGGTATTATATTAAAAACATGAACATTACACTCCTCTATTAGGTTGAAGGTATGAAACTCTTCCAAAATTTCCGTATTTGAAATAATTTTATTTAATTATTTAAATTATGATGGGATTTGAACCAAAAAAGTTAGAAAACAAATATTGATTTGGACCTTCTAGAGAAACTCAATAAATTTTAGTATTTTAGGTTCATGGTTATTTTTCTTCACTCTTTGATGGGAAGGGATAGATGATGATATATTTCTCAAAAAATGGGTATCCACTCATGTTATTCATAAATAATTAATTTCACCTTATATTTCTTAACTTTTAAGTATTTTTCATATTTTTTTGGTGGAAAAACATGTTTTATCATAGTTTATTCATGGCTATCTATATTTCCAGAATTATAACTATCTAGATATGGACTATTGTTTTTTAAATAATATTAGGTGGTCTATACTATCATCATTTCTTACTTTATGATGAAATTTGAAACCACTATTGATGGTGAGAGTCATCAAAATCACCCTTGGGTTTAACTTAGTTATGCTAGATATTTGTGTTTATCTATTTGGATTAAATCCCTAGAAGTTCATCCAATTTAAAACTCAAGATTATGAATACTATCATCTTTTTATGCTTTATATGAATCATGTTGGGTTTTTTTGAATCAAGTTTTTATTCTTTCAATAAAAATTCCCTATCAACTATTGGAATTTACCTTTTAATTCATCTTGAGTATTATAAAATTGAACCTTATGTTGGTTTTAAAATTTTTGTTTATAAAAATATGAGAATATAGGTGAAGGTTGTATCAACATCCATTTCCATATCTATGATAGGATATGATGATTATTTTATCATTGAATATATTTATTAGAAAATGGGTCATCTCTTTCTTACATCCTATAACCACACCTGAAAAAATTAGCATCTTATAAGGGATGGGATGGAATATCAAAGTTTGTAAAGTAGTTTTTAGAGTGAGAGAATATGCCACATTGATGAAATTTATCTTTAAGGGTTTGATTTTGGTTTTGATATCCAAGATTATTGACATTTTTCTTTAAAAAATTTATTTAATTTAAACCAGATGATAATGAACATCTTTCCTTGAACTAATTATGAAATCAATACGATTACATTTTCTTCTCCTATAATTTTTTTGATATAAATTTAGGGTATATTATTAATGATTTTTCTTAGTTATTATTCTTTATTTTTGTGTAACCACCTCCAATAGATTCTTCAACCAAATTCTTCCCTAAAGATGATATAACTTCATAAAATACTTATATAAGGATATAGGTATAGATTTTAGCATGGGGAAACTTGTTGAGTAGGTCCCAAAATCTATCCTAGGCCTCATATAATTACTCTTCATATTATTGGTAAAAATTGGTAATTTTTTTTGAAAATATACCTTAAGAAATTTTGAGTAAAATTTCATTAAAGGTGTTTTTAAGACAGGTTCTCGAGTTTCAAATTTATTATCATCAAAGAATAAGTACCAATTACTACCATTCCCCTTTAGATAAAAGGGAATAATCTCATTATAATATAATTTTAGAAATATCTTGTAGAGAAAACCTCTACAATATATTATAGAAGTCTCAAATGAAGGTTAAGGAGGCCTCTTTGGGTAATCGATTAAAATTTGGAAGAAATGAAAGAAAATAATATTTCTGTTTCTATTTCAAGGATCTATGAGTTATCCTAATTGATAAAGGATTGTTTGAAACTTGAGGAAGTTGTAACTTCCTTATAAAATGCCTTTATAAGTCCTGTTGAATAAGGCTAGGTTGATAGTTTTATACATTCCCTACATGAACTCTCTTTCTCTCTTATCTCTTCCATGTCAATATTTCTTTCCTTAAATATATGTGGTGTATGTGATTTAAATTTATTTATTTATTAAACTTAATTTATCTGTGTATTTTTTGAAAGTTTTGAGATTTTATTTATCGCATAAATCCTTACTTGGATACAAACCCCAAAATTTGTTAATATTTCTATTGAAATCACTAAATTATTTAATTTTTTACCTAATTAATACAAGTAAAATAATTATTAAGGTCAAACCTACATAAAAGGTTTTTAAAAAACCATGAAACCATAAAAACCTAGAGATATGAAACCACAAACAAATAAATAAAGAAAATATATTGAATAAGTGATGTGTAGGTTTTGATGAAATAATGGTAAAGAAACTGGTTTATAATTTTGAAGAGATTGATAAATTTCTATTACTATATACGAGGTAGAAAAATAATGAAGATAGGGGAAAATACAATTCATTATTTTTAAATTTATATTCCTTAATTCTATATAAAATACCAAACTAGTTTTCCAATTTTATAAGGTCACCAAAATATCTTGTCAAGGATGATGGAGCTCAGATGGTAAATTTTGTAATCTTCAAACCACTAAACTCATAAATCCAGAGAAAGATAATATTTGTTTTATCAAGATCAAATTTTCATTTGATTTGAAAAACAATAACATGATATTATAAATTATTTATGAGAGAATTAAATGTATGGACAATATAACATCTTATCCCCCCTTAATAAGTTTTCAAATAACCAAGTTCATAATAATTGAACACAATAATGAATTCACAAAAACACAGCCCAAAGGAAAGAAAAAAATGTAGGGTAAATTATCCTCTATTGAGGAGCTCTAAATTCTATGATCCACAAACTATTATGTCTTTTGGTTCTCCCTTTCCTCCCCCTTGGATTAATGATTTACTATTTAACGAATTATTGATATCCTTTAAATAAAGTCTCAAATATTTAATTTTTGAATCCTGAATACTATCATTCTTAAGAAGAAGCAATGATATTATCTCACATGTTACAACATTATTGGATATTATTATTAATTTTATTCCACAGAAAGCTTCAGTGAACCCCTCCTAATATAATTCACTACCCCCATGTGGGTTATTTATTCCTCTACAAGCTTCCTTATTAAGTTTTGGAGAGCTCTTCTTTGATGGATAAATCACCCCTTTGGTTGAAATTGATTAAAAAATTAATGTTCCATGCATTTTTAACTCCTTTAAAATTCATTTACATCACTATAATGATGTTTTAGATAAACCTTAATGTAACATGGTACTTTGGTGATACCATTTTGTAGACTTAGAAAATGAAGAGGTACCTTGATGCGAGTGGATGGAGTGACCTTTATGGAGCCATTGGATGTACAAGATTTACCTTATATAACTTATGAGGATCACAAAGACACTTTCATAGTATTTTGGATGTGATATGGTACCATTTTTAATCCTTTGTGAAGAATGGTTTTGAACTTTATAGACCCATAAAAATAAGGGTTCACCCTTATATTGGTTCAATGATACCTTGAAACAAGTGTTTCTACCCTTATTTAATTGTTGTTTCACCTTTAAATGAGGTGAAATAAAGTTACTCACACAATCTTTGATTGACCCCATGGTGATCCAACCCATATCAATAATATGTGAGACAATACTTGTCATAATATCACTTCTTTTATTATCTACCGACTCATGCATGGATACAGGATGTCAATCTGAATAGACCAACAATTTCTTGTTGTCAATCCATTGATCATGTTGGGTACATTCATCAACCATATTTAAGTCAATTAATTGTAGAACTAGAATTCCCTATAATCTTTAAAATGATATTGTACTTGGGAAACACTTAGTGAACACATGTTTCTAATTCATCATCTTCTAGGATTACATAAATTCCGACATCATCTTTATTCGGTTATTTTTTTCAACAATATTTGATTTATCCTCGATTTGTTAATTCCATTGCAAGTTGATCTTTTTCAAAATTTTCATCTACCTTTATCCTTGTTAACTTTAGTTAATTCCATATTCTTTTATATTCACTAAGATTAGAAGGTATTAACTCAAGCTTTGTATCGATAGTTGACACAATTTTTGTTTTAAAACTCTTAATGGAAGCTGGTCTCTTTATCATTAGTTTACCTTGTGAAGATTTGGAAAAGTGTAACTAAATTATCAAGGACTAAATTGAAGTTATATGATATAATGGTGTCCAGATAAGTCATATGAAAATGATATAATTCATATGAAACATAAATGTAGTATTTTGAAAATTACATACAAAGTCATATGAAATAAAGACTTATGAAACTTAGAGAGTCCCCTGATTATAGAAAACGTCTGATGAAAATAGAAGACTAAGAAAAAGATAAAAGTCAAATTGGATTGAACAAAAGTCATAAGAAATGAATATAGAAGACTTATAAAAAACATGACTTATCTAAATAAAATTTATTAAAAAAATTCCATGTTTTATAGAGATAAACCAAAATAATTTATTCCATAAAATATATTTTATGATAAAATCATTGAAATTTGAAAATTTAAACTATAGACTCCAAATTATTAAAAATTGATTGAAAATATATTTCATTGATTAATCCATAAAAAATGATCCTAATATATGAGAAAATTAAACCAAGAATAATTTAATCAATTTGGAACTATAAATAAAAAACTTCATAAAGATATTAGAAGAATAAAAATTTCATCAAAGATTAACCAATATTAAACAATCACTCAAGTAAAAAAAATTTGAAACAAAAAAAACCAATTTATTATCTAAAATGGATGTGTAAAACATGTATCAAATCAATACACATTAGTTGTATAGTATATTCAACCATATTCAATAGTTTCTGGACATAATCACCCAAGAAGATGAGTGAGATCCCTAATCCATGAGACCCCCCAAAAAAATTTCATAGGCCTAACAACCCTATTATTTTAATACCAATTTACATCACCAAAATTATTAAAACCTAACTAGGTAACATGTGTTCCATCATCACCCAAATAATACTTATTCAGTTTTACCCAAGGAAACCTCTTGAGAAACACTTCTCTTCCACAATATTAAGAAAGAACAAGTCACATCACCACTGACTCTTCAAGAATGAGTACAGAGCTTGATCATGATATGAGTCTCTCAAATAGGTTTGATCCTTTTCAAAATGATTTTTTGATGAGGGGAGGTGATATTTTATACAAGGGGATGGGGGTTGTGATAAGAATCTATTCCCAACTGATGTGATGTTCTTAACACATTTTTTCTGATTTATATTTTAAATATGTTTGTGTTATATGATGTGAAATTAAATTTTATTTATGTATTATTATTATGTTTACAATTCCTCCTTCATTTTTTAACTATGATATATCATATCTATGGTAATGGAGTACACAACCAAGGTTATGTCTTGGGGGAGGCCTCCCGATTTTCTCGAGTCCCTTCTCATTTACTTTCTCTATGTTTTTATTTCTATTATAATGGGGCAGTGGACTTTTCTTATGTTGTTGAAGATATTTCTCACATTCTTTTAGTAATCTTTATAGACCCACTCTAATATAAAATATATTATTTTTCTTTATTTCTCTCGATCCATATTTCATATGATTGGGGTCATGTAGATTAAGGGATAAACAATGAGTGATTTGGAATAGGTGAAGTGTAGTGGATTGTATATAGTTGTGTCATGTCAATCACTTGAAACTATGGAAGAGGTGAAATTTGGTATTCCTAAGTTATTTTAAAAGGTAAACTAGGACCTAAAAACTATGTTGGGATTTTTAATCGATGAAATGTTGTTAAAGGGATTATTAATGAATATTTTTCAATCAATTTGGATTAGTAAGGACCCATGTTTTCAAAACCTAGGATGAACCCTTCCCCCTAACATTTTTTAGTTTTTTCAGTATTATTATTTTTACATAAACACACACTACAACAACACAAACTCATCCCTTGGTTTTTAATAATAAAATAGAAAAATTAAAAATATTAATAATTAATTGAGAATAGTGGATAACAAACCCACACAATCCTTGGGAAATAACCGTGGATAAATATTGTGACGAATTTAAGAGTTCATTAAATTTCTATTTTATTATGTCACAAAATAGCCACATGATCAGACCATATCTCAAGTCTCCCTATTATGTCTAATGATATAGTGGTTCCCCAAAAACTGATAATCAATTATACTAATCATTTAACATAGTATACCTGGTATAACTAGAGAATCACAATAAAATTAGTTCCCAACTCACCATAGTTATTTCACTCTTCTAATTCCATATCCATTATGGTGATTCATATATCCCCTTAGCATCTCCCAAGACCCAATGATCATCCTGAAAAATTTCACTTTCCAAAAAATTGTAGCTTATCTCTCATATAAGATGATCATATCAACTTTCCCATGACCTTATAAACCCTCGGTCATATTATCCACACTCTATAGAGATCTCTTATCACACACCAATCATATTTCAATAAACTATCCCCCATTGATTAATCTATAATTGACCATTCCCAAGTGCAGTCCCTTCTCAAACCAAAGCATAATATAATATCAAGGTCCACAACCCTTTTCCTCTACTAAATCATAAAAATGTGTCTATCATATTTTCCACCACCAACTCATATCTAATCAATATCTATTCATGATATCCCACTGAATTCTTTCATTACCCCATGATTTATCTGTAAGAAGTTAGGGAAATTAAGGAGGCCTAAACCTCACCACAACAAACAGGGACCTCTCAAGGTCTGAACCACAAAAATGCATCAAGTGACTAAAAACATTAGAATATCTTATAAACACTCTAAAAAGACATAAAATTAAATCACCATGTATAATCATTAATCATCACGACCTGCCCCAGATTTCACTTGACCTACACAAAAAAATTTCCATATCCAAGAGATTTCCCAAAACCCACACATTGACATATATAAAATTTAACCAAAGCCAATAAAGCCTCACCAAAAAAAATATCACCTTAATTAGGATAATTTTAGATCAATCTAATACACATACTATATATGTTAAGAAAAATTTTCCTATCTTGACACATGGTAAGAGAGTATCCATCTCACCAGTCTCACAATGGTGCCCAATAGCCCCTACTGACACTCCCATCTCATACTGGGTAGGTGTTCAATCTATTGAAACCCTTATAATCAACATATCTAATACCATAATGAGTCAAATATCACCAAATTTAAGATCAATCACCTAATAAATCAGATAACCATTCCTCTCATTCATGTCAAACCTATCAAAACACAGGCACTACCCACGATTATCTACTCACAATTACCAAATGCATCCCAATGAAAACTAATTTATATAATCAAAACTTCATCTATGTGTCATCTATATAACATTAATTATATACAAATTCTTTCATATATTAATTTACCCATAATCCTAGACTAACCCCTCTTTCAGTCTACACTCATACATTACAACCCATCTCGAAAAATAAGAAGAATACACCTTGCTACTCATCTTTATCATTTTACTCCCAAATATATTGAGAAAAATATCCATATTAATTTTATCTATTAATTTTTTTAAAATATACCATTATAGGTAAAAACACATAAGGAAATATATATACTTTTTCTCAGATACTGTAAGGTAACTCATATGTCGATAAACCCACTCTAGGGCTCTATACATATACATCTAGCATCACATGTAACAAATTCAACAGGTAATATGCACCGTGTCATCTGGACTGACCCACCATAAGGATTGAATCAACTTCCCAATTTCTATGGGTTAGAGAAAAGCACCAATAATATAAAGGAAAACCATTGGGTGTGATTTCACCCATTTATCCATATAAACACAGAACATATTCCAATAAGAAATATAGTATGATGTATCTATACCTTTGAAATCCATTCACCTAAATAACCAATTCCAAATAATATCAACCAATCAAACGATTCAAAATAAGAAAATAAAAAAAACTCATAATTCTTATAATTTTATAAATTAAAAATATAGTGATATAGAACATCATATATACATGATCATAAAAAGAATTTCAAGGTTGAGGTGGTCGATACATAACAACTCAAAAAACCACCATAAGTGGATCCCCAAAACTCTCCACATGTGCCAACTCTACCTGGACTATGGTCACCACCAATCACTGTACCAAGAAGGACGAGAGTCATCAAGAATCACAACAATGAGATGTGTCACCTTTCCAATTATCTGTCTCAAACATAACTACGTTTACATAAACCATATGTATATATGTATTTTTTGAGGAAAAACCCATTAGGATATCACCATGAATCTAGAAAACATCTTTAACAAAAAAATCATTAGCACTAGTTTTTTTTAGAAATAATTTTTTTTATTTTATAAATAAAAAAGTAGAAATAATTTTCAATCCTTTTGTTTTAAAACAATGATCCATGATCTAAATAAGCTTAAAAAAGGTTAATGTAAAACATGAAAAATAACACTATAAAACAAAAAAATATATGAAATATAATGTGACAACATGTATATCTCTCTATATATATTTATATATAACATCACATATCCCCTAACTTAAAGGTTGGGTAAATAATAAAAATAATGGGGTGTTGGTGATCACTTTTATAGACAAAAGTGAAAGGAAATGAGACCATAAAACCCTAAGGATAATTACTACTAGCTCACCCAAGGTAAAATTTGGTCACTAGGCCTACCTCACCTAGGGTCTCCAATAGCCACTTATCCTACCTTGATTAGATCTTCTCTTGCTTCTCCCCATGTGCTTCCCAACTCACATGCACACACCACCTTACACACTCATCCTACTCTGCCAAGACCTTATTTTACTCCTATAAATAGACCTCCTTATTCATTATATAGAACATGAGTTCACACCAATTTTAGAAGAGAGAGAAATATTCTTAGAGATGAGTCTCTAAGGTTTTCATCACCCCACTAGTTATACTATAACATTCTAGAACTTAGGAAAATTAACTTAACTAAGAGATAGATGTTATGTGAAGCCCTAATGTAGGTGACCAATCGCCCGAGATTCATCACATAGGTGACCAACCACCTAGGGAATAACACCTTAGTGAATAAATTCCATGGGATCCTCACTTGGGAGATCAACTACCCATGGCTCCTCACTTGGGTGACTAATCAGCCAAAACTTTTTCACATGGGTGACCAACCACATAGGGATCATTAACATAGGCCTCCAAACATCCAAGGATCCTCACTCAGGTGACCAGCTACCTGAGGATAGTCACTTGGGAAACTAACCCACCTAAGGTTCCTAAACTGGGTGACCAACTACCTAGGGAAACCTATTTTAGTGGTGTATCACTTAGGGATTCCCACATAATTGACCATCCGCCTAAGGTAGTCCTCCTTAGTAATGTATCTCTCAGGGCTTCTCACTTAATAAACCTACCTCTTGGGGAATTTTACCTTAGAAACCCATCATTATAATATTTCCACATAATAAACCTATCACCTTGGGATGTTTCTTCCCCAAAATGACATCCTCATTTACCCAAGTCTCCAATTCGATATTGAATCATCATGGACTCTACTTAAACAACTATATTTATATGGTTGAGTTATGGGATGCACCAACATTCCCTATTTAAATCATTCATTCCCTTGGTGAAGGATGAACCCCACATAACCCCCCTAATATAAAGGGTCCTCATGATGTTTGAAATCATGCATCCCCTTGGTAACAAAGACTCTAATCCTTGAAGAAGTGGCCAGAATCATTCGATTTAGTAAATGTCACTTAACTACCACATGGTATATACTATTTGAAGTGAATTAGAGGCATCCACCATTTTGTTTTCCAATAAGTGGATGCATAAGCCTAAACATGAGGTTTAGAAGTATACAATAAGTAGAAGTAGGTAATCACTCTCGGAGTAACCCCTTTTCATTTCTTTCTAGATACTATTATGTAGCCCATCCCTTGTATATTAATGAAAGGGGAGAAAAATTATATAAGGAATACATCCTGATGTAAGCCCCTAGTTAATCTTTATATCTACCCCACTATATACCCTTCCTCACCCATTAGTGGATGTGAAAAAAATTCCTATAGGGAATCCCTCTTGTAGTAAGTATCAAGTCCCTCCTATAGGATATGACATCACTCCTACCATTTCGTATCCATCATTTGAAAAGGAATGATTTTTTTTTGGTTTTATGAAATATATATTTTTGATAAATTTAATTTCTTCAATATCTTTCGTTACACACATCAATAAGTTTTAATGAACCACAACAAACTATTAATATTATTATTTTAACATGACCATTATTACAAAGTTGTTAAAATTATAGGTATGAAAAAGAATATTTTTTTTAATTTTTTTAAGTATATTTTATTTATATAAATAAATCATATTGTTTAAAAAGCACTTATTTTTTAGTGAGTCTTTATATTATTCAAAAAATACTATTTTTTAAAAGAAATATTTTAATGCTTTTTGTGAATAAATAATAAAATTTATTTTTTAATAATTTATAAAATATATTGGAAATAATTAAATTTAATTTTGGAATAATTTTTTTAAAATTATCTTATATTAAATTTTTGGGATTTTTTCAAAAAAGATTAACTTTTCGATGAATAGTGAAAATAATAGCTTTTATATAAATATATTTTTTCATTTAAAGACTTTATATAGTTAAATTTTGTTTTTAAATAGTTTAAAAATTCAAATAAGATAAGTTATACTATAATTAATTCAATATAATTCATTTTAATCAATTTAATATTGAATTTTGATATAAAAAAATTTCAAATTCTTAAAAATGTTCTCTTTGGAAAAGCACTTTTTTGTTGCGGCTACTGGTTTAGTTTTAAAATATTTTTTACCGTATATATGAATATAATTTGAAAAAAAGGATTAAATATTTGGAATCAATATAATTACTATTATATAATAATGTAAACTTATTTTTTTAAAGTGAATTGTAAAAATTGGAGTGATTAATTACCACAGTTACGATTAAAACAGGTTTGTGGGGGGGGGGGGGAATAGTAAAATAAGGGGTTAAATGACATAGAAACTTGTCCAAAAACCATAATATTTTAATATTTACAAATTATAAACTCTAAGGCTTGATAATGAATCATTTTTTTTCACTTTATCATTTGAAAAATGTGGGAACACTTTATTCTTTTAAAAAATTCCATGTGTGTCCTTTCCCCTACTTATAAAAGGACACCTTGATTCTCCCCTATTAACACTTAAAAATCACATTGGTTCATTCAATAACTACAAAAATATATTTCTTAATTCCATCCATATATTCAATAGGCCTTATTTTTATTATAAAACCCATTTAATAAGGTTTAGGTATAAACATAAAGAGGTTCTGTGAAGAAAATGTAAAATTATTAAACTTGTGTTTTTGTTTTATTTATTATTCCAAATACATAAAATATTGGTAAAATATGATAATATAACAGCACCAATATATCCTATATACTTATTTTTTATTATTTAAATTTCATAACCTACATCTATCTCCTTTTCCATTAAATGGGAAACAAAACTGTCGATCGTGTGTATGATGAACTACTGCCTCAAGAACCAATGTTTTTAATTTTCTATATCCACCTTTCATTACTATATATAATGATGTATTTAGTTTTTATATATGATATTTAGGATATTATTGTACTTCAATAATTTTAATATCACATATAACTTCTTAATTTTCATTACATGGGAATACAATAACGTCCCTCGTGTGTACGACGAACTACAGCCCTGCGAAGCGATGTGAATCATTTTTCACTTAAAATTTACATGGAAGGTAATAAGGTTGAATTTAATTAATATATGTGATATATATGAAATAAAAATTATTCTAAAAAAATAATATATTTTTTACCTTCTTTTCTTTTCATCCTTTTAGAAACTAGAGAAAACATTCATACATATGTACGACCTGCCATCTTCATGAACTTTGTAATTCACTTTCTATATATTACTTTAATAGATTAATATAAACACTTATATAATGAATATATTTTATATTTATGTGATATTTAACGTTCTTAATATGATGTAACAATGATAAAAATTAAATTACTGAAGATACCATACCAAAACATACATGAAAAAGAAATCATTTATACACAAATCATGATTTTAACTAGGAATTATTATTAAACAGGTAACAAAATGTCATAAGTAAATTGTAAATGGTTTTATACATAACATTATGGTCCTAAAAGTTATGTATAATAAACCTTTATTTATTATATGGGAAGTTTAAATTGGTATGAAGGAACTCGAGACTTAACGTAAGGTATTTTTTATCTCAAATTACCTTTGATGAGACATATTTTATGTTATGCATGAATATAATTTTATATGGTTTATGTATTGAAAATTTGATATGTTATAAAATTATTATAATTATTTTCATGATAAAAAATGTTTCAATTTATGTAATTATTTCATGGGGCTTATGATTCAGAAGTTACCAAAGTGGTAAGGGTTTGATGTTACAATTTCATTGCCTATCGGGATTGATTATGATGGTACTTTAGATGATGAAATATTATTTTATATTTATATAGAAACTTAATACCTTTATTATCCACTATTTTTTTCATGAAAATACTTGTTCTACTTTAATTTTACTCCGTTTATGTACTCATGATTCTAAAATAATATTTTTAATTGAAAACAATTTTATTTCTATTTTCTATCGAAAAACATTTTCTTCTATATCCAAGCTTTTAAAAAATGTTTTAAAGAAATATTTACCATTCTCCAATGATGGTTTATATAAATTTTTACCCATATTTGATTTTTTTTTATTTTTTTTAAAAGGAATCTTCTTGTCATTTTCCAAATGAGGCACTTTTTTACTTTTTACCAAAAATGAGAAAAGACAATTTGTTTTTATATGTATGAAATGAACAATATTTTCCACCATAATAACCACTAATTTTTTCAAATATCAGTTTATAAGTTTCAAATATTATTCTCAAAAAAGGTTTTTTAAAAATTAATTATGAACCATTAGTTTTAAATTAAGGTTATTTACAAAGTTAAATGGGTATTTTACTTCGAAAATATTTTAATTGATCATTAAAAGTCATTTTCCATATAAGATGACATCCATTGATGTTACTTTAGATTTATAGGGGATATGGTCAAAGGATATCATCCTCATTATTTCTCTGGATGGTTTATGATTATAATGAAAACATTTTCATGAAACTCATTCCTTTTCCATGGGTTACGTTATGACAAATTGATGTGATGATTTTGAAACCTATCTCATTTATATAGATTATGAATGGATGAAATGTTTATGAAACATGTTTCCTTTATATAGATTATGATATGATAAATGTTTTATGATATTGTGGAAAAAAGTATGGTTCATGTGAAAGGAGGGACCTATATCATCCTATAATGTATTTGGAAATAACTAATGTTATATGAGATCACAAGGTACACGAGATGTAACATCCCTGAATGGATGCCACCAAAATTGGTGCCCTAATCTAGTTCACTACAAGACCTCTAGTGTGCCTCCTCGCATGCTAGAGGATGTAGACAAGTAGTGGCAGTCTAAGGTGGGATTGTGAGGATAATATACTAGTATATTAGAGTGAAAGACCAAAATTAAATGACCACAAATAATACACATCGGATAAATAATAAGAATTAATAAAATGAAACTGAAACATGATGTAATAAAATTAAATACAGTAAAGGCTCGAATATCCATTCCATACATACAATATGTGTCACCCACTAGTCCAATAACATATTAAAAAAATAAACAAATGAAAAAGAAATACATCATGCCCAACTCCTAAATCCATGCCACATCACATACCATGTCTCTGGTACCATGTTGAGATTCTCTAGCCTGATCATCAGAATCTACATGAGAATCCTACTCAACCATGTAATCTTGGTCCTTGAACCTATTCATCGTGCATATTTTCTCAACCTAAAATAAATCATAAGGTTTTCACATACACTGAGGTGCATATAAGGGGGGTGATAAATAAATATAAGTAGGCCACCCAATTATGGACTGATAACCTGCTGCTATAAGTGACTACTCTTGAAATATGCTCATACTTTCCAAAACATAACTAACAAAATAAATACAAATAAAAAATGTTTATCCTTAGGCCCAAAACCTTAATTAACCATACCTACTTCGACCAATATTATAGTGTCTTTGATCATGTCTCAATGATTTTTTATCCTAAATAACATGTGGGATCCATATCCATGGTAGTCACAACCAAGCATAAAAATTATGGGGACCCATTCTATGATAATAATATCATCCAAGAAACTAATATAAGCCATTAAACACTATGTCCTCATGAACCAACCATTATCTCATACATGGAACCTCAATATATTTATCTTGGTTACCACAAAAAATTGCTACCATGCTCAGTACATCTGTCTGACATCTATATCATGTATCATAAACAATAATACCAAGAGCATCAGTATGAAACCTAAATCAGATATCAAATCAATCATGCCTAGAGTATCAATCCATAATGTAAAACATATATGAAATGAATTATAATTAAAGAATAAATCCATCATCTAAACCATGGATACATAGAATCAGTCCACCATCCATTCTAGCTGGTACACCATCATTTCCTAGTGCATCAGTCCAACATATAAATAAAAATGTATAATATCTATGTCTAGAGCCTTAGTCTAACACCTAATCTATATAGTATACCATCCATGACCAGAGACCCCATCCATCATCTTACCATACACACGTTATGTTACATCCACTATACTTAATAATATTATATAATATGCCCAGAACCTTAGTCTAGAACCCAAACCATAAACAATCCATCAGTACCAAAAAAAATATCCGATCCAACGTTATGAGTTATGGATATCTAGAACCATACCTTTGGATTATCAATCTAGCTCTCTTAGTCATTACAACTCTTAATATTAAATCGGATCCAAAACATGGTAGTCCAAACATATCATAATAGACTTGTTGGTGTAAACCATGTCTCAACAAAAGAAACCAACAGAAAATGTTACAAGGGCTACATAAACACCCATTCCCATAAAATGATCCTCCAATATCCCAAAAGCCGCAGAAAGAGTAAGACACCATATAAGGGGTTCCTCTATATCATATAAGGACTTGGGCCAAAAAACACAATAAAATCCTTAATATGCCCCCAGTGGCCACAAACCAATACTCGATAATCCTCATGTCATAATGGCATCCAATGATCACTGCATCATAAAATTTCCCACTAGGGGTATCCCTAAGAGCCCCTTAGACTCAACATGATAGAAAGGAGTACCCAATGACAAACCTACATCCTAAATTGTTAACCAAACCAAATAATCCAACCAATCTGATCCTGAAACACAGAATATAAACCTAAAATGATCTAACGTTGAGAAAATGGTCCAAATACATACGGACAACCAAAATATCCTTAGAGATACTACTAGATACCACCTTTTAGGGTCCTTCTAATAAAACTCAAAAAATTATGATAGCATACTTAGTCTAGACCAATCATTGAGCTCAAAAACCTTAACCACTCCTTGTATCTCACAACCCATACCACTGAAGGATTCTAAATCCAAACCTAAAAACAATCCCCCTACTAAACTATTTTGGTTCAAAACACCATTCAGATGGCATCTAAATGATGAAAAGATTCCACCATCATGATCAACATGTAAAAAATGATCAGAATAGACTACTCATAAGTCTAATTTTTAATCCTAAAAAATAGAAAAATCCCACAAAATTGTATGAAAAAGGATATTACATGACATGTATTCCCAACCATAGAATGTGTAATCACATAGCCTCAATGAGGCATGCACTCTAGTTTAAATTTTATGAAAATAAAAAGTACATGACGAGCATGCTAGGTACACGACATGTACCTTACATGGGGTCCATACAAGTGTACCACACATGTCTTGATAATTTATGTCTATCTGGACATGTCTTCATACCTAACATGTAAAACAAACATGGTCTATCTATGTATCCTACACGACCATGTACCCCCTATATGGGTCGTATGTCCATGTACACAGCCACATGTCGAGTGGAACTACACAGCATGTTACCCAGACTATATACCATGTAATCATCTTCTTACATTATTCCCTAAATAAGAATTGCACATGGCATGTGTTCTTAAAACACACACTATGTAGTCATGTTTTCAGAACTAAAAACCACTAAAAACCTATCAAAACCCTAATTTCTCCTCAATAAGAATATAAAGTCCCCCACGTGGTCCTTGTAAGTCATAATAGGGATATAAAATGTAAAAAAAATTAATATATGAAGATAGGGACATAAAAATCAATAACCGTTCTACCTCTAGGCATAACTGCAGAAGATCTAGGTTCAAATATGCTCCCATAACTCACTACACTTCAATCTAATCCCAATCTATTCTATGGATGAAATATGATATCATATCTTTCTCCTCCCCCACATATTCTGGCCATTGCGTGCAGGGTATGTGTCCCCCCTCCTACTATGCCTAGGAAACCCCCAAATGGGGGGGGGGATGTTTTAATTAATTAATTAATTAACTAAAATCCAATTTAACATCCAACCCAAGTCTGGGAAAATGAAGCAGGTTTATACCCTACCTAGGAACCCCCACATTCTAAACTGAACCATGGATTCGGAATCTCAATTCGACACTATTGAAAACATATCGACACTTGAACTTAGGTGAATAATTAATTAATTAATTGTTAAATATTCCACCAAAACTAAAATGTATTGGAATCCAAATAAACTCCTACCCTATGGAAGAATTAATATTCTAGGAAATATTGAGTTTTCATAAAAATTATATGTGATCATCTCTAGGGGAAAATGAACATTTTACCACTCACCAGCACCTGGAAATAAAATTTCAAATTTCTACTAAAATATTCAAATCCCATAAAAATCAGGTCTCTACAACATCCCCACCATAAACCTTATTATCCTTGAGAATACACAGTGGTATTACAACCACACATCCCGAACCACCTTTATCATCAACCCAAGCTCAAATCACTACATTTTACTCAAATATACCAACCACATTTCTCTACATTACCCCAAGATAGGGTGTAAAATTTTTCAAAGGCCAAACCACCACTTTCCATCATCAACAAATCACTAGGACAATTCATAACCATGCCTATCCATCCATATACATCACATAGAAATTTAAAAATACTCATCAAACTCATGGTGCTCTGCACCATATAACTCAACCAAAAACTATGATTTTTTATCCATGACACTTCCCACCATCGATGTATCCTTTCAAAACCATCCTCAGTGGTCCACCAACCTGCTAAATGTGGTCCTCACTACATCCTCAATCCTACCCTCATGAGGGTCACATCACCACATCCTATTCAATAAACCCCCATAAGAGTCTCCTCATGGTCACCTTACCAAAAAAACATGTTTTTCCACAACCCATGCCCCAATCACAACCAAACCTTAGAAATTTACATGTCCATATCACTCCCACTAGAGAAAAAAAATAAAACATCTACTATTTCTAGTTACCAACATCCTAGAATAACACCCCTAGAATTCATCGATATATGAATCATTATAGGAACCTCACTCATAGAAAATTTGATGGTTCACTCTCCACCATATGATTTGACCCACATTAATCCATGAGAGAAAACTCTTAGGATACCCCTTATCAACCCAAGGAAACATATCTCTAGCATGGAATAAATCTAGTGCTCTCTTAGCATACTCAAGATCATGTCAAGATATTGGGAATTACTATCTTTAAATTTTGAGTATACTAAGATGTATTCATTGAATACCACCACAAACTCATACATTCCAAAACATCATAGTTCTATCCCAAGGGCCTTGGGTCACCATGCCCACAATCCTCTCATCTCATGCACCACAATTCTCAACCCAATCATGACTACCTTCCCAAATAAACACCTCAGATTTACATTCTTGTAACATCTAATCCAAGAGCCAAACAACATAGTGCATCACCGGAACTCACATATCCAAGATTACTCTATCAAAAAACCATTTCATTCCCTTATGAAACAAAACCACCAAACCTAATCTAACTCTAGTGAGCGTCTTATGAGAACTTGAATTAAAATCCCTAACCACATAAACTTGAGTACTTCATGTAATCCCAATCCAAATCAAGACACCTATAACGACCCATACTTAACATACATGGTTAATACTCAAAAATTGAATCATACTTATTACAACATAATAAAAAACCATGGAAGGACTGTATAGGTATAGTGTCTTTAGAAACTGGGAAACATAAACAATTGGTTCATAAAGCATCTACACTGTCTCCCATTTATTTCATCATATCTATAGTCCATTTTGGAAAATCTTACTTAATAACCTTCTTCCTGACCTGGGGAAAGAAAACATACAAAAGGGTGATCTCAAATTCTCAGTAAGGGTAAACAAAATAAATATCAATCAAATCGTATTCATAAGAACATAACATTTTGGAAATCTTACCCTGTAAAAGAGGTCATAATTTCATAACATGGGATAAATCATGGTAGTGAAATGTAATCCCAATAATAATAACATAAAAAATGAAACTTTGTGGCATACACACATAATCATAGAGAATCATTTATTATTAGTCAATACACATTTCCAAGACTATCTTAGTGGACAAAGTCCATTTCTGAACCGAGTTAACTCCTCGTTTCAGTCCTGTTTCACTGAACCGGTTTAACCTGCTGTTCCAGACATGTCTATCTCATGAGATATAAAATATTTAAACAATGAATTGGAGGGAGATATAGGTCCCACCCATCTCGTACTTATACCATTCTTATGTGTGCCACAAAATCATAAATCATACATCATTGCATAACCCATGTAATAAAAATGGGAATCTTAAACATTGTGACATCATAAAAAAATTCATATAGGATAAAGGAATTCATAAAAATAATTCCATCACAACATAATCAAATCCATGAAATAATAGGGATAGAAACAGAACCCTATATTATCTTAGATGGAAAATAATTTTGATAAAACACTTGAACTCTATTCTTGAGGAAAATATCCTTTCTACTTCAAAAACACTTTTACTTTCTTAACATGTCATACAATTTTAAACTAAAAGAAGTTGATTAAAAATAAAATTGAAAACATGTAAAGGAATCTTCATGGAAATAATGTTTTAAAAATCCATTCATGCCGTATAAGTTAAAAAAACATTCTTCTCGTACTTTTGTCGGAAAAGTCAAAAAATACCTCGTACGAAAAACAACAAAAGATTACTTTCATATCTTTTACCAGAAACTCATTGAAGGGTAAAATTGGATTTAAAAAATGGTAGGAGGATATAAATAATATTAAATATTGAGGAAACATGGATGTGGATGATAAATATTCTGCAGTAAATTCTGAAGAATAAACAATCTCAGATAAAAATGAGATTGCGAGATTTTCCCTTACCTTAGGTCCGATTTGCTTTGTAAGTGTCCAAACCTCCTGTATAATGATTTAAATAATGTTATTTACTTGTTATAGAATCATAATTATTGTTATTATATCATATATGGTCATATTATAAGCTTATTAGTAGTAATAGTTCATTGCTACTTGTTATTCGGGTGTTTATAACTTTTTGTTCTTATGCGTGTTTTGTCGAATAAATTCTTTTTCTTCTCTTTAGGTTATAGATGCATAATTTCCAGAATGGTATTAATGTAATATATATCATATTTATTCATTAAATTCATTTATATAATCATTATGCAATGAATATCATGTAGAATGAATCGCATCATATCGTGGAGACGATATTCCATACGTACGCACGAGCGATGATATCGTTCCCATGATCGTGGAATTGTATTGGAGTGTATGTATACTATTTCAGAATCAATATCATGCTACAATAATAATATATAGTTATTTATTTGCACCATTATACTCATCCAAGTAAGGTGGTGATGGAAAATAGATTACACCAAGGTGCGGAGATGGTATTCCGTACGTACGCACGCGCAGTGATTTCGTTTTCCGTAGGATGGATAGATGGTGAAATAGGGTTGTATCATACTTATAATAACATATCAGTATATGAGTGATACTGATGTTATTACTTCATAATGAAACAACTAAAGAAGAAGAAGTTGAAGAAGAAAGAATTTGGAAAGGATCAGTAATGGATATTACCCCTTCTTTGATGCGCCTCTTCTTAATCTCCTCTTAGGGCACTAGGGTTGGTATTTGAAGAAGACCAGAACCTATAAGATGATTCTAGGGAAGTGGGGAAGTGAAATGGGTAGGTATTGGATGATCTTGAAGGATCAAATTGGTGTGATGAGGAGAGGGAGGAGGTTCCCTTTTATAAGGGAGGAGAGGGGCACCTTTGGAAATATAAGAAATATTAGTTTATATTAAATCCCAAACCCACTTAAAAACTTCCGAAATGACTCATATCCAAATCTTAGATGATATAGGGTTGTAATATCATCAAAAAATAAAATTTATACATGTTAGGAATTTATTTTAAACATTATAAACTTCATTTAACCTTATTTATCAATTTTATTTTATTTGTGGTAATAATATTCTAAATTTTAAATTATTATTAATAATTACATATGTGTTGTGAATTTTCCATAATTTGACACTTTATGACATTTTAGACCATATAAATTTTAATTTATAATTTTTAAATATTTTTGTGATTTTTAAACAATTTTATAATATGTTTTTTTTATAAAATAACAATAGTGTCAATTTTGACACTATTCATTTATTTGAATTTAAATAAAATATATACAGAAGATATGTTCAAAATAAAAGCTTTAATAGATTAATAAAATTTCATATCTTTCTAGAAAATTATTGGAGCACATTAAATAGTTTATATAATATTTATTTTAATATTTTTAAAACCATTTATTTGATATTTTAATTAATAAAATAATTTCAACATCACTATTGTGTCATAATTAATGATATTTATTTAATCCATAAAAATTATAAATAAACTCCAATGATTTAGATATTTGTATTATATTTCTGAATACTATTCATGTTCTAAGTTTCATTAATTTTATCACTAAATTAAAATTATTATACTTATAAGCTTTAAAAAAGTGACATGTTGTCACATTCTTTGGTTTTAATAATAATTAAATTATTTTCATGGAAAAAAGTCAATTAAATAAATATAATCCAACCCTTAGGTGATATGGGTAGACTTTTAGTCATCCAATAGAATTTTGGCAGGTGTTAGGGTAATTTTATAATCTTATATTTACCCTTAATTACCTGATTTACCTTTAACTATGGTAAATAAAATTTACCGTAGTTACTATTCATAATGCCCAAAAATAAAAAGTAGCCTAGTAACATAATTTGGACCCACTGATTACAAATATGCAATCCATTTTTCCAAATTCAAAACACATAAGTTGCAGTAATTAATTTAAAATAAATCTCATTGTTAAGAAAACATGTTTTAGAAGTTAAAACATTGCCAAAGATTGAAATGTTTTTACCTATGAATTCAATGTGAAATTAATGATAATGACATACATTATATTAAATGATAAAAATATATTCTATATATACTTTAAAACCATTCAATATTATAATTTAACCATATAAATTATCCTAATGAAAAAAAGTTGTTTTTAATTAAAAATTAGCGTATTTTTACTATTCATCAAAATATGAAAGTTATCAGAAAAATATCAAAAATTTATCCAAATGTTTAATTGAACTTATAAACGTGTCAAAAAATAGATTTAATGTGGGTGCGCCATCAAAATGTGGCAAAACTGCATTTTTTGATAATTAATTATTTTAGCCAAAAAAATTATTTTGTTCTCTTACCATATTCTAGAAAATGTTTAAGATGAATAATAATTTTGTAAAATTTAAAATTCAGTTAATACTATTCATAACTACTAGTTTATAATATTATAATAATATATCGTTGTTTAGTGGAACTCGGTATTGCGTACTACACACGCTATCGAGGAAGGTCGTGATTGCGTGTAATGGAAACCAAGTCCGTATTGTGTGCTGTGAAAGATTCCTTTGGTGCTGCATATAAAAAAAATTTCTCATAAAATCTCAGGGTGTTACATTCTACCCCCCTTAAAATTAATTTCACCCTTGAAATTCGTCACTTTATTACAAACAGATGAGGATACCTCTCCCTCATTATATCCTCAAGTTCCCATGTAGCTTCTTCTAATTGGTGGTTCCTCTATAAAACTTTCACCAAGCGTGTGGTCTTGTTCTGTAGGACTTTTTTTCTACGATCCAGAATCTCTATCGGCTGTTCTTCATAAGAAAGATCTTGCTACAACGGTACAAATTCTGAGCTGAGTACATGTGAAGGATCAAGTATGTATATTCTCGGGAGAGATACATGGAACACATCGTGAACTTGAGAGAGATTCGGTGGAAGCGACAATCGGTAAGCTACCTTCCCAACATGATCCATAATTTCAAAAGGACCGATATATCTAGGGATCAACTTTCCCTTCTTTCCAAATCTCATGACCCTCTTCCAGGGAGATATTCGTAAGAGCACTTTATCACCCACTTCAAACTCTAGGTCTTTTCTTCGGTTGTCAGCATAAATTTTTTGTCGACTCTGAGCTTCTCTTATGTGTTGTTGAATAGATCTGACCTTTTCTGCCATTTCATCAACAAGATCAGGTCCTAATAGCTTTCTTTCCCCAACTTCATCCCAGTAAGTTGGAGTCCTGCATTTCTTTCCATAGAGAGCTTCATAAGGAGCCATCTGAATACTGGAGTGAAAGCTATTATTATAAGAAAATTCCACCAAAGGTAGGTGTTGATCCCAACCACCTTTGAAATCCATAGAGAAAGCTCTCAACATATATTCTAGAGTTTGAATTGTCCTCTCAGACTGACCGTCTGTCTGAGGATGATAAGTAGTGTTGAAACTCAACTTCGTATCCAGAGCATGCTGAAGACTTCGTCAGAACATCGAGGTAAACCTCGGATACCGATCAGATATAATGGAAAGTGGTACTCCATGAAATCTTACCACTTCCTTTACATATATCCTGGAAAGCTGATCTAGAGAGAAATCCTCCCTAATAGCAATGAAGTGTGCAGACTTTGTAAGATGATCAACTATGACCCAGATAGCATTATTGCCTTTGGATGTTTTAGGGAGTCCAGTGACAAAGTCCATAGTGATGTTTTCCCATTTCCATTCTGGTATGGGTAATGGTTGTAACATCCCCTTAGACTTCTGTCTCTCAGCTTTAACTTGCTGACAAACCAAGCATCGAGAGACATATTCAGCAACATCTCTTTTCATGCCATCCCACCAGAAGTACTCTTTCAGGTCCCTATACATCTTCGTGCTTCTAGGATGAATAGAGAATGAAGAACTATGAGCCTCATCCAGCAGCTCCTTCTTTAATTCAGGGATGGGAGAAACACAAACCCGATTCCTGAACTTTATTATCCCATTATAATCAAGGTTGAATTCAAGAACATTTCTCCCTTTTTTTGTAACTCGACGTCTTCTTTCTGTGCCTCTTTAATCTTCACATGTATAGATGGTTGAACATTCATTTGAGAAAGATACAATTTTTCCCCTTTAATTATAATTCCAAGATCCATCCTTTGTAAATCCATAAATATTGGATCTTTTGTGATCCTCATCATGGATAAGCTAGCATGGTCTTATCGACTTAATGCATCTGCCGCCTTGTTTTCTTTCCTAGGGTGGTTATGAATTGAGCAGTCGTAATCCTTAATCATCTCCAACCATCTTCTTTGGTGCATATTCAGATCCTTTTGTGTGAAAATATACTTTAAACTTTTATGATCAGTATAAATATCACACCTTTCACCATAAAGGTAATGCCTCCAAATCATTAATGCAAAGATTACCGCACCTAACTCAAAATCATGAGTTGGGTAATTTTGCTCATGGATTTTCAACTCTCGTGAGGCATAAGATATCACCATATCATTTTTCATTAGAACACACCCCAATCCCTTCTTGGATGCATCACTGTAGATCGCAAACCTTTCTCCATTACAAGGCAGTGTGACCATAGGTGTACTGGATAACCTTCTTTTTAGCTCCCTGAAATTCTCTTCACATTCCTCCGTCCAAAAAAACATAACTCCTTTCCGAGTCAACTTGGTGAGTGGATTAGATAATCGTGAAAAATCATTCACAAAACATCCATAATATCCAGCCAAACCAAGAAAACTTTGGATCTCAGTTACTGTTGTTGGTCTCGACCATCTTTCAATAACCTCTGTTTTTGTTGGATCCACAGATATCCCCTCTTTTGAGATTATGTGACCCAAAAATGCAACTTTTTGAAGCCAAAATTCACACTTGGTAATTTTGGAATAAAGCTTCTCCTTTCTTAGGGTCTTTAATACAATTCTCAAGTGATCTTCATGTTCTTCCTTTCTCTTTGAATAGACAAGAATATAATTTATAAAGACTACCAAAAACTGATCAAGATAGTCTCTAAAAACTCTATTCATCAAATCCATGAAGATAGCAGGGGCATTAGTAAGACCAAATGGCATCACTATAAATTCATAGTGTCCATACCTTTTACGGAAAGCCGTCTTTAATATATCCTCCCTTTTGACCCTTAATTGATGATACCTAGAACGAAGATCAATCTTGGAAAAGTATTGATCTCAGTGTAGTTGGTCAAATAGGTTATCAATGCATGGGAGAGGATATTTGTTCTTGATAGTGATCTTGTTAAGTTCTCGATAATCAATGAAGAGTCTCATTGATCCATATTTCTTCTTAACAAAAAGAACAGGTGATCCCCAAGGTGACACACTAGGGCGTATGAATCCTTTATCAAGATTCTCTTGGAGTTTCTTCTTCAATTCCTGCAACTCAATTGGGGAAATTCTATAAGGTGTATTTGAAATAGGCAAAGCACTCGGTATAAGTTCTATTGAAAGCTCAACTTCACGATTTGGTGGAAGACCTAGCAATTCCTCTGGAAAGACATCATCAAATTCCTGTACAATGGGCATATTATTAATCGTGAGTTTCTCTCCAACCATTTGAGATAAATAACCTTCATTTAGTGTAATCGAGACCCATAAGATAGAAGAAATTTCCACTGCAAGGTTATGTTCATCCTTGCATCGATAGACGATCATAGATTGATATGGAATATGAAATGTGACTTCCCTTCTTTGGAAATTGATATGATATCCATATAAAGAAAGCCAATCCATGCCAAGAATCACATAAAATTTTACTATAGGAAGGATCACAAGATTTGCAGGAAGCACTTTCCCACAAAATTCAATCGGAGAAGAATTGTAAACTTTTGATGCGACTGTTGTGCCCTTAGGAGTTGTCACAGCCAACTCAACATCTAATTGTTGGGGTAATACGGTGATACCCTTAGAAAATTCTTCAGAAATAAAAGAGTGGGTGGATCCAGAATCAAATAAAACATTTGCTACTTTAGAGTGGATGGTAAGTGTACCTCTCACCACTTCACTGTCATACTCTACATCACTGATAATAATTTTATGTGACTTTCCTTTGTCTTTGGCCTTAAGAGTTTGTTGACATCGATCATCATCATCAACCCTTGGATTTGGGCATTTATTGGCATAATGCCCCATCTTCTTGCACTTGAAACATTGAAGTGTAGTAGGTTCATTTTGTGTATCCCTTCCTTTATTTGAATCATTAGACATCTTATTCCCATTATTTCGACATTAAATTGCCCAATGACCTTCCTTTCCACACTTATAACATTTTCTTGTCCCCTTAAGACAATTTCCTCCAAGTTTCTTTCCACAATTTGAGCATAAGGGAAAACTCATCTTCTTTTCAGTGTGCTCTTTAGATTTTCCTTTGAATTCCATTTTCCTCTTCTTATCAAACCCATATGACTGATGGGTTAATCCAATCTCCATCTCAACTTTGAGAGCACATCGAACAATTTCCTCGTAGCTATTGATGTACCTTATGGATAATGCCCTTCTAAGACTTGGTTTTAAGCCACTAAAGAATCGATCGATCTTACTCTCAGGTTGGATAATAATACCAGAAGCATACCTTGAAAGTCTTGTAAAATTTTCTTCATAGGTACCAACAGATTCATCATCCTTTTGCTTTAGTTCAAGAAACTCCTTCTCCATATTTTTTCAGAGAATATGAGGGAAATACTTATTGAAAAATAAGTTCTTGAACTCCTACCATTCCGTGGACTCAATTTCATCCCTTTGCCTCCTATTCTTGATAAGATTCCTCCATTCATCAGCATCACCTTCCAAACAATACACTGCTAAGATGACTTTATCATGTTTAGAACATTGAAGAATTGAAAATGTCTTTTCAGTGGTACTGATCCATTATTCAGCCACTAATGGATCAGAAGACCCGTTGAATGAAGGTGGACGCTGCCTCATGAAGGATTCAATAAAATGTTGCTCCTTTCTTTGCTCATTTGGAAGTCCTGCATGATTCATATCTTGAGAAAGTTATGTGATAATGGCTACAATATTTTTCATTCCAGCTCCAATAATGTTTGGTTGCTTAGGCGGGCAATCATTGAATTGCCTGTCGCATTCCGCATTAACATAGTTCCTTTGGGTTCTAGCCATTGACTAAAACCAAGAAGAATAGTGTGAGAAACACTAATTATAATAGAAAAACCACATAACCAAGAATAAAATTTCACACATAAGGTGTTATCATAGGTTGTTCATGGCCATTTCTAAAACACTAATATTGCGTTCTATGCTTAAACATGTCATTAGGTTTCTTACTAAGGCTTTCACATCCTAGTTTCCAAAGGTTGACTATACCTTTCCTCTGATACCAACTATAACGACCCATACATTACATACATGGTTAATACTTCAAAATTAAAGCTTAATTATTACAACATAATAAAAAACCATGGAAGGACTGTATAGGTATAGTGTCTTTAGAAACTGGGAAACATAAACAACCGGTTCATAAAGCATCTACACTATCTCCCATTTATTTCATCATATCTATAGTCCCTTTTGGAAAATATTACTTAATAACCTTCTTCCTGACCTGGGGAAAGAAAAAATTCCAAAGGGTGAGCTCAAATGCTCAATAAGGGTAAACAAAAGAAATATCAATCAAATCATATTCATAAGAACATAACATTTTGGAAATATTACCCTGCAAAAGAGGTCATAATTTCATAACATGGGATAAATCATGGTAGTGAACTATAATCACAATAATCATAACATAAAACATTAATCTTTGTGTCATACACACATAATCATAGAGAATCATTTCTTATTAGTCAAGACACATTTCCAAGACTATCTTAGTGGAAAAAGTCCATTTCTGAACCGAGTTCACTCCTCGTTTCAGTCCCGTTTCATTGAACCGGTTTAACCTGCCGTTCTAGCCATGTCTATCTCATGAGATATAAAATCTTTAACCAATTAATTGGAGGGAGATATAGGTCCCACCCATCTTATAATGATACCATTCTTATGTGTGCCACAAAATCATAAATCATACATCATTTCATAACCCATGTAATAAAAATGGGAATCTTAAACATCGTGACATCATAAAACAATTCATATAGGATAAAGGAATTCATAAAAAAAATTCCATCACAACATAATCAAATCCATGCAATAATAGGGATAGAAACATAAACCTATATTATCTTATATGGAAAATAAATTTGATAAAACACTTGAACTCCATTCTTGAGAAAAGTATCCTTTCTACTTCAAAAACACTTTTCCTTTTTTAACATGTCATACAATTTTAAACTAAAATAAGTTTATTAAAAATAAAATTGAAAAAATGTAAAGGAATCTTCTTGGAAATAAGTTTTTAAAAATCCATTCATGCCGTATAAGTTAAAAAAACATTATTCTCGTACTTTTTTCGGAAAAGTCAAAAAGTACGTCATACGAAAAACGACAAAAGATTCCTTTCATATCTTTTACCAAAAACTCAACGAAGGGTAAAATTGGATTTAAACAATTGTAGGAGGATATAAATAATATTACATATTGAGGAAACATGGATGTGGATGATAAATATTCCCCAGTAAATTCTGAAGTATAAAAAATCTCGGATAAAAATGAGATTGTGAGATTTTCCCTTACCTAAGGTCCGATTTGCTTCGTAAGTGTCAAAAACTCCTGTATAATGATTTAAATAATGTTATTGACTTGTTCTAGAATCATAAGTATTGTTATGATATCATATATGGTCATATTCTTAGATTCTTAGTAGTATTATTTCATTGCTACTTGTTATTCGGGTGTTTATAACTTTTTGTTCTTATGCGTGTTTTGTCAAATAAATTCTTATTCTTATCTTTAGGTTATAGATAAATAATTTACAGAATGGTATTAATGTACTATATATCATATATATTCATTCAATTCATTTATATAATCATTATGCAATGAAGATCATGTAGAACGAATCGCATCACATCGTGGAGACGGTATTCCGTACGTACGCACGAGCGATGATATCGTTCCCATGATCGTGGAATTGTATTGGAGTGTATGTATACTATTTCAGAATCAATATTACTCTACAATAATCATATATATTTATTTATTTTCACCATTATACACATCCAAGTAAGGTTGTTATGGAAAATAGATTACACCACGGCGTGGATACGGTATTCCGTACGTACGCACGCGCGGTGATTTCGTTTTCCGTAGGATGGATAGATGGTGAAATAGGATTGTTTCATACATATAATAACATATCAGTATATTAGTGATACTGATGTTATTAATTCATAATTACAAAACTAAATAATAAGATGTTTAAGAAGAAAGAATTTGGAAAGGATCGGTAATGGATATTACCTCTTCTTTGACGCGCCTCTTCTTAATCTCCTCTTAGGGAACTAGGGTTGGTCTTTGAAGAAGACCAGAACCTATAGGATGATTCTAGGGAAGTGTGGAAGTGAAATGGGTAGGGATTGGCCGATCTTGAAGGCTCAAATTGGTGTGAGTAAGAGAGGGAGGAGGTGCCCTTTTATAAGAGCGGAGAGGGACACCTTTGGAAATATAAGAAATATTAGTTTATATTAAATCCCAACCCCACTTAAAAACTTCCAAAATGACTCATATCCGAATATTAGATGAGATAGGGTTGTAATAGCATAAAAAAATAAAATTTAGATATGTTAGGAATTTATTTTAAACATTATCAACTTGATTTATCCTTATTTATCAATTTAATTTTATTTGTGGTAATAATATTCTAAATTTTAAATTATTATTAATAATTACATATGTGTTGTGAATTTACCATAATTTGACACTTTATGACATTTTCGACCATATAAAATTTAATTTATAATTTTTAAATATTTTTGTGATTTTTAAACAATTTTATAATATGTTATTTTTATAAAATAACAATAGTGTCAATTTTGAAACTATTCATTTACTTGAATTTAAATAAAATATATACAGAAAATATGTTCGAAATAAAAACTTTAATAGATTAATAAAATGTCATATTTATCTAGAAAAGTAGTGGAGCACATTAAATAGTTCATATAATATTTATTTTAATATTTTTAAAACCATTTATTTGATATTTTAATTAATAAAATAATTTCAACATCACTATTGTGTCATAATTAATGATAATTATTTAATCCCTAAAAATTCTAAATAAATTCCTATGATGTAGATAATTGTATTATCTTTCTTGAGACTATTCATTTTCTAAGTTTCATTAATTTTATCACTAAATTAAAATTTTTATACTTATAAGATTTAAGAAAGTGATATGTTGTGACATTCTTTGGTTTTAATAATAATTAAATTATTTTCAAGGAAACAAGTCAATTAAATGAATCTAATCTGACCCTTAGGTAATATGGGTTGAATTTTGGTCATCCAATAGGATTTTGGCAGGTGTTATGGTAATTTTATAATCTTATATTTACCCTTAATTACCTGATTTACCTTTAACTATGGTAAATAAAATTTACCGTAGTTACTATTCATAATGCCCAAAAATAAAAATTTGCCTATTAACATAATTTGGACCAACTGATTACAAATATGGAATCCATTTTTCAAAATTAAAAACACATAAGTTGAATTAATTAATTTAAAATAAATCCCGTTGTTAAGAAAACAGGTTTTAGAAGTTAAAACATTGCCAAAGATTGAAATGTTTTTACCTATGAATTCAATGTGAAATTAATGATAATGACATACATTATATTAAATGGTAAAAATATATTCTATATATACTTTAAAACCATTCAATATTATAATTTAACCATATAAATTATCTCAATGGAAAAAGTTGTTTTTAATTAAAAATTATCGTATTTTTACTATTCATCAAAATATGAAAGTTATTAGAAAAATATCAAAAATTTATCCAAAGTAAATTTTTATATCCTGATTCAAAATAAGAATTTTATTTTTTCAAATTGAACTTATAAATGTGTCAAAAACTAGATTTAATGTGGGTGGACCATCAAAAGGCTGCAAAACTGCATTTTTTTGATAAATACTTATTTTACCCAAAAAATTTATTTTGTTCTCATACCATGTTCTAGAAAATGTGTAAGATGAATAATAATGTTGTAAAATTTAAAATTCAGTTAATAATATTCATAACAGCTAGTTTATAATATTATAATAATATATCGTTGTTTAGTGGAACTCGGTATTGCGTACTACACACGCTATCGAGGAAGGTCGTGATTGTGTGTAATGCAAGCCAAGTCCGTGTTGTGTGCTGTGAAAGATTTTTTTTGTGTTGCGTATAAAAAAAATATTTCTCATAAAATATCCGGGTGTTACAACACCAGCCTCAAATCTCCTTCAAAACTATTCCCTGTTCTAGTAACCTTGAATGAATTTTCCCCTTTATAAAGCCACAGAATGGCAGAAACATTGGCACGAAATTAACCTTAAAAAAAGCATCCAATGAGCCTAAACCTGAAACCCAGCTTCAACCTCTGTGTACTTGTGTCAAAAGTCCAAAAACATCCACCAATGCCACACACACACACACACAAAATCACTTGTAACTTCACCAAACCCTCTCATGGGTTACCCTGAAAAGTAAAAAAGATATAAGTCCCTTATCTGAAGTCAGGTTAAAAAAAGACACTAGGATCTCCAACCTAGCCCTACCAATCAAGTACCACATAATGAGACTAGATCCAACCTCTTAGGTCTAAGACAACTCATAAAGTTCCATTTCCCAGGGGCTTCAAACATAATTCCATCTCATTTTCACACCCCTCCATTAAGTAAAAACACCCTACTATAGGGTCTCACACCATAAAGGCATCATATACCATCTAATTTACCACAACTAGGTCGTATTCCCGCTCTGATCATCTACACATCAGACTAATACCTGGAGGACCCGTACATACAATCAATCTCAAACAAAAAAAAACACCACAAGGGGTCCAACTATCAAACACAAGTCCCAGACTGACCCATCAAAATCACTGCAAAAACCATGAATAAGGACTACACCACCATCCCCATCATCAAGAATATCACCTTAGAGCCACAAAACTAACCATCAGAAAGAAATAAATAAAAGCACACATTATAAAGCCTATATAATGGGGATCTTACATGTTTAACATGAATAATGAGATGTCTCTTACCTCTACAGGACAATATTCAAAATCAAATCCCATGACTGTTACCAATGGTACAAGGGCCTAAAATCTACCATAAAAAATCAAATCTAAATAACATATGCATTAAACAAGGTGAAATCATATACAAATAAAACATAAAAAACTAATAACATCAATCCTGGATCTAGAAATCTGGACTTCCTTCCAAAACAGGTGTTCAGGATGCACCAATCTAGTATGCATCACAAAATCAGACACATTACTATATCTCTTATATACTAAGACCCAAATAGTGAAAAAATAAGAAAGTAACTACTATGATACAACTTTATAAATTCCTAGCATGAATGCCACTAAAACCGATGCCCCGAGCTAGTTCACTACAAGACATCGATCACATATCCTCATTCACTAGAGGCTTCTAATTAGTAGGGGGTCTAAGGTAGAACTATGAGGAGACTATACCACCAAATCAGAGTGTACAATTAGAAGTAATTAAACAAACATCATACACATCATATAAATAAAAATAATAAATAAACTAAAACCAAAATATGTTGTAACAAAGTGAAATATGGTAAAGGCATAAATAACCATGCCATAAATACAATATCAATCACCCACTAGGACAATCACATATAAAAAAATAAAAAACTGAAAAATAAATACATCAAGCCCAACCACCAATACTAGGATATATCACATGCCCAGTCTTCAGTACCTTGTCATGTTACTCCATCATGATCATTAGACTCCAATGAGAATCCCTATCTACCATTAAATCCTAGGCCTGGACCCTATCCATCATGCATCCATGATCAAATTGAAGCCAGAAATAAGGTTTTCACTTACACTAAGGTGCATGTATAGGGGTGAGAATTAAATCTCAAGAGTCCACCCCCAATATAAAACCTATAAAATACTACTATAAGTGCATGATCCTGAAACATGATTAGTATAGCATAAATATACTTGAAAAAATAAATTCAAATAAAACCACCATTGATCCTTAGGTCTAGAACCTCGATCAACCATACCTTATTTGGCCAATGCCAAAGTTTCTCTGAAAAGATCTCAATGATCATGCATCCCAAATAACCTACGGGCCCCCTATCCATGGAAACCACAACAAAACATGACAGTTTTGGTGACCCATCCTATGATAGTGTTAGAATCCAGTATACTGATATAATACATCCCCCAATATTTCCACATGACACAACCATTATCCTATAATTGGAACCTCAATACATCTATCCCAATTACCACACAAATGTACCACCAATCCCATACCATTATTCTGACATCTATCTCATGTATAATGAACAATAGTGCTTAGAGCATTAGTCCAGTTCCTAAATCAAGTATCAAATCAATCATGCCTAGAGAATCGTTCTATCATTTAAACCATAGATTAAATCAATCATTCCTAGAGCATCAATTTGACATCTACACCATGGATGCAGAGCATTAATACACCATCCATCCCAACTTGTATACCATCCTTACTTAGAGAATCAGTCTGGAACATAAACAAAAAAGTATACCATCCATGTATAGATCCTCAGTCTGACATATAATCCATATAGTATAAAATCAATGTCCAAATCCTCAGTCTTGAATCTAACGACATACATGTGATTTCACATCCACTACACCCAACAATATTTTACAACATTCCCAAAACCTCTGTCCAACACTCAAACTATAAACAATACATCTGTTTTGATATGAATAATCATGTCAAACATTTTCAATTATGGATATTCAGAACCATACCTATGGATCATCTATCCAAATCTCTCATCTATCAAATCCATTTCTACTAAATCGACTCTAAAACATGGTAATCCAATAATATCACAAAAAAATCATACGTGTAAACAATGTATCAACATCCACAACTAATAAAAAAATGTAATAATAGAAAGATAAATAATCATGACCATCAAAATATACTCAAATATCCTAAAATCCATAGCATGAGTAAGATAACCTATGAGGGGTTATTCTATATCATAGAAGGACCTAGGCCAAGACCAATACAAGAAACATCCTTAAGAGGCCCTCAGTGGCCTATAAATGATAATTGATGAACCTCACACTATAATGGATACCAATGATCATTTGGTTAGAAAGCATACCACTAGGGGAATACTCAATATCCCATCAGACTAAACTCGACACCATAATAAAACACAGCAGTAATCAAAATCTTATGATGTCAACCAAGTCGAAGTCTCCAACCACTTTGATCCTAAAACATAGGATATTATCATCACCTGATCTAACCTAGACAAACTCACTCTAATGTACAAGGACAAAAAAATCTCCTTAGAGATAATACTCGATCCCACCTTATGGGGACCTTCAAAGAAACCTCCAACAACCACCATAACACACTCATGCTAGACCAATACACAAGTTCAAAACCTTCATTTGTGCCTTGTAGCTCACGACCCATACAAATAGAGGATTTTGAATCAAAACCTTGAGGAAATACTCCTCCTAAACTATTTTGGTCCTAAACTCCATCTAGAGAACCTAAAAATGATGAAAAATTTCACCATCACAACTATGTGAAAAAAACTCAGAATGCACTACTCACAAGTTCAATTCTGACATCGATGCACAAAACAACAAAATCCTTGAAAAGGGAAACAAAAAGGGATGTATACAAAGTGTATTACCAAGTACATGGTGTGTACTCACATAGACCCACATGGGTGTGTACTCTAACCTAAGTTGGATTGAGAAACCCATGTACATGACATGAAAGGCAGGTATACAGTGTGTACCCTACATGAGGTCCCTACTCGTGTACCACACGTGGCCTGTCCATATTTCTCTTTTGGGACCTATATTGAGACCCAAATGTGTAACCCACACAAGGTCTTGTCATATAACCCAGGTGGACAAGTACCCCCTATGTAGGAAATCTGGCCAGGTACTCAACAATATATCAAGTGACATTACATGATGTATCTTTCTGACTATACATCATGTAGTTGCATTCTTCCATTCTTCCCCAAATAGGAAGAACAAATTGCTTGTTTTTTTAAAATCACACACCATGTAGTCAGATTTTCTAAACCAAAAATCCATGCGAGCCTCCAAAAAACCACTATTTCCCCAAAATATGCACAGATTGACCCCAATTGGGCCATTAGTAGTTATAATAAGTATATAAAACATGAAGATAATTAATATATAGGTATTGAGGAATAAAACTCAAAAACTAGTCTTCCTCATGTCATGAACAACGAAGCTTTAGGTTTAAATCCACTCCTAGAAGCTGTTTTATCTCGATCATGTCCTGATCTATTCCATGGACAAATTATAGAGGAATATTCTTCTCCTCCCCCTCTTGGTCCCAACATTTTGTATAAGGGATGTTCATTCCTACTCCATAAATGTGTAAGAATCCCTAATATTGGAGGGGGGGTAGTGTTTTAATTAATTAATTAATTAATTACAATCCCATTTAACACCTAATTCTAGTTTCAGAACCTGAAGTGGGACTATAACCTCACTAGGGAAAACCACCCATTCCAAACTCAACTACAAAGTCAAAATCCTAATATAAAACTCATCTCAAAAGATAATAACACCTTAATTCGTGTGAATAATTTAATATTTAATAAATTACATATTAAATATTCTTTCAAAACTTTAATGGATTAGAATCACACGAAAATACTGTCCTAGGGAAAACTACATATTTTGGGACCAAAAGAGTTGTTAGAAGAATTATCTGAGATCATCATCTAGGAAAAAATAATCATTTTACCACTCATGAGCACACAAAAACGAATATTTAATTTTCTGCTCAAATTTTCAAATCCCAAAAAATCTTGGGTCTCTACATGAGAGGTTATACCAATCCCAGAAGAGGTTACATGGGAGGTTATTCTAAGCATGAACGATTGTACATGAGAGATTATCCCAATACTTGAACAGGTACATGGGTGGTCAGGCCAAGCCTAATATGTTACGAATATCCTTGTCGATAGACTTGAATTAATATTTTCTATGATTATGTGTATGATGAAAATTTATATTTTATTCCAATTAAATTATATCATTTCTCTTATTTTTTGATTCCTTTTTTATTCATGTCTTATGAACTACCATGATTTATTATTTGAATCTAATTTATGATTTATGATTTGCAAGGTATGATTTTTCAAATTTCATTCTCATTGTATCATGCATTCATGCTCATGATATGTTTATATATATCACTTTTTACCCATATTGAGAATTTAAGATCATCCATTCTTATATTTCCTTTCCACAGGTTATGAATAGAGGTATTATGTATGATATGTCTTAGAAGGGTGTTAGTTTTGAAGAACTTAGTATAAGATGAAGTAGCTCACATATGTACCAGTTGTTTACGTGTCTAAATTCCCAAATACACTAGAACTAATTTTTGTTGGCATGGATAATTATGCTACATAATGAATATTAATCTATTAGGATGCAATATTTCTATTTGGGATGTTTTGGTATTTACTGTCAGTACTAGAGAAAGGTTTAGTTAAACTTTGAAAACATGGATCAGAACCTTTTAGTGATATCCCTAGGGATATGTGTAAGGATAAATCTAAGGATAATTATAATTATATTAAAATATACTTGAATACTGGTGAAGGATAGAGTGATTGGTTTCTAATAAATTACATCAACATCTAGATATTACATGTGAAAGTAGTTCTTAAAATAGATTTACCTATTAGTAATAACTTCAAAAAAGGTGTGTTATGCTTGAATCAATAATTATTTGGTATACAAAAATGGGCCTTACTACACACCCAGATTGACACTTCTAGGGGATATGATTTGGAAATTCATAAACTCTTTATGAACCATCATGAAGGATTTAAATAAAGAACATGAATAACCTAGGTTTAGATTATGTTTTCATAGATTATAAATAAGGTGTCATGATTTAGACATCCTATAAGTAACTTTTCATTACTATGTGGTTTCCCATTATGATTATTTTTCATTTAAATATATGTTTTTGGTTTTAGTCAATGACTGGAGCTCAAAGTAACTATGTTAATGTTGAATTCAATGGAAAATGAAATGATTTATCCCCTTGAGAAACCAAATGTTATAGGATATTGAATGAAAAATATACTTTCTATGATCACATAACTTTATCAGGCAATGAATTTTATTGAAAAACCAATTGAGAAAATTAGGGGAAAAAGTTCTATTGATTCCTTTACGAGGAAACTTCCACCTTCTTTTAGTGGTTCTACAAGTCCACTAGTTTCCAAGAAATGGATCAATAAAATTGAAAATATGTTTTCCTTTATTTAGTGTTTTCAGTATGAAAAATTTATTTTGGCCATCTATCCTTTCAAAGTTAAAGAATATAAATGTTAGAATATTAAAAAGGATATAATGCAATAAGATTAAATTGAATCCATGGAGTGAGATGATTTTAAGAGCTTATTCTTAAATAACAAATTTAATCATATTATTCATACAAAAAATGGTGAATTAATTCCTTAATCCAAAAAAAGGATGATGTATCTTTTGGTACCTATGGGAAAAATTTTACAAGACTTGTGGGGTATTTTTCTAGTGTTATCACCTAATCTGAAAGTAAGTTTGATTAAATATTTAGTGTCTTAAAACCAATTCTCTAAATAAATTTATCAACAAGGGACTTCATTAGCTATGAATAAATCATTCAATGCACTATCAAGGTGGAAATATAGATTTTTGTTAGCCATAAATATTATTGTTTTGGTAAGAAAAGAAATATGGTAATTAAAGGAAACTCTAAAAACAATGGGGAGAAGAATATGATCTTTCCTTCATGCTCGATGTGTGGAAGGAAATATAGAGGAAATTATCTTAAAGGGAAAAAAATATTTTAAGTATGTATAGGAAGGCCATTGAGCATCATAATTCCAAAGTGATGGGAATAATATTTCTAACAATATGAATAATGATAAATTTTGATAGAAGGAACCTCCCACACTTTTGTGTTTAAAATGCATGGAATTTGGGAACTATGCTAACTTTTACTTAAATATGAAGGTTAATAATGACGATCAGTGTTAGAAACCTATTATTGTGATAGAAGAGGATAAATATTATATGATAACTATTTATGATGAGGGGAATGATAACAACAAAGTGAAAGGTGCACTTACCACCCACTCTTGAACTTCTAATGTCTTATTTTTCTCTATATCTATAAACTCATTTATATTTGAAGAATTTTATAAGGGTATCTATATGCCACACAAGTGACTAGATATTTAATTAGTAGTGATAAAACCTAATTTTATGATGATCACATATCAAGTCTAT
Organism: Viscum album; assembly: GCA_963277665.1. Lineage (NCBI taxonomy): Eukaryota > Viridiplantae > Streptophyta > Magnoliopsida > Santalales > Viscaceae > Viscum > Viscum album. The sequence continues at coordinate 371,918,585 of OY728137.1, forward strand.
GATTCTTCTCCAGTTGAAGTTATGTAGGAATGTGTTTCTTTAAAGATTCATTATTCTTCCTCTGGTAGAATTTGATATTATCTTCATCATGAATTGGATTTCTATACATAAAATACACATTAATTTCTATTAAAGGGAAGTCAAATTTGTTATTCCAAACCAAAATATGATTTTCAATCAATGTGATTATAAATAGGAACTTATGATAGAGATCGTATCTATTGTATGGGTCTTGATTCCCATTCAAAAGAGGCATTTATCTCATAAGGTTAGGTAGAAACTCAATATCGATGATATACCTAATATGCGAGAGTTTATTGATGTCTTTATTGAATATTTTACTATAACTCCACCAAAATGTGAAGTTGAGTTATTAGTATAACTCATACATGTTACCAAACCTATGTCAAAGACTCCTTCTTTAATGGACGTGATTAAGTTACATGAATTCAAGAATCAACTCTAAGAGAACCTTGAAATGGGATTCATCTAGCCAAGTGTGTCTCTTTAATGTGAACCTCTTATTTAAAAAAATTTAGATGGTAAAATGAAATGCTACATTGATTAATGAGATATTAATAAGATCAAAATCAATAAATAGTTTCTTATACCCCATATTTATGTCTTTTTTGATCAACTGTGTAGAGATCAATACTTTTTTCAAGATTGACCTTCATTTTTGATATCATTAATTGAGGGATAAGAATGAGAATATACCCAAGTAAAAATTCCATACATTTTATGGACACTATGAGATTATTGTGATGGTATTCTATCTTAAAAATTCCCTCACCATATTCATGGATTAAAATAACAGAGTCTCTATAGGTTACCTTGATCAGTTTGTGGTAGTCTTCATAAATGATATTATCACTTATTTTAATTAAAAAGAAGTGCATGAATATCAATTGAGAATTGTACTAAAGTACCTAAGGAAAGATAAAATATATGAACTATTAAAAAATTGTAAATTTTGGATATAAAAGGTTTAATTTTTGGGTTATATAATCTCAAGAGAGTGTATATTGGTAGATCCATCAATGAAAGTGGTTATTGAGCATTGGACTAGACCAACCACAGTGACTGAGATCAATATTTTTCTTTCTTTATCTAGATATTATAGATAGTTTTTGGATAATTTCACATGACTATATAAACCACTCCCCAAGTTAACTTTAATGGGATCCAATTTCCTCTAGGTAGATGAATGTGATGGAAATTTAAGGAACTAAAGAAAACATTAGTCTGTGCACCTGTTATAACATTAATTATTTAATAGAGAAGGATATTTATTCTATAACGACTCATCCAATAGTGGAAATGTATTCATTCACATACATAATGACTTGGTTATAGCTTACGACTCATGATAATTTAAGGTTCATGATAAAAATTACCCAAATCATAATTTGGATTTAGCTATAATAATGTTTTCATTAAAGATATGAAAAAATTATATTTATGCAGAAAAGTGAAATATAAACTCTAACAATTTTTTTAAATCATATATTCACAAAGGATTAAAAAATGTTCCAGAGAATATGGTTAGTTATAATTAAATATTTTAAGTTCTCAATAAAATACCACCCTAGAAAAGAAAACTAGTTGTCCAATGCTTTGAGTCAAAGAATCATGCTCGATTAACCATGATGAGGATAAAAAAAGATCAAATATTTATAGGTTAACAAAGGTTGGATATTGGCATATTAAATTAAGGGATGAAATATTATCTTTATAAAATAATTATTCAACCATATATCTAAATAAATATTAAAGAAGTGAAATTGGGAGATTTAGAGCTATAGAAGATGGTGATACAAGTTCCTAAATTTAACCTTGATTGCGATGGAATGATATGGTTCAGGAACCATGTACGTGTTCCATCCATACATAATTTGATGAAGGAGATGTTAGAAGAGTCTCATAGTTCTTCATTATCTATTTATCTTGGAAGTAAAAATATGTATAGAGATTTGGAAGAGTATTTCTGGTGGTATGGAATGAAGAGAGATATCATAGAGTTTTTATACTAGTTATTGGTATGCAATAATGTTAAGGCTGATAGAAAATAGTCTAAGGGGATGTTACAACCATTAACCATATCTTAATGGAAATGGGTAAACATCACCATGGATTTTTTCATTATACTCCCCAAAATGTCTAAATGGTACACTAATATATGGGTTATTGTCAAGTTCCTTACAAAGTTAGCACACTTCATTGCTATCAGAGAATATTTATTTTTAGAATTTATTTCAAGGATATACATTAAGAAAGTGGAAAGGTTTCATGAGTATCATATTACATTATATCTGATTAGGATATGAGGTTTACCTTGATGTTCTGGAGAATTATTCTGCAAGATCTTGATATAGAGTTTATTTTCATCTCTGAGTATCATCCTCATATAGATGTTTAGTCTAAGATAATAATTAAAATCCTAGAGGATATGCTGAGATATTTTTTTATGTATTCAAAATGTGGGGATGAATGCCTTACCCTTTTTTGGTTTTCTAACAACAATAGCTTTCACTCGAGCACTTAGATTTCTCCTTATGAAACCCTCTATATAAATAAGTAAATAAATCCAATGTATTGGGATGATGTTGGAGAAATATATATTTTGGGACATATTCAAGACAAATAAATAATAGATATGGTTATAGATATTCAGTAACACATAAGAGAATCAAAAATCAGCAAAAAATTTATACAGAAAATAACCGATGTGATCTAGAATTTGAAGTAGGTGAAAAAGTGTTTCTAATTTTTTTCTCCATGGAATAAGGTAATGAAATTTGGAAAGATGGTGAAATTGAGCCCTAATTATATCCTTCCCTTTGAAATTATTGATCATATCAGGACCATAGCTTATCATTTGGATCTTCTACCAAATCTATATCAGGTTCATAATGTGTTTAGTGTATCTCTCCTGAAGAAGTAAATACCTGGTCCATCAAATGTGACAAACTCAAAGTTTGTACTGCTAGATCATGACATTTCTTATGAAGAATAATCATCATAGAGACTCGACCATATGGAGACAGTTATATGAAACAATTCCACTCATTTGGTTAAATTTATTATGAAAAAACAACCAGTTTGAGGAAGCTATATGGGAACCAGATGATGTAATAAGGAAGAAGTATCCTTAGTTGTTTATAAAAAAAGTGATGTAACTTTGAGGAAAAATTTAATTTTAATGAGATTATAATGTAACACTCCAAGATTTTATGAAATAATTTTTTTCTTATAATTTTAATTTCTTCGATAGCTTGCATTACATGCAACATCGAGTTTTGACAAACTGTGACAAACTGTTACTATTGTTATTTAAACACATCCATTATTACCTAAAAATTAATCTATGGATATAAATAGGAATTTTTTTAAAAAAAAATCATGTATAATTGTTTTATATAAACAATTCATATTGAAAACATTACTTAATTTCTTGTAAAGTCCTTATATACTTTGAAAAATATTTTTTTCTCAAAATAATATTTGTGTTTATTTTTTTGAAAAAATAATAAAATTAATTTTTTTAACTTCTATAAATTATATATTAAAAAATTCACTTCATTTTTCAATCAACATGTCAAAATTTTTCTTAGGGTTAATTTTTGTGATTTTTAAGGAAAGATAATTTTTTTTGATGAGTAGTGAAAAATACTATTTTTTATTGAAAATAGTCTTTTCATTTAAAGAATTTATAGGAATATTTTTTTAAATAGTTTAAAAACAAAAATTAGCTACATTATATTATAATCAATCCAATATATTCCATTTTAATCAATTTTATATTGAATTTTTATTTAAAAATTGTTTAAACCTTTAAAATTAATCTTTGGAAAACCATTTTTCATAGAATCTACGAGTTTAATTTTAAATAAAAAAATTCCAATTATATGAATAAAATTTGGAAAAATTTGTTCCATATTTGTAACCTATATAAATATTATCATATAATAAGTTCAACCAAATTTTTGGTTAAATTAAATAGTAAAAATTGTAAAAATTAATTACCATGGTTAAAGTTAAAACAGGTTTACTGAAGGTTTAAAATAAAAAGATAAGGGATAAAATGACCTCTAAACTTATAAAAAAAACATTAGATAAAAATATTTCAACCATATATAATCTAAGGTTCTATAATGACCCATATTTAAGACTTTATTTTTTTGGAAAGCATAGTTACACCGTTCTTTTAAAAAATTATATGCATGTCCTCTCCCAAACTTATAAAAGGCCACCCCTATCTTCTCATATTTACACATAAAAATTCCTTTTTGGATATGAACTTCACATAAGCCTTTATTAATTCCTTGAACACATCCTAGAACCATTTTCTTATTTTTAAACCCCCATAATAAGGCTTTAGGTATAAAACTAAATAGGTTCTCTTAAGAAGAGGTAAAATGGTTAAACTTTTGTTTTTATTTTATCTTTTCTTTCAACTCATTAAAATATTCTTCAAATATGATAATATAGTAAAATAAGTATATATAACTTACTAATACTCTATTATGTTAATGTAGTTACCAACATCCATCTTCTCTTCCATCAATTGGTTAATGAAACTGTCGATCGTGTGTATGGTGAAACATCGCCTGACGAACCGATGTTATTTTATTTCCATCACCACCTATCATGAATAGATATAATAATGGATCTAAATTTTATATATGATATTTATGATATTATTTTACATTTTTAATTATAAATCTCAAAACATTCTTACTTTTAATTCTATGATAATATGATAACATCACTTCTGTGTACAGTAGACTACCACCTCACAAAATGATGTGATTCATTTTTCATTACTCTTTTCATGGAAGGTAGTAATAGTAACTACAATGAATATATGTTATATATATGACATAAAAATTATTCTTTAAATATAATAAATTATTTACCTTCTTTTGTTTTCATTCTTCTAGAAATGGAAACAACGTTATTGCGTACGTATGACATACCATCTCTATGAATGGTGTAATTCACATTCTATATATAAATTTAACTAATTTATATAAATAATTATATAAAAAATATATATTATATTTATATCATGGTTAATATTTTTGATTTTATTTAACCATGAAAAACATTAAAGGACTAAAGATACCAGACAAAAACAACCATGAAAAACAAAGCAATTATCACTCAAAATGTGATATTAACAAAGGATTATTATTAAATGGGTAATAAATGGTCATAAGAAAATAATATATGGTAATATAAATATTATTATTATTATTTAAAATATGTATAATAAACTTATATTTATTATACATCAATTTCAAATTGGTATGATGGAAGTTGAGGCTTATGGTCAGTGATTTTTGGTCTCAAATTTCCTTCATTGAGACTTATATTATGTTGTCCACCTATCTTATTTTCTGAGATTTATATACTTCCAAATTGATATATTATATCATGAATATAATTATTTTTAGGAAACCAAAAGTTTTTATTAATGTTATTCCTTCATAGGCCGTACGATACAAAAGTTACCAAAGTGGTAAAGGTTTGATCTCACAATCTCATTATTTATGATTATGCTTTTGATGATGAAATATTATAAAATATTTCTCAAGAAACCCCTGAATTTTATTATCCTCTATTTATTTAATGAACATACATAATTTCTTTTTAATTTCCTCTCTTTATGTACTAAATATTCCAAAATAATGTTTTAAGAAAAAATAATATTTATTTATCACCTTGGTCAAAACCACTTTTTCTTCCATGTCAATGTTTTTTAAATATGTTTTAAATAAGGTTTTGACATTATAAAATGATAGTTTAAATACATTTTTACCAATGTTTGAATTTTTTATTTCTTTTAAAAATTAATCTTCTTGTCACTTTCTGAATGAGGTACTTTTTTTTTTGAATTTTCATAAAATAAAGTGAAAGGAAGCTCTATTTTAACATGAACAACATGAAAAATATTTGTTGATGTCCTAAAAAATGAATGTTTTAATGATTAATTTATAAGATCAAATATTATTCTCAAATAAAAAAAATTACCAATGTTTTATGATGCATTATTTTTAAAAAATTTATTTTCCACGTGAAAAGTTTATTGTCATCAATAAATGTTCCAAGTGATCATTCAAAAAAATTTATATCTAAGATGAAATAATTTGATGTTAATTAATATTTATTTGGGATATGATACAAGGATGCCATCCTTATTCTTTCTTTGGATGATTTATGATTATGATGAAGACGTGTTTATCAAATCCATTCATTTCCCATGGGTTATGTTATGATAAATTGATGATATGATTATGAAGCTCATTTTCATTCAATGGTTTATGCTATGATGGATGTTTTATGATATTTTGGCACATAATTTAATGGTTTATGTTATGGGTGGGACCTATATATCTCTTCAATGTATATGGTAATTATTAAATATTTATGAGGTCAAAGAGTATATGGGAAATTATCCCAATCCTGAAAGAGGGTACACAGGATGTTATCCATAGCCCAGAAGAGGGTACACAATAGGTTTTCCCAAGCCTGAAGTAGGTACATGGGTGTTGATCCTAAGCCTAACATGTTATGAAATCCTTGGTGAATATTCTCGAGATAATATTTTCTTTGATTTTGTGTACTCTATAAGTCTATATCTTATGCCAATGTTGTAATATCATGGATAATGTTCTTTGATTCCTTTATGATTCATGTATTATGAACTATAAGGATTTACACCATGAATAAAGTTTATGATCTATGATATAAAAAGTATGGGTTTTCAAATGTTATTATAATTTTATCATACCATTATACTCATTCTATTATTTCACTTACTAATAATCTAAACTCACCCTTTATTATGTTTCCTTTCCCAGGTTATAAAGTAAGGTATTATTTATGATTTGTCTAATAATTGTGATATATATGGGAAAATTAGTGGGAGATAACATATCTCACTTATAGACCAGTTTTTTATGTGTCTAATTTCCCAAATGCACTAGGACAAAATTTTTAGGGTGTGTATCATTATGTTTTGTAATGAATATTCATCTATTAAGATGTAATAATTATGTAAAAGGATTTTGGTTATTTACAAGGATATAAATTTAATAACTGGATTTCTCCTTAGGTAAAGTCCCATCCAATTATATATTCATATAACATGACTAATATTCTATTACCACTTTTAAATCACACCAAGAATGAATTCGGAGGGATTAGGGATATTTGACGATTTTGTCACAACCAAGATAAAATTGAGTGTCCTTATTAGTTTTAAGCCTTGATATCAGAAAAACTACATTGGATTTGGTTCCCATCATGGTGGTATAAATAGGAAGCATCCCAAGGTTCAAACCCAACATCATTTACTTATCCTCATTAGGTCCCATTCCTTGTGTGGTAAATCTTCACAAGGCCATGTTCCTTAAGTGATCACCCCGATATCATAAGGATATATTCAACAGGTGGTTAATCATAAAGGGACCATTATTTAGAAGTCCCACATCAATCATTTCTAGGAACGTTTCACCAAGTATTCCTTATGACATGATGTTAAACTGAATGGACTTGTCCTTATCACAAAACCTTAAAAGGTATGATGTATCTCGTTAAGTGGAACCAAAACAAGTGGGTTCACATTTATTTTATAAGGATCTGTAGGAATACCTATCAATATCACAATCCCTAATCCTAGAAAAAAAAATCACCTTCCTAGATGGATTAAAACTCTAGAGTGACCAACTATATGGATTTAAACCTTAGTTCCCCAATCCAATAATCATTAAGTAATAAAAAACTATACATAGTACCTTTAGTACAATTTTTTGGGATTAATAGAGAACCTATGATACATATATATGTTTACATTAATTATGGATCTTTTTATTTTAAATTTGATCACATCAACACATACTAATAAATAATTTCCAACATGAGGTGGGTAACTAGTCCCTTACTTAGATTTGTGAAAGATTATTGAACATGAATTAAATCTATAAGTGAGTCCTGGAGTTGGAAATAATTCACACAAAAGGGAATGATAAACCTGAACTGTCATCCAAAACAATGTGAGTTCTTAATAATCATCTTAAAAATACTCCAATGACCACATTCCTTTTGAAAGAAGGTTTGAAGCCTATCATGGATATTGGAACTATTGGGTGTTTCTGGTTCCATGTACAAAAAATGTTGGAAACTACCTAAAGAGTGTGATTAATTCCCTATATATGAATAACTAAATTCCCCTTCCAACTTGAAATAGAAAATTGTGGACCCAATGTGAATCTTTCATTAACTAAAATGATTGATTCACTCACACATCAACCTATTTTGTCTTGTGTATTTTATGAAACAAAAATGGGACCAATGTAGATATTTTAAAGTAATTATCAATGGAAGAGTTTGTCTACTTATGATACTACCTTGATGGGTTTTTTGTTTATGTTGGTTCTCTTTCAACAATACATCCACTATAACTCTCTTTATTATAAATGAAATACTAAAAATGAAAAAAAACTTATTTATATAAAATTTTATTGGATATTCCACCACTGAACCATGAGCCATCATTGCCTAGCTATAACCATCAATGTTAGGTGTAAAATGCACTAATTAGAGAGTACTACATAAACAATAATATCTTAACATTTTAGGTTTCATGTAAATCCTACTAGGAAATGAATCCCCACCAATTTTCTTCCAACTATGAGAGTTGGTGAATAAGAAAATGAAACCCATTCTCATTTTGAACCATATTTGAGATCCAGTCTTTGAAACAGAGAAACATTTACCTCTATTATCTTGAGGTGGCATACTAGGAGGTCAAGAAAAAGTCACCATACCATATAATTAAACTCAAAGGGATATTACCAATAGTCACCACTAATAAAGATGTGTAACACCAAGCCCTCATCCCACTGAGGATGAAACCTTATAGGTCCTATCTCCGGCCACCCAAACTCAAGCACCTAGGACATCCATTCAAGTTTGTAAAACCATTTTAAACAAAGAGTGGTCCCATATCCTAACTTCCTCAGAGGAACTCCACCAACATACTGTGGTGGAAACCCATGGGTACACACACATTCTTTTCCACAAGAATAAATCCTACAATCACATTATGGAAGCACCCAAAGAAGCTTTCTGAAATATACCCATAATGAAAAATGGGTAGACACACATTACCACCCCCAAAATTTAATCCCATCGGTATATTATGTTGATAACTGGAGAAAAAGAGTAGTCACAAAACCATTCCCCAACCAAGGAATGGGATCAAATTAACATTATATATTTGGAAACCCATTCACACATCTTTTTGGAAATAGAGGACCATATATACATACCTATAAAAAATTATATAAATATGTCAATATATCTCAGTAGCAAAAGTATTCAGGGGGTAGACACACATTCCCACCATAACCACTAGAGTATCTCATCAACACACTTAAAAGGTTACTTAGGAGTAGGAATACATTCCCACACTTGCCCATGAGGGCCATCAGAACACTCCCACGATATATGGAAAATGAGATTGGAACACATTCCCAATCTAATTAGATATCATCATCTCATTCCAAATTCCACTTAATGGTAGACACACATTCATTCCAAGACCATAGAAACTTTTTATAATATCCTAGTAATATCATGGGATTCACCTAGGTGGTCTCCTATACATGAAATTTATTATTCATGACATTCAAATCCAATCACCCAATGAAAAACATATAAAAAGAAGTATCAACGAAAGTGATAAAAGTCCATAAGTATGCTTATGTCCATGGTCAACTAAATTTTTTTTATTAAGGCTTTTGAGAATTTTTCAACATTTTCCCAAGATTTTATGGATTCTATTCAAGATCAAGGAAGAAATAGTTGAAATTGTGAAGGCCCTCCACAAAATTTCTCTACTAGTATATCCAAAGGTCCTCTCTATAAAATTTACCCCAAAGGAGTTCTTCATGGACATACTAAGATCAATCATGGTAATTTTAATATTAATGAGTACTTTGAAATCCCTCGTAGTGATTAGAAGATAAAATAATAATAAGTTCCACCCCTTGATGTTTTCCACTGAGAAGGTCCTCTATAGGGAATATGCTACATGACATCTCCCTATGTTTGAATACTATGTTATGATGGTAGTACTTCCCAAAATAGGATTCCATGTTAAGTTCCTCCAGAACATGATATTTCATATTAATAATAAGGTCCTCCCCTTATCGAATCAACTATATGAACGAACTCATATCACGAGGAACTTAAGAAGATGAGGCTACCCTTGTTTGATGATTTTTTTAACAAGATACATTATTTGTCAACATGAATATATCCATAGGAAACAATCATGATTAAAACCACCCTTGTACCTCTTAAATTTAGTTACAATAGAGAATATTCCTTACAAGCCTACTTTCCAAGACTAGGTGGATAGGAAATGACCACTTTAGTCAGATAAAGTGAAGGAATATATAATAGAATATAAAGATAATGCATTAATTATAACACTTTGAAAATTTAGTTTAAAAGAATAATAATCTCAATTAACATGAAACACTGAGTTTTATGAAAATTACTATATTCTAAAAAATATTATTATTTAAAAGTGGTAGTTATTGCAAAGCCATTATATTGGAGGGTATGAATGTAAAAAAATAAATTATGAATTTTTTTTACACATGTATAAAATTAATTCAATGGTAATAAATTAATTATAATTGATAATAAAATCATTTGAAAGTAAATGAAATATATTTTTCTAAAACTGTTTTTATGCTCCCAATGTGTTTTTATCTTAATAAATTATTTTAATAAATACAAATGAATTATTTTAATGATATATATATATATATATTATATTCAATAAAATGCTTTACCATTCATCTAATGGTGTTTACTAGTCATTAAATAAGAATAAATCTAGTTTTATGCATAAAAACACAATTTTATAAAAATAGTTTTCATAGTGTTTTGAATGCTTATTTTAAAATGAATTTTGGATCTTCTTGAAATTTAATCATGAAAAATAGTTTGTATATTTGGAATAATCATATCAAAAATTTATAAATTGTTCAGCTTTTTTTTTTTCATTATGAGTAGTAATAGTGGTAAATATTTTTCACCTATGTAAGGGTAAATCATGTAATTAATGTTAAAAATAACACGATAAGGATTTAAAAATACATCTAACACCATATATATTTCCATTTAATGAGTTTAGTTCTACCATACTCATCAAATGTTCACATATTTGGAAACATGTTCCCATTTATTCCAAAATGTCACTCTCCTACTTTTAATTTATATTATATGTTAAAATAAGGGTAAGAAGATGTTGTGAACGAATTTAATGGTTTATTTTAAGCATAGTTTATTTATTTTCATGATGATATTTTTATAATTATATTAATTGTATATTTACCTATAATTCGTACACAATGTTGACATAATACATGTGTAAGTAGTAGAGAAATCAAAGTAAATTATTTTAAAAACATAAAAAGTAACATTTTTTAGATAATTAGGGAATCACATTAATTTTATGTTTAATAATAATATATAATTTATCGATATAGAGTTTATATTTTAATTTCATTCCTGTATTGATGTCTTCAATCTCAACATATATGAATAGTTCTTAAAATGACATCAATGGTATTTTATATAAAATAATATATTATTAATTGAATTATAAATCATAAAAATAAAAAAGGGACAATGGGAATTTTATATGGTAAAAAAATTTATCCCTTGACCTTTTGTGATCCAATTTTTACCTTAGAAGCAACTTTATTATCATTTAGTTTAGAAAATGTTGTTTCTACGGTTAATGTTAGAATTAGTTATCGAAGGGTTTAAACCAAAAGATAAGGTTTAAAATTACACATAAAATTATAAAAAAATTATTAGTAGAAGTTATTTCGACCTTAAAATACAATATATTTTAAATCCTGGACACTTGGTTCCAATCTCACATGAAAGATAACTTAATATATTTGAATATTTTAAGTAATTCCAAGTGTTCGTATTTCTCCGTTATAAAAGGACACCAATTCTCATCTATTATTCACAAAAAAGTTAGCTAAATAACAAGAATAACCCTAAAAAACCACTTAAAATTTTATTATTCATTTTTTTATGTGATCGTCTCCTCAAATGACTATCCCAAGGGTCTTTGTGAAGCGACCCAAAGGAGGTTTCTCAAAGAAGAGGTAATCATCTTAATCGATTTATTTCACTTCAGTTCTTCTCTTACATCCTTTAATTATATCCTAACCATTAAAATATAATATATTAAGTATCTACCATATAATAGGATGATATTATGTTTATCTCATAACTTTTTTCCACATCTTTTCCATAAAATGGAAAATGAAAGTGTTTTTTGTGTGTACATATGTTCTACCTCCTCCATGAAGTGACATGATTCATTTTCCATCACCATATTTAATGGATGGTAATTATAATTTTTTTTCTATATGATATTTCTGATATCATAGTGATTTTATAAATATGAGTTATTATTTACCTTTTCTTTATTCCATCCATTGAAATATTGAAACATCACTCACACGTACCTATGGACTCCCATATCCATGAAGTGATGTAATAAATTTTACATAAACACTTTAAAAAATGGGTTTTCAAGTGCATATAATGATTAAATTTACTAATAATTTCAATATTAACATTTTTTATATGATGAAATTTGTTCAAAGTAAAAGGAACATAATTGTTGAACCAAAATAGACAGGAATAATTAAATAGTTAACACTTAGAAATAATGATTTTAATAAAGAATTATAAATAAATGGGTGTCAAAATGTTAAAATTGGATAATATATGATATAATAAGTATGAATATGGGTTATTTTATATTTTATAAATAATTAAAATGTTATACCGAAGGTTAGAGTGTTTACAAAAAGATACAGACTTGTGGTAAGGGTTTCTCATCTCATTTTAATTTTTATGAGACATATGCCTTATTCAGAACTTATTTCATTCATATGATGTGCATAATGACCCATTTCAAATTTTATATCTTGAATATATAAATATATATATATTCATGATATTTAATGTTTTAGTTGAGGTTATTTTATTCATTAGGGATATGATTCAAAAGTTACCAAAACAGGTAGTGATTTAAATTACAATCTCAATGTTTACCCGGATTTTTTATGATTAAATTTATAATGATGAAATTATATAATATATATCTGAAAAATATTATTAATTTTATTATTATATAGTTATTTTTTGATATTAATTATTTTTTCTATTCGCTTTCCTCTCCTAATGTACTCAAGATACTAATAGAATATTTTTAAGGGAAACTGACTTTATTTCTCTCTTCGGTTGGGAATATTTTCTCTTCCATATCAATGTTTTATAAAACATTATTAGATTTTTTGGCTATTCATATATTATTGTTTAATTTCATTTTACCCATGTTTTAATTTTTATAAATTTTAAAGTAATCTACATGTCGTTTCTCGATTGAGGTACTTTTTGACTTTTTACCAAAGGTGTGAAAGAAATCCTTGTTTTAAAGTTTACTACATGAATAAAATTTACTCCCAACATGTCCACTCAATGATTTCAAAATTTATTTAAAAATTTTCAAGGTTTCTTTCAAATAACATTTTTCATTAATATTTTGTAATTTTTTATATTTTACGTATGTTATTTCAAAATAACTGTAACATCCTTGGTAAATAAAGAATATTAAATTTTCACATTTATTAATTTTTGTAAATTAAATATTAATTTTACTTTAAAGGGGATGATATGTTCAATAGAGTACCTGATATGCAACAACTAGTTTCTTTTAAATCTTACGTTTCACACAATGCTGAGTCATACTGAAAAATAATAATATAATATTATTTTAAATTGTTTCTAATGCCTAGTCATTGTATTGGAAGGAATAGACATAACTAAATAAAATATTAATATAAATGTTTGTTAAATGTTTTTACATTTAACCAACAAATTTTAGAGGCTTAAAATAAGAAAGAATCTGATTTTAAGCATAATTTACATTAAAAGGTTGATTTACCACCTTTTGATGGAGAACCATATTTAAATATAGTTTTGGTCACTTTTATATGTTCTATTAGACCAAAAAAAAATTTTATTTATAATTAGGACATAAAAATTTACTTTGGGTAATTTTTTGGTATTTTTCTGATAAAATTCAATTTTTAATGAAAAGTGAAAAATACAATATTTTAATTCAAAACCGCCTTTTAATTTAATTTATTTATTTGGTTAGATTATCTTTTTAAATGGTTCTAAAGTGTAATTATAATATTTTTTTATCATTTAATCTAATTTTCATCATTTAAATTAATTTCAATTTTAAATTTGACCTAAACAAGTGTCAATCTTTTGATAGTTATTATTTCTTGAAAACACGCTTTCTGTTTTAACAGTGAGAATTAATTTTAAATTAATTTCGGCCAATTCTATGTTTTGAATTTGGAAAAATGGATTCCATATTTCTAATAAGGATGTCTAAATTTGGTAAATAGGTAACTTTCATTTTCAGAAAATATGAATATTTACTTCAGTAAATATTTTATTTACCATTGTTAAAGGGTAAATCTGGTAAATAAAGGTAAATAAATATTATTATAATAATATAAAATTATCTTAAAATGTGTCCTAATCCTATTTTTTGATAAATATCCGACCATGGGAATCATTGGGTCTATTTTGGGACCCCATTGAGCCACTTGGGAGTGATAATGACACTATATATTAATTAATTTAGAGTAAAGACAAAAATGACATTAACAAATATCTTTTAGTAAATTATTTTTTACATAGGGTTATATAAGTTACCTTTTTAAATATAAATATTATTTGGAAATCTAAACATATTTCCTACATCATGGAATTTTGTTTCTAATTTTTAGACACCAAATTAATAAAATTATTTTTGACAAAATAATGATGCAATATTTACCTCGTTAATAAATGATTTATATAAATAAGATTATAAAAACTAAAACAGTATCCAAAACCTGTCCAATTACAATTGGATGATTTTATTTTGACCATGAGTCATCTTATATTATACTTTAATTAGTTTTTGACCTTTATAAACTGAAAATCGTTATATAATAAAATAATATTTTCACACTTTCCTAAAGAGCCCCTCCCCCCCTTATAAAAAGACACCACTTCTAACCCATTACTCACACCTCTCAAGTTCCTTGGCTCATCCAAACCCTGACCTAATAAGCTCTCAAGATCCATATCTTCCACCTATACTCATTAACTTAGTTATTATGCTCTTCAAGAAGTCATTTTTGTTCAAACCAAAGAGAGTTACCCGAATTAAATGTAATGATTTCTCTTAAATTATTTTATTTTATTTTACTTCTCCAACCCCTAAAATCTTTTTATTAATTTATTTTATAAAAAAACCAGTATCATAAATATACTAGGATGTTTTTAGGATAATTATTCTAACAACACTTACACACACCTCCATCTAATTGGTAAATAATATACTGTTTCTATTGATGGAAAACTAACGCCTCACGAAACGATGATTATTCAATTATCTACTACCACCTCTCATGGTGGCCATTATGATAGAACAATATTTATATATGATATATATTATGTTCATATTCTCTTTATGCTTCTGTATTTTTCATTTATAGGATACCTTTATGGTTTCCATTGTTGGTAAACACGATAATTTCATTTGATGAAGTACGGACTACCACCCCCTCAAAGTGATATGACTCATTCATACCATAGGTGGGACATATAAAGGGTGGAGTTATTGAAATTATATATGATATTATACTATAAGTATAATATAACTATGTATCACTATGTTTTCATTCAATTAAAATACAAAATTGAAATGAATGTAGCGTTCATGCGTACGTACAGCTTACCGTCTCCATGAACGGTGCATTTCATTTCTTATCTTCAAATGTTATGTACTATTATAAATACATATATATACTAAAAATATATGATATATATTTTATCTAAATCATTAATATTATTCTAGAGATAATATACTCTTGACCACATGGATAAGTTGTAATTATAAGGTGTTCATTTTTGACTGAAATACCAAATATCGACAAAATGACCATTATTAAATTAAATGATTACATAATGTTTATAACATGGTAATAAGTGATATAAAAGGAATAATAAAATTAAAATTATTCTTAATCAAGTATAAATTAACTTAAGTTTATTATTCAGTAAGAACAAGGAATAAACAAGTCAAGTCGGACATGAGGTAAATGATTTCTTATCTCACTTTTAATTCCGTGAGATTTCCATTTTTCGCCATTAATTTATTGCACGTGGTGTATTGTGTACTAAAATTTGATATATATCATCATGATTATCTTTATATTCATTTTATTCTGTGAATAATTTGGTGGTTATTAAATTTTGGTCATACGACTCGATTGATTACAATGTGCTAAGGGTGTTTCATCTCACTTTTTATTCCCATGAGATTCATGCTATACTTGCAACTTTTTCTTTTTTTTTTGTGGTGTATGTAATGCCTATTATTGTATTATTTGTGTAATATAATTTAATATATGGTTATTTACATCTTCATTTTATGATTCTTCTTTCATGTGGTGTATGTTTTGTAAGTTACCAAATCTGTAAGGGAACTTTTTAACCCAATTTCAATTCCTTGTGTTAATATTCTAATTCTTAATTATGTCATGATATGATTATGTGTGTAATCACAGTTTATTTATTTATATTATAATTTCCAATCCCCTTTGTGTGGATATACTTTTGATACACATTATCACTCCATTGATAAATTCTCAATTCATTGATATGAACATGAGAAGAGTAATTTTAAATCAATTTCCATTCATTGAGTTAAACATCCAAGTCATTGGTTTTGTCTTAAAAAGAACATTTGTTAATGTACTCTTATTGATTTACACTGAATATCCAATCATATTGAGTGTATTTATATTTTTCAGACATTATTATGTATTTTATTTATCCTTAATCTAAGGAAACAATTTTTATAAGGGATTTCATCTCAATTTACATTCCACTGAGACTTCATTGTTCTTATGCACCAATTCACTCTTATATGGTGTATATACTGTCCTTTGGAATATTAAATCATGAATACCTTTATTCTCATGATATTATAAACTTCTTCTTAAATGTTATTTCTCAATTATTTGTATTCAAGTGTCTCTCATTTTGTTAAAAACTCTTTAACAAAAATATCATTATAAATGTTTTAAGGATTTATTCTTCTAAATATTTCTCATTAATGTCCATGTTTTCAAAATGTTTTTTAGGATTAATTTATATGGACATTAATTTTTTCAAATGATAATTCATTTAAATCCTTCAAATTGGTATGGGACACTTTGATTCAAAAATATCTTTATAAAATGTTTTAAATGGTTTTGAAAATGGTTTGATAAAGTATTGCTTATTTCAATATCCTGATTTGATATATTGTGATTGGAATGTGTAAATGTTATCTTTCCATTAAGCTTATGTTATTTTTTATGATTATGTTATGGTTAATGGGAATTTTTGGTGTATACGGGTGGTTCCATGATAAACCTAGGGTGGGTGAGCCCAAGATAGCTCTCAAATGCATTGGGTAATGTGATAGAGGTAAACGTTAATGTTTCTACTAAGAGATTTAGGGAATATACTGTGATGGGTATTCCAAATGTGACTCCCTATATAGATATGATAGCTATAATGTAAGTGTGTTATGAATTCCATAAGTTACCTTTATGGTTTATGATTTGTGTGTGTTATTCCTAAATCTAATGATTTTGTAAGGTATGTTTTGATTGAAAAGTATGGTTTAATTGATTTGTATTTATTGATGGGATAATGTTTTCCTTCCTTATTTTATAACCCTTATTGTGATTTATATTCTCATACCAAGTTTTTTAAATGTTTTCCACAGGAAGTAAAGATGAATGAGGGTCAAGGATAAGATCAAGGAAAATTCATACTGACTAAAACATGGAACTAGACATGTTTTTTTATTTTATGAAAAAATGGATACTGAGTAGTAGTGTCTAATTGAAATATTCAAGTTGATATGTAATAGTTATGACCTAATTCTATAAAAATCTAAACCTAAAAAAATCATCAATGTGAATTATTCATTTAATTCAGGATTATGTAATGTTTTAAGGTCAAGTCCTTATAATAAAAAGGATATTTTCCTCAATAAATATTCAAATGATCATTTAAAGGAATTTTATTCTTTGTTGACATCATTTTATGTTACTTATAAATCACTAGGTATATGATCCTATGATATCATATTTGTTATTTATTTATATGGTTTATGATTATGATTATGAAACCTTTTTTCTTATGTATTAGTTAAGCTATGTTGATATGATAAATGTTTTCATGATCTTGTGGAAAAAATATGAATAGATTATGATTTTGTGATGGGTGGGTCTATAATCGACCTCTAATTCATTGGGAAAAGAATAATTTTTTTAAGAACAAAGGGCAACACAAGAGGTTATTCCAAGACCCAAATAGGGTACAAGAGTGGTTAGAATAATCCCAATATGGATATATGAGAGGTTATCCCAAGCCTAAACTATGTATATGGGTGGTTAGCACACTCTTAACACATGATTAATGTCTTAGTGAGTATCCTTGGAACAATATTTCTATGATTATTGTTATTCCACACTTCTTATGACACTATTTATGAATTTTTCTTATACTTTTGATATAATATCTTGGCTCATGATATTTGATTTTTTTACAATTAATGTCTTATGAACTCTTAAAGACTTATTCATTGATTAAAATCTATGAATTTTTGGGTTTTATTTTTAAATGGTATTATCATGTTATCATACCCATATGGTCAAGATATGATCTCATATAATCATTGACTAATATCACCCTCTTTTACCATTACTAGGAATTTGAGCTCACCATTTCTTATGTTTCCTTTTTCTCTAGAATATGAATAGAGGTTTTATGTAAGTTATTCCAAATAAGGGTAATAATTGTGAAGAACATATTATGAGGTGTAGTAAATATTTAATGTTTAAGTTTTTTATGTATCCATGTTTCTAAATACAGTAAACCTTTATGGTTATGGCATGGATAATAATTAAATAAAATGAATATTCATCTAATTAGAGAAAATATTTATGTATGAAATTATTAGGTCACCTCTTAGATTAATAAGAATAAATTGATCAAAGATAATATACTAGTAATGTTTTGAACCACGTCCTCTTCTTAGTATATAATTCTAAAAAATTAAATATAGGAATGAATACATCAAATTTTTTCTAAATATACATATAAATATTCTCTATTTCGAAGTGAAATTATTTCTTTACAAAGAATATTTGAATCACATTAATGAAATAGAAAATTTTCATTGGCATATTAATCTAGACACCCTTTCAGTTATAAGATGACTGAAATCAAGAAGGTAGTGTAAAAATATTTAAAAGTCATGCCTTGATGTTTTCAGAAAATATACATAATTTAATTATTGACACTCCACCTAGTTTTCAGGTTAGAAGGTAGAGATAATAGAGGGTGTTGTATTTCACCTCTATACCCGGCCAAAAAATACCACCAATAGTGATATCATGAAAAGTAATTTCTTTTGGATGACTCTAGGAATCAAGATTTCCCACAATAGA
The DNA here is from genome assembly GCA_963277665.1 of Viscum album. NCBI lineage: Eukaryota > Viridiplantae > Streptophyta > Magnoliopsida > Santalales > Viscaceae > Viscum > Viscum album. The sequence continues at coordinate 371,938,282 of OY728137.1, forward strand.
TAGTATCCTCAATAGGGACTAGACATGACCAAATCATATAAATAGAGTAACAGAAGAGACTAAAACACAAAATTCTCTTACAAAAAGAATATAAGATGATTGAGTAAGCTTCTCATTTGATAAGATGAAAACCTCAAGTGTTAGAACCACCTCTGGTAGCAATAATCTCACATTCATATCATGTATTGCACTAAACTCATAATCAGAAAAATATTATCAATATTAATAGAGAAGTAGTGATGGACACAAAAATAGTAGTTTGAGTAAAACACCAACCTTTAAAGATGTGGGGATTTTTACCAACATCGTGATAATCATGTTTTTCAGGTCTTTGATGGGTTTAAACTGTTGTATCAAGGGAACTAGATTAGCCCCATCCCATAAGGATGGTTGAATTTTTTACCTCAACCTTCTTTCTCCCCACAAACTTTGATCATTTACTAGTTGGTTGGTGAATCAAAATATGGGTATCCATGGTTTATCTCTTCTCATGACCCATATTTCTCTCTAGGTATGTGTAAAACATGGTTTTTTACTCCATCTGAATTAACCATCACATAATAGTTCTTAGAAATCGTTTTAGAAATAATATCCATCACCACAAGGGATGAAAGCCAATGATATCCATCCATAGGAAAAACAATATATAATATTGTGACATATCTCTTAATAAATACTACAAGGGAAATCAATCCTCTTATCTTCTTGATGGTGATATGACACAAAAAAAACACTATGAAATAGTAAATATGATCATCACTATCATGAAGATGCTACGAAGAATGAATATAATGAAAGGGAATATGGGGAGGATATTTCAATTCAAAAAATGATCCATTCTAAAATAACTTAAGAAGGTGTAAACACATGAAAACAAAGGAAAGAAAAATATCTGGGAGCCCCGTAAATGCTCAACCGCTACCTCTTCAACAAGCTTAAGAAAAGAAAAGGGAAAAGGTTTGGCTATATCATAACTGTAACCTGAAGAAGTTAAACCTCCTAATATTAATGAAATATTTTCTTAGTGAGGAACAAATGAAAGAGTTGAGGAGACTCAACATTGAGTTACTAAGATGTAATATCTCTATTGTGTATACTCTTTAACTAGAATCCCACATTACTCTTTCAAATGATCTATGTTAACAATAAGAGACTATCATACCAACAAAGTAAGAGCTATGTCTTCCTCTCAAAATAGGATCCCGAAAAACACATTATTTATATCCAATAGTGGAAGGATTTCAGGAATTTCATCCATTTGGATAGATTCCAGGTTCATGTCAAGTGAACTACTCCAGGATATCCCATACTGAAAATCAGTAAAAAATATAGGTATGCCCACCATGTTAGGATTTACCCATTAATTCCCCTATTCAAGTTCCAGACTAATTATCTATTCTATTAAAACTCATTGAAACTATTGAGTCACAGATGTCTTGAATGGGGTGCAACATCTAACCTTTTAATATAGTTGAAAATTATGACTTAAATTGAAATTTTATTTTGTGGATGGACCAAATCTTAAATATATTCTTGGAACATAATTACAAGATTTTAAATACTTAAATGTTTACTAGGGATGTAGTTTAAATATTGAGAGTTTTCCAAAAAAATTGGATGAGTTTCGGGAGTATCAGGCTTCAAAACCTTACTTTCCTAGAGAAGCATATAAGGCATGCAATTTTTTTAAACTGTACAACCCCTCAGGAAAAACCATGCTTCCATGTAAGGTGTGTTAAATGGTTTTTTAATCAATTAAAGGTGGAGATCAAGACCAAAATAGTTGTATATAGTAAAATTCATAGGTGGGATCATGGGATACACATATTGTAACGCCCCAACCCCAGTTGCCCAGATTCGGTGTATTATTAAATAACATTGGCATGATCCAAATAAAGATAAAATATCTAAAGACCGATTAGTTTAGTACCCTTGGAATAACTAGATACATTCATAAAGTTTACATTACATCATAAATTGAAAACTACTACAACAACATCTTGTATTCATATCCCCTCATATTATCCCTGCAGGTCATTCATAAATTACTTCCTCAAATCCTGGAAAAAATAAAACATTGAAAGGGGTGAGCTCAGATTCTCAGTAAGGATAACAATATAGCGAAAACATTCATAAATAAGAATTAACATTTAAGGCAATGTATAGCTAAAACATAATATTTTTAAACTTGAACTTCAGCATAATATGGCAAAGATAAAATGAAATAATTCCATTTATTATTCACATGGATATTCTACTAGATGAATAATCACATTCAATATCAATAACCACTTTAATAATGATGGAATGAATAATTCCAGACTATCATAACCACATATCGAAGGTCTCGTGCCAAGACTACAAATAGGATTTTGTCAAGGCCTCATTCAAAGACACGAGTTTGTCTCATGAGACATACCGATGAATTGAGGAGCTATAATGGGCTCCACCCGTCACTTATTAAGTCCAATTCATTCCCATATGAAAAGGTTTAAACATAACATAAACATTCATATTAAAACTAGCATACGAAATGTCAATACTTTATCCATAAAACATGAATGGTATAAAAATAACACATCCACAGTCAAACATATCACAAAACCTTCAATACAATACAAATTTTTTTTATCATAATAAATAAACATCAAATAATCTTAAAATCCATCAAAGGATGTTGACATAGATGAAATCAAAACTATTTGAGAGAAATATCCCTTTTTTCGAAATCATTGAAAAGTCACACATTTATAAAGGAAGTAATTTAAAAGAGATTTTTGAATCAAAGTGTCCCATACCACTTTAAAACTTTTAAAAATAAATATCATTTCAAAAAAATTAATTTCTATATAAATAAATCCTTAAAATCATTTTGAAAACATGGACATTAATTAAAAAGATTTAGAAAGATAAATCTTTAAAACATTTAAAATTCTAATCTTGATAAAGAGTACCTTTCACAAATTCTTAAAATATTCATTTTTAAATCATTTAAAAGTCATATAATTATAAAATAAAACATTTACATTGAAAATATTCTTATAATCTTGTAAGGTAATCTTCAGCGATTTTATAACGGCGGAAAATAACCGCACCCTCCGTATAAGTTAAAAAAGACATTCTTACCTTAAATTTGTTGAAAAGGTTAAAAAGTACCTTGTTTGAAAAATGACGGAAAGATTCCGTTCAAAACACATAAGGGTATAAATCACTTTAACCCATTGTATAGTAAATATTAAAAATGTTTTTAAATACTTTTCTTCTGAAACATGGATGTGGATGATAAAGATATCCCAGTAGATAATTACGTATAAACAACCTCAGATAATAAATAGATTGTAAAATTAACTTTTACCTTGTACTTTTCCTTAGTTGATGGTATGTTAACATCCTGTATAATAGTTAAATAATTGTTATGAAATTATACAATAACCATATACATAATTATGATATCATATATGGTCTTCTAATAATTCTTTGTTAATAATACTTTAGAATTATCGTCGTTTCAGGTGTTAACTTACTCGTTTTATTTTATATGTTTTGTTACATAAGTCATGTTTTTTATGGATAGGTTGTATCTTATTCATATCCATAATGATATAAAGTTCTTAAACATTACTTTTAATCATCAAATGAGAATTATTTTTGAATGGATACGATGAGGAATGAATCTCATCGCGTTCGTGGAGACGGTAGTCCGTACGTACGCATGAGAGACAATATCATTCTTTTGATATTAAAATAATATGTAATTGGATGGTATATCATATATAAAGAATCAGTATCATGTTATATTTATTATTTACATGAATTTACACATCATTATTATACCCATCCAAATAATAATATATTGAATAACAATTACACCACGACGTGGAGATAGTAGGCCGTACGTAAGAACGTATGGTGACATGTCATTAAAAGGATGGATAGAATACTGAATATGGTTGTACCATATTAATAATAACATCATAGTATACAGAATATACTAGAGTTATTATTTTATAATGGAAATAACAAAGTAAGAATAAATGGGAGAAGAAAGGAACTTGAAAGAGGGTGGTGAAAACATTACCTCTTCTTCGGGTTCCTCCTTTTGATTTGATCAAAAGGGCTCCTTAGGTTGGCTTTATGATCAAAATAAGGACTCTAGGTTCAATTTAGGTAAGTTTAGAGAGTATTTGGGAAGGTTTTGGCCGAACAAAAAGGTTTTTACAGTGTGAAGAATTGGATAGAAGTGGTGGCCTTTTATAAGGGGGGAGAGGGGAACCTTTGGAAAATCTAGAAATATTATTTTATAATAAATTAATATTTGGTTTCTAATGAATAAAAAGTTGATTATTTAAAGTCTAAGGTGGGTATGGGTCAGAATAATTTCAACCAATATAATTTATACAGGTTTGGGTCATTATATTAACCTTATCTTTTAGTTTAGTTAATTATTTTGACATTTACGATGTCACTTTGTATTTTTATATTATATAGTTAATAAACTTAATATATACCTCCAAGCGACCCCCAAATGGTCTATTAATGATACACATATCATTATATAAGTCTCTTGGATGATCCTTATATTTTTAGGAATTGAATATAAATTAATAATATAATATTTGTTTTAAAAACTCTTTTATGTCAATTTTGACACTATTGTGTATTTTGTTTTTGATCAATTCATAACAACATTATTACTTCAAAAAAAATTTATATAAACAATAATAATATGTTATAGTAACCTATAAAATTATTTTAATTTATAAAAAGTCTCAAATTAAATTTATTTGGGTATTTATAATATCAATTGTCTTAATCCTTCATTAATATGGTAATTACCGCATCATCATTGTGTAATAAATAAATTAAATTATTTAATGTCTAAAAATTATAAATAAAATAAAATTATATAAGAAATATTTATATATTTCTAATTAATATTTATTGTCTAAAATATAACATATATAACCCTATGTAAAAATTATTTTTCTAAAAGATATATGCTTATGTCATTTTTGTATTTACTTTAACTTAATTAATATAAAGTGTCATTACCACTTACAAGTGGATCCATGGGATCCCAAAATCGACCCAAATATGCCCATGGTCTGAAATATATCATCTAATAGGTTTAGGTCATGTTTTAGGGTAAATTAATATTATTATAACATTAGTTTTTACCCTTATTTACCGGATTTACCCTTTAACCATGGTAAATAAAATATTTACCGAAGTAATTATTCAAAAAGTATAAAAATAAAAGTTACTTATTTACACAATTTCGACCTCCTAATTAAAAATATGGAATCCGTATTTCAAAATTCAAAACACAGAAGTGGCAGCAATTAATTTAAAATTAATTCCCGTTGTTAAAACAAAAAGCGTGTTTTTAAGAGACAATAACTATCAAAATATTGGTAGTTGTTTATGTCCGGTTTAAATGTAAAATTATGTCCAATGACCAAAATTGTATTAAATGGTAAAAATATATTCTAAATATACTTTAAAACCACTAAAATTCATAATTTATCACTATTAATTATTTTTATTAAAAAAGTTGTTTTTAATTAAAATTTAGTAATTCTCACTATTAATCAAAATATGAAAGTTACCAGAAAAGTACCAAAATTTCACCCAAAGGTAATTTCGATATCCCGAATACAAAAATGAAGTCTATTTTACAAAATTAAAAACATAAAAGTTTCATTTATTTAATTAATTTCCGCTTTCAAAAGCAAAAGGCGTATTTTTAAGAAATAATAACTATAACAAATTTGACACTTGTTTATGTCAATTTCAAAGTGAAAATATGTACAATAACCATCATTGGATTAAATGGTAAAAATTTAATATATTTATACTTCCAAACCATTAAAATTTATAATTTAACAATATAAATTATTTCGATTAAAAAATTTGTTTTTAGTTAAAATATAGTATTTTTCACTATTCACCCAAATTTGAAAGTTATCAAAAAAACACCAAAACTTCATTGAAACTAAATTCTTATGTCCCGATTCTAAAGAAGAAGTTAATTTTTTCAAATAAAATATATAAAAGTTTCAAATATTGGATTTAAAAATGCTTCTCCATTAAAAGGCGGTAAAATTGCATTTTTTGAAAAATAATTCCTTTATCTGAAAAAATGAATTTATTTTTAAATTATGTCTTAGAAACTCATAATATGGATTCTAAAATTATAAGGATAATATAATATTTAAAATTCCATTAATAATATTCATAACAGCTTTTGAACGGCTAGTTTGGTGAGTCGTGGTGAATTTGAACTCAGTGTTGCGTACAACACACGCTATTGTATTATTCAAAGAGAAGCGTACCATTGAATATTGGGGTGTTACATTCTCCCCTCCTTCAGTAAACTGCGTCCTCACAATTTGAAATTATTTTTTGAAAATAAATGGTTGAAAATCAAAAATACCTTTGTGGGAAAACCCACATCGGAAATTGGGTTAATAAAATTTAGTCTTAATGAGAGGAAAGGGAAATTAAAGGGTCACCACCAAATCATGATCTTGATTAAGAGAACATTGGTGGAAATTAGAGACATATAATTGGAGGAAATACATAAATATTTATAGGTAGTGATTGATGTCATCAATCACAAAAAAGTGTAAATTTGAGGGCCTTAAATTCAATAATCTATGATGATTTAAAATACCATCAGTTCAACAAAACATATGGTATTAGGATAACACATTTTTTTGTTTTAAGATCCCTTCACTAAAGTATAAGAATTAATTTTCTTCATTGAATAATAGAAGAAGAAAAATATATACTTGACAAGTAGAGTCCCATCCTCTAACTAATTTCTAGCACAAACTCATCTTTCACTATAAAAGATAATAGAACTTAAAAATAATATTCTATTTATCCTATTCATATAGGGTTCAAAAAATAAATGAATTTATAATTCATTTACAAGTTTTTTTTTTAAAAAAGACTAAATTATTCAATCTAGAACATCATGTGGGCCAGTGGTAGGTGATACACCCTTGTCGCCCTTCGGTTGTGGGTTCAAGTCTCACGGCCTTGCCGGACACGACAGGTTGTTTCCCGACCTCCGGGTTGTCCTTTTATGGCAATCCAAAAATAATCTCAAACTAGAATTATCCAAAATACTTCTATCCAAACTCACATTCCAAAATTTATAAGGTAGGTAAACACAATAAAGATCCTTTTTTACCCCGTAATAGCATGTGAATACCTCATTATGTATTCTTTTAAAACACTGAAACATCCTAAATAACCATAAAACCTTATTGATTACATTCCTGCTCCGTCATTCCTTATAGAATAATGGATATACTTCATCCATCCAAAAATGTTGTAAACTCCAACAATGATGGAATATACAGATCTTTAATCAGTTTCAAGGAAGTCAAGAATATCCAATATAATTTACCAAATCAACCATATCTTATTCTAAAATCAGTACCTCAATATTAAGAACATATTAAGGTTTATCTTTCCTTCAACCATGTAGTTTCAAAAAAGTTTAACTTGCTATAGAGTCACTTTTCTTAGTACCATAAAATCTCAAATCCCCATTGAAATAGTACTGCAGTACAATCCTTATTTATTTTCAGTACATCGTTGATACAACACTTCAATGAAATAAATCAAAAATAACAACATAAGAACACTAGTCATTCCTCTTCATCTGTGGTAGTATCATAACTTGATTATTATCTAATAGCATCATTTTCAGCTTAGTTTGATGAATGGGACATTGGATCGTATAGTGTCCAAACTCCTTGAAGATGAAGTATTGTACATTTGAAACCGTTTTCTTACCCTTGTAGTCATGTAGTTGGTGTACTTTTTCTCCACACTTATAACATACTCCCATTCCCTTCAAGAATTTTCCAAGGTGATTCTTTCTACAGTTATCACATATGGGAAAATCCTTCTTTACCTTCTTCCTTTTATCTGTCATTCTCTCTACCATCCTTTCCTTCTCTGGATTCCCTTCAAAGCCATAGGACTCTGATAATTCTTTACTTATCATATCAACACATGATACTATTTCTTCATATGATGATAATATGTGGGAGGCTATTTACCTTCTAAATTCTGGCTTAAGACTATGAAAGATATGATCCTTCTTACTCTTTGGATCATGCGTATTGTTGCATTTCTCATTCCTTCTATTGGGCGCCTTTCTAAACAATATCATAAACAAGATCAGTTTATGAATCAAAATAGATAATTCCATACTTGTAAAACACTTATCATAAATTGAACATTTTATAGATATAATCCATAATCATAAAAATGTTTTCTTTGAGGAATTCTATACTCATAAACACTTCATAATGGTTTTTAATGAAAATGAGAATTATCCTAAGCATATCCCTCAGGAGTGTCGTAACCAAGAGTGTAACAAGGCCCGTTTTCGTGCACCAGTTCTCGTTCGAGTCTAGATCAAAGCGGTGTTTTCGGGTTTTACCCCTAGGTACATCTGTGCCAGAGCCGCCTCTACCTACTCGTATCCAAACATGGATGTATTGCTCGGAAAACTCAAAAATTCTCTACAATATAAAAATTCTAGTAATTCTTATATACTAATCCTCAATGTCCATCTTAGGTCTATGTGCTCTAATTAGATTTTATCTAAATCTAGCTTCCAAGGTTTATACTAAACTTCCTCCGATACCAACTGTAACACCCCGAACCTAGTTGCCCAGAGTTGGTGCATTATTACATAACATTGGCATGATCACAAAAAAAATCAAGTCACGAAAGATCGATTAGTTTAGTAGCCTTGGAATAACAAGATACATTCATAAAGTTTACATTACATCATAAAATGAAAACTACTACAAAAACATCTGGTCTTCATATCCCCTCATATTATTCCTGTAGGTCATTCATAAATTACTTCCTCACATCCTGGGAAAAATAAAACATTGAAAGGGGTGATCTCAAATGCTCAGTAAATATAACAATATAGCGAAAACATTCATAAATAAGCATAAACATTTAAGGCAATGTATAGCTAAAACAAAATATTTTTAAACTTGAACTTCAACATAATATAGAAAAGATAAAATGAAATAATGTCATTTACTTATTCACATGGATATTCTACTAGTCGAATAATCACATGAAATATCAATAAACACTTTCATAATGATGGAATGCATAATGCTGGACTATCATAACCACATAGCCAAGGTCTCATGCCAAGACTACAAATAATATTTTTTCAAGGACTCATTCCAAGACACTAGTTTGCCTCATGAGACCTAACGATGCATCAAGGAGCTATAGCGGGCTCCACCCATCACTTATTAAGTCAAATTCATTCCCATATGAAAAGGATTAAACATAACTAAAATATTCGTATTAAGACTAGCATACGAAATGTCAATACTTTCTCCATAAACCATGAATGGTATAAAAATAACACATCCACAATCAAACATATCACAAAACCTTCAATACAACACAAAATTTTTGTATCATAATAAATCAACTTCAAATAAGCTTAAAATCCATCAAAGTATGTTGACATAGATGAAATCAAAACTATTTGAGAGAAATATCTCTTTTTTCGAAATCATTGAAAAGTCACACATTTATAAAGAAAGTAATTTAAAAAAGATTTTTGAATCAATGTGTCCCATACCACTTTGAAACTTTTGAAAAGAAATATTATTTCAAAACATTCATGTCCATATAAATAAATCCTTAAAATCATTTTGAAAAAATGGACATTAATTAAAAAGATTTAGAAAGTTAAATCTTTTAGAAAATTAAAATTCTGATCTTGATAAAGAGTACCTTTCACAAATTCGTAAAATATTCATTTTGGAATCATTTAAAAGTCATATAATTATAAAATAAAACATTTTCTTTGAAAGTATTATAATAATCTTGTAAGGGAAGCTTTGACAATTTTATAACGGCGGAGAATAACCGCACCCGCCGTATAAGTTAAAAAAGACATTCTTACCTTAAATTTGTTGAAAAGGTTAAAAAGTACCTTTTTTGGAAAACAAAGGAAAGATTACTTTAAAAACACATAAGGGTATAGATTACATTAACCCATTGTTTAGTAAATTTTAAAAATGTTTTTTAAATACATTTTTAAGAAACATGTATGTGGATGATATAGAGATCCCAGTAGATAATTACGTATAAACAACATCGGATAATAAAGAGATTGTAAAATTAACCCTTACCATGTACTTTTCCATAGTAGATGGTATGTTAAAATTCTGTTTAATAGTTAAAACATTGTTATTAAATTATACAAGAACCATATACATAATTATGATATCATATATGATATTCTAATAATGCTTCGTTAATAATATATTAGTATTATCGTCGTTTCGGGTGTTAACTTACTCGTTTTCTTTTATATGTTGTGTTACATAAGTCATGTTTGTTATGGATGGGTTGTATATTATTCATATCCAGAATGATATAAAGTTCTTAAACATTACTTTTAATCATCAAATGAGAATTAGTCTTGAATGCATACGATGGGGAATGAATCTCATCGCGTTCGTGGAGACGGTAGTCTGTATGTACGCACGAGCGACAATATCATTCTTTTCATATTAAAATAATATATAATTGGATGGTATATCATATATAAAGAATATTATGATGTTATATTTATTATTTACATGAATTTACACATCATTATTATACCCATCCAAATAATAATATATTGAATAACAATTACACCACGACGTGGAGATGGTAGGCCGTACGTATACACGTATGGTGACATGTCATTCAAAGGATGGATAGAATACTGAATATGGTCATAAAATATTTATAATAACATCAAATTATATAGAAGATACTGGAGTTATTATTTTATAATGGAAATAACAAAGAAAGAAGAAATGGAAGAAGAAAGGAACTTGAAAGAGGGCGGTGAAAACATTACCTCTTCTTCGGGTTCTTCCTTTTGATTTGATGAAAAGGGATCCATAGGTTGGATTTATGATCAAACTAAGGACTCCAGGTTGAAGTGAGTAAAGTTGAGAGACTATTTGGGTAGGGGTTTGCCGAAACAAAAGGCTTTGACAATGTGAATAATTGGTTATAAGTGGTGTCCTTTTATAAGGGGGATGAGGGGCACCTTAGGAAAATCTAGAAATATTATTTTATAATAAATTCATATTCGGTTTCTAATGGCTCCAAAGTGTATTATTTAAAGTCTAAGGTGGGGATGGGTCGAAATAATTTTAACCAATATAATTTAGACAGGTTTGGGTCATTATATTAACCTTATGTTTTAGTTTTAACTCTTAGTTAATTAGTTTGATATTTACCATGTCAATTTGTATTTTTATATTATATAGTTAACAAACTTACTATATACCTCCAAGAGACCCCCAAGTGGTCCATTAATGATAAAAATATAATGATATAAGTCTATTGGCTGAACATTATATTTTTAAAAATTTAATATAAATTAATAATATAATATTTGTTTTAAAAACTCTTTTATGTCAATTTTGAAACTATTGGGTATTTTGTTTTTGAAAAATTCATAAAAACATTATTACTTAGAAATAAATTTATATAAAAAGTCTTAATATGTCATAGTAACCTAGAAAATTATTTTAATTTATAAAAAAGTCACAAATTACATTTATTTGGGTATTTATAAAATCAATTATATTAATCTTTCATTAATACGGTAATTACTGCATCATCATTGTGTCATAAATAAATTAGATTATTTAATTTCTAAAAATTATAAATAAAATAAAATAATTTAGGAAATCTTTTTATCTTTATAATGAATATTTATAGTTGAAAATATAACATATATAACCTTATCTAAAATTGTTTTTCTAAAAGTTATATGCTTATGTCATTTTTGTATTACTTTAACTTAATTAATATAAAGTGTCATTATCACTTACAAGTGGATCCATGGGGTCCCAAAATAGACCAAAATATGACCATGGTCGGAAACGTATCAACCAATATGGTTAGGACACGTTTTAGGGTGAATTTATATTATTATAATATTATTTTTTACCCTTATTTACCGGATTTACCATTTAATCATGGTAAATAAAATATTTACCGAAGTAATTATTCAAAAAGTCTAAAGTTATATATTTACAAAATTTGGACCTCCTGATTCAAAATATGGAATCCATATTTCTAAATTCAAAGCACAGAAGTGGTAGAAATTAATTTAATATTAATTCATGTTGTTAAAACAAAAAACGTGTTTTTAAGAGATAATAACTATCAAAAGATTGACCGTTGTTTATGTCCGGTTTAAATGTGAAATTATGTACAATGAACAAAATTTTATTAAATGGTAAAAATATATTATTAATATACTGTAAAACCACTAAAATTAATAATTTATCACTATTAATTATTTTGATTAAAAAAGTTGTTTTTAATTAAAATTTAGTAATTTTCACTATTCATCAAAATATGAAAGTTATCAGAGAAGTACCAAAATTTCACCCTAAGCTAATTTTTATATTCCAAATCCAAAAATGAAGTCTATTTTACCAAATTAAAAACATAAAAGTTTCATTTATTAAATTAATATCCGCTGTTAAAACCAAAAGGCGTATTTTTAAGAAATAATAACTATCAAAAGTTTGACGCTTGTTTATATGAATTTCAAAGTGAAATTAATTACAATAACCATAATTGGATTAAATGGTAAAAATTTAATATATTTATACTTTCAAACCATTAAAATTTATAATTTAACAATATAAATTATTTTGATTAAAAATATTGTTTTCAGTTAAAATATAGTATTTTTCACTATTCTCCCAAATTTGAAAGTTATCAGAAAAACACCAAAACTTTATTGAAACTAAATTCATATGTCCCAATTATAAATAAAAATTTAATTTTGTAAAATTAAATATATACAAGTTTCAAATATTGGATTTAAAAAGGCTTCACCATTAAAAGGCTGTAAAATTGCATTTTTTGAAAAATACTTCTTTTATCTGAAAAAAATGAATTTATTCTTAAATTATGTCTTAGAAACTCATAATATGGATTCTAAAATTATAAGAATAATATAAAATTTAAAATTTAGTTAATACTATTCATAACCACTTTTGAACGGCTAGTTTGGTGAGTCGTGGTGCATTTGAACTCAGTGTTGCATACAATACACGCTATTGTATTATTCAAAGAGAAGTGTACCGTGGAAGCTTGGGGTGTTACAAATATATTTCCAAACAATGTGCCAAACCACACAGTTAGTTCCACATAACCAGTATCATCAAATGGTTGGTGTTCTATTAGCTTAAACTATGTATCTGAACTGTGTGGGTTATTGATCTTTGATAGTATGGGTAATATGGTTATAAAACCATGTGGACTAACCATGCACCTCAGTAAATATGGGAAACATGACATTTTCCACCTATAACCTTATTTCGTTTCTTCCTCCTATTTATCCATATTTTCTACCAAACTCATGATACTAAAGCTCCCCCTTTGGCCTCCTCTAGGATTCTATCGATCTACCTCATATGAGCTCCGATTTGGAACCATCAGGTGTGCTGGAACCATATTAGTAAGATCTCTTCTCCTCTTTCACTTTTTTTGGTTTTCCCTTACTATATGAAATAGTAAATCCATGAAGTCATTTTTTTCAAGGGGTTTGTATAATACTTTATTTTCAATCATTTTATATTGAATCTATGTCTGATATTACCTGATTGGACCATTATAAACATGAGGTATGTGGTCAATACCTTTAACCTAATAGTTTAGTTGTTTTATAGCTTTCTCCATTGTTCCACATGATAGAAAATTTGGGTGTTTCTTTGTAAACTAATAGAACATAAAAATTTAATGTTTAAACTATTATTTAGACATGTTATAACATTCATGTGAATGGTTGGAGGTTGTAACCTCAACACAAATAACCATTTAAGTGGTTTTGATTCATCGTTTATGTTTTTACCACCCATGGGGTGTATTGAACATGCCTATTACTAAAGTTATCCAAATAAATTAAATGAACTGTTAATGATTGAGTACATTGTTTATCACATTTTATATTATAAATGAATGGAATAATGAAATCGATTAATTATGAATTGTGGACTGAAATGGAAAATCCCTTTGTTTATTCTAATTATGTAGTTATTTAAAGAAATTGAATGGACATTAAAATGGACCTAATTATCATGTATTATTTGTGAATTAAATTAATAATTGAATGTGATAAATTAAATTGATATAGGCATGGAAACTAACATGGTCCCTTTAATCATTATATAAGTTATGTTTAAATGGATTGTAAGGTATGGAAACAGTGTGACATAATGATGTATGACAATGATGACCCACTTATGTATTTTTCATGGGATTCCTTGGATTGAAACCTTAGATCCATCTTTCTTGGACTACCTTAGACATGATCCTTGGGCTCCACCAATGTCTTTATCGAGTTATCTATGGATAAGATCCATGGACTCAAAGAGGATTCCTTAGTCAATGGACTGGGTCCTAGCCCATTTAGGTATGCATTTGATCGAGTTTTCTATAGATAATCTTCATGGTCTCAAAAAGGATTCCTTGGTCAATGGCCCTAGTTACTGGACCTTATAGGTCTGATACATGAGTATTAAATTTATGTAATACTTTCTTGATACTTGATATACTAACATATGCTGTGGTTGGTTCATTTCTTTGTTTATAGTTATTCATCATTTAATGACTAATTATTGTAGCATGTTCTTATTTACTGGATTACATCTCTTATCTTTACCACTTTATTCCTATTATATCTAAACAATGATATAGCCTATATACATACACTAAATTTACTATAAACCCCATTGGTGGTGGCCAACAATGTATATATCACACCCTAGTTGGGCCACTAATTGGTACCCAGACATACTTCATGTTTGTAGGTTTTGGTTCATAGATTATGCTTTTGCTATTATGCATGCACATCGGACCTTAAGAGAAAAAGATGGAGTTGGAGCTCAGGATGCTCAAGGAGATGGATTTTAGGGATTTTTTTATTTTCAATGTATATTTTTATCCGTACCTACTTCATGTTTGTTGTTTCACATTATGGAATGTTCAAGCCTGATTACTCTTTGATTTTTTATTGATAATCAATTGTTATTATATTATTCTGCCTTTATATATTATTGATTATACTATATTTATTACTAATTTATAGAGTATATTATTTCCATTGTGCCTCCATTAAACCCTCTATTCTATTTGTAACCCTTTGGCGTATGGGGAGGAATGTTTGAGGCCCAATAGAAAATTGGCTCGGTGCACTGTTTTAGTGGATCTCATATTGGTACACTACGAGTGGTATTAAAGAGTTTATTTTTTTCCTTTTTACTTATTATTTTGGTTCGGTAGATAAGATACTAGTAATGATTCCCTAATTTCTAAATAGATCATGTTTGGGTCTGACCAATCCACACATGAGGGAAAGATAATGTTTCCTGGTATGGGACATTTTTTCTATATGACAGTTGATTATTATTTCACCTTGAGTGATTTTTTTACTTCCATTTGTTATTGATTTATGATTTATGAAATTTACCCCTAGCCCAGTATGGAAAGGAATCATTGTTACATGTATCATTATAGGTACATAGATTCAAATTCCATGCATATGACATGACACGTAGACTGAACAATAGGTTTTCCTGATGCATGATTATTTTTATAACATGCTTGTGTGATTATTAGCATGCTTATTCATATCCATTCATAGGTACATATAGAGAATATTTTCTTCTATACCCTATTTGAAAATTTTTTCCATGATTATGATCATGAATTCATGATTATTATAATTCCTTGCCTTTAATTATGATATATGGTCAATTAAGTGAAGTGTTTGCATCAACCTAAATGGCTTTTTACTACATAGCTTGATGGTGGAATTTTTTTCAACTAACTAGTTATGACATGTTTAAGACTAAGACCATTGGTCACATGGGATAAAACATTTATGGTTTCAATTAAATGGGTTCCAATCATACAATTTATAAGGTGTATGACCACTTTATAAATTAGAAGGGTTAACCATATAATCAAACCATTTTTCTTTGGGTTTCTATATTTTGAAACTTAAGGTACAACCTAGTTGTAGATTCTTGAATTCCAATTGTAAATTATAAAGGAAAGTACCTTTATATCTTAGTAATAGTGATTCATCTAAATAAACCCTGATATATGATAATTATATGTTCCATGATTTATTAAATGACCACCACCTTATGGTTCCATTTTTTGAGAAGGAAGTTTCAACACACACCAACATGGTTCCAAATACAATCCTAGGATATGGTCTTCTAAAATATGGTTCAACCAGCAAGGTAATAGTTATGTTTGAAAATATGATTACATACCAGTGCCCAATAATTTACTAACCCTCTCAGATTTCATACTTATAGTACTGAGAGGACATACACCACCACACCAAATGAAACCCTCATTAGATGAAGAACTAATCTTTAGCTCAGTTAATGTTATTTGTTTAGAAGAACCTTTCTATGGTGATGAGTATTATCATAAACCCTAGTTACCTATACTTGAATGGGGATCTAGAGGTAGAAACTATATAATCCATCAGAATAGGGGAATATATAGTCATATCATGGCCTAATATTTTAGCCATATTATTTTCAAGGCTATATATACAGTTGAGACCCATGGGGAAGCACTTCACTGAGCCTATTAAAAACATGAGTCACCCCAACATCTATTTATATTTATCCTAATAAAATTATTTTGTAAGAATAACTGATAATTGTGAAACCACCCGATCGGCCCTGATAAGTTGGGCGATCGGGTCAATGTAATCTGTTAGTAACAGGTGTGTCGTTAACTTATTTTCATATTCCATAACTATCTACCTCAAATAATTTATCCCAAAAGGTTCATTTTTATAAAGTATTTTTAAACCCACTATGGGAAACATAGAACTCTAGCCTAAAAATTTGATATCTTTAAACAATTAGTTGTGGTTATATTGAATCATTCAATACATGATGATCTTAGTTTGTTAAAAGAGCTTCAAAAATTAGTTGTAGAAGATTTTAATACCTTAAGACTTTGAAACTAATGTTACTACTACTGGAGTGTATCGTACTTAGACAGATCCCATAGAGTGTCTCATAGTCATCTCTTTGACATAGTATGATTGAGATACTATTATAAATGGACACATCAGACCCCTGTATGTATCAAAAAAATTTGATGACATTGATATCTGATGAGACGTCATAAACAATAAATCATTATTCAACTTCATTTTGGTCCATAAACTACATAATTTGGGTTATAGTGAATTTGATTTGTCTCTATGTGATTTAAAACATTAGGGTTATGATAAGAGTGAGAGAAAACTATTTACCAAATAAATCTTAGAGACCAATTTAGGGACCTTATATCCAACTCTGAATTCTTGGTTGTTTGATAGGATACAAAATTCAATATCTTATTAGGTAGACCTTGGTTACATCAGAATACATTTGTTTTCTCATCATACTGTCTATATCTAAAATACTATGTTGATAGAAAATTCATGACATTACATGGTGATAAAAATATATTGGAATCTAGTGAGTCCCAATACATTGATGTAGGGTTATATTATAGATAATTAAATCAATCAATGATAAACAATATCACCAGGGTTGCTAATCCAAATGGTTTGGAAATGACTTCTGATAACCCATTTAAAGTCAATGAAAATGAATACATATTTACCATAAATAAAATCGAAGTCATGAGTTAGGATTTACATATGTATTCAAGAAGTTTCATGAAATCAATCATATTAGTTTAACCCAATAACACAATAAAATTTTCTGATCAATATTACAGAATCAACACCACAAGTGAAAATATGCACACTTTTCCCCTAGAGTCTCTGAATACCCCAATATAATTGGATGGATCAAAAAGGACTATCATATCAATAATAGATAATAATAATTCCCCTACTTTATCTTATTAATGTTAGGATATTGGAATTTCTAGTTATGAAGACTCCCCATCATCACCCATTCATCACGAGATTGGTGTAAAGAGAGAAAAAGGATAGGATCTTAGAGATGGACCTCCAACATTTGAGGTGAGTATCATGACAACTATTGATGATATCCATCAAATAACTCTGGGAAAATAAGAATATCCCTAGCCCTTGTTGATTAGAGAAACCATGTCACCAAGAGAAAAAGATGTGTATACTTATTTTACAAAGTAGAACTGAGATGTGTTCTCCTATAATTGCTAGAAATTTCATGCCTTGATCCTAATATATCCACCCATCACTTGGAATTTCTATAGGGTCACCATGGTTACAAACATATATCCAATAAGATATAAAAAATCATGATGTTAAGGTTGAAGACAAGTTTTATAAGATTATCAAATAAAAATTCATTTGGGAGGTTCAATATCTTAAGTGTCATTATTGTATCATCTAGGTCAAAAATAAGAATGGAAAAATTATAGTTTTTATCAACTTTAGGGATTTTTATCATCATTGTTCGAAATATGATTTCCCAGTACTAATCATAGAAATTCTAATCAATGAAACTACTGATTATAAATTCATTTCCTTTATAGATGGATATTTAGGATAAAAAAATATTAATGGATCTTAAAGAAAAAGTAGCTATCGATTTTAGATCACCCAAAATAATGTAATTCTATCAAGTAATTCCTTATTGTTTGAATAACACTAGTGATACATATCAATGATCCAGAAACCTAATTTTCAAGAATTTCGTGGGGAATACTATTGAATTTTTTGATGATGGTATGATGACCAAATCCAAAGAGATTTACGATCATATTAAAAATTTATAGACTATTTTCAACAAGTTACAATAATATATATTAATGATAAACCCCGTGAAATTTATATTCAAAGTTTCCTTAGGAATGTTCCTCAACTTTATAGTTTTTAATCATAATATCATGGTTGGTCTTTAGGAAACCAAGTATATCCTTGACATTTCACCACCTCAAAACGTCATGGTGTTGAGATGTATTTAGGGTCACCAAACCTACATCAGATGTTTCATAGAGAATCCCATAGGAAAGTGTTTACCTATCAAAACATTGATGAATAAAGAGGTCACCTATTAGGGGATCAATGATTATCTAGAATATTTTGATAGTCTTAACAATCACATTTTGAGTCTGCCAATGATAATTCCCCTCAAATAAAGTAATTCCACTCATTTTGTATATCAAAACCTTTAAGTGATCACTAGGTTCACGTTTTTTATAGAATAATGATACATGGAATTAAAATAGTCTTTTAACCCTAATATAACCATGCTTATTATTGAGACTTGATATTCAGATAATGAGAATAAATTAATTTCATTAATTTTAACATTCTGAAAATTGTAGTACTTCCTATAGCACCATGAGGTCCACTTTTTTTTCTCATAATTACCAAATCAAGTATATCATCACTTATCCCATGGTAACTGTATTCTTGGAATGAGGTTCTGTCATTTTTCAACAGTTTGAATTCCTGTTCATTACACAAAAGGAAATAAAAAACAAACATTAATATATTTTTTTTATTGAATATCCATCTATATATAACAATTCATCAAAAACAAATTTTCTAGATGAATAAGTCTTCTCTATCCAAGACTTCCACTAAACATGGGAGATGTACTTTGAAAAACTTTCTAGAATCCCAATGATTAAAATAATGGAAGACCCTATACTCATCATGGTTAGTTTTGGAATCATCCTTATCTCTCAACAATTATATTTTTTCCTTATTCCTTCTTTTTTTCAGATGGATTCATCAAAAATAAAAAATAATACCAAAGACTCATTGCAAGTTTGGAAATAAAATTATAAATACCAGCAGATCACCTAAAATTCAAAGGTGATTTATAGTTAGTGATTAAGTATATTAATATTGACTATGCCATAAAAAAGTAATATCTCATTATTCTTATTGACTATGTATGAGGATTGATGGTATAATTCCCATTATAACTAATACGTACCCACACCTATAATTCAAAAAATTCATAAGAAGATTCATTGGGTTATTTGGATATATCCATGGTAGATCTAGACTGGAAAAAATAGTCATAATCATTTCACATCATAGGTTAGTGTCACCATTAATTTGTTTTAGCATGGAAGATATTCATGAGGTAAAATCCACCCCTAATGATATAATTCTTCAAATGAATGAAATTCACCCATATTAGACTATCTTCAAAATCATATTTTTCTATTTCATAAATCATGGAAAGAGAAAACCCAATGATAAGTAGTAAACTTTACCCTTTAAGATGGATTGAGTTCTTAGAAGGCCCTCTATAAATAAGGTTTTGTAAGAGTACTCCTCAGATGAATTAAAATAAGGGAAACTATTTATGTCTTGAATGAAGTCCATGAAGGTGCTTGTGGATCTCATCTATCATGGACCAAGATTAACCATTTGATTAAGAGTCTTGGGTATTTCTATTCAATAATTAAAAATGATTATATGGAGTTCTCCAAGAGATTTCAATATTTTTAAATACATGTTAACTCCTTTCATCAACCACTATATCTATTACACACTACTAAATATTCATGGCCATTTACTGTGTGGGGAATTTATATCAGGGAAGCATATCCACTATTACCAGAAAATATTCTCATGTATATCCTTACCATCATCAACTTCTTTTCTTAATGGTCCAAGGATATATCCCTTAAATAAGTTATAATGAAGGCCATCAATAGTTTTGTGAAGATAATTATTATTATCAAATTTGGTCTCTGTCATCCAATATTGATGTATAATGGCACAAAATTTTGTTTTTATGATCTGATAAGGTTGAATCAAAAATATTATATTCATCCCAACCACTCATCCCACTAACATTTAATGGAAAATGGATATATAGAGTCTTTAAAAAACTTATTATCATACTCTATATGAGGGTGGAAAAGACAATAAATATTGTCCTAATAAAATTCTATATTCTATTTAGGATTATCATACTACAACACCTATAACTACACAAGAAACCCCTTATTTTATTGTATATGGGTAAAAAGTGGTTTTACCCATTGAGGTCCAATTACCATCACTTTACATTTCCATTTGGGATCAACAATCAAAAGATGAGTAATATTAAATGTAATTGGATGAGTTGGAATGGATCGATGATAAATTTTTGTGAACCCTAAACCATTTTGGGGTCCACCAAAACTGAGTAATGTGATCCGTTAACAACAATATTTTCCTCTATTAATTCTTCCAAAGATAATTGGTACTAGAAATTTTAACCCCAATGATACTTAGGAAGAAACCTTCAAAACTAGTGCCAGAAGAAGAAGGACCTTGTGTAATACACAAGGTCTACTCTACTGAATCAAATTCCTCTATTACAATATATCAGGAGAATATCTTGCCCCTGCAAATGAAATATTTCTTAAGAAATAATTCCATAAACTACATGACATAATTAACATTCTTCCAACATGATGTAAAACTATGTGGCCAATATCATGGTCATGTGACATTAATCTATATGACAACATAGTATGAAATACATGAATTTAAATAGTATAATGCATGTATTAGTCACATGACATAAAATTACATGAAAATTTCATTAGTTTATGATGTTAAAGTCCCTCATTATAATCCATTCCACATGAAACTAAACTACAAAGTGGATTTCCATCAAATATGTCTTTAAAATACTCAGGGTGGCCCATTCCTTATAGCCTATATCTCTCTTATTTTAGAGTATGATCCATGTATAAGTCATTGGAATATAACCCATTTTTATTCAGAGAACTAATATTTTCCTCCTATATATATGTACCTAATCTACATGAAAGATTTTAAAACACATTATTTCATTTATAAACTCATTATTATAATATAATTCTCATTTCCTTTGTATACGAGTCAAATCTGTATAGGGGAATTTTACTTTTCAAGAAATACGTATGGATTGATTCTTGTTAATACATGATTCATGGAGATTCATTGATCCCCTATACTAGGCCCATAAGTAAATGAACAAATTTCCCCTCCCTACATATAAGAAAAATTGATGCTAAGAGTTACTTATAAATAACTATGTATGGGTTGACTCTCATCCCAATGAGATATATAGTGATACTGGGATCCATTATCTGAGGTTTATAATCAGATAAAAATAATAATTTCCCTACATATAAGTTACATTTATCTTGGTGAATCTTTATGAGAGACAAGTGGAGTTTAGTCTCCACCTATCATTAAAATTAAAAATCACCCATTCATGGAATTATTTTATCTAAATGCTTCAATCATGTTTTTTGGACACTTTTTTTTATAAACCAAACTTGGTATCCTGAGAAACATGGATAATATATAACCTTCCTTGGATACTGGTGACAAGACCATTCAACTCTAAGGAACAAATCTGTTTTGGAAATTCATACTACTCCTCCAAAAAGGTTTCACATATGCACACCTGACATAGCCTACTAGCAAGAGGAATCTACATCTTGAGGAGGAAATCATATTATCTTTATATTCCCTAAAAGCATCAAATTAGAAATCACATTTTAAACATGGATTATATTTATTCCTTTATTACCTATCCCACACCACCATTGGATATCTTAGATCGCCAGTCTATGATTTACAATGAATCTCCTCATGTTAAAGATGTTTTTTGAGAATTCTTTTCCAGTATGTTTTAATTTGGATCACTATTCCCATCTAATTTGTCCAAGAACTATGAACTTAAACTATGATCACAAATTCATGAGATGAGTTCCATAATAAATAATCCCACCATATATTTATATTCAATTTAAAATTATGTAATTACGAATGGGAATGAATTATTATCAAATATTAATATCCACTGTGAACACACTTCATGTATATGATTTTTGATTCAACATCAGCCAATTCCTTATGTCAATATATGTCTCTTGGAATCCATTAACTTTGAGTTGATCATTAATATTGGTTTTCTATTTCATAGAAAAAATTATAATAAGTATTTATTGATCCAAATGTACCCCACTAGTATTTTATGGTGAATATCACAGTTTTCCCCTAAACATATGAAGTGACTATTAGGGGATGTTTTGTACCTTGAGGAAAGATCTACTTAAACACCATATGATACCCCTAGATTGAGTCTGTAAATGGCTAGTCTACTCCCACCCATCCCCATTTTCTGAGAATGGTATTGGTTTTCTTCTATTACTAATGGTTATTTTATGCTCATTATCTCTATTGATTGAGCATGTCAATAATTTTCAACAATTACTAATGGAAATTCTACTCACATCTGTATCTATTTTTAAGAAAACTTTTAATTCATGGGTTATGATTTAAATATTCTATAATTAAACTATTATAGTTGATTCAACATCCTCAGTATTGTAGTATTTTGTATAATACCCATTTTAGGACATTAACTATTAGTCAAAGCTATATGAAATTAAACTATAAAAACTATTAGTAAATAGTATGTGACCTTAAACTGTAGTAATTGTTGGTATGATATATGAGGCATTAAACCAAAATAACCAATAGTATAACTTTCATGACCTTAAATTACCTAATGAAATAAAATTAGAAGTCTACAGAATGAAAATCCACAATGGGAAATGTGGAAAAAAGTTAATTCACCACTCACTATACATTCACTACATGTGGTATTGAAAATATCAAGAACTACAAATTTAAAAGGCGCAAATTTTTTTAGGACAAAACCCTAAAAGGGAAGACTAATAAAAATGAAATATTTACCACTAAGTCTTATTAGTACCATGAATATAAAAATCTTAGGTAAATAAAAAAAATAAAAGATTCAATTCCTGATGGGACCACCATAAGACCCTAGTAAAAGTCAATCTATGCACACTAGGTCCGTTATCCTAGGAAAAATCCATATAAATGATATAATGGTCTAGATGATTCTATAAAATCATGAAAATGTGAATTATGAGATCATCAATCTAAATAGACAAAGTAAAATGTTACAGTGATGAAAAAATAATACATATAACCATTCATGATCCATGCCATGAAGATGATCATTTTGACTCGAGTGTTCAAGAATTATTGTTAGTTTCATTATTCAAGCTTCAGTTGTAAAATAATCCAATTTATCCTGATATTAATTCTAAAAGTATTTGAAGTTATTTTGAAATAATGATGAAGGTAATACATGACATGAGTATCTATGAATAGA
This sequence comes from Viscum album, assembly GCA_963277665.1. Classification (NCBI taxonomy): domain Eukaryota; kingdom Viridiplantae; phylum Streptophyta; class Magnoliopsida; order Santalales; family Viscaceae; genus Viscum; species Viscum album. The sequence goes on from OY728137.1 coordinate 371,962,518, forward strand.
CTAAATTTTAATTCATTCCATCAAAAGAGGAGTTAGAGGAGTATTCAAAAAATTGAATTATCATTGTTTATGAAAATATAAAATAATCCAATGAAAATTAATGAGTTAATAAATGATCTACTAGATTCCATATATTAGGAAATTCTTGGTGATAATTATTAATTGATTATTGGTGGAGTGTCTACTGTATGGATTCAGTCTAATCCAAATAATCAATTTATCCTAATCAATCATCCAAATCTTGTGTCCATCTTTTGGTGGAATCATGTTATATCATTGATTCTGATAGTTAGGCCATTGTATTTAGTATGAGGGATTTCAAGGAAGACAATTTATCCCAGTGTCTTGATTACCAACATTTCATTGAGTCAAATCCTAGGTAATTTACTCCATCAGTTTGTTTAAGTGATTCACACATTCTAATTTCTAAAGGTCTTTCTCTTGAGTAAGTAATCAGTCATGAATAATCATCATCTAATGGGTTATTAAATATAACACATATGAATAGTTTATGAATATGGTCAAACTTGTTATTAATTTTGATAATAGAAGTTTTAGTGATCATGTAATGAATGTTTTCTTATTTTAGTTAATGAGCTGGTATATTCATAGAGGCATCCTCGGCCTCGGGAATGGCCTCATCCTGAAGCGATGAAATGAAATCTAGAATATAGCTGCTCACTAAGTCCCCCCATGTTACTAGAAAGGAAGTGATCATAATAGTATAAGAAGCTTCTTCTTTAAGAGGTACTAGGTCCAAAGAAGTTTAACTCATAGTAGTGTCTGGGATAACAATATTTATGTGTATCTTTGACTCATAGGGGTAGTGATTACAAGGTCATGTACAATAGTAAGGTCCATTTCTTCATTATATAAAGAATCTAGATCAATGACTCAATATTGTATGATGTTTATTCTTGGGTTTCCCCTCTAATAAAAAATGGTTCTCCATTTATTTTTGGATTAAATCCCTTTAAAACCATGATATAGTATCATTGAACCCATGCTTGAGAATAATCCAGGGAATGGGAAATTAAGACTGAACCAATGTTATAATTATCGGGAAATTAATATGTGTGTGAACATTAGGTATAATCGAGGAAGTATCATTGGGTGATACTCATTACACACTTTATAGAAATAAGATATTTTCATCTTCTTAATTCATTGAAACAGGTCCCTATACCTAGATTCCATATAATTTTCACAAACCGGGACACTATAAACCTTTTCCCTGAGAACTCCATCATGTAATGCATTCTGATAAGATCAGGTGTTGGTTGATTCATTTATTCTAACCACCAATGTGTCGATGGGAGACCTATAATTAGTGAAGGAAAAAAAAGGAATGATCCCCTAGTAGCTGATCCCTAGATTGTACATCTATTATTTTAGGACACACACCTGCAATGTCATATAATTTAGGCATATGATCAATTTTGGGAGATGGGATTGTGTGTCTCAAGTGATAAACTTTGTGATTTATTTCTATCTAGACATGTAGAAGTTGGATCATACTGTACCTTTTGTGAGGAGATTTAACCTACTAACCTTGATGTAACACTTTATAAAGACTCCTTAATGTTGTAAAATAATGAATCACTAATATGATAGTTGCAATTTGAGATTTTATTATTAAATTTGTTTCCCTTACTCTGTTACACACTTCTTGAGTAGGTAATAACCATCTACTAAGAAACATTACTAGTTTTTTCAAAAATATGAAATTTGAGCTCAAGTTTAGCTAGATTTGATAGCACTATATCATATTTTGAGAATAATCACGGATTTACATGTAAGTATTCAGAGAACCACATACCTATTAGGTAGGGAATTTCCTATGTGTTTTCACCCTTGGCCTCGATTTGTGAGGGAGAAGGAAAATTTTGATCCACATACTAAATGGAACATTAAGAGAATGGAAAATTTTACGTCATCAAATCCATTTAAAACAATTCAAGTAAGTACCTTTCTACAATAAGAGTCCAATTTATGTCTTCCCAAATTCTATGAGGAGGAATAAATTTTTCATACATATCTCCCATGATAGAGATTCTCCTGATTTCATGAAGATCCCATATGCTAATTACAACATCCCCATTTGGAATGTGAAATATTTTAGTCTTATAGAGCCAATAACTAACTATACTAGGGATGCGATCTAGATTATAATATATAGAAAATTATAAACTCCGAATATCCTCAAAAAATCCAACAGCCTAAAGATGATCATCCAATGTGATATAGCACCAGTTCATCCCATAAGTCTAGGTCCATTCCTCAAAGAATTTCCCTCCATGATGAATTTTTAATTAAATAATCTATCTATGACAACCCATTAATAACTTTTAGGCACATCCAACCCATTTATTTTCTATACATTGTTTGGATCTTATGATGGGTTATTTTTTAACACTTTCTAAAATCTTTGGATGTTTTTGTGGTTGTGTACGATTGGAACATGGTTAGGGAAAACTATATTGGTTAGACTAGGATATAGTGTGCCTTTTCATAAGGTTCTGGAGGGAGGGGATGGAATGGTAAGATCAAACTTTGTGACCTACCCATATAATCTTGAAACATGTGATAGTGGGGAGAGAATGATTGGAACAAGGTCTCCAAACCATGCGGCCAAACCGTACACCCTTTATCCAAAATCCCTAGAGAGAGTTCACAGTTGGCACATGATTTATCTAACCATGATTACTAACCATGAAGAACTCTCCAAAAGCTTAGTAAGGGTTCATGGTCAGGCATATGGTTAGATCTTGCTGTGTGACCTAACCAAGTAAACTATGTGATAATATTTTTAATTCTTTAAAAATTGAAATTATTATCATGAACCCCCATTTATAAATTCAAATAATATATTAATTGAACATAATTCAATCCTTTGTTTCTTATAGGCACAATAGATATGATTTTTTCTCCCTCAACCTCATCTCTTCTCAGATTGAAGTGCTGATGGACAAGTGTGATACCACTTCGGTAAGTATACCCACTTAGTTTTGGAATCCTACATTCTTCTTTTCTATCCTTAATTGAGTGTGATGAATACTCATGTTTTTTATGGATATAAACCATTAATTAATGGAATACAATTCTATAAAATCTTCCTTGACCTTCCTAGCCTTCTTCTCTCCATTGGAAGTTCCTGTTTTGGGTGATTGATTGATCATGTGACTAAAGGTAGGTGTCTCTAAAAGAAATTTACCCACACATAAAATATTTATTACATATATGGTTTGAAATTTGTTTTTAATTAATTTCTAGGTTTTTATTTTAGATATTTTTATGATTGTTTTAAAATTAATTCAATTAAAAAACTAAAACTATTTTTAAATGTATTTGAAAATATTGGGAGGATTTGAGAAAAATATGGCTAAAAATGAGGATTGAATTGATTAAATAGTTTGATGTTGATTCTAGAGAAAAAATTCTTTCAATGAATGATTATTTTTAAAGGTGTGAATTTTATAAAAACATATTTTTTGTTTTTGAAATTAAAATGGAATGTTGGGACTAGAAATTATAAATATGAATTATTAATGATGAATTTAATTGAAAAGCTTGATGTACCCCGGATTGTTTGATTGATTAACCGTTTATATAAGACATGTTAGTTAGTGGGTTATTAGGATAATAATTCTAGGACTATGAATCCCTAGAAATGGATTGATCATGAAATTTAAAACTAAACAATGTTCTACATGATTTTACCCATTGAGGTGTTCATTTATTATATCCTAACATCCATAACCTTAGGTATATGTGAACACCTTGAGCCATGATTTATTGATTGAGTAGTGATAGGATCTTAGAGCTTGGAATTGACTAACCCCAAGGCATAGGACCATGGTTATTGGTTTTTATTTAATTATTATGTTCCATTGTTTATGGAATAATTTTATTCATGCCCTTTTATTTATTAATAATATTCATTTAATCTAGTTATTGTTATAATTTCCATATTCTTGATTTGAATGATTGTATATAAATGTAAATATGGTATACCATACCTTATATTTATATAATTTGAATCATAAATGGTTTATTTGTTATGGAACTACTTATGTAACATTTGTTGAAATCCAAATGGGGTCTTTTAATCACACAAAACATTTACCTTTAGGTATTTATATATTATATTATTCTAGATAAATAAAATGGTAAATAAACACTTAGAGGTGGTATGTCTGCTTGATACATGGGACCTTGGGTAATGGTGATGATAGGTGGATCTATGGACTACTCATTACCCGATGATTTTGAGTTTTCTTATTGATGGATATATAGATGCTTAAAATGGGGGAATGGTGAACCGGAAATTTATCATCTCCCACTCTTTTCCCATTCCCTAGGCGGGGATGGCCACTTCCAGCACCCCTCCCATGACGATGGGGAGGGGTCGCCCATCCACATCGGAGGATCAAGCTTCTTTCATCCCATTTTCAAACCCCGAATTCTTTCCGCCATTCCCTGGTGTTGCACTTTTCCCTAAAGACCTGGACCTCTTAGATGGCTTCCCTCAGCTAACACTATCGACCTAAGAGTTTATTGATGCTTCAGATCATTTAAATCAAATACTGGTGGATTGTTTTAGTTCTTGTTGGCCATTGTTGGACACCTTCGAAAATTTTGTTTTTGAATCCTAGGATCTTCAAGAATAGGTGATAGTTGGACTGCTCGATAAGAACCATATCATGATCTGATTATCATCCCAAAATGATCTGATCAATACGTGGTTTGGAACTCCTCATTGCCACAACAACCAATTTTTCCATCTAGTCAAATGGTCCTACGATCATCGTATGAAGTGGGATACTCCTAAAATGGCTTTGTGGGTACGATTCCCTGAGATACCTCTCCCTTTTCAGAACCCCTTTATAATCCAAATTCTAGGTAACTTGGTCAGTCATTTTTTCTGGTCGGACTCAAGAACTAGGTCTGTTTGTCACTCAATTTCCCTACACATTTGTATTTAAGTTGGAGTCTCCAAACCCCCGATTGAATGGGATGAATCTTGATAGGCATGGAATTTTGATGGAATCATCCTGTGATGTTTTAGTCTTGGATGCTTTTCTTCTCTTAGTGTTCTCACCATGGGCATATGTCTCCCTCTTACTGGTGAGGTAGTTAGGGTATCCATGGGAGGATGGAATTGGGTGATGGTTCCACCATCAATCTCTCATTTTCTACTTGGATTTCCCCTGATCATGGTTACCCTTTATATGTAGAGTGTGTCGGGATAATTGAAGGTCAAAATTTTTCTAGGCCAGTGCAAAACTTTTCTGGTCCAGGGCTCCTATGTGATGGTTCTCAGACTGTTCAAAAGCCTCATAAGTCCATAATTCCCAAAACAAAAATCTCTAATATCATTGAAAGACTGAAATTTGATCTATGTGTTGTTTTCCCTTCAAAGGATGTGGTTGTAGTGGCACTATGTGATGTTGAACAGGACATGAACCCACTGTCATCTAGTACAACAAATGGAGCTATGGTGATTTAGGATGTATGCGATGATTTTACCATAATTAAATATCCTCAACGACCAATCTTAGAAGGTTAAATATCTCAATTCCAATTTATGGGTCATGGTTTTGAGCATCTAAGCGGTTCAGAAATGAAGGTGTAGGTCTTCAAGGCAAGTAAATCTTATGGTGAGAAGGTGAAGTCTGGAGGAATGGCTATTAATCCTCAAAATCAGTTTGCTGTGTTGGGAGAAATAGAGTTTCAAGATCATGAGGATGGGAATGAAGTGGAGGCCTCCTAGGAGGATATGAAGTCTTCCTCGAACTCCCTTACTAAGTCTAAGGTAGATAACATGGTGGAGGACTATCTTATATCCTTCTCTAGGAAGGGTAAGATCACAATCATTGATTCTGAAGGTTTTATGAAGAAAACCCGGAGGCTGCGTCGAAGGAAATACTTTTCAAATTTTCCAAATCCTCTAGTTACTAGATCCTCAAGTAAAGGAAATCCACCTACAAAGGTGTCAAAAATTTCATATAATCACTCTTTTAGAAAATACAAAGACTTTGATAAGCATTTGGGGCCTGATAATAATAAGGATATGGATCCTAATAAACTCTAGTGTGGAAAGCAAATGACGGAGTGTGATTAGTGGGAAACCATCACTAATGGCAATGAAGAATTCTTATAGAAGTATATGAAGGTTGATTCATGGCAAGAGGACTTTGACAGGCTGGTTGAGAGGAGAATCAAGTTTACTTTAAACTCAAAATTGGATTTTTGGATCAAAAAACAACGATGTATTTTGGATTGTGGATTTAACAGAAAGAAGATATCAATGGAGGAGATCATTCAATATTGGGACAAGATAACACTCTATTTTGAATACCTCCTCAAAGATGAACCAAAAGTGTGGGCTACCACACCTCAATAGATTATTCTTAGAGATAAGGTCTCTAATAGGTTTAAACTTAAATTCAAATATTCTTCTATTTTTTATGATGTTTCTTGATGTTTCTGTGTACTTTTCTAGTTTCCCAGTTTTCCCTAAAAAATGATTCTTAATAAAAATTTATATGATGATGATATTTATGGATATTGTATCATATTGTTGGATGATTTATCACTTTGATCTTTACTTATCAAACTTTGGTACTTTTCTCCATGATGGGTTTTTTAAATATTGATTATTAATTGATTTATATTCCATTTTAATATATTTATTATTTTTTATTACAGATAAATTGTTTACTTTGACCATTTGTTGATGCCCTGGTGCTAGTTGCCAACCCGCGAGGTCAAGGAATACCCTTCAGGGAATGTTAGTGCTTTATTCAGTACTTATGTTCTCATTTAGTTGGGTTGGTTCATGAAAAAATGGTATCAAAGGAGATTGATATTCTTTCCTTAATGCCAGTGTGTAGTTTGGGATGTCCTGGTAGACAAGAGGTAGTATTTTTAGGACTTAAGGGGTAGTTTATGTAATGCCCCGACCCCAGTTACCCAGATTAGGTGCATTATTTTAATACATTGGAATGATTACAAGGAATCGAGTCCCTAAGGAAAGATCGGTTTAGAAGTCTTGGAAAATAGATTACATACATGAATGTTACAATCCACTTTATAACATACAAAACAATATAAATAATCCTTTATGAATGCTATTATTCCCTTGGCTTAAACCCGCATATCAATCACAATACTCTTCTTGGAATCCTGGGAAAAATAAAACATAGAAAGGGGTGAGCTCAGATGCTTAGTAAGGATAACAATATAAAAGAAACTTTAATAAATAATCATAAACATTTAAGGCAATGTATGACTAAAATAAAAGCCTTTTAAACTTGATCTTCAACATAATATGGCCAAAATAAAATAAAATAATTCCATTTATTTATTCACATGGATATTCTACTAGTCTAATAATCACATTCAATATCACTAACCACTTTCATAATGATGGAATGCATAAAGCTAGACTATCATAACCACGTAGCCAAGACCTCGTTCCAAGACTACAAATAAGATTTTGTCAAAGCCTCGTGCCAAGACACTAGTTTATCTCATGAGACCTACCAATGCATCGAGGAGCTATAGCAGGCTCCACACATTACTTACTAAGTCCAATAAATTCCTCATATGAATAGGTTTAAACATAACATAAACATTCGTATTAAAAATAGAATACGAAGTTTCAATACTTTCTCCATAAACCATGAATGGTATAAAAATAATACATCCACAGTCAATCACAAAAACTACAATAAAATATGGAAGTTTTATATCATAATAAATCAACTTCAAATAATCTTAGAATCCATCAAAGGATATTAACAAAGATGAAATCAAAACTATTTGAGATAAGTATCTCTTTTTTTGAAATCATTGAAAAGTCATACATTTATAAAGGAAGTAATTTTGAATTAAAGTGTCCCATACCATTTTGAAACTTTTGAAAAGAAATATAATTTTAAAACATTCATGTCCATATAAATAAATCCTTAAAATCATTTTGAAAACATGTACATTAATTAAAAATATTTATAAAGATAAATGTTTAAAACATTTAAAATTCTGATCTTGATAAAGAGTACCTTTCACAAATTCTTAAAATATTCATTTTGAAATTAAAAGTAAAATAATTATAAAATAAAACATTTAATTTCAAAATATTCTTATAAGCTTGTAAGGGAAGCTTCGAAAATTTAATAACGGCGGAAAATAGCCGCACCCGCCGTATAAGTTAAAAAAATACATTCTTACCATAATTTTTTTGAAAAGGTTAAAAAGGACCTTGTTTGGAAAACGACGGAAATATTCCTTTCAAAAAATTTTATAAAAATTCATACAAGGGTATAAATAAATTCAAACCATAGTCTAGTAAAAATTGAAAATGTTTAGGAATACATTTTTAAGAAACATGGATGTGGATGATAAAGAGGTCCTAGTAGATAATTACGTATAAATAACCTTGGATAATGAAGAGATTGTGAAATAAACCCTTACCTTGTACTTTTCCTTGATAGAGTGTAGGTTAAATTCCTGTATAATAGTTAAATCATTGTTATTAAATTATACACAAATAATATACATAAATATGATATGATATATGTTCTTTTAATATTGTTTTGTTAATAATATTTTAGTATTATCGTCGTTTCAGGTGTTAACTAATTCATTTTCCTTTATATGCTTCGTTACGTAAGTCGTGTTTCTTATGGATAGGTTGTATCTTATTCATATCCATAATGATATAAAGTCCTTAAAATTTACTTTTAATCATAAAATGAGAATTATTATTGAATGGATATGATGGGGAAATGAATCTCATCGCGTTCGTGGAGATGGTAATCCATACGCACGTACGAGCGACAATATCATTATTCTGATGTTAAAATAATATATAATTGGATGGTATATTATATATACAGAATATTTATCATGTTATAGTTATTATTTTCATGAATTACACATCATTATTATACCCATCCAAATAATAATGTATTGAATAACAATTACACCACGACGTGGAGATGGTAGACCGTACGTATGCATGTATGGTGACATGTCATTCAAAGGGTGGATAGAATAATAAATATGGTTGTAACATATTTATAATAACATCATAGTATATATAAGATACTGGAGTTATTATTTTAGAATGGAAATAACAAAGAAATACGAAGTTGAAGAAGAAAGTAACTTGAAAGAGGGTGGTGAAAACATTACCTCTTCTTCGGGTTCTTCCATTTGATTTGATGAAAACTGCTCCTTAGGTTGACTTTCTGACTAAAGGAAGGCCTCAAATATTAAAGGAGGATAGTTTAGAGGGTATTTGGGCAGAGTTTGTCCATACAAAAAGGCTTTGAAGGTATGAAGAATTGGTTATAAGTGGTGTCCTTTTATAAGGGGGAGGAGGGGCTCTTTAGGAAAAACTTAAAGTATTAATTTATAATAAATTCATATTCGGTTTCTAATGGCTCCAAAGTAGATTATTCAAAGTATAAGTTGGGGATGGGTTTCAATAATTTCATCCAATAGATTTTAGATAGGTTTGGGTTTCTATATTAACCTTATCATTTATATTTAACTTTTAGTTAAATAGATTGACATTTACCATGTCACTTTGTATTTTTATATTATATTGTAAATAAACTTACTATATACTTCCAAGAGACCCCCAAGTGGTCCATTAATGATACAAATATCATGATATAAGTCCTTTGGACTAACCGTATATTTTTAGGAATAGAATATCAATTAATAATATAATATTTGTTTTAAAAACTCATTTATGTCAATTTTGACACTATTTAATAATTGATTTTTGTTAAAGTCTTAACAACTTTATTAATTCGAACCAAATTAATTTAAGAAATTCTAACATGTCATATTAACTAATAAAACTCGTTTAATTCATTAAAAGTCTCAAAATATATTTATTTGGGTATTTATAATATAAATTATTTTAATAATTCATTATTACTGTAATTACTACATCATTATTATGTCATAAATAACATAATTTATATGATGTATAAAAATTATAAAAAAATACCATGATTTATTAAATATTTTTAGATTTCCAATGAATATTTATAGTAGAACATATAACTTCTATAACCCCATGTAAAAAAGTAATTTACTAAAATATATTTGTTTGTGTCATTTTTGTCTTTACTTTAAATTAATTAATCTAAAGAGTCATTATCACTCTCATGTGGCTCCATGGGGTCCCAAAATTGACCCAAGGATGTCCATGGTCGGCCATGACTCATCCAATAAGGTTAGGAAAAGTGTTAAGGTAATTTTTATTATTATAATATATTTTTTTATCTTGAATTACCCTATTTACCTTTAACCGCGGTAAATAAAAGTCAAAATTTACTATTCACAGAAAATTATTTTTGTCTTATTGAACCACATTTTACTCCTTGATATTAACTATGTCTCTCAGATTTATGAATTTCCACTCACAGAAGCGGTAAAATTTAATTTTATGTGAATTTGCAAATTCTCCAAAGAGGTGGGTAAAAGACGTTGAAAAGTTCAATAAAATATTTATATATCTAAAATTATTATAAACTGACTCCAATGAATTACATTGAACTTATATAGGGAGTATGTATCTATTTTTACATAAAATAAATTTAAATAAAATAAATAATTATTTAAATAAAAATTCGGTTTTAAACTATAACTGAGTGTTTTTCACAATTCATCAAAAATTAAATGTTTTCAGAATAATACCAAAAATTTACCCTAAAATAATTTTGATATTATGAATTCAATAATTAAGTATATTTTACCAAATTTAAAACATAGAAGTTGCATTTATTAATTTAAAATTAATTTCCACTGTCAGAACCAAAAGGCGTATTTTTAAGAAATAATAACAACCAAAAGTTTGACATTGGTTTATGTACAATTTCAAAGTGAAATTACTTACAGAGACCACCATTGGATTAAATGGTAAAAATATAATCTATTTATACTTCCAAAACATTAAGATGTATAATTTAACAATTTAAATTATTTTGATTTAAAAAGTTGTTTTCAGTTAAAATGTAGTGTTTTTACTATTCACCCAAATATGAAAGTTATCATAAAAACACCAAAACATTATTGAAACTAAATTATTATGTCCCAATTCTAAAGAAGAAGATTATTTTTTCAAATTGAATATATAAACTGTCACGAACCGTCCTCGGGGCCCATGCCATGACTACCCCAAGCCCGCCATCCATAGGCCAGGGGCTGGCGACTAGCACCAAAGGCGTAAATCCCGATAAAAAGGGAAGGCATTGCCTTTATACAAGTAAACAACACAATAGAGTACGCAAGATGAAGTAAACACTAAGTAAACTGAGTAAAAAATTAAGTGTTGAAAATTAAATGGGCCAGAATACAAACCCAAATTAAAGTATAGTACAACTAAAAAGAAAGTACAGCAGTAGTAAAGTAAATCAGCAACCACTGATTCGTCCTCCGGCTATCCCACTAGATGGGTGGGTACAGATGGTCTCCTAAGCTCCTCGAGTCTGGCCATCTACTCCGTGTATGTCACGCCTGATAGTGGACCTCTGGATACCGTTCCGCTCCACAAGCCTCAACCACACTCAGTGTTGTCCGTCGTCTGCAACCAACACAACGTAGTGCGGGCATAGCCCGTTCAGGGGTGAGTATACAATACTCCGTAGGGACCCCGAGACCCCCGTAGGTCTCCTAGAATCCACAAAGGATAAACCACAAAGGAAATATACAATCACAAAGTAACAACCATCTCTACTTAGGTATATGCCCATACATATACCTAAGTCATCAATTCCAGTTTGGCTCCAACTCACAAGCCCAAGTACAACCCAGTCCACATAGGAAAGCACAACCCAATCCACAAAAGAAATAAATTCAATCATATCGATTATATTGATTGGAAGTCAAGACTCAGATCACACAGATATACTACTCATGAAGAGGGGTGGAGATGATTAGATGTAGCCTATGAATCATCTCCTCTGCCGAACCCACGTAGGATCCAAGTACCGAAGGCGTCGCTGCCGAACCCACGTAGGATCCAAGTACACTAACACTCGCTGCCGAACCCACGTAGGATCCAAGTACAGTCTCCATCACTGCCGAACCCACGGAGGATCCAAGTACAGTCTTCCTCGCTGCCGAACCCACATAGGATCCAAGTACAATCGCCATCATCGTCGCAGTCGCAGCCAGCTCTAGGGTTCCCCCACATAGCACGCTTGATTCCGGGAGGGTCCACTCCATGAGACAAGGAGGGTAAATACATCAACTATCACAAAGTCTAGAGTTGATGTATCACAAAGATCCGTCTCATCAATAGGAACTCAATGCAATAGACAGTGCGTCAATTGGACGCCCGGTCTGAGAGATATTAGCGTTTCTGTTCGAGGGTCCCAATTGGTTTTTAAGCTGAAACCAACCCGACCATATCCAGCTGCGTCCAAAACCTCAATTGGAGTAATCCAAAAGAACCGTCTCACTAAGAGTAATTCAACTTAATTGACGGAATGTCATTCAGACGTCCAGTCGTTAAGTTATAAGCGTTTCCGCTCCAAGGGCCCGGTTGGTTTCGGGTTCGAACCAACCCGTCTGTACCCAAAATTCGTTGAAACCTCAACTGTAATATACCAAAACGACCTTCTCGATCCAAGGATCCCTACACAATTGACGGTGCATCGATCAGAGGTCTGTAGCCCAAGATATGGGCGTTTGAACGAATCTGGTCTGAAAATAGGGTGTCTGGGCCCGGTCCGACCCGGCCCAGTACCCCCTAGGTCGGCCCAAACCGAGTCGACCTGACCTGGGTCCTAGTCCAGACCGATTGGGCATGACTCGGCCCGCGACCGAGCGCGGTCGGCCCGAACCGCGTGGCCTACGGCTGGCCCAACCCGTGTGGCCTGCTTTTGGCCCAACCCATATAGCCTGCGGCCCGACTCGGAGGCCGGCCGCGGCTCAGTGCTGTCCAAGTGGGGTGTTGCCCCCTTGTTTTTGAAATGGCAGACCCACAGGGTCCGCCCTAAGAATCTTCCAGGGGGTTACACACCCCCCAGTTTTCTGAAAATGTCGGTCGTAATTGTCGACCTCGGTGTAACTGCGGGACCCCCTTGGGTCCAGCCTCTAGGTGGCACTGGCGGCCGACACAGCTGGACGCCCCTTGGGTGTCCGCCGCGGCTCTTGTCCAACCGGCATGGCGTGATGGTGCCGCGCCCCTCCGCTGTGGCCCGATCTGGCTGCAACCTCCCTTGGCTTCTTCAGTGCGGCGCGACAACACCGCGCACCACCACTACGGCCCGCTCTAGCCATGGTCCCTTTGGCCTCACCGGTGCGGCACGACGGCGCCACACACCATCACCGCGGCCTGCTCCGGCCACGGTCCTCTTCGTCCCCGTGCGGTGCAATGACACCGCGCCGCCTTCGCCTCAAACATCAATGATGGTCAACAAGATAATGGGGGAGGAGAATCAGCCATGTTTTTGTGGTCCGAACGCCTCCCATTACAACTATAACATTTGGCCAAGGTAATCGAGATTGTCAATGAAAAAATAAAGCACAATTTTAATTCATTAAAATTGAACATAAACCCTACCTCGAAAGAAGTTCGCCATTGTCAAGCGCCGCAAATGATGGCATCGTTTCCGTCGTCATCGGTGTCTCCTCCCTTGTCACAGAGGAAAAAGAGGATGGAGAAACTGAGCCACCGAGTCGACGTTCTTCATCAAAGAGTTGGCGTTCTTCATTGAAGAAGAATTTCTTCAAAAGGAACTAGAGCTTTCTTCTCCAATTCTCAACACAACAAGCCAACCAACAAATAATATAAGGCTCCTCTTATTTTATTAAAACGTTCCATGCATTCAAATTACAAAATTTAAACACTTAATTCAATTAATTGATTAAGTGTGTGTTGGAATGAATTAATGTGGGAGAGTGTGGAGTTACATAATTAAATACAAGGGGTTTAATGGGGAGGGGGGTTAAGGGGTTTTAGAGAATGTGAAGGGTTGGGGATCTTGTGGGCCCCACCTTTCATTTATCCACACATGGGTAGTTAGGATTTTAGTGGGTACCACCCTAACTCCCCCATGTAGGTTAAAACCTCCTTATAATTATAAATAAAATTGTACACAATTTTATTCACTTTTAATTTAAACCACATTTTTTTACAAGTCCTCCAACGAAAACGCATCTTAGAAAAAGGTCCTCTTAAGCAATTACCAGTGTCGCGGTTTCATCAATGCCCTCAGATTTCAATTCTGAGCACCGGTTCAAAAGATAAAAAAACCCGCTCGGTCGTTCACTGAACATACCTGAGCTAAACATCCAAAATTGATTCCGGGCACACCAGGCCTCGGAATCAGGTCCCATCAGAAATTTCATACTCGTAAAATGCCAAAGAATTTAAGAAAAAAATTCCCTTTAAATTTATGGTTCTTTACATTACTACCCCCTCAGGTATTTACATCACTGTAAAGCTACATCATAAACTAAGGAAACAAATGAGGGTACTGTGCACACATATGAGTTTCCCGCTCCCATGTGCTCTCCTGGAGGTTCCTGTGCTGCCACCTGATGTGAAATAGAGGAATCGACCATCCACGTAGGACTCGCTCCTGTCGATCCTCAATCTCCATCGGAACCTCCACAAATGTTGCCCCATCATCGATGTCCAGCTACCCATGATCAATGATATGTGTCGGGACATATACGTATCTCCTAAACTGAGATACGTGGAAGACATCATGCACTCGGTGCAGCTGAGGTGGAAGAGCTAGGCGATAATCCACCTCACCTATCCTGTTGAGAACTTGGAATGGTCCGATGAAGCGTGGAGATAACTTGCCACCCCGGACAAATCTCTGTAATCCACGTCAAGGTGAGACCCGCAAGAAAACGTTGTCGCCATCCTCAAACTACAGTGGTCTCTGCCTCCTATCAGCATAGGACTTCTATCAGCTCTGGGCAATCCTCATCCGCTCCTAGATGATCTGCACTTTCTCCGTCATGTCCTGGACCATATTTGGTCCTACAAGTGCTGACTCCCAAGGGTCTGTCGAGCACATAAGTGATCTACAAGGTCGGTCGTACAATACCTCGTATGGTGCCATCCCGATGGTGGAGTGGTAGATGTTGTTGTATGAAAACTCCACCAAAGGTATGTGATCCTCCTAGCTGCGACCAAAGTCGAGGACACATGCACGGAGCATGTGCTCGAGTGTTTGAATGGTCCTATCTGTCTGGCCATCCGTCTGAGGATGAAAGGTGGTGATCAGGCATAGTTGCATCCCAAATGCCTCCTGCAGCCCCTTCTAAAGCTGGGAAGTAAAGAGAGCATCTCAATCAGAGACGATATACGATGACACACCATGAAGCCATACGATCTCCTAAGCGTAGAGGCATCCCAAGCTCTCCACTGATCTCTACTCTCTGATAGGTAAGAAGTGGGCCGACTTGGTGAGTCGGTCTACGATCACCCATATAGAGTCGTGTCTTCTAGAAGTATGTGGATGTCCCATCACTAAGTCCATAGCTATCCCATCCCACTTCAACTCTGGGACCTCTAAGTGCTGTACCAAGCCTGCTGGTACCTAGTGCTACTCCATCACCTACTGGCAGGTGAGGCATTGTGAAACGAACTCTTCCACAACCTTCTTCATACCCAGCCACCAGTGCTATCATCTAAGATCCTGGTATATCTTCGCTACTCCTCGATGTACCGCCAATGGGGAAGTGTGAAACTCCCTCAGTACCTCTTCTTGTAATGAAACTGGTACCATGGTACGTCCTCTAAAAAGAATGATGTGCTCTCCACCTATAGAAAATCCATCAGGTTCCAGCCCTGAAGATATCTGAGCACGTCACATCTCATAGTGAGCATCCCGAAACTGTGCCTCTCTGACCTGCTAAAGTAGTGGAGGAGTGACTGTAGGAAGGCTTCTCCATCTCTATCCACGAAGGATATCTGCAAAGCGGATAAGTGCTCTGTCGCCTCTCCAAGTAGCTGAATGCCCGACCTCCTGATGAGAGCATCGGCTACTAAGTTCCCCATACTATAAGTATAGACTATATCAAAGTCATAGTCCTGGAGGAACTCGAGCCATTGCCGTTTTCTTCGATTCAGGTCCTTCTGTGAGAAGATGTACATGAGACTATGGTGATCAAAATAGACTATAAAGCATTCACCCATCAAATAGTGCCACCACATCTTCAAGGCGAAGACTACTGCCGCTAACTCCAAGTCATGGGTAGCATAGTTCTGCTCATGCTACCTCAACTGTCGTGAACCATAGGCAATCACTGCCCTCTCCTACATCAGGACACACCCGAGTCCGGTCCCTGATGCATCGTAGTAAACTACATACCCTATGCCTTACTCCGGTAGCCTCAAGATGGGTGCACTGGTCAATCTCTGTGTCAGCTCCTGGAAGCTCTGCTGACATCTATCTGACCACATGAAGGGTTTCCCCTTATTAATCAAAGCTGAAAGTGGTTCTGCAACTTTGGAGAAGTATGGAACAAATCTCCAATAGTACCCAGCCAGACCTAGGAGACTCCGCACCTCCGTCATGATCTGGGGTGTATCCGAAACTGTACTGCCTCAATCTTCACAGGATCCACCACAACTCCCGCCTTAGAGATGAAGTGACCTAAGAAGTGGACTTATCGAATCTAGAACTGACACTTTGAGAGCTAACCATAAATCTGGTGCTCTCAGAGTGTGTCCAGTACAACCCGAATGTGGTAGGCGTGCTCCTCCTTAGAAGTCGTGTAAATCAGTATGTCATCGATGAAGACCACAAAAAATCGATCGAGGTAAGGCTTGAATATCATGTTCATGAGACTAATGAACACTTCTAGAGCATTGGTTACACCAAAAGGCATAACCAAGAACTCATAGTGGCCATACCGACACCTGAAGGCCGTCTTCTGCACATCCTCGTCTCGAACTCTGAGCTGATGATAACTTGACCTGAGATCTATCTTCAAGAACCATCGTGCTCCCTTGAGCTGATAAAAGAGGTCTTCAATCCTCGAAAGTGGATACTTGTTCTTCATAGTCACCTAGTTCAAGCGATGGTATTTGACACACAGTCGCAAGCTCCCATCCGCCTTCTTGGTGAACAAAATCAGAGAAGCCCATGGTTCAACACTGGGTCGGATGAATCCCTTGCCCTGTAAGTCCTCCAGTTGTACCCGTAGCTCACGAAGCTCAGCGGGAGCCGTTCAATATGATGGAGTAGATATCAGGGCTGTCCTGGGGTATAGGTAAATGTAGAAGTCTACCTATCTGCGAGGAGGTAGTCCTGAAACATCGCCAGAGAAAACATCCGTGTACTGATCCACCACAACAGGAAAACTCAGACTCCGCACATGAACTACTCAGAGGATGAGAATAGCCAACTGATGTGTGATCGGCTGCCCTATATTATATGTAAGTCCATCCTGTGCTATAAAGGCTCCCTTATCGCCAGTGAAGGGGAACATATTCCCATCGGTGCAGACACACCACACCTTGCGCCTAATACACTCGATCTGAGCATGGACTGTAGATAACCAATCCATCCCAAGATGACGTCATAAGGTCTCGACGCCACTACAAGAAGATCCCAGCTGAAGCTCTCGCCTCCTAGAGTAATCTCACACTGCTGGCACCAGTGCGTAATCATCAAGTCTGCTTCCATAGGAGTATCTAGCCATAAGGATCGAGCCAACAGCTCTGTCGGAATCTCCGAGCTCCGAACAAGGGTAGTGGCAATGAAAGAGTGACTCACTCCTGTATCTATAAGAACTGCAGCAAGGGTGGAGTAGACACAGATAGTACCTCAAATCATCTCAGGCGTGCCGTGGTCATAAGCCTCCACTGCCTAAAGCTGAGCCTGCCTCTGTCTGCCGGCTCCCTGTGGTCAGAGTAGACCTCCTGGTAGTGGCGGTGAAAGAGCCCCAAAGCGTCGTCCACCACCTACTACTTGGCCAGCTCCTCTGCCTTGTCTTCCTTCTCCCTGAGAACCACCATGGTCGATCCTATGCCTCTGCCTGGGTGGTCCCCCAACCGTTTGCTGCTTATATGCATGGCAGGTCGGGCATTCACGAGCCATGTGGCCCTGCCCGATGCATGCATAGCACTACCTGCCTCTCGTATGACTTTCTCTGCTGTGTGTGCCCCACACCTCGGAAACAGTATCCTGAGGTCTCCCACCTGATGGTTTGGTCTGCTTGGACCTCTGTGACATCTTTATACTGCCGACTGTAGAAGACTTCAATATGTGTCACCCTGCGGTGGGCCTCACTACTGGTGTAGGCTCAGCAAGAAAGCTCTCGACAAGAAGGCCTCGATCCAGTACTTCTGCCTGCATTGGAATGCTGAGGGAGATCATCAAATCCCTGATATCATTCCTCAGTCCCTGCTCGATGGTCCGGGCCCGGAATAATGGATCCCATACCATGTTCATAGAGTGGCGCGAGAGATCAGTAAATCTCGCCGAGTATTGGGCTACTGTCATGCTGCCCTGCCGCAGTTGTAGTAACTCCTGAATGCACACTGCACAGATTGTGGATGGAACAAACTCCGAGCAGAAAAGGCTCTCGAAGTCCATCCAAAGTAGTGATGCCTCATCGTGCACCTGGAGCATCAGACTCCACCATCTACCTACTACTGCGTGCAGGAGACTCGCTGCAAGGATCACCATGAGGTCAGCTGGTGTCCCTACTAATCTGAAGACTCAGAAAACAGCCTCCAGCCAATCCTCAGCTGCATGAGGGTCCATCTCTCCATGGAACCTGTGCGGCCTCTGACGTTGAAACTCTTGCAGTTCACTCAGGTGACGTGCACTCTCAGTTGATGGGGCTGGTGGCATCGGTGGCTCGTCGGGTA
This sequence comes from Viscum album, assembly GCA_963277665.1. Lineage (NCBI taxonomy): Eukaryota > Viridiplantae > Streptophyta > Magnoliopsida > Santalales > Viscaceae > Viscum > Viscum album. The sequence continues at coordinate 371,981,392 of OY728137.1, forward strand.
TAGGTACCGTCAATGCCTCCGCTGTAATGGGGCCCTACACCGAGGCCTCGTCGCTAGGTGGGATTCCATCTCTCACAAAGCACAGAACCCTTGATGGATACCATCATGGGGATATCCTGAAAGAAACAGGTGCGCCATGGTTAATACATTATACTTGGTGAGCTGACACAAAGTAATCACAAAGAAAACTTTTAAATCACACATGCAATCAATATTTTTGTGCACTGGGTTGGAAATCAGAAGTCAGGGTCCTGGTGTATGGATACGTTGGCCGCTGCACCACCAATGGACTCCCTGGACAGATAACCACACTCAATACCCTAAACACTATTACTTCACATAGAAGAAATTATCAGAGTCCGAAGTTCTACGGTAGAATCGACTCCTCTGATACCAATTTTTCACGAATCGTCCTCGGGGCCCATGTCGTGACTACGCCAAGCCCACCTTCCATAGGCCAAGGGTTGGTGACTAGAACCAAAGGCATAAATCCCGATAAAACAGGAAGGCATTGCCTTTATACAAGTAAACAACACAACAGAGTACGCAAGATAAAGTAAACACTAAGTAAACTGAGTACAAAATTAAGTGTTGAAAAGTAAATGAGCCAGAATACAAACCCAACTGAAAGTACAGTAAAACTGAAAAGGAAGTATAGTAGTAGAAAAGTAAATCAGAAACCACTGCATCGTCCTCCGGCTATCCCACTAGAAGGGTGGGTACAAATGGTCTCCTCAGCTCCTAGGGTCTAGCTGTACGCTCTATATACGTCCCGCCTGATAGTCCACCTCCGGATACTGTTTCGCTCCATAAGCCTCAACCACGCTCAGCGTTGTCCGTCGTCTGCAACCAACACAACGTAGTGCGGGTATAACCCGTGTAGGGGTGAGTATACGATACTCAGTAGGGACCCCGAGACCCCTGTACGTCTCCCAAAATCCACAAAGTATGAACCAAAAAGGAATGATACAAACATGAAGTAACAACTAGATCTACTTAGGTATATGCCCATGCATATACCTAAGTCATCAATTCCAGTTCGGCTCCAACTCACAAGCCCATGTGCAACCCATTCCATAAAGGAAATCACAACCCAATCCACACAAGAAATCAAGTCAATCATATCGATGATATTAATTGGAAGTCAATACTCATCTCACATAGATATACTACTCACGAAGAGGGGTGGAGATGATTAGATGTAGCCTTTGAATCATCTCCTATGCCGAACCCACATAGGATCCAAGTACAGAAGTCGTCGCTGCCAAACCAACGTAGGATCCAAGTACAGTAACCATCGCTACCGAACCCACGTAGGATCCAAGTACAGTCGTCATTGCTGCCGAACCCACGGAGGATCCAAGTACAGTCATCCTCGCTGCCAAACCCACATAGGATCGAAGTACAATCGCCATCGTCGTCACAGTCGCAACCATCTCTAGGGTTCCCGCACACAGCACGCTTGATTCCAGGAGAATACACTCCATGATCCAAGGGGGATCAATACATAAACTGTCACTAAGTCTAGAGTTGATGTATCAAAAATTTCTATCTCGTCAATAGGAACTCAACGCAAAAGACGACGCATCAATCAGACGCCCGGTCTGAGAGATATTGGCTTTTTCCGTCCTTGGGGCCCAATTGGTTTTTAAGCTGAAACCAACCCAACCATACTCTAGCTACGTCCAAACATCAAGTGGAGTAAGCCAAAAGAACTGTATCACTAAGATTAATTCAATGCAATTGACGGCAGGTCATTTGGACGTCCGGTCGTTAAGTTATAAGTGTTTCCGCTCCAAGAGCCCGGTTAGTTTCGGGTTAGAACCAATCCAGGCATACCCAAACTTTGACGAAAACTTGAGTGTAATATAACTAAACAACCGTCTCGATCCAAGGATCCCTACACAACTGACGGTACATCGATCATAGGTCAGTATCCCACGATATGTGCGTTTGAACGAACCTGGTCCGAAAATAGGGGGTCTGGGCCCGGTCGGACCCGGCCCAAAACCCCCTAGGTCGGACCAAACCGGTTCGACCCAACCCGTGTACAGGTCTGGCCCGATTGGGCTCAGCCGGCCCGACCCATGTGGCCTGTGGCTGGCCCAGCCCGCGTGGCCTGCGGCCCATCTCGGAGGCCGCCCGCGGCTCGGCGCTGGCCGAGTGGGGTGCAAAGGGGGCGCCACCCCCTTGTTTTCGAAACGGCGGACCCATGGGGTCCACCCTAAGAATCTGTCAGAGGGTTAAACCCCCCTATTTTCTTAAATGGTCGGCCGTAATGGTCGGACTTGGTGTAACCGCAGGACCCCCTCGGTTCCTACCTCTAGGTGGCGCCAGTGGCCCCCACAGTCGGCCGCCCCTTGGGTGTCCACCGTGGCTCTTGTCCGACCGACGCGGCGCGACGGCGCCACGCCCCTCCGCCATTGCCCAATCTAGCTGTGGCCTCCCTTGGATTCTCCAGCACGGCGCAATGGCGCCACACACCCCCTCCGTGGCCCACTCCGGCCGTGGTCCCTTCGGCCTCACCGGCACGGCGCGACGGCGCCGCGCACCTTCACGGTGGCCCGCTCCGGTCGCGGTCCTCTTCATCGCTGCGCGGTGCAATGACACCGCGCTGCCTTCGCCTCAAACTTAAACGATGGTCAATGACAAAATGGGGAAGGATAATCGGCCATGTTTTTGCGCTCCTATCTCCTCCCATTATGATGATAAAATTCGGCCAAGGTAATCGAGATTCTCAACGACAAAACAAAGCACAATTTTAATTCATTAAAATTGAACTTAACCCCTACCTCAAAGGAAGTTCGCAGTTGTCAAGCACCACAGATGATGGTGTCGTTTCGGTCGTCGTCGGTGTCTCCTCCCTTATCGCGGAGGAAGAAGAGGATGGATAAACCGAGCTTCCGAGTCGACATTCTTCGTCGGAGAGTTGGCGTTCTTCGTTGAAGAAGATGTTCTTCAAAAGGAACTAGAGCTATCTTCTCCAATTGTAAACACAACATGCCAACCAAAAAATAAAATAAGGATCCTCTTATTTTATTAAAACAATCCATGCATTCAAATTACAAAATTTAAACACTTAATTCAATTAATTGATCATGTGTGTGTTGGCATGAATTAATGTGGGAGAGTGGGGAGTTTCCCAATTAAATACCAGGGGTTTAATGTGGGAGGTTTAAGGGGTTTTAGGGAATGTGAAGGGTTGGGGATCATGTAGTCCCCACCTCACATTTATCCTCACATGGTTAGTTAGGATTTTAGTGGGTCCCACCCTAACTCCCCCATGTAGGTTAAAACCACCGTAGAATTATAAATAAAATTGTACACAATTTTATTCACTTTTTTTTAAACCACATTTTTTTAACAACTCCTCCAAAGAAAATGAATCTTCAAAAAAGGTGCTCTTAAGCAATTACCTTTGCTACAATTTAATCAGTGCCCTTGGATTTCAATTCGGAGCACTGGTTCAAAAGATAGAAAAACCCACTGGTTCGTTCACTGAACATACCCGAGCTAAACATCAGAAATTGATTCCGGGCACACCAGACCTCAGAATTAGATGCCGTAAAAAACTACGCACTCGTAAAATCCCAAAGAATTTATTAAAAAAAATTTATTGAAATTTACGGGTCCTTACATAAAATTTTCAAATATTGGATTTAAAAAGGCTTCGCCATTAAAAGGTGATAAAATTGCATTTTTTGAAAAATACTTCTTTTATCAGAAAAAAATTTATTTGTTCTTAATTATGTCTAAGAAACTCATAATATGAATTCTAAAATTATAAGGATTACATTAAGTTCAAAATTCAGTTAATACTATTCATAATCGCTTTTGAACCTCTTGTTTGGTAAGTCATGGTGCGCTAGAACTCGGTGTTGCGTGTAGTGCAAGTTATTGAATTATTTTGAAGAAATAACGAACTATGAATTCTTAGGGTGTTACATTATTCCCTCCTTCAATAAATTGCATCCTCACAATTTGAAATTATTTTTTACAAAAATAAAAGGTTGAAAATCGATAATACCTTTGGGAAAACCCAAATCAGAAATTAGGTTAATAAAATTTAGTCTTAATAAGAGGAAAATAGAAATGAAAGGGTCACCACCAAATTATGATCTTGATTAGGAGAACATTGGTGGAAATTAGAGGTATATAATTGGAGGAAAAATGTAAATATTTATAGGTTGTGATTGAGGTCATCAATCACAAACAAGTTTAAAATTGAGGGCCTGAAATTCAACAATCTATGATGATTTAAAATACCATCAGTTCAAAAAAACATATGGTATTAGGATAACACATTTTTTGTTTTAATATCCCTTCAATAAATTATAAGAATTAATTTCTTCATAGAATAAGAGAAGAAGAAAAATATATATTTGACAAGTAGAGTTCCATCCTTTAACTAATTTCTACCACAAACTCATCTTTAACTCTAAAAGATAATAGAACTTAAAAAATATATTCTATTTATCCTATTTGTATGGGGTTAAAGAAAAAATGAATTTATAATTTATCTACCAAAACTTTTTTTTAAAAAACTACATTATTCAATCCAGAACATCACATGGGCTAGTGGTAGGTGATACACCCTTGTCTCCCTTTGGTTACAGGTTCAAGTCTCACGGCCTTGCCGGATGCGACGACTTATTTCCCGACCTCTGGGTTGTCCTTTTTATAACAATCCAAAAATAATCATCAGAAATGATTTAACCTTAAAAATTGTATCAAATGTCAAATATAATCCAATCCAACCTTTAGACTTATCCAAATTACTTCTGTCTAATTCACTGTCCCAAATTTATAAGGAAGGTAAATATAATGAAGATCTTTTTTTTCCATGTAATAACATGTGAATACCTTCATCGTGTATTATTTTAAAATATGGTAACACCCAGAATTACCATAAAACCTTATTGATTACCATAAAACCTTATTGATTAAATCCATGCTCCCTTATTCCTTATATAATACTAGATATATTCCTTATATAAAAAAACTTTGAATATTCCAAAAATGATGAAATAAACAAACCATTAATCAGTGCCAAGGTAGTCAAGAATATCCAATATAATTTATCTAAATCAACAATCTCATATTCCAAAATCACTACCTTAGTATCAAGACCATATTAAGAATTAACTTTCCTTCAACCATGTATTTTAAAAAAAAAGTTTAACTTGCTGTTGAGTCACTTTTCATAGTACCATATAATCTCAAATCCTTAATAAAATAGTACTGCAGTGAAAACCTTATTTATATCAACAATTCATATAACCAGTACATCGTTGATACAACACTAAAATGAAATAATTCTTTAATAACAAAATAAGAACACTAGTCATTCCTCTTCATCTGTGGTAGTATCATAACTTTATTATTGTCCAATAACATCTTTTGGGGCATACTCTGATGATTTTAACATTGATTCGTATAGTGTCCCCACTCCTTGCAGATGAAGAATTGTACATTTGAAAACTTTTTCTTACCCTTGAAGTCACGTACATGGTGTTTTTTTTTCTCCACACTTATAATAAACTTTCATTCCCTCCAGGCAAGTTATAGGGTATTTTTTCCAACAGTTATCACATATGGAAAAATTATTATTTTCCCTCTTCCCTTTATCCATCTTTCTCTCTTCCATCATTTTCTTCTCTTGGTTCCCTTTATATCCATATAACTCAGAGAATTATTTTCTTATCTTATTAACACATTATACAATTTCTTCATCTGTTGAGAATACATGGGAGAGTATTTATCTTCTAAATTTTGGCTTAATACCGTGAAATATATGATCCTTCCTACTCTTTGGATCATATGTATTGCTGGAGTTCACATTTCTTCTACTGGGCTCCATTTCTATACAATAACATAAACTAGGTCAGTTTATGAATTGCAATAATTCGAAACTTGTAAAATACCTAACGTAAATTGAACGTTTATCGATATAATCCATAATCATAAGGATGTTTTCATTGAGGAAGTATATACTCATAAACCCTTCATAATGATTTGTAAAGAAAATGAGAATTATCCTAAGAATATCCCCCGGGAGTGTCGTATCCAAGAGTATAGAAAGGCCCGTTGTCATGCACCAGTTTCCGTTCGAGTCTAGCTCAAAGTGGTGTTTTCGGGTTTTACCCCTAGTTACATCTGTGTCAGAGCCGCCTCTACCTGGCCATATCAAGAAAGAGATGTATTGAATGGAAAAATCACAAAATATCTACAATACCAAAATTCTAGGAAGTTCTTCTATACTAATCCTCAATGTCTATCTGAGGTCTATATGCTCTAATCAGAGTTTATCTAAATCTAGTTTCCAAGGTAATTCCTAAACTTCCTCTGATACCAATGGTAATGCCCCGACCCCAGTTACACAGAGTCGATGCATTATTTTAATACATTGGCCTGATTTCAAGGAATCAAGTCCTGAACTATCGATCAGTTTAGAAGTCTTGGAAAATAGATTACATACATGAATGTTACATTGCACTTTATAATATACAAAACAACATAAATAAACCTTTATGAACGCCATTATTCTCTTGGCTTAACCCTGCATATCAATGAGAATACACTTCTTGGAATCCTGGGAAAAATAAAACATAGAAAGGGGTGAGCTCAGATGCTCAGTAAGGATAACAATATAGTGTAAACTTTAATAAATAATCATAAATATTTAAGGCAATGTATAACTAAAACAAAAGCCTTTTAAAATTGAACTTCAACATAATATGGAAGAAATAAAATAAAATAATTCCATCTACTTATTCACATGGATATTCTTCTAGTCTAATAATTGCATGCAATATCACTAACCACTTTCATAATTCTGGAATGCATAATTCTAGACTATCATAATCACGTAGCCAAGGCCTCGTACCAAGACTACAAATAAGATTTTGTCAAGGACTCATGCCAAGACACTAGTTTGTCTCATGAGACCTACCGATGCATTGAGGAGCTATATCGGGCTCCACCAGTCACTTACTAAGTCTAATGTATTCCTCATACGAATAGGTTTAAACATAACATAAACATTCGTATTAAAACTAGCATACAAAATGTCAATACTTTCTCTATAAACCATGAATGGTATAAAAAAAACACATCCACAGTCAATCACAAAAACTACCATACAATATGGAATTTTTGTATTATAATAAATCAACTTCAAATAAGCTTAAAATACATCACTTGATGTTGACATAGATGAAATCAAAACTATTTGAGAGAAATATCCTTTTTTTAAATCATTGAAAAGTCACACATTTATAAAGGAACTAATTTTGAATCAAAGTGTCCCATACCAATTTGAAACTTTTGAAAGGAAATATAATTTCAAAACATTCATGTACATATAAATAAAACCTTAAAATCATTTTTAAAACATGTATATTAATTAAAAATATTTCGAAAGATAAATATTTAAAACATTTAAAATTATGATCTTGATAAAGAGTACCTTTCACAAATTCTTAAAATATTCATTTTGAAATGAAAAGTCACATAATTATAAAATAAAACTTTTACTTTAAAAATATTCTAATAAGCTTGTAAGGGAAGCTTCAACGATTTAATAGTCATGGAAAATATCCGCACCCACCGTATAAGTTAAAAAAGACATTCATACCATAATTTTGTCGAAAAGGCTAAAAAGAACCTTGTTTGAAAAATGATGGAAAGATTCCTTTCAAAACATTTTATAAAAATTCAAACAAGGTTATAAATGACTTTAACCCAAATTCTAGTAAAAAGTAATTTTTTTTGGAATACATTTTTAAGAAACATGGATGTGGATGATAAAGAGGTCCCAGTAGATAATTACATATAAACAACATCGGATAATGAAGAGATTGTGAAATAAACCCTTACCTTGTACTTTTCATTGATAGAGTGTAGTTTAACATTATTTATAATAGTTAAATCATTGTTATTAAATTATACAAGAATCATATACATAAATATGATATGATATATGATCTTTTAATATTACTTTGTTAATAATATTTTAGTATTATCATCGTTTCGGGTGTTAACTGATTCGTTTTCCATTATATGCTTCGTTACGTAAGCCGTGTTTGTTATGGATAGTTTGAATCTTATTCATATCCAGAATGATATAAATTCCTTAAAAATTACTTTTAATCATCAAATGAGAATTAGTCTTGAATGGATATAATGGGGAAATGAATCTCATTGCGTTCGTGGAGACGTTAATCCGTACGTACGCACGAGAAACAATATCATTATTTTGATATTAAAATAATATATAATTGGATGATATATCATATATACAGAATAATTATCATGTGATATTAATTATTTACATGAATTACACATCATTATTATACCCATCCAAATAATAATGTACTGAATAACAATTACACCACGCCATGGAGACTGTAGGCCGTACATACTAACTTATGGTGACATGTCATTCAAAGGGTGGATAGAATAATGAATATGGTTGTAAAGTATTTATAATAACATCATAGTATATATAAGATATTGGAGTTATTATTTTATAATGGAAACAATAAATAAATAAGAAGTTGAAGTATAAAGGAACTTGAAATAGGGTAGTGAAAACATTACTTCTTCTTCAGGTTCTTCCTTTTTATTTGATCAAAAGGGCTCCTTAGATTGGATTTATAACTAAAGGAGGCCTCTAGGATTAAGGTAGGATATTTGAGAGGGTATTTGTGAAGAGGTTGGATGAACCAAAAGGCTTTTATGTTATGAAGAATTGGTTAGAAGTGGTGTCCTTTTATAAGGGGGAGGAGGGGCTCTTTAGAAAAAACTTAAAGTATTAATTTATAATAAATTCATATTCGGTTTCTAATGGTTCCAAAGTGGATTATTAGAACTCTAAGGTGAGTATGGGTCGAAATCCTTTCATCCAATAGATTTTAGATAGGTTTGGGTCTCTATATTAACCTTATCATTTATATTTAACTCATAGTTAAATAGTTTGACATTTACCATGTCACTTTGTATTTTTATATTATATGGTTAATAAATTTACTATATACTTCCAAGAGACCCCCAAGTGGTCCATTAATGATTCAAGTATCATGATATAAGTTTGTTGGGAGAACTTTAGATTTTTAGAAATAGAATATCAATTAATAATATAATATTTGTTTTTAAAAGCTCATTTATGTCAATTTTGACACTATTTAATAATTGATTTTTGTTAAAGTCTTAAAAACATTGTTAATTAGAAACAAGTTCATTTAATAAATAATAAAATATCATATTAACTAATAAAATTCATGTAATTTATTAAAAGTATCAAATTATATTTATTTGGGTATTTATAATATCAATTATTTTAATATTTCATTAATAAGGTAATTACTACATCATCATTATGTCATAAATAACTTAATTTATTTGATGTATAAAAATTATAAAACAAATACCATGATATAGGAAATATTTTTATTTTTCCAATGAATATTTATGGTCAGAAACATAACTTATATAACCCCATGTAAAAATGAATTTACTAAAATATATTTGTTCATGTCATTTTTGTCTTTACTTTAAATTAATTAATCTAAAGAGTCATTATCACTCTCAAGTGGCTCCATGGGGTCTCAACATCAACCCAAGGATGTCCATGGTCGTCCATGACTCATCCAATAAGGTTAGGACAATTGTTAAGGTAATTTTCTATTATTATAATATACTTTTTATCTTGAATTACCCTATTTACCTTTAACCGTGGTAAATAAAAGTCAAAAGTTACTATTCAAAAAAATTATTTTTATCTTATTTAACCACATTTTACTCCTTGATATTAACTATGTATCTCGGAGTAATGAAATTACACTCACAGAAGTGTTAAAATTAAGTTTTATGTGAATTTGCAAATTCTCCTAGGAGGTGGGTAAAAGACGGTGAAAAGTTCAATAAAATTTTTATATATCTAAAATTATAATCAACTGATTCCAATGAATTAAATTGAACTTATATAGGTATTATGTATCTATTTTTACATAATATGAATTTAAATAAAATATATAATTATTTCAATAAAAGTTCAGTTTTAAACTATATATGAGTGTATTTCACAATTCATCAAAAATTAAATGTTTTCAGAAAAATACCAAAAATTTACCCTAACCTAATTTTGATATTCAGAATTAAATAATAAATTCTATTTTACCAAATTCAAAACATAGAAGTTGAATTTATTAATTTAAAATTAATTCCCACTGTCAAAACCAAAAGGCGTATTTTTAAGAAATAATAACAACCAAAAGTTTGACACTTGTTTATGTCCAATTTCAAAGTGAAATTACTTAGAATGACCATAATTGGATTAAATGGTAAAAATATAATCTATTTATACTTATAAACCATTAAAATGTATAATTTAACAATATAAATTATTTTGATTTAAAAACTGTTTTCAGTTAAAATATATTAATTTTTACTGTTCACCCAAATATGAAAGTTATCAGAAAAACACCGAAACATTATTGAAACTAAATTCTTATGTCCTGATTATAAATAAGAATTTTATTTTGTCAGATTGAATATATAAAAGTTTCAAATATTGGATTTAAAATGGCTTCACCAATAAAAGGCTGTAAAATTGCATTTTTTTGAAAAATAATTCTTTTATCTGAAAAAATGTATTTGTTCTTAAATTATGTTTAAGAAACCCATAATATGGATTCTAAAATTATAAGGATTATATAAAGATCAAAATTAATTTAATACTATTCATAACCGCTTTTAAACGGCTTGTTTGGTAAGTCATGGTGCGCTAGAACTTAGTGTTGCATGTAGTACAAGTTATTGAATTACTTTGAAGTAATAACGTACTATGAAATCTTGGAGTGTTACAGTTTATGAGTGAGTTACTGGCCATCTCTCATTGTAGTGAGCCTTAAGTCACCATTAGTGTTTGGGAAAAGAGTCGTCCAGGAGTAAATTTATCTGATTTTATTCATTTTCCAAACATTATCTGAGTGTTTTAAAATACTTGAAAATTGAATTCTATTTGAAGGAAATTATATTCCAATATCTCCTTATTTATTTTATGGTATGATTATCCTTAATGATGTTTTTTTTTCTTATTGATTTTCAATAGTACCATGCTCCCATGAAAATATTTTAATAGGAATTAGGAGGGAGAAACCGGTGAATCATGATAGTCAAACTCTATATTTTACTAGAATCTTATAGAGATAGTGGTATATGAAATCAAATCTCAAGGGCTCATATCCACACCCTTTCTCAGTCAGGCTCTAGTAGTAGAACCTTGAAGTGATGAAATTTAAGATCATTCTCACGATTTTGTTTAGTAGAAACTACCAGCATTCCAAGACTTGAATGATCCTCATGAGGGAGAGGATTAGTAGAAAAATATTGTTTTACTCCTCATGTATTAATCCTATTTTCATGATCAGAAATCTTATTTAATCATGTGTTAATAATTCCAAATCTTATTCAACTAATTTAACTTTTCTAAATTATATCCGATCATGTGTATTTATGTTTAATGTTTTCTCATGCTTCAAGAAGAGCCTTGAAAGGTCTAAATTGTTCTATTTGAAATTTACCTACTCCATAATATCATTTATCTACTCTCGAAATTCCTTCTTTAACAAATACTAAAAGTCTAATCCCTTCTATTATCATCATTATTTATGTCTTAACATAGTTACTTCACAAAGTCTAAGACACCATGAGTCAGCCACTGGCTATGTATTTCTGACATCGTGATGCCATACACTGTGAAGCCAGACACCGTGGACAAGACACCGAGAAGCCAGACACCATGAACAAGACACCATGAAGTCAAACACCATGAACAAGAAACCGAGAAGCCATACATTGTGATCAAGACACCTTGAAGCAGACACCGTGAAGTAGACACTGTGACCACAAGACCCCGTGACACTTAGACACCATGATCAACCTATACACCATGTGAAGGAGACACCATTTCCATGACTTACTGTGACACTGTTTCTTAAAATATTCTGTCATATTGCAATTTATTTTCTAATGTTCATATTTGATGAATTTAATGCACTGATATAATTAATGTTTCATTGTAGACATATAGTCGGACAGTACGAGGTACGAGGTGCAGAACACAAGAAACCTGTCATCTTCAACACGTGCATTCAAATTTAAAAGCGAAGTGTGTCCAAGAATCAAGTGTTCATGATACAAAAATAAAAAATCAAGGGCCACGAACATCATAAAAAAGAAGATACTAGGAGGAAGTCTCAAGATAAAGGCTTACTATTGCAACTTGATGCTGCTGAACACATGAAGCATATTTGAAGCTTAAGGAACATCTTCGCTTGTTTGAACCTCACGAAGAACACAAGATGAACCACAACACTCTGTTTTTCACACAACTACTAGAGAAGGACTCAAAACTTCCTCTACTTTAATCCAAAAGTGTTCAGAGCTACATTGACATCACACAAGATCATTCTAAACCTATCCCCACATTATTGCTCTGCAGTGAACATTTTTTTTACATTATCAGCAGTGTGTGATTCTATCTGTTTTAACACACACTGTCTCCTAAGATGAACTGGAGGATACAAAAATCCTCACACCATCATTTTTATACCTATGTATATCCCACATAGAACTGTGGTAGAGGTCTAAGGACCTGAACAGCCTGTGTGCTGTTGCTACTGCTTTCCCACATAAAACTATGGTAGAGGTCTAAGGACAAGGATAGTTTGAGTACTGTTGTAACCCCGATCCAAGGTGTGGATCAAAGTTTTATATAAACTATTTGAGAGGACTAAGTCTCATCTTGATACTGAACCTCTTGGTTAAAAAATGCTCTGCATCTTAGTTTTAGTTTAAACTATTTTCAAATTTTCCACTGCTATTCACTTTGAAACTCAAATATATTTTAAGGTAACATTGATAATTAAACTAGAAATTGTTTTTTTATTATTGTTAACCTATAAGTTAGTTTTAAAAACTAACTTAATCTTCATATTAAGTTAACTGAGAAAAAGTCAATCTTTGAGAAACTAATTGAACACTTATTATCTTTATAAATTCACTACAGTTTAACATGTTTTATTAATTGTGGGATTTCAATATAAATTTTTTAAACAGATTTTTTTTAATTTGAACTCAATTCACCCCCCCCACTCTTGAGTATCCACTCCGACTAACATTTGTTATCAAAGGTGTTAGTTATATGTTTTTTTAAAACTCTCTGTTTGTGAAATGTTTTCAACTGTGATTTTAGTTGTATATTAAAGATCTAAAAATTTCTGTTAATTCTAAATTTTTATATATTAGTATATATTTTTAAAACTTAGGTATTATTGATAAAGTATGGGATTTGACATATGGACAGCTGTAGAGTCTCAATATAAGATTCCATAAAGTGTTGTAACTACTTGGGATGAACCAACTAAAACTGATTACAATAATAATTGTAAAGAAATGAATTCCCTGTAGTGTGATTTAGGAGATGAAGAATTTAATCAAATACATGCTTGTAAGACTGCTTATGAAATATGGGATACTCTGGTTGTTTCCCATGAGGGAACAACCAATGTTAAATAAATGAGACTAAATATACAAACCATTAAGTATGACAATTTTAAAATGAAATCTGATGAATCTATTTTTGATATGTATCTCAGGTTTAATGAGATAGTCAATACAATGAGCCCATTGGTAAAAGCTGTTCAAGAAAAAGAGAAAATCATGAGGATACTAAGATTCATAACAGAAAGATGGAGAGGAACCTCTGTCTCTATACGAGAATCATGTGACATTGGAAAGCTACATGTCAAGGAGCCTATTGGTAATTTGATGATGTATGAAGAATAAATGAAGGTAAATGAAGAAGAAGATGATGAACCTAAGAAGAAGTCAGTGAAATTTAATACTACTGCTTCAAAAATCAAGGACAAAGAGAAAATTCATGCTACAAGTGATAGGTCAAGTAGTGAAGAGAGTGCATCTGATAGTGATTCTGAAATGGATCAGATAGCCAGACGATTTAAGATGTTTTATAGAAAAAATATGTTTTTCAGAAAATCCAATTACAAGGGAAAGTATGACAATAAAGTCATTGGAAGAAGGATTGGAAAAGGAATGATAAAAGTGATGACATAGTCTGTTAAGAATTTAAAAGGAAAGGACATGTGAAAGATAACTGTATGAAGTTAAAGTACAAGAAGAAATATGAGTATAAGGAAAAAAATATAATAAAGCTATGAATGAAACCTGGAGTGCTTCAGAAGACAGTTTAAGTGATTCTGATTCCACTCAGTATGAAAAATCTAAAAAATCCAATATGTGTTTCATGGAAAACACATCTGAGGTAACATTGGATACTCCTGCTTTAAATTCTTATTATTCTAGAGATGATTCTGATTCTAATGCTGAAAAAATTTCTAGTGAATAATTATTTGAATACTGTAACATGATAGAAGATACTTGCAATGAGATAAAAGATAAGTACAAATCATTAAAGAAACAACATGCTTTAACTATCACTGTTAAATCAGCACTAGAAGTAGAAAATAAAAATAATTCTAAAACACTCAATTTAAATACTGAACTCAAATTATCAAATGAGAAACTTAGAAAAGATTTAGAAAAATTTACTAATGTGAAGAATAATCTAACTCAAATTCTTGAAAAACAAGTTTCACCAAGGTATACTGCTGGTTTAGGATACCAACCTGGATAGAGACAGATTATTAAGAATAAATTTATTCCAAAATCTAGACAGTATGCTGCTAGTTAAAGTTCTGGAAACTCTTATGCTTCATCTAGATATTCAAATTCTTATAGACCAAACATAGATTACTTATCAAAATCATTTGAATCTGTTAATTTTAGGAAACCCATTAGACAAATATGGGTACCTAAAGTATTACATTCTAACCTTTCTGGACTCAAGAAAATCTGGGTACCAAAAGTATCTTATGTATAAATCTGTTCTGTAGGAAACATGCTTGAAAAGTTCTTGTAGAAAGATATGGTCTTTGGAAAGTGGATGTTGAAGGCATATGACTGGAGACTACTCATTCTTTAAGAGCTTAATCAAAGTTGATGGAGGACATTTCACCTTTAGGGATAACTCAAAAGAAAAAATCATCAGCTTAGTCCAGATTGGTAACACTGATTCAGTTTTAATTTCTAAAGTACTATTTATTGATTGATTAAAATACAACCTGCTAAGAATTTCTCAGTTGTGTGATAATGGTTTCAATGTAAAATTTGAAAATGATTCATGAAATGTTTTTAATTCTAAGAATGTTTTTGTATTTACTGCATTATGAAATGAAAATGTTTATGCTGTATATTTTAATTCTATAGTGAAACACAATGTTAGTTGTTTAAATGTTTTTCATAAAGAATATTGCCTATGGAATAGAAGTTTAGGACACTGCAATGTGCACTAACATAGAAAATTGACAAGGAAAGGTTTAGTTAGAGACTTACCTAAAGTGTAATTCCCACTCAATAAAGTGTGTAATCCTTGTAAAAAGGGAAAATAACACAAATTTTCTTTCAAATCAAAGAAAGAAGTTTATACTTATCAACCTCTCGAGTTGGTTCACATGGATTTGTTTGGACCATCAATAGTTTCAAGTATAAATGGGAAGAACTATGTTTATGTTCTTGTAGATGATTTTTCAAGGTACACTTGGGTATACTTTCTTCCTCACAAAAGTGAAGCCTTTTTTTATTTTATCAAATATTCCAAATCTGTATAAAATCTTATTGGAATTAGTATCAAGACCTTGAGAAGTGATCATGGTCGTGAGTTTAAAAATCTAGAGTCTGAATCTTATTGCTCACATAATGGATATAGTCACAACTTCTATGCTCTTAGAACACCTCAACATACTGGTATAATAGAAAGAAGAAATAGGACTCTTCAAGAGATTTCTAGGACAATGCTCAATGAATATGATTTACTTATTTACTTTTGGGCTGAAGCTGTTAATACATATTTTTACATTATCAATAGAGTCTTGATTAGAAAAATTCTTAAAAATACCCCTTATGATCTTTGGAACAATAGAAATCCTAAGGATAATTAATTTAGAGTTTTTGGTAGAAAAGTTTTTATCCTTAACACTAAAGATAATCTTGAAAAATTTACTTCCAAAAGTGATGAAGGAATTTTTCTAGGTTTCTGTAAAATTATTAAATCCTATAGAGTATTAAATAAGAGAACCAAATGTGTGGAAGAATCTGTACACATCAAATTTGATGAAACTAATCCACATTAACCTAAGACTCCTCTTGAGAATCTTGAAGAAGACATGTCCATTCTAAACCTTAATGACAAATATAGTGAACCTGTTGTTAAGACAACCAGTTCTGGAAATTTTCTAGACCCTACTTCTGTAGAACCCAAACCTGTAAATGAACTTGAAATTTTTAGCCCTATCTTTTCTAGACCAACTAGGTCTCTTAAAAATTATCCTTTAGATGCTGTAGTAGGATATTTAGATAGTGGGACATGAACTAGGGCTTCTCTAAGAAATCAGGTTGAACATCAAGATTTTCTTTCACAGTTAGAACCTAAAAATATCAATGATACAATCAATGATGAATTTTGGGTGATGTCTATACAAGAAGAATTAAATCAATTTTATAGAAATAAATTCTGAGAATTAGTAGATAGACCTAAGGACACTTTGACCATAGGAACTAAATGGGTTTTTTAGGAGTAAAGTTGATGAAGATGGTAACATAGTTAGAAACAAGTCTAGACTTTTTTCACATGGCTATAGTCAAGAAAAAGGAATTGACTATGAGTAGACCTTTTCACCAGTAGCCAGACATGAAGCCATCAAAATCTTGCTTTCCTATGCTGCACATTTGAATTTCAAACTATATCAAATGGATGTTAAAAGTGGATCCTTAAATAGATATATAGTTGAGGATGTATTTTTTGAACAACCCCCTGGATTTACAAACCCCCATTTTGCAAATAATATTTTTAAATTATCAAAAACTCTATATGGTTTAAAACAAGCTCCATGAGCTTGGTATGATAGAATGAGTACTTTTCTTATTTCTAAAGGAGTTACCAAAGGAATAGATGATCCTACTCTTTTTATAAAACAAATTTCTAATGAAGTTTTAGTTGTTCAAATTTATCTATATGAGATTATTTTTGGATCTTAAAATAATTCTTTATTTGTTGATTTTTCTAAATTGATGAAAAATGTATTTGAAATGAGTTTAATAGGAGAAATCAAATATTTTCTTGGATTTCAAGTTTTTCATAATAAAAATGGTATTATTTTAAATCCAAGTAAATATACAAAGGATATTATAAAATGTTTTGGATTGGATAGCACTAAAAGTAGTGACACTCCCATGAGCACCACTTGTATGTTGGATCTTGGTGAAGATGGAAAATCTGTTGATCAAACCACTTATAGAGGAATGATTGGAAGATTACTTTACTTAACTTCTAGTCATCCTGACATTATGTTTAGCATGTGTATGTGTACTCGTTTTCAAGAAAATCCTAAGGAATCTCATTTAAATGCTGTAAAGAGAATTTTCAAATACCTCTAGAAAACACCCAATCTAGGACTGTTTTATCCTAAAGGACAATCATTTGAATTAGTTAGTTATTCTGATGCTGACTTCGGTGGCTGTAAGTTAGATAGAAAAATCAGCTCTGGGACATGTCACATTTTAGGCAAGTCACTAGTATCATGGTATAGTAAGAAACAAAATTTTGTTTCATTATCTACTACAGAAGTTGAATACATAGCTACTGGTAGTTGTTGTGCCCAAATTTTGTGGATGAAACACACATTACTAGATTATGAATATTAATTCAAACATGTACCTATAAATTGTGACAACACAAGTCATTTTAACATATAAAAAAAATCTTGTTTCACATTCTAGGACAAAGCATATTGATGTAAGACATCACTTTTTGAGATATCATTATCAAAAAGGCGATATCACTTTTGAATTCATTGGTACTAAATATCAAATTTTTGATATATTCACTAAACCATTAAATTATGAGGGAATAGACTACATCATACATGAACTAGGCATGATAAATCTCAAATAGATACCTTACTTGTTACTGTTTTAGGTCTTACTATATGATATCTTATTTTGTTATACTTTACTGTTTCATGATTACGATTTCTCAATTACTGCCTCTCATGTTTACTATTTCACCGTAAATTTTTATGTTTACAGTCTCACTATTAGCATTTTTTACTTACGGTCTGACGTTTACTATCTCACCGTAACACGCACTGTGAAGTTCACTCACGGTCTCACCATGAAACTCGTTTACTGTCTCATCGTAATGACTGCTCATTGTCTTACTACAATGACCACTCACAGTCTCACCGTAAAAAGTATTTATGTTTTTCTTTAAACCCATATCGTGGTAATTATTATTTCACCTCTTTTATGTTTCCCATGTTTTTATTTTAGCGACGTTTGGTAATCCTAAATGATAAAACAAAGAAAGTATCACTTAATTCTTCACTCAAGGTTTCTTCTACCTACTATTTTCAAACCTTTCTTCATCCCTGCAACAATTCTCTCCCTCAAACCTACAGTGAATACTAATAATGAAACAACTGTCATCATCGACACCTGAAAAGCGCATCTCGAAGAAGAAAAAGATTGCCCCTAGGCTGACACCCGATGGACCTTTAAATCTGAATCTGGTAAACCTTGTTGTTGTACCTAAGAAAGAGATTTTCCCCAAGTGGCTTCTGTCTAGTAAGTTGCTGGTATTGAAAGTGTTAGAACAACAATGATGGTTATAATGGTTCTCGGAGGAGGATAGACCAATCTATCTTAGGTTAGTGGATCAATTTTATCAATATGTACAGTTCTCATTTGATTCTGGTGAAAGTTATGTTGTGAGGAGTTAGGTCAATAGACAGAGATGTTATTTCTCTTAGAGGTTATGGGTTGCATGACTTAGGATACCTCATGATGTAATATGTGAGGATTATCAGATAGGACCTCCAACTTCAACTGATTTAATTGATTTAGAAGATGCCCTGAAAACCCTAACTAGAAATGGAACCCAGAGGAGAGATATTACTGCAGAATTAGATGGAGAAACACGGCCTCTGTTTAAGTTTGTATAGAATTTGACAAGTCCAAGAAAAGGTTATTTTTCTATGTTAAAATATCAAGATGTTTTTTTGATTCACCTCATGAAAAATGGACATAAGATCAACCTATTCAAGTACATCATACACCATATGTGTGAGTTTTTCAAAGTTACATCCAAGTCAACTTCTCTATTAAACTATCAGCTAATATCATCCATGCTTCTTGCAAAAGGTGTGGTTAGACCCAATGAGGAATTGATTATGGACTAGGAGTACTACCTCTCAAAAGAAGTTATCAAAAGAATGAAGATAAACTGGAATCCTTGGAAAAAGGAATGGGTGGAAGACAATGATAGAGTTTATGAGAAATTTAATCCTTTCGATTATCCCTCAAGTATGAAAGACATTTCTGATCTTGGTTTGGAACCAGATGAGATTGTGGAATACCCTGAAGAAGAGGAAGAAGAGGCTAAAGTGCCACCTAGGGAAGCTGTTATTGTTGAGAAATACATGACTACTGTTTATCATGTAGTTCTTGAATAAGAAGAACATACTCCTAAAGAAGTTTCTAATTTGAAAACTCAACCCAAAGCTGTAACAAAATATGTTTCCAAAGAGTCTGAAAAGCATGCCATGTAAGAGCCTACAATAGAAGAACCTATAGTGGAAGAGCTACCTATTCCGCAAGAGGTTAATCTTGAGTAATTCCCTGTGGAACAATATGTTATTGAAATCATACCTTCTACTGAAGAACAGATAGAGCTAGCTTTTTAGCTGGATAGATAGGAAATTAATGAAGAGATTAAAGATGAGTCTAGGGAGTTAGACCAAGATCCTAAGCCTCTCAGTCCTGAGAAGGAGTCACCTGTTAAGGGGGATCAAACCCCAAATCTTGAGTCTGTTGAAGCCTCACATCCAACTGAGTCAAGTCTAGTAGACACTCAGTACAAATTCCATAATTTCTATGATGTGAATGATTTTCAGTAGGTTACAACAACTAGACATGATATTTCCTCCTTATTTTAGTTTAAATCAGTCTCCAATTTTGCACCTGAGAAGGAACCTGAACCTGTACTAGTTCCTACTCTTGAACCCTTATCTGAGTAGCCATCCTTTGTGAGTAAGGATGATCTAAAGAAATTTGGTGCTACAATTTTATCCGGAGTTGAGAAACTCCTGAATAACCAACCTCGTGCTGTGACACACTTAAGTGAGAGAGATTCCTCACTATTATTGGAGAAAATTATTTGGAAAATAAAACCTAAGATTCTCCATGAAATTCAAGAATTGAGAGTTGAAAATAAGATTCTCATTAATGAAGTGAAGACCCTAAGATGTATGGTTGAATACCTACAGAGAGATCTTCACTTGAGATTTGAATCTGATGTTCCTCCTGTAGAACTTGCTGCTTCTCAAATACCACAAGTTGGTGTGTCTCAAATTCAACCTTATCTAGCAATTTTATGTGAAAATATTTCTGAAAGGAATAAGAAAATTGTAAAAGAAATGAAAAGATTATTTCCAACCAAATAAACTCACTAATGAGTACACATGATGTCTTTAAAAGGTGTTGAGTAAATTAAAATCTCTGACCAAAACTGTAAAAGCATCTAGTAAATCCTCAAAACCCTCCTTGGACAGTGATCTGCTCAGAACTGTAATCAAAGAAGAGCTTTAGAATGTCTTTAGTGGTTTCAATATGGCCTCTTTAACTGAAGTAGTCAAAAAAAGTGGTAGTGTTCTTGAAATAGTAAAAATCCACTCCAAAATTGCAAATCATGCTCAGCACTAGATTGCCAATAAAGTGGATTTATACTTCAACAAAATCTTCTCCAAGACCAATATGTCAAATAATTTCAAGTACCCTGTAGTAAATCTACGGATTCCTCCTGTGACCCAAGATTTCAAGAACCAAGTCCAGAAGCTCACAAAGTTTACTAGATTGTTGGACAAATTTATAGAGAACATGGACGATTTTGAAAAATCCATGCAATATGGTGGAGAGATTATTACAGATTTCATAAAACTCCTTAGGCCTTGTCTTCATGTCCATAGTATAGCCATTTTTACTCCAGTGGCTACACCTCTCAGACCTGGTCTACCTACCTTCACCTCTGCTCTAGCCTCAACCACTATGTTTGTTGGTCAATCACTCAGTCAGATCAGGCATGTGATTCTTGATTAGAAACTGCCTAGATCTTCTACTGCTCTTACCTTGGCTCCCTCAGTCTTTGAAGGCCTCCCATTATCCTCCTTATCAACCGCTTCTCTGCCTTCTTCTACCTCAACCATTGCTCTTATGGCTTCCTCTTCTACTAATTCAAAAATAAAAAAATAAGGCCAGCCCTTGAGGAAGAATAGTGCTTACTCTTTTTGATAGGTATACTATTGTTTTTTATCGATATTTTTGTTTTATTGTCACTTATTTTCTATTAATGGATTGTGAACCTTTTTGATAATCCCAAAAGGGGGAGAAGTTTCTATATACTATGTTAGAAATTTATCTTTATGGTTGAATCCAATATACACATTTTAATATTTATGGTTGAATCCCATTTACACCTTAATTGTTTATGATTTTTGATCATCAAAAAGGGGGAGATTGTTGGACTCCTCATGTATTAATAATTTTTTAATGATCACAAATCTTATTTAATCATGTGTTAATAATTCCAAATCTTATTCAACCTAGTTAACTTTTCTAAATTATATCCAATAATGTGTATTTATGTGTAATGTTTTCTCATGCTTTAAGAAGAGCCTTGCAAGATCTAAATTGTTCTATTGGCAATTTACATACTTTATACTATTGTTTATCTACTCTAAAGATTCCTTGTTGAAAAAATATGTAATGTATAATACTTTCTATTATCATCATTATTTAAGTCTGAACATATTTACTTTGGAAAGTCTAAGACACCATGAGTCTGCCACTGGCTATGTATTTCTAACACCATGAATCTAGACACCGTGAACAAGACAATGTGAAGCCATCCACCATGAAGAAGACAACCTGAATCCATAAACCATGAAAAAGACACCGTGAAGTCAAAAACGTGAACAAGACACCGTGAAGCTAGACACCGTGAACAAGACACCGTGATGTAGACATCATGAAGTAGACATTGTGACCATAAGACACAGTGACACTCTGACACCATAATCAACCTAGACACCATGTGAAGGAGACACCATTTCCATGACTTACTGTGACACCGTTTCTTAAAATATTACATAGTCTTTAAATTTAATTTCTAATGGTCATATTTGATGACTTTAATGCACTGAAATAATTAATGTTTCATTGTAGACATATCATCGGACAGTACGAGGTACCAGGTGAAGAACACATGCAACCTGTGGGCTCCAACACGTGCATTAAAAGTTAAAAGTGAAGTGTGTCCAAGAATCAAATGTGTGTGATACACAAATAAAAAAGAAAGTGACACGAACATCATAATAAAGAAGATAATAGGAAGAAGTATCAAGAGAATGGCATACTGCATGAAACTTGATGTTGCTGAACTCATGAATCATATTTGAATCTTAAGGAACATCTTCGCTCATTTGAACCTCATGAAGAGCACAAGCTGAACCACAACACTCTGTTTTTGACACAACTACCTGATAAAGACTCAAAACATTCTCTACTTCAATCCAAAGGAGTTCAGGGCTACATTGGCATCACAAAAGAGCATTATAAACATATCTCCACATTATTTCTCTATTGTGATCATTTTCTTTACATTATGAGTAGTGTGTGATCTTATCTGTTTTAACACACACTGTCTCCTAAGATCAACTGGAGGATACTGAAATCCACACACCATCATTTTTATACCTGTGTATATCCCACATAGAACTGTGGTAGAGGTCTAATGACATGGATAACTTGTGTGCTGTTGCTACTTCTTTCCCACGTAGAACTATGGTAGAGGTCTAAGGACCTGGATAGTTTAAAAACTATTGTAACCCCGATCCAGGGTGTGGATAAAAGTTTTATATAAACTATTTGAGGGGACTAAGTCTCAGCTTGATACTGAACCTCTTGGTTAAAAATTGCTGTGTATCTTAATTTTAGTATAAACTATTTTCAAAAGTCTGTTGCTATTCACTTTGAAAATCAAATCTTTTTTAAAGTAACTTTTATAGTTAAACTAGTAAGTGTTTGTAATTATTTTTATCCAGTAAGTTAGTTTTAAAAGCTAACATAATCTTCATATTAAGTTAACTGATAAATAATCAATCTTTGAGAAACTAGTTGAACACTTATTATCTTTATAAATTCACTACAGTTTAACTTGTTTTATTAATTGGGGGATTTCAATATAAATATTTTAA
The DNA here is from genome assembly GCA_963277665.1 of Viscum album. Taxonomy (NCBI): domain Eukaryota; kingdom Viridiplantae; phylum Streptophyta; class Magnoliopsida; order Santalales; family Viscaceae; genus Viscum; species Viscum album. Next base: position 372,004,842 of record OY728137.1, read on the forward strand.
ACAGAATTTTTTTTAATTGGAACTCAATTAACCCCCCCCCCCCACCTCTTGAGTATCCCCTCTGACCAAAAAATATCAGGCTACTTTTCATGTTTTTGGAAATGAATGATGCGATAATATTGAAATGTGATACCTTTAAGCATGGAGGAACTAATAAGAGGTGGTGGGATTCAATGGTTACAATGAAGAAAAATGAATTATTAGAGTATAAGAACTATATATATCATTTCATAGAGTATTTATATCCATAATCTATCTATTTTCTAACTTATGTGGAGTTTCTTAGACTCCAAAAAGGTGATAAAACCATGAATCGGTATACAAACCATTTTGCTAAACTTGATCAGTTTTATCCTAAGTTAGTATCATATCAGAAGATGAAAGACCAAATATTAGAGATGGGTATTCGACCTGATTTCTAATCCTAGGTTTTCATGATGAATATCACTTCTTATAGAGATGTGATGGATATATATTTGATGGATGATATTTAATTGTTTAGTAAATTAGGGTTGATTGAAGTTTCTCCAACTCCTAGGGGTAGTTCTGTTAGTTCATTTTGAGAGAAGTAGATGTAGGTTGAGTCTCATAGTGGATCATTAAATTAGGAATCATCTATACACTCCTGAGTGTTTGGAAAAAGTCTATTTAATTTTTTCAATGTGGAATGATCAGGTATTTGAAGTAGGTTTGTACCGAGGCACCAAAGATTTGTGGTTCATTCAACTTATCAAGTTAGTTGTAGAAGTTATATCATGTATTATCCTCCCCATGTAGTGACACGATATCATCAGAACCAAATAGTACAATGGTGTATTCATATGCTTCGTGAACTATGGGTTTTTGAACACATGCATCGAGAGTGAATCTTTTTCACATAGTGGATGAGTCTCCAAAAGTAACTGATGTGGGTTCAATGGAAGTGAGAGGTTTCATCATTATAGTTGAATCTTTAGTAGCTACATTATTAGAAAACAATGCACCCCCTTCATTTGTATCAACTCAAATTATAAATATATTATAATTTCATGTTCTGTTTATGTATTATGTGATGGATATTGATAATCCCCCCAGAACGAAGAGAGAGAGCGGTCTCTAATGCCCTAATTATGCCTTCTCTTTATCAATGATCAAGATCATCTTGGATTTTATAGTTCTCAATATGAAACCTACAGATGTCATTATAAGGATGTATTGGATGAAATCCCATATAACCTAGATTAATTGTTATCTTTGTTTTGTCGTCTTCATTCCCCATGATGGGGTGCACCGTGTTTTCCAGGGATAATAGGACCATAGATAAAGTAGATCCCGACATCCTCTTCTGGATTCAATAAGGATGATATCATATTTTCTTTTGACATGGAGTAAGTATTTTTGAGTGTTTATATTCCTTCAGAGGTTTTTGAGTTTCTTGATGTGTTTACATCTGTTTTTTATTTTCATTGGTAAGGGAAGCAGAGTTTTCTAGTGACTTGGTACCATATACTCAACCTATTTCTATTCCCTCTTAATATAGGGAACCAAAGGAATTTAAAGAGTTAAATACATATCTGGATGATTTGTTATATAAATTATTTATTTAATTAAGTGTGTCACTATAGGTGGAACCTATTCATCTTATCAAGAAAGATGGGAAAAACCTTTTTATTTATGTTGATTAATAAAAAATAAATTGAATTATATTAAATAACAAGTATTCATTTTCTTGAATTGAGGATTTATTAGATTAGTTGAAAGAGTTGAGGTGGTTCTGGAAGATTTTTATTCACTCTGGTTATCACCAACTAAGAATCAAAGAGTATGATATCCCCAAGACCGCCTTCTAGAGTAGGAATAACCATTATGAGCACCTTATTTTGTCCTTTGGCCTGACTAATGATCATGCTATTTTTATAGCACCGATGAATTTGATATTCCCTAAGTATGTCAATTAATTCATAGTTATATTTTTGGAGTGTATATTGGTTTACTCTAAAATTAAAGAGGATTATATGATTCATCTAAGAGTAGTTCTATAAATTTTTAGAAATCGTTAACTTTATAAAAAGATGTTGAAATGTAATTTCTAGGTTCTGGAAGTGAGGATCTTGTGACATGTGGTATCAAACATGCTATTTATTTTAGAAGGAGAAGGTAAAGGTTGTTATGACATGGAAACAATCACATAATGTTTTTTTATTCATATCTTCTTGGTCTTAGTATGGTATTACTGAAGGTTCATTAAATATTTATCTATGATGGATTCTATAATGAAAACTCTATCCTGGAAATGATTAAATTTATTATGGGATTGAAATTTCATAATTCCTTTGATGAGTTGATGGAAATTTTGACATCTATTCCAGTCTCGACCCTTCTAGAATCTATGTAGGGATATGTGATATTTTGATTTATATGGTTTGGGTTTGGGATATGACCTCATATCAGGTAATCACTTTGGGTCCTATGGTTCCCGACATCTTAGGACACATGATAATAACCACCCAGATCATTATCTCAAACTCAACGCTATGATTCATGATCTTAAGAGATTGAAGAATTACCTTTTCAGAGAAAAATTCACTATTTATCATGATAAAAAAAATCCTATATTATATCTTCTCACAAAAGGATTTTAATTCCCCTCTATTGAAAATGGTAGAGTACTTATAATATTTTTATTTTGATATTTCCTACACCTTTGGTAAGATTAATGTCATTATAGATGCATTGAGTAGGAAAATTTTTATCCATGCTATGAAAGAATCATAAGAAGAGTAGAATTTGATGGAAGTCTTTTCTCATATTCATTTTGGAGTTTGGGATATTAAGACTAATTTTTTTTTGAAAATATTTTAGTTGACCTACTTTCTTCTCAAGATGATTCTTCAAGAGTATATGTTTGACAATGAGTTCTATGGCACAAATCTCTCTATTTATGGTGATAAGAGAATATATGAGTGGTCATTATCTCATGAGGGTATCATATTCTTATAAATCTAGTACATAATACATTTTCCAATGAGAAAACATGTGATGTGTTTTTTCTACAATTCCTAGTGTGTGGTGCACCCTGACACCACAAAGATGTTCTAGGATATAAAACAATGATTCTAGTGTCCATGTGTTAGGTGAGATATTAATAATTTTGTTTCTCATTATTATACCTATAAGAAGGTAATGGTAGAGTATGAGAAACATACATAATTTATTTATCCCCTTCCTATACCAACTTGAAAGTGGGATTGCATTTTAGTGAATGTCATTATTAGGTTACTACGTACCCATTGAGGGAAGAATACGATATGGGTACTGATCGATCAAAAAGAAAATTAGACAACTTTATCCCCATTTATGATTCAACTAGATTTAAGGATTTAGGGTATATCTATGTTTCATAGATCATTATATTTTACAAATATTCATTTAATATAGTTTTTGATTGGTGTCTTGGATTTTCTTCTCATTTTTGTAGAGCCCTCCAGTAAGAAATGTGATTCCATGTTAGATTGATAGTGACATATCATCCATGAAGATATGACCAATTTTAATGAGCTATAAAGGTTCTTTAATACATTATTTATGCATGTTTTCTCAACATTTATGGCACTTGGGGTAACTATTTGGGGCTAGTTGAGTTTTTATAAGAACAATAACCATTAATTCATTAGGATGGAACCCATTGAGGCATTACATGGTTGAACATGTAAATCTGCGTTGTATTGGTCATAGATTGGTGAATCTTCCATGGATGGGCCTATTCTTTCCAATATATGAAGATAATGATTCTTTTGGATCATTAAAAAATGGTGATGGATTACAGATGGTATAAATCCAATGCTGATCATTATTGAAACAATTTAGAGTTTTCTATTGGAGACTTGGTTTTTTGGAGATTTTCACCTCAGTTGGTTCATTAATTAATTTAAAATAAGGAAATTTAACATTAATATCCATGGGACTATTTGAGGATATTGAGAATATTGGTATGGCAGATTACCATTTGTATTTTCTACCGTATTTAATGTTGATTAATAAAATGTTATATGTATTGAAAATCAAGAAGTTTCTCTCTGACCCATATCATGTATTAAAATTATAGGACCTTGATGTGGAACCTGATTTAACCATGAATAAAGAATTAGTTAATATTGTTGATATATAGAAAAATTTTATTTATGTGAAGTATATACCTTTAGTTCAAATGATTTGGAAGCATTATTCCGATTCACATTAGACTTGGGAGCACAAGGCACTAATGAGATAGTAGTAGCCTCATTTATTTTACATGGAGTATTCTTATAGGATTTCAAATGGATAAACACATTTATGGTGGGGAGATTATAACATACCATTTCCAACATTCAGGTACTTTTTTATCATCCTTTATTTGTATCTTGATAAAGGTAATTTTTGGACACTCTTTGAAATATTTTGGATTGCGTATGGTTAGAACACTATTAGGTAAAATAAAATACATTGGACTAAGAAACTATGTTCATTTTCATGAGGTTCTGGTGGGGGGGGGATGCACAATTAGACCTGACTATGTGTCATACGCATAAAATCATGTGGCATGGGATAGTGGGGAGATATTGGCTGGCGCACGATATCTAAACTGTGTGGCAAAACAATGCACTCTGTATCCAGTAGCCTAGGAGGGATTACATGGTTGTCACCTGGTTTTTATAACCATGAATCACTCTCAAGAATCAATGTAAGGTCACATGTTTAGGATAATGGTTATTTATAACCATATGAACTAATAGAATAAACCTTGTGGGGGGATACTGAATCCCTTGAAAATTGTATTTAATGACCCAAACCCCCTTCTATAAGTTCGAATCAACTCCTAATCAAACATAATTTGACCTATTACATTTTTTTGATTCTAAAGATAATATTTTGGCTCTTTAAAATTGTTATATTCTCAGGTGTAAGTATTTGGGGACACGGTTTATCCCTCTCTGGTAAGTGTAGTCTCATTGATTTGTAATCCTCTATTCTTCTCTTCTCTCCTTTGAGAGTGACAGATCCTTATGTTGTTGATGTATTGAAACCATGGTTTGATTTTTTTTTAATTATAGGGAATATTATTTGTTCTTCCTTGAATTTGGATCTCCATTGGTGGTTCCCATTTTTGGTGATTGATTGGTCACTTGAATAAGGGTAGGTTATTTCATAAGGATTTTCCCTACACATGAAACCTTGATTACTTGCTTGATTTGAAATGTATTTTCAATTGACTTCTGAAAAAAAAAATTAGTTAATTTAGATGATTATTTCAAAAGTCGTGTAATTGGGAAATAAAAATATCTTTCAATTATTCTGAAAATATTGGATGGATTTGAGAAATATGGTTAGAAATTAAAAGTAATTTAATGAAATGATTTTATTTCAATTCTTGAGAAAAATGGATTTAAACGAAAGTTTATTTTGAAAGTCATGAATTTACTAAAAAAACATTAATTTGTTTTGAAATTAAAATGGAATTATGTGACATGAATTTGGGAATAAGAACTAAGAATGATGAATTGAATTAAAAACTATGAGTTGACCTTTATTTATTAACAAGTTTAAAGAACATTCAATCTTGGGTAGTTAGTGGGTGATTATGGGAAGTACACTAGGAATTTTACTACCTAGAATGTATTAATGATGAAAACTCTAAATAAGACACGTTTTAAATGAATTTAATTAATGGGGCTTTGATTGATTCTATCCTGATGGCCTGATACTTAGGGATTCATGCATGCCTTAAGTCATGATTGATTGATTGGGTAGTTAATGAATCCTAGAGCTAGGAACAAACAAACCCCAATCCATACAACCATGGTGGTTAGTTTTGATTTAATTATTTCATGTGAGTGTTTATTGAATTGTTTTATTCATTCCCTTTAATTTATTGATAATCGTTATTTAGTCTCATATTTAAAATAATTTTCATCTACTAGATTTTAAATATTTCCTGAAAATTTAATATTGTTATACCATGCCATATCATTATGTAAATTGATGAATAAATAGTTATTTTCTTTCAAATTTCTTATGAATCATTGGTAAAATATGACTTGGATATTTTTCCTACACCCTACATTTTTCTTCAAGCATTTTTAGATTATATTATTCTAGTTATAAGAAATGGGAAATCCCCACTTGGAGGGGGAAACTGTTCTTTGGTCATGGGAGCTTGAGTGATGACAACAATTGGTGGAGATGTGATCCCTCATTACATAGAAATTTTTGAGTTTTCATTTGGTTGGATATTGTGTTTTCTTATTAAATGATGTACTGGATTGATCTTTATTTGTCTACTTATGGTACTCTTCTATGTGATGAGTGTTTAGAATACCGAATTTTCATTTATTTTTCTTCAACTATTATATATTGATTATTTTATCCTGGCTATAAATCATTCCTTATGAATTTTGGTTGATTCTGTGGAACTAGTCACAAACATAATGGGATCGTTAATTCCTTTTGGTCCATGATATTGTCATCTTGGGTACCTCAGAAATAGGGTAGATGGATTGGTTCATGACACCTTTACCTCACCTAACATCATATTGTGGTTTTTTTATTCATAAAATAGGACTTGAATTCATCTTTCATGGACATAGAATCATGGGCATGATGATATGATATTTTTCTTTTTGGTTCTTAATTAGCCTATCCATTAAGGGAAATCTTTACCCTAATGGTGCAATAAGTCAAAAAAATATGAATGTCGCAAAGAACTCCTTCAGGAAGTGGGGTATCAATCAAATGGACATAGCCATAAAATGGGTGTCTACTATACAATGGATATATAATAAAAGTCTATTTTTAATACTTTTAATATCTCTTAGTGTGGGGTGATCATGTTTGATGAGTTAGGTACAACATCGTGGGTCATTTCTTTGATATGAATAATGAATTACACATCTAACATAACATTGGAAGAGCTAGACATTTTATTAAAATCTATAAAATATTTTTGATTAATAATTACATGTAATAAATCATGAAATAAAAAGTGGTATCCCAAATAGAGACAATCTAGGTATGAATAAGACTAAGCAAGAATTTTACAAAGTTAAATTATCTCCTAGGTAACCTCAAATAGTTGGACTGACTTAGGCCCCCTTTATATGGTGTCCCTACTCAGACCCCCCTCATTAGGATGGGCCCAGTAAGGAACCATTTCAATGGTGGTCCTGCTCTGGTCCCCAAACTAGGGTGGCCCCTCTACACCCTATTTCTAGGGTGCCCCCACTCAAGATAAAGAACACCAATTCTCACCGTAGATAACTAACTAATGTAGAGGAAAAACTAAAGAGATAATCAAACACTTAAGTGATGGGTGGACCACTCCAATTTATAATGATGTAGGTTATCTCACTTATCCCTTCCATTATGGATTTCTCAACATGGCTAGTGCAGCCCACCAAGATTTGCCTGCATGACTCGTACTAAGAAGCTTAATGAACAGGATGAGGATTCCATTGTCTAATTTCTTCACCATATAAGAGGGGGTGAAATTGTAATATGGTTATATTGACCCAAAATTTTAACACATATTGTTACATTAAATTTTAATATAAGTATACAATAAGTAAAAAACAAGGATCATAAGTCCAAGTGTCATTGGAAGACATGGAAACATAAAAAATCAACCTGAAACTAAAATAAAATTAATTTATTTTAAACTCGATAATGATATCCTAAATATCTTTTTTCTCCTAATAATTCATAGGATAAACTAGGTAATACATAAACAAATGGGATGAGCTAAAAATCCCAATAATGAAATAATAATTATAATATAGAATATCATATGATTTAAAAGGCATAAATGGATATAATAAAATACAAGGATCATGAGAAATAATATCATAGTATAACATAGATAACATGGAATCATTAGACTATATAAACATTAGACTTACAAAACATCAAAAAACATGACATAAACATAAGTCAAGGCTAACCGCCAAGACAACATCACATAGTGGAAAGTGTCCCATCACTGATCAGGTTCACCCCTAATCCTATACATATCATCTCATGGAAAATGAAAACCACCCAATTCATGAGGTAACTATATAGTAAAACCCATCATAACATGTACATTCATATGTGTGAAACATAATGAAATCAATCATAAGGTTTAAACATAAGGACTACCCATGAAAAAAATGGGTTGCGTAATCATGTCTTATAGCAAAACCAGATGGCATATCATAATGGTCTCAGTGAAAGAAGGGATTAAAACATACCTGGGAAATCATAGTGAAATAATAATCATATATCATGATAAAATATTTCCAAATAAAGAGAATAGATGAAAAGGAGTGGATACATAACTTTGGAAATTCACCACTTATGTGGGATTTTAGGGAAAAGTGTATAGAGAATTTAAATAGGGTAGAAGAATATTAGATTATGTAAAAAAAGGTGTAAAATAAAATGGATTTACATATAAAAAAGAGATTTTTAGAAACCATGGTAGTTTTAAAACTTTTAGTTTAGTGGTACTTTAAAAGATTCCAAGAAAACAATGATGTTCCCTTTAATCGTATTTTGAGAATGGAACCCTTAAAACACACATACACCCATCAAGGAAAGGTGAATTTAGCTATATATATATATATGTTTAGGATATATATATATATATAATTGAATTACTAATTTATAATAATAAAGAGGGAAATTTGGGAAATGAGAGATAATTAGTAGCCTAAAGAAAAGAGGGTGGATCATAGGGATCCCATGCCTTAGGTTCCAAAATTATTCCATGCACGCACCTAATATCCTAGATAATAGAATTATATTAATTAATTACATAATTAAGAACAATTAAAATATTTTTTATATAATATAATTTTATTATGTTCATTTATAACCATTTCAGTGAGATAAAATATTCAATTTCTTTGTTCTAAGGTAATTTGTTTCATGGTTCCAAGGTCAGATGATTCATTGATAATTAATTACTAATGTTTTAGTAAACTAGGAATATAAATATATTTGTGAAATTAAATTCTATTAATTTCCTTCCATAGATTTATATTTTCTCGAATATCATTTTGTGTTTTGACATTGGGATGATTTCTATAGTAAAAACATTAATGTTATACGATTGGTTCATTTAGGCAGTTTCATTGACCATCATGAACTAGTTTATTTTTATTTAATATTGGGTATATATATTCTTTAAAAAACATGAAATAAGTAATAATATAATTATTTTCATATTATTTAACCATAATAAAAATTTTATGACCAAACATAAAGGTGGTGGATAAAAAGGATGTGTGTTATTCATGGAGGCATCAAACCAACCATATTTTAAACAATGTATTCATTTTATAATCTAAAGAATAAATGGTAGAAGATAGATATTAAAAAATAATAATGAAATATCAGTATGTTAAGGATAATGATGTTACTATGTGTAGGTGGATGGAAAACATAATGGGTGGTAGAAGAAGATTCAAATTTAAAGAAATTTAGTTTAGAGTTTAACTCTTCCTTTGGTTATCTCATTTTAGGATACCCATTAAGGATTATGCAATGGAATTTGGATGAGACTAGAAGTACTAGGATTTATGGGATAGGATTTATAAGGGTATTAAGTATAAAACTGAAAAGATATAATAGTTAGAAGTTTTGAGGAGAAAGGGAGGAGAGGGGTGGTATTTATAGGGGGTATTTTTTTGATTATTGTTATCATTAGTTTATTATTTCACCTCAAGAAAAAAGTATTTATTATTGTGATTATATATTGTAAATAGTGAATTTGATTTAAAACTTGTGGGGTATTATATCATCCACGACTTAAAAAATCATGTAATTTTTCTTCTAATGTTAAATACAATATTTCACCGTATTTCACTATTAACAAAAACTAAACTGTTTTAGAAAAATACCAAAATACTCACCCATATCAGTTTTAACTGTATAGAATAAAAAAATTAAATCCATTATAGGAAAATATTTTTCTAAAAATGATAAATTTAATTTTTAAATAAAATCATTATTTATTTATTTCCAATTTTAACGTCATGATCATTTTTTGGACCCTTTGAGAAATTACTTATGATCACATAAAATTATATTATAATTACAATAAAACATAATAATAATTTATAAACCCATTTTATGAAAATAAAATTTCTTTTAAATTTTTATATTTTTCATAAAAATTCATATAAAAAAATTATATTTTAAAAAAGAATATAAATAATTATTTTATCATTTAAATCATATATTTACTTGTATCATGATTTAAATATGTCATATTCTATTTTTATAAGATACCTAAGTATTATGTTACATTTAGATAGGTTATATTACCATTCTAAAGGGTATGATACAATTCATAAATGTCAAATTATTATTCCAACAATCAGATTACTATTTTAATGGCCAGATATGGGATCCCTACTTTCTATAAATACATCGTATTTAATTCATTATTCATTCAATTATATTTTCTCTTAAATGTTATATATATTTTAATTTTAAATATTCATATTTCATTAGGAATATTTTTCTTCATTTCTATAGTCTTATTCATGGGTGTGATTATTCGGGGGGGGATCGAGAAGTTCCAAATTTTCTTATTATTGCTATCTTATTTTCTATTTTTATCCAATTTTAATACTTTCAATTATTATGTCCATATAAGTTAGATAAATTTAATGTTTAAATTAATACAATTTAGTTGGTTTTAACATGTGGTGTGTGTTCATTATATAATATAATATTAATAAATATGACACAATTATATATTCAAAAGAGAAATTCCATTGATATAATTCTGGGTTGTTACACTGATCATCTTCATTCCACTCAAATACTATTCAAATTGGGGGTAAATTATTAATGATACTTTTTTAAGACAAAAGTGAAAGGAAGAGGAGACCAAGAAACCCTAGGGATAAGTCCTATTACCTCACACAGGGAAACATCTGGTCATCAGATTTGCCTCACACAAGGTATCATCCAGATGCTTAACCTACCATACTCTCATATCATCTAACTGGTCAACATATTCCAAGTGGATAACCAAAATTAACTACTTTAACCACCTTTCCTACTCCTCCCAGCCCCAATTTTCCCTATAAATATATCCCCTTGGTCATTATACAATTAATAAGTTTCCTTCTTGTTAAAAAGAGAGAAATATTCCTAAAGACACATCGCCAAGGCCTTGATCACCCTAATAGGTAGCATATAATACTGTAGAACTTGTGAAAATTGAATTAAGTAAGAGTTAAGTGTTATCCAAAGCCCATTACCAAGATACCAATTGCTAAGGGAACATCAACTGTGTGGCCAACTGCTTAGGGTTTCTACCGTGGGTGACTAAATGCCCATGGATCATCACTTGAGTGGTTGAAAACCCATTTCTCTACACCTGGGTGACCAAATACCAGAGGATAATCTCATGGGTGACCAACTACTCAAGGATCCTCACTAGGGTAAGGGGATCGCCACTTAGGAAGTCAGCCACATGGGGCTCCTCATCTGGGTGACCAACCTCTCAGGGAACATCATGTTGGTGGACAACCACTTGGGGATCCATACCTAGGTGACTAATCACTCTTGAATCGTTAACTGAGTGACCAATTTCTCAGGTGTCTTCACCAAGGTGATCAACCACCCGGGGTTTATCACTTGGGAAACTAGTCACTTGGGGTATCTCACCTTATTGACCTATTACTTAGGGATAGAGACTTAAGCAGCCAACCAACTAAGGTATCCTACATTAGAGATCCATCGATCAGGGCTTCCCACTTAATTGAACAACCACCTAGAGAAGGCCACCTTAAAAAACATGAGATAGGGTTTTCCACCTAAGAGGCATATTTACAGGGGCTATTTCTTCCTTAAAATTACATCCTCCTCTACCCAAGTTTTTTATTTGAGAATGTTTTCATTAAGGCCCACACAACAACTAGATTCCTATTTATGCGGTATAATAGAAACCATCATGGAACCTATTAAATCGGGAATTCTCTTTGTAAATTATTCCCCTCACATAACCTCCGTAATAGATGGGGTCCCTAGGATTTTTTTAATCATATAACTCCTGGGTAATCAGGACTCAAATACTGAAGGAAATGTAAGGAATCATATAGTTCAAGAAATATTTCTTACTTACCACATGATTCCTAAAATTTGAAGCGAATCAGAAGCATCAATACCTTTTTTAATTGATGCATTCATAATCCCAAATCCAATGTTTAAAAATATACAAGAAGACAAAGGAAGGAGTCCCTCTAAGAGTGAGCCCCTAGGTTTTATTTATGGATACCTCACTATATACCCTACCTCATACATTAGTGAATGGGTTGTATTCCTATAAGGAATCCATTCAAAATAAAGGCCAAAGTCTTTCATTATAGATCCCCATACGTATCCCTCAACTCATTCATCAGTGGGTGGGGAGTCAATTTCTATAGAGCATACCTCCTAGAGTAACCATGTAATCTATTCTGTTGGATGTTATATCCCTCCAAAATCTTCCCATATATCATTGGATGAAGACATAAATTTATTCATGGGATTCCTCCTTAGGTAGAAGTCCCATAAAATTATGCATTCATTCAATATTACTGATCATATTCTATCACTTATTTCTCACACCAAGCATGACACACATAGGTTTAGGGATCTTTGATGATCATGTAACAAGAAAGATAAAATCAATCTATCTTATTGGGTGTAATCCCCAATATCATCCAAACTTAAAGATATTTGATTCCCATCTCAAAAAAATATAGGATGCATCCTTGTGGTTGAAACTAAACATTGTTTATATACTATAACGACCCATACATTTTGAAAAAAAATTCTTCAAAATATTTTCCGTATATTATTTTTGTACACAACAAAACTATACCTTTTTAATAATGAATTGAGTATAAAATAAAACGTGACCATCGATTTTTGATCATGATATGACCACTGGTCAATATAACTATTGGAAACTATACTCTTGATAATAATTATAATGTTATAATTAGAGTTTATAAGACAAATTTTGAAAAATTAAAATTTATATTGAAAGAAGAGTTGATGGCCTCAAACAGTAGAGTCGTTCCATTTAATGTCCATCTGTAAGAGACTAGAAGGCTGGTATCAACACTGGGGTTCAAACTTGACCGAGCCCAAACTGATCTTCAATAAGTGACGCTTGAATGAAATCTACCATGGGATAATTTCAAGTTAATAGAGATTACCAATTGGTCTATGTTAGCCAAGGAACCCCACGAGACTACCACAATTTCACACCTTACTATTAGGTTGTATGTGGGTATAATAAGATGTTATGTTTTGAGGACCTAGTTACTTAATGTGTAATTCCATTGTATAAATAAAATTTGTATTCCATCATTTTCATTTTAAGAATAGTTTTTCGTAATAAAATTGAGATGAAATTTGTTAAATTAATTTTTAGGACTCAGATTGTACTTTTTAGAAAAGAAATAATTAGTATAATTGAAAAGGTTATTATGAATAATGTTTATTTTTAAAGAAATAGTATGATTTATACACAATTATTTAAAAATAAATGATAATTTTTTTCTAGTGTTAGAAATTTTAAAATGCATTTTCAATATGATATTATTTGTAATAAATAAGGATTTTTATATTTAAAAATTAAAATTATCATATTTAGAGAAGTATTATAATAAAATAAATATCATTTCTTAATTCATCACTTAGAAATTTTTTAGGGAGAATTTATGATAATTTTATAAAATACATTATTTTTTCATCAATAGTAAAAATACACTTTGAGTTTTTCAGTATTTTAATGACCCAATAATTATTTAATAATGATATAATAAAACATTAACCACATTACACGAATTAAATTTTTTTATTTTATTAATATAAAGTATTTTAATAGATTTTAATCAATTTAGAAATATATAATTTACATTACAAATTATAAAATGGAATCTTTAGATTTAAAAATGTTATTTTGTGAAAGGTTAAATTTTCCATTCTAGAATATGTAATATAGAATTATGGTTGAATCTTGTGGATTAAAATAACATAAAACCTTTACCACATGTCCAATACTTTGGGAAAATAAAATGGTAAAGACCATGGTTTTTCATTTACAATTACCTAGGTTTCTAAGGCGTATATTTTGATATGAATAAAAAAACCCTCAACTATTTCTATAAATACCCACCCATTTATCCATTTAATTTCACTCCCAATTAATCCTCCATGAATTTGCAATAGTTTTTCCTCCTCAGGAGTCCTCTTAAGGTCTCTTAAAGTCCCCATGATCCCAATACTCATGTTTTTTGAGTTACTCTTCATATAAGAAAAATATCCTTATTTTCTCTACATTTCAAGAACCAATTTTTATATATATCTTCTAAAAGATAAGTTTACAATTACTTATTTAATTTTAATTAATTAAATTACTTCCAATTTATGATTTATCAATGAAAGTAACCTTTTCATCCTCTTTTTACCCTTTTCTAAAATCATGTTTTTACCCATAATGCTGCCAATTTTACTTCTAAAAAATTCTCTCTTATCCTCAAGAAATTCCCCTTTATTTTTTTTAAGAATAACCAAACATATTTCTTTTCAAGGGGAATTCAAAAACATTTAAAAAAATTATTATATTCAAGTATTTACATACGTAAAACCATCATCCACTTTTTGTGGGTTATAAATGACATCATGATCATGTTTTTAAAGCCGTTTTGAATCATCGTGATTTTGATATGAAAGACATTTTATTTTACTGTCTATAGGTTATTTATGAAATGATTTATTATGTTTTATGTGGATCACATGAAAATTAATACATATAAAGTGTGGGACCATATAGTTTTACAATGCATTGATTAAAGAATTTAATATCTAGATATGACATGTTTTACGATACCTTGGTGAATAACCTTAGTAATTTTTTATGACACCTCAGTGAATAAATGTGGTGATATGATAGTAAATTTATCATTTAAATGTTACAGACACATTTCCATGTTATGATTCATGTTCTTATTATTACTATATACATATTACACATTTTTTTATCATTATAACACAAATTTTTATTGATATTCCTGAAGATCATAGGTAAAATATTTCCCTTAATTTCCCTTACTAGGCCTTATGATCACCCTTTCCTATAATGTATGTTCCCAGGTTATGAGATGAAATAAATGTACTTAGGATAAAACTATGAAGAATCATTTCAATGTATTATAATATTTTTTTAGGTTTTCATGTATTATGTACATTTTTTCCAAGAAACTAAACATTAAAATATCCTCTCTTTGTAGCATGTAAATGGAAAGTTTATATAATACAAGGTGGGATGCCATAGTTGGTATCAGAGGATGGTTTAGTAATATATGAAAAATAGGATTTGAAAATTTTAGGAATAACCTTAGGGGATAGTTAAAATATAGTAAAACATATTGGTATTTTACTGAGGTATTAAGTAAGTGGTTTCTATGAAAATAAATCTATATCTGGACACAAATAAGTGGATGTGGCTATGACATAGATGTATCTAGGGGTAAAAGCTGAAAACACAACATTGAGATTGACTCAAACAAGAGATGGTGAATGAAAACGGGCCCTGCTTCACTCTTGGTATAAGAAAACTGAGGGATATGTTTGGTTAGTCATAATATTTTTATGATCCTTTATGAAGGATTTTTAGAAAATGTAATTTTTTTTAAAGAATAACATATTGAAGAATGATGTTTTATGATTTAAAATTACTTTAAAATTAAAATATTTTAAAAAGATACACATTTCTCAATAATTTTTATTCTTTTATATAATTCTGGAAAATAAGTGGAACCATGTTAATGGTGAGTACAAGAGACCATGTGCTGATGACCCTCCAATGGAAGACAGAATGGAAAAATTAATGAGAATTATGAATTAATGACTCAAGTTATAATATATAACATTAATCAAGATGATATACTAAATTCGATTAGAAGGGAAAAACTTTACCTTGAGTCTTTTTTTTCATTAATGACCACATTCTTTCTTAGGATCTACCGAACCATTGATTACTAAACAATGGATAAGATCTTTCGAAAAGTTGTTTTTTATACTCCAATGCGAGGAGAAATATAAAGTCACCCTGTATTCATACTGATTAGAAGGAGAATCTTATCAGTGGTGAGAATTGGTTAGAAACATTAATAAAAGAAATAATATTGAATATTTGGTGTGGTAAGAGTTTTGGGGGAACCTTTATCAAAACAATATTTCCCCCATTCGATGAAAATGAAAATAGAGAAGGAGTTCCTAGAGTTGACTATGAAGGAAAAAAGAATCTGTGGGAAGCTAGGAGATGAAATTTTGAAGTCATTATCATTATAAATCTAGATATATCATGGATTCTAATGGAAAGGTTGATAGATTATTCAGTGGAATAAGACACCATCTATAGAAGAATCTAGAAAATAGAGACAATACAACAAACTGAGTATTTATCAACAGTTTATTAGTGGTGGGTTACTAAACCACAGGTAAATTTTTTTAAAAAAAATTCAGCGGCAGTTTTTTATAAACCACTGTTAAATAATTAGATTTTTTAATAGTTTACTATCCCCTCACCTAAAACAAAAGACCCCCCGAACCACGACTCTCCAAATCCCCACTCCCTCTCATTAATAATCTCTATTGATTTTTGTTGTACCATCCTCTTCACCACCCCTTGCCTCACCTCTCCATTCCCCACCGACCCTCACCGCCCCTCGGCTCACGGTCCCTCACCAGACCTCGCTCCACTAGCTATGAGGTGATAGTCTTTTTTATTCTTAATTTGGCATGAATCCTTAAAAAATTCATATCATGATCATACTATGGTTTTATTTTTATTATGATTTTTGTGTTATTCTTAAGATTAAGTTAGTATAATTTTCATCTGGAATTTATTTGGTGAGTTTTTTATAATATAATGAATACTAAGTGTTAATGTTCAAAAATAGTAATTGATAGGTATTCTTAAATAAATGGGTGAAAATATTAGGAATTATTGTAAAATGGTTATACACCTCTTAATATAATTTGTATAATTCATTAACATGTTTTAGATTTTCTTGATAATGACTTCATAGTATAGTTGGTTGATTTTATAGATTAGAGGATCAAAAAAAATATTGATAATAGTTTATCTTTATGTTCATTCATAGCATTAACCTAGATAAAATAATTTATTTCCCATTTCATGAAAATTTTTTTATATAGAAGTTTCATATTTTATATCCTTAATGATTATTTTTGGTTTAGTTATAATTAAATTTAGATATTTTATATTTAAATTAAAATCATATTTCATAATTGGAATGCTTTTTGAATTATTACGTTGTTTGTTGGAACTTCATTATAGAGTACATATTTTTCACTTCCACACATAGTTACACTGATTTTCATATATATATGTTTTTAATATATTGGTTATATAATAAATTTTATTAATACAAATGGTTTTGCGTTATCAATCACGTGTTGGAGTTATATGCTCATTGTTACATTTCACCAGGGTTTTGGAAATTATATTTCTCAAATAACTATTCAAATATATTAGTACTGAAATAGGTCATTATGGGAGGAAACATTTAGTATTGAACATATAAATTCATTGACTTTCAAAATATTTTAGAGTTCTTAGTCAATGTCTATGATTTATTTTGTTAAAATTTAATTGTTTCAGTTATGTATGGCACTAAATTCAAGAATTTTAATTTGATTTTTATTTATGTATTGATTTGATTAGTGGAAAATCATATTATATCTTATTCATTGTAATTTAAAATAAATAGGTAAATTACTTTCATTTAATATTATATACCCTCATTCAATGTTCATATCTAACGTTCATATCCAATGGTCATTATCCCTCTATTATGTTTTGAAAATTCATTTCAAAGGTTAATAAATTCAGTCTAATAGATTCATCTATCGATATAAGGTTTGTGGTTTTATACTTTTACAAAAAATTTTGGGTTTTTATATTATTTTTTTCTTGTGCCATATTGCATACTTTCCCTGCATTTCTCTTAAAATAGATAAACCCCAAAATTAATTATTGTTATTCAATTCTAAACATGATAGGAGACCTTGATATGCAGTTTGAGGTTGATTAACTCAACCAAACCACCACATGGGTCAGTTTCGATATATTACTTAATGACTTATGTTTCCTTTGTGACCTAAGAACCACTAATCCATTTTAGGATTTGATTTTTCTAGTGAAATTTGATAAAGTGAGATAATAAAATGATGTAGTGGAACAAATTTTACACCATATCCCCTATAGATATTAATTGCGCACCATCGCTCCATGGCGCGCACCTGAAAATAGAGCTCAATGCCATGGCTTCGCCATGGCGCATCTGGAAAGGTGTGAATTGGTGCGTGCTATGGTGCATAATGTCATATAGTAGCATGGCATGAGCAACTACACCAACCTGGTTGGGGTTTTTTTCCCATTTGTTAGCCTGTGTATACCAACTCATATCCCAGCCCTGATTAAAAATACCTCAAACATACATCGCATGTGACCTCCCCTACTGCACAACCATATCCTCTTCCCACGACAGCCGTGACCCAGCCCCTACTTGACCAAGTCAAGCAGTGCGAGTCATCTCCCTCGACACCTAGTACCCGACTGAGACCGACCATCCACAATGACCTTGCCCTTATGATTTAGGGTAGGGGAACATATGTTGAACACCTTGAGTGTGAAACTAACCCAACAAAGTAATTTTTTATTAATTTTATTTATTTTTTAGTTACTGTTTCCCGACACCTCTGTCTGTCTAGGGAAGAGCAGGGTACTTCGCTTATTTTTTATTCTATACTTTCTTATTTTTTTGTCTATTTTTTTAGATATATGGTTTAAAATATTTAATTGTTTGTTTTATATATTTTATGAATTGTGATTTATTTCAAAATCAAAGAACCTCAGTAATTAAATATTGTATGTTTTGATCATTCTTTGTATTCATATTTTATGTGTGTGATGGATGAAATATGAATTATTGGCCAAAATATTTTATATGTATGTAATTATTGTTTAATTTATTTTTTAATATTGTTGATATATATGTGTATATATCATCTATTCACCGCAATTTAATATCTCCACACACCATGCACTACACCATGTGATTTCGTGCAGGGGGGCCTTGTCACAATTGCGCACCATGCGCCATAAATAACTACGATGTCCCCACATATTATTTAGAAAATACATAGATTAAGTGATTAAATTAATTGAATAATGGGTTGAGTGTTATTTTTTATCCTTGTATGTAGTTTGGAAGGGATTTGATTACATCATTAATAACATCTATAATGTACATTAAATTAATTATTTTTATTATAAATTTAAGGACATGACATTCATTAACATTCACTTGGAATATATAGACATGAAATTCCTTATTTCTAATTGTAATTAAATGAAAAGATACTTTATATTATATATTTGGATTATCTATATATGAAAGTAATCTATTTTATTCATATTTATTGGTCATGATGTCCCATATTGTCAAAAATTAATTAATGTACATGATGTTAAACATTTTCCTTTTTCAAATATACTAACAAGGAATCCTCTAAAAAAACAACACTATCACTATGTCATAGAGATACCTGAATTTATATTTCCACTACAGATCATAAGACTATCATATATAGTTTTACATCCATCATAAAAAATGAGGAAAATATGGTTTCAATACATCCCCTTATATATGGAATTTATTTATTTATACAGGAAAACCATATTTAATATATTCATATTTTTTAAACTGCATATATTAATCTCTTTTACTATTTATTAATAGTTGTGTGTTTTAAATTTTTTTAATAATATGTCGGTACATTGTGATATATATTGATAAAATATAGATCACATTACAGAGGAACACACCTCGGTATGCTAAGGGTTTGAAGGATTATTTATATTTTTCAATTTCCAATCTATCCATTGATGGGAGAATATGATGTCCATGTCCTAAATGTAAATTTAGTAGATGGTTGAAGATAGATGAATTTTATGAACACTTGATATTGAAGAAATTCCCTACTCAATATTTTTTTTGGATTTTACATGGATAATCAAACATTACAGAAAGGTTGAGCAATGATGTCAATCCACATAATGAGCTCCCAACTTCATCGATAATGGAAAATTAAATGAAAAAACTTATAAATAATGAATTAGGCTTTCCAAGAAACCAACATCAAGATCAAAACATATCAGTACTACCGGTTGAGGGTGATAAAAATAACAATGCAACTAGTGATGTTTTTGAGATTGTAGGCCAACCGGATCAAGATTGTAACGTATCATTAGATCCTTCTATTGATTCTTTGGAGACTAATGTAATAGAAAACATCACTGGAAAAAATGTGTTTCATGGTTTAGTAGATGATGGAAATCAAGAGTTGTATAATGGATGTATGAAATATTCAAAACATTCTTTTGAACTAAAGTTTTACAATATCAAATGTCTATATGGAATTACAACTAAGGAAATGTCCATGATTTTGGAATTTTTGTGTGATGCATTTCGGAAGGAAAACATCCCCGAGTCTTTTTATGATATGAAAAAATTTGTTAATAGTATTGGTCTGAATTATAAAAAATACATGTGTGTCCTAATGAATGTACACTTTATTGGCGAGGGGATTCAAGAATACATGATTGAAAAAAAATTTCTCTTTCTAGATGGAAGTCAATGGGTGATGTTGAAAGTCTAAATCAACATACTACTAGGAAACAGTGGTAAAGGAAGACAACTGAAAATATTTTACGTTACTTTCCTTTAAATCCTCAATTGCAAAGATTATTCATGTCATCAAAAACCTCCCAATACATGAATTTACATTCTGTAGATAATAACAATGATGGATTAATGTTACATCTATGAGATTCACAATCTTGGAAGAAATTTGATTCATTACATCCAGATTTCTCATCTGATCTTAGGAATGTTCTATTGGGATTGGATGTTGATGGATTTAACCCATTTTGGGAATTTGAGTACCAATTATAGCATTTGAACAGTTGTTTTGATCCCTTACAATCTACCTCCATGGATGTTGAAAGAGCACTATCGTGGGTACCCTCAAATGATTAGTGGTTTTTGGGTTCTTAGGTGTATCAAAGTGGCTGACCAAGGTCGTCTCTCAAAGCAGGAAGTAAATTTAAACAACTTATTAAAGGTATTATAAAAGTAAAATAGAATTGAATTAAAACAATACTTGAAAGGATGGGGGTGATTTTTTATCATTTATAAAACATGAAGAATTTTTCTGGAAGAAGATTTCAATTTTTTTTAATTTTGATATGAAGTTTGATTAAAAAGACACAACAAGAAGATGTTTTTTTAGAAAATATTTTAAAAGGCGTAATCAATCTAACTCTACCTATTAATTTAATTATTAATCATTATTATTTAAATAAATATCCACTTAATTATGATAAATTAATTTTATAACCCTCGAACCCTATGAGAGTTAACTTAACCACAAAGATGAAATTACTTAAACCCTAGGCTAGCTTCGAAATAAGAAATCACAACACCCTACATTGATTGTTGTTCTAAAGTTAGCTTATGTTAATTGGATAATTATAGAAAATATACATTTTGTAAATGAGGATGAATTGTGTTTATAGATTATATTTGAACTCTACAAATTTATCCCGTGTGGTCTTGTATTACCAATTAAGATCACACTCTCACAATTTACAAAAAATCTTGACCTCTTGTGTTTTTGTGTTAATTGTTCAATTATTTGATTAGTTTCTTATATTTTAAAAACACAATTCATGGATAATATTTAGTTAATTATAGTATCTCAATGATTCAAAATAATTAAATGAAGAGGGTAGAAGATAGATCGATTACTAAAAAACTACTCTTCTATGGGTGGTGTGGTCATCGTGGAGACGTTTTGCATGAGAAAAGGATTGAAAGGGTAGGACCCAATATTTTCTCCACTCTTGATTACAACCCAATTAGGAAGATTAAGATAAGAAGAAATGGGATGAACAAAAAATATTATTTGAAGAAAAATTCAAGCTACAAACATGAAATAAAAGAAATACAAAGAGGAGGTGGGAGAGGAGAGCCTTTTTGGAATAGAGGTTTTCACAGAGCCTTACTTCTTCCAAGAGTATTGAGGGGCTCCCAAGAGAAACCCTATCAGCCACAACTTTCCAAATCCTCGACCAGACCTCCCAAAGAGTGAAAACCCACTTTTAATAGAGTTTGTGAGGGCTAGGATTACATAACTTTTTAAGTGTTAAATGAAAACTCATCCAAATATTTTATTCCAAGTTAAAACGCATAGTTTACCTCCAAAAAGCGTGAATTGGACGGCCTTATAGAAGGATAATTTGTTCCAAATCATGTCCTCGAGATTTCATCAAAAGATGGGCTCAATACAATCTTGGATGAAGAAGATACGACCCAAATGGTGAAGTAATGTCCAATCTGGATGGTTCTGTCCACCTTTGTCTTAATGACCCATTTACTCCACTCAAATGCACGATCAAGCTCCCATGTCCTAAATAGAATTTATATCCCATTAATTCAAAAGCAAATTCACAAATTTTTATGTCAATATATTTAACATAACAATATTTATGCCTAAAATAATACAGTGAATTTTAAAAGGGTAAAACTAGATTTTTCATCAAATTTGCAATTGAACGATCTAATCCCAAATATTTCATAATTGATCATATTTAGCATAATGTGAAGAATTTATATCATTTATTATCAATAAAATATTCAAAAAAATAGTGTTTTATCAACTCCCCCACACTTATCCTTTTGCACTCCAGTGCAAAACCTCATATCAAGTAAACATCAATATCAAATTAAAATAAATTTTAAAACACATATCATTGAGATCCATGAATTCCACACCAAGAATTAAAAGATATAATGCCTCATAAAAAACATAATTTCAAGTTCTTAATTTATATCATTCAATATATTTCCACTTCATTTATCCTCCCATGCACAAAACACTTACCTCGCTTGAATTTTCTCTCATCACACAAATATCAATTTTTTGCAATGTCTTTCTCATCCAAACTCATAAAAGGGTCACCATAGGCTTGATAAATTCATACATCGCCACCCGATGTGAGTCAGGGAAACATTTTTTTCATGAGTACTTTTCAAGGTTGTTCTGTGGCTTTTGGTTGGTAGGATTTAGATGTGAAAAACTCTGAGGCTGAATGAGGAGGGCTTGACTCTTTTTGAAGCAAAATTGCATTAATCTAATATTCATTTAAATATGGTCTCCTCATTAATCCCCATACTATCAATTCAGCTCCATCATCATGAAAAGTCATATAAATTTTTCACCATTCATCATTCAGCAACTAAAATGTCAATCTTATCAAACAAGATTTTCTTGAAAGCTCCAGATAGGCACATATTTCTACATCAATTAGAAGCTCTATAAAAGACACAACTTCACTTATCATGAAATCTCCAGAAAAGGAACAACTTTCAATATATTTATTTTCTTCATAAGAAAACACATCTCTTCAAAATTTAATTTTCCACCGAATGTATCACAGAATGTGGTAGCACAACACAAGATAGCTTCCCCCACACTTAAGTTCAACTAGATTATGCAATTTCACTTCAAGAGTTGGTTGGATAGGGAAAATTGGTTTGTAATGTGGCTAACCTAACAGGTTGTTCATGGGTTCTAAGGGATAAAAGGATTAAATGTTCAAGGTAGGCCATTATAAAAAAGGATTCTTTGAAACATGGGCTTTAATACCAAACAAATGCCTCAATCATTTAAACATAAGTACCTCAAACCCTCAAGTTTTGACAGGAATAAATCAAATTCTGGTTAAATAATGCATGGTTTGGTTCTATAAAGATGTGAGGTGAATGTAAATAATATGAAAATAATGGTTTAGAAGCCTCACATGAAATTGGTTTCAAATATAAAGACAACGAGATGTGGGATGTGATTCAAAATTTAGTGTCATTTTCATGAAATTACTAAATATTTGAACTTGAAACAAAGTCATTCCAGCATTCATTTAATGTTAGTTTCAAGGTATAATTTTTTTCACTTATTTATATGGATTTAAAAATGGTGATGAGAGTCATTTCAGCTCAAAAGTTTCAAAAACACACAAAAAATAGAAAAATAAACACACAAAATTTAAAAAACACACAATTTTTTTGTCTTTTTAAACAGGAAAGCAATTGAAATTACTAAACTAAAATGTTCCCTCCCCCACACATAAAATATTGCATTGTCCTCAATGTGAACCCATGAGATTATATATGCACATGAAATGTATAATTTTAAATAGGATAAGGAATAAACAAGTTAAAGTGTTAGGAACAGTCTGATGTGATCAAGTGATGATGGGGTCATTCAGTGTGATAAAATCCACCACTTCAGTAGGAATTACCTTAATGTATCTCTTCAAACGTTGCTAATTGACTGTAAAGATCCTTCCAATGTCCTCTTGTGTGATTTCCACTGCACTATAAGGAAAAAAATTAGTCACAACATAAGGACCAGACCATCTGGAACGCAACTTACCAGGAATCAACTTTAGTCATGCACTGTAGAGAAGGACTTTCTCTCCAACATGAAACTCCTTTTGTTGGATCATTATATCAGGAGATGATTTTGATTTTTCCTTATAGAGACTTGAGTTCTCATATTAAGACAATCGAATCTCCTCAAGCTCTATAATTTGCAGCTTCCTTTGGATTCCAGCTTGGGCCAAATCCATGTTGCATTTCTTTATAGCTCAATAAGCCCGATGCTCAACTTCCATGGGGAGATGACACGCTTTCCCAAAAACAATCCACGATGGGGACATACCAATCTGTGTCTTGAATGCTGTTATATAAGACTACTATCCATCATCCAGGAACTTTCTCCATTCCTTCTTATTCGGATGCACGATTTTCTCCAAAATTTGTTTCAATTCCCTATTTGAAACCTCAACCTGACCATTTGTTTGAGGTGGTATGGTTTTGATGTTTTGTGTGTCACCCCATACTTTCAAATAAGGGAAGAAAAATTCCGATTGCAGAAGTGTGTCCCTTGGTCACTAATGATGGCCTTCAGTACTCCAAACCTAAAAAATATTTGTGCATTGACAAAGTCCGCAACAACATGAGAATCATCAGTCCTGGCAGAATTTGCCTCCACCCATTTACTCAAATAATCAACTGCAACAAAAATTTACGAAAAAAAAGGAACTAGGAAAAGGACCCATAAAATCAAATCCCCATACATCAAAAATCTCACAGAATGTTATGGGTTGTTGGGGCATCTCATGTCTCCTAGAAATGTTCCTAGTGTGTTGGCAATGAGAGAATGACTTACAAAACACATGGGCATCATATAATAAGCTAGGACAATATAATCCAGAGTCCAAAACATTCCTAGCTGTCCCTTGGGGTCCAAAGTGTCCACCACAAGAAAGTGTATGAAATAAATGAAAAACAGACTCAAAATCATGACCAGGAACACACCTCCTAATGACTTGGTCACTACACATGTGCCAGAGGTAAGGATCATCCCACACATAAAACCTAGAATCACTTTTTAATTTTTGGACTTAATATTTCGTTAAATTTACAGGGATTTCAGAGGCAACAAGGTAGTTAACTAAATTTGCATACCATGGATGCATACCTAACATGGAATAAAGATGATCGTCGGGGAAAGTGTCCCGAAGTGGTACCTGGTCCAAGGTTTCATTCTCTAGTGTGTGAGTATGCCTACTCATGTGGTCTGCCACGAAGTTTTCTGACCCCTTTTTTCCTTTATCTCAATATCAAATTCTTGAAGAAGGAGCATCCATCGGATCAGCCTGGGATTTGCATCAGGCTTCTTCAAGAGGTACCTCAGAGCTGCTTGGTCAGAAAAAACAACTACTTTAGAGCCCAATAAATATGAACGGAATTTATCTAAATCAAATATAACAACAAGAAACTCCTTTTTGTTGTGGTGTAGTTGATTGGGAAAAATCCAACGTCCTCGATGCATACAAAATCACATGTGAACATCCCTCCACCCTCTGAGATAAGACAACTCCAACCGCGAAGTTGGAGGCGTCACACATAATCTCAAAAGGAATCTCCCACCGTGGAGGCTGTATGATAGGTGGAGTGGTCAGATAATTCTTTATCTCACCAAATTTTACCCTGCATGAATCATCAAAATTGAAGTCAATATCTTTTTTAAGAAATCAAGATAAGGGTAGAGCGATCTTAGTAAAATCTCTGATGAAGCGTCGATAAAATCCAGCATGTCCAAAGAAGGACCAAGCATCACACACACATGTAGGATATGGAAGGGATGAAATAATGTTTACCTTAGATTTATCAACTTCAATGCCATGTTGTGAGACAATATGATCTAAGACAATTCCTTTTTGACCAAGAAATGACATTTTTAAAAATTCACGACCAGATTTTCCTCAATAAAACGATGCAACACATCACCCAAACTAGAGATACATTCATCAAATGAGGATCCGTAAACTATAAAATCATCCATAAATACCTCCATGTGTGTATCAATGAAATCTGAGAAATTACTCACCATACATCTCTGTAAGGTACCTAGGGAATTGCAAAGTCCAAATGGCATCCTTCGGTATGCAAAGGTACAGAATGGGCAGGTTAATATCGTCTTCTCTTGGTCCTCTGCTGCAATGGGAACCTGAAAATAGCCAGAGAAACCATCCAAGAAGAAATAATGTGTTCTACCTGCATGTATCTCAATCATCTGGTCAATGAATGTAAGTGGGAAATGGTCTTTATGAGTGGATTGATTTAGTTTTCTATAATCTATACACACTCGCCAATTGTTTTGTACTCTCATAGGAACTAACTCATCATTTTCATTTTTTATAATAGTGAAACCAGTTTTCTTTGGTACAACCTGGATAGGGCTAACCCATTGTGAGTCCGAAATAGGGTAAATGATCCTTGCCTCAAGTAATTTTTCAACTTCTTTCTTAACAACTTCAAAAAGTGTTGGATTAAGCCTCCTTTGTGGCTGCCTAATCGGTTTATCCCCATCCTCCAAGAGAATCCTATGCATGCAAATGGAAGGGATAATACCTGATATGTCTGCCAATGTCCAACCAATTTCCCTGATGTTATCTCTCAAAAGATTCAAAAGTTTTTCTTCATGTTCAAAAGAGAGATTGTTAGCAATTATAACTAGTAATATATCACCACTCAGCAAGTATGCATAATTAAGATTTGGGGGCAATGGATTGAGTTCCAATGGGGGGGGGGTGATGTATGGATGGAGAAATTGATGCAACATACATATCTACACAATGAACATTAATATCAGAATAAAAATCATCAAAATTTGAAAATAATGCATCAAATCCATCATCATACTCAACAGTGATGTCATAATCAGAGTTTATTTGATCAGAATTTGAATCCACATCAAAATCAAGTCCAAGAGAGGTTTTTCCATCAAAAACAGGTGTGGAAGTGCTCTTATAAATCAGACTAGAACCAATAATCATAATCTCCCTAAGCATAGGACAATCAAAATACATGGAGTTTTTACTTGGTGATTAAAAATGGGAGATAAAAAAAGCAGAATGGTCCTTAGAGGGGTACTTCATGGAGTCCATAACATTAAAAATTACAACTTCATCTGCAAACTCCATGGAAAGTGTAACCTCATAAACATTTATGATAGTTTTTGTAGTTTTGAGGAAGGTTCTACCTAAGATAATGGGAGCACGATAACTTACCTGATCATCCTCCATTTTGAGCACATAGAAGTTTGCTGGAAAGATCATATCTCTTTCCCAGAAAAGTACATCCTCAAGGACTCCCACTGGATATGTTGTATCTATATTCACCAATTTCACCACTACTCTCATCGGCTTCAACTCACCAACCTGTAAAGAAGAGAATACAGAGTGAGTCATCACATTTATTGAAGCTACTGAATCACAAAGATCATCAGATAACAGCAACTCCCTTATGGTACATGGGATGTTGAATTCCCTGGGAACCTTGCACTTTCTTGGCATTGCTAGATTTGGTGTAATGAGTGCTGAGACATTCCTTCCAAGGTTTATCCTCTTATTTCCCTTGAGCTGTCTTTGATTGGTGCAACGTTCTTTTAAGAATATGGCATACCTTGGGATTTATTTGATGGCTTCAAGTAGAGGGATGTTGTTCTCAACACGCTTGAATGTGTCCAAAACTTCTTTTTTTTTCATTGCCTCTTCATCCATATTCTTAGTTTGATCAACCCTATTTGGAAAGTGAAGAGGTTTAGGAGGAACATCATCAATCTTTTTCTTACCTTTATCTTTCTCCTTGGGTTTCTCATCAGTTGTTATGGAATGGGGCTTCTCTAGAGTTTAGGTGAATCCTAGTGGAATGGTATGTGGAGAAGCATCAGTTGTTTGCTTCCTGCTTCTCAATGTAATGGCACTGACATTCCCCTTTGGATTTGGAGTAGGTTGGGAAGGAAGATTTCCAGAATTCTTACATACCAGTTCATGGAGGGCAGTGGCAATCTGGCTCATTTGAGTCTTCGACTCCCTCAACTCTGAACCTTGACTCTTCAGCTCATTCTGTTGATTAAGAAAAATTTGTTTCAAAAGAACATCAGTGTTAGATTCTACCTTGTGTTGTAGATTCCCCTATTGCTGACTTGTTGATGATTGAGATTTGAATCTCCTTTGGGGTTGTAGGAAACCCTGTTGGTAAGGTTAAGGCTGCTGGGAGTTTAGATGAAAAGGGGGCCTTTTTTGTTTCCCAGAGCCATACCTCATGTCTGATTGAACCTTCCACCCTTGGTTGAATGTTGGTGCAAAAGAGTCATACTTATTTTGGGGATATGGTTGTTTTTATTGTTGATATGGTCTCCCAGGAAACACTACTGCATAATCTTCTGTTTCTTGGAGTTGTGGGAAACCATCAATTGGGTGGCTTATCTTAGTGTAAATGCCACAAGGCCTTGAAAGAGGGGGTTGGGCTGTCTTTTGAGCCAAAGAAATTTGTCTCACCATAGTTGTTAATTCATCAAACTTGGTATCAATCAAATGACTCTCCAGAGAAGAAGGACTTACCTAATGTACTCCCTTGACATGTGGTGTACCTCGATCACCAAATTTTTGGGAGTTTTAGGCCATTTTTTTGATAAACACACGTGGAGATACCAGTTTCTTTTCCACCAATGCTCCTCCAGACGCAACATCCACCATACTCCTCTCCATAGGTATGAGTCCTTCATAGAGGTACTGAATGAGGAGTTGCTCACTGATTTGGTGATGTGGGTAGCTTGCACACAACTTCTTGAATCGCTCCCAGTACTCATACATTGACTCCCTTAATTCTTTCTTGATCCCAAATATCTCCTTATGAATGTATGTGTTCCTTGATGCTAGAAAAATATCTAAAAGAAAAGACATTTCTAATTGTTCCAACATGTTACATCTTCAGGTTGTAAATAGTACATCCAATCATTTGCAGCTCCATAAAGTGAAAATGGTAATGCATTTAATTTGATTTTATCTTAAGATAAATTTATAGGTTTTAGGGTTGAGCAAACCACATTAAATTCTTTCAAATGTTTTTTGGGATCCTCACCAAAGAGGCCATGAAACTTTGGAAGTAAGCGAATTAACCCAGATTTTAGTTCAATGTCCGATAGTTTTGGGTATGCAATACAATTTGGTTGATAATTGATATCATGTGCAGCCAATTATCAAATGGTTATATTTAGATCATTGTTATTATATCCATCCAATGGTTGTTATTTTATGTTTGAATTTTAATTTCTTCCAATTTCAATGTTTCTAGAAGAGAGGAATTCACCAACTGGTTGAATATTGAAACTTCCCGTAGACTGAGACTGTCTGATTCAAGCTCGAAGGCTACATTCAATCTCAGGGTCAAGATCTAAGAGATCCTCGGGATTGGTTCGTGTCATAAATTTAAAAATGAAAATAGAAAAATTGAACCATAATAAAAACGAGAAGTTTGACTTGATGGTCCAAAAAATAAAAGGAGATGATGAAAAAATTAAAACGTGAGAAAGGGGAAAGATGAAAGATATAGGTGAAGAAAATAATAAAAGAAATACCTCTAAATGGCTGAATAAATTACTTGACTCTCTAGAAACAGAGCCAATTTGAAATATCATTGTCGTGGGAGCCCTCAAATGATTAGTGGTTTTTGGGTTCTTAGGTACATCAGAGTGGCTGATCAAGGTCATCTCTCAATGGTAGATGTAAATTAAAACAACTTATTAAAGGTATTCTAAAAGTAAAATAGAATAGAATTAAAATAATAATTGAAAGTATGGGGGTGGTTGTTTATCGTTTATAAAACTTGAAGATGTTTTCTAGAAGAAGATTGCATTTTTTTGTTTTTAATTTTGAAAAGAAGTTTGATTAAAAAGACACAACAAGAAGATGTTTTTTATGGAAATATTTTAAAATTAGTAATCGATCTAACTATACATCTTAATTTAGTTATTAATCATTATAATTTATATCAATATCCACTTAATTATGATCCTTTAATTTGTTAACCCTCTAACCCTACGAGAGTTAACTTTACCAAAAAGATGAAATTACTTAAACCCTAAGCTAGATTCAGAACACACAATCACAGCACCCTGCATTGATTATTGTTATAAGGTTAGCTTATGTTTAGAGCACATATACATTGTGGAAATGAGGATGAATTGTGTTTAGGTATTATATTTTAACTCTAAAAATTTATCCAATGTGGTCTTGTATTACCGATTAATATCACGCTCTCACAATTGGCACAAAATCTTGACCTCATGTGTTTTTGTGTTAATTGTTCAATTGCTTGATTAGTTTCTTATAAATTTAAAAAAAATTCATATATCATATTATGTTAATTACAGTAGCTCAATAATTCAAAATAATTAAATGAAGAAGGTGGAAGATAGATCGATTACTAAAAAACTACTCTTCCATGGGTGGTGTGGTCATTGAGGAGATGTTTTTCAAGAGCAAAGGATTGAAAGGGTAGAACCCAATCTTGTCTCCACTCTTGATTCCAACCCAATTAGTAATATCAAGATAAGAAGAAAAGGGATGAACACAGAAGACTATTTGAAGAAAAATTCAAGCTACAAACATGAAAGAAAATAAATACAAAGAGGAGGTGGGAGAGGAGAGCCTTTTTGGAAGAGAGGTTTGCACAAAGTCTTACTTCTTATAAGAGTTGTGAGGGGCTCCCAAGAGACACCCTTTCTGCCACACCTTCCCAAATCCTCTACCATACCTCACAAAGTGTGAAAACCCCCTTTAAATAGAGTTTGTGAGGGCTAGGGTAACATAAATTTTTTAGTGCGAAATGAAAACTCGGACAAATATTTTATTCCAAGTTTAAACACATAGTTGACCTCCAAACTGCGTGAATTGTCCGGCCTTCTAGAAGGATTATTTGTTCCAAATCATGTCCCCGAGCATTTCTCAACATTTGGGCTCAATCAAAGTCTAGATGAAGAAGATATGTCCCAAATGGTGAAGTGATGTCCAATCTGGATGGTTTTGTCCACCTTTGTCTTCATAGCCCATTTACTCCCCTCAAATGCACGATCAAGCTCTCATGTCCTAAATAGAATTTGTATCCCATTAATTCAGTAATATAGTTACGAAATTTTATGTCAAAATATTTTACATAACTATATTTATTCCCGAAATACTACAGTAAAATTTAAAAGAATAAAACTGGATTTTTCATCAAATTTCTAATTGAATGATCAAATCCCAAATATATCATAATTGATCATATTTAGCATAATGTGAGGAATTTATATCATTTATTATCAATAAAATATTCAAGAAAATAGTGTTTTATCATATGTGTAGGAAACAAACATCATTTATCATTTCGATGATTATTCCTAGAAAACAAATGTCTGGAAATGATATTGATGTATACTTGAAGCCTTTAATTGAATAATTACAGACGATTTGGAGAAATAGTGTTGAGAAATATTATGATTATTCTAAAAAAATATTCAAAATCTAAGTAACTCTAATGTGGACCATTATTGACTTCCATGGATATGGGAATTTATCTTGTTGGAACAATAATACAGGTTTGGATTTTTGTATTTGTAACATTGATTTTGAGCCCAAACCACTAACATAAAGAATAAAATGGTTCTTCTTGTGCCATTGATGATTTATCAATCCATCTCATAAATTTAAACTGAACAAGTAAAAATTCAATGGTTTCATTGATCATAGACCAACTCCAAATATGTTAACTAGTTCTAAAATATTGGTACAACTTAGTAATGTGAAAACAAAATTTTGGAAGGTGAATCGTATGAATGATAGTGGGAGATGAGTTCAAAGTGCATCATCAAGTGAAATTGGAACACAATAATGGAAGAAGAAAAACATATTATTTAAACTTTTTTATTGGGAATTTAATTTATTATGGCATAATATTTATGTGATGCATATTAAGAAGATTGTTTTTGACAATTTCATCTTCACAGTGCTTAATGATAATGGAAAGTCTAATGATCATCTCAATGCTCAGAAAGACTTACAAGCAATGAACATAAAGCATGACCTCTGGCCATTTGACAATGAAAAGTATGCTCTAACAATTTTTGCAATGAAAAATAGGGATAAAGATATATTCCTTTTAATTTTAATACATGTGAAGGTATCTGATGGGTATTCAAGTAATATATCAATTTGTTTTTACTTAGATCATCATAGGTTACATAAATTGAAAAGTCACGATTCATGTATTTTGTTACAATAGTTACTACCATTGGCATTACATAAATTATTACTTAAAAAGGTCACTACTTTTGTACTCCAATTCTACACATTTTTCAAACAACTATGTAAGAAATATCTACATCCATTTGATCTTGAAAACTTATTGAAGATATTTGTATTGATACTTTTTTCAATGAAGATGACCATTCCTCTGTCGGTTTTTACTATCATGATGAATTTACTTGTGAATTGGGTGGAGAAAGATAAATTAGAAGGCTTCTTACATTATTGATGGATGTATCTAATTGAGAGGTACTTTATTTATATATTTTTCTATTAATTAAACAATTCTTGGAATTTTATTACAGAAAAAATTATGTTTTTCTTATTTTATTTCATAGATATCATGCACATTTTAAATCATACGTGAGAAATAAAGATCAACCGGAAGACTCTATTTTTGAATAATATTTCGAAGAGGGTTGTCTTAACTTTTATTATAGATACTTAGATGATATTGAGACACAATTTAATTGAGTAGGATGTGTTTATGGCACGTTAAATAAATCTCAAATATATGGGAAATAACAAATATTTCCCGCTATTGGCAGATCATTTGGGCGAACCTCAAATGTTACACTTACAGAAATGTAATTATTACAGGAACCGAGATATGTGTTTTTGAATAGTGAAATTGTAGACCCATTTATTGAAGAGTTGAGAATACAAATAAAAAGATGAATGAGATGTTGAACAAGAAAAAAGAAAGATATAACAAAATTTATTAATAAAGAGCTTGTAGAATGGTTTTCACAAAACGTAAGTTCATAAATATTGATATAAATATGGATATTAGGTTGACACAATTTTTTTTAAATCTAATAATGTTTATTTTTGTAGATCATGAATATTGATACACTAGTTGAGTTGTTAGAAGATTTGAGGTCTCTTTCTTAAGTTCTTATAACACGAGCTAGAAAATGCAACACTTACAATGTGAATAGATTAGATTTCATACAGTGGACTGAAAAGACGGTTCAAAAACACTAAATAGTGGTATATTTACAATTGATAAAGTAGGATAATATGGAAATTTGACTGATATTATCGAATTAAACTACCATGGGCATTTTTCATTTTTTTTTCAAATGAAATTTGGTTGATATTATCCGAGATGTTAAAATAGATTCCTTGTAATTTACTACTATGAACTTCTCTCACTTGATGTATATTAGTGACTATGAACTACATGATCCATACATCTTATAATATCATGTGAAAATGGTATATTTTGTTGAAATTTTTTTGGATAAAGGGTGGAGTGTAGTTTTTCATGTAAAACAAAGAGATTTGTATGATATGGGTGATGAAGTTGAAGATTTGACCTCTCACATTAAATCTAATCAACAATAAGAAGCAGACTAATTTTCCCATCATGATATTGAAAATATTAGTCTTGTAGGGGTGGATGAAGTGGATGTATAAATGGATCTAGAAACCAACATGATTGAAGGGGGAAATTATTGTATTAATAGTCATCTATTAATTTATCAACCACTTATGTCATTTGTGTAGTCATTCATTTTCACTATTATGTATAATTTGTTTGTTATTAATGTTCATATGTTAAAATTCTTAATTATTTTCCTACATATTTTTTTTGAAATATATGTTATAATCTTATTTTTTTTGATTAAATTATAGGAATGGCTAGGATGAAGCATTATATTGTTTCACCAACCACACTGATAGATGAAGACCATCTATATCCCTCTATATAGCATGTGATACACCATACATTTCCCCTATACCTTCTCTCACACCTTCTGTGAGCATCCCTTCCACAACTCATGTGATTCCTTCCCCTTAAAGAGCCTCAACAGTGAGAGATCAGGGCACCACTTCTAGTTTTTCATGGGGATACTAGAGGGTGATTGTTATAGGTACAAGTACTAATATGAATAAATATATTGCTCTTTTTTACACTAACTATTTGTTCATAAAATATGGAAACAAAAAATAAAAATATTTAATGTTCAGATGTGTGGAATATGACCTAATAGAAGATAACTATCCCATTTAATACCTATGGGGTCCCTACAGATGACGTCGTATGAATACTTGGCCATATTTTGAGTCAGCTGGTCAAGAGACTGGTTTCCCTTCCTATTACTTATGATTATTGGAGGCATATACCTTAAACTTGAAAAAATGAAGTTTTTATTTACAAATAAATATAATTTTAATAAATTATGATGTAATTCAATGTC
Source organism: Viscum album (assembly GCA_963277665.1). Taxonomy (NCBI): domain Eukaryota; kingdom Viridiplantae; phylum Streptophyta; class Magnoliopsida; order Santalales; family Viscaceae; genus Viscum; species Viscum album. The sequence goes on from OY728137.1 coordinate 372,039,903, forward strand.
ATTAGGTTATTAAATTATAATATTATAAAAATGAATTTCTGTGTACTGATGTTTTTTCACTTTATGGTTGCTGATGTGCTAGCACGAAAGTGGACATTGAAATATCTTGGAAAAAAAATGAAAAGGATTTAAATGGATATTTTGGGGAAATTTCAATGATACTTCATTGATCCCCTAATATATGTATGATAAGGCACATAATGGGGTACCCAAAGAGCAATGGATTTCTTTTGTTGACAGACATCGTGATGAGAATTAGATAGTATTTAAATATATATTATTATATTAATCTCATTTTAAATTTATCTATGTATATTAAAAGGGTATGAAATTTCATAAATTATTATTAAATTACATTTTATTTATTTTGGGATCCTTCAAGAAAGAATGCATCGAGCCGGTCTAAGCAAATCATCCTTTACACTGCGGGGTCAAAGAGTTTTTCTGGAAGTCGATCGGCTATGGTAATCTTTTCATTAGTTTAAATATTTATAATACAATATTATCTATTTAATATATTATAATTGTTGATTTATCTTTGTTTAATGCAGTCACATAGTTTAGGGCACCCAACAACCTGAATAGAACAGTGGTTGGATGTTCATAAAAAAATTGATGGAAGTTTTGTTAATGAGTCTGCCAAAGAAGTTGGGGTATGAATTCATTTTTAAATATAATAAATTATTTTCATTTGTCACTATGTTAATATATATTGATTATAATATGAAAGATATTTGATTTATATTTATAAATTAAAGAACTATGGCATGTGAATCCCGTGTAGTTCTACTCAGTCTCCCAGACAGATCTAATTGGTCACGTTCTTGGGAATGAGCATCCTGGTTTAGAGAGCGTGATGGGTGTGAGACCCATACCATCTAAGTTATTTGGATGACCATTAGGGATTTATGTTGTATCTACTCCTGGTTATAGTCACAACCTATCTGTAGATGCTATGAGAGATTTTGTTTCAATGAAAATCAAAATTGAATATCTTGGGACTCAGATATCTACTTTGATGAAAGCGTTGATTTGTTTATATGATAAGATTACTGGATCTATCCCAAGTGATATTGAATTGATGGAAGGTGATGGTGAGTAGCTAAATCACAAAATTCAAAATCTTTTAGTTTGAAAACATTTATTTATTTTAAGTTTAAATATAAATATACAATAGTATTTAATTTTCAATATAACAATCCAACAGGTGTCGGTACCAGGAAGTAGAGATGGAGATAGAGATGATGGGGAGTTATATTCATCATCAAACAATGATTAGTGGTTTTTTTGATATGTTGGAATTTTTTTTAAATAGTTAGTTTTTTTATGTATCATGTATAGAACCAAGTAGTCACGAAACATATTTTGTTTATGTATCATAAGTGGTAGAGTAGTTCCCAAACATATTTTCATTTTAGTTTTGTTAGGATGTGTATATTATTATTTGAGCTGGTTAGTTACTAAATACAATTATATGGAATATATTATTATGTTATATAAACTCTGCACATGATTTGTTTTTCAGGGTACTAGTACTGGGGCTGCAGAACAAGCCGAAGTTTTTTAATTGTAAATATACATTTAGTGGTGGTTTAAATCACCACAAAATTGTATATTGCATGTATTTTAGTGGTAGTTTGCGTGGCTAAAATTTTATATTTCTTAGATTTGGTTTAAACCTCCTCAAAAAGAGATCAAATTTTTTCTCTAGAAATCTCCGCTAAAACCTCAAAAAACTACCTCTAAAAAGGTTTCTACAAAACTTAAACGAAACCCACTACTACATTTAAGAAACCACCACGTATTGGTTTCTGTCACCCAATTTATCGGAGATTTTATGAAACCTCCACAAATCATATGGAGGTGGTTTAAACTGTTACCATATGAAAAAACAATTTCTATGCGGTGATTTTCTTGTATTGAGACTTCAAAAGCTATGAGGAGATAGTGATAAGTGCTATGAAGGTTGAGCTTTAGTTCAAAGAGACACATTTTTTCCATAGATTGAAATCAAAAAGAGATCGTTTGATCCCAACTCGGGGAGTAATTTGATTAAGGGATAAGAGGAAAGAAATTTAAACTTTCCACATGAAATTTTTTGTGAAGGATTCATGGATTTACTTTCTTAGGAGTAGGAAATGTTAAAATTATAGAAAAATGGACTTATTGGTTAGAACTATCATAGTGAGGAGAATTCTCATCTTGTCAACACCAATAATAAAGGGAAGATGGGTCATGACCAACCTGAAGTCTAGTACTTCAACTGTGGACAACTTGGTCACTTTTCCAATCACTAACCAAATCAAAAGATAGTAGTGGGGAATCACCATCAGCCCCAACATAGACCAAGGGAGAAAGGTTGGACATTTTATCTCATAATGGTTGAAGTTGAAGCTCCAAATTATGTGGTGAGAGGTACTCTCTTTTTTCTCTAAAATTTCCAAAGTACTTTGTTTGATTTTAGTTATATGAATTACTTTATATCCTCCATGTTTTCAAAGAATATAGAATCAATCTCTAAACTACTAGAAGTTGAGCTATTAGTCAAGACTCCTAGAAGGATTATCCAAGAATCATAAGTGTTTAGAAACTCTGTTATTTAATTTGGAAATCATAATATTATTGAAAATATAGTAGTCACTTCAGCTTTGGAATTTAACATTATACTAAGGATAGACTGGATATCAATGTATAATTCTAATATCAACTCAGAATAAAGGAAATCTCAGTAGTCTTGAATGGAAAACCTACAGTTATTTTCAAAAGAGAGATATCAAGACCAAATCTTTGTCTAGAATCAATTATCATAGACTTATTTATGAAATATACATGTGAATATGAATAATTAAATAAAATTATATGAATAGAAAATTTCCACATCGTTCAGTAATGCATTGACATATTTCCTAAGCAGTTACCTAGACCTCCCCATAAATAGAGGTAGAGTTCTCCATTAAACTCATGCTTGGATCCCAGATGATATAAAAGACCCCATATAGAATGGAAAATCTAGAGAGGTAGGAATTATAGAAAAAAAATCAAAATCTTTCAGAAAAGGGGTTTATCTGACCAAGTGTGTCTCATTGGGGATCAACTGTTCTCTTTGTGAAGAAGAAGGATGAATCAATTCAGCTATGCATTGATTGTAGAGAACCTAACTGGATTACAATTAAGAAAAAGAAACCTCTTCCAAGGATTTATGATTTATTTTAACAACTTCATGGGGCTCAATTTTTTTGGACATTAATATTTGATTCAGTAATAATCAATTTATTGTAAAGAAAGAAGATATTCCAAATACCACCTTTTGGTCAAGATATGGGCATTATGAGTTTATTTTTATGATCTTTAGCTTGTATAATTCCCCTTCTATATTTATGGATTTTATGAATATAGTCTTTAAGGACTACATTAATAACTTTTCAGTAGGTTTTATTGATGATATTATCCTTTATTCTAAAATTTGTGAGGAGTATGAGGATAATCTGATCATTACATTACAAACTCTAAGGAAGGATAGGCTACTTAGAAAGATCATTAAATTTTAATTTTGGTTACAAAAAGTAACTTTCATAGGGAAAATTATAAACAATAAAGTATTCTTAACTGACCTTATGATGGTAATGGTTATGGAGGAGTGGAATCATCCTACACCACTAAATAAAATTAGTATTTCCCTTGGATTAATTGGATATTATAAATAGTTTGCTAAAAAAACAATCAGGAAATTCTAATCCAATAACTAAGTTATATCAAAAAGTGAAAAAAGTTTACATGAAAAAAGGAGTGTGGAGAATGTTTTCAGAAGTTGAATATGACATTGGTTACTGTACCCATGTTAACTCTACACTCTATCAGAGAAGGATTCGTTATTTTTAGGGATGCATCTCTAAAAAGGATTGGGTTTATCCTCATGAAAAATGAAAAGGTTATTTTTTATGAATCTATACAGTTGAATCCTCATGAGAAGAATTTTCCTACACATGATATGGAGTTGGCTGTAGTTTCTATTTATTTGAAGATATGGAGGAACTAGCTTTATAAGAAGAAATGTGACATAGACATAGGTGACCAAATTTTGATATATATTTTCACAAAAATGGAATTGAACATGAGACAAAGATGATGGTTAGAACTTCTTAAAGACTATGTTTATTCAGTTCATTATCATCCTAGAAGAGAAAACAAGGTCACTAAGACATTAAGTAGGAAAGACCCAGCTGTGTTGGAAATTATGAGGATTCAAGGACATCCTTGCATAAAAGACCAAGCAAAACTAGGAATTGGAATCACAAGGGAAAGTACATCATAAAACCGATTACAAATGATTTCTCTACAATAATTACTAGATAATATCAATAAATCTCAAGCAGAATATACTTTATTATAGAAGAATATAAGGGATGTGAAGAATAATAATTTTCGTGAGTTCAATATTGATCAAGAAGGTGTACTAATGTTTCATACAATGCATTGTGTTCTATCTAGTTGACAAATAAGTAAGGAGCTAATGGTTGAAGCTAATATCTCTACATTATCTATACATCATGGAATCACTAAAATGTATAGGGAAATTCATGACCATTATTTATAGGATAACATGAAAAGGGATATTTCCAACTAAACTACAAGTTGATGGGTGTGTCAAAAAATGAAGGCAGAGAGACAACTTCTTAAAGGGGTATTACAACCACTACCTATACCAACATGGAAGTGGGAAAATATTTCAATGGAAATTTATAATGGTCTCAAAAAAAATCCAAAGAAAATAATGTAATTTGGGTTATAGTGGACCGTCTTACCAAGTCTACCCATTTCATCACTATTCGGGAATATTTATCCCTTGACCTTATTTTAAAGATTTTTGTGAATGAAGTGGTAAGGATACATGGGGTACCCCCATTTGTCTTATCTGATATTGATCCATGGTTTACATTAAAATTATAAAGAACTCTTAAACATTCTCTGAGTATGAACATGAATTATAGTATGACCTATCTCCCCCAAATTTATTACCAATCTTGAAAGACTATTCAAACACTCAAGGAAATATTGAGAACAAGATCAATGGAATTTAAAGGTGTATGGGATAAAAATTTCCCTTTATATGAGTTCCCATAAAACAACAACTTGCATTATAGTATTCAAATGACACCCTATGAAGCTCTATATTGTAAGTGATATGGAACTCCTAATTTTTCGGATGAAGTTGGTGATAGAATGTTGACTTAGCCTGATATTGTGAAATAGTTTAAAGAAAAGGTTCATGCCATCCAATAACACATAAAAGGCTTTTTAGGGTTGGAAAAAGAGCTATGATGTTAATCATTAAAAATAATTCATATTTGGTGTCAGTGAAAAAGTATTCCATTGAATCTCACATTGGACGTGAGTTAAGAAATTTGGTATGAAAGGGAAGCTTATCCCCAAGTACATTGGCCCATATGAAATCATTGATCCCATAAGAGGAGTGGCCTATTAGAGAGAACATACAAAAAATCTATATCATTTTCATGATTTATTCTATGTGTCTCTATTAAGGATTTAAATACTTGAACCTTAACATGTAAAAAATCTGAAGGTGGTACAATTGGAACATAACCTCACTTATGAGGAGTTTCCAGTAGAGATCTTGGACCCTAGAGACTAGTTTCTATGCAATAATACTACCCACCTCGTCAAAGTGTTGTGGAGGAACCATAAATATAAAGAAGTGTTGGTGGAAATAGAGAAGAAAATGAGGCAGAATTACCCACAACTTTTCTGAACAGATAGAACGATTTAAAATTTTAGGGAAGAAATTTCTTAAGGGGGAAGAATTTAATTTCCTAGACTTTTCTAATACAATTGGTTTACTGATAAAATGTGTGTTATATTATTTTTTATAGAACAAAACGATATATCTTCAAATATTAAGTGAGTATAAATTGAAATATGACCACCATGATTTGACCATTATTTGAGCAATGGTCAATTATGACCATTGGTAAATATGAACCTTGGAAAATTTAATCCTAATAATAATTTTAATGTCATAATGAGCTTAAAAGTAAAATTTTTACAAAGGAAAATTGATATATAAAGAAGAGTTGATGGCCTCCACCATTAGAGTCTTTTTGTATGAAGCCCATCTATCAGAACTTGTGAGGGAGGTAATATAATGAACAAAAATTTTATCAATGAAAATTCAATTCTTATGATTATTTCATATAGTATAAACCACATAAAATAAATTATATAATATAATAAAAACTTTATAAATGAATAGTTAATGAAATAATAGATATTTCTAGAAGTTAAGGATCCTATACCGATAAAATAGTAACTTGAACTTAAGAATAGTTATATGAGCCTTATGAATAGTAAACTGCCAGATAAATAGTAACCAAACACATTAAATTATAAATAAAATTTAGGTAACTTATAAATGAAAGTGTGGTATAATTATATAATATTATAAGTAAATTAAAATTTAAAAAATTATTAATTAAGAGTTGGTATTTTTGTAAGTCATGAATATTTAATTATAATATTACGATTAATATAATTATTTAAAAGAAAGTTTATTTTCATAAAATAGATTCATATATTAATATTTTTTTGTCTTATGATTTCAAGACAAATTTATGAGACCTTAATTATTTTTCATGGTGATATAAAATTAGTTATAATTTTAAAATATTAATTTTTCAAGTAAATGATGATTTTAATTAGAAATTAAATTTATCATATTTAGAAAATTATTTTCATAAAATGGAGTTAATTTTTTAATTCTATATGTCAAAAATTGTTAGGGTAGATATCTGTGATTTTTCTAAAATAATTGAATATTTGATGAATAGAAAAATATGATAATTTACGATAAATGTTAAATAGATTAATTATTGGGTCATATGTAATGTATGAATAATGTAAGATTATAATCTAGATTTATACTTAATTATTTTAATATATGTAATGAAAATTATCAAACTATTCATAGTCTTGATCCATAATTATAAAAAAAAGAATAAAATATTCAAAAAACACCCCTCTCATCTCTTATAAATACCACCCTCACCACCCCTTCCCCTCACAACTTCCAAGCTTTGATCCACATAAAATTTCTGCACAATTCTCTTCCCAAGCCCCTATAACACTGGAGACTTTTATGAGAAATATTTTGTTTTTATAAATCATCAAAGGAATCTTTTACTACACACAACACTTTCTTGGCTTGCTTTACACGCAATCGCGACCTTCCTCGATAGCTTGCGTCGTACGCAATACTGAGTTTCAATAAACAATGATATGCTATTAAAATATTATTAAAACTAACCTTTATGAATAGTAATAACCACTTTTTAAAATTTTATGAATTTTATTTTACAAAATGGACTTCTTTTTTGGATTCGGAATAACGAAATTAGCCTAGGGTGAAATTTTGGTATTTTTCTGGAAACTTTCAATTTTTGATGAATAGTGAAAACACTGGGTTACTATTTAAAAACAGACTTTTTATTTAAATAATTATTTATTTCATTTAAATTTATTTTAGGTCAAAATTGATACATAATACCTATATAAGTTCAATGTAATTCATTGGAGTAATTTTATAATAATTTTATATATATAAAAATTTTATTGAACTTTTCACCGTCTTTTACCCACCTCTTAGGAGAATTTGAAAATTTACATAAAACATAATTTTACCGCTTCTGTGAGTGGAATTTTAAAAATCTGAGAGACATGGTTGATTTCAGTATGTAAAATGTGGTTCAATGAGATAAAAAATTTTTTTGGTGAATAGTAAATTTTTACTTTTATTTACCACGGTTAAAAGTAAATAGGGTAATTAAGGGTAAAAATGATATTATTATTACCCTAACACATGTCCTAATTCTATTGGATAAGTGCAATTCGACCAAAAACAACCTTAAGAATAAAATATGACCATTTAGGCCCACTTGGATTAGATTAGGACATTTATTATTAATTTATTTAAAGAAGGGTTAAAATAGTTAAAATCAATGTTTAATAAGTCAATAATTTTTAATATAGGGTTACACATAAGATAAATTAGACTAAAAATATTCATTATAAATATAATAAGATTTCCTACATAATGGTATTTTATTTTTAATTTGTATACTTTAAATAATTTAATTTATTTATGACACAATGATGGTGCAGTAATTATCTTATTAATGAAATATTGACATTATTGATGTTATAAATACCCAAATAAATGTAATTTTAGACTTTTTATGAATTCCACTAATTTTATAGGTTAATAAGACATGTTAGTGTTGATTTAATTAACTTTTTTCGTACTAATCATTCTGTTATGATTTTCACAAAAATCAATTACTAAATAGTGTCAAAATTGACATAAAATAGTTTTTAAAACAAATATTATATTATTAATTGTTATTTTATTCCTAAAAATCTAAGGTTCGGCAAAATGACTTATATAAGGTTATATATATTAATAATAAACAACCTGGGATTCGTTTGTCTTGTTATAGTATGTTTATTAACCTTATAGTGTAAGAACACAAAAAGACACGGTAAAAGTAAATCTATCTAACTTAAAGTTAAATATAAATTATATGGTTAAAATAGGAACCTAAACTTGTGTAAATTCTATTGGATGAGAGGATTTCGACCCCTCTCTACCTTTTCTTCGAAATAAATCAATTTGGAGCTATTTAAAACCGAATTTGGCTTTATAATAAAATAATATTTTTAGTTTTTCCAGAGGAGCCCCTCTCCTTCCTTATAAAAGGGCACCTCCTCCCCCTCTTCCTCACACCACTTTGAGGCTTCAATCTCGGCCAACCCCTGCCAATTTCTCCTATACACTTCCCTAGAGACATCCTAGAGGTCCTAGTTTTCTTCAAAGACCAACCCTAGTGCCCTAAGAGGAGGTTAAGAAGAGGCGCGTCAAAGAAGAGGTAACATCCATTACCGATCCTTTCCAACTTCTTCTTCTTTATTTGTTTCATTATGAAGTAATAACATCAGTATAACTCATATAACGATATGTTATTCTAAGTATGAAACAACCCTATTTCACCATCTATCTATCCTATGGAAAATGAAATCACCGCACATGCGTACGTACGGAATACCGTCTCCACGCTGTGGTGTAATCTATTTTCCATCACCACCTTACTTGGATGAGTATAATGGTGAAAATAAATAAATATATATGATTATTGTAAAGTGATATTGATTCTGAAATAGTATACATACACTCCAATACAATTCCACGATCATGGGAACTATATCATCGCTCGTGCGTACGTACGGAATACCGTCTCCATGATGTGATGTGACTCGTTCTACATGATCTTCATTGCATAATGATTATATAAATGAATTGAATCAATGAATATGATATATATTACACTAATACCATTCTGTAAATGAGGTATCTATAACCTAAAAAGAAAAATAAAAATTTATTCGACAAAACACGCATAAGAACAAAAAGTAATAAACACCCGAATAACAAGTAGTACTAAAATATTACAAATAAGAAGCTAAGAATATGAACATATATGATATCATAAATATGTATGATTCTGGAATATGTCAATAACATTATTTAAATCATTATACAGGAGGTTCAGACACTAACAAAGAAAATCAAACCTAAGGCAAGGGACAATTTCGCAATCTCAATTTTTATCCGAGATTGTTTATACTTCAGAATTTACTGGGGAATATTTATCATCCACATCCATGTTTCCCCAATATGTAATATTTATATCCCTCTACAATTGTTTAAATCCAATTTTACCCTTTGGTGAATTTTTAGTAAAAGATATGAAAGGAATCTTTTGTCGTTTTTCGTATGAGGTACTTTTTGACTTTTCCGAAAAAAGTACGAGAAGAATGTTTTTTTAACTTATACGGCATGAATTGATTTTTAAAACATTATTTCCAAGAAGATTCATTTACAAGTTTTCATGTTTATTTTTAATCAACTTCTTTTAGTTTATAATTGTATGACATGTTAATAAAGGAAAAGTGTTTTTGAAGTAGAAAGGATATTTTCCTCGAGAATGGAGTTCAAGTGTTTTATCAAAATTATTTTCCATCTAAGATAATATAGGGTTATGTTTATATCCTTATTATTACATTGATTTGATTATGTTGTGATGGAATTATTTTTATGAATTCCTTCAACTTATATGAATTGTTTTATGATGTCACGATGTTTAAGAATCCGATTTTTATTACATGGGTTATGCTATGATGTATGGTTTATAATTTTGTGGCACAGATAAGAATGGTATCATTATGAGTTGGGTGGGACCTATATCTCCCTCCAATGCATTGGGTAAAGATTTTATATCTCATGAGATAGACATGGCTAGAAGGGCAGGTTAAACCGGTTCAGTGAAACAGGACTGAAATGAGGAATGAACTCAGTTCAGAAATGGACTTTGTCCACTAAGATAGTCTTGGAAATGAGTCTTGACTAATAATAAATGATTATCTATGATTATGTGTGTATGCAACAAAGTTTCATGTTCCAAGTTATGATTATTGGGATTACATTTCACTACTATGATTTATCCCATGTTATGAAATTATGATCTCTTTTGCAGGTTAAGATTTCCAAAAGTAATGTTCTTATGTATATGATGTGATTGATATTTCTTTTGTTTACACTTACTGAGCATTTGAGCTCACCCTTTTGTATGTTTTATTTCCCCAGGTCAGGAAGAATATTATTAAGTAGGATATTCCAAGACGGGACTCTAGATATGATGAAATAAATGGAAGGCAAATTAGATGATGTATGAACCGGTTGTTTATATTTCCCAGTTTCTAAAGACTCTATACCTATATGGTCCTTTCTTGGTTTTGTTATATGTTGTAATAAGTGTGCTCAAATTTTTAAGTACTAACAATGTATGTAAAGTATGGGTCATTATAGTTGGTATCAGAGGAAAGGTATAGTCAACCTTTGGAAACTAGGATGTGAAAGCCTTAGTAAGAATCCTAAGGATAAGTCTAAGCATAGAACACAATCTTAGTGTTTTAGAAATGGCCATGAATAACCTAGGATAAGACCTTAAGTGTGAAATTTTATTCTTGATTATGTTGTTTTCCTATTATAATTAGTGTTGCTCACACTATTCTTCTTGGTTTTAGTCAATGTCTGGAACCCGAAGGAACCGTGTTAATGCAGAATGCGACGGGCAATGCAATGATTATCCCCCTGAGAAACCAAACGTTATGGGAGTTGGAATGAAAAATATTGTAGCCATGATCACACAACTTTCTCAAGATATGAATCATGTAGGACTTCCAAATGAGCTAAGGAAGGAGCAGCATTCTGTTGAATCCTTCATGAGGTAGCGTCCACCCTCATTCAGCGGGTCTTCTGATCCATTAGTTGCTGAACAATGGATCAGTACTAATAAAAAGATATTTTCAGTTCTTCAATGTTCTGAACATGATAAAGTCATATTATTAGTGTATCGTTTGGAAGGTGATGCTGATCAATGGTAGAATATTATTAAGAATATGAGGCAAAGGAATGAAATTGAGTCCATGGAATGGGACGAGTTCAAGAACTTATTTTTCAATAAATACTTCCCTCGTATTCTCCGAACAAATATGGAGAAGGAGTTTCTTGAACTAAAGCAAAAGGATGATGAAACTGTTGGTACCTATGAAGAAAATTTTACAAGACTTGCAAGGTACACTTCTAGTATTATTATCCAACCTGAGAGTAAGATCGATCGATTCTTTAGTGTCTTAAAACCAAGTCTTCGAAGCACCTTAGCCATAAGGGACTTTAATAGCTACGAGGAAATTGTTCGATGTGCTCTTAAAGTTGAGATGGAGATTGGAGTAACCCATCAGTCATATGGGTTTGATAAGATAAGGAAAATGGAATTCAAAGGAAAATCAAAAGAGCACACTGAAAAGAAGATGAGCTTTCCCTTATGCTCAATGTGTGGAAAGAAACATGGAGGGAGTTTTCTTAAAGGGACAAGTAAATGTTTCAAATGTGGAAAGGAAGTTCATTAGGCATTTGAATGCCGCAATGATGGGAAGAAGATGTCTAATGATGCAAACAAAGGAAGGGATACACAGAATGAACCTACTACACTTCAATGTTTCAAGTGCAAGGAGATGGGGCATTATGCCAATCAATGACCAAATCCAAGGGTTGATGATGATGATCAATGTCAAAAAACTCTTAAGGCTAAAGACAAAGGAAAGTCACATGCAATTTCTATCAGCGATGTGGAGTATGATAACGATGTGGTGAAAGGTACACTTACCATCCACTCTAAAGTAGAAAATGTTTTATTTGATTCTAGATCCACCCACTCTTTTATTTCTGAAGAATTTTCTAAGGGTATCACCATATTACCTCAACAATTAGATGTCGAGTTAGATATGACAACCCCTAATTGTACAACAGTCACATCAAAAGTTTATAATTCTTCTCCGATTGAAGTTTGTGGGAAAGTGATTCCTGAAAATCTTGTGATCCTTCCTATATTGGAATTTTATGTGATTCTTGGCATGGATTGGATTTCATTATATGGATCTCATATCAATTTCCAATGAAGGGAAGTCACATTTCATATTCCAGATCAATATTTGATCGTCTATTGATGCAAGGATGAATATAACCTTCCAGTGGAAATTTCTTCCATCTTATGGGTCTTGATTCCACTAAATGAAGGTTATTTATCTCAAATGGTTGGTGAGAAACTCACGATTAAGAATATTCCCATTGTACGGGAGTTTGATGATGTCTTTCTAGAGGAATTTCTGGGTCTTCCACCAAATCGTGAAGTTGAGTTTTCAATTGAACTCGTACCGGGTGCTTTGCCTATTTCAAAGACACCTTATAGAATGGCCCCAATTAAGTTGCAGGAATTAAAGAAGCAACTCTAAGAGAATCTTGATAAGGGATTCATAAGCCCTAGTGCATCACCTTGGGGAGAACCTGTTATGTTTGTTAAGAAGAATGATAGATAAATGAGACTCTGCATTGATTATCGAGAACTTAACAAGATCACTATCAAGAAAAAATATCCTCTCCCACGCATTAATGACTTATTTGACCAACTACGTAGAGCTCAATACTTTTCCAAGATTGATCTTCGTTCAGGGTATCATTAATTAAGGGTCAAAAGAGAGGATATACCAAAGGCGGCTCTCCGTACAAGGTATGGATACTATGAATTTATAGTGATGCCATTTGTTCTTACTAATTCCCCTGATATCTTCATGGATATGATGAATAGAGTCTTTAGAGACTATCTTGATTAGTTTTTGGTAGTATTTATAGACTATATGCTTGTCTATTCAAAGTTAAAGTAAGAACATGAAGATCACTTGAGAATTATATTGAAGACCCTAAGAAAAGAGAAGCTTTATGACAAATTTACCAAGTGTGAATTTTGGATTCAAAAAGTTGCATTTTTGGGTCACATAATCTCAGAAGAGGGGATATCTATGGATCCGGCAAAAACAGAGGTTATCGAAAGATGGTCGAGACCAACAACAGTAACTGAGATCCGAAGTTTTCTTGGTTTGGCTGGATATTATCGATGATTTGTGAATGATTTTTCAAGATTTTCTATTACACTCACCAGGTTGACTCGAAAAGGAGTTAAGTTTGTTTGGATGAAGGAATGTGAAGAGAATTTCAAGGAGTTGAAAAGAAGGTTATCCAATGCACCTGTGCTCACACTACCTTGTAGTGGAGAAAAGCTTGTGATCTACAGTGATGCATCCAAGAAGGGATTGGGTTGTGTTCTTATGAAAAATGATATGGTGATATCTTATGCCTCATGACAATTGAAAATACATGAGCAAAATTACCCAAATCATTATTTGGAGTTAGCTTCGGTAATCTTTCCATTAAATATTTGGAGGCATTATCTTTATGGAGAAAGGTGTGACATTTATACCGATCATAAAAGTTTAAAGTATATTTTCACACAAAAGGAGCTGAATATGCGCCAAAGAAGATGGTTGGAGATGATTAAGGATTACGACTGCTCAATTCATTACCACCCTGGGAAAGCAAAAAAGGTGGCAGATGCATTAAGTCGACAAGACCATGCCAGTTTATCCCTGATAAGGATCACAAAAGATCCAATATTTATGGATTTACAAAGGATGGATCTCAGAATTATAATGAAAGGGGAAAAATCGTATCTTTATCAAATGAATGTTCAACCATCTATACATGTTAAGATTAAAGAGGCACAAAAAGAAGATGTCGAGTTACAAAAGAAGGTGAGAAATGTTCCTGAATTCAACCTTGATTGTGATGGGATAATAAAGTTCAAGAATCGGGTTTGTGTTCCTCCCATCCCCGAATTAAAGAAGGAGCTGCTGGATGAGGCTCATAGTTCTTCATTCTCTATTCATCCAGGAAGCACGAAGATGTATGAGGACCTGAAAGAGTACTTCTGGTGGGATGGCATGAAAAGAGATGTTGCTGAATATGTCTTTCGATGCTTGGCTTGTCAGAAAGTTAATGCTGAGTGACAGAAGTCTAAGGGGATGTTACAACCATTACCCATACAAGAATGGAAATGGGAAAACATCACTATAGACTTTTTCACTAGACTTCCTAAAACATCCAAAGGCAATAATGTTATCTGGGTCATAGTTGATCGTCTTACAAAGTCTGCACACTTCATTTCTATTAGAGAGGATTTCTCTCTGGTTCAGCTTTCCAGGATATATGTAAAGGAAGTGGTAAGATTGCATGGAGTACCACTTTCTATTATATCTGATCGGGATCCGAGTTTTACCTCAAATTTCTGGCGAAGTCTTCAGCATACTCTGGATACTGAGTTGAGTTTCAGCACTGCTTATCATCCTCAGACAGACGGTCAGTCTGAGAAAACAATTCAAACTCTAGAAGATATGTTGAGAGCTTGCTCTATGGATTTCAAAGGTGGTTGGGATCAACACCTACCTTTGGTGGAATTTTATTATAATAATAGCTTTCACTCCAGTATTCAGATGGCTTCTTATGAAGCTCTCTATGGAAAGAAATGCAGGACTCCAACTTGCTGGGATGAAGTTGGGGAAATAAAGCTATTAGGACCTGATCTTGTTGATGAGATGGCAAAAAAGGTCCGATCTATTCAACAACACATAAGAGCAGCTCAAAGTCGACAGAAAAGTTATGCCGACAACCGAAGAAAAGACCTAGAGTTTGAAGTGGGTGATAAAGTATTCTTATGAATATCTCCCTGGAAGAGTGTCATGAGATTTAAAAAGAAGGGGAAGTTGAGCCCTAGATATATCGGTCCTTTCAAAATACTCGATCATGTTGGGAAGGTAGCTTACCGATTGGCGCTTCCACCGAATCTCTCTCAAGTTCACGATGTGTTCCATGTATCTCTCCTGAGAAAGTACATACCTGATCCTTCACATGTACTCATCTCAGAAGTTGTACCGCTGGAGCAAGATCTAATAGAGATTCTAGATCGTAGCGAAAAAGTCCTACGAAACAAGACCACTCGCTTGGTGAAAGTTTTATGGAGGAACCACCAATTAGAAGAAGCTACATGGGAGCTTGAGGATATGATGAGGGAGCGGTATCCTCATCTATTTGTTACAAAGTGACGAATTTCGAGGGAAAAATTCATTTTAAGGGGGGTAGAATGTAACACCCGAGACTTGTATGAGAAATATTTTGTTTTTATAAATAATCAAAGGAATCTTTTACTACACACAACACTTGCTTGGCTTTCTTTACACGCAATCACGACCTTCCCCGATAGCTTGCATCGTACGCAATACCGAGTTTCACTAAACAATGATATGCTATTAAAATATTATTAAAACTAGCCGTTATGAATATTAATAACCACTTTTTGAAATTTTATGAATTTTATTTTTCAAAATGGACCTCATTTTTGGAATTGTAATATCGAAATTACCCTAGGGTGAAATTTTTGTATTTTTCTAGAAACTTTCAATTTTTGATGAATAGTGAAAACACTAGGTTACTATTTAAAAACTGACTTTTTATTTAAATAATTATTTATTTTATTTAAATTTATTTTAGGTCAAAATTGATACATAATACCTATATAAGTTCAATGTAATTAATTGGAGTAATTTTATAATAATTTTATATATATAAAAATTTTATTGAACTTTTCACCGTCTTTTACCCACCTCCTAGGAGAATTTGCAAATTTACATAAAACTTAATTTTACCGCTTCTGTGAGTGGAATTTCAAAAATCCGAGAGACACGGTTGATGTCAGTAAGTAAAATTTAGTTCAATGAGATAAAAATAATTTTTTGTGAACAGTAACTTTTTTACTTTTATTTACCACGGTTAAATGTAAATAGGGTAAGTAAGGGTAAAAATGATATTATTATTACCCTAAGAAATGTACTAATTCTATTGGATAAGTGTAATTCGACCAAAAACAACCTTAGGAATAAAATATGACCATTTTGGCCCACTTGGATTAGATTTGGACATTTATTATTAATTTATTTAAAGTAGTGTTAAAATAGTTAAAATCAATGTTTAATAAGTAAATAATTTTTAATATAGGTTTATACATAAGATAAATTAGACTATAAATATTCATTAGAAATATAAAAATATTTCCTACATAATGGTATTTTATTATTAATTTTTAGACTTTAAATAATTTAATTTATTTATGACACAATGATGATGCAGTAATTATCTTATTAATGAAATATTGACATAATTGATGTTATAAATACCCAAATAAATGAAATTTGAGACTTTTTATGAATTCCATTAATTTTATAGGTTACTATGACATGTTAGTGTTGATTTAATTAACTTTTTTCGAAATAATAATTCTATTATAATTTTCACAAAAATCAATTACTAAATAGTGTCAAAATTGACATAAAATAGTTTTTAAAACAAATATTATATTATAAATTGTTATTTTATTCCTAAAAATCTATGTTTCGGCCAAATGACTTAGATAAGGTTATATATATTAATAATAAACAACTTGGCGTTTTTTTGTCTTGTTATAGTAAGTTTATTGACCTTATAGTGTAAGAACACAAAAAGACATGGTAAAAGTAAAATTATCTAACTTAAAGTTAAATATAAATGATAAGGTTAAAATAGGAACCTAAAATTGTCTAAATTCTATTGGATGAGAGGATTTCGACCCATACCCACCTTAGATTCTAAATAAATCAATTTAGAGCTATTTAAAACTGAATTTGGCTTTATAATAAAATAATATTTTTAGTTTTTCCAAAGGATCCCCTCTCCTCCCTTATAAAAGGGCACCTCCTCCCCCTCTTCCTCACACCACTTTGAGCATTCAAGCTCGGCCAACCCCTGCCAATTTCTCCTCTCCACTTCCCTAGAGACATCCTAGAGGTTTTGGTCTTCTTCAAATACCAACCCTAGTTCCCTAAGAGGAGGTTAAGAAGAGGCGCGTCAAAAAGAGGTAATATCCATTACCGATCCTTTCCAACATATTATTCTTTAGTTGTTTCATTATGAAGTAATAACATCAGTATCACTGATATAATGATATGTTATTATAAGTATGAAACAACCCAATTTCACCATCTATCCATCCTATGGAAAATGAAATCACCACATGTGCGTACGCACGAAATACCGTCTCCACGCTGTGGTGTAATCTATTTCCCATCACCACCTTACTTGGATGAGTATAATGGTGCAAATAAATAACTATATATGATTATTGTAAAGTGATATTTATTCTGAAATAGTATACATACACTCCAATACAATTCCACAATCATGGGAACGATATCATCGCTCGTGCGTACGTACGGAATACCGTCTCCACGATGTGATGTGAATCGTTATACATGATCTTCATTTCATAATGATTATATAAATGAATTGAATTAATGAATATGATATATATTACACTAATACCATTCTGGAAATGAGGTATCTATAACCTAAAAAGAAAAATAAGAATTTATTCGACGAAACACGCATAAGAACAAAAAGTAATAAACACCCGAATAACAAGTAGTAATGAAATATTACTAATAAGAAGCTAAGAATATGACAATATATGATATTATAAATACGTATGATTCTGGAATAAGTCAATAAAATTATTTAAATCATTATACAGGAGGTTAGGACACTTACAAAGCAAATCCGACCTAAGGTAAGGGACAATCTCGTAATCTCAATTTTTATTCTGGATTGTTTATACTTCATAATTTACTGGGGAATATTTATCATCCACATCCATGTTTTCTCAATATGTAATATTTATATCATTATACAATTTTTTAAATCCAATTTTACCCTTCGGTGAGTTTTTATTAAAAGATATGAAAGGAATCTTTTTTCGTTTTTCGTACGAGGTACTTTTTGACTTTTCCGACAAAAGTATGAGAAGAATGTTTTTTTTAACTTATACGACATGAATGGATTTTTAAAACATTATTTCTAAGAAGCTTCCTTTACAAGTTTTCAAGTTTATTTTTAATCAACTTATTTTAGTTTAGAATTTTATGACATGTTAAGAAAGGAAAAGTGTTTTTGAAGTAGAAAGGATATTTTCCTCAAGAATGGAGTTCAAGTGTTTTATCAAAATTATTTTCCATCTAAGATAATATAGGGTTCTGTTTCTATCCCTATTATTACATTGATTTGATTATGTTGTGATGGAATTATTTTTATGAATTCCTTTATCTTATATGAATTCTTTTATGATGTCACGATGTTTAATAATCCAATTTTTATTACATGGGTTATGCTATGATGTATGGTTTATAATTTTGTGGCACACATAAGAATGGTATCATTATGAGATGGATGGGACCTGTATCTCTATCAAATGCATTGGGTAAAGATATTATATCTCATGAGATAGACATGGCTGGAACGGCAGGTTAAACCGGTTTAGTGAAACAGGAATGAAACGAGGAATGAACTCAGTTCAGAAATGGACTTTTTACACTAAGATAGTCTAGAGTCTTGACTAATAAGAAATGATTATCTATGATTATGTGTGTATGGCACAAAGTTTCATGTTTCAAGTTATGATTATTGGGATTACATTTCACTACTATGATTTATCCCATGTTATGAAATTATGATCTCTTTTGCAGGTTAAGATTTACAAAAGTTATGTTCTTATATATATGATGTGATTGATATTTATTTTGTTTACCCTTACTGAGCATTTGAGATCGCCCTTTTGTATGTTTTATTTCCCCAGTGCAGGAAGAGGATTATTAAGTAGGATAGGCCAAAAAGGGACTCTAGATACGATGAAATAAATGGGAGGCAAAGTAGATTCTTTATGAACCAGTTGTTTATATTTCCCAGTTTCTAAAGACTCTATACCTATACGGTCCTTTCCTGGTTTTGTTATATGTTGTAATAAGTGTGATTCAATTTTGAAGTACTAACAATGTATGTAAAGTATGGGTCGTTATAGCCCCTCCCAGTTTCTAAAGACTCTTTCTTTTCTTTTATTTTCTTTTCAATTTATTTTATTTTTTTATTTTCTACCAACCTCCCCTCATCTAAATAGAAAGAAATATCTAGTACCTTATATAAAATAGAATTTTATTATTATAATGGAGTAATCCATCATAAATCTCCTTATACTATCCCTCTTATTCTAAAAATGGTAACATCATCCTTGTGGTGTTATTTCATTGCCTTCAAGGATAAAAAGTTTTAATTTTACTTAACTATATTCAAGGATGTTCATACAACCATTATAATGGTTGAAAATGATTGTAATATTTATATTACAAACCTTTTTAGGTTTTTTAAGGAATATATTTACATAATACTAAATGATAAAACCAAACAAGTTTGTAGTGATCTAAAACTGCTATAATTAAACTAAACGATTATCATTAACAAGTTATTTTATGATTAATCCTCATATATGGGAAAAAATATAAGAAAAATAAAAATTATTTATTTACATTAATAACATATTATTCCAATTCTGAATAATTATACTCATTTTATATTAATTTCAATACTTATAAACAAGTGAACTAATCATGAAAATCCAGAAAACAAATGTCCCCTAATAATGAAATTAAATTCAATAAATCATTAACAAGTCCATAATTGATGTTAATATAATTAAAATGAATAAAATAAATTTAAAAAGGTTTCTAATTAATTTTTTAATGGATTTTAATTGATTATCCAATACATTAAGGTCATGTTCATAACACATTCAAATATGAGGTAAGGGTTTCTTCCTGAACCACCATTTTCATTCGGGTTATGATTTATCCCTCTATACACCAGGGTAATTATTCATTATTTTTATCTACATATGTTAAATTATGTTTATACATTAAAAATTATTTATCTAGATCATTTCCTTTTAATGTTAATTACATGTTTTAGAAGGCTCCCTTCCCAATTCATTCCATTACACAAGGCCGGTTAATGGCAAAATCCCAATTTCTTATCCATTTTCAAGTACCAACCATAATATATTTTAAGTCACCATTATTTTTATAAAATCACTACTTTTTTCATGAAAAACTATATTTTCTCAATTTTGGTTTTATGAAAACAATTACATAAAATAAAAAAGATTTTCCCAAAGAAACTCTTCTTTGCAAGTAAAACAGGTAATTCCCTAAAAAATTCCATGATGATTTTATTAGACTATTTTCATCCTTCTCAACACCTCTGGTGAATTATATGATTTATTGATATTGATTTATAACGATTATCATGTACCATATTTTATTAAATGGTTTATGATCATTTTCACTGTGGATGTGTGATCTTTATACAATTCACCATATTGCTTAGATTGATTGGTGGCTATGTTTACAAATTGGGGAAAGCTATTTACAATTCATAAGTATATCTTATTTATCTTTAGCCCCATTAATATGAGGAATGAATTAGACTTAGTCAGTGATGGTAGGGGCCCCATGTATCCCTTTATTGCATCAGTAGGTTTCATGGGACAAAATTGATATGGACTTGGTCGAGGCCTTTCCCATTTTTAGATATGGTCTTGGTAGAGGCCTTAACCATATATTTTCAGATGTATTGGCCTAGGTCTCGATGGTATGTTTTAGATGTTAGGAATTTTTCATTCCCTAATTATGATATTATTAATTGATAATCCATGTCAATATCCGACTAATATAATATACACAGTAAATCTTCACTCTCATGTGATTATTTTTATGGAATTATTTATTCATATTTTATTCTTTCTATATTATGATCATGTTTATGTTTTAATAGAATTTTTTTCAGTCATTCACTAAGATATGTTGTGTTTATTAGCTTCTGGTGTATTATTTACCCTTACTGAGCATCAAATATCACCCCTTTCTTATATTTTAATTTTCCCTAGGATATGAAGATGAATATTATAAATGAATTGAAGGTATAATATTTTAGTTATGGATGTTCCCAATAGAATTTATATATTTTATTTCCATTAAAGTTGTAATGTAAAACATAGGTTTGTATCTGGTTTTCCAAAACTACTAAACTATTCATTCTATCTGGAGGAAACTTCTATTTTTATTATTCCAATTTAATGGAGTAAGCACCTTCTCCAGAAAACAGGGGTTAGGGTCTTTACTATTGGTATCATAGGAAGTTTAATAGAAACCTTGTAAACTAGATTTAGAAAACATTGACTAGGGAACATAACCCTAAGATATACATTGAGGATAATAATAAATTAATAAAATAGAATTTTGGTAAGGTAGATATTCTGTGGATATTTCGAGCAATTTATCCATGTGTATATAGTACAAGTGGATGTGGTTCTGGCATATATATACTTATGAGTAAAAACTACAACAAGGTGTTCCGAGCCTAACTCAGGGTAACATGGTACATGACAACGAGCCTTATTATACACCTGGTTTGAAACTCATGGAGGATATTCTTAGGACAATTCACATATAATTTTTTACCATTATGAAATATTTAAAAGTAAATATGTCCCTAAAGAAACCATGTTTAAGAATATGAGATTAGTTTTGAATAAATTTTCAATTTATGTTTGTTTTTTTTCTAGTTTTAAATTATAAATTTTTATTCATAGCCTAATTTAAATTATTCCATAATTTAGAAGTGGTTGTTAGTAGAAGGAATGGAAACCATATCAATACTCATATCCTATATAGGGATTTACCTTATATGTAAGATAATGATATTGGTACTGGGGTTGTGATTGATGTTGAGCAACTTACAACTATACTAGAACAACTTACTTAGGTTATGAATAACAAACATACCCATATGGATCATCCTAATAAAAAACGTGGAATAAAAATGTTAGACCACTTTATGCGACAACAACCTACATTATTCAATGGAAATATGAACCCATTTGTAGCATAGTAGTGGATAAGATCTTTAGAGAATATATTTCTCACTTTGGGAAGTAATGAGAGGGATAAGGTTATCCAAATATTTTGTCATCTCTTAGGAGATACTTGTCAATGGTGGTCATTGATTCAAAACAAAGAGGAGGATGGAGATATTGGGAATATAGAATGTAATGATTTTAATGAAATTATCCTCGAAAATTATTTTTCTCATGAATAACGAGCGGATATTGAAAGAAAATTCTTGAGTCTAAAAATAAATTTTGATGAAAACATTGTGAAGTACGAAGCCAACAACACATGGTTATCAATACATGCCATATAATAACTATTCAATAAAAAGATCAATATTGATCGATTCTTTGATGGTTTTAAAGAATTCCTCTTAAGGTAACTGGTCTCCCAAAATATCTCATCATATGAAGATATACTCTCATGTGATATCAAGATAGATAAATAATTATCTATGTCATAAAAAATTTAGTGAAAACAAGAGAAGACAAGGGTGGTGAAGAAAATAATGGATGAAGGGAAGAATATAGAAGGGAATTTTCCAACACATGATACCTATGGAAGGAAAGACCTCGGAGCCTACTTAAAAGGAAAAAAGAGTTTTATAAAAGGGTGGAGAGAAAGTCCATAATGATAATGATTGAAAGGGAAAGAAAGAAGCTATCAATGTTCAATGTTATAATTTTAAGGATACGGGACAATATGGTAATGATTTTACAAAGCATAAAAAAAATACCTCAGAAAAGGCCATGAGAGAAAGGACATGATTATGTGATCATAATTGTTGAGGTTGAAATTCTTAATGATGTGGTGTCATGTAATTTAACTGTTTAATCAAACATATCCAATGTTTTATTTGATTTTGGATCATCTCATTCTTTTATATCTTCCCAATTTTCAAGGAAATTTAGATATTTCCATTTTGATATAATAAAGCAGTTATCAGTAAAAATTCCTAAGGGAAGTATCATTGTAAAAAATATATATTGGTAAGTCCCCTTTATAACACCTAAAAATGATTTATTTTCTAAACTTCTCATCATATCTATGATTTAATTTGATATAATCCTCAGTATGGATTGGATTTTAAAATAAGATGCAAAAATATTTTACAAGAATAAGGAAATTATGAATAGAGAGGAATATGTGGAATCCATTATATTTAGAGTAGAAACCTCATCATATGAGTCATATCTGAATCCACATCTAGTAGATCTTCCAAATAAAATTATTGGGGATAAAGAGGAAACATCATCCATGGATGATGAAATAAATATTCAAATATAATATTTACAAATTGTGAAAGAGTATATTGATGTATTTATAGAGGATTTACTTGGAGATCCTCTAGATTAGGAGGTTTAGTTCTCTATTTATTTAATTCATGGTGTAAGTATTATATCAAATACTCCTTATATAATGGACACTATGTAATTCGTATAACTGAAGAAAAAACTAGAGGAATTGAGTGATAATGGATTTATTCTCCTTAGTATTTCTCTAGGGGAACCCATAATTTTTTATGAAAAAATATATATCCATTAGGATATGAATAGATTATATAAAATCAATGTTATTATAATAAAGAAAAACTATCTTCTACATCATATTGTTTATATATTCTATCAACTTCAAGGTGTTCAGTATTTTTTAAAAATTTATATTTGATCTAGATATCTTCAGTTTCATGTGTGTAAGGGAGATATTCTAAAGGCAATATTTAGAACTAGTTATGGACATTTTGAGTTTACAGTAATTCTATTTGTACTGACTAAAGGACCCTTTGTTTTTTGGATATAATTAATATATTTTCAAGGAATATATTAATGATTTTTTGAGGCATTTATTGATATTAT
The DNA here is from genome assembly GCA_963277665.1 of Viscum album. Lineage (NCBI taxonomy): Eukaryota > Viridiplantae > Streptophyta > Magnoliopsida > Santalales > Viscaceae > Viscum > Viscum album. The sequence goes on from OY728137.1 coordinate 372,064,133, forward strand.
TTTCATGTACTCCAAAATATATGAGGAATATGAGAACAACTTGTGGGTTGTTTTTGAGAGTCTTTGGAGGAAAGAGTTATATATGAAGTTTATAAAGTGTAAATTTTGGTATCAAAAGTTTATTTTCTTGGATATATTGTCTATAAAGATGGAATTTTAGTTGACCCTGTGAAGACTAAGGCTATTTTGGAATGATCTACACCAACAAAATAACCTAGGCATGTAGTTTTATTAGTATAGCAGGTTATTATTAGTGTTCGTTTTAGAACATTGCTTGTTTGACTAACTCGATAACCAAGATTACTCGTAAATGGGTTATGTTTATTTAGAAAATGGAATATGAATAATTATTCGAAGAATTAAACAATAGATTAGTGAATTATTCGATCCCAACCTTACCATTAAAATGGTGGGTTTGTGATTTATAGTGATGCATCAACGAAAAGACATAATTGTGTCCTTACAAAAAATTATAGAGTTATTTCCTATTCAACAAGGAAGTTAAAAACTTATGAATAGAACTAGCCAACTCATGATCTTGAGTTATCATCCAAAATATTTTTATTGAAGATATGAAGACACTATCTCTATGGGGAAAGATGTGGGATATATATAGATCACAAGAGCTTGAAATATGTTTTCCCACAAAAGAAAATCAGTATTATGAAAATGCAATGGCTCGAGTTACTCAAGGATTATTATTGTTCAATACACTACCACCCAGGGAAGGAGAATAAGGAAGCATTTTCATTGAGAAAGAAGGATCACAATGTAATGAAAAAAATGAGGATTCACATGGATCCTATGTATATGGATTTAAAAAATATAGATACAGTAATTATCATGGAAGGTGAAACATCATTACCTTTTTAATTTGTTTCCCAACCATATTTATTGGAAAGGATTAAAAGTTCTCTGTTGATTAGGATATTTTTAAAACGAAAATTAATGTTTTGAATGATGGGAAGTTAGAAGACTTCATGTATGAAAATGTAAATTTGAAATTTGGGGAGAATATTCATGTTCCTTCCATACTCAAAATAAAAAGGGATTTTTTGGATGATTCCCATAGCTCAAATTTCTCTATACACCAGGGAAACACTATGATGTATAGAGATCAGGAGGAACATTTTTGGTGGCATAATATAAAGCATGAAATTGACGATTATGTATGAAGATCTTTAGCCTTTAAATAGGTGAAGTATTAAATATAATATCCAATAGGATTCATGAAATATATTACTATTCCTATATGGAAATGATATGACATAATTAAAGATATTGTCACTTGATTACAAAAAACCCCAAGAAAGAATGATGCAATACTGGTAATTTTTTATCGACTCACAAAATATGCACATTTGTTCACTAAAAGATAGTTTTTTCCACTGGAATTTATTACATGACTCTATATTAATTATGTCATAAGAATTCATGGATCACATATTTTAATTGTTTCTGATCATGATATGAGATTTACATTGAAAGTATAGATAATTATTCAGAAATCATTAGATACTAAACTTCATTTCAGAACTTCTTATCACCCTCAAACTAATATGAAATTAGAAAGAAAAAAACAAACTTTATATGACATTTTGAGATCATGATCACTTGACTATCAACGTTTCTGGTATCAGTATTTACCTTTGGTAGAGTTTTCTTACAATAATTGTTTCCATTATAATATTAAATGGCACAATATGAATCCTTATATGGAAATAGATGTCGCACACCAAATTGTTGGGATGAAATTGGTGAAAGGAAGCTTGATGGCCCATAGCATGTAAAGGAAACAATGAAAAAGGTAAATAATATTCAAACACATATCAAATAATCACAAATTAAGAAAAAGAGGAATGATGATATTCAGAGGAAGTATTTAAAATTTCAAGTGGGAGATCATGTTTTATTAAATGTATCTCCATGGAAGGTTGTTATATGATTTGGGAAGAAAGGGAAACTGAGTCATAAGTATATGAGTCTTTTTAAAATTTTAGAGAGAATCGAAGCTATGGAATATCATTTATCAATGCTGCCTATCCTTTATAAAGTTCACAATGTGTTCCAAACATCTTTTTTAATGAGGTATATTCTAGACCTAACACATTTCCTCACTTCTGAAGGAAAATAATTGGAACCAAATGTATCTTAATGTGAAGAGCCTATCTGGATTATGGACACAAAATAACAGGTGTTGAGGAATTCGATGACTAGGCTAATAAATATATTTTGTAAAAATGAAAAAATTGAAGAAGAAACATGAGATCTTGAGGAACATCTGATGAAGAAATATCCAAATCTTTTTATGAGGTTACATAATGGAAATTTAAAGGGTTAATTATTTATAGGATGAGAGATTCTAATGAACCAGAATTATGTGAATGAAATTTCACTCCTAATAATTATTTCATATTGTATAAATCATCTATAATCACCTATAGAACATAATAAAAACATTATAAATGAATAGTTAATGAAATATGAGTTATTTCAAGAACTTAAGGATCCTATAATGATGGAATAGTTAATTGACCTTATGAATTGTAATATGAATATTATGAGTAGTAAAGTGGCCAAATGAATAGTAACTACACCCATGAAAGTATAAATAAAATTTTGGAACATTATAAATGAAATTATGATATAATTATATCATAGTATAAGTAATTGAATATTTTAAAAATTATTAATTTAGAGTTGTTCTTTTTTGCAAGTCATAAATATTTAATTACAATTTTATAATTTATATAATTATTTATAATAAATTTTAATTTAATAAAATAGAATCTTATATTAATATTTTGTTTTCTAATGATTTGAAGTTAATTTTATGATACCTTATTTATTTTTTCAAAGTGTTATAAAATTAGTTATAATTTTAAAATCTGTATTTTCGAGTAAATGATGATTTTAATTAAAAATAAAATTTCTCATCTATAGAAAAATATTTTTATAAAACTGAGTTCATTTTTTAATTCCACACATCAAAAATGGTTCAGATGATTTTTTGGGATTTTTCTAAAATACTTGATTTTTTGGTGAATAGTAAAATATGATACTTTACAATAAATATTAAATACATGAATTAATGAGTCATAGGTAATTTATGGATGATTTAAGACCACAATATCAAATAATAATTTGTTATATTAATATATTTTCTGATAATTCTCAAACTATTCATTTTCTTGAGCCTAAATATTAAGCAAATGAATAAAATATTCACAAAACACCCCTCTCCTCCACTTGGAATACCACCCCTTACCACCCCTTGTCCTCATGCCTGCCAATATTTGAACCTTTTCAAATTTTTGTCCAATAATCTTTCCAAGATCATCCCTCATGTCTAGGATTTATTTTCCTCCTCAAAAAACTAAAACCAATCCCGTTAAGGAGGTTCTTAAGGAGGATAAATCAAGATGTTAAAATCCTCTTTTCTTTTCTTTTCAATTTCTTTTTTTATTACTATCTATTCACCTACCCTCATCCAAATATCATGATAAATATATTAACATATATATACTATAGTGTTATTATGCTAATGGAATAATCCATCATCAATCCCCTTCTCCTCTCCCTCTTATTCAAAAAATTGAAATTTCATCCGTGAGGTGTTGTTTCATCACCTTTTATAATGAAAAGTTATCATTTTCTTTCAATATTTTGAAGGATTCTTATATAACCACTATAATGTTTGAAAAATATATTAAAATATATATTAAAAACATTTTAATTTTTTGGAAGTTACCTATTTTCATAAAACTAAATGATTAAACAAAATGAGTTTGTTGTGATCTAAAATTGCTACAATTTATCCTAATGATTATCATTAGCTTATTTTATAATGATTCTTCCTAATATAATTGAACAAAAAAAGTTTAAGGCTGATTACATTTTTTAATTTTCATTAATAAAATATAATTATAATTCTATTAAATTATAATCATTTTACATTGAACTTCATTACTTAAAACAAGTGAACCGATCATGAAAACCAAGAAAACGAATTCTCCCAGATGATGAAATTAATATCCATAACTCATCAATAAGGCCATAAAAGAAACTAATAAAACTATAATGAATCAAATACATATATAAAATTTTATTTGTTATTTAATTAATTGATTTATTTTTTTATCAAGGATATTATGGTGAAGTTCAGTACAAATTCAGACATATAGTAAGGGTTTTCTATCGAACCTCCATTTTTATTCAAGTTATGATTTCCCTATCTATACAAAAATATAAATCTTTATTATTTTTATATAATTATTATAAATTCTGTTTATAATTTCCAAAAATATATATAGATCATTTCATATTCCGTTTATGGGAATTACATGTTTTACAATGTTCCACTCTCAATTCATTCTAATACGCAAGTCGATTAAAGGAAATCTATTGATTTCTTACCCATTTTCAAGTACCATCCATAATCTATTTTAAGAAACCATTATTTTCATGAAATCACTAATTTTCATGAAAAATTATAATTTTTCATTTCTGGTTTTATACAAACAATTATGAAAAATACTTATTATTTTTTCTAAAAAAAATTTTCTTTTCTATTAGTAGGGGTATTTATCTAAAAACTTCCTGGATAATTTTATCAGAGTATTTTCACAGTTCTCAACAACTCTATTGAATTATATTATTTATTAATATTGATCTACTATGATTATCATTTACCATATTTTATTAAATGGAATTTTATTAGTTTGACTGTGGAGGTGTTATCCTGATACCATTCACCAAACTACTCAGAATGATTAGTGATTTTGTTTACAGATTGTGGAAAGTAATTTAAAATTCATATGTATATTTTGTTTAGGTTTATACCCATTCATATGAGGAATTAATTGGACTTATTTAGTGTTTTATTGGGCCCAATATAAACCCTCGATGCATCGATGGGTCTAATGAGACAAACCAGATATGGACTTGGCTGAGGCCGTGCCCATTTTCAGATATGGTTTTGGCCGAGGCCATGCCCATTTTCAGATATGGTTTTGGCCGAGGCCTTACCCATTTATTTTCAGATGTCTGGGATGAGGACCTGATAATATTTTTCATATTTCTGACATTATGAATTCTCTCATTATGATATTCATAATTGATGATCCATGTGAATATTCGACTAGTAGAATATCCATGTTTAAGCTTTATTATTGTGTGATTATTTTTGTGGAATTATTTATTTAGCTTTTATTCTTTCCATATTATGTTACTGTTTATGTTCTATCAAAATTTGTTTTCAGTCATTCACCTTTCCTTATTGTTTAAATTATCTTCTATTGTATTACTTACCCTTATCGACCATTAGATCTCACCCCTTTCTTATGTTTTATTTTCCCCCGGATGTGAAGATGAATATTATGAATGACTTTGATGTAAAATCTAGGAGTTAAGAATATTCCCAATGGAATTTATATACTGTATTTCCTTCCAAGTTGTAATGTAAAAATTATTTATGCATCTATTTTTACCAAACTACTAAACTATTCTTTCATTTGAGTTGTGACTTACTTCTTTATTATGAGAATGTTCTGAAGTATAGAACCGGATCTAAGAAACATGGGTTAGGGTCTTTACAAGTATCATCATTGGGGTTTTCCCTTAACCAGGGCCAATTAAATCTTTGAAAATTGATGCTTGAATGAAATTTCCTATAGAATAATTTTGAGTTAGTGGAGATCACCACTCGATTGATGTTAGTTGAGGCACCCCATGAAACTAACATCATTACAAAACTTACTATTAGGGCGTATGTGGGTGTAATAAGGGGTTATTTTTTAGGCCCAAGTTACTTAAATTTTTTAATTCCATTGTATAAATAAAATTTTTATTCCATCATTTCCATTTTAACAACAGTTTTGATTAATAAAATTTAGATGGAATTTAGTAAATTGATTTTTCGGGAAGAGAATAGATTTTTTTTAAAAATAAATTATTATTATAATAAACTATGTTATTATTCATAATGTATATTTTAATTAAATAGTATGATTTATACACTCTTATTTACAAATAAATAATAAAATAATTTTTTTTATGTTGCAAAAATTTTAAAATGCATTTTCAATCTGCTATTATTTTTGATGAATATATATATTTTATTTAAATTGTAAAATTATTATATTTAGAGAATTATTATGATAAATTAAATATCATTTTTGAAATCAACATATTGAAATTAGGTTAGGGTGAATTTATGATAATTTCCTAAAATACATTTTTTTTGTGAATAGTAAAAATATAGTTTTACTTTTTCATTATGTTAATGCATCATAATTATTTCATAGTGATGTAATAAATAATTAAACACAATCCATGAATTAAGAAATTTTATTTTATTAATATCAAGTACTTTAATATATTTTAATCAATTTCTAAATATATAATTTATTTTCCAAATAATAAAATAGAAACTTTAATATTAAAAATGTTATTTTGTAAAAACATTACTTCTACATTCCAAAATAATAATGTAAAATCATATTAGAAACTTTTGGATTAAAATAACATAAAAGGTAACCCAAGTGTCCAATACCATGGGAAAATACCACGGTAAATCCCATTTTATTTCATTTACACTGCCTAGGTTTCCGTGGCCTATATTTTGAAATGAATAAAAAATCCTCCACTTTTGCTATAAATACACACCCATATCTCCATTTAATTTCATTCATATTTTATCCTACATGAATATATTATAGTTTTACCTTCTAAGGATTCCTCCCAAGGTTTCCCCAAGCCCATAAGGTCCCAATCATCATGTTTTAGGAGTTACTCTTTAAGGTAAGGGAAATATACTTATTTTCTCTTCGTTTGAAGAACCTTTTTTGTATATGTCTTTTTAAATTCAATATAAATCTCCCTTAATTCATTATTAATTAAATTAGTAAAAATACATTCTTCATAAATTGGATACCCCATTCCCATCTATTTTTAACCTTTTCTGAAACCATGATTTATACCTGTTATGTAGTTGATTTCACTTCTCAAAATTTCTCTCTTATCCTCACAAAATTCCATTTAATTTTATTTTTGAGAATACAAAATCCTATTTTTTAGGTAAATTAAAAAATATTTAAAAAATATTTTTTTTTCTGATACTTACATACATAAAACTTTAATTCCCTTTTTTTGGGTTATAAATGACATAGTGATAATGTTTTTAAATAACTTTTGAAGCGCCGTGATTTTGATATGAAACCCATTTTATTTTATTAAAAGTGGGTTATTTATTAAATTATTTATTATGATATTTTTTGATCACATTAAAATTAATACATATGAAGGGTTTTATCTAATATTAGTCTAATGCATTGGGTAAATAATTTAATATCTAGAGTTGACATGTTTTACAATACCTTGGTGAATAACATCGGTAATGTTTTTGACGTCTCAGTGAATAACCTTGGTGATATTATTATAAAGTTATCATTTTAATGGTGTATCCAAATTTACATGTTATTATTGAAGTTATTATTTTTATGATATGACTCTTACTCATTTCTTATCATTATGACTCATTTTATTAATGATATTTCTGATGATCAGAAGTAAACTGTTCTCCTTCCATTCCCTTACGGGACCATATTCTCACCATTTACTTTGATTTTTGTCCCCAGGTTATGAGAAATAGTAAATTTACATAGGTTAAACATTTTAATAATCCTTCAAATTGGATAAAAAAGGTGTTTTATGTTTTCTTTTTTAATATAACCTTTTTCCAAGAAACTAAACTTTAAAAGATCCTTTGTTTGTACCATGTAATTGAAAATTTTATGTAATAAAAGGTATGATTCCATACTTCACCCCATTGAGTGAAATTTTAGGTTGGGTTCATCTTAACATGTCCATATTCAATATAAGATAAACCCAATATCACAAGAATATATTCCACTTGAGTTAAATCATAATGGGTTTCTCTTACATAAGTTACACATCAACCAATACTGGAATAATTTTCCTAGTCATCCTTGCTTCATGAGATCAAACTATATGGAGTAATATTTATCACATAACCCAAAAGGTATGAATTTTCTGGTTAAGTGGCACTAAACTATGTGGGTTCTGGTTCCTTTATCTAGGATACTTAAGAATCTACATCGTGGGCTTGATTCCAACTATAAATGAAACATTTCATTCTTCGATAGTGCACAAATATAGAGTACACAAATATATGGATTTAAACCTTAGTTCCCTAAACCAAGCATCATTAACTAATAATAAAAATATTTGGAGAACCTCTCAAACATAAAAATAAAATCATAAAAATGGAACATCTGATACATAGATATTCAAATTAATGAGGGATCTTTATCACTTAATAATTTTCACATCAACATATGTGAATAACTGATTGTTAACATGATATATGTAAAGAGTTTGATACTAGGATTTGGGAAGGATTCATCAACATGGCTTAAATTCAAAATAGTGTCCTATAGTAAGAAATAATTCACCCCAAAAGTGTCTGGTTAGCCTAACCTCTCATCTTATTTACCAATTTTTGTTCTTATGAGTCATTGGAAAAATACCCCAACAACCACTTGACTTTATAAAGAAGGTCCATAGACTATCAAAGATTTGATAACAAGTGAATGTTTCCAATTCCATGAAAAAATATTGTTGGAAACTACTTAAAAAATCAGAGTAATTCCCTATATATAAATAACCACATACCACTTTAGGTATGAAATAAGGGGTAACTAGGACCTCAATTGTAGAATAATTGGAACCCATATATACCTAGTAAAAAAAACTTACTTACCCGCTTGGTCTCATAGGGTGAAAATCGATTTCCATAGAGTAATCTAAAATAGGACTTAGTTATAGAGTAATAAAAAATAAGTATACGAATCATCAAAATTACAAAAACACATTCACATAGTTCCCATGTGAAACTCATCAATAATCACATCTCATAAACAATTCAATAACAATGTATACATCTCAAGAGAAACACTAAAATTATAATAAAAAAAAACGTTTATGTCATGAAAAGAAATATAAATCAAAGAAATATCATTTTTAAATCAATTTCATTTGAAATAACCCATTAAAAACCTTTTGGAATTAAAAATATCATTAAATCAATTTATCAAACTCCTCATGTGCACAAACATTATTTTAGAATAAAAACATTTTAAATCCATAAATACCCTCAATTAATTTAATATAGAGCTATAAAACTCAAATAGAAAATATAAATACATCCTAAAAAACTCATTTTAATCATGTTATGTTATATAACACTAAAGGGAAACTCAATTAATAGTTGTACTACAAGGGGATAATCATTATGTAGAGACACCTACCTTAAATTTGTAAAAACCTTTCCTCCTTCAAGTACTAAACAACATGGATAAATGATGAAACCTTCCCATATTTCATAAAAATGTGAAATTACCTATGTAACAATGTCAATTTTTAACCCCTTCCTCCATATTTTACCTCATTGACTTAACCTATGGGATTATCTGTTATGGATATCACATTATCCAAGATCCTTAGTTTGTTTCATGAATTTATAGTGTATTATATCATGTAAAATGCTTGTTCTCTTTAAAATTTCTCCCACTCACTTCTTTACCATTAAATAAATCATATACCAAAATACATGAAAAGATCAATGTGTGACCTAAGTGCCCCCATATACCCATTAATAAAACTAGATATCTCCACAACTGATCCTAAAATTGAATATGAAAATAAAAATAAGTTCTTGTCTACTGATGCTAAGGGGAATAAGTATGTTATAAGCATTAGAAAACTTCGTAGGTAAACCCTATAGAGTCTAAGTATTTATAAACTGATAAGAACCCATATATTACAGTTTCAATATATCGGAAAAACATAAGTTTATAAGTTTTAAAGAAACAATACTTTAATATTTCTCAAAAACTAATCTTTAAAACTCAAAACATGTTTTAAAGAAACATTCTAAACCATTATTTTTCTTTTTAGATAACCGTTGAAAACAATCCTTTCAAATACCATTTATAACTATATTAGTAGGAACCAAAATTTAACCAAAAGTAAATAATCAAGTAGAAAGTATATAATAAAAAGTAAAAGATTATCAATCATAGGAAATTTCTAAATATCCTATTAGGGAACACTAGATGCACTCAGATTAGAACCATTGTCTAGCCTATCAGTACATTTTTCTGTGCATAAAAAACTAAATTATTTAAACTAGAATCACTGGTGTAATTCTCTTATATCCTCTTATACCAATGTAGATCAAATATTTATAATTGGGACTAGATAGTAACCTATTTTTATCCCACACTATGATTTCTAGGACCCCCATGATGATAGTAATGAAAATTTAGGTAAAATTTACATTAAACTTATCAACCAAGACTCAAAATATTCCCAAAAAATATTCCAATACCACCTCCATAAACCCACCCATGAGAAACCCATCTCTAAAAGTAATAATAACATCTCAATATAACTAGAGGAGAGATCTTCCATATAGGTGCACACTATTTATGAAAAAACCATTTCAAATTACCAACCAAGGCTTAACTATTTAAACTAGTTATAATATCTTAAGAAAATAATTTTTCTACCAAATATATTCAAAAATCCAAAGTACATTTTAAAATAATTTATTATTGTTTTGAATGGGCCTCTAAATCTTTCTTTTAGAAAAAAAAATTAGTTTTATTTTGAAAATAATTTATAGAAGAAAAATAATAATTCTGAAAGAAAATATTTAATTAAGGCATCCTATAAAATTCTATTTGTATATATACATATAAATATTTCTATAAAAAAACACAAACATATATAGAAATATCCACCCACCCACACCCATATATAAATATATATATATATATACATACACATTAATTGGATGCTCTAAGGATAAAACAAAGAGACATGATTCTAGTCACCCAAAAAATTTATATTCCCTCAAGTAAATCCACAAAAATATTAAGAACCAACTTATATAAAATATCAATGGCCCAACATAATTTAATTCACAAAAATTATTAGATAAATTCCTCATTATAATTTTATCAAATACACATTATACTTATGATTTTAATATAAAGGTGTGAACCTTGAAAATCATATAAAAACCCATTTTTAGTTAAACACTTAAATCATAAATATTCTAAAAAAATTTAAAAATTAAAAAACATGATAAATTACATTAAAATGAATTTTTAAAACTTTAATCATCTCATTATTTTCAATAAAATGAAAAAACATACCTCAAGTAGAGTTTGGATGTGAAGAAACTCCCAAATACGGAAGGAGAAGGGTGTAATTAAAAACCCACACACCCTAACACCAAAATAAAAAACTAATTTGAGTGAAACCACGTCTATGGGTTTTACCAAGAGGAAACCAAGATACAAGGATAATGAAAAAAGATAAAAATAAGAAGGAATGGGAAATATGACCTTACATTAGGAGAATCACCAAGAAACCAAAGTGGGAAAAGCTAAAATCCAAGTGAGAGAGAGAGTGATACATAAAATTGGGATCATTCAAGAGTTTTAGTCAAGTGGGGTTGAAGGAATACATTTGGTTTTTTTAATTAGAAAGTGTATAATAGATTTTTCATGTTTTAAGAAAATTGGTTGATTCACATAGTTTACTAAGTTATGATTCAACCATGAACCCCTAAATGTAATCACCTATAAAGAAATTCATATTGGATGCATCATTTGAGAAATTATGTGCCAAATTTTTGAAACACAATGGTTGTAAATGGTATGTCACTCTAGGATGTTATATGATTCCCACTAAAAATGTGCAAGACTAGTTACAAGAAACTCTCTTATAATGGTAAGCTAAATGGATTCCACTAATGTTTCATTTTTTATCAAAAAACATTGTATCACCATGCATAAAAAACCATTTAAATACAAAAATAAATAGAAACCCTCTAAATGTAAGTGTACCTTCATTTTTTACACTAGATCATGTGCAACCAACCATGTGCGAGATTAGGCTTATGTAATGGTCATTTATACAGGTTGTTTAATCATATGGTAACTATGAAATCGAATAAATTCTCTTAAAATCCAAACTCTTAATCTTGAATAATAATTTTTTTTCAACTAAAATTTAATGGAAATATGAAAACTAATAAAAAAATAAAACAATAAGGAAATAAAATGTTGGGTATTGATATTTTCTACACCATAAAACATTCTACCCTTAGAAATCCATTGAATTCTTGAAATAATCAGAAGAAAACTCAATATGGAGGGAAATTCAAACCATGTCATGATCTCTAGGTTCCACTAAATTCAAAAAAACCACCACATATAAACCTATACCCAAACCAAAAAAAATTTAATAAGACCAAAAAACTAGAGAATGAATTTTCAATCCCAAAAACATCCATAAACATCAAACCACACTCAAACCAATCCTACTCCCAATTATGATCAGGAAAATGAAACCCAAGGTGGGTGTCCCCAAATTTTAGGAACCGAAATTCTAGATCAATAATAAAAAATAATTATAAAATAGTTACCAAACCAAATCACAAATTCTCAATTGAAGACACTAAAATAAAAGTCTTCAATCAAACACAAACAAAATCTTCCCAAAAAACCATTTACTCTCCAAATGATCATATGAAATCAAACATCCCAAAAAGAAGTACCTAGTCATTGACTATAAAAACAATCACCAAATTCCTCCAAAATAGGAATTAAATGAGAGGAGTAATCATCTATGAGAAAATTCCATCAAAACCATATGATATCTAACCTTGCCTCAAAGAACAAGGTCAAACTAGGACCACATACCTAGGACACTACTCGCAGTGACCAAAGAAAAATCAAACCAACACCATATAGTGTGTAATATTTATTGATTTAATAACCATCCCAAAATCCAAAAAAATAAACTAGGGATTAACCTAAGTAATCATACTAAATAATAATATTCCCAAACCTAATCAACTAAAAAACCATAATATGAGGTCTTATAAACCAATGATACTAGAGTCGATTTCAGAAGGAAAACTATAAATAACATAGAAACATAATAACAAGTCAATAAAAAACTCAAACTTTAATCTTTATGAAATTAATATCTTATCATTAAAAGACCCCACAAAGTCAAATCACATCATTATTGAAGAAAACCATAATATAAGTCAAAATCAAAAGTTTTATTTTAAAATTCCATAATTTCCATTCTATAAATCATCCTAAAACTTTTAAACATTAGACACATTTCAATACATATTTGAAAACCTCTTCCAAAATTATATAACATCCCTTTAAATAAAACTTATCATCATAAAATTTTGTTATTAATTTTCAAAACCAAACATATTTTTATTATCTTTTTTATACCAACCTTATAATTACCAAAAACCAACCCAGAATCCAATTAATAACATTAAAAAACACCAAAACTCATTAATATGGACTATTGGTTGTGAATAACCTGAAATGATTATTTATAAGACCATGTACTAATCATAAAACTGTTAATGGATTCCATACAAAACAATACACTTAGGCTTTACATGGTTTTTAAGCCTTGTGATGTCACTGTGTGATACTAGTTAAATTATTATTCTCACCCCCCAAAACCTATAAATCTTTTTAATAATCCAAAAAACCATATATATGAACCATAATACACTATTAACTAATAAATCACTCATAATTAAAGACATAGAACACAACAACCCAAGTAAACTTGAGGATAAAGATGAATAATATCTAGCTAGATTCTTACCAATCTAACCTATCAGGTTCCAAAAGTCCAATATTCAATATAACAGACATACATAATAATATATGTGAATCTAAAAAATTTATCCTAACAAATGTACTGGGATTTAATAAGATTTTATAATGACTAACTCCGATTCACCCCTAAATTGAGCACTCAAACCTTCCTGTGACATAACTATATGGTGCCTTGATGATTTCCCCAGGAAAGAAAATATTGAAAAGGCATCAAATAAGAGTTGATGGAAAATCATTTTTATAACATATAATGATTAAAAAAAAGTTTAATTCAACTTAAATTGTGTAATGGTATATATATACATTTAATAACCATGAAAAAAATATAAGCTGGTACAGTGTAATAACTGATCAATAAAGGCATAACAACTCAGAAATATCAAAATCAAAAGCAATAAAATAGTAGTGGTTCCAAAAGAATATCTGAATATTGGTGGATTCTATGGATAATAAAATTACCAAATAAATAATAAACCAAAAATACCCCACAAGAACTCTTAGTGACATCCAAGTCACTATCCATACTTTTAGAAAACCAACATTCTCCTTGGGTGATCCAAAAACTAAACTTGATACTATAAAATTTCTCTGGTCTATCAATGCTGGGTGGAATAAGTATGGTGTGAGCATAAAACATATCAGTAGGTAATCACTATAGTGTCTATGAATTTAATTTCTAAAAAAACCATATATTCTAGTTTGAAAATATAGGTAAACCATATGTTATTTATCTTTTAAAGAAAAAAGCAACAATATTTCTCATAAATTAGTCTTAAAAATTCACAACATATTTTAATGAAAAATTTAAAAAATTTATTTTAATTTAACTATAACCGTATAAAATCCTCCATAAAAATTACCTATATAACAATATTATAAGGTTATAAAAATTAACTAAAAATAAATAATAAACTATATACATGAGTCCAAGAAAATTTACGATAATAAAATGAAAATATGTTGAAATCAAAAATAATAATAAAATAATATATCATTATATAAAGTGTAGAAATAAAATAAGTTTATTATTTTGGAAATAGTAAAATGTAGGTAATCATTGGAAACTCTTTTACCTCCCATTTGTAAACCCTAGACATTTTCATGTTGGAACTATTTGTCAGCCTATCGTTGCATTTCCATGTCTATAATCAAATGACTAATATAAACTAGCATAACTAATGGAACCCCCCTATGGCCTCTGATACCATATAAAATATATTTTATATAATTTTTACTAGAAATTAACTGCCTCTCAATCCTTTCTAAGATTCTCAGGATCCCCATGATGATAGTAATGGGAGGTGAGGTAGCCTTTAAGTAAAAAATAGTAATAAAGATTTTGTATAACTTAAACACATATTCTCCTCCCACATTCATAAATATAATAATACAAAACACCTCTCAATAATCATAATAATATCTCAATATAACCTAAGGAGAGGGATTTCAGGTAGGTGCATAGTTTCAATAAAAACTATTTCAATGTACCAACCATGATGTAACATTTGAAACTAGTAATAATTTCCTAATACAAGAACCTATTTTAAATCTATTCCAAAATATAAATAAAGATTTGAACTTTTTCTTAATGTGCCAAAATGGCCTCTAAATCATATTTCTAGAAAACACACATTTAAGACTATTTTAAAAATATTTTTGAAAACCAAGAAGTAATTTGAAAAGTCAAGCTTTATTAAAGGAATATTATGAATTACTATTTGTATATAAAGATATAAAAATATGTGTAAAATACACACACACACAAATATATATATATATATATATATATATATATATATCCACCCACTTTTAATTTAAATTTTAACTCATAAATATTTCAAAATAAATTTATAGGTTATAAAAGATGAGAAATTTCATTAAAATTTATTTTAAAAACATCATGTATCTCATGGTTTTCTTTTGTAATGGAAAATAAAGAAATACCTACATTAAATGGAGTGTGAATGTGAGGAAGCTTCCATGTAAAGATGGTGAAGGGTTTTAAGAATAATCAAAACATCCTAAAATAAAAATATATAACATATTACATCTAAACCTCACTCTAGGGTTTGTCCAAGATGATACCAATACAAGAGGAGAAAGGAAAATAAGAGATAATTGATAAGTAATGAAGAAAAAGATCTTACCTTGATAGAATCATAGATAAATTAATGAGGGAATGACTCAAGTCCATGGGGGAGGGAGATGTCCACTTGGACTCCTTATAGAGGGTTGGTTATATGGGTAAAAGAAACCTCATTTGTGTTTTTAATTTCACAAGAGAATAATATGGGTTTATGTTTTTAAGAAAAATAGGTGAGTCACACAGTTTGGGCACATATTTTACCCCATGTACCAATCATGAACCTCTACCTAGAGTCATGACTTCATGTATTGGGAAACCATGTGAAAACCTTTTGAAACATGTCTATTAAAAACTATAGGACACTCATATAGTTTCCACATGGTTTCTCTGAACTTTGTGCATGACGTGTGTTAGGAAACTCTCATGTAAATTTAATCCACATAAATTTCCCTAAATCCACGTGATTTTTTAGATACTGTGAACGACCCATGAAAAAAAAGTATACATATAAAAAAAATGAAAAACTTTTATATGTAAGAGTACCAACATGGTCTACACTAAACTTTGGAAGACCAACCATATGCCAGAGGGGTATTGTGTAAGTCTCTTCTATATGCTTTTTATAACTATGGCGAAACCATGTTAAGGACTTGAAATAATATAAATTTTCTAAACATTCAAAATTTCATATGAAAAAAATAAAAAATTCACCTAAAACTCAAAAAAATATAAAAACTTGTCGATAAAGAAAATAATAAACAGATAAATGGCCGAGGAGTTACATTTAGTGTATTTCCCAAATCTATTCCTTATGACTAAAATTTAGTAAACCATCATAATAATTTAATGTATAAATTTCATTCGAAATTAAAAACATTAGGCCAAAACATATATAAATCCAAAAACATAGCACTGGGGTTTCTAAAGGTCTGACCACTTGACTAACCTAATATTATATACTATCTAGGGTTGGTTCTCAAGAACACATCCTTTTTCCACCACCACATTCTTACAAGTATACCATCATTTTAGAAACTCTTATCATAATTATTCAAAATCCACATCCAAATAGGGTACCAAACATGACCCATTAATTTTATCTTATCATATAGATATAGGGTATTCAACCCCTACTACAACCATCATCATAGAGAATAATATTGCTAAAACCACATTAATAAATATATCACCTGATGGTTGGAATAACATCAAACACACACTCAAGTCTTAGAAAGATCAACCCATACATGACCAACCTACAACCATAGTAAGTACCAAGGAACTCCTTGAAAATTAATAATTCTAGTGAGGTAAGAACACTCATCACATGACTTGGATCCTTATTCAAATGTTATAAGGTAGTACAAAAGGGCTCTACCTAAGTAGAACCTGTGTTACCACCCACACTGATCACATCACCTACCTGAAGGAGATTAAGGCACAAGACTAAATGTCCCTTATATTTCATTCACTAAATCTATATCTTTTTATGGTTCATATATTATAGAATACATATTTATGGTCATTCACATAACCATAAAAAATAGAGTCATTAATATTAGCATTCAAGGGTCTATCATAACCCAAGACACTTCCATTTTAATCATAAGGGTTTAAGAGAAATAGTTCATTTTAAATTCAAGGTCAATTTCACACAAGAGTATAGACCACATATCACATGTTATGTAACATAATCAATAAACCCTTTGGACATATTTTGGGATTTTCTGACACAATAATAGTTACTCCCATCAAGATAAACTTGACCACAAAAAATGGACAAGATCAACCTACCATCACCTATCAATATAGGGCCTTAAATCTCTGAATAACAATTTAATAAATTATGAAAAATATTTAATTAAAATCATAGTTAATCCTATAATTAATTCCCTAGATATAATCACTGAACTATTTACTGGGTGATCTTCAATGACCTAATCATAGAGGGAAATGTGCTCACACCACCCTTGGAATTTAGTCAGACATATAACACTTAAAATATCAAAAAATACCATCTCAAATAATCCTTCAATATCACCAAAATTTATTGAAACCCATAACTAATTCAAGGAAATGATATACCTTATGTGAAAAGATACAATAATTATTATGTTCGTCCTCCTTCAAGCTACCTTATCTCTCTTGATAATATACTCCACCATAATGAGATGATTCCACCAAAACATAGTGGAATAATTACCAAATAACTTAATTTCTCTTTGTGAAGTTTTAGGGGAATCAAACAGAAGTATGAGAGGTTAGATAATTGAGAGAATCTAACATTAATTAATATATAAGTCTTAAAAATACCACCAAGAACCATGACATTCACAGAGATATGAGGAGAGAAAGAGGATGTTATCATATCTCAATTTTAACTTCTTGAAAATGATTTACCACAAAGGGGGTGTTAAATTTAAAATCCCAAATCACCATTCTACCCATGCTTTTTAAAAATCCTAAATGATTAACATTTTGGTGTGAGCTAAGGGGGTTATGGTGTACTTCTCCTTAACTATGATGCACTATATTATAATCCATTAGGTGTTTGTGTAACCTCTAACCCTATCCACCTATCACAGTGTAACCCCAAGATCTATGGAATAAACAACCACTAGGAGCAACATAGTGCTACTACATCCTAAGGAGCCCCACATCAGAACCCGCCCATTATAGCCCGAGCCTTTCCCCTAGAGAAATGATCATAGTGTACCACCTTTGGGTGAAGTATGATAAATCCCAACACCACCACCATATTAATATAAAAATTTAATGTGGTTTGGTTCCCTATTTTATGAAGTGAATCTCACCCTTCCTCTATGATTTGTTGTCACATATCGCCAAAATCTATTCTTATGTAAGGACCATTATTCCACAAATCCTTGATTGTGGAATAACACCTCATATATAATTAGCACCCATTATTTATTACATAGGCTATAACATGATATATCTTATAACCCAAATTATTAATCTCACATAGAGAGCTTGTGTAATGTTTCCAGTCCCTCACAGCAGAACACTATTATATCCTTTAAAAAATTAATCTCATTAAAAAACTTCCATACCACAAATCCTAGAGTTGTAACATTATTTGTTACTTATAATAGAAATATAGAGTAGAGTAACCCCAACCTTTGTTTTACACTCACATGATCACCCAAGACACCTATCAATTATCCAAACACATCTAAAAACACATTTAAGAGATGTTTAAAATCAGGGAATTCCAATTCTAATCCTAATTCTAAAAAAACCTACTTCAAGGCCAAAAATTTAAATTTCCCATGAATTAACTAACATATAATGATTAGGTTCATTATTATTCCCTTTTCCCATGTAGTTTCCATATAGAAATATGGAATTATTAATTTTCATATTTTCTATTCCAAATTATTTTTTGGGTTCAAAACTATTTTAAATACTTTTTTATATGCTACCATGATTATTGTTATATTATTATTATCACTCATTTTATATTTCATCTATAAGAAATAATTTTATCCCACTTTTATACACTTTTAAAAAGATATTTCATGTGAAAATAATTTTTTTATTCATTTTAATTTCATTTTATATTTTGATTCTCTTGTTATAAATTTTTTTTAAACATTATTTCCCGTGATTATATAATCAAAAATATGATATATTATTATTACATGGATATATTATCAATATTATGTTACCCATTAATTCTAATTATCAGCTCATCAAAAATGGTTTCTATACTGAAATGTTAAAATGAATAAAAATCCCTTACCCAAGTTCCAACACATATATGAGGCCTTTGAAAGAAAATATCATTAAAGGGATTGATCGATCACGACTAGTGTCATTCATTCCTATCATATATTCATTGTTATAATTTTCTTTAAAAAAACTTCCCATGCACTTAATTATATTATAAATATCCATTTAAACAAAATTTTAATGTGTTTTGATTGAGGGATTTTGTGTTCATGTAGTTTTAAATAGAAATTATAAGGAATTGAGGGGGTTACTTAGCCTCTATGGATTGATGTAGTAGGATTACTTGTATTATAAATTTTATAATAGGTCCTTAATAGAACAATATCATGGGATTCCCCTTTTATAGTTATATACTTAAATTTTATATTTAAAATCTATTCATATGAACCTTAAAAAAATTGATTTAGTGGTTAGCTTTATCATGTAATCTATGTTATAAAAACACTAAAATTACACATTTTTATTGAAAGGTATTAACCAAGATATTATTTCCATTCAATTTAATAGGAAACATTAATTATAATACTAGATACCCTTTCATTATATATAGTGTAAATATCTTATACCGCCATGTCTTGATTGAATGGAATTATGCTTAATATAATTTAAAATAAAATTAATTAGGTGATTTAATAGATTTAAACCCTCCTCAGATACCCATGGGTTAACCATGATCATTTTTCACTTATGAAAAATTTATATTTATTTTATCATGTATGAATTTCATGTTATGGAAAGATACTGGAAGTGTTATAATATGGTTTACCCAAGTTATATAGCCCTATAATGCATTGGGTAATGTTTCATCTTCCAAGATAATTTATAAATGTATGGATTATTTTACCATGATTGAAAAGGTAGCCTTGTCATAGGGACTATATATATACTATAGAATATATTGATTATGTTACTATGAAATTATAGGGAGACTTTTTATAGGGGTTGCCTCATGAAGAACCCTTTCTCTCGAATTTTTCATCCCTTGGGAAGGGTTTTATTATCTTTGTTCCCTTTACATCGATGGAACCTTCACCATATTTTGGGAATTAGATATCTTAATCTTCATAGGAAAGTGATGTAGGAATAGATCATCTTGATGTTGGAATATATCTAGAATGAATGGTGGTTAAGGACTATAATTTATCCACACAAAAGCTAGTCCCATGTGAGATTATTACTTTATATTTCAAGTACGTTTTATCCCATGTTCATTCCCCTCTTTTAGCTAGTTCCAATACTTTGATCCCATCATTTGAAATTTATTTTTACCATGAAAAAATGGAGGATTGATATCTGATGCATGTATTGTTAATATAAAATATTAACTATTTGATATATTACCATGATATGATATTGGTTGTGAAGTTCTGAAAGGATCGTCTTCTTCTCTTTATGTTCCAAAATCACCTCAATTATTGGGGCCTATCTTCACTAGTTTTGGTATCTATCCTCAATCAAAAATATTTTTTATTACCCTTTTTCCCCTTGATTATTTTGTTAAATCATGGGTGAGGGAATCTCACTCATGGGGAAGATGCAGATTCATAATTTATTGGTGATCCATAATGTACATTTTGGAAAATATTACAGAAAAACTTTTCTCTAGTTCAACTTAATGATGCTATTAATTTTGATTCACAATCCTTATATATTTAATGTAATCAAATATTCCATAGGTTCTTTTATATGTTTGGATAAAGATACTTAATTCATGAAGCATTCCATATTTTCTTGAATATATGGGGAGTTAAATTTCTCAAATTGTTTTCCACAAAAAATTCTACTTAGATATAGTGAATCGATCTCATACTAGCAGAATATTATATATCTATCATAGTTGGAATAATAAAATTAATTATACCTCCCTGGAAATTTATTCTTAACTATAATGAGATAATTGTTGGGTTTCAAAGTGTCTAACCCCATTGAGAATAAATAATTTAGATTAGTAGTATATTCCATATATCTATAGATTTATCCACTTTATTTGAGTCCTAGAAGAAATCTTGATCTGTCGGCATCCTCATTCAGGACATAAATAGGGGTGGACATCTATTCCACTGTTCTCGGTGCTCGGTCTTCTAGGTATTGACCCCATTGATCAAAGATCCTATAGGAAGATCACTAGAGATTAAATTTTAGGAGTAAGATATAATGTTTTGAGGTATTTTAAGTGGTATTGCTTCTGGGTTTTATCCTTGTAATATTGGGGATTTGGCAGTCCTAGGTTCCAAGGGAACACTATTCAGTGGTGTACTTACAACATTCGACTTTCTCTATTCAGAACTGAAGTTCCATGAGACACTAGACTGGTGTTGGTGGATCCTATTACAAGTGAAGTAATTTACTTAAGATTTAATGGTTTTGATATTTATTTCAATAATTTACTTTCTTATCATGGATGTGACTCCCCTTTAGAAGTAAAGTCATCCAGAAAGAGACCCACCTTATTGAATTACAAGTATTTATAAGAGATAATCCATCTGATTTATTTCTTTTCCATAGGTGTGGATATAGTGGATGATAGTTTCTATAATTTTATTTTCCCTCACTATTTGTTGTTTTGTATCACATTTAGTGGAATATCCACCCATTAGTAGGAGCCTACAAGAGGTGACCTATCCATGTATTTAGATTATCTTCCACTATCAACATTAATATCTCCCAAAATGTATGAAATTTTGGTTGATATAAAAAATAATGGTCTGATGTCCCTACAAAATGTGGAATAATGAATATATTTTCTAGTGCTATTACCCATGGTATGTAGACTAGTTCTATGATTAAAATATATCCCCATTCACGGATGTCTTCCCTATGAGCTATAAAGTTTAAAAGTTCTTCATTCCAATAAAAAATTTAGAATGATATCTTTTACGATATGAAATTATAGGGACATAAGATCTGAGAAAAAGTTATATTTTCTATTAAATAAATCTTGATCTTATCAGATGTTGATGATAACTAAAATTTATTTTAAAAAACCAATCAACTTATAGAGTTTTACTACAACATGTAATATTAGTGATTATATAAAAATAGTATTATGAATAAAAATATTTGAGATTTTTTAAAACAAAATCAAAACAGTGAAAAGTTTTATTCTTCTTCCCAATACATCACAATCAAGGTAAGATAGCCTACCTTATAGATATATGTATCTATTCATTATTAAATATAATACGAATGAAAGGCTGGATCTATGGGATTCACTTTCAACACTTTATCCTATAGATAAAACATGGTAGATATATGGATATTCCAATACCATTAAAGAATATTTATTTAAAAGTATAAGAAGTGTTTATTAGAGGAATACTATTTAAGATTTCAACAGCTTTAGAGTACATAACTGATTGATAGACCCAGAGTTATTAGGGAAATAATTTACCTTGTGAAATAATAATATTGGATGTCATTAAGTTTGGAATAGGATAGATAGATGTTTGATCTATTATCAAGGTATCTCATCCTTTTTATAAACTTTTTAGAAACAATTTTATAGAGTGATGTTTAATAATTTCCCATTTGTAATAATTTTTTTGTATAAGTTGGGAAGTAACAAGAGTTTCTTCTTCTTCAGGATTTATATATAATAAAATACCTTATTACATGTGATATGTACCTTATAAAATCTACTCAGGAAAGGATTTATATGGGTGGCCATTCATAATAAAATAAAATGGATCAAAAAAAATTTTCTAGAAGGAAAGGATGGAAGTCCAAAAATTCATGAAAACATAGAGTCTCTTTAAACTAAGATAGGAAATTTGGAAACCTACCTTCAAGAATTAAAGAATGGTTAAATGTTATTCCGAAATGGTGAAAAATAAATCCATTTTGGAAAATAACTTCTCATGTCAGAAAAACCTGTCATAAAAAGTTCATGATACTTGGGTTTGATGGAATAAAATAAGAATACGACATTATTTCATGTATATATAAAAGAGAATAATTTAGTAGGGAGCCAAAACCTATTTTTTGGAGATGATTATTATACCAGTAACATTATAATAGTATTAATCCAAGCTATTTCTAATTTTAGTAGCCTATTTTTAGGTTTGAGGCATGAATATGAAGAAGGGTACCCTATGGACTAAAAATAAAGTATTTTATTTAATCAATTCCTTATAATGGTTAATGAAAGTACCATTATTACATAAAATAAATTTTTAAAGAGAATGAATTTAAGGAAGCTATTTTTAAAATGCACTTGAGTAGTTACCCTAGTACTAATTGATTCCTAGGATATTTTTACATTGTGGATTGATATATTATCAAGGAATAAATAGTTGAATTAATGTGGGATTTCTTCAGAGGAGGCCATATTCTAAGAGAATATTTTGCATCCACCCTCATCATTATCCCCAAGTTACAATAACCAACTTATTACAATTAATGAAAACATATTTACATGTGCAATTTTACCAAAAAAAAGTTTTAGTATCCATTATCAATATAATATTATCTCTTCTAAGGCCTAATTTAATATCATATGAATAATGCGGGTTCCATAATGGAATAAGCATCTAGGTAGACATTGTAATGAAATAATAAATGATAATGGATATGAATAGGAAAATAGTCAAGACTAATATCATTATTAATGTGGACATGGAAAAATCGAATTATAAGATGGAGTGAAGCTTCATCCTTTTAATCTTGAAATGGAATGGATTCTCAGACTTGGATTGTGATATTTTTTCCTTTATTATTCATCCCAATGGTTTTCAATCTCCCAAAGTGGAAAGCGATTTGATTTATTTGAGTCATATTTTGGTCTTATAAAAGGTGATATCTTATCATCTACCCTATTTTTTTGTATCAAGACATGGTTAGTAAACATAAAAAACATGAGATTATGAAAGGGGAGGTTTTTAATTTGAGAGGCATAAAAGGATTTAATGGAGTTTCATTTTTATTTTATGTGGATAGCATGTTTTTATTCATTAATAAGAGGAATAAATTGGTACTCAAAATCAATAATATCATGGGATGGAATGCTAAATGTAGCAGATAAAGGATTACTATATCTAAGAGTGTGATGTACATCTCCAAAAAGTCAATAGTGATAAACTATAAGGTTATTGGATATTGGCTTAAAATCTATAGTAGAAACTTACCCATGGACTACTTTGGTTCTACCTTATGCTAAGAAAGTATTAAATACTACATTTTAATGCTCTAACGTGTATAATTATTTATTGAATAAATGATTGGAAGAATTGGTTCCTCTCATTTGGAGGAAGGTTAACCCTTGTAAATAGAATAATATCCTCAATACCATAAAATATCATATCCATTCCTAAAGTCCTAGAAATTTTTTATTTATTACCTTGAGATAGTATTTGTTGATTTCTTATAGGAATATAAAAAATATGAAATGCATCACCAGGATAAATGGTCATGGTTGGACAAATAGATTGGCGAGGTCCATATCAACATGAGGTTTGTTGAGGAAAATATACACAAAAAACTAGAAAAAATTTCATAGAATGTGATCAAAGGTAAAATACTCTAGGGTAGATTCAAACATATAAATTAGGGGAGTGGGTAAATCATGTATTTTGAGTAGAATAGTTAGGCATAAACAATATTATTTAGTATTTATGGTGACCTAAACATACATGGTGAGTACCCTGGGTGCATTATCGGTAAGGGTGAACTGAATTTATAAAAGGATACCAGGTTTGGGAAACTATTTTATTTTTAAAAATTTCTTATTCTAGATATATCATTTAGGATTTCTTGTAAATATATATAAATTTTCAATATTTTCTTGAATTACAAAAAAATGTTTCTTTTCTATAATATTCAATTATTTAAATATTGATTTTGATATGTTTTCAATTATATCATTTTTGGATTATTTATTATATAGAATGAAATTAAAATCATACACATAGAGAAATAGGGAGATGAGTTGGTGAGGTAGACATTGTGTAAATATATACATCCAATTATCGTTTTACATTTTTTAGGTTCATAACTATGTCATCCTTAAAGATCACTAGGTAAAAAATAATAGCATTAAAATGGCCTCAAAATTATAGTTTGTGAATATCCCAAAGAGGAATATTATCTTCACCTTTTCTTTAGAGGGGAGTGGGGTAAACTTTAGGAACATGTATAGGAGTTGATGTAAACTATATGTGATACAACATTCATGTATTTTGAACTTAGGTGCTTTCTTGGTGGAAACATAAGCCTAGATTAAGGTAATTAAAACATGATGCTAGTTTATTTTGGATACAAATAATGAACCTAATAACATTGGTAAAATTTATACCTTTCCTACCTCAATAGAGAAGTTTATCCCATAATTTTTGAGATTGGTTCCTTGATAAATGTAATGGAATAATCACCATACATTAGTAAGCAGGTTGAAAGAAATATCTAATGTTCATAGATATATAGAATAGGGTCCAAGAGATGTTGGTTCTAAGAGAATTCCCCCTGTATGTGTTTGAGGATAAATACTAATAGTTAATATTCTAAGGGCATAATCATAGGTTGAATAATTATTCATGACATTAGGGGATCCATGGTATTTGATCATAGTGATTTTTATGGGTAAGGTAACAAGAATGTAACATAAGATATAGGTATACCTAGTGGTATATATATATATAAGATATAAAATTCATCACACTACTGTTGAAATGGATTTATCATTAGTTCACAATTCATTAATATTGAATTCATTGAATCACTAGTACATCATTGATTATATTATAGACTGTAGGGAATTAAAAAATCAACATGTTGAGATAATGTATTCCTGGTGAAAGGTCAACAAGGTTGCTAATCCAGTTTTAGGTAAAATGAGATAGGATGAAAACCTTATCATCGATTTTGAAATAGGTTCCTTATCTATAGATATAGAATTGTTATGTGTCAAAATACACTAGTCATTAACCAATTTAAACACCAATAATTTTTTATATTAGATCATATGTCTCATATTTTATTAAATTCATATCATTGAGTGTGTAAGACCATTAGATACTAGGACATTCTTAGGTATCGTTGTAATTGGAGGTCATTTACTATTTGTTTATGATGTTATAGTGGACAATCATTTATTATGTATAATAATTTCCATATATATATATATAATTTCATTTATATTTTATTGTTATAATTCCATTATCTTTGGATATATCTTCCTTGATATGCTACCATTCTTATTATCACACATACTAAGTATCTATTCTCACCATTTTCTTAGGCTTTCCCACGTCTCTTATAAATTTTGAATATTATGGATTATATATGGACTAAAAATTTAGGTCTATATCAAAGATATGTTTTATATAATATTTGATTTATTATTTTTCATATATTATATATTAGTTCACAATGAAACTAAAATTAAGGATTATAAGAAGTAATCATATGTAAAAAATTTATATTTATGTAACGAATATTTTATATAATTATAGAAGAAATTTTGGGAGTTTGTTTTTGTGAAACTTCATCTGGTATTAGAGTAGTGTTTTTTTTTTTTAATTAATAAGTTATATTTGGGAATTAGAAAAATATTTTTGAGAACTAGGTTGTTGTTCTTGAGATGTAGGAAGCAAACCCAAGGGAATTAAAAACTCTTATTTTGAGAGAACTAGTCGATATATAAATAGTTTAATCATATAAGATTAATATTTAAACTCTATTTATGATGAATCATATTATGAATTAATCATATATATTTTTATTATTGTGATTATGGTTAATAAAAAATGATGAAAACCTTAGTAAGTGGTTATATAAAGAATTCTTCTTGTTATTTTATTTTACATGTTACATGTTATAATTTTTTTATTTTATATATTCAAAAAAAATAAAGAGTTTCTTTGATATGAATGGATTAAAACATCACATTACCCTCTCATATATTCAATATGAACTTATTGAAATTATTATTACATTTTCTAGTTCAAATGATATAAACATTTTTTTTAATGTTAGAATTACCTGTAAATTTTTTTTACATATATTACAATTTGTTAATTAATAAAATTTTAATAGAACATGGATAATTTATAATAACTTTTTAGCTCAATATTTACATCTTTATGGGATAAGAAAATATCTTTAAATATTTCCCCAATTGTAAACAATGTATCACACCCAATATAAAGGAATATAGATTAACCACTACCAACATAAATATGGAAGATCTTACTAATTTTCATTTCATTAAGTATGAATAAAATTATTCTTGATTATTAAAGAATGATTAAAATTTATGGGATGTTATTTCATCAATGTGAATATAATGACCCTTATATATATTTTATATATTTTTATCATTTTTATTTTCCTTTATAATTTATGTGTCTCGTGATTAAATTTATTTTAGTTTTTTATTGAAAATAAATTTATTATATACGAGTTCCATAGATAAATTAATGGATTTAAAAATATAAACATAATTTCATTACTTTATCTAAATAAATTAAAAAATTAATGATATACACCCACCATTATTTTTTAATAAAAAAAATCAATAAAAGTAAATGGATCCAGGACTTTAATAATCATATTCTTTACAATGATTACTAAATAAAAAATTAAAATTATTATACTTGGAATATAAATTTCTTATATTCAATAGATTTTAAAATAAGAACTATTTTTTATTGTATAATTTTATAAATTGAACTCAGATATTATACATAAAATTGCCTAAAAAATTCAAATAAATACCTCATAAATTAAAAACCTTCAAAAATATTATTATTATAAAAAAACATGGTACAAATATAGGCTAATGTAATAAATTAATATAGATGATATGCGATACCCCAAATTGTAACACTGGTCCTGAGTCGATTCCCCACATGACCATATGTGTGCCTCCATGTACACAATAGGTTACTAACTAGTGGTGAGGGACTACAGATTAGCATGGGCGCGACTATAACTTCAATGCCAAGTAAACATCAAATCATAATAGCATAAGTGATGGAAATCATAAAAAAAATAATGAATAAAAAATATATCATATTATAATCATATAAAAATAAAACATCCCTTGTAGTAATAACATGAAATTTCAGATAAAATAACCAAAACAAAAAAAAAAGATCTAGAGTGAGAGGTAAATCCACTAAATAGTAGCATCAATAGACATCCCAAAATCCATCCTAAATTTTCTTCATCCTATATATAACCCACTCAAACATCGAACATAGGATGTTTTCCCTTCATTAGATCCCTATTCATGAAATCTATAAGCACACCTAAATGAATGAGTAAGTTGTGAGTAAAAGACTAATTTAAACACTACCAATAACCCTTAACATAAGTGCATAATATATATGCATGTTCATTACATGATATTAAATAGAACATATAAGCAACATCATATCACACAAACAAAAATATACATGATGTATTCTTATAGACTAGATATTCCTACTTTGACACCATTCTAAAATGTACATTAATGGAATATGATTGAAACATACCCCAACTCAAAAAGATAGTTTATTAAAATGTTTAGAACATAATTGTAGAAGTGTTATCCCATTTACGTGCTAATAAATATCTCACACATCCCTATTAGGGTTCCATTCCATATGGTAAAACCTGAATCAACTACAAAATACGTAGAGAACAACACATGAAGAACATATATAAAGAATGACAGGTCAAACATCTTGTCATAAAACAAAGAGTCATAACCATGAGAAAACATATATGATGAAACAACATACATAGGTTCTCTGAAGTATACACATGCATTCCAAACAAACATGCCAAGAACTCGTATAAAGCAATTGCTAAACTCAAGTGATTCTAATCAGTAAAGCAATGAAGATTTAGAAGTAAGGGTTAATTTATGAGTCCAAAAATAGCACCAAATCCTGGAACAATTCCCAAATAGACACGTTTTATATGAATAGGATTGTTATTGGGAATATACCACAAACTAAACTGATTTTAAGGACAAACATACCCATGGAGATCCACTACCAATAATGATCTTTCTCCAAAGGTAGTTCATATTCTAATTACCTAAATATTGGTGTTGATTCTATCAATGAACAATTAATCCATTATCAGATCATTCAAAAAACCTTATATTTGATCATGAAATTAATAATATAATCCATTTTGATCAAGGAGATGATAAATAAAGTGATCTATATCAAGAATAAACTCAATAAATCAAGAACATGGGATCAAATATTTGTTCGAGCATCGAATGGGGGATTTTTATGGAGAAAAGTGCACTCTAAAATCATTAAGGTAGGTTCTTAGGGTGTTGAGAGTCAAATGATGCCTAAGAGAATAATTAATGGTTAGAAGGGGCATGTTTTAAAAAAAAAATTTAGAATTAGTCTCCCTGGTGACCACTAGTTGGAATTACAACTTCCAAGGAGCACTTCCAACTAGTAGATGGCTTCTAGATCGAATTATTTCTACCTAGAAGGCATATTAGTGAGCTGATGGATTCCCATCATAACAATATTAGCTGAGTACTATCCCCTCATCAACCTATATCCCTCCTCTAAAAATATAAAAACAAAATGAAAAGCACATAAATTTTAAAATAGGTTTACCTAAAGGTAGAGTTGTTACAATTTCCCCCCTATTATGAATTATTTTCCTTTAGAAGTATCGCCAAAGGTTTTATTGAACAACTCAAGAAATTTCACCCAAATGTAAGAATCTCTCTCCCATGTCTCCATTAGAATTCATTTTTGCTACCATATAACAGAAAAAAGATGAATTTTATTTCCTATAAGATGATTTTAACTTTAGTACACTATCTGAACATGTCATTCCAAAAAAATATTCGTAGTACTCAAGTTCAACATCCTTTTATTCACACACATGCATAGGATTGGGATAGTACTTCTGAATCTATAACACATATAACACATTGTCTATACCTTGGTACTATGGAAGAAGGTCCAAATGGTAGGCCACCTTCTTAATGAATTGTTCGAACTAAAATTACTCAACATACCCTCAAAATAACATTCCTTTCCCCCATAAATGTCTTTTCTTCAATTTAGTGGACACCCATAATAAAACATTATTATCCACAACACTCTCTAATGGTCATCTCCTTCAATAAGTATAAGACTTATTCATATTTTATGATGCAAAAAACCATTTATGAATCAAATTCACCCCTCTAAATTGTCCCATACCATACTTGGTGCCATGAATGAAGATTATCCTACCTCATGAAAACATAATAGTGAATTATATGTCCATCCATTCAGATCATCAAATGGGGCCATTTGAACATAGGACTAAATTATATCATTTTAAAAAAAATACAATAAATTCAAATGGTCACCCCAATATACTCTAAATTAAAGAATAAATTCTCAAGTAATATCCTATAATGTTGGGATAATTCACTCTGTTTACCCATTGGTCTGAGGATGAAAGTTCATACTTAGCTTCAACAGAGTACCCATTACCCTATGTAAGACTTCAAAAAAAAGTGATCTAAACTTGGAATCTATATTAAATAGCATGATCGAAGGCACTTTGTCAAGCCTCATGATCCCATGAATATAGATCATTCCTAACGTATCCATTGAATCAATCTATTAGAATGGTATAAAGTTATAATCCTTCATTAACTAATTCAATACCACCCAAATGGAAGCTTGACCTCATGGGGTCGTGTGAAAACAATTCATGAAGTCCGTTGTTAACTCATAACACTTCCACAATGGAACATGGAGTGGTTATAGTAACCCTTCTTGTATTTTATTATAGTCCTTGATCATTTTACAAGTCAAAAAATTAGATAGAAAGCCTACAATGTCTCTTTTCATAGAGGGATACTTGAATTGTTTTTTGAAATCCTGATACATCTTGGTTGACCCAGGTGCACTACCCACTATAAATATGGAGAATATCTCATCATATCCTAGAACATGAAATATAGAACCATCACCCTTCCATGAACTTGAAGGTCTCCTTGTCTATCCAAAGCCCAACCTGAAACAAAACCCCTAGTTTCCAACCTCTCACACATCACCCCACACATTGGATAAACCTCCTAATTGTGCTCCAATAATTCAAAAAATGAAGATATGATCACTGAGGGTACACAAAACACAACCCAAAAATCCTTAAAAATGAAATATTTATAGTTTTTCAACAAATCCACTAGCTTTCACTCTACTTCTGATAGTCATTCTTTCACTTCATACATATTCCTGCTCAACAATTATATAAATAAATTTCCTTTCCGCATAGCATACTCTATCTCAAATTCAAAAATATACAAATACTATACCAAATACCTCTAATTAATATTCAATTCATGATGGGAAAATATATATCACATACACTTGTAGTCTGTATATATGAATAATATCTCATCAAATAGGTAGTGTCAACTAAATTTCAGTGGATGAACCAGAACCACCAACATTAATTCATGGATTGGGTAGTTACTCTCATAAGGGAATATATTAAGAGACTCTTATGTAAATATATTATCAAAATTCATAAAAATATCTGCTAATAAAATTCTAGATGTGTCACGATACATTTCATACCCACCTCCCAGATTTGGAAGAATCAGGACCAAATCCAACATCAATGACTTCTTCAGCTGTAAGAATGATTATTTACACTGATATATCTATTAAGTATTTACTCTCTTCTTTATAAGCATGGTTATGGACACTTTCAGGCGATAAACATCTTGAATGAACCTTTAGTAGTACCCATCCTACACGAGTAAACTCTGTATTTTATCACATTCCTCAAACATGTTGTAGAAATGACTACATAAATGTTCTTTGGATCAACTGATATTCCCACTTAGGAAACCATGTGGTCAATAAAGTTGAACTGATCTATAAAAATGTGAAAATTTGAGTAAATGGTTTAAATATGATTTTGTCAAATCATAATGAAGAAGATAACCAACTATCTAGCATGTGTTTTTTTGGATTTGGTGACCTCGAACCAACTTATGTGTAGTTTATGAAAACATGTATTCATAGTTTTGCATATTAATATACTAATTATTACAATTTTAATTTTATTTAACATAATATAGTGTGTGATAAATTCCTTTTAGTAGCTATTGTGCTAAAAGTTCAAAATATTTCATTGTTATGAGGAGAACCCAGAAGTTATATGATACTATTCTAAAATATATGTTATATAGTCATGCGATATCATTTCAGGGTCATAAATGATACATTAAATCATGGGTGGAGACTAATAGGACTTTGAGGAACCTTCTCATTATATAATCCATTACTAATATCTAGTTTAAGATATTATGAGAATTACACCCTCAAGTAGGAAATCCACATTTATAAGTGTCATTGGATGTTCCTCTATGTGGATGTGTGTATTGGTCCATAAACATTAATATTAATATTAATGAGTTTTATGAGTACTGTACTTTAATGTATTAATGAAAACCATCATGAAAAATGTTTATATCAATGTAGGATATACTGGGTGTGTCACAAGTAATATTGCTTTAATAAATAATGCGAGAAAGTATTTATCCCTTATGTTCTTTATTGTAAGTTGATATCTCAGGAAATTTGGTGGAAATGATATATCCTAAATAAATACATGGACATGATACTCTATAAGAAATTTCAATTACCAGGAATTGAAATAAAGAGACATCAAGTACAAAGGATGATGGCACCGGTATACAACTTTCTTGATTAGAGATATCATGATAAAGGGATTATATTATACAGTAAACATCCAAATGAGGTATTATGTAATTTTGGAATTAAATTCTTTTTCTATGGGTGCCTTAACGTCTTTATAGAAGCTAACATTAAAATTTAGGCTACTTCAACAATGTAAATTAAGAAGAGGCCTATTGGTTCACACACTATGTGTATCTAAAATCTCTGTTAAATAATATATAATCAATTATTATTTAACAAGTTGAATAAATATTATTCCCACACGTGATTTAGTAACTAATATTGTTTTTTACCCTATTTATTCCATCACCCATTATTTTATAGAATATAATGTGATTGGAATATTTAATAAATATTCATTTTCTATTGAATTAATATAATTTTTATTAATTTATTGGTTAATAATGAAGTGAAATGTATTTAATAAATAAATAATCATTATTCAAGGCCTGATAAATATTATGGGGGAGGGTATACTGAGTTTAATTTTCCGATGAGAAATAATATATATTGAATATTATTTCAATAAATAATATTTAATTTTAATTCACAAGTTAATATAATTTCAATAAATAATAATATTATTATTATTATAGACACGAGGTTTCGCAAGGGACTAAATAAATAGTAAGGGGAACATGGGAAATTAATTTTCTCTGACCCTATAAATATATAAACCTAATTATATTATTTTCATATACAACCAATTTATTTTTTTGTTGTTCACAACAAATTTGGAGAATCCTATCAAGGCTTAGAGAGCTCCCTTCACCAATAATTCTCCCCAGAATTGAGAGCAATCTTCCTCCACATCTCACTCTCAATACTAGAGAGATCAAGAAGAATGCATTGGAATCAATTCTCATGGGAATCAAAGGAGGACAACACAAGCGATATGATATACTATACTAGCATCTATAGATTTTTACAATGATGTTAAAATATTTATAGAACATGTGTAGATCACCACTAGAGGAAATATTCTCTTGCTTCCTGAAACGAAACAACAATACAACCCAAATATGTTGTTAGACTCATAAACAAGGAAATAATTCCAAAAAATAAATTATTAAATTTATTTAAATAATTATAAGTAATATTTGATGATCCTCTCTCTAGTTATGGTTTTTTATCCATTGTCTGTTTTATTTAATTCAATTATCTTAATCAGGCCATTTGCATTGTATAAATCTCTAATTGATCATCAATCATTAAAAAAAAAAGTTGGGAACAATCCATCACATTCTTTCACTTCCCTCAGAACCTATAAGTAGTATTACTGCGTTTAAATTATCATTTATAATGATTTAAAGATATTTAATTTATTTTCACATTTTCCATTTAGTTTTCAATTCAAGTTTAATCATTCATTTAATCTAAATTGGGAGATCTGATTCTTCCTCTTTTATTACCATATATCAAACAAAAATGACTAATTTTATAAATGAAATAAAATATAATCACTAATTTTGAGGTTCCATGGATTTTGGCTAGATAACATAAGAGTACACGCCATGTAACTGGAGTTACACTTCATGTACTTGTGTTCAATTCATCAAGAATTAATTCAATCTTTGTGCATTGATTACACATAGTGCATTTAATATCTCACACCATGTCATGAGTGGGCCAACATGGAACATGGTCAGCAAGAGTACTTATTGTTCATACGACATAAAAGGAGTGTAGTCCTTTAAGTTGTATATGGACCATATATTTCCATAGACAACCTACTTGACCGGTGACTATGTAATTCAAAGACCACACACTTTGTATCCCATTGTACACACCATGTAATCTAATTTTTCCAAAGCCTTATTTACACACTAATTCCCAAGGAATGTACCTCAGATAGATGGTGAGAGACTTGCATGCCATGTATCTCGCCTATACTTGATGTGTACATTCACCAAATTACACAGAATTAAAATTAATTTATGATTCTGAGTGAGCCTAATCAACATGTGCTTGAATGTGGTCATTAAGTTGATAGGACACACCATGTGATGGGTTATTAAATATATATGCACACACACACACACACAAACATATATATATATATATATGTGTGTGTGTGTGTGTGTGTGTGTGAGTGTGTGTGTGTGTGTGTTTTAAATTAATTTATGAGTAATTTTCAGATTTTCATATCATGTATGAGGCATATTAAAATTTTTAATCTATGTACATTTAAGCATGACACATGACATAAAAATATTGTAATTCATGTAATAATTAAGTTGATAAGGCACGTTATAAATGTACATGATAAGTCATGTATGCCATATATCACAAGAGTAAATAGTATACAAGTACAATACATGTTAGGTAGATTCATATGGGTATTCACCATGTTCCTTCCAAGGTACATTTATTTGCATACTTAATTTTAAATAATTTTATTTTTAAAAAAATTATGATGGATGAAAATCTCAAGGAAATTCAAATGAGAATTAAGATAAAATTATTAATTAATTAAAAAATATAATTAATTGATTCAATTGAGATTTATCTTAAATAAGAATGATTAAGAATTCAATTCTAGTTTTATAAAATGCATAATTAGTTTCATTCATGTGGATGATCATGAGAAAATACCAAAACATCTCATGTGATTGGTTTCATTTAATTTATTATTAAATTAAATTGTTCGTATGGATGCCTTCTATCCTCGTATGATGTAAGGTTCTGCATTCCCATGGTCAATTTTATATAAACCCCATGTTTCTCTCACTAGGGTGTATGTAAAAGAATTTGTAATGGATATATATCCGAAGCTGGTGGAAGCGGTTCAAGTTGGAAGCTGAGGTAAAACCAACACAAGAGAGATACATTGATTGACATGTGTAAATCTATAACACAAACCTTAATTGGTTCTGGGTGTTTTTCTCCTAGGTCAATAGTCAGTTTATAATCCTGTAGATAAACTAACCATTCATAAAATCTCATGATCATACAAATTAATTATTTTATTTGCATTAAGTCCAATGGTTATTTCATTATGGTTGTTTTTCCTGATCACATAAATTAATGAAATTAACAAGTATGCAAGATAGATCTAAAATAAATTGGATTATATATAAATATTATGTAAGACATTTTAATCACATAAGTATATCCACATAATATTAAAAATCACGTGATAAAGATAATAATTGGAATTTGTTTCATAAAAAAGATAAAATCACTGAATAATAAATATTAAGTTTGTGTAGTCTTCCATTAATTAAATAAAAATCGAACCATAGTACAAAGTGCATGAAAAGAAAAATTTGGGGTACTTTCAATTGTTGTGATATTTTAACATGACATTTTGGGTTAAATTAACTTAGTTCACATTAATGTTTAACTAAAAAAGTAAGACTTGGTGTAACTGAGAGTCAAGAGTTGAGGAAATCCTTTTTAAGGATTTTAGGACATGGGAGTCTACTCAATAGATCATGGAACTACATGTCAATATAATTGGAACATGGAATGCATAACTAAAACAAAAAATGTAGCTTGAACAACCAATTTTGGGGTAATGAGAATGAGAATATGGATCCTTTATACAAGGATTTACAAGAGACAAGATATTTGAAGCCAATGGTGAGGGAAATTTGGATTTGATAAAATAATGGGAGATTAATAAAAATAATCTTTATTTATTTGAATAAATTTTATTAGTTAAAGTACTAAAATACTACTTATTTTATTTGTATAAACAATAATAAAATGTCATCAAACATATTATTGTAATCCATACTTGATAAGGATAATTTTATCAATAGCTGAAATTTACAAGGGTGGCAAAGGAACTTACAAGTTATCCTTCTCCATGAAAAGAAATTGTATGTAATGGATAGACCTATTGATAATGTTTCTAAAAATGAGGTGAGTGATGGAGAGTTGTGTTACAAATGGGTCCTGGTGACAACACAAACACCTTACCTTAACATGGTTGTTAGGTCCCAGACTACCAGGTACCACCAGTTTCCCCACAGACATGTAGTCCCCACCGTGGGGCCCACCCATGTATCCGAATGGGTCATCTGACTACTGACCATACCCATAGTCCATCCAACACAAATCCTTTCTAGTGTGCTTTGTCCTCACTCACACACACCCTTGAAAACATCCCAGAAGGTAACCCATATTGATCACTACTCCAGGCCTAGCACGCTTAACTGTGGAGTTCAAAACAGGTAGGCTTCTAAAAAGGAAGGTGCACCTTGTTGAAATGAGTGTTATCATTTAGTCATTTAACACTTTATCATTTGGGGGTGTTACATTCACCCACCCCCCCTTATATTACAATGTCCTCATTGTGGGACCTACATCTCAAACCAGGCAGTGCACCACACTTAAGGTTGGGTACAACCTCTGATACCAAATGTAACAACCGAGTCCTGGTAACAACACATACACCCCACTTTAACATGGTCGTCAGGTCCTAGCCTTTCAGGTACCACCAGTTTCCCCACAGAAATGTGGTCCCCACCCTGGGGCCGACCCACATGCCCGAATGGGTCATCTGACTAATGACTGTCCCCACAAGCCAACACATGTCTTTTCCAGTGTGTTTTTTCCTCACTCACACACACCCTGAGAAATATCCCCGAAGGTCACCCATCTGAATCACTACCCCAGGACAAACATGCTTAACTATGGAGTTCTAACCAGGTAGACTCCCTAAAAAAATGTGCACTTTGTTGACATGAATCATATCATTTAGTCATTTAACAATTTATCTTTTGGGGGTGTTATAAGTTGTCTTTATATGATAAAAATTTGGATGTTGCTACAGATGTTCAATGTTTCATGCTATCACCAATGACCAATGAGAATTTGAAGAAACATGATAAAATTATTACATATAACATGATGTATCACCTTTTAGATCTCTATAAAGAGAAAGAGACACATGAGAGATAAAATATCTACAAAGCATTATTTACAATTAAGCCCGAAGTTTCTACACCAGATGGTTCTCATGTAGTCAAGATTATTGGCTATATTGAATGCTTAGAACTCTTAGGTATTAAATTCCTAGATGAGTTTCAAACATATCTTATACTTTCATCAATTCCTAAGACATTCTCCAGTTTATTGTTAATTAAAATCATGTTAAATAATGAGAATAGACTTTTGGAACTTCATCATTTAATTCACCAAGTGGGTAAGGACCTGGGGCATGATAAACCTATAGTGTGTTTTGCATATGGAAAGCCATGCCACTAGAATAAGAACATCACCTAGAAGCAAGGGGAACCAAAATTTTCATTCATTATCGATCTTAATATTTCTATATTTACACTTTGGGTAATAAATATAAATTATATATCTCAAATATGTATCAAAATACATGAACCAAGTATATTTTTAAAGATATTTATAGGAGAGGTTGATTTGAAATCTTTTAATGGTGTGAGGCTGGCTACTCTGGTAATTGGTTATTACCTCCTTCATTGGAAACAAGAATTATTTTGTTTTTAAATTTATTTATTATGTACATATGGTTACAAAAAACATAATTTCTATATCATTATTATATTCTTGTATGTTTATTTTAATTTTTGGAAATAAAATTTGTTTCCTATATTAATAAAACATATATTGTGATAAGAAACTTTTAAATAATTTTCTTTATATATTAAATTAGGGAAACCAAGTATTTTCAAAAGATATTGAATTATGACCACACAACTCCTATAAAACTCATCTACGACATCATTGGCTTGGTCATGAAAATGATAAGCATTTAATAAGGATATTTCAAGATAATTATTTAGACTACTATGATCTAAAACCACTTAAACGATGTAATTCTTTCCTATAAGTGAAAATTAACAGACTACCATTTGGTGTACAAGGAGAAAGGGCCACACAACTTATAGGATTGGTACACACTGATGTGTGTGGACCACTTACCATAGAAGATATAGGTTGTTATTCTAAATTCCTAAATTTTACTAATGACTTGACTTGATATGGTTATATATACATGATTAGGTATATATTTGAGTCCTTTTATAAATTAAAGTAATTACACAATGAAGTAAAGAATGAACTTGGAAAGAAGAAAAATAAAATTCAATCAGATCATGTTAGTGAATATCTTAACTAAGAGCTTATCAACATTATATGGGATTTTGGGATTATATCTCAGCTCACTCTATGTTACCATCCAATGTGGAATAGTGTTAGTGGATGTAGGAACCATATATTTTTTTGATATGGTAAGGTCGATGTTGAGTCATGCAGATCTTACATTATCCTTTTGGGGATATGAATTACAAACTGACTCATACACAATAAACCTTATACAAACTAAAGAGAAAAATGGATTTCCCTTCAATTTTTGGAGTGTAAAGAAACCCTTTTTGTTGTATAAAATTTTATGGGGTTTCGAGACATTTGTTAATGCCTTCTTAAGAAACAAACTAGTACCCTTGGGGAGAGGTGTTTCATTGTAGGGTATCCTTAAGAAGCAAAGGGATACTACTAATAAAACCCATCTGAAAATAATGTGTCCATCACCAAAAAATATGTCTCTATTTAGAGGGATCACATGCTCAAAGTGGATAGTGATAGAAAGACAAACATCCATGAAGTTGAATCTCAAGATAAAAAAGAGTTGGTAGAGGAACTGATTCCATAGGTCCCCATGGAAGAAGTAATTCATGAAAAAAATTACTACATTAGAGCACAAGAGAGTTAAGAGAACAAGAGAGATATGGTTTTCTAGTCACTAAAGACGGTGATTAATTATTGGTTAAAAATGATGAACCTATATTATTAAAAGAGGAGGTAGAGTGATAAGAAATTGAAAGATGGAAAGAAGCCATGAAATATGAAATCTATTCAATGTAATGAAACCATGTTTAGGTTTTCATAGGTGTGTTAGTTGATGTAAATAACATTGGGTGAAAAAGGTTATTCTAAAAAAAATTGGAAACATAAGGTGAAGAAAATACCTATAAGGAAAGGCCAGTGGTTAAAGGTTTCAAATGAAATTAAGGAATTTACTAAGATGTTTTTTTTATTCAAAAAATTTCCATATTTAAATGCAACAAAATTATAGTTACTATATCAGCTTACCATGAGTATAAAATTTGGTAAGTGTATTTTGAAACTAAATTCCCTAATGGTAACCTTTAGGAATTTGTATATATGAAACAACTAGAATGGTTTTTGACTCTTGGTGATGCAAAAAATACTTAAAAATTGCAGATATACATTTATAGATCGAAGAAAGAATCTAGGTCCTGAAAAATTGGTTTCAATGAATCTATAAAAGAACATGGGTTATTTAAGAATGAATGTTGTTATAATGTTTACAAGAGGTTTTTTATAAATACAGTTATTATCAAAGTAGTATATGTTGATGACATTTTACTTATTGGAAACAAAAAACCAATCTTATAGTCTATTAAGGACTGGTTAAACAAATGTTTATCCATGAAGGACTTATGTGAAGTATACTATATTCTAGGAATCAAGATCATTCCTCATATATCTAAGAGGAATCCTAGATTATGTCAAAGTACATATGATGACTGGATACTAAAATAATTTAGTATTCAATAATCCAAGAGTGGATTGGTTCCTATGTCACATGGTTATATCTCTCTAAGAAAATGTGTCATTAGATACAATAATAGAAAGATATAATTATTAAAATCCCATAAGATTTAGTTATATAACCAATCATCCATTCCATGTTATGTACTAGACTTGATTTTGGCTATGCATTGAACACGGTAGGAAGATATCAAGAAGATCTAGGAGAAAAACATTGGTTTTCTATTAAGGTTATCCTTATGTATCTGATAATAACTAAGGATATGTTCCTGGTTGATAGAGGATGAAAGGATATGGTTATCTGTGGTCATATTGATGATAGTTTTAAAACAAATTGTAATTATTTGAAGTTACATTAAATATATGTTTTTAGTTCTAATAGATGATTTGTTGGCAAGAATAGATCAAGGAAGCCAGTTTTCTTTGATTCTAAAGTAGATTATGATTATATAGTGCCTTTTGATGTAGCTAAGAAACTATTTTGATATTAACAGTTGTCTTAGATATTTATTTGATACCTATAATTAAAGACCTTATCACATTGTGTTGTGATAATACTACAACATTGGCTCTTAGAAAAGAGCCAATGGAACACTAACAGAAAAAGGAAATAATCTGGAGGTATCACCTCTTGAGGGATTTTCATCAGAGGGGTGAAGTTTATGTAAGAAGAGTACCCATAGAAGAGAACATGGAATACACCTTCAATAAAGTATAATATTAGCATAATCATGAGTATCATGTGAGATCTAGAGGATAGAATGTTGTTTGTGGTTGGATCTAGTGGAAGTGAGATTATATTAGAGTTAGTTCCCAAGAACAAAATATTGTTTACTTTATGATAACATATATTAAATTTTTTGAATATTAATATAATAATCATCAGATTATGATTATTCTTTTATGTAACATATTATGTGACAATGTCCTATGATTAGTTGTCACTCTAAAATTTCATAACAGTTCTCCACTATGATGAGTACCTAGAAGTGCTAGGACACTATTATTAAATATATTTTCTATAGCTAAATGATATCATTTGAGGGAAAAAATGATAAAGGATATCAGGGGTGGTGAATTATAGGAATTTTGTGGACCTTTTCTTGGTGTATTCCCCTAGTAATATCTAGCGTAGGATATTATGAGAACAAGACCCGCTAAAAGGAAATACACATTTATAAGTGTCATTGGATGATCCTATCTATGCATATGTGTATTGGTCCTTAGACATTAATATTATTATTAACAAGTTTTATGAGTTATGTAATTTGATGTATTGATTAAAACTATGATGACATATGTTTGCAACCAGGTAGGATATATTGGGTACGTCATGAGTAATATTGCATTAATGAATAATGAGAGAAAGGATTTGTCCTATATATTATTTAATGGAAGTTTATATATTAGTCCCTTTTATGGAAATGATATATCCTTAATAAATGCACAAAAATGATGTTCTATAGGTCAGTTGAATTTTTGGGAATTCAAGGAAAGAGACATTGAGCACATTGGTTGAAGACACCAGTATGTAACATGCCTGGTTAGATATATCATGATAAAGGGATTAAATTACACAATAAGCGCTTGTATGAGGTGTTTTTTTTTGTTTTGAAATTAACCAATGTCTCTATGGGTTCTTGGAATGTCTCTAAAAGATATCCTTGGACTTTAGGATGCTTAACCTAATGCCACTTAGAAAGGGGGCTAGATGGTCACACAATAAGTCTATCCAAAATCTCATTTAAATAATATATTATTATTTACTATTTAAAAAGAAAAATAAATATTATTCTAGTAAATTTTTTAATAATTATTCATGTTTTCATGATCACATGTATTCCTCCACTAGTTATTCGAGAGAATATAATGCGAGCCAAATATTTAATAAATATTTATTTTCAATTAAGTGAATATAATATTTATTTATTTGTTGTAGAATAATGTAGTTATATTTTTTTAATAAATAAATAGTCATTATTAATGTACTAATAAATATTATCAATAATGAAGGACTAAGTTTAATGGTCCTATGAGAAATAATATATATTTAATATTATTATAACAAGAAATATTTAATTTTAATTTTCTAGTTAAGTGCAAGTTGAGAAATAATAATAATATTATTATTATAGAGATGGGGTTCCTCAAGGGTTTAAATAAATAATAAGAGGAGCTTTTGAGAATATTTATTTCTACCCCTAGAAATTTATAAACCCAATTATATTTTTTACAGAGATCCAAATAATTTTTTGGTTGTGCACAACATATTTGGAGAATCCTCTCATGACCAAGAGAGGTACCTTCTCCATGTATGCTACCAAGAATGGAGATAGGCCTTCCTTTACCTCCCAATCTCAAGTTTTTAGAGATAAATTAGAATTATTTGAAATAAATTATTGTGTAAATCAATGGTAGACAACACAAGTGATAGGATCTTTCATGAAATCACCTAGAGATTCATGTGGTGATGTTCAGAGAGTTTTGGAACACATGTGGATCAACAGTAGAGTGAATATTCACTTGATTCCGAAAACACATTGATGATAAAACTCATATCTATTTCCATACTAATCATCATCGAAATAATTCTAACAAGTTATTTCTTTAATTGATTAAATTAATTATAAATATTATATCTTTTTGCTCTCTTTGGTTCCGGGATTTTATCCATTGTCTATTTTCATTAATTCAATTCTATGGATCAGGATATTAATCATTATGTATATCTCATATTGATCATGTATCATGGAAAAAATAAAATTTGGTAACAACCCATCACACACTTCTATATAACCCAGAATCTATATTGATTCGATAATATTGGAATATACTAGGATGTTATCAATGAACACAATGATGATG
Organism: Viscum album; assembly: GCA_963277665.1. Classification (NCBI taxonomy): domain Eukaryota; kingdom Viridiplantae; phylum Streptophyta; class Magnoliopsida; order Santalales; family Viscaceae; genus Viscum; species Viscum album. The sequence goes on from OY728137.1 coordinate 372,107,827, forward strand.
GAGTATAATTATGGGTGAATGATCTTATCCATGACCCTTACTGGGTATTCACCTCCTATTTAGGTCCTGTACCTGAACTGATGCCTAACTTTTCCATATGCATCCTAAATCCCTTAATAAATAACCACTTTAGATGACCTATCATTCCACATTGGTGAAATATCAATAGAAACACTATAATTTTTTTTAAGGAACTATCCCTTACTCCAATAATTACTACACTTGAAAGAGTCATTTCACATAAAGTGTGTCAAGGAACCCCATATATACTCATAATTTTAGATTCTCTCCTTGAATTCATCCTATAAATTTCCTTTATTGCATTCAGTTGATGACATTGGGACTGTGTTGGAGAAATAAATATGCATTTCACTAGTATTTAAAGAAAGACACACACCTCTATCCTCCTTGATGCCATTCATGATCTCAAGTGAATCATTAAGAACTACATCAAAATCTATTTATTAAATGTTTTTGACCTAACATTTTATCTCATGGTGAATACCAAGAGCTAAAATATTATAAATGTGAAACAACTCTATTAAACGTGGTAAATAGGAAGACACTATCAACATCCCCTACTAGAGTCCCATGAACTCCTATTAACATCCTAACTTCAGTGCATTTGGAAATAATTCATTGATGGAGGGATACATGAAGGTAACATAATTATTTGCCTCCTATAAAACAAACTATAGAATGAACCCCACAATCGTCATGCTGAACCTTGAAGAATAAAGGTCATAATCTTCAATTTGCGAACCTTTGGGTACTCTACTAGGTCTGAAATCCTCTCAATTTCCCATTTCTAGTATTATACATCTGAAGGGACTCTAGATCCTTGAAAGGATGTGCGATGTACAATTTGAAATTCATGAGCATAACTGACCATCATTATCCTTCCCCTACGAGATACTTTACCATGAACATGCACTAGTTGATAGAGTCTCATATAGAATGGTTATATCGCTTGTGTAAGGACCCAATCTTAAATATTACATAAACATTTTTTAGTCAATAATTCATTTTATTTCATTCTTGAGGATGTTTATGGTGTATATTTATTTTACAATTGGGTCATAAATCATAAATTACTAACCCATAAACCACCCACCAACACCTTTACTTAGTATCCATTTTTTATATAATAAATAACTTTTAAAATGAACCCTGTTTTCTTTTCATGAAAAATCTTCTAGCCTTTGAACTTGTCTTACTTGTTTCCCCATACCTATGAAAATAATTTTAAAAAATGAAGGATGAGCACAAAATTATATGTAAGGTTCATAAAATTAAAAAATCATTTATTCCTATAAAAAACATGAGATCTCTTAAAATGTTAACATTTATCTCTATTTTCTTTGATAAAATAAAATAAATCATTTCCACCTAAAAAAAACAAACAATTTTTTCTCAATGCAAACCATTAATCCCATAAAAAAAAAAAACCTATTTTAATAAAATTAGATAAATTAAATTCATAAGATGTGTCTTAAATAACTGGAGTCCATTTATATCCATAGGATAAATCTCATTAGTAACTCCCTCCTTCTTTCATATCAATACAAGGAATAATACCCAAATAATTGGATCACTATTTGGGTGCACCCATCATATAAGATATATCAAGATCACCTATTCATAATAAGATATAATGGGGCTCAAACAATTTTATAAGCTATATCACGCTCACTCTTTTCAAATATAATAATTATATAGTATCATATTAAGAATAAATCATCTTATTCTTTCACATGTTCATTATGAAACGTTTGAAAAATTCCTTTAAACCCTTACAAAAAACACTATTATATATATATACTTATATATTTTATCCATGTGATGTGGTTATGAAAAATGAATCACATCATTTTGTGGAGGTGGCAGTCAACGAGTACACTTGAATGATGTTATCATTTTTTGTGAATGGAAAGGTAAGAAAATTAATGAATTATTTTCTTTTCTTAGTTATTAATATGCCTTAAATAGCATATATTTATACATTAAATTAATAATCGTATCTATCCATTAGATTAGGTAATGGAAAACAAATTAAATCCATTTGTGAGGTGGTAGTCCATCGTACCTAAGAACGATGGTTTCATTTTCCATTTGATGGAAGAGGATATGGATATCAGTTTTTAAGTTAACATAATAACATATAATTATATATAATATACTAGTTTTAATATTTAATAATGGTTCAATAATATTTTACTATGTTAGAATAATGAACAAAATAAAAAATCTTGGTTAAGAACTATACCTCTTCCTCAAACAACCTCTTATGGTTTACACCAAGATATTTCCAAGGAAGGTCTTATGATAAAACCATGGATTCTAGGAAAATCGGAGGGATTTATTTATGGTATTTTTTAAGGTATTGACTGTAAAAATTGGTTAATTATGTTTAAATAAATGAGAATAAAATGTTCCCTTTTATAAGAGAGGGGAGGGGCACTTTAGGATTTCTAAAAATTTTAAATTAATATAAATTAATTTTTTATATTCAAATGGACCCAAAATAAGAGTTTTTGAATAATATATTATTATTAGTATAAATCCTTTCATCCAATAAACATTTAACAATATTTTTTTATGTTTTCATCTTTATCTTTTAGTTTTAACCCATTTTAAACCTTTTTGGAAATTATCATGGTATTAAATATTTTACACTTTTGAGGTCAATAAAGTTTCTTTAAAAAGAATATTAGACCATTAATGGACATGGTATATATTTTAAATCAAATCCCAAAACATTGGTTAATAATCAGTTTATTTGAATTTTAAATCATTTAATAAAATATTATTTATTGTAAAATAACCTTAATTTAGATTTTAGAACTAGTCATTTAATTTGAATTATTAAACTACAATAAAATAATATAATTAGAATAAAATTCAGTAAAACCTCCATAATATGTTTTTTTATGTAAAAAATCATAAAACAAATTAATTCATTAAATTAGATTACTTTCAACATTTTTTTTGATTTTTCTATTAATTGAACAAATACGCTATCGGTGTTGCATAGACATTTAAGGTAATTGTTTTAACAATATATATTATAAATAAATTACCATGATTAATAAAAATAATTTATGTTTAAAATTAATATTTATAACAAAACATACCTTATTTTATTCATATTTTGAAATTTTAAAGATAATAAAACAAAGAGAATGACATTTTTTACATTTCTTTACATAAAATTTTATAAACATCAAACTCAAGTAAATATGGAAATAAAAGTCCATGAAGTATAATTATGGAAGATTATGGATGAAAAATAAACATCCAATAAACTTAATATAAGTTTTGGGGTTATCTTCCAGTTAACATCACATTATAATTTTACCCTTAATTAACCCTTTCCTTTACCGTGCTAACATATTTACAATGATTACTCTTAATAATGACTAAATATAAAATGTTTTTAAAAAAAATATCTCATGATTCAAATATATAATCATTTTTCATGATTTATAAAAAAAGGGATTTTTATAATTTAATTTAAAATTAATCGCACAAAACACGATGGGAAACAATTTTTTAGAAAAATTACTTTTTAAGTAAAATGGTATTAATGATAAATTAAATATTAAAATTCACTCCCCCACTATAATTGTATTTTTAATAAAAACAATTATCAAATTATATTTTAAAATGATTCAAAAATATCATTTCACTTTGAAAATACATGAAAAGAAAATAGCGTTTCAAATGAAAAATACGGTTTTCACTGTTCATTTAAAAAAATCAATCTTTTTAGAAACATCTCAAAAAAACATCCTAAAGGAATTTTGACATTATGGTTTCACAAAATATAAAAATTTTATTAAATTAAATTTTGAAAATTTTAAAAAAATTATTTAAACATTCTCTCACACAAAAGGCAATAGAATTTATCTTTTATGAAAATGTATTTTTGAAGCATAAAATGACTTAAAAAAATGTGATTATTTAGTCATAATTTATAAAAGAACTTTTTTAGTAGAAAAATTATATATATATATATATCCTAAAATATCATACCCTATTCAGAACATCTAAATTAATGTCTAGGTTATAATAATTATATTTAAATAATAATATTATATGGTTCATTTAAACTCGGTGTTGTATGTCATAAATGCTATCAGAAAAAAATTCTTCTAACAAAATCTGGGGATATTACATTATAAACCCCTTTAATAAAATTTATACTCACAATTTAAACTTTATCTTGTTAAAAATGGTTTGAAACTTTAAAATTTCTTTGTTTATATCTAACATCATAAAAAGGGTTAATAAAACTTCCTCTTGAAAAGAGGGAAAGGAAAATATGAATGCATATGGAATAAAAAAACTATCTTTCCAAATAGGAAAACATTGATGGGGAGTGAAAATGTTGAAATGAAATAATATCATAATTTTGAAATAATTATGGGGAGTGACAGAGTTCTTTTATCACAATAAGGTGAATGATCAAGAAAAATTTAACAACCACAAATCCATAATCCAAAGATGTATGAAAAGTTTGATATATTCTCCATAAATGAAGGTAATATGATAAAATGCTTATTAGATGGTCATTTTTTCATGATTTAAGGAATCCATTTACAATATAGACTAAGAAAATAAGTTAACATACTTACTTGAAATATGGAATTTAATCCATTAATCAATTTCCACTATAATATCATACATAGCTCCAAAATTATGAGTATTTGAGATATTGTTTTATACATGAATCACTAAAATTAAAATCTAATGGATCACATAACCATTAAAGGACAAAAATATATTCATAATGTATTTAGAAATTTAAAAAAACCAAATTTGTTAAAATAATATAATTTAATTCCAGAAATTAATAAAAATTTATATGAATAAATAATACATTCATATCCAAAAATCAAAAATATATCTAATGTTTCACACCGTCACTCTATAAAAAACTATCCTTAAAATTCTTCAAAATATTCCTAACTAATATTAAAAACCCAAGATTTGAATTATTGTTCACACATTCTTCTAGGATATATTTAACAAGTGTCTCTAAATAACATCAATTACTCTTGAAGTATCATATAAAAATGTGTATGATATAGTTATATAATCTCCATGATTTGCTAATTATTTCCCAAATAAATTTAAAGAAACATTAAATTCATAATTCTTCTATAATATAATTTAAAATTTATTTTTTAAAATAAAATTTCTTCTTAATCAAAAATACTTTGTAACAAACCATTCCTTCTAGACCCATTTATTAGTCAATTTTTGGTGTTGGAAATTGTTTAAAGTATGTCTCAAGTTTTCTATGGAGTTAGAGCTATAGGTGTGTTTAAGTAAGGATATTTAAGACATAAAAAGATGTTTTAAATCATAAATATGTGTTTTAGGTTTCGAGAAGTTAATGGTTTTTTTCTTTTATGCGGTGAGGGGTAGGGAATGAAATGGTTTTATTCTGTAAGAATCAAAGTTATCGAATAAGTTAATTTTGGCTGAGTCATCTTTAAAATCAATGAAACTTCTAATGGTTTTGATTTTATGTCATAAAATGGTTTTACAACGTATGTTTTGTGGAGACCCTGGGTTTTAAAATGTAAATGTGGGATTTATGCTGTAAATTGTGCAAGTTGATGGTTGTTTATATGAATTCACTTTACTGACATTCCTATCATTTGGTTATTCTTCTCTTGGTGTTTGGAAAACCCTGTGATACCTTTAGTGATGTTAAGGACCATCTTCCCTCTCCATGATCTTTAGGTTTATGTAGTATATTTTTGGCGATCTATGTTAGGTTATGCTCCCTTTATCCATTATTTCCAATGTTTTCTTCCTCATATAATCATTATTGTAGTTATATTTTAATCCAGGTGTAATAGGATGCATTTTTTATAACCTTTTTTGTAGTTTAGGGTTATCTAAGGCTTTCGTTTGAAGTTGCAGATTTAATTCCTTATCTTCTTTTTTTTTAGTGTACAACAAATCAGAAAAGCTTTGTTGAGGTAGGAGATCCTCATTTTCTCCCTTTATTACTAGATATGTCTAAGGATTTCATGATTTTTCTTCATTTTGGGTGAATAATAAGGGTTGGAATAATAAAGATAATTAATTGGCACAACTAAAATTTATGGATATGTGGGAGATAAAACATGCTTTACTTAATTGATATATGTTGTTAATTAGATTGTGTATACTGATTTCCAATTCAGAATCTAATGGTTATTGGGATCGTAGTTTACACTATAAATGATATGTGATGTGAACTCTGTTGTGTTATTCTGTGAACACATATCGAATAAAAAGGATAATGAATGTATCTCTAGATAATAAATTATTCACCCATAGAAATATGGTTTGTGTGGTAATACCCATAATAAATAAACAATTAATGTGATAAATACCATGATTAATTTTGGAAACTAGAATGTGTTGCTATTGTATATAGTTTTTTATGTTTCATTCTGTGTTGGGAGATGTTATGAAAAAATAGGCCTGAGTGGTTGGGCTGTGGGATGAATGGGGATATGATGTAGTTATTAGTTGGAATAGGAGTGATGTGGTAATTTGTATGATGGGGTGCATAATGGTTTTGATGTGAGGTTGTGGTGCATAGTAGTTGGGGTGTGAGGTTGGGGTGCATGAAGGTTATGGTGCATAGTGGTGATGATGTGTGGTGGTTATGTGTGGTGGATTTGTATGGTTGTTGTTTTGGGAAATATGGTTGGGATATACAATGTGCATTTATTTGGTGAGATGGATTGGTCAAAGTGGCAAGGTAATGACATTGGATGTGAGGGATTTTGGCATTGGATGATATGTGTTGGGTGAGTTTTTGTTTTCCATGGTTGTGTTAGTTTCGCAATTAGCCATATAATAATGTAAATGAATAAATTAATGGGTTGGTAATTGAATTTAATTACATGGAGATTGATGTGTGGTAAATTAATTTAACAATAGGCTTATTAATGTGGAAGAAATGGTTTAGTGATGGGAGTCAGTGGAAACTATTTAAATATGGAAATAATGGAACCAGTAATAAAGGTTGGGTTTGTGTCTTATATGGTTGTTGTGTAGTGTGTTTTATATAGTGGTGGCATCAGTTCTGGTGGTTGATGTGTGGTTTAGTGGTGGGGTGGTGTGAGATATTGAAGTTGTTGTGAACCCATAGTTTGGGTATTGTGTGACATATATATATCATGTATTTTATGATATTATATACGTGACCCACCTAATTTGGATAACCATAGCAATTTATAGAGGTTTTGAGTTTAAAGTGTTTTCCCAAATATACATGGTAGTTGTGATATAGATGGTGGGTACCCCCTATTCCTCACCATTACTTCCATAAAAATGATGGCCTATGTGTATTGGGGTGAGGCGTGATGTGTTGGCCCAGGTTTCTTTAATAGATACATGATTTGATGATACCTAATTCTTATATCGAATGCTAATCCTTGCAAGGGTGGGGTTGGTAGGGACGCATCCTAACCCACATCAAAGATGGATGGTATGAAATGTGATGTGATGTGATTTGTACGAATTGTATGGGAGCATAGGATATTCGATGTTGGGGAGTGAGAGAAGAAAATCATTATGAAAGAGGTATTGGGGTGCCTTTATTTGTGTGATATCAGTGTTATAGTACTATATTGGGTTTATTATTTGGTGAAATATCCATGGTGAGGATGGGTTTGGTTAGTTGACCTGTAAAGGTTCTTGTTGGTTCTTCTATTTTTTCACTGAAACATTAACATGCTCTTTCCATATGTTCACTTGAGACCTTGGATATGACCATACTGAGTATACATGTCATAATCACCCTATGTATATGTACTATTTTTGGTTTCCAAGTGGAATTTGGGAACTAAGATAGACATTCCATTATAGGTATTTCAGTCTTCTATTGAGTCGTTGTAATAGGACATGTCTTTTTTGTATTTACTTTGGAGGATTTTATATGTATTAGTTATGATGATCTGGAATTTTGGGATAGTGTTTTGGTACTTTTATACATATGTGTTGGATTTTTTGGTGGTTTTTTATCATATCTCCCAATCAAATTTTTTATAGAGGTTAATGTTTCTAATATGTGATATTTTTATACCCTTGGTTCTTGCTTCCATCTTGGGTCCTACTAAAGGTGAGAATCAGGGGTCATTATCTATCTTCCATTATTGAGGTATCTTTAGGGGAGGGGGTCATGAAAAGTAAGTATCATAGTTTTTTTTAGAGTGATAGGATGTAGCTTAGATTCTGGAATTTTGAGGTTTTCATGGTTTGGAAGAGCAATGGTGCTGGTTGATCGTAGTGCATGACTTAGGGAAGGGAGACCAAATAGGACATGAGATTATAGGGACCTCCATGATCTAGTGCATGAAATCTGATCTTATTGAGTGACCGTGTGAGGTGAAACTATTTTATGGGTACCGACCTAAGAGTGGTACAAGCATCATGAATAATTGTATTCATGTTTAAATTGGGCTATTTTGGTAAAATATTATGAACCAATTAAATATTATTTAAAAAAATTAAATTCCACCAGGTTTAGGATGTTATCCTTATTTTTTCATGAATAACTCTTATCTTCATCCATGAGTGGTTCATGCAGTTGAGTTTTAGTAGGATGATCTGGTTGAACATCAGAGGGTTGACCCCAAAAAGGAGGATAATGAATGGGAGAGGGCCCTATATTACTTTTAGTAGTGATGGTTGGTAAAGTATGAGGAGAGAATCTAATATAGATATGAAGCACTGTTTAGAGGTTCTCAAGATAAATTTTGGTATGAATAGATCATAAGATGAGTTTTGGGTGACATTGGTAGTTAGTCATATGGGGGGGTAAATGTGTTAGTGGTGGACACTTTTTCTTGGTGACCTTAAAGAGGAAGACATGTAGTGGACCAAATTTTAGAAGGACTTCCGTTTGGTATTCAATTCATTAAGATTGAGAGATTACAAGAGACAAGACCTTCTCTCTCGTAAATAGGAGAGATTTAGTGCATGGGATATTGGGATTATGTTCAAATAACTCATTCAATTTTCATTAGTTTTTTTTCTAGATGAGTATTATAGAGGGTGGTGTATGGAGAAGGCATTGTTCCTAGTGATTAGGTATGAGATCACTCCATTTATTCGACCTACTTTTCCAGAGGTGTAGAAAATAGTATATGTTATCGAGTGAATGATTTTTTTGGGTGTTGAGCACTTATAGAGTGCCCAATAGGGAATATCAAGGATCGGGGTTTTAATAAGTGGGTCACTATTGTTCAAGAAGTCAGGGTTCTAACTAGTGGGAACCAACCATGCGAGATCTCATCATATTTATCTAGGTAAGTTGGATTCCAAGAACCTATTGTTGGATTTCCATTCTCATTTAATCTCTATTAGGGACATGGGAACTTCCAAAATTAGTGATAAAAAACTCATGTAGGGTAGTATTAGGTGGGTGTTCAAACCCCTTCCTGGTAGAAAAACCATTTTACTTTAAGATTGTTTCACCAATAAAAATTTCAAGTGTTTGTAAAATAGCTGAGAGTGGGTTGTGTTGGAAGAAGGAAATATCATGAAATTCACCATTATAAGGGACCTAAGCTAAAGAGCAGTTGTGGATATCAGTAAAAGAGAGATATAGGAGCCAAGAATGGTCATATGCATTCATTAGAGGAAGGAACACCGGTAGTGTTAGGTGTTCAATGAGGTATGATCAATTTAACATATACTATTATTTTCAGTTTTTTGATTTAATAACCTCACAAACCTTTGTTTCCTTGATTTAGTCCATGTTTTGGGACTATATTTGGATTGAATCATGTTCCCCTGGTGTTATCTAAGCCGTTTGGAGGCCATATATTTCTATTTGATGTGTTCCAAGGATGTAAAAGAGCAATAATAAAGCACCAGTTAGTGGAATACTTCTTATTATTTTAGATACAACCATACTATGTTAACATCTACATTGATTGGTTTTATTATATTCATGCAATCATCGAATGCTTCTAAATGGGAGTTTCATTTTATGATGTGATTGACCAATGAGCGGTGTTTTTTGGAGAGAGAGGTAATCGATTGAAAGGTAGGAAATTTTCACCTCTTTTTTTCTAGTTGGAAGATCTTTCTATTGAAGCTTCGGTATGGGATGTTCCTAGTGTTGTAGAGAAATTTATTGATGTTTTTCCATTTTTATTTATAACCCTACCCCCTCAAAGAGATATCAAGTTTGTGATAGAGTTTCTACCAAGAACATCATAGATTTCAATGTCTCCCTATCAAATGGGACATATAGAGTTATATGATTTAAGGCTATAGAGGGACGATCTAATTTAAAGGGTTTTAATCTGAACCAGTTTTTCTCCATGGGGATCTCCAGTGTTGTTCAAAAAGAAGGAAGGTGGTAGTGTGAGGATGTTTGTAGACTACCAGAGGCTGAATTAGGTGATGGTTAAGAACCATTAACCTCTTATGAAGATTTAAAATTTGTTTGACTAGTTGTGAGGAGCCAGTTGGTTCCCACAGATCGATTAGTGGATTAGATATCACCAGTTGACGGTGATGGATGAGGATGTTCTGAAGACAAACTTCATGTGCAGGTATCAAAATTTCAATTTTTTCATCATGATTTTTTGATGTCAAAAATTCACCATCCATGTTCATGGGGCCTATGAAATCCATATTCAAGGAGTTCTTAGATAGATTTTTTATAATGTTCACCGATGATATCTTTTTCTACTTGAAGTAATATTAGGAACATGTTGAGCATATTAAAGCTATTATATGGGTTCTTTGATGAAACCATATATATAAAAAGTTATCTAAGTGTGAGTTATGGACCTGAGAGGTTCATTTACTTTTACATGAGCTGTCTTTAAAGGGTGTGGTCATGGACCCATCCAAGACTAAGGGAGTAGTTTTTTTTTGGAAGAACCAATGAAAGTGGTTGAGGTTCACAGTTTCTTTGGTATCATAGTCTATTATCAGAGTTTTTTACCTATTTTTTATAATTTGTATCCCCTCTAACCTTATTGAATAGAAAGGAACAAGATTTTGTGTGGACTAATAAGTTCTATGTAGCATTCGGTTACTTGAAGAAGACGTTAGTTAGTGCATCAATAACTTAAAGAAGGTGTGTTATTTTCAGGTTTCTCTAACACATCACATCTATAATTTGTATATATTATAATTTATTAGAGAGTATATATCTTTTATATGTCTAGGAAATTATGTCCCCATGAGAATAGTTATTCCACCCGTAATATGGAGTTAGTGATAGTCATGTTTTCACAAAATTTGTGGTAGAATTACCTCATCAGCAAGTGAATTGTGGTTTTCATGGATCATTTGTGCTTGAAATATGTTTTATATCAGTGGAATTTAAATCAATACTTAAATATATAGAAGTATATTCTCCAAGATTATAATTTTGAGATCTATTACACACCAATAAATCGGTATTTTGTTACTGATGATTTGAATCATATATCCCAATGAGACACAATTTTAGTGTCTATTGATATTTGGAATGGGATAGTGGAGATTTCAATGGTGTGTCTTGACATTGGAGAGATTAGTGGGCATGTTTTTATTTATTAGATAATTTTAGATTCATATTTGATGCAGAAGGTTGTGGAGTCTCAGTGGGGATAATCAAAGGCATAGGATATGTGTTATCATGTTGGCCATGGTGATTCCTGTAAGGGATCATTGGGGAATTATTGACACCAGATATTGTTTTAGGGGAACATGTTAGTTCCATATGAGATGCACAAGGGAGTTCTTCATGAGATTAATATATCACTATTAGTGGTACAACCTAGTGTGAAAAGGATATATCATGGCTTGAGGAGATGGTTTTAGTTGTTTGGGACCAAATGGTTTATGGAAGAGTTTATGGTGATGTGTCTTTTTTTAGAAGGTGAATGTGGAGAATCATGTTCCTAGATGTTTTTTAAAAGTCCTTAGATATTATTTAGTTGAATTGGGATGAAATCATGACTGATTTTCTTAATAGGTTTCCCTATGATCAGAGAGTTTGTGATATATTTTGGGTGATAGAGGACTAATTGAAAAAGTTGGAACATTTTATAGTGATCTATGAGTGAAGTATCCTAGAATTTTTAGCAAGGAGGTATACTGATTATGTGGTTAGGCTTTAGGGGTTACATAGGACCATCATATATGATTAGGATCCTCATTTTACCTCACGAGTATCAAGGTGATTGTTTGTTTATTTTTTCCTTCTAGTTTCACCTTAGGATTTCTTTCCACCCTCATATTGATGGGAAGATGGGGTGGACCCTACAAAATCTAGGGAATATGTTGCGATCTTGTTTCTTGGAGTTTGGAAGATCATGGGTAAGACAATTTTCTCCAATCGAGTATCCATTCAACAATATCTATCACTCATCTATTGGAAATGATCCATTTGAGGTTTTTTGTGGGAGGCTATGTCATTATCCATTGTGATGGATAGAGGTTGGGGAGTTAGTAGATCATGGTCCAAATTGGTGAAGATCAAAAAAAGAAGATTCATTTGGTTTGAGAGTGTATGGGGATAAAATGGGACTATCAGATGGCCTATGATGATCGTATTCATAGGCCTCTATAGTTTGAGGCTGAAGACTATGTGTTCTTGAGAGTCTTCTCTCAATATGGGTGATAGAGAATTGAAAGGGTGAGTAATATTTTTCCATGGTTTGTAGCACCCTTTAAGGTGTTGGGGTGTGTTAACAATGTAGAAATATCAGTTATAGTTACCGCCATGGATGGAGAGGATCCATTACATATTCTACATATACCATATTCATTAGTATGTTCATGATGAATCCCATGTCGTTGACCAGGGAAATTTGGATATAAAGGATGAAATAATATTTGTGAAGTATATAGTAGAGATCTTGGATTGATGAGAAAAGTTTATTCATGGGAAAAAATTCCCTTGGATTATTTGATGTAGAGGCATATTGGCATTAGGGAGATTACATGGGAGTGAGAGATGCATATGTGTTACCAGTATATAGAGTTATTTTGAATTTTTATTTTCATTATTTTTTTATTCCTAGAATATGTTATGTTTGGATCTTTTAGTTTTACTTGATGTGATGTTTTCTTGGTGGTGTGATATTGGTTAAATCTTCCAACATGTGAAGAGGAAAAAACCGAATTCCAATTTGAGATGTATTATACTATGAAATTATTAAAACATTACAGGTGAGTGAGTTTCACCCATAGTGGATAAAATCCTGACATGGAAGATGTAATTACTTGTTTTATATGATTGAGTAAGAGTTGTGTGTTGTTTGTATAAGTTATTGGTTTGGGCTATGTGAAGGTTAATATGTTGATGTGGATGATTTTGTAGAAAGGTGGGGGGTTGTAGTTGTCTCTAGAGGGAAAGTTTATTTTTTATGAGAAATGTTAATGTGGGGGGAAAATATGTTTTTTGGGTGTTTATAGTTGGGTGTGTATGGATAGTGGAAGAATTTTACTGCAATGATATCCTTGTGATGTATCTCATGGGGTGCTTTTTATACCCCATTCTTTCTATTGGGATTGGTTTTTATTCTCAAGCATGGGAATCAATTAAGAGGTAGCTGATATAATGGATTATACCTTATCATCCCATTACATTTCTAGTTTTGGTGGTTATAGAATGTTTGAAGGAGGTTTCTGAGGTTTTTTATAGTTATAGCTACATTTTTACAACAATAAGAAGATGTACCATGTAAAAATAAGTTTTACACCATAAATATTTTTTTTATGGATTTAGAAGTTGATGTTTTATGACTTTTATGCGGTGATGGGATGTGAATTAAATATGTTTATGCCAGAAGAAGGGAAATTTGGGAGTATGTTAATTTTAAATGAGGCACCATGAAAATAAGAAAAAAATGATTTTGAGTTTATGTTGTAAAATGAGTTTGAAACATAAGTTTTGTAGAGATTTTGGGTTTTATCCCATAAATGTGGGATTTATGCCATAAATTGGGTATCTTTAGGGTTATTTATATATGTAATTTCATATGATTTTCATCTCATTCAATTATCCCTCTCTTGGTGGTGGGTGAACCTATAGTAACCCATGCATAACATATGTTGATATTAAAACATTTTGGATTAATATTCATCACATTACAATAGTACATTCCCAAGGACTATAATATTTTAGTGTATTTGGAATCATGGAAACAATATTCTATGACGGTGAAAGATATTATTTGTTCTCCACAAATATCATCCCATTTAGTATTTCTACTTAAAACCATTCTTCATAACCTTGTGAAAGGGAACATAATAAAGGGTGAGCTCAGATGCTCAATAAGGGTAAACAAAGGAGATATGAAAGCATAAAATGAACATATTGGAATGAGGAAATGTGAAGAACATTTGAAGACGATACCCTACATATCAATGATAATAATCTCGAGTCATGGCCTAAATACTGGTAGTTCATAAGGCATTAATCATAAGGAAATCAAATAACTTGAGTGAAGAGAGCATACCATTGGCATAAGACATAGACTTATGGAATACACATCATCTTTTAACATTGTGAACATGTATAAATACAAACAACTTCACTCATTAATTTAAGAACATGAAATCAGGCCCTCAACTAAACTTATCAAAATGCAACTAGGTCCATGCATATCATTATGTACATGAAAGAAATGTCTTCACATAACATTGTGAACATGTAATCAGGTTTAAGAATAACATTGTGAAATTATAATTAGCTTTATGCATGATATTCTGAACATGTAATCAGGTTCACTAATAACATTATGAACATGTAATTAGGTTCACACATAACATTTTAAACGTGTAATCAGGTTTACTCGTAACCTTGTAAATGATTAATTAGGATCACACATAACATTGCGAAAATATAATCATGTTCACTCATAACATATATACTCATGAGTTGTCCAATATTACCCAATGAATTAGAGGGAGATATAGGTCCCAATCATAACATAATGATATCATACACATGTTTTCCACATGATTATAAAACATTCATCATTTCATTTGTAAGAACCTGTGTTTTTGGAATAGATGAAATTCTAAGGGAAGTTGATTTTTTGGTGATTACTGGATGGGTTATTTTCAAAATGGAAAACTAGAGCTTAATTATGAGAGTTTTGATGCTTTAAAGTGGTGTTTTTGGACCCGAGTGAAAGATAAAGAACTTTCTCAGGTATGTTGAGGAGTTTCAAAAGCACCGAACTACAAAAGGTAGGGTTTTAAGGACCTATAGTGGTTGTATGGTTTCTTCTGAAACCATGCGGACCATATTAGTAACCAGGCAGATTATTGTAGGTGAGGAAGAGGTTTTTCACACAGGCTACACATGATTTTTCAAACCATGTAATTATACTTTATGCTCAGTGGTATAGACAATAGCTATACATTGTTTATCACATGGTTTGTGCACGGTTAGATAACAATATGGGGTGTCTTGGTGCCTAATAAAGGGGTGTACAGGTGGAAGATGATATGTTAAATAGTGTGACCAAAATCGTGAAATAAGACATGTTTTTTTTAAAATTAAATATTGTAATAAAATTATAATAATTTTATAGGGGAAAAGGGGATCTTCTCCTCCCTTGCTGGGTTGCGCGACACACCCCCTAGAGGGATCCCCTGGCCTCATGATCGAGCTCCACCCTATCTCCCTCTCAAGTTGTTGGTTTATTTTGATTCTTACATGGATATCATTTGGTTCAATGAGTTAAATCCTTCTCTATTTGTATACACCTTTTCTTTAGTTGTTTTTGGGTTCCCCGTCATGCCGCAATGTTCAGTCAAAACCCTAGCTTGGGATTTGATCAGTTTTTCTTGGTTCTTCTAATTTAGGGTTGTGAAAATGGACTATTGGGTTATATTGGTCCATGTTCCAACAACCACCACCAAAGGCCAAGAGGTTTGGGTTGTTTGGGTTCACCGTTACCATCTGATCTAAGGGTTTTTGATTGTAGATTTTTTCTCCCTTTATTTTAGGGCCTTATAATGTTTATGGGTCCCAAGTATATGTGTTGTGAGTTTTCGGTGCCCCTAGAAGACTTGAGAGAATATAAAAAGTTATGCATAGTTATATCTATCCTCCCTGTTTGTATTCCTTCCTGGAGATGGGAATACGTACATTGGGTTAAGAGTATATATGAATATATATCGAAGTATTTTCATGTGACTGGATGATATCTTGATTTAGAATGCATTGAGTATCGAAACATCGACTTGGTCTTCTACTTGAGGTAGGATTACTATCCTTAAACTCTTTATTAACTAATAATCTTATTTATTATTAATATAAGTTAATTTATGGGTTTCTTAGTTTAATGGAATTTTATTGCTTTAATAAATGATTAAAGATGAGAAATAACTTTTTGTGTGATAAGGTCATCTTTTTATAATAGAACCCCTCAAATGTAGGTGATATTCCTTCAAACAAAAAACATAGTGGTGTTCATTACATAATGATATCTTGTGGATTTCGCTTTCCATATTGTCTTCTTATTGGTGATGATATATGGTATGTAAATTCATGGTCCCATTGGTATTGTTGAATGATGTTACCCACGTGAGTTAATCGAGAAGTTATCCATATATTTGTTAATAATGAATTATTACTTTTTATATCACTTGTTACCCATGTGAGTATGTTATGTTTATACCTGATGAATTATATTGTTATGCTTGAAGAACCCCTTGGGTATTATATGTAAACAGATGTTGAATGAATTTTTTCCCCAGACACCCTTATGCGTGCCTCTTTAACCCCATGTTATGGGATTTTAAATATGTAATTGATATGTATATAAATTGGTTAATTAAATGGATTAATTAGGAAGGGATTATTGACAAATTACCTTGACCCTTAATATACCATTTCTTGATTAGGCATGAATTTCCTTGTATGGATAAGACCACATGAGTTTAATACTACCACGATATATAGTAGGTTATTAAGCGTGAGAAGATTGTTGTATTAAAATAACCCATGTGAGTATTTAAATGGATTCTGAATTGATATGACCACATGAGTTAAATGATTCTTAATCCATGTAATTGCTTAATTTACATGTGTTAGTTGTTCTGAGAAATAGGCCCATGTTAGTAAATGAAAGGCCAATCCTCATGAGGGGTTTCCTTGACTGAGTCCTCCTTGTAGGGTGAGTTATATTAGATGCTCCATGATTTGTCCTTGTCATGCATTATGAATTGTTTAAATGAAGTTTTTTTGGTTAAATGGTAAATATCCATGGGTGAATAATGGATTTAGTTTAGAATTCCATGGGCGGGCTCATGTGACTATTATACTTTTGAACCTTTAGTGAACTTTGGATTAATTTAGAATGCCAAGGATGGTCTCAAGGGGTTAAATATGATTAATCCATGTGTGAATCATGGATCCAATTGTGGGATTCCCGAGACAATATCAATGATTAAATATTATTAATGTTTTAGTGAATCATGGATCCAATTGAGGTATTCCATAGACGGGCACAATGTTTAAATCTTATAATATTCCGAGTGAATCATGGATCGATTTAAGGATGCCATGGATGGGCTCAAGAGGCATTTAATATACATCTTGAGTGACACTTCGGATTTCTTGAAGCAACAAAAATGACAGGCTCAGTTGACATGGACCTTATACCTCACCTATAGTGATTTCATTTTTCTAAGAGGTTCTCCAGAGACAGGCTTGTAAGTTGTTGGTTGATATTATACCTTGATTGATACTTTAATTATAACATAGGAATTTCATGTATGAGATTAGGTTTTCAAAGTTTTTAATGAGATTAATTTGACTTATGCTGCTTCTCCATGCCAAAGCCCAAACATGGATTCTATATAGACTTACATGGTAAAAATGGCCTTCTGAGGCAATTTTTTGTTCTACGAGTTATACAAGGGATGTCGGGCTTGAGTTGGATCTCAAGAATTATAAATTAAATGAATTAAAATTTTTAACTCTTAAATAAATGAGAAATATATTAAATGACTACCTTCATATGAAGGTTGTTTACTTTTGAGTACTTCGTTACTTGTTCTATATCTTCTTGTACTGATAGTTTGCATAACACAAGATGGATTGGGAAAGACACTGTGGGTGTCTGCCTACTAAGATTATTATCTAACAACCTTCTAAGTTACCATTGGTTCCCGAGTAGACCTACTTGTTTGAATGGATTTGGACCTTTCTTTGTGGTATTTCTAACATCTGGGAGTTAGGAGAAAAGGAAAAAGCTAGGGCTTGATATGCTTGTGGTGATAGCCTTTTGGCTTTCTATATTTTCATCATTTTTATTGTAATGAAAATAATGATGTAATTTTTATTTCTTTTTTATAGTTAACATCATATGGAATGCATGCATTTTATAAAATGGAATTTGAAATTTTCTATATTCTGTTGTTATTACAATTTTCTTACACTGTTTGATTATTTCTTTATATTTCTTCAATAGATATTTGAGTTTTAATCTCTTTACCACTGTGCGCTCGGAGTATGATGGTATAGTATCCCCACTGAATATCCATTACAACCTCAGTACTAGTCAGAAGACTTTGGTGTATGGGGATACACACTTTAGGTCGTGTGGCAACCATTCCGACTACTGGTTTTGTGGTAAGTCAGGATGAGACATTACAATGTGGTATCATAAGTAGTTTTTCCTTTGTCTTACTATTTTTGGGCTGGTATACATGATACTAATAATGTTTCAATGTTTGGTAGATAGTTGTTCCTAGGATTTATCACCCCACATAAAAGAATTGACCAAGTGGCTAGGGCTGGGAATTATTGTTTATACTGTTTGATGTTACAGTTTATGTGACTTTACCTTCTGTAATTGTGTATTTTCCTTGGGTTATGGATTTATATAATTTATGGTATTTTTCCATTGGAAAAAATGGAATGGAATTTACATGACATGCATCATTATAGGGACTTATAAAGTAACCTTCCATGCATATTCCGTTCTATGTATCTGAATTATTAGGTTTCCTTCTAAGTATGTTTTTGTGCCTTGAGTGATGCTATGCTTTGTTTTATACCTATTGAGGTAATCTGTTAGCATTATTATTTATTTTTCTTGTATTTTTTATGGTGTAACATGCTTATAGGTTATATTCCATGCTTTTTTCTTGTTATAGAATGTTTGTTTTGATATGTAAAATGGTTGCATGTGTTGGAATTTTTTTTGCGCTTTAGGTGGGAGACAATTTTGAATTGTAAGGTGTATGGTCACATTATGACATAGAAAAGGGTAAATAATTTACTCAAACCATTTATGGAACTTAATAAATTTTTATAGGCATTTTTAAAATGAAAAAGGCTACAAAAGGTAAATGTTAATAAAGAAATGTTTTAAATTAATGGGATCTAAATGCCAACTATAAGGTGTATGGGAGCCTTATGGATTTGTAGATAGACACACATGTGACTGAACCCTTGTGTAAATATGATATGTTTGGATATTTTTATGAATATCAAAGATATTAAGTTTTGAACTTGAATGGTTAGTTAACTTTTAAAATGATCAATCAGACCTAAATAGGTCAGTTGAGGCATGTTTTATAAGATAAAATATTATGTTGTTTATGATTTATATGGTAAAACAACTGCTAATTTATTTATTTTTGAAGAATCTAGGTTATTTCAATGGGACCCTCATCAGTCTCTTAATCAGTTAAAAAATAAATTATGTGATAAATTACTTGTTTTTTCATTGATCTATTAGCTAACGTGTTTTCCAAGTTCTTTTTTTGTATAACAGTGATTGAGGTTTTTCTTAAAATCCATTCAAATGGGTAAAGGTTGAAGAGAATTAAATTAATGAATTTAAATTGGAACATAAAGTGGTTTCCTCTATTTAGACCCTCGATTAAGGTGAATTAAAATATTCCAGTGATATGTCTTAGAATAGAGACATGAGCATTTATCCATAAGCTATTTCTTTTTAGATGTTCCATAATGAAG
Organism: Viscum album; assembly: GCA_963277665.1. NCBI lineage: Eukaryota > Viridiplantae > Streptophyta > Magnoliopsida > Santalales > Viscaceae > Viscum > Viscum album. The sequence goes on from OY728137.1 coordinate 372,127,802, forward strand.
AGGGATATTGAGCATAGTGAATCTATTTTCAATAACCAAGAGACAGGGTTGATGATTATTCTTTTTAAGGGACTAGTCATGGTAGGATTAACCTTAGAGCTTGATGTATTGATTTTGTCTAAAGTATTTTGACGTCTGGTGTCATTCAGGTTTCATTTCCACTAGTAAGATGTTTATTTTTTAAAAGGAAACCCTTTTTCGGATGGGTGGTTGTCTCATATTGACCCTTGATATTGGGGTGAGCATCGTGGAATGCATAGTTTTGCATGATAGACATGTCTCAGGCATGGTCAGATTCTAGGAGGTCATGTGAACCTATTTTTTTCTTCACTGATGGATGATACATAGTTATCATAGTAAATTGATGTTTATGACGATGTTCTTTTGATATAGTTTTTTGTGTGAGCCAATGGTAATTGACTGTAATGGGCAGACAACCTATGGATAGTACTCAGGATGTGTAGTTTCTCTTGTAAAATTGAGGTAGTATGTGTTGAAATATGTGGTACATGTCGAGTGTTTAATGTTCAAAAAGCTACTAAGTTTGGTTAAATCACGATATTTGAGAGGTTGTGGTTATTTTGGGGGTATCTTCAGCATAGAGTGACCTGACCATTTGAAAATCAAGTTCATACCACTGATTAGAAGCAATATCTGGACTTGGGTATTTTGACAAACTAGTCTATTGGAGCTTGAATTTTATGAAGAAATGTTTTAGCTTATGTGATCATGTCTTAGGGAGTATCATATCAGTTCTGGTGTACATTTTTGTTCTTGCTCAGTAAATTGACGTTGACAAGGTTGATTGTGGGTGAAACCCTTAAGAACACAATTGGTCATGGATGGAATTTAGTGTTCATGTTTGAAGGATTATGTAAATTACTTAGATTAAATGAATTATTATTGGTTAAATGGTGATGCATCAGAAGTTGAATCTGAGCTTCTTTTAAGCGGTAAACTGGTACTAGTTTGACTGTTGTTCAGGTAATCATTGAGATGCTCTTAGTGTTTCTTCTTAGTAATGAGCATGCCCCCAATCATGATGTCATCATGATGTGCTAATAGAGCACTAGTTTTATACCACACTAAAGTCTTAAAGTCATTATGCTAGTTGTGATCCCTCTATATGTTGTACGATGTATGCATTGGTTTTGTTGACATTTTTGTGCCCTAAGTGATACTTGGGTTCCCATGTAGGAATGCCTTGGATGGAATTTTGGATACCCACTGCTTCCTTTGATGTGACCACTAGGCAGATTCCATACTGGGATCAATCAGTGTTCTTATGTGGACATAATGTATTTTTACCAACCTCTCCATTCTAGCACGGGGCATGGAATACCTATGAATAATTCCATGAGATCATGTAAATTTACTTTGAGGATATCCCAAACTTGTTGTCGGCTTAGATGTAATTCTTTGAGGGAAACATTTCTAGTGGGATAGAATTGTTATATTCATTTTTTTGATAAGGTACAATAGTTCTAAATGTTTAAGTGTTAGTTTGGTTCTGAAAATTCACTTAAAGTCGGGCCTGAGATTTGGTGGGATTGTTTGTTATAAAACACTTAGGGGCATGTTTTGAAAAGTAATCCCAGCTATGGGGAAAACCCTTAATAAGGAATTAGACTCTTTCTAGTGATAAATTCTAAGTTGGGGAGAAATGTTTTCTTAATACTTTAAAAGAAGAAGATGTGATAGTGACTTTGGTTAAGAGGGCTCAGGTAATAGCCTCTTGATGTTTTAGTTGTAAATCGATCTTTGACTTGATTTTAATGGAATGAGTGATGTGTGATTAAGTGGTACCATGGGGTGCATTTGGAGTTTTGAAACATGATATGACCATTTGAATGATTTTTCACAACCCTGGTAGGTTTAGTGATGTGTTTTATGTTTCTTCAAGGGTTACTGGGTCGAGAAGTTTTAAGGTGGGGAGTTTGTAGGAACCCGTATTTTTTAAAGAGACATAATTATGAAGGAATTTGAATTTATGGTGATTACAGGATATGTTGTTTTTAAAAAGGAACTTTTGAACATAATTTTGAGAGTTGGGATGCTTTAAAATGATTTTTTAAACATGGGTGAAGGCGCAAGAACTTTCTCAGGAAACTCAAAGAGTTTCGAAAGCACCAGACTAGGAAAGGAAAGTTTTTAAGGACCTATAAAGGACACAAAATTTTAATGAAAATGTGCGGCCCATATTATTAAATGTGCGGATTATTGAAAGTGACACATGAGGCATTTCACATAGCCTATGAATGTCTCTTTAAACCATGAACTTATCCCAAATGATTTGTGGGAGAGGTTGTAACTATACACTATTCATTTCATAGTTTGTGCATGGTTAAATAACAATGCTGGTCAAACCATTTGGGGTGTCTTAGTGCCTAGTAATGGGTTCGAGGTGTGCCACATGGTTAGTTAAACTGTTCATCCTAAACTATGCATCGAGACCTATTTTAATGAAAAATAAATATTTTAATTAAATTAAAATAATTTTAAAGGGGGAAAGGGGTTATTCTCATCCCTTTCTGGGTCACGCGACACACACCCTTGATGGGACCCTTGGCTGCACACTCGATCTCAACACTGACACCCTCTCTATCTGCTAGTTTATTATGATTTCTTCATAGATATCTTCTAATTCAACAATTTAAATCATTCTCTTTGTATCTTCACCTTCGCTTCAACTGTTTTTGGATTCCCCCTCACCCCACAGGGTTTTGTAGAAACCATATCTTTGGGTTTGATCTAGTTTTCTTTGTTCCTATGATTTAGGGTTGTGTTAATGTCCTCTCGGGTTATGTTGGTCCATTTTCCAAAAACTGCTACCAAATTAGAGGTGGTTTGGGTTATTTGGGTTTTCCCCCTCCATCCTATGTAAGGGTTCTTGACCGCATATTTTTTTCACCCTTTATTTTTGGGCCTTATGATGTCTATGGGCCCTAGGTGTATGTGTATTGGGTTTTAGTGACTTAGGAAGACTTTTGAGCATATAAAAAGGTGTATATATATGTATATCCTCCATGTGTTTATTCTCTCATGGAATGGGGAATATGTGCATTGGGTTAATGGTATATATAAATGTATATGGAAGTATGTGTGCGTGAGTGGATGATAGGTTTAGTTAGAAAGCATTAAGTGATGAAGTATTGCCTTGGTAATCTTCATGAGGTAGTATCCCTATCCTAAACTAATTTATTTAATAATTACATAATTTCTTTATTAAATAATTTTATTTATGACTTTCCTAATTTAATTGAACTAAATAGCTTGAATAAATACTTATATATGAGAAATTACTTATTGTTTGATAAGGTCTTGTTTTCATAATAAAACCCATCCAATATAGGTACATTGTCATAAAAAAATAAAGTGATAGTTGTTATATCATGCTTTCTTGTGGTTTGACCTGTACATATTTTCTTTTTATTGGTAATTATATATGGTATGTTAATTCAATGACCCTTTGGTATTATTGGATAATGTTTCCCACATGAGTTAATCGCGGACTTAGCCATGGGTTTGTTATTAAGAAAATATTTCTTGTTATATAACTTATTTCCCTTGTGAGTATGTTATGTATCTGCCTAGTGAATTAGATGTTTAATCTTGAAGCACCCCTTGGGTATTCTTAGTAAATGGAACTTGAATGACTTTGGCCTTAGAAACCTATTTTTGTGATGTTTTACCCCATGTCATGGGATGTTAAATATGTAATTTATTTTTATATCAATCGGTGAATTATATGGGTCAATTGGGAATGGATGAATGAATAAGACCTATGAACCTTAATATTCCATTCCTTGATTATGAATGAATTTACTTGTATGGATAATCACATGTGAGTTTAACAATACCATTTATTATTTTAGTTTATTAATATTGAGAGGATTTTTACATTGAAATCTTCCATGTAATTATTTAAATATATTTTTAATTTACATGCCCACATGAGTTAAATGATGTTTGAGCCATGTACAAATTTAATTTACATGTAACTATTGTTATGAAGAATATTCCCATGAGTGTAAATGAATGTCTAAGACTTATGTGGTTGGTCCTTGCTTGAGTCACCCTTGTGGGGTGAGTTATATTATATGATCTTGATTTTGACATTGGCATGTGCAATGAACTATTTAAATGAATTTGTTTTGGTTAAATGGTAAATGGCCATGGGTGAGTTTAGAATTTCGTGGATAGTCTCCTGTGACTATGGTACTTTTGTACCTTAGTTGAACCCTGGATTTTCTTATAATGCCAAGGACAGTATCAAGGGGTTAAATATGATTAATATATTGGGGAATCATGAATGCAATTAAGGGATTCCATGGATGGGCTCATAGAGGCTATTCTTATGCTATGGGTGAGTCATCATTCCAATTGAGGGATTCCATGTATGGGATCAATGGTTAAATATGAATAATCCTTGAGTGAATCATGGATCAAATTTAGGGATTCCATGGATGGGCTCAATGGTCAAATATGGCGATATGATGAGTGAATCATGGATCCATTGAGGGATGCCATAGATAAGATCAATAGGAATTGAATATATGTCTTGATTGATACTTGGGGATTTCTTATAAGACCTCCAAGGATGATATTAGTTGACATGGAATTTATACATCACCTAGAAAAATATAGGGTTCTTAAGAGGTTCTCGAGGGATGGGCTTGTAGGGTCTTGGTTGATATTATACCTGGAGTGAAACTTGAATTCTAGATTAGGAATGTAAAGGATGGGATCCGATTATCAATGTTTTCAATGATATAAAAGTGACTTATTATGTGTATCCAATCCAAATAACACTCTTGTATTGGATCTAGACATATATGGTACAAATAGTCTTCTAAGGAAATTTGTTGTCCTACCAGTTATACGGGGGATGTCGGGATTGAGCTAGATCTTGAGACTTATAAAATCAGTGAATTAAACTATTTATATTTTTATTAAAATGGAATAATATTAAATGAGTACCTACATATGAAGTATGTTTAATTTTTGAGTACTTCTTTACTTTTTCTATATCTTCTTGCACTGCTAGTTTTCTTAACATAGGATGGATTGGGCTAGACACCATGGGTGCTATCCTAATGAGATTATTATCTCACACCATGGACTAAGTTTTACTCTCTTTACCACTATTCACTCTGAGTATGATGTTATATTCTCCCCACTGAACTACCTTTACACCATCTCTGCTAGTTAGTAGCCTTTGGAATATGGGGAGAATTGTTTGATGTAATGCCCTGACCCTAGTTACCCAGATTCAGTGCATTATTACATAACATTGGCATGATCAAAAAAGATCAAGTCTGAAATGACCGATTAGTTTAGTAGCCTTGGAATCACTAGATACATTCACAAAAGTTACATTACATCATAAAGTGAAAACTACAATAACATCTTGTCTCCACACTCATATCCCCTTATACTATCCCTGCAATTCATTCATAAAATACTTATTCACATCCTGGAAAAAATAAAACATAAAAAGGGGTGAGCTCAGATGCCCAGTAAGGATAAAAATATAACAGAAAATTTCATAAATCGGAATAAACATTTAAGGAAATGTATAACAAAAATAAAATCCTTTTAAACTTGAACTTCAACATAATATGGAAGAAATAAAATGAAATAATTCCATTTACTTATTCACATTGATATTCTACTAATTGAATAATCACATGAAATATCAATAACCACTTTCATAATGATGGAATGCATAATGCCAGACTATCATAACCACATAGTCAAGGCCTTGTGCCAAGACTACAAAAAATATTTTGTCAAGGACTTGTGACAGGACACTAGTTTGTCTCATGAGACTGACCGATGCATCGATGAGCTATAGCGTGCTCCACCCATCACTTATTAAGTCCAATTCATTCCTCATATGGACAAGTTTAAACATAACATAAACATTTGTATTTAACTAACTTACAGAATTTCAATAATTTCTCCATAAACAATGAATGGTATACAAATAAAACATCCACAGTCTAACATATCACAAATCCTTCAAAACAATATGGATGTTTTGTATCATAATAAATAAACTTCAAATAAACTTAAAATCCATCAAAGGATGTTGACATAGATGAAATTAAAACTATTTGAGAGAAATATCTCTTATTTTAAATCATTTAAAAATAACATAATTATAAAATAAAACATTTAATTTGAAAATATCTTTATAAGATTGTAAGGGAATCTTCGAAGATTATATAACGGCGGAAAATAGCCGCACCCGCCGTATAAGTTAAAAAAAGAAATTCTTACCATAATTCTGTCAAAAAGGGTAAAAGGACCTTGTTTGGAAAATGACATAAAGATTATTTTATAAACTTCTTATAAAAATTCAACAAGGGTATAAATGACTTTAAACCATTGTTTGTAAAATAGTAAGAATTATTTGAAATACATTTTTAAGAAACATGGATGTGGATGATAAAGAGGTCCCAGTGGATAATTACGTATAAACAACCTCAGATAATGAAGAGATTGTGAACTAAACCATTACCTTGTACTTTTCCTTGGTTGAGGATAGGTTAACCTCCAATATAATGGTGTAATAATTTTTATTAAATTATAAAAGAATCATTTACATTAATATGATATCATATATGATCTTTAAACATTGATTTGTTAATAATATCTTAGTAATATCATCGTTTCGGGTGTTAACAAATTCATTTTCCTTTATATTATTTGTTATGTGAACCGAATTTGTTATGGATGGGATTTATATTATTCATATCTAGAATTATATCATGTCTCTAAAAATTATTTTTAATCATCAAATGAAATTTAGTCTTGAATGGATACGATGGGGAATGAATCTCACTGCCTTCATGGAGACGATAATCCGTACGTACGCATGAGAGAACGTATCATTATTTTGATATTAATATAATATATAATTGGATGGTATATCATATATAAAGAATAATAATAAAGTTATATTTATTATTTACATGAATTACACATCATTCTTATACCCATTCTAATAATAATGTATTGAATAACAATTACACCACGATGTGGAGACGGTAGGCCGTACGCACGCACGCATGGTGACATGTCATTAAAAGGATGGATACAATACTGAATATGGTTGTACCATATTTATAATAACATCAAAATGTATAAAAGATACTGTATTTATTATTTTATAATGGAAATAACAATGAACGAAGAAGTTGAAGAAGAAAGGAACTTGAAAGAGGGTGGTGAAAACATCACCTCTTCTTCGGGTTCTTCCTTTTGATTTGATCAAAAGTGCTCATTATGATGGCTTTATGATCAAAATGGGGCTTCTAGGATTAAGTGATGGAAGTTGAGAGAATATTTGGTCAGGGAATGGCCGAGCCAAAAGGCTTTGAAGGTTTGAATTTGAGAGAAGGGGGAGTGCCCTTTTATAAGAGGGGTGAGGGGAACCTTTGGAAAAGCTAGAAATATTATTTTATAATAAATTTATATTCAGTTTCTAGTGGCTCTAAAGTGTATTATTTAAATTTTAAGGTGGTGATGGGTATAAATCCTCTCAACCAATAGATTTTAGGCAGGTTTTGGTCACTATATTAACCTTATCATTTATATTTAACACTTTGTTAAATAGTTTGACATTTAACATGTCTCTTTGTATTTTTATATTATATAGTTAATAAAATTACTATGAACTTTCAATTGACCCCCAAGTTGTCTATTTATGACACAACTATCATGATATAAGTCCTTTGGCTGAAGCTTAGTTTTTTAGGAATAGAATATCAACTAATAATATAATATTTGTTTTAAAAATATTTTATATTGATTTTGACACTATTGGGTATTTTGTTTTCGATAATTTCATAACATCATAATTACTTTGAAAACAATTTATATAACCAATATTAATAAGTCATATTAACCTAAAAAATTAGTGTAATTAATAAAAAGTCTTAAATTACATTTATTTGGGTATTTATAATATCAATTATCTTAATCTTTCATTAATACAGTAATTACTGCATCATCATTATGTCATAAATAAATTAAATTATTTAATGTATAAAAATTATAAATAAAATAAAATTAGGTCAGAATTTTTTTTATATTTCTAATGAATATTTATAATCTAATTTATCTTATGTATAAACCTATATTAAAAATGTTTTAGTTATTTAACTTTGGTTTTAACTCTTTTAACTCTTCTTTGAATTAAATAAAAATAAACGTCTTAATCTAATCCAAGTGGACCTAGATGATAATATTTTATTCCTAAGGTTGTGTTTGGTCGAGATACACTTGTCCAACAGAATTTGGACATGTGTTAGGGTAATATTAATATCATTTTTACCCATAATTACCCAATTTACTTTTAACCGTGGTAAATAAAAGTAAAAAGTTACTATTCACTAAAAATTATTTTTATCTTATTGAACCACATTTTACTCCTTGATATTAACTGTGTCTCTTAGATTTTAAAAATATCACTCACATAAGCGGTAAAATTAAGTTTTATGTGAATTTCCAAATTCTTCTAGGAGGTGGGTAAAAGACGGTGAAAAGATCAATAAAATTTTTATATATCTAAAATTATTCTAAACTAACTCCAATGAATTAAATTGAACTTATTTAGGTATTATGTATCTATTTTGTCCTTAATTAAATTTAAATAAAATAAATAATTATTTAAATAAAAATTCAGTTTTAAACTATAACTCAGTGTTTTTTCACTATTTATCAAAAATTGAATGTTTTCAGAAAAATACCAAAAATTCACCCTAAGCTAATTTCGATATTCTAAATCCAAAAATGAAGTCCATTTTGAAAGATAAAATTTATTAAATTTTAAAAAGTGGGTATTGCTATTCATAATGGCTAGTTTGATTGGTTGTGGTGTGTGTTAGAACTCGAAGTTGTGTACAACACACGCTACTGTATTATTCAAAGAGAAGCTTACTTTGGAAGCTTGGGGTGTTACATTATCCCCTGATTCAAATAATTCCATCCTTGAAATTTCTATAATACTACCGCAAGAAAAGACTTGGGTGATTCTTCATCATAAGTTCCTCGGGTTTCCACGTTTCCGCTTCCATCTTATGGATTCTCCATAAAACTTTTACGAGACGAGTCATCCGGTTTCTCAGCACTTGTTCTCTATTATCAAGAATCTGGATGGGCTCTTCACAATAAGACAGATCAGATTCCTATTCTAATTCCTCTTAAGTAAGTACATGTATTGGGTTAGGCATGTATTTTCTCAACAGAGATACCTGGAACACATCATGAAGTTTGGAGAAAGTTGGCGGCATTGGCAAATGATAAGCTATAACCCCAATTAGTTCGAGAATTTTGAAAGGTCTGATGTACCTCGGACTCAATTTACCCTTCTTACTAAAACGTATAACTCCCTTCCATAGAGATACCTTCAAGAAAACATGATCTCCTACCTAAAATTCTAAATCCTTCCTTCGGTTATCGGCATAACTCTTTGGCCTACTTTGAGCTACTTTGATGTGGTTTTGGATTACCTTTACCTTTTCCATCATTTCCTCCACCGGTTCTGGGCCTATGAGTTTTCTTTCCCCAACATCATCCCTACAGGTTGGTGTGCAACATCTCTCTCCATAAAACACTTCATATGGTGCCATCTGAATTCTTTAATGGAAGCTATTGTTATAGGAAAATCCCACCAGAGGTAAATATTGATCCCACATACCCTGAAAGTCAAGTGATCATGATCTCAAAATGTCTTCTAAGGTTTGAATAGTCCGTTCTGATTGTCCATCAGTTTGGGGGTGGTAGGCAGTGCTCAAACGAAGTTCAGTATCCAAGGCCTTCTGAAGACTCTTCCAGAATCTTGAAGTAAAACATGGATCACGATTAGAAATAGTTGACATGGGTACTCCATTAAGCCTCACAAATTCATTAATATATAGTATTTCTAGACGTTCAAGTGGTAAATCTTCTCTTATAGAAAGAAAATGTGCTGACTTGGTAAGACAATCAACAATGACCCATATTGCATCATTCCTTCTAAGAGTCGTTGGTAGTCCCATGACAAAGTCCATCGTGATATTATCCCATTTCCACTCAATTATGGGAAGAGGTTGCATGAATCCTCCAGGCTGTTGCCTTCCAGCATTCACTTGTTGAAAAACCATACATCTTGACACAAAATCACCAATCTCCCCCTTCATGTTGTTCCACCAAAAATGTTCCTTTAAATATCTATACATTTTGGTGCTCTGAGGGTTTATAGAGAAATTGGAACTATGGGGATCATCCAACAATTCCCATTTTAGATCAGGTATATTGGGAACACAAAGTCTCTTCCCAAATTTGAAAATTACATCTTCATACACAATGTCACTCAATCTCCCATCATTCATAGCTTTAATATTCTTTTGAAACTCTTCATCATCGGTCTGAGAACTCTTTTTCCTTTTTAGTAAAGATGGTTTTGAAACCATTTGAAAAAGCATTGATGTTTCACCTTCCATGGTGATTCCCATATCCATCTTTACTAGATCCATGTATATAGGATCCTTTTCAACTATCATCTTGTTCAAAACTCTATGATCCTTCCTACTCAATGCATCTACCAACTTATTTTCCTTCCACGGGTGGTAGTGTATCAGGCAATCATAATACTTGAGTAGTTCAAGTCATCGCCTTTGCCTCATGTTGAGTTCTTTCTTATGAGAAATATACTTCAAACTCTTTTGATCAGTATAAATCTCACATTTTTCACCATAGAGATAATATCTCAATATATTCAAATAAAATATTACAACAGCTAACTCTAGATCATGAGTAGGATAGTTTTGGTCATGAATTTTCAGCTATCTTGATGCATAGGAAATAAATCTATCATTCTGCATGAGGACACAACCAAGTCCTTTCTTCGATGCATCACTATAAAAAATGAACCCATCATTCCCCGATGGTAGAGTCAATATATGATAATTGACTAATCTTCTATTTAGTTCTTTAAAACATTCTTCACACTCTTTTTTCCAAACAAATTTAACCCCATTACGTATGAGCTTCATTAATGGTTTAGCCAATCAGGCAAAATTCTGGACGAAACACTGATAATAACCTGCTAAAACAATAAAACTGCATACCTCAGTTATACTCATCGGGGCTGGACATTCTTGGATTACTTTGGTCTTAGAAGGATCAACAGAGATTCCATCCTTAGAGACAATATGGCCTAGAAAATAGATCTACTGAAGCCAGAATTCACACTTTTTAAACTTACCATATATTACCTGTATTCTAAGAGTATCCAGGATAATGCCCAAGTGATTTTCATGGTCTTCCTATCTTTTGGAATATATCAAGATATCATCAATAAATACCACTAGAAAATCATCAAGATATTCCTTGAAAACTATGTTCATTAGATCCATGAAAATAGAGGGTGCATTAGTCAACCCAAATGGCATTACTGTAAACTTATAATGCCCGTACCTAGTTCAAAATGCTATCTTTAGAATGTATTCCTTCTTTACACACAACTGATAGTATCCAGATCGAAGGTCAATATTTGAAAATTATTGAGCTCCATGCAGTTGGTCAAATAAATCATCAATGTGAGGTAGGGGATTCTTGTTCTTTATTATTATAGCATTGATCTCCCTGTAGTCGATACATAACCTCATAGATCTATCCTTCTTCTTAACAAAAAGGACAGTGGCTCCCCATGGAGAAACACTAGGGGGAATAAATCCCTTATTACCCAATTCCTCTAGTTATTTCTTTTGTTCCACTAATTCCAAAGTGGCCATTCTATAAGGGGTCTTCGATATGGGCCTTGATCCAGGAATTAAATCAATGGAAAACTCAATTTCTTGTTCTAGATGATGTCCATGTAAATCTTCTGGAAACACATCAGCATATTCTTTCACAATATGCACATCCTTTATTTGAACATTCCTTTACTCACCTACAATTATTTCATTCTCTTCCTCCCCGATAATTGAATTTAGTTGAGCTAATGGGGGTGGATCTAGATAAGAATCAGGTGGTGACGATTCTGATCTAAAGATAAGGTGTTCCTTATTATCATCATCAATAATTGTAACCTCCTTATTCTTACAATAAATCATCACATCATGGTTCAAAAGCCAATCCATACCAAGGATTATATCAAATTCATTCATGGGTATGACAATGAGATCAGCAGATAAAGAACATTTATATGCCCTAATGGGGACAGATCCACAAAACTTTGTAGCATTGATACTTCCCTTAGGAGTTTTAACTAACTACTCCATTGTTAAATCAAATTGGAAATATCTAATTTCGTAGAAAACTGGGAAGATATGAAACAATGCGATGATCTAGAATCAAATAATGCATTTTCTAAACTTGAGGAAACCATTATATTACCTCCCACCACGTCTTTCAGAGCTTCTACCTCAGCAGTAGTGATGGACTATGATTGGCCTTGATCACTTGGCCTTTTTTGAGGTAAGTTCCCCAGATGATTAGGACGTTCATTTTCATAATGTCCCATCTCCCTGCAGTTTTATCATTATATATCGGTATCTTTTTTCTTCCCCTTACAATCATGAGCTTAGTGGCCTTTTTCACCACACTTGTCATAGACTCTCATTCCCTTTAAGCAAGTACCGAGGTGTTTCTTCCCACATTTACTACAGGATTGATATTCAACTTTTCCCTTCTTCCCCTTATTTCCATTTCCAGAGTGATCAGCAGATCTCTTCTTCTATTTCTTTTCTTTAAAGTCGTAAGACTTAGAGAATTCCTTTTTTGTCTTGATAGCACATGAGACAATGTCTTCGTATGATGAGAAGGATTGCGAGACTAATGCTCGATGAAGAAATGGTTTTAACCCATCAAAGAAACGATCAATATTACTTATTGGGTTACATATATAATTTGTATCATGCATCACTAACCTTGTAAAGTTATCCCTCTACTTTGCGACATTCTCATCCTCTTTTTGACTCAGACTCATAAATTGTCTTTCCATATCTGCTCGATGGTCACGAGGAAAGTAATTTTTTAAGAAAATCTCTTGGAACTCTCTCCATTACATATTTGATACTTCATCATCTTCCTTTGTGTTTTGTATCAATGACCACCATTGATTAGCATCTCCAGTGAGGTGTTAAACTACCATGATAACCTTTTCCCTTTCACTACTCACAATCCTGAAATATTTTCTCTAGGGAACTTATCCATTGCTCAACTACCAATGGATTTGTACTCCCATTGAATGTTTGTGGTTGTTTCCACATGAAGCGATCTAACATTTATCCTCCACGCTACATATCAGGGTGCTCCATATGGGTAAGGTTATTATTCATAACCTAAGTGAGTTACCCCGTATGGTGATTAGCTGATCAGCACCAGTTGTATCACCAAATCCACAATAATTATCTTGAGTAGGAGGGAAATACCTATATAGAGTGCGTTCATTGATACCGTTTCCATTTCTTCCACTAGGTTCCATTTCTAAACAATGGAATAAACTAGATCAGTTTATGAATCAAAATACATAATTCAATACTTGTGAAACACTTAACATAAATTGAACTATTTATGGATATAATTCATAATTATAAAAAAATGTTTTCTTTGAGGAAGTATATACTCATAAACCCTTAATAATGGTTTTTAAAGAAAATGAGTGTTATCCTAAGCATATCCCCCGGGAGTGTCGTAACCAAGAGTGCAGCAAGGCCCATTGTTGTGCACCAGTTCTCGTTCGAGTCTAGCTCAAAGTGGTGTTTTTGGGTTTTAACCCTAGGTACATCTGTGCTAGAGCCGCCTCTACCTGCTCGTATCCAGAGAGGGATGTATTTATCAGGAAACTCACAAAATCTCCACAATACCAAAATTCTAGGAAGTACTTCTATACTAATCCTCCAAGTTTATCTTAGGTCTATCTGCTCTAATCAGATTTTATCTAAATCTACCTCCCAAGGTTTGTTCAAACCTTATTATAATACCAATTGTAAGGCCACAAACCAAGTTACCTAGAGTTGGTGCATTATTACATAACATTGGCATGATAAAAAAAGATCAAGTCTCGAAAAAATGATTAGTTTAGTAGACTTGGAATAACTAGATACATTCATAAAGGTTACATTAGATCATAAAGTGAAAACTACAACAAAATCTTGTCTCCAAACTCATATCCCCTTATACTATCCCTGTAGTTCATTCATAAAATACTTCTTCACATCCTGGAAAAAATAAGACATAGAAAGGGGTGAGCTCAGATGCCCAGAAAGGATAACAATATAGCAGAAACTTTCATTAATATGCATAAACATTTAAGGCAATGTATAACTAAATCAAAATCCTTTTAAACTTGAACTTCAACATAATAGGGATGAAATAAAATGAAATAATTCCATTTACATATTCACATGGATATTCTACTAATCGAATAATCACATGCAATATCAATAACCACTTTCATAATGATAGAATGCATAATTCCAGACTATCATAACCACATAGTCAAGGCCTTGTGCCAAGACTACAAATAAGATTTTTTCAAGGCCTTGTGCCAAGAAACTAGTTTGTCTCATGAGATCTACTGATGAATCTAGGAGCTATAGCAGACTCCACCTGTCACTTTTTAAGTCCAATGCATTCCCCATATGAACATGTTTAAACATAACATAAACATTCATATTTAACTAGCATACGAAATGTCAATACGTTCTCCAAAAACCATAAATGGTATAAAAATAACACATACACAGTCAAAAATATAACAGAACCTTCAATACGATATGTAATTTTTGTATCATAATAAATAAACATCAAATAAGATTAAAATTCATCAATGGATGTTGACATAGATGAAATCAAAACTATTTGAGAGAAATATTTCTTTTTTTAAATCATTTAAAAGTAACATAATTATAAAATAAAACATTTACTTTGAAAATATATTTATGATATTGTAAGGGAATCTTTGAAGATTTTATAATGGCGGAAAATAGTTGCACACACCGTATAAGTTAAAAAAAGACATTCTTACCTTAATTCTGTCGAAAAGGTTAAAAAGGACCTTGTTTTGAAAATGACAGAAAGATTCCTTTATAAACTTCTTATAAGAAGTCAAAAAGGGTATAAATGACATAAACCCATTGTCTGTAAAATAATTAGAATGATCTGAAATACATTTTTAAGAAATATGGATGTAGATGATAAAGAGGTCCCAGTAAATAATTACGTATAAACAACCTCAGATAATTAAAAGATTGTGAAGTAAACCCTTACATTGTACTTTTACTTGGTTGAGGGTAGGATAACCTCCTGTATAATGGTGAAATCATTTTTATTAAATTATATAGGAATTATATACATTTATATGATATCATATAGGATCTTTAAACATTGATTTGTTAATAATATCTTAATATTATCACTGTTTTGGGTGTTAACAGATATGTTTTCCTTTATATTATTTGTTACATGAGACATATTTTTTATAGATTGGATGTATATTATTCATATACAGAATGATATCATGTCTCTAAAAATTATTTTTAATCATCTAATGATATTTAGTCTTGAATGGATACGATGAGGAATGAATCTCATCGCGTTCGTGGAGACGGTATTCCGTACGTACGCACGATCGACAATATCATACTTTTGATATTAAAATAATATATAATTGGATGTTATATCATATATAAAGAATAATTATCATGTTATATTTATTATTTATATGAATTACACATCATTATTATACCCATCCACATAATGATGTATTGAATAACAATTACACCACGACGTGGAGATGGTAGGTCGTACGTACGCATGTATGGTGACATGTCATTAAAAGGATGGATAGAATACTGAATATGGTTTTACAATATTTATAGTAACATTAAAATATATAAAAGATACTGGAGTTATTATTTTAGAATGGAAATAACAAATAAAGAAGAAGATGAAGAAGAAAGGAACTTGAAAGAGGGTGGTGAAAACATCACCTCTTCTTCGGGCTATTCCTTTTGATTTTATCAAAACTGATCCTTAGGATGGATTTATGTTCAATATAAGGCCTCTAGAATTAATTAAGGGAATTTGAGAGAATATTTTGATAGGGGTTTTTAAGCCAAAATGCTTTGAATGTGTGAATTAGAGAGAAGGGGGAGTGCCCTTTTATAAGAGGGGTGAGGGGCACTATTGGAAAAGCTAGAAATATTATTTTATAATAAATTTATATTTGGTTTATAATGGCTACAAAGTGGATTATTTAAAGGTTAAGGTGGGGATGGGTCGAAATCCTTTCAACCAATATATTTAAGATAGGTTTGGGTCACTATATTCACCTTATCATTAATATTTAACTCTTAGTTAAATAGTTTGACATTTACCATGTATCTTTGTATTTTTATATTATATAGTCAATAAACATACTATAAACTTCCAATCGACCCCCAAGTAGTCAATTAATTATACACCTATCATTATATAAGTCCTCTGTCCGAACCTTATATTTTTAGGAATATAATATCAATTAATAATATACTATTTGTTTTAAAAATCTTTTATGTCAATTTTGATACTATTGAGTATTTTTTTTTGATAATTTTATAACAACATTAGTACTTCTAAGAAAATTTATATAAAAAATAATAATAATTCATATTAACCTATATAATTAGTTTAATTTATAAAAAGTCTCAAATTACATTTATTTGGGTATTTATAATATCAATTAGCTTAATCTTTCATTAATACGGTAATTACTCCATCATCATTGTGTCCTATATAAATTAAATTATTTAATGTCTAAAAATTATAAATAAAATACCATTATGTAGGAAATCATCTTATATTTCTAATGAATATTTATAATCGATTTTATCTTATGTATAACGCTATATTAAAAATGTTTTATTTATTAACTTTGATTTTAACTCTTTTAACTCTTCTTTGAATTAAATAATAATAAATGCCCTAATATAATCCAAGTGGACCTAAATGATAATATTTTATTCATAAGGTTGTTTATGGTCGAGGTACTCTTTTCCAATAGAATTAGGACATGAGTTAGGGTAATATTAATATCATTTTTACCCTTAATTACCTTATTTACTTTTAACTGTGGTAAATAAAAGTAAAAAGTTAGTATTCACCAAAAATTATTTTTATCTTATTGAACCACATTTTACTCCATCATATTAACTATGTTTCTCGGATTTTCGAAATTTCACTCACAGAAGAGGTAAAATTATGTTTTATGTGAATTTCCAAATTCTTCTAGGAGGTGGGTAAAAGACGGTGAAAAGTTCAATAAAATTTTTATATATCTGAAATTATTATAAAAAAACTCCAATTAATTACATTGAACTTATATAGGTATTATTTATCTATTTTGACCTTAATTATATTTAAATAAAATAGATTATTATTTAAATAAAAATTCAGTTTTAAACTATAACTCATTTTTTCACTATTCATCAAAAATTGAATGATTTCAGCAAAAATACCAAAAATTCACCCTAATCAAATTCTGATATTCTGAATCCAAAAATTAAGTTCATTTTGAAAGATAAAATTTATAAAATTTCACAAAGTGGGTTTTACTATTCATAATGGCTAGTTTGATTGGTTGTGGTGTGTGTTAGAACTTGAAGTTTTGTCTAACTCACGCTACGGTATTATTCAAAGAGAAGCATAGTGTGGAAGCTTTGGGTGATACACTTGAGGTCATGTGGTGACCAATACGACTACCTATTTTGTGTCATTCCGAGCAAGGACATTACATCATAACCCATGAAATAAAAATTGGTATCCTAAATATTTAATCATATCATATCCTATGGAAAATAGAGAAGTTTCATAATCATTTCATTATTGAATAACCTATGAAAAGAAGTGAATTTTATAAGAATTATAACATGGTATATCCGAAGGAAGAGAAAAGGGTTTGATAAACTAATTGTAATAATAAAAAAAACCATGAAAAGAATTAATAAGAATGGTGTACTTAGATAATATCCCTATTAATTCATAAACTATTTCAAAGGACATCGTCTGATATGGAGAAGGATTTTGAAATATCACGTGGAGATTTTCCTGAGGAAAATAACCTTTCTTTAAAAACCAAATAATTAGAGATAAAACATTTTCAAAATACTTTTCTCTAGAAACCACATTGAAAACATATAATGTAATATTAGAAAATTATGTAAAAAATTTCTTGAGGAAAATATTCTCTTCTATTTGAAAAAAAGTTTTTAAAACAAAAAATTCCCTAAAAACCGTTTACTCTAAAAAATAACCTTGAAAAAACATAGAGGAATCATTGAAAACCATTTTAAATACAACTAAAAACATAAATAACTTTAAAAATATTTTTTAACAAAAAATATCCTAAAATATAATTTGAAATAAATTTGGAAATCATTTTTAGAAAACACGGATTATGAATAAAACATATTTCCTACTAAAGAAAGAAATAAGGTTAAATTTTCCTAAAAACACATTCTTAATTATGAAATGTACAAAAAAGAGGAAAAATGGTACCATTAATTGAAGATATAATGAATAAACAACAAATAATTAAGATAATTCTTGATATCTAGGTCATAATATCTCATCAATTGAAGAATAATCACAAACAACCCTAACAAATGATGAGATTGTTATAATAATCTCTTACCACATTGGTAACATCGAATCATAATCCCCATGAATTAATAATGTTACATGATGCTTAAAATATATTTAAAATAATTATATTCATCATATAACATGTCAAAGTGGTATTATATACACTATTTTAAATAATATATGGGTAAAACATAACACGTGTCTCTAGGAATGAAAATTGAGACAAAATTCCCTTACCACTCTGCTAACTTTGAAACTGTTACTCCAAAAATGATATATCCTTGAATGGATATTTAATTATGAAAATTTTTCAGTATAATAATACTAAAATAAATCAATGGGATGTATACACATCACATATAAGAAATATGAGTTGAACGTGGCTTGTGTCTTGTAGAAAATAAAAGTCAGATGGAAATCCCTTAATATTTGAGTAAATTTTGAATCACGAGCCCTGTGAAAGAATAAAATAAATTGAAATAATTAATATCATTAAATAAAATAAGTTAATTATTTAATATTTAAAATGGAATTATATATGCCACACAAAATAAATGAGTGGGGAAAATGGAATAATACTCACAGAAATAAAATTCAAACAAGAATTCCACATACCTTAAGTCTTGACTTATGTTGTACTTTTTCAATCCACATGTATAATAAAAATAATTTTATTATAAATATATTAAATAAATAAAATTAATTTATATAAGACCATATATTGTTTTCTTATGTTGTTTTACTAGATTTTTATTAACAATTCCTTGTAAAAGTTACATTTCATGTAATAACTGTTGGTTTTCGTATATGTTTTGAATTATTATTATTGGTTCTATTTATTAGATCATGATTTCATTTTTTATAGAATGTAAAACATGATATTAATATCATATATATTCAGTATATATTTATTTATTTTTATATATAAAATATATAAATATGAAATGAAATAAACCATTTATGGAGAAGGCAAGGCATACGTACGCATGAACGTTGTTTCCATTTTCTTATCGTATTGAAAGAAAGAAAAGTAAATGATATATATATATATATATATATATATAAAATAATTCCATTATCATTATTATTACAAATATAACAACTATTTCTATTAAAAAATCCTTAATACATTCAATGTGAGGCATGGATGAATCATATCGCTTGGCGAGACTGTAGTCTGTTATACACATGAACAACATTATCCTATTCCCAAAAATGGAAAGAATGAAGGTATGTTTTATAAAATAATTAAATAATCACAAATACATCATAAATATCATATAAATAATATATAAACTATAAATAAATTAGTATTACCATCCTTCAAAGGTGTTAATGGATGAATGAGAAACATTGGTTCGTGAGGCGGTAGTCCACCACACACCCGAATGATGAATGTTTGTCTCATTTGAAGGATGTGTGGGAATTTTTTGGTCATATACTAAATATAACAACATGAATTTATATTTAATATAATTTTTTTATTATATAATCATTATATAAAAATAATTAAATGGTTTTTAGGAGGAAATAAAATAAAAAACACTCATTCATGAATGCTACCAATTCTTCAGGTATCTCTATTTTGTTTGTACCAATTGACTTCCTTGGTTTTATTTTATACCAAATTAATTATTATATTATGAATTTAGATAGGTTTATAATTTATTTAAATATGTATTTTTTGATCTAATTTTCTTGAAAGTTGTGAATAAGTGAGGGGGTGTGTACCCCTTTATAGTGGATGAGAAGTGGTGTTCTTCAAAATACCAAAAGGTAAGAACTACTAGGAGTTATACATTTTATAATATGCCTAAAATAGTGGGAAATTTTATTTAAAATATTTTATATGGTCTAAATGTGTTCATCCAATGTTTTTTGGGTAATTTTTATGTCATTTTGTCCTAAATTTCAATGTTTAGTCCCTTAGTAAACTCTTTTTCTGTTAATTCTCGTTATTAATTTTATATATTTTCACAAACAATTATGGTAAAAAATGACGTTGGACTTATTATTCATTATAAATTAATCTCATTAAAAATATATAATCCATTTTTACAAATTCAGACCACATAAGTGGTATAAATTAATTTAAAATTAATCCCATAGACGAGACGAAACAACACAATTTTAGAGTGAAAAAATTTAAAAGTTATAAATGTTTTTATATCCAAAATCAATGTTAAATTGATTAAAATTACCTAAATTGAATTAATAGATTTATAATATAACTAATTATTCTTTAAAAACTATTTTGAATATAATTTATGTGCACAAATAATTCAAAAAAAAGAAATTTTTTATTAAAATTATTTATTTTCAAACTTTCATCCAAAAAATAAAATATTTTAGAAGAATATGAAAAATTCACCCTATGTAGAATTTGAAGATAATGATTCATAAATAAAAATTATTTTGTAAAATATAATATATAAAATTTTAAAATTTTAGTTTTAAAATAAGTTCTCAATTAAAAGGCAGTATAATTGACTTTAGAAAAATAAGGCTTTTTATATATAAAATTGGATTTTTTCTTATCATTTATATATATAAAAATAAAATTAATTTTATATATTTTATTGAATATATAATACATTAATCACCTTAAAATAATTCATAAATTTAGTTGTTTACTTATTGATATTAAATTTGTTTATGCATATAAAAAATAGTTTTTCAAAAAATAAATTTCATTATTTTTAAATTGTTCTTACTCTCATTTCTAATTAATTGGTAACCCAATAATTAATTTTATATATATGTGTAGCTGAAATATTATTAATTTATATAATATTATTCATAAATTCCATTACAGTGGTTAGGTGATAATTATAATAATATTTTTATAATAATATTTATAGGATATTGTACTTTGGTAAAACATAGTATTACGAGTAACAAAAACCATTGAATGAACATGGTATTGTGTGTAACCAAATCCAAACTAAGTATTGTGTGTAACTATATCTATGCTTGGTGTTTTATATAACACAATATGACCTCAATGTTTCATGTAGTGTAATATTAACATGGTGTTTCATTTACGGAAATCTTAACTCGGTGTAGCATGCAATGAACGCCATCAATGAATTTTAATTTATTAACAAAATAAATAATTAAAAAAAATCCGGTTGTTACATTCTACCCCCATTAAAATGAATTTCCCCATTAAAATTCTTCATGGTCATCATACTTTTAGTACTTTAATGTTTTTTATATGAACCCACATCTCAAAAATGAATAATAGAACATAATTTAAAAATGGAAAGTTGGAAACATAATGGTTACCCAAAGTAACACATACCGTGGATTTCTACATAGGGTAACATAAGTGAAAACTGATGTTTTGGACATGGAAGAAAAGATTAAATAATTTTAGAGTGTTATAAAGATAAATGATCACAAGAAAGTGGGTGATCCATAGAAGGTTAGTGTCCATAAAACCATAACCCAATTAAGTGTAAAGAGGTCATTGTTATCATAAAAAATAATGACAAAAGGACAAAATTTAATTTCAATATCCATTTCCTAAAGTTGAAAAATTTTCACAAGGAGATATAATTTATTTAATTTAATATCATATACATAATCTCACCCTTTGGTTGTTCTTGGAAAAATTTATACTTTATATCTTACTCAAAGAAACGAAGGTGAATTTGTTATGCTTGAGAACTAATAGATCATAATATTCATAAATAGAAAAATAAGTCATTCCATTTATATTTTTCTATCATAAACAAAAAATGGTTTGCAATGTTTATACGATATGTATAAATATGTATACGGGTAAATAATACATTAATCTCTAAAACCACATCGAAATTTCAACTTAAAACATTCCATAAGTAGTTAACCTTATGACACTTAAATAAGTTTAAAATCCACAACTTCAGAAAGAAGTTAACTTACATCAACTTATCATCAATTCCTTATATACCATAAAGTAACTCTTGGTTTCCACATACCAAACCTGTTAATAACTCCATCACATATTCTATTGAAAGATGCTAATAACCTGAATTAATATAAATACCTATTAAAACACACATTCTTCTTTATTCCATACATAAAACAGAGATTACTGGGTATATTCCTTTAATCTAAATTTTTTGTAAAATCAATCAATGATTGAATAAAACACTTTTTAAACATACCATTAATCAATTCCAAGGTAATAAGTACCATCCAATTTTATTATTCCAATCCAACATATCATTAACCAAACAATATTATCTCAACATTCAAAACATATTAAGTGTTATCTTCCCTTAATCATGTGTTTTTCATAAAATATTACCTTTCCACTAAATCAGTTTCCCATGTCATAAGAACATTACTTAATATCCTTAATAAAAAGATTATATTGAACAATCACTATATATTTTGTACTTCTTGAATCAAAATAATTAAACACTTTGATTATTCTACCACATCCTTAAGACATTAACTAGGATTAAACATGTTGTTTCTGAATACATCTTTTCTATAATAATTCATTAATAGTCTCTTCATTTTCAGAAATATAACCATTACTCGCACCACCTATCTAATTATCATAACAATCTCTCCAATTATGACATAGACTTCCATAATTCTTATAAATCCCACTTTTAAATCATTCAATAGTCAATAATAGCTTAGGCATGACATTATTATTATCCATTGCATTATTTTTCCCTTTCATTTTCCATTTTTTAGTTACCTACTTTGTGTCCATCTTTCTCATAGTCAAAACATATTTCTATTCCTCTATGACATCCACTTTGTTGTTTCTTCCAGAATTCTCAACACAAAGGAAACTAAAACATATTTTATCCATGGTTACCATTACCCTAATTCTTAGTGAACTCTTCTCTTATATTATTTGATAAGTCTAAGAGTTGATTAAGGTATATGTGATTAATCATTTTTTGTGAAAATTAATTAGGTAAGATCAGATCATCATTTAATCTATTTATCATCATATTTGACTAATCATTAGAAAATTTTCTGTCTCATTGAATGTTAACCTAGTTCCTTCTCATTCCTCTCATTGATTAGAACTAGAAAGCATATTGTGAGCAATACTTTTCAGTGTGAAAAACCACATAATCATATAAAATCACATAAATTATATCTAAATCATAATGATTTATTTTAAATCTACAACACCTTAGGTTTATCCAAGGTTATTTATAGGAATATTCTATTGAAATATTTCATAATGGTTTATAAATAGTTTTGAATTTACAATGAATATCTCTAGGGAGTGTTAAACAATGTGGGAAACAAGGCATGTTTTTGTACACCAGTTACCGATTAATTCTAGCACAATACTATGATTTTAGGTTTGTTACCCCTAGGTACATCTATGATAGATCCGCATCCACTTATAATATCAAAATAGGGTTGTATTTTAATGAATCCATTCACTCTATCCTTTCCCAAAATACCATGACATCTTCCTATACTTTAACTCATCCTTACACTTATCCTTCGATACATCCCTAGAAATATCCTTATAAATATTACTAGGTGTCTCACTAATGTTTTCTCATCCAAGTTTACAAAGGTTTACAAAACCTTTCATTTGATAACAGTTATAGTAATATGGGCTTAACATAAATGGATATTACATCATTATAGATGAATATTCAATACATTATAAAATTACATATCTGAGGATCATAATAATGTAGTGTCTTTGGAAACTTGTAATACAATACTACAACATTGTGAAAGAGATCTAATGTTTTCCACAAAGATCTCCCCAATCAGTACTCCTACTTAAAATCTTCCTTCATAACTTGGGGAAATAAAACATAATAAAAAGAGAGCGTAGATGTTTATTAAAGGTAAATAAAGGATAAATGTAAGCATAAAATGAACATAAGGGTATGAGAACACGAGTATAACATCTGAATATCATACCTTACATATCAATGATTATAATCATGAGTTATGGAATATATATTAGAATTTTATAATACATGAATCATAAGGAAATCAAGTAACATGATTCATGATAGATTAACATTAGAATTATACATAGAAATGTCTAATACACATCATTTTATAACATTGTAAATGTGTATAAATATAGAAATGTTCACTCATTAAGTTAAAAACAAGAAATAAGGCCCAAACATAAACTTATAGACATGTAACTAGGTCCGAAATTATACTTATTGATATGAATTATAGGTCCATGCATAACATTTTAAACACGTAATTGGGTTCATGCATAAAATTTTGTATATATAATAAGGTTCATGCATAACATTATGAACAAGTAATTAGGTTCATGAAGCACATTGTGAACATATATTCACATTCACACATAACATTGAGAACATGCGATCGGGTTCACATATAAACTTTTTGAGATTTAATAATTTTCTCACATATCAATGTGAACATATATACTAATGAGTTATCCATATTTATCCAATGCATTAGAGTGTGATATCGGTCTCACCCATCACATAATTAAATCATACATATATATTTCACAAGATATTAAAAAATTCATTATATCATAACCCATGAAATGGAAATGGGTATCATAAATATGTTATAATATCATAACTTATGAAAAATAGATAAGTTTTATAATCATTTAATTATAGAATAACTTATGAAAAGTAGTAGGCTTCATAAGCATTTTAACGTGGTATAGCCAATGGAAGAGAAAATTGTTTCATAGAAAAATTGTAATCATAAAAACCCATTAAAATAAATAATAAGAATGGTGTAATTAGATCAAATCCTCAGTAAATAATAAACATTATCATAGGATGTCATCTTTTATAGAGAGGTATTTTGAAATATCACATGGACTATTTCTTATGGAAAATAACCTTTCTTTAAAAATCACAATATAAGATGTAAGAAATTTTAAATATCATTTTATTTTAAAAACACTTTTAGAAATTATAAAGAAATAATAAAAAATAATTTATCACATTTCTGGAGGAAAATATTCTTTTCTCTTTGAAAAACTCTTTTTTAAAACATAAAACATTTTAAAAACCTTTGTTTTTGAAAATAACCTTGAAAACATATAAAGGAATATTTGAAAACAATTTTAAACAATTTTTTAAAATATTAAAAAAAAAATTTCTATCCTAAAATATAACCTGAAATAAAAAATGAAAATGTTTTTAGAAAACATGGCTTATGAATGAAACAGATTTCCAGTTGAAGAGATAAATAAGGTCAGATTTTCATAAAAACACTATATTAATTAACTTAAATTAAAAAGAGTTAAAATACGGTACATGTACTTTAATTTATTATCAATAAATATAGGATAAGAAAATTCATGATAATTATTGGAAGATGGAACATAAGATTTCATCAATAGAAGAATAATCATAAATAATCATGTTAAATGATGAGATTATAGCGATAAAATCTTACCACTTTGGTAACCTTGAATCATAAACCCCTTGAATAAATAATATTACATAAAAGTTAAAATATCATGGAAAGAAGGATATTCAGGATATAACATGTAAAATTGGCAGTATATACACCTCTTAAAATAATATATGTGTAAAACATAATATCTGTATCAATAAAATAAAATTGAGACAACATTCTCTTACTGTTTTGATAACTTTGAAAGTGTAACCCCAAAAAAGAGAGATCATCACATGAATATTAAAATACTAAAAATTTTAAGTATGATAATCATAAAATAAATTGATGTTCAGTATACACACCACATACAAGAAATAGGCAGTGACCATGTATTGTGTCTCATTGAATATAAAAGTGAGACAAAAATCCCTTACTACATGAATAACATTAGAATCATAATCCCCATAAAAGAAAAACAAAAATTTAAACTTTTAATATCATTAAATAAATATAATTAATTATATAACATTTCATAGGTTATTATGTACACCACACAACAAAAATTAGGGTTGAATGTGTCATAAGTCCCGTAGAAATAAAAGTGAGACTAAAAATCCCCTTACATTAAGTATTTACTTCCATTGTACTCATTCAATACTCCTGTATAATAAATAAAATTTATCATGCATATATTATATAAAATAATTCATTTATATCATACCATATATGATTTTATAATGACATTTTTCCCATTTATTAATAACCCCATGTTAAAGTTTCATTTTAGGTAATAAAAACTTTTTTGTATATGTTTAGAAATTTGATTCTTTGTCCTACATCATAGATCCTGATTTATTTGTAAAAAATATGTACAAAATAATATAAATTTATATCATATTGATTATATATGTATCTATAACATTCCAGAAAATATATAAAAAGAAAATGAAATACAATATTCATGGAGATGGTAGACCGTACGTTTGTATGAACGTTGTTTCCATTTTATTATCATATTGAATGAAATAAAAGTAATATATATATATATTATAATTAAATTATAATTATTTTATCATATATAACATAAACATGTATGAAACCCAACCTATATACATTTCATGTAAAGAGTGGATGAATCATATCACTTCGTGAAATGACAGTCTGTTGTACATATGAACGATGTTATCGTATTTGCAAAAAAATAGATTGCATGGTGGTATGTTTAATATAATAATTAAAGAAGCATAAATTCATAAAAAATATCAAAAATTTTATATATAAACTATAAATCCATAATTATTCCCAACATTGAAAGGTGTTAATGGACGAACAAACGACATCAGTTTGGGAGGCAGTAGCCCACCGTACACATGAATGATTATTACGTACCCAATTTGAAGGGAGTTTGTGAAGTTGTAAGTCACAAAATTAACATAAATAAATCTTAGTATATTCAAGATAATATGGATATTATCATGTAATTATATAAAAATAATTAAATGGGTTTGAGGAAGAAATTATACAAAAATGTTTGTTGATGAACATTACCTCTTCTTCAGGTATCTCCTTTTTGGTTGCACCAAAGGACTTCCTTGGTCAGAATTATTTCCATTGTAATCCTTATAGTATGATTTAATTTAGGTTTAAAATTTATTTTTAAGGGTTTTTTAAATTCATATGTCATTATAGGTGTGAATAAGTGGGGGGGGGGGGTGAGTTCCCTTTTATAATGGAGGAGAAGTGACATTCTGGTAAATACCAAAAGATAAACAATATTTCTAGGTCACCCTTCCGTAATTTTCACCCAATAATAAAATATTTTATATAAAATAGTTTATATTTTAAAAATATTTCATTAAAATAGGTTTTTACAAGTTTATGGATCTTTTTTCCGCTTAGGTTTACAGTTCAGTCCCATAGAAAACTTGTTTTTCTCTTAATTAGTGTGATTAGTTTGAACTGTTCTCCCTAATAATTATGGTAAAAAATTAATTTTTACATAATATACATTATAAATAATTCTGATTCCAAACATGGAAGAAATTTTATGAAATTACAATCACTCAGATGGCCGAATTTTATTTAAAATTAATCCCAAAGACAGGACGAGACTACGAGTTTTTAAAGATCAAAAGTTTAAAAGTTTGAGATGTTTTTATATCAAATTTCATTGTGAATATAATTAAAATGAAATAAATTGGATTTTTATATTTAAAATTTATATAATTATACTTTAAAACCTATTTATAATGTAATTTAACTACATAAATAATTGAATGAAAAAGATAGTTTTCTAATAAAATTTTTTATTTCCCACTATTCATTTGAAAACGAAATAATTTAGAAAAATAACCCCCGATATATTGTTGAGGTTACTATTTCAAAAATAAATTTTAATTTTACAAATAAAATTTATTAAAGGTTCAAAATATTTTTTTAAAATTAGTGCACCATAAAAATGCAATAAAAATTCCTTTATAAAAATACACAATTTTATGCATAAAATTGGATTTGTTCTTATATTTTTTATAGAAAAAACATAAGATGAATTTATAAAATGTTTATTTGTTAAAAGATATATACATTTTGTTAAAATAATTCATCAAAATGGTATTGTTTAAATTATTGATATAAAATGTGTTTATGTGTAGAAAAATTGTTTTTTAGAACAAGAATATCATTATTTTCAAATAGTTCTTACTCTCATTTGTAATTAATTGGAAACAAAAGAAATAATTTTATATACATGGGTAATTTTTTTCCATAATTTATTTAATATTATTCATAACTTAAATTCCATGATCTTGGTGATAACTATAATAATATTTTAACAAAAATATTTATAGTATATTGTAGTTCGATAAAAAAATCTTTCATGCATTGAAAGATATTGAAGGAACATGGTATTGTGTGTAACACAAGACACACATAGTGTTTAGTGTAATGAAATCTAATATTATCATTTTTTAATGTTATCTATGCTCAGTTTTTTTTGTAGAACAAGATTAACATGAGTGTTGTATTTGATTAAATTTTAATTTGGTGTAGCGTATAATGAAAACCATCATAGAATTTTAATTTATTCAAAAAAATAATTCATCAAAACTTGAGGTATTATAGAACCCTTGGTTACCTTGGGAGAACATCCATCTTAAATTCCCTCAGTATGATCCTTTGGTTCTAGGGGTTGAGTTTTGGTGACCCTAGGAGTTTTATCCTATGTTTCTACATTATTTCCCTTGTATTATTCCTTGGAGAATCATTGTGATGGTGTTGTTTGAGTTAGGGTGTGTGTTGTGATTGGTTTTTTATAACTGTTTGATTCATTTTAGGGTGATTTAGGGAGTTGATGTGTGATTATGGTTTTCATGATGTTTCTTCTTCTCCTTATAGTGCACATTGGTTTGGAAAATATTTTTTGATTTAGGTGGTTTTATTCTCTCCATTTTTTCATTCTATGTGTGGATATTTCATGGTTTTACTTCCATTTTGGTGTATAATATGGGTAAAGATAATAAATATTATTAATTGGAATAACAAAAATTTATGGGTGTGGGGGAGACATTTTATGATTTACTACTTTGATATATGTTCTTAATTATATTATGTAATCTTGTCACTGATACTCTAAATAACTACTATCGGCATGCTTATTTTCACCATGGATGATATGTGATGTTACCCTTTCTATGTTGTTATGTGATCAAACCTTTAATAAAAATGACATTGAATGTATTTCTAGCCAATAAATTGTATTCCCATATAAATAGGGATTTTGTGATACTACTTATTCTAAATAAATAATTAATGTGATAACACCACCGAATAATTGTGGAATCCAAAATGTTTCTATTTTGTGTATGGTTAGTTATTTGTGTTTCCTTTTGTGTTGTAGGTTATTATGAAGAAATGGTGGTGACTGGTTGGGATATGGGATGCATGGGGCTGTGATGTGTTGGATGGTTTTCAAGGATGTGATGTGGGAATTTGTGTGATGTGGTGTGTAGTGGTTGTGATATGAGGATGCGGTGAATAGTGGTTGTGGTGTTAGGTTGTGGTTTATGATGGTTATGGTTCATGGGGGTATGATGTGCATTACTTGTGTGTGGTGGTTGTGTGTAGCGGTTGCATTATGACAAGTGTTTTGGATGTACGATTTGAAATTATTGTGGGGAGATGGAATGGTTGATGTGGAATGACAATGATGGTAGATGTGAGGTGTTATGACAGAGGTTGAGGTGTAATTTGGATGGGTTGTGTTAGTTTCTTTTTTAGGCATAAAATAATTAGTAATGTGGTAAATTAATTATTGAATGGGTCGGTAGTTTAATGTAATCGTATAAAAATAAATTTGTGGTAAATGAATAAAATAATGGTCATTCTTAATGTAAATGAAGTGGTTTAGTAATGGGAGTTGGTGGAAACTAATTCTGATTAGAAATATTGGAATCGATATTTGTGGATTATGTAGTGGTTGTGTGATGTGTTGTATATAGTGTTATCAACAGATGTAATGGTTGATGTGTGGTGTAATAGGTGTGGTGGTGTGCGGTAGTTAATATTTTTTGAACACATAGGTTGGGTATTGTGTGATATCTATATGTGAGGTATTTTATGTTATATTTATACATGCCCTACCAAAGTTGGATAGCCGTACCAATGCTTAGTAGTTATGGGGTTGGAGTTTTTTTTTCAACATCCAGGATGGTGGTGATATGGATTGGTGGCTACCCACTCTTTCCAATCTTCCTTCAACATCAATGATGGATCAGGTGACTTTAGGTGAGGTGTGATATGTCAGACCATGTTTTTTCAGGTGAATAATAGTGTGTTCTCCTATGTATCTTAGGGCATGGTGTGCGGTGTTAGACCACATATCATTAGGTGAGACCTGGTGTGATGATACCTAATTCTAGTACAAATTCTATACCTTATAAGGTTGTAGTTGGGAGGGATTCATCCCAACCAACATCAAGTATGTTTGGTATGATATTTTATGTGATGTGATGTGTACAAAAGTGATGGGAGCATAAAACATTCAATGTTGGGGTGTAAGAGCTGAAAATAAATGGGGAAGCAGTAGCATGGTAACTTTATTATTGTGATCTTGATGTTATATTACAATATTGGATGAATGATTGTGTGAGTGATCCATAGTGAGGAAGGGTCTAGTTATTTGACTTGTATATGTTCTTTTTTCGCTTTTCAGTTAGTTCATTGGTGCATTATCATGCCCATTCTACATGTTCAATTGAGACATTGAGTATGACTCTAATGAGTATACATGTTATTATCACCCTAAACATATAAAATATTATTCAGGTTTCTAGGAGGACTTTGGGGACCAATATAAACATTACTAACTGGGATTTGGAGCTGTTGTTGAGTCACTACTTCATGACTTATCTTTTTTGTATTAACTTCAGATACTTTTATATGTATTTTTTAACTTTATAATGCATTGTCGTATGGTTTTTGGTTTTATTTAATACATATATTCTAGGGTTTTTGGTGATTTTTTATTCTATCTCCCAATATTATTTTGTTTATTGTGGGTAATACCTTCCATATGTGATGTTTCTATACCATTAGTGTTTTTTTCCAACACAGGGCCTACTAGAGGAAGTACATGGGGTGAATATATCTCTTCATTTATTGTGGTATCTTTGGATGGAGAGGCCATGAAAAATTTTTATTTACCTTAATCATATAAGGTTCCCAAAATAGTGAACTTCTTCAAAAATAACATAAGTCACATAATCAAAATATCAATTTTCAATCCCATGGTAATCAATATGATAATAAATATGTTACCAAAAGTTGACTAAACATTATCCCTTAAATCAATTAGGAAAAAAATACATGGTCGTACTAAAAACAATTTCACATAATCCAGTGGTAGGAATTACACCCATGTCGCCCTTCAGTTGTGGGCTTAAGCCTCGTGACCTTCCTAGATGTGTTAGGTTATCCTTTTTTATAAAAATATAAAAATATTTTTTTTATAACATCCCCTGAAATATGATGAACATACTTAGAAATTACATTAACCATAAAATATAAAAAAAAGAAGTTTTTGAATAAATTTAAACTCATGTTCACAAAATGTAATGGAATTATTTCTAAAATATCCCTTAATTAAACACAAGTCAATCTTGAAGGTTTTATATACCTAAAATATCATCTAAATATCATTAAATGTATCCCAAAGTACTTACACAACATATAAAACCAAAATATCACTAATTATTTTGAAATTATGATCATTGAAACAACTAGCTATTTTCACCTATCGACCATTTAAAGTTCTGATGCTCTGCTAATGTGTATAGAAAATACTCGGGTCAAATCCTCCGCGATGATACTTTTTAATAGTCTATTTCTTTTAGTTGATTGTATTTTGATTGGGGTTTTTTTGTAGAAATTATGAAATAATATATTGATGATGTTTGATTTAAAAAATTGATAATGATTGGTGTGAGTTCATTATTGGGGATTTTATCTTATGATATCCTTGAGCTTTGCTTTATATTGGATTAAATTAATACCCACTTCACAAGATGAATTTGATCAGAATTCCTCAGTTTTAATGATTTATTCTAAACCGTAACTTAACGTAGGGTTTTAATAATTACCATTACTTGTTTATGGTAGTGAATTTGGGGTTCCAATAATCTCTGGAATCCATATTCTAAACAAAACATTTCATTAATCTATGACATATTAAGTTCAACATACACAATATTAATTTTAAGAATATTCATTTAGCAAAGGCCCTCAACCACTTAATATCCCGAAATTATGAATCAACCAATGAGAAATTTACTCATCCATTTGGGTGGTAAATAATCTGGTTATAATTTTATGATAATGAATTAATAAGTGAATAAAATTGAAAGGGATAGGAAAAGAGTTATGTGCTGAACAGACATACACAAACAATGAAGGGAATTAAATACTGAATTTAGATTGAATGAAAAACCAAAATAAAGGAGGTGGATTCAATTTTATTTACACTATTTTAAGACCATTATTATTTTTTAACAAAATATTTTTGATTATAATAGATGAATAAGAAGAAACTTCCATTAATATAGAATTACAAAAATAAATACTTACATAGTTAAAAATGAAGAACAACACAAAAGTAAATGAAAGAAAGAAAGGTGGAATGATTTCTCAAGTAAAAACTTGACTATGTAAGATCCTTCCAAGTACTTTTCAGAGCCTTGGTCTTTCCAACCTATCCTAATTTTCTCTAAAATTCCAACCTCTTGTAAGGATAGGAGAAGGATGTATTTATAGCCCAATGGTGTGAGCTATTTGCATTAAAAAACTACTCCTCCAATTGCATCGCCAATTTGATATTTCTGATAGCCGAATCTGGAGCAATATTCTTCTTAAAAGTTTTAGATACACAATGTTAATTCCTACTATGAAACTTTTGTGGCCATTGAAGTTAAAGATTCAAATTTATGATAGTTTGATTAAACAATGTTAATATGTCCATTTCAATCCAGAATTTATCGTTAGCCTAAATATGAATGGATTTATGAATAGAAATATGCCTTCAAATATGAATTATTTATTAAACAATGTTGATCCCCTATATATCCTATTTCACTTTGAAAAATATCAATTTTCATCGATGTCTATACTAGTAGAAAAGTCCATAAATGTGTTCTGGTTATAATTCTCGGACAAAATGGTGGGTTGGATTTAAATTCACCATTTGGCCCCCCTTGTTTTTGGATTTGGGCCTTGAAATTTTTATCCAAGATGAATTGAATTATTCCTCGTCCTTTGGAGGAGATTTAAAGGATTTAGTCTTTTAGAGTGGGCCTATTAATTCTATCTTCAAGAATGGTCCAATTTCATTACAGATTATTTGAGACATTTTGTGTAGATCATATAACCCTCCAAAGGGACGATTTGGCCAACAGTTCCTTCTAATAAAATGTTTTAATTTGAGTAAGAAACTCTAAAAAATAATAATCATGAATTTTGGATAAGTTGGGTTAGAGTTATTGTTACAACATTAAATACACTTTAATCTGGATGAATTCAAATAGTCCTCTCAAATTATATTTAATATTTGAACATTAATATTTCACAAAAATTATGAACATTTAATATAAAATATGTAACATGTGTATCTAAAAAGTTATGAAAATATTAATAACATCAACTCACCCACACTTAATCTTGTGCGTGTCCTCATGTATAACAAATATAGAACCATGAAAAAATTATTTTCACTCACCAACAAATATTAAAATTTTTTTTCCCCAATCGGGGGAGGTTTAGACAGTTTCACTCATCCATATTGAATTCCAATAGAAGTTCTTAAAAAAACAATGTTCAAAAAACAATTCATTATTTCATGCGCAAATTTAGAAATGGAAAATGGTGGCACTCAAAACTTACTCATCTCAAGATGATAAAATTAATTTATGGGGCTTCACTCATTCACCAAAAAAAAGTGAAAATCATAGAGTTTGTAAGAGCTCTATGCTTTTACTTCCAATCCTAATGTGATAAAAAATCAAGAGGTATTTTTAGGGGTTTTCTATGGCTATGGGATGGTAAGATGATGATATCAAAAAGATAGGAAAAAGGTTGTAAAAAACCAACATGGAATAACCGATGCACATTTTTTTTTGAAATGAGACATGAAAGGAAATGGAAACACATATTTACGAGGGAATGAAAATGTGAAATAAGACACAAAATAGAAA
Organism: Viscum album; assembly: GCA_963277665.1. Lineage (NCBI taxonomy): Eukaryota > Viridiplantae > Streptophyta > Magnoliopsida > Santalales > Viscaceae > Viscum > Viscum album. The sequence continues at coordinate 372,162,505 of OY728137.1, forward strand.
TTAAATTTGAAGTGGATGAAAATATGAAATATTTACAAACTAAGAAACTTCTCCCAATGGCATAAGTGTTCATTTTTTTCTTTTTTTATATTTTTTTGAAATTTTAACTTGAAAAATATCTCCCACTCATCTCCCAAACCATGTTTGATCTCCTAAAAATACTAATTTTAATATTTATCATAAGATAAAAGATTGATGAAAAGTGATTTTTGAACCAAACAAGACACAAACCATTCTTATTTTCATTTTTTTTGATTTTTTTGATTTTTTTTTTGAATTTAAAACTTTTGAATATAATTTATAAATGATAAACATAAATACATTACCAAAACCCATTGATGGACAACCTTTCCCCACATGTAAATTGATATTTTCTCTCAAGAATATGATAACATGGTGAAAATCCACCAAAGGGTGCCAAAAATGAAATCCATTCCCCCCATACTTAAAGTTCAAAAAATTATGCAATGAAAATCCATGTTGATATAGGGTGGGATAAGGTATTGGGATTGAAATGTGGCTAAAAAATAAAAGGTTTACATAGGTCTTTCAAAAGGTGGATTAATGTACGGTTAATTGGAGGCTATTTGGCTATTATAATTATTAGGGGGTTCAGAAAATGCCTCTATCATATTAATGCACTCTAAAGTAAGAAATTCAGCTCGAATTTCCACAAAATCATGACTCATAAATGGGGGTGAAAAATACATATTTTGAAATGATGGCCATAGGTGGCCTTCGCATGAAAGAAAATATTGTTCCTCATGGGTGGGGAAAATAATTTTCTAAATAAAAAATTGAGAATTAATTTTTTTTTTGTTTTGAAACAATATTCATTATCCAAATTTATGAATAAAACCATTTTTTAGATGAAACCATGTATTTTGAGTCCCCAAAATGGTTAGACAAAATGTCAAAACTGGATGGTGAGTAAGTATGGCTCTTTTTGATTTTTTTTTTAATTTTTAATTTTTTTAATGTTTTTAAAATAAAAAACCATAGAAAATAAAAAGAGAAAAAGAAAGAAAATGTTTGATGATGAATGTGCTAAAAAATGAAAAATAGAGGAAGAAGAATAAAATAAGAGAGAGAGAGAGAAAAGGAGAAAGAATAGTTAAAGGGAAAGAGGTGCCCCCTGGATTAGATTTTGTGGGTCACCATTTCCATGTGGTGGTGTGTTTACTGTAGAATTTGTGGATCTGATGGAAGTATATGTGGCTCCAGGATCATGTATCCTCTCATGGTGATGCTTTAATTGATGTTCATTAACTATGAATTCACTTTTTGAAGAGGGGTCTTGGAATTGCACTACACCAAATGGGTAAAACTTAGTTATAACAAAAGGACATTTCAATGAGAATTAAGATTACCTGTGTGAAGCTAAAATAAATAGTTGAAGAGAAATACCTTTTCACCTTCATGGAATACCTTTCTCTGGATGTGTTTTTCATGGAGTACCTTAGCCTTTTCTTTGTACAGATTGTAATTATCATAGGATTCCAGTTGACGCTCCTCCAGTTAATCAAATTGCAACAATCTTTCTTCAATATATTTTTTAAAATCAAAATTACATGTTTTCACATCCCAAAAAGATTTATGTTAGATTTAAAATGTAAAATGAAATGCTTTACAAAAAAACTAGCCTAAAAGGATACATCCCAATGGGTGTTTTATGGGATGTTTGATAATCCCAAAGTGCTTCAATAAGTCTTTTAGGACAGTCTTTTCTGTGGTGTTTACAACTATCTCATTAAATCTTTTCACTTATATATTAGAAAATTCATCCATCCAATTTTTTGAGGGTGATATAAAGTTAAATTTTTATGTTTAACACCATTATTTTTCAAAATAGATTCCACAGTTCTATTATAAAAATGGGTTCTTAAGTAACTTATCAAGGGATGTGGTGTTCCAAATTAGTGGAAGATGTGTGTCTTTAGGAACTCACCAATAGTATGTGAATCATCCTTTCTAGTGGTTTTATCCTTGAACAACCTAGAAACATAATCAAATGTAAGAAGGATGTATGATAATCTATTAGAAGGGGGAAATGGTCCCATGAATTTGATGCCCCAAACATAGAATATCTACCAGAAAATTAAAGGATTTGGGGGAATTTCATTTCTCTTTGAAATTGTTCCAAACTTTTGGAAATTAGGGAATGATTGAAAAAAATCATGAGAGTCTTTAAAGAGTGAAGGCCATAAGAATCTAGAGTCTAGGAACTTTTGGGAGGTCCTTTGTGGTCTAAAGTCGCCACCTCTAGGAAGTGAGTGACATAATTCAATGATAGAGGAATGTTCATCTTCATCAACACATCTCTTAATTACAATATCAGTCCTAGTTTTCCACTAATTATATTCTTCCCAAAAATAGTCTTTTGAATCAATTTTAAACTACATTTTTTTTCTTTTGAAAACCTTTAAAGAAACCACCAGAATTCAAGTAATTTATAATTGGTGAATACCATGGTATTTTAGCAGAAAGAGATAAAATGTGCTCAGTGTGGAATTCAGGATCAATGATTTCTGAATGAGAAGAATTAGAAATTCTACTCAGGTGATCAGCCATAAGGCTTTCTTTTCCTGGTCTATCATTGATTTCAAGGTCAAACTCTTGGATCATTAGGATCCATCTTATTAGCCTCGGTTTGGAATCAATTTTCTTGAGTATGAACATTATAGTATAATGATCTGTGAAGATGATGATTTTGGAACCTAAGAGATAGGGCTAGAATTTATCTATGTCAAAAACCACTACTAAAAGTTCTTTTTAAGTGATAGGGTAGTGATATTGAGTTTCAACCAATGTTTTTGAGGCATAATAGATGAGAAGGGTAATCTTTTCTCTTCTTTGACGAAGAATAAACCCAACGGATCTATTAGAAGAATCACACATCAAATCAAAGGGTAAGAACCAATCTGGGGGTTGGATTATTGGGGTAGATAGAATATTAGTTTTGAGTTCAATGAAGGATCTCCTATATACCTCATCGAAATGCAAAGTGATATAATTTTGTAGAAACTGAGTGAGTGGGAGGGAAATCCTATAGTAGTTATGGATGAATCAACGATAGAAACTAGCATGACCGAAGAATAAACAAATGTCTCAAATAGAGGTGGGTACATTAAGTGATTTTATCAATTTAATTTTGGTAAGATCAACTTCAATACCATATTTTAAAACTATGTTCCCTAGAACAATCCCAATTTCAACCATGAATTGATATTTTCCAAAATTTAACACAAGGTTACACTTGACACACTGTTGAAGGACTAGAGAGAGTGAATGAAAGCATGATTCAAATGACTCACCATAAATAGTAAAGTCATTCATGAATACTTATATGTAGTGTTCAATGAGTTCAGAAAACATACTCATTATAGACCTCTAGAATGTTATAGGTGCATTGCAAAGGCCAAAAGGCATTCTCTTATATGCATATGTTCAAAAGGTGTATGTGAAATTACTATTTTCTTGGTTCTGAGGTGCGATTGAGATATGGAAGTAGTTGGTGTATCCATCTAGAAAGCCATAATGTGACTTTCCAGCTAACCATTATAAAATTTTATCAAGGAATGGGAGAGGTTAGTTATCTTTTCATGTTTCAACATTCAATTTTTGGTAATCAATGCACACATGCCATTTATTCTTCACTCGAGTTATGAATACCACACTATGTTATTTTGTAACAACAGTTATCCCACCCTTCTTAGGTACAACTTGAATTGGACTAACTCATTCACTATTAGAAATTGGGTAGATAATACCAGCTTGAAGAATCTTGGGGATATATTCCCAAACTACATCAAGGATGAGTGGATTGAGTCTTATTTTACGTTGTATAATTGTTTTGGATAATTCCTCAAAATGGATGTGATGTATTCAAAGAGTAGGGTTGATTCTTGGTATGTAATATAGGGTCCAGCCTAAGGCCTTTTCGTTTTACTCTAATACCTGAACAAGTTTGGACTCTTTAGTTTCTATAAGTTAAGCAGAGATAATCACAGGGTAAGAGTCATCAAGGAAAAAGAAATCATATTTCAGGTGTTTAGTATGAGGTTTTAGATCAGTGTCATCTCTTATTTGCGGGTTAGACAAATCAGGAATGAAGGAAGGGATTCTAGTTGATTCAAATTAATTTTCCATAATACTATCCAAGGTAGAGCAGTAGAGATCAAAGTTGATGTGGGATTCAAGAGAGTTTTTAGGACCCTCTAGATTGATAGTGTCTATTAATGAGAGGTCTACACAAACTTCACCATTTATAACTTGGTTAATCATGGTGGAGATTTCACAGGATTCTATCTCATTAGAATGTGATGAAAATGATGGAATGGGGTTCAATTCACTCTCAGAAGTTTCTTAAGCAGCATGGATTGAGAATGCAGAGTGATCCTTAGATGGGTATTGCATGGCTTTGAAAATATTGAACATGACCACTTGGTCACCAAATTCCATGGATAAGATGCCTAAATGAACATCAATATTGGTTCTCATCGTCATTGGGAATGGTCTTCCTAGAATTAGGGGAGATTGAGAAGTGTTTTTGTCACCATCCATTTCAAGAACATATAAATCAGCAGAGAAGATAATATTATTCACATGAATAAGGACATCCTCAATTATACCCTCGGGACTAGTAGTGCTTCGATATTCCAATAGAATGACTACACCAGTTGGATGTAAGGGACCAAGACCAAGGTTGGAGAAGATGGATTTGGTCATGAAATTAATTGAGGCTCCTACATTTATGAGTACATCATCAAATTTGGAACTTCCTATTTGGCATGAAACCGTAAAGGTCCCTGGATATTTGCACTTTATGGGATTATACTATTGGGTGGAAACATTTTCTAAGGTCCCAAGTTTCCTCTTGTGGGTGAAAAATTCCTTAAGAAACTTGGCATACTTTGGGATTTGATTTATAGAATCTAATATGGGAATGTTGACTTCAACATGTCTAAACATGTCAAAAATTTCAGGATTGGGTTCAAAGGACTTATTTGGCTTAGAAACAACATGAGGAAAAGAAATTAGATTCCTATATGGAATAGAAGGAGGTGAGGGAATGGAATCAAATTATTTTTCAATTTTCTTTTTATTTTAATTTTCTAGGTGAACATTCAAAGGGGGTTGGAGGACTTACCTTAAGGAATAACAATTTGCTTTCCTGGTCAAAGTGTAATTTCACTTACATTACCCGTGTGGTTGGGTAATGGTTGAGCTGGAAGTTGGGAAGAATTTGGTTGCTGTTGCTGGCTTAGGTGGGAAGAAAGTTGACCAATTTGGGTTTCAATGTTTTTGAGGATGGAATAAGTGAAGAAGGAAAGATCTTCCACTTTACATTACCATTGTTCCATGGAAGAAGAGGTTTTTCCCAAATTGGGATTTCCTTGATTTTGGTTCTTGGGTAAACAATTTTATTGGTTTGGGAATTGGGAAGGCTCACTATGATAGTGGAATCCAGGAGGAGGATTATTCCTTTGAGTTTGACGAAAAAAATTATACGGTTGATGGATGTCACCACCACCTATACCATATTGGAATTGGTTTTGGTTTTGATGAGGGTATTGAAGGAGATGAGAAATGGGATTAACATAACTCTTGTTAGGGTTATATGTAGATTAGAAGGGCTCGGAATGGGGTTGATTGAAGTTTCTATCAAACTGACCTCATTATTAAGGGTTGGGGTTATGCTAAGCATATACTACAATGAGCTCCATTGTTCGAGATGAATCAGATTGATCCTCTTAAGGTTGTGGAGATGTACCTGTGGGATGAGATGGGTAGCTGCAGATTCCATAGTTTTTAATAGGTCCAGAGTACATAGGTTGTGGAGAATATGAGTTTGGGGCTTGGGATTCCATAGTTTGTTATCGCACAAGACCTGTAAGTTTAGTCATCCAATCTGTCATATTGTTAGGCTCTATAGACAGACTATCTTGGTCTTGTTTGACTTGATCATGTTCTTGAGTATGAAATTATTGTGTGTTTGATGCCATGTTACTTACAAGATCTCTTGCAGCTATAAGAGTTTTATCAACAAGAGCACCACCACTACACTACAAAAAAATGACCACTGTAGAAGGGGTTATAACCCCTTATAAAGAAATTAGTGGCAGTTATGAGGAACCACCACTAATGTGCCTGCCTACTACTAGTAGAGGCGGTTTTGAGGAAGTATTGGTATATGAGTGTTGAATTTAGCTGCAGTTGCATTAGAGGGGGTTTAAACCCCCTCTAATGTTGTTAAAAATTTACCAGAAATAATTTTCATTAGAGGTGGTTATAACCCCAACTGCCTTTAATAGAGGGAGTAGGGGTGGTTCAAACTTCCCCTAATTGTTGATTACATTAGGGGAAGTTTTTAAAAACCTCCCCTAATTTTTCTCATTTTTTAAAGAGAAAAATTACCAATTTCCCACCAGTGTGGTGTGTTCCCCGCTCTCCGCCCTCCTGTGTGTCTTGCTCTCCTGTGTCAGTGCCTCCCCAACAGTCTTGGTCTCTTATGTGTCCTTTAACTTGTTTTCCTATCCCCGGGTTGTCCCCCTCCTATGTCTCTGTGTCCTCCCCAGTCACCAGTGTTTGGTGTCCCCCTATGTTTGTCCCCCGGTCCCTAGGTCTGTCTCCCATGTCCTGTACCCAGGTCGTCCTCCTCTTGTGTCTATCTCCTGTGTCCTTTCCCCCTATGTCTGTCCCCCTGTCCCCAGGTTTGTCTCCTGTGTCCTATGGTCGTCCTCCTCCAGTGTCTCTATCCCGTGTCCTATCCCCCTGTGTCTATCCCCTAGTCCCCCAGTTTGTCTCCCGTGTCCTGTCCCCCTGTTTCTCTCCCTCGTTCCCCAGGTCTGTCTCGTGTTTCCTGTCCCTAGGTCATCCTCCTCCTGTGTTTGTGTCTCCTCCCTGGTCTCCCATGTCAGTTGTCCCCCTGTGTGTCTGTCCCCCGGGCCCCAGGTATGTCTCCCCATGTATGTCCCCCCTCCCCCCATGTCCTAAGTCCCCCCGTGTCTATCCCAAGTCCCTTGGTCCCCCGGTCTGTCCCTAGGTCCCCTGGTTTCGGTCCTCCTGTCTGTGTCCCGGTCCAGCCCCGCCCCGGGTCTCCCCTATGAGTTGCCCCGGTCCAGCCTCTGTTCTCCACTTTGTCCACAAATTGTGAGGGGCTTCTAAAATATATATCATGGAAGGATTCAAACCATACTCCTCCAAGAAATACCTCCTACGCCTAAACTAATACACCAAGCATATTTTTGTTTATATAGTATATATATTATCATATTTATATATATTGATTTGTTTACTAAAATAAACATTATTTGCACAATATATTTAAATACATATAATAAGTTTATTAAAATTTGAATCTATATTAATAAACATATATATATTAACAAATTTACATATAATTTATATATTATTGTATTTATATATATTAATAAGTTTATTAAAATAAAAATTATTAAAACAATATATTTAAATACATATAATAAGATTATTAAAATAATCATATATATATATATATATATATATATTAACAAAATTACAAATATAATTTATATATTATCGTATTTATATATATTAATATGTTTATTAAGTTATAAATTATTGAAATAATAAATTAAATAAATAACATGTATCTATATTTATATAAATATAAATATATCTGTTTATAAATATAAATATATATATGTATATATATATTTTCTGCACACTTTTATAAATTATATATTGACATATATTTAAAAAAAATATGTATGTATTTATTTATAAATACATTTATATCAAACACACACAAACACAAATGTGTATTTATATATATATTTGTAATTGTTTATATTTATTTTATTACATGTATATATATATATAACCCAAATATAATTTTCAAATATATATATACATATTATATTTATACGTACAAAATTAATATATATATATATATATAAATATTACATATTTTATGAATATAATATATTATACATTTTATAAATACATTTATATATGCATACAATATATTATTAATATATATTATATTTTTTTATGAAAATAGTAGGGGTTCACAACCCATCTGATCTCATAAATTAGAGGGGGTTGTGAACCCCCTCTAATGTAAGACATTAGTGGGGGTTCAATAGTTGTTTTTGAACCCCCACTAATGTCTTACATGAGAGGGGTTTTGAACCCCTGCTAATGTCTTACATTAGAGGGGGTTGTGAACCCCCACTATTTTCTTAAAAAAACAAATTCTGTGTAACAAACACAAATATAACACCTATAAAATTCAACTGAATATATATATATATATGTATGTATATCTATATATAGCACCTATAAATTAATATATAGTGCTTGTAACTAAATTTATATCACTATTAATAATTAAAGTAGCGATAGTTTTAACGTAACCATCTCTAAATCCAACTACATAATAACAAAATGATAAAAAATTTAGAGGGGGGTGTGAACCCCCTCTAAATTATATGAATATAAGGGGTTGTTCATAACCCCCTCTAATGTTACAGAAAATGAATTTATAGGGGGTTGTGTAGAAACCCCTCAAAATAACCCCCTCTAATGTTACAGAAAATGAATTTATAGGGGGTTGTGTAGAAACCCCTCAAAATAACCCCCTCTAATGTACCGTTTTTTTTGTAGTGCAAGAAACATCTATGAGAGTTCTCTCTATAGCCAATAACCCCTCATAGAATTATTGGATCAAGAGTTAGTCAGGGATTTAGTGGTGTGGGAAGGTTGCAATAAGCTTTTTGAAACTCTCCCAGTATTCATCGATTGATTCATTTGGGAATTGACAGATACTACATATTTCTTTTCGGGTAAAAGGAGTACGAGAACCAGGAAGTAATTTATTTAAGAAGAGTCAGTTCATGTTATTCTATGTAGTTATGGAACTAGGAGGGAGTCAGAAAATCCATGAATTGGAGGAGTCATCTATGGAAAAAGTAATGCTCTATGTTTTATTTGTTCCTCAAAAACCCCTTGAGGATTCATGGTAGAGCATAGCACTAGGAACTCTTTAAGGTAGAGAAGTGGATCCTCACTGGCTAGCCTGTGGAAATAAGGAATAATATGAATCAAACCTAATTTCAGTTATAAGTATGCCTCTATGTTTTGATATTGAATATCAAGGTGTTGTTAATTCATATCAAGTGAAGCAATTTCATTAAGTGTTTGTTCCTTAGGCTTGGACATATCTAATTAAATTTGTTGGACACAGACTGGTTCACAAATGATTTGATTATCCATAATGTTCCTCAAAATTTGGTGAAGTGTTCACTCAATTTTAGGGTCAGAAAAATATGTGGGATTTTTTGGGAGGCTACGGGGCATTCAGGGAGATTTTTGAAGAAATAAAATAGATGAGATTTTCGTTGTGTTTCTTTTAATTTTTTTAAAATACTTTTTTTTTGTTTTTTTACAATAACCAAAAACTAATGAATAATTAATTACACAATCCCTAGAAACGACGCCATTTGAAAGCATGACCAGTTGTCTCCTATTGACAGCTCAATGTTTAGATGCTCTTCTAATTTGTATTAAAACACTCAGGTAGAATCCTCAGTAATGATACTTTTTAATGGTCGATTGTTTTTAGTTGATTGTATTTTGATTGGGGGGGGTTTGTTTACAAAGATTAGGAAATAATCTATGGATGATGTTTGATTTAAAATATTTATAAATATTAGGGTGAGTTCATTATTGGGTATTTAATCTTATGATATCCTCGAGCTTTGCATTATATTGCATTAAATTAATACCCACATCATAAGATGACTGTGAATGGAATTACTATTTGTTAATTCTTTAATCCAAGCTATAACATAACATAGGGTTATAATCATTACCATTACTTGTTTATGGTAGTTTATTTGTGGTTCCAATAATCCATGGATTCCACATGCTAAAAAAAATATGTCATTAATCCATGATATATTAAGTTCAACATGCACAATATTCATTTAGAAAACTCCCTCAATCACTTAATATCCCCAAATTAGGAATCAACCCAATGAGATATTTACTCAGACATTTTGGTGGTTAATAATCTGGTTATAATTTTATGATAATGAATTATTTTTTTAAGAAAAATAATGGGATAAGAAAAGAGTTGTGCGCCGAACACACACAAACAAACAGTGAAGGGAATTAAACACTGACTTTAGATTGAATGAAAAACCAAAATAAAGGAAGGGGATTCGACTATATTTAAATTATTTTTAGAACATTAATATTATTTAAGAGAATTTGTATGACAATAATATATGAAGAATACAGAACATTAATTAAAATAGAATTTCAAAAAACAAACTCTTACATGATTACAAATGAAGAACCACACAAAAGTATGTGAAACAAAGAAAGTAAGAAGGGTTTATCAAGTAAAAACATGAGTATGGAAGGTCCTCCCAAGACTTTGGTAGATCCTTGGTCATTCCAACCTATCCTCCTTTTCTTTTAAAATCCAACCTCTTGATAGGAGAGGAGGAGGATGTATTTATAGCCCAACGTTGTGGGCTGTTTTCATTCCAAAACTAAAACTCCACTTGAATCACCAATCTGATATTTCGAAAAGCCTAATCTAGAGAAATATTCTTCCTCAATGTTGTATATATACATGTGTAATGTCTACTTTGAATATTTGGAGTCCATTTTAATTAAGGATCTAATGTTATGATGGTTTGATAAAACAATGTTAATCTTTCCATTTCAATCAAGTCTCTTTCATTGGCCTAAATGTGAATGGATTTATAAATTGAAATATGCCTTCAAATCCAAATTATTTCTTCAAAAAATTCTGAATCATATATCTCATATTTTACAGTAAAAAATCTCAGCTTTAATGGATTTCTATATCAGGATAAAATTCCATAAATGCATGCTGGTGGGTTTGATTTAAATACATCAGTTGGGCCCCTTGTTTTTGGATTTGGGCAATGAAATTTTTATCCCATATGAATTGAATTGTTCACCAACCTTTGAAGGATAATTAAAGGATTTTTACTTTTGTAGTGATCCCAGTAAATCTATATTCAAGAATGATATAGCTTCTTTACAGATTATTTGAACCTTTTGGTGTGGATCGTATGACCCTCCTAATGGATGATTTGGCCAAAGGTTTTCTCTAATGAAACGTTTCAATTTGAGTAAATAAACCTACAAACAATAATCATGAATTGTGAATAAGTAGGGTGAGAGTTTCTATTCAAACATTAAAAAAACTTGAATCTTGAAGAATTCAAACAGTGCTCTAAAATTATATTTAATATCTAAATATTAATATTTCACACAAATTATGCACATTTCATATAAAATAAGTAAAGGGAGTATATAAAAATTTAATAAAATATTAATAACATCAATTTTATTTATATCAACCTCTACATCGTAACTCTTTAACACCTATATGTTGACACCTTAATCAGTAAAGAATATTTATAATCCATTATCCATGGTTTCCCATCATATTCCTTAAAACAACCTTCCCCAAAACAAAAAATTAATCATGTAATAAGATTAAAAAATATAAAAACACAATCCAATATATAATCCACTCATTTTATATTCCATTTTCAGTTTCCTCATCATTAACTATAATAAAATTTTGCATTGGTAAAAATTTATCTATAGGGTCTTGCTAATCACATTCTCGATATTTAGCCATTTAATTATATTTTCATAGTTCTCATAATTCAAAAATTTACAAAATTCAATTTATACTTTGTGATGAAAATTTCACCCATCATGGAATTAACTGACCACATCCTTTTTCCTTAGTAGATAATTGCTTTATTCCTACATTTACCATATACAAGTTATCTTCCTACTCTTTTATGAAAATTTCCTTGGTGTTTATCCCCAGATTCTTGATAAAATTTTCATTGAATATTTTCACCTTTATGGTCTATATCACTGGTACTTCCATTGATCTCCATTTCTATGTCATTTGATGTTTTAGGAAACCTACCTAGGTTTATGATTTTAATCATAACTTGTGAGAGCTTCCTAAAAATAACCAGAATATTTTTCACTACATATCCCATTACAATATATTTTTCATATAGACAACCACCACATTCTACTTCACATACATTATTAATTTGGATCATTATAGATCAATACATTTACTAAAACTATAAAATTCTAGTGTAAGTATATCAATAAAATCACAATAAACTATTTTATGAGGATGATAAACACTAAGATATCCTTAACCCGAATTTATAAAAAATAAATGTAATTATACATAACATAATAATATCTGTGGTTAGAAAGGATTTTTATCTTAAACTAAAATAACATCTGAATATCTAAACTTATCTAAAACATTCCTCTGATACTAATTATAAGGACCCAAACTTAACCATTACATAACCCTGAGTTTTTAGTCAATAAATCATTTTCTTCTAGTATGTAGAAACTACATGATTTAGTGTTTTAGATAATTATGTCATAACTCATACATAATGAAACCATACATTACATGTGGACACTTACAACCACTGTCCACTTTTACCTCAGTATTAAAATTTTAAAATAAAACATGTTTTATTTTCATGAAAAAACATCAAGTCTTTCAACTTGTATTCTTCATTTCACCACACTTATGAGAATAATTTTAATAAATTGGGATGAAAAGAAAAAGATTAGTAACGGAAAATATGAGGGAATAAGTCAGTTCAATAAAAAACATGAAAAATACTGAAATTTTACCTTCATCTCAATGTTCTTTAAGAAAATAAAATAAATCATTTCCACAATAAAACATACCCTTTTTTCTCAATGAAATACTTGAAAACCCATAACAATCAAATAAACACCCTTTCAGGTTTATTAAATTAATAATATTTAGAAATCATGTTAGAAATAACTAGATATCAGTTAAATCCATTGGATAAACCTCATATATGACACCATATTTTTTGACAGTTAATATATGTAACATTACCCAATCCATTAGAGTGATATATGGGTGCACCTATCATATACTGGGGACCAAATCATTCACCATGAGATTTAATGGGGATCAAAATATCATATAAGTTGTATCATTATTATCCTTATAATACATAAATATTTTCAAGTACCATATCTTGAATTAAACATTCTATTCTTACACCATTTCATCATAAAACATTTGAAAATTTATTTTAAACACATCTAAAAAACCATTTTGGATATTCAAACACCCTTCTTTTTGAAACACATATTCCAAACTAAAATAACTAGAAAGAAGGTAAATATGGGTTTTATTTGATAAAAACAAGGAATCTTATAAAGAAAATGAAAAAAAATTAAATGATGGTTATTGCGGTGGAAAAAGTCATTATCGGTGTATACGTTAAAATAGAACATTCCATTTCTCTTTAGCAAAGAAATGAAAAATATTCTATAAAAGATTCTTTTTGAATACCTATTAATAAAAACAAAAAGTGATATAAAATTTCCATTAATTTTTTTTGTCCACATAAATGAATTAAAAAGATAATTTAAAAAATATAGACATGGAAGAAAAATAGTTTTAATGGAAACTACAAAAATGTATTTTTAAAATAATGTCCCTTACCACAAGTTTTAATTGTCACATATGTTCTTTATATTCATGAATAATAAAACTATGTAAATTACTTAACTTCACAAGAGACTTTTTAATGTTTTTTGTTCCTTTTTGCATTATATCTTATCATGATATATATATATATATATTTAATTAATATTAAATGTTCTAATGATATTCAGTTCATAATTCCAAAATTAATTCGGTGGGATTATATGGAAAAAGTTGTCATTATTACATCATATCCTAAATTATAATCACGTCATAATTATAATTTTTATATATTATTTAAAATTTTATAACCAACAATAAATATGGTAATTGAAAATTAACTACGTCACAATTATGAAGATGGTAGGCCATACGTACACATCCGTAATATTTTCATTTTTCAATGATCAGTATGGAAATAATATAAGTATTATTATATATTTAAAAAGTTCTAATTATTTAATAAATACCATATTAATATATAAATATAATTATATATATCTTCCATTTTATGTGGTGATGAAAAACGAATTACGTCGCTTAGTTGAGGTAGTAGTCCACACTCTTACACAAATGATGCTATCATTTTCTAGTGAATGGAGATTTTAAAAAGTGAATAAAATATTTTATTTTAAGAATTATAAATATTTAATGAATATAATATACATATATACATTAAATCCATCATTTAAACCAATTATATGATGAGGTGCCGGAAAATTACTTACATTGGTTCGTGAGGCGGTAGTCTTCCGTACACAAAAATTATGGTTTGGTTTCCCATTTCATGGAAAAGTATATGTATATAGGTTAGAAAATTAACATAATAACATATCATTATATGGTAGATAGTAATTTTATTATTTATTATTTTTCTAATTATAATTTAATAAGATAAATAAATAAACAATATAAAAATGATTGGTTAAGAACAATACCTCTTCTTTAGAAAATATTTTAACGTTTACACAAAACGCTTTCCTAGGTTTGTTTTATGATAAAAAAATTCCTCTAGGAAAATGAGATAGATTTTATTAATGAATTTGGGAAGGTATTAACTTAAAAATGGTCTTTAATGTGTGAAGAAATGATAAGAAGAGGTGAACTTTTATAAGAAAGGGAAGGAGTTATCTTGGAATTTTTTAACATATTAAATTAATATAAATTAATTTTCATATTCAAATTGTTATAAACTGAAAATATTTAAATAAAAGATAATTATGAGTTTAAATAATATTATAAAATAAAAATTAGAAAATTTTAGGTGATGTTATCACCATTATCTATTTATTTTAAGGCGTCCAACCCTTTATTACAATTACAACAATATTTAAGATTTTACTCTTTAGGGGTCCTGAAAGTTACTATAAATGAAAAATAAAATGATGAATAGACTATGGTTATTATTTTAAACCATATCATAATAAATTGGTAGAAAATACAATTTTTGGAATTTTAGATCATTTAATAAAATATCATTTATTATAAAATTACATTATTGTTTATTTTGGGACTATTCATTTAACTTTTCTTTTAAAAGTACAAAAAAAAAACAATTGAATTAGAATAAAATGTGTTAAAACATCTCAAACTTTCCATTTTTATCTAAAAATTCACGTATAAAATATATTAATTCAAATTATATTACCTATAATTTTTTGATATCATTTATTATATATTTTTATTAATTAAATAAATAAGGTGTCAGTGTTGCATAAGAATTTAAGTTAATTATTTCAAAACTAACAATAAGAAATATATTACCATGATAAATAAAAAAATATTTAAAATTAATATTTATAACCAAAACATACCTTCTTTTTTCCATATGTATGAAATTTAATTTAATAAAATAAAGAGATAATTTTTTTTCATTTCATTAAATAAAATATTATAAAGGTAAAAATCATGACCATATAGAAAATTATTCGTAAATTTAAATTTCAGATGATTATAGATGAAATATACTCATCCCATAAAATTAATTCTAGATTTAGGGATACCTTTGAGTATTTATAACATTATTTCTTATCCTCAAGTAACCCATTTTACCAATATTGTGGTAACAAAATTTACTATGATTAATATTCACAATGAATAAAAATAAAAGGGAAATATTATTAAAATCTAGAAATATTGATTCCAAATATGGAACCAATTTTTTGAACACTGAAAAAATATAATTGGTAGATTTTAATTTAAAATCAAATCAATGAAACATGATGAAAAATAATTTTTCAGAAAATTTTAATTTTAAGTAAAAAATGGTTTTTATTTTTATTTGAACTATAACATTCATTTCAAACATTATAATTTTATTTTTATTAATAATAATGATCAATTGAAAATTTAAAACTAATTCAATATATTTTTATTCTTTGAAAACACTTGAGAATAAAATATAGTCTCTAATAAAAAATCAACATTTGTATTATTCATTGAAAAATATGACATTTCAAAAACATCTAAAAAACATATTATGATAAGATTTACTTATGGATTTCATAAATGAAATAATTTTTTGTAAAATTAAAATTCTAAATTTATTAGAAATTTATTATAGTATTCTCTCAAAATAAAGGCAATAAAATTCATTTTTGAATCTTATATGGGTTTACTAGAAATTGAGTGATTGTTTATTAGGAATTTATCAATACAATTGTTTTAAAAAGGAAATTTATATATATTTCATAAAAAATTTAACATATTAATAAATTTAAAATTATTTACTTGGTTATAACAATCATATTTAAAAGATAATATTTTATTGTTTGTTTAATCATGATGTTGCGTGTCATATACGTTATCAAAAAAATTACTATTTTTTAAAATATTGAGATATTAAATATTTACCCACTTGAGAAACTAAAGAATCATTATTATGTGAATTATACTATGTGACTTGTGGTGAAGCTAAATACACAAGTCATCTATGAGGTGAAATTTCATGAAATGCTTGAACAATCCTTAGAGAAATCCAAAAACATAACCAAGGAAACCCGATTGTAGAACACTTGAACAAACAAAGGTTCAAAACAAGATTTATCCTATTAGGATACCCATAAGAAAAAGTCATAACCCTTGAAAAACTATCCAAGACACAATCTAAGACTCTAATACCTATAATTTAGTCAAATCCCTATATATTCAATCAGGAAAATATTTCAACAAGATCAAATAAAAGAATTAAATAAATAATTCACAAATTCAAATATCACAATTTCAACAGGCATTTTATTATATGGGCTCTATCTAATTCAATAAAAATATATATAATGTGATCCTATATGTCTAAAATGTTGAATAAACACAAAATAAATACCATAAATCAATACAAAACATAATTTTAATTTACTAATGAGAATTTAATCAATCATAACATCGAACAATAAGCTCATAAAATCAAACATTCGTGGTAACTCGAAGGTTCACTATATAGTATTGGCCAAGAACATGCACAGTTCTCTGACCCAAGTCCTAAACACCCTCTCTTCTATCTAAAATTCATCAAATAAATGATAATAGAATAATGAATTTAGTCAACTCAATGCTCTAATACCATTTTGTAACACCCTAATCAGAACCATTAGGTCTGAGTTAGGGTTCCACACAACCTCATGCATGCATCCCCATACACAAGATATTGTTGACTAGTGGCGAGGGACTACAAATAAAATCATGGGGACATTATTACCTTGGTACTGGGTAAATATTATATTATAATAATATAAGTGATTAAAGACATCAATGAATAATGAATAACAAAAAATAACTAGAGTATCAATATATAAAATGAACCAACAAATGTAATACACATATTGAAGGTAATATATAATAAACACAAAAAATGACCCATAGTGTGAGGTAAATCTAGTAAAAAAATTAGCAATACAAACACATACTAGAATCCATCCAAAAATGTTAGAATTCTCCAATTAACCTGATCAACTAGCCTCTACAGGGCCCTTTCCCATCATTAGATACATAATTATCAAATCTACATGTGCACTGAAATTACCGAGTAGTACATGAGTAACAGACTCATTAAGAAATCATTAAATACCATTAAATTATTTAAATAATATATATACAAGATCATTATGTTATAATAAACAAGACTAAAAAACAATAATATATCACACAAGCACACATATATACACTAGGTCCTTGGATATCCTCTCTACCTATTGTAGCACCTTACTAGAAGGAATATAAACAAGCCATGTCTGAAACATTTCACACCTTGATAAGATAGTTCAACAAAACATATTTTATACATCCTACTAGAATATATATCCCATGTCCATATTGATCAAATTTTTACATATCCCTCTCAGGTGGATTGCCTATTGGGAACAACCTGCATCAAGTGTTGAATATAGAGAGAACATCACTTGTAAAATATATATATATGATGAAAAATAAAACATAACATCATAGGAAATAAGGTTCATTGACATAAGAAACCATATGCAACTAAAGATCAAACATTGGTTCTCATATGTTCATAGGCTTGCACAAAACAATGAGGATGAGAACTCATCAAAAAAAAAGTGCTAAAGTATAGGGATTCATATATTAGGTGAAATAAGGTTTCAAAAGCATGAGTCACCATACAATATTTAATGTATCAAAAAAAATCCTAGAACCATTCAATAATTAAAATGATTTACATTACTAGGATGAATGTTAAGAATAAATCTATACAAAAATTAGGTTAAGGCCAAACATACATGAGTTGATCCACTAGTGAGAACAATCTTGTTCCAAAGGTTCTGAACATTCCAATTACCTAAATCCTAGTGCTGATTCTATCAATTAATAATTAATAACAAGTTATATCAAGAAAAAAACATTATACATTATCAATAGACTATGAATATAATTGGGTTTGATCAAGGATAAGACAACGGAAGCGATCTTGATCAAGAAGGAACTAACCATATCAAGAACATAAGATCAAATCATTATATGAGTATCAAATAGAGGAGTAGGAAGGGGAGAGAAGAACTCCACAATTTGTTAGATGGTTCCCAGTGTCTTGAGATTTGAATGGTTCATGAGTTATAAGTAATGGTGAGAGGAGGGAACATTTCTAAAAAAACACATATGAAATCAACATCCCTGGTGGGCTTTGTCAAATCCCACAGACTATCAGATTAATGCTTGTCAAATTTTCTTCTTCCAAGGAGAACCACCAGCTGGCTAAAAAATTATGGATAGAATTACCCTTTCTTAAGAGCCTCATCAGTGGGTTGGTGGGACTAATATAACGTTTCATGTTATTGTATGTCCACTAGCCCCACCTTAGCCATATTCTATCCTCCAAAAAGCCTATATGATGCCTCTAAATTCTAAACAAATCACTAAAAATATATACAAAATTTTTAAAGAGATGTACATAAATGTAGAGGTTTCAATTCATAAATATGGATTTAGAGTTAGGATGGAATGGTAATACATAATGGTATATGTGGAATGTTTCTATTAGAAAACATTGATTTTAAAGATATTGGTTATGATTAGTATACTTGTCAATTGATTATTATAAATATGATAGTTATTATAAATATATAATTATTAATCAATGAGTAAAAATAAAATATAGAAAAAAATATTATATCATTTTTATGGAAGGAAAATATCAATCCTATAAAATACAGGATTCTATTCAATATGGATTATATTTATAATATTTTTAGAGTTATGATGTATCATGTTTTAAACATACCTTTAAAAATATTTTTTATTAACCATTTAATAGTAATTTTATTTTCTAATAATCATTTCATAAAATGATATTTTAGAATCTATTTCACTGAATCCATGATTTTTTATATAAATTGGTTTTTATAATAATATTTTATACATTTATATTTTTATTTCTATTTTTTCATTTTAAAATTAAGGTGGTAAGGAAAATATAATTTTTAACATATTTTTATTAGTGATATAAGTGTAACATCAAAGCAAGAATAATAATGTAATAAATTATTATATATAAATTATTTTCATATATTGTTTCATGGAAATATTACCAAATAAAGAATTAATTATAAGGATAAATAATATATTTTAAACTATGTAAATATTTTATGTTGAATTTTTAATTCATTTAGAATGTAAATGAGTGTTTATATATTTATAAATAAATGTACCAATTTATATGCATGTTTTTATACTCTAAAACATTTCTTTTAATGTTCTGATAACATATTTTTAAATTAAATAATATTTTTAAAATTAATTTTTATTTATAAATTAAATTCACATATTCTCAATATTATTATCTTAAAATGAATGTCAAATTTGGTTAATTATGTCATTATAAATGAATATTAGTTTTCAAATTAATATAGTCATTTTGAATAACGACTAGAGTACAAAAACTGTTTTCATATATATTTATTTTAAAGACAAATTTACAACAATTAGTGTATTTATTTGGTAAAATTTATTAAATATTTTTCAAAAAATAAAAATTATTTAACGAGCTATATTTTGAAATCTTTGTTAAAAATAGTAAAATATGGTAAAAATGGTGAAATATGGTAACATACAAAAAAATATAACATCATATATATGAATGAATAACCAAATATTAACATTCTATTGATCTAGGACTATGTTTGAATGTAAAAATTATATTGATACTTAAGGTAGTTAATAGGTCACTATAATTATAGTTGAGCACTTGAGATAATAGGAAAATAAAATTTTGAATAGATTATTACCTGGAATTCCACCAACCCCACCTATAAATACACACCCCAAATTCTCATTTATTGATGGAATGATAAACAATTACCTTTATAGTTCTATCATGGAGTATCTTCTATAGTCATCCCATTAATCTTGAGAGTTTTGGTGGTAAGAAGGTTCGGTTCTAAGACAATATTTTTAAATAAGGTAAGGGTTCAAATTCCATCCTCTTTCTTTCCCATTTATAATTATATTATTATATTTTACTTCAAAATCCCTTTTAATTTGATGATATACTTTTATTTCTAGTAAATTATCTATTGTAGTTAGGGCCTTAGAATACCCTTTCTGTGTACCTTACAACAATCAATATCCATACTTTTAAATATTAATAAAATATTTATTACATCATGATTGTTCTTCTACGTAACATAGTATGTGATAATGTCCTAATAGTAGTTGTCACCCTAAGATTTCATAGTAGTTCCTCTCTATGATGAGAACACAGAAGTGCTATGAACCTATTCATTAATATATTTTCTATTGCCAGATGATGTCATTTGAGGGAAAAAATGATATAGTCTATCAGGGGTGGAGACTCATATAACATGTTAGAACATTCTATTAGTGTACACCATTGGTAATATTAAGTGTAGGATGTTTTGAGAATGAGACCTTCTAGTAGGAAATCTACATTTATATCTGTAATTGGATGTTCCTCTCTTCAAAAATGTATGTTGATCCTTATAATTTGTGTTTTTTATTAATGTGTATTATAGGTCACATATATTGATATATTGACAAAAACATTGATGACATATGTTCATTGAGTTGTAGGATACAATGGGTGATTCACTAGTAATATTGCATTACTGAATACCAAGAGTAATGATTTCCCTTATATCATTAAACAAGAGTTGATATCTTAGGCCCTTTTAAGAAAATTATATAGCCAAAATAAATCCATGGCCATGGTGTTCTATAGGAAAGATTGTTTTATGAGAAGTCAAAGAATGAGACACTGAGCACATAGGTTGATGAAACCAACATGCAACCTACTTTATTAGTGATATCACATTAAAGGAATTATATTACACAATGAGCATTAGTATGAGGAATTATGTTATTGAAAAATCAACTTATTTCCCTACGGGTTCCATGACATGTTTCTAGATCCTAACATTTTACTCTAGGATTCTTCGCCTAATGCTACTAAGAAAGTGTCTTAAAGGGTCACACACTATGTGTATCTAAAATCCCACTTAATTAATATATTACTATTTATTATTTAAAAAGCTGATTAAATTATATTCCTGTATGTGGTTTAATAATTATTCATGTATTCTTGATCAAATATATTACATCCCTATTTACTCGAGAGAATATTATGTGAGGGGATTGTTTAATAAATATTTATTTCATATTTAGGGAATATAATATTTATTTATTTATTTATTTTAGAATTGTGTAGTATTATTTGTTAATTAAATAAATTGATAACATTCGAGGACCAATAAATCTTATAGAGGAATGGATGACTGAGTTTTTAGGTTTGGTGAGAAATAATAAATATTGAATGTTATATGACTAAAAAATGTTTCATGTAAATTAAAATATAAGATTATTTTGGAGAAGTAATTTTAATATTATTATTATTATGACTTGTGTTTCCACAAGATATTAAATAAATTTTTAATGGAGGTTGTGAAAATATTTATTTCTAACCCCTAACTATATTTAAAACCAATTATATTTTTTTATGGGCCAACTCATTTGTTTTTCATAATTAATATAGAGAATCCTCTTAACACCTACATATATCCTTTATCCAAGAACGTTCCAAGGAATACTGAGTGATATTCCTCCACCATCCACTCTTGAGTCTAGACAGATGAAGAAGCACACTTTGGAATCAATTCTCTGGGTGATCAAATGAAAATGTCACAAGTAACATGATCTGTCATTTAAGAACATAGGGACTCCTATAACAATTATCATATATTTCTGAAACACATGAGGATCACCACTAGATAGAATTTTCTATTGATTCCTACAATGCATTGATTAAACAACATAAATATTATATTAGATCCATCAATGAATAAATAATTCATTAAAGGTAAGTTTTTAATTGATTAAATTAATTATAAATAATTTGTAATGATCCCGCGCTTGGTTCAAGAATTTTATCCCTTGTTTGTTTTTCTTTGGTTCAATTATATTGATGATGACATTTATCATCATGAAAATCTCGGATTAATTGCCAGTCAAGACAAAGATAAAAGCTCGACATGACCCATCACCTGCTTCTACTATGCCTAGAACCAAAAAGAGGTATCAAAGGGAGGTCATATAAATATTTATAAACTTTTAAAGTGAATAAATTGATGTACATATTTATCTTTTAGTTTTCAATTCAAGATTTAATCATTCTTGAAACCAGATAATGTGATATACTTCTTCCTCTTTCATTTCAAATACATCTAATCAAATTGATTAATTTTATGAATGAAATAAAATTGATGAACTCATCCGGAGGTGTTGAGGACACAAGACAAATTACTCAAAAGTACACTCCATGTTACAGGCATTACAAACCATGCACTTGTGTTCAATGCACCCAGAATTAATTCAGAATTAATTCAAACTATTTTCATTGAATATAGGTTGTGAATTTAATTTCATTAAATGTGTGTTGACTGGGAGAACCTAATGAACAGTCAGTCAGAGGTCACACCATGTATCCCACTTACATGGTTTGTAGTATTCTAAGTCATTGATGGGTTGTATATTTTCTTACATGGCCTAACAGACCGGTGACTGTGTAACCTATAGACCACATTCCTTGTATCCTTGTACACACCTTCTAATCCAATTTTTCTGAGGCATAGTTTACATGCCTAGTCCCTAGGCATGTTCCTCAGAGATAAGGTGAGGGGTGTACACACCATGTCGCTCACTTATACACACCATTTAATTATACCGAATTACATATAATTAAAATTAATTTATTATACTATGTAAACCTTGTATACATGTGCTTGTGTATGGTAATTTAGATTATAGGAAACACCATATGATTTGTTTTAAAATAAATAAATATAAATAAATATTTAGTTAGGTTTTTTATAATTCTTAGATTTTTATATCGTGTGCGAGTCATATTATAGTTATCAATCTACATACATTAAAGCATTACATGTGATAGAAATATCAAGTAATTAATCTAATAATTATGATGATAGTACATGACATGAAAGAATGTGATAATTCATACATTTCATATGTCACAAGTGTAAACAATATACGAGTATAATACATGTTGGGTAGATTTGCATAGGTATTCACTATGTTTCCTCCAAGGTACAATTATGTCCATAGTTAATTTTAAACATATTTATTTAATTTGTTTCAAATTATGATGGATGAGAATATCAAGGGACAATTGATCAGAATTAAGATAGAATAATTGATTAATTACAAAACATAAGTAATTGATTCTAGCATTATATATTTTAAATAAGAACAATTAATTATTGATTTCTTGTTTTATTCAATGTATAATTCGTTGCATGCATGTGGATGATCATGAGACTAGACCAGACCATTTTATGTAATTAGTTTCATTTAATATGTTATTAAATAAAATTAATGGACTGCATTTTATATCTAATCTTATTATGCAAGAGCCTGTGTGACCATGGTTAATTTTATGTGCACTGTTTCCCCCTCACCCGTGTGGGAGAAAAAGAATATGTAATGGATGGAGCTCTAAAGCTAGTCGAGGTAGTTCATGTTTGGAGATAAGGTGAAACCAATCCGTGTTAGATACATAGGCTGGTAAGATGGAAACTGTAACACGAACATTAATTAGTTCAAGGTGTTTTCCTCTAGGACAATGATTATTTTATCAATCGCTAGATAAAATAAACTTTATTAAAATCTCATGATCATACTGATTTATTATTTTTTCTATCAAGTTTAATTGTTATTTCATTATGATTTTTTTTTCATGATCACATGAAATAATTAAATTTATAGGCATGAAATATAGAACTAATATAAATTGGATTATGTATAAATATTACCTAAGACATGGTTAATCACTTAAGTAAATCTGTTTGATATTAACAAAGATTTGATAAATATAATAATTGGATATTTATACATAAAATAGAAAATCCCACAATTATATATATTAAATTAGTATAGCCTTTCACTACTTTATTTAAAATCAAACCATACTTCAATGTGGTTGAGCCACCAATGTTGGGGTGCTTTCAATTATTGGGGAATTATAACTTGAAATTTTAATGTGTCTTAACTTAGTTAACCTCAAGGGTTTAATAATAAAGTATTACATGGATTAACTGAGAGGAAAGGGTTGAGGAAATATAATTTATGTATTCGAAGATTGGTGATTCCAATCAATAGATTAAGGAACCATGAATTACTGTATTTGGAATTTTTAATTTCTACATAAAACCGTTCAATTTTCTTGACCAACAAATTTTGGGGTAATGAGATGGATAATATATTCCTTTACACTAGAATATACAAGAAAAATGATATTATAATGTTAATGGTGGGGGATATTGGGTATAAATAAAATAGTTGGATATTAATAAATATAATATTTATTTTTTTGTTCTAAATTTTTTTAGATAAATTACTAAAATTATGCTCATATTTTTTTGTTGAAACATTAATAAAATGAATTAAAACATATCATTGTGATCCATACATGATAAAGATATCCTTATCCTAGGAACAAATGTCAAAAAGTATAAAAGGTTCTTACGCGTTATCCTTTTCCCTGAAAGGAAATTTCATGTACCGGAATAACCAATTCCTGATGCACCTAGAAATGTGGCTGGTGATGAAAATGTTAATATCTATGAGAAACATTTGAATGATGATATATATTTTCATTGTTTAATGCTAAAATCAACAACCAATGAGACTTTGAAGCAACATGAGGACATAGATGCAGAAATCATGATAAATTGCCATTGGGATCTCCATAAAGATATGGTGCGACAATAGAGAGATGAGATCCCCAATGAATTTAGTAAAACTAAAATTAGAGAGTTTGTTCCAATCATTCCTCATGTAGTTAAGATTATTGGATATGTTAAAAACCTAGATATCTTAGGGATTAAATTCTTGGATGAGTTGTATATAGATCTCATACTTTCATCACTACCCAAGATCATATCCACTTTTTGTATTAATTACAATATGAGAAATAATTATAAGATTATTTCATATATTATTAATTTTATTCTATAAGTGTATAAGGATATGGCATGTGAAAAACCTGCAGTTGTTATTATGAATAAGAAAAAGGATGATCAAGGCGAAGGGTTGTAAAGACCCGTAAAATTCAAGGGAAATTTTTTCTTAATTTTCGTTGGAATTTTACAAGAATGCGGTTCAGACGACACTTGATTCCGAGGCCCAGAGTGCCCGGAATTTCTATCCGAAGTTTAGCTTGGGTACGTTCAGTGAACGAACGAGCGGGAATTTATAACTTTTGAACTGGTGCTTGGAATTGAATTCTGAGGGCACCGATGGAACCGTAGCGCCGATAATTGCTTAAGAACACCTGTTCTGGAGTTGTGTTTTCACGAGAGTTGATAAAAATTGTGGAAGTTTATTTTATAATTATTCTACAATTTTTATTATTTTTACTCTAAGTGTTTAGTTCTTGATGAAAGTTGGGTAACCACCCTACCTCCCTTGGGAGGTTATGAGGGTGGTGGGGCACACACGAACTCCACCCCATCATATCCTCTAACCCCTCTCAACTCCCATTAAATGTTGATAACTTAAGTTTATTAAACTTATGGAATTAATGTGGTAAGTTTAATGTGAGTTTTTGAAATTCAAACTCTTGAATTTCAAAAGGCTTGTTGTGTTAATAAAATAAGAAAGGAGCTTATTTTATTTTGTTGTTAGAGTTTTCTCGTTGATTGGTTTTGGGAAGCATGAAGATCTTCTTCATGTCCAACGTAGAACATCTTCAACGAAGAATGTGAAGAACACATCGGGCTCTGACGAAGAACACCATTCTTCAGTGAAGAACATCTCTGCTGAAGAACACAGAGAACTTCTCTAACGACGTTTCCTCTTTGGACGCACCTCACCGACAACAGAATCGTCGTTCGTTTTCCACTACGCCCGACCTCTGCAACGCTCATCTTCCGCGGCTCGTTGACGTGCACCATTCTTGAAACTGAGGTAGGGGGTTTGTTTGTGAAATGAATTTATTTCCATGGTTGTTTCTTCCTAAAAACAAAGAACCTGAATCAAGAGCAATTTTAATTTATTAAAATTGTATATTGTTTTGTTTTCAATGGGTGGATTATTTTTCTTCCCGATTGTTATCACCTAACGCGGAGGGTGCGGGCCAAACAAACACGGCCCGACAACTCTCCGCAGTTCTTCGTTGATGCGCGGATTGGAAGGCGATGAAAAAACATTCCGCAGGGGTGATTCGTTGATTCCGCAGTGAAGAACGAGACCCGAGAGGAGCTATGACACAGATAGAAGTGGAATCAGACCACCGGAGCAACTCCGGTGGCCCGCAGAAACCACCGACGGCGCGGGTCGCCGGCGGTGCCACAGTGTGCCCCCGGACAGAGCCACCACGGCTGAAGCCATGGCGGCGGCGGCACCAGCGGACATGCGGCCGCGCGGGTTCGACGCTCACGGGATGCGGCAATGCCGCGTCCACTGACCACGGGCGGCCCCCGCGGGGGGGGGGGGGGGGGTGTTCACACGTGGGGGCAGCGCGCCCCCGGCCCTGGACTCCGCTCGCTCGGCCGCTCGGCCGAGCCGAGCCAACCCGCCAGCTGGGTCGCGCCCAACCGGGTCGGACTCGGACCCGGGTCGGGTCGACCCAGGGGGGGTCGGGCCGGGTCGGTCCGGGCCCAGACCCCCCATCTTCGGACCGTTTTTGGTCTTTTGCCCGTATATTGAGCTAAGAGCCTCTGAACAACGCGCCATTAGCGGAGATGCGATCCTTGGATTGAGGCGGTCATTTCGGTATATTACACTCAAGGTTTCAGAATAATTTGGGTTCATCCGGGTTGGTTCGTACACGAAACCAACCGGGCCCTGGGAGCGGAAACACTCATATCTTGAGCTTCAGACGTCCGATTGACGTGCCGTTGACTTTGTTGAATTCCTCTAAGTGAGACGAATCTTTTGGCTTACTCTGCCCGAGGTTTGGACACAGGTGGAGTACAGTCGGGTTGGTTTTGACTTAAAAACCAACCGGGCCCCTGGGATGAAAAGGCCAATAACTCTCAGACCGGGCGTCCGATTGACGCGCCGTCTGTGACGTTGAGTTCCTGTTGTCGATACGGAAATTTTGGACACATCAACTCTGGAATAGGTGTCAGTTGATGTATCAGCCTCTCGGATCGTGGAGCGGACCCTCCCGAACGAGCTTGCTGTGTGCGGGGACACTAGAGTTGGTTGCGACTGCTACTGTGACGACGACTACTGTATAGAGATCCTTAGTGGATTCGACTACGACGATGATGAAAACAGTAAGGTAATCCTTAGTGTTTTCGGCAGTGACCACTATGGTACATCTTGGGATACATCAACTCCGGACTACATGTCCATTGATGCATCAACCTCTTGGCTCGTGGAGTGGACCCTCCCGGAACGAGCATGCTGTGTGCGGAAACCCTAGAGCCGGTTGAGACTTGACGACTGCTGATCGAACGACTCGGTGTGTTATGTATAGCCCAGTGGGAAGCGCTTAGTTGTAGAAGCAGACCCACAGCGGAGGAGCACTTGGTTGTAACGGCAGACCCACGGTACTCAAAAGAAGGAGTACCTCTGGAGGCTATGAGGGGGAGGGCTTGGTTGTAGCGGCAGACCCACGACGGAGGAGCGCTTGGTTGTTGCAGCATGGGGGAGCGCTTGGTTGTAGCGGCAGACCCACAACGGAGGAGCGCTTAGTTGTAGCGGCTAACCCGTGGTACTCAACAGAAGGAGTACCTCTAGAGGCTATGAGAGGGAGCGCTTGGTTGTAGTTGTAGACCCATGGTGGGAAGCGCTTGGTTGTAGCCGTAGTCCCACAGTACTCGATAGGTGGAGTACGACAATAGTCCAAGGTTAGAAGGAAGCGCTTGGTTGTAGCGGCATAACCACTGTGCTTGATGGAGAAGGAGTTTCCCTATAGCTATGGTTTCAACATCATGATCGATCCTATGTGGGTCATTGCGGGGGTTAGTACCTACCGATCTTTTGTGGGTCCGACGGCTAGATGAATCAGTGGCTATATCTAATCATCTCTATCGTCTTACGAAGAAGTATATCCTATATAAGCAGAAAATCTATTTTACTTTCCTTTGTGGATTCTTTTGTGCTATCCTGTGTGGATTTAAGTTTTACTATCCTTTGTGGATTGTGTTGAGCTATCCTGTGTGGATTTTACATTTTGCTTTCCTGTGTGGACTGGGTTGTACTTGAGCTCAGATGTTGGAGCCGAGCGAGAATTGATGACATAGGTATATGTATGGGCATATACCTAGGCAGTGTCGGATGTTACTTCGTGATTGTATCTTTCCTTTGTGGTATATCCTTTGTGGATTTTCAGAGACCTTCAGGGGTCTCGGGGTCCCTACTGAGTAGCTTATACTCACCCCTGCACGGGATATGCCCGCACTACGTTGTGTTGGTTGCAGACGACGGACATCGCTGATCGTGGTGGAGTCTTGCGGAGCAGGACGGTACCTGGAGGTGGACCACTGGGCGGGGTGTACTCAGAGCGGTAGGCTGGACCCGAGGAGCAGCGGAGGCTTCCTGTACTCACCCTTCAGGTGGGACTTCCAGAAGACGGCTCGACGCTGCGGCTTTTCCTTTCAGTTGCTGTTTTCCCCCTTTCAGTCTTACTTTACAGTTGGGCTTGTATTTCTGGCCCCTTTACTTTCAGCACAGGTTGTTCCAGTTTTTAATTAGTGTTTACTTTTCCGCTTTCTTACTCTGTGGTGCTTGTTTACTTTACAAAAGCAATGCCTTACCTTTACTGGAATTTACGCCTTGGTGCTAGTCGCCAGCCCTAGGTCTATGGAAGGCGGGCTTGTGGTAGTCACGGCACGGGCCCAGAGGACGGGTCGTGACAAATTGGTATCAGAGGAGTTCGGTTCTACCGCAGACTCTGATCTTTTCTATGTGAAGCAATAGTGTTAAGCATATTGAGTTTGGTTATCAGTCCAGGGAGTCCAGTGTTGGTGCGGCGGCCGACATATCCGTACACCAGGACCCTGACTTCTGATTTCCAACTTAATGCACGAAAACATTGATTGCATGTGTGTTTCAAGTTTTCTTTGTGATTATTTGTATCAGATCACCAGGTATACTGTTCTGACCATGGCACACCAGTTTCTTTTCAGGATGGCCCCACGACGATAGCCAGCTAGGGTTCCGAGAGTCGAGCGTGACGACAACCCACCGAGCGATGAGGCCTCGGTGTAGGGCCCTTTGTCAGCAGTGGCACCAGCGGTAGCTCTACCCGCCGAGCCACCGATGCTTCCCGCACCAGCCGCTGAAGATCCACGTCACCTGAGTGCACTGCATGAGTTCCAGCGCCAGCGACCGCCCAGGTTCCGCGGGGAGACGGACCCCCAGGCAGCCGAGGACTGGCTGGAGGCAGTTGTACGAGTTTTCCGATTAGTGAGGACACTAGAAGACCTTATGGTGGTCCTTGCAGCGAGCATCCTACATGCGGAAGTAGGCAGATGGTGGAGCTTGATGCTCCAGGTGCACGATGAGGCATCACTCCTTTGGATGGACATTGAGAGCCTTTTTCGCTCAGAGTTCGTCCCAGCCACCCTCCGAGCGGTGCGCATCCAGGAGCTACTACAGTTGCAGCAGGGCAGCATGACAGTAGCCCAGTATGCGGCGAGGTTTACCGATCTCTCATGCTATTCCACGGACATGGTACGAGACCCATTCTTCAGGGCCCGAACCTTCTAGTAGGGGCTCAGGCGAGAGATCAGAGCTTCAGTTGTTTCTCACAGCATTTCGACACAGATAGAAGTGTTGGAGCGAGCCCTCTTAGTGGAGAGTTTCCTTGCTGAGCATTCTCCATCAGCAGGACCCACCACTAGCCGGCATGTGGAAGAGTCTTCTGCAGCGGGTAGTAGACAGATGACGCAGGGGTCCAAGAGGATTAGACCTACTGGTGGTTGACCGCGTGACTCAGGATCGATTGTGCGAGGCACCCGGGGTGGACAACGGCTTACCATGAGCGGACAGTGTTACTCCTACGGTGGGGTTGGTCACATGGCTCGTGACTGTCCGACCCGCCATACGGATGACCAGCTGATAAACGAAGGACCTCCCAGACAGAGGAAGAGGTTCGATCAAGGCATATCGCATGGAGCAGGAGATCGTGGTAGGGGAGCTGGCCATGCAGCGAGAGGTGGACGACGCTTCGAGGTGTTTCCACCACCACCACCAGGAGGTCCACCCCGACCTCAGGGAGTTGGTGGACATGTGAGAGCTCAGCTTCAAGCAGCTGAGGCCTTCGATCATGGATATATGGGTGTAGATGTACAGTAGAGGAACTAGTGGATACGTTTTTTGTACTTCTAGTTCCTTGTTGCTGTTGTGTAGTGTCTTTGTATTATGAGCTGCAATAAAAAAAAGACGCATACCTTTGTGATGTTTTCATTCCGGTCCTCTTTTGTGTTGTTACTATGAGGTTCTAGTTTAGACTATTGACTTGACCCTCACTTGTGAGACATCTACTAGAGGAGACCCAGTTACCACACACTGATGCCGATAGTGTGACTCAACCCTTGGAGGTGAGAATAACGGTTGGATATCTTGGTAGTAGCGTTGAAGCCTTACGACGTCATCCTTGGTATGGATTAGTATCATCCATGTCGGGATTGACTGTATTAGGTGAAGAACATGGTTCTTCAAGGGGATGAGACTGGATTTCTCTTATCGGCAAAGAAGAAATCTCAGCAGCTCTTGTAGGACCAGAAAGGTCCAAGTCGTCCATGAGCGGATGGGGACAACTCAGAGCTGGAAAAAGACTTGTGCTGACAGAAGCCGGAGGCCACTAGAGTTCGAGGATGCCGACCACGTCTTCGGGCGTGTCTCACCTCAATGTGGATTATGGAGATTTGGTCGAGGCGACAGTCGTCTCCATGCTTCATCAGACCATTCCATGTCCTCAGCAGGATTGGCGAGGTGGCTTATCACCTGGCTCTACCACCTCAGTTGCACCGGGTGCATGACGTCTTCCACATATCTTAGCTGAGGAGATACGTGCACGACCCAACACACATCATTGACCATGGGGAGCTAGACGTTGATGATGGGGCGACTTTTGCGGAGGTCCCGGTGGAGATCGAGGATCGACAGGAGTGGGTCCTATGTGGACGGTTGATTCCTCTAGTGTGCATCAGATGGCATCATAGGAACCTCCAGGAGAGAAATTAGGAGCGGGAGGCTCAGATGTGTACTCAGTACCGCCTTTGTATCCCTAAGTTTGTGATGAATCTTTACAGGGACGTAAAGCCCTGTGGTGGGAGTAATGTAAAGACCTGTAAAATTCAAGGGAAATTTTTTCTTAATTTTCTTTGGAATTTTACAAGAACGCAGTTCAGACGACACTTGATTCCGAGGCCCGGAGTGCCCAGAATTTCTATCCGAAGTTTAGCCAGGGTACGTTCAGTGATCGAACGAGCGGGAATTTCTAAATTTTGAACCGGTGCTCAGAATTTAATTCTGAGGTCACCGATGGAACTGTAGCGCCGGTAATTGCTTAGGAACACCTGTTCCAGAGTTGCGTTTTCACGAGAGTTGATGATAAAAATTGTGGAAGTTTATTTAATAATTATTCTACAATTTTTATTATTTTTACTCTAAGTGTTTAGTTCTTGATGGAAGTTGGGTAACCACCCAACCTCCCTTGGGAGGTTATGAGGGTGGTGGGGCCCACACGAACCCCACCCCTTCATATCCTCTAACCCCTCTCAACTCCCATTAAATGTTGATAACGTATGTTTATTTAACTTATGGAATTAATGTGGCAAGTTTAATGTGAGTTTTTGAAATTCAAACTCTTGAATTTCAAAAGGCTTTTTGTGTTAATAAAATAATAAAGGAACTTATTTTATTTTGTTGTTTGAGTTTTGTCGTTGAGAGGTTTTGGGAAGAGTGAAGATCTTTTTCATCTCCAATGATGAACATCTTCAACGAAGAACGTGAAGAACACCTCAGACTCCGACGAAGAACACCGTTCTTCAACGAAGAACATCTCCACCGAAGAACACGGAGAACTTCTCCAATGACATTTCCTCTTCGGACACACCTTGATGACAACAGAATCAGTGTTCATTTTCCACATCGCCCGACCTCCGCGACGCTCGTCTTCCGCGGCTCGTTGACGTGAACCATTCATGAAATCGATGTAGGGGTTTTGTTTGTGAAATGAATTTATTTCCGTCGTTGTTTCCTCCTAAAAACAAAGAACCTGAATCAAGAGAAATTCTAATTTATTAAAATTGTATATTGTTTTGTTTTCCATGTTTGGATTATTTTTCTTCCCAATTGTTATCACCTAACGCGGTGGGTGAGGGCCAAACAAACACGGCCCGACAACTCTCTACAGTTCTTCGTTGATGTGCGGATTGGAATGCGATGACAAAACATGCCGCATGGGTGATTTGTTGATTCCGCAGTGAAGAACGGGACCCGGGAGGAGCTACGGCGCAGATGGGAGTGGAATCGGACCACCGGAGCAACTCCGGTGGCCTGCGGAAACCACCGGCGGCGCCCAGGCGCGCCGCCGTATAGAACCACCACGGCTGAAGCCGCGGCGGTGGCGGCACCAGCGGACCGGCGGGTCTGGCGCACATGGGACGCGGCAATGCCGCGTCCGCTGACCAAGGGTGGCCCCCGCGTGGGGGGGGGGGGGTGTTCACACGTGGGGGCAGTGCGCCCCCGCCCCCGGACTCCGCTCGCTTGGATGCTCGGCTGAGCCGGGCCAGGCCGAGCCGACCCGCCGACCGGGTCACGCCCAACCGGGTCGGACCCGAGTCGGGCCGGGTCGGTCCGGGCCCAGACCCCCCGTGTTCGGACTGTTTTTGGTCTTTTTCCTGTTTCTTGAGCTACGAGCCTCTGAATGACACGCCGTTAGCATCGATGCGATCCTCGGATCGAGACAGTCGTTTCGGTATATCACACTCAAGGTTTCGGAATACTTTGGGTTCGGCCGGGTTGGTTCGTACACGTAACCAACCGGGCCGTCGGAGCGGAAACACTCATATCTTGAGCTCCGGACTTCCGATTGACGTGTCGTCGACTTTTTTGAATTCATCCAAGTGAGACGAATCTTTTGGCCTACTCCGCCCGAGGTTTGGACGCAGGTGGAGTACGGTCGGGTTGGTTTTTCCTTAAAAACCAATCGGGCCCCTAGGACGAAAAAACCAATAACTCTCAGACCGGGCATCCGATTGACACGCCGTCTACGACGTTGAGTTCCTGTTGTCGATACGGAACTTTTTGATATATCAACTATGGACTAGGTGTCAGTTGATGTATCAAACTCTCGGCTCGTGGAGGGGACCCTCCCGAACGAGCTTGCTGTGTACGAGGACCCTAGAGCTGGCTGTGACTGCTACTGTAACGACGACGACTGTACAGAGATCCTCAGTGGATTTGATTGCGACGATGATGAAAACAGTACGAGAATCCTTCATGTTTTCGTCAGGGACCACTACGATACATCTTGGGATACATCAACTCCGGACTACATGTCAGTTGATGCATCGACCTCTTGGCTCGTGGAGTGGACCCTCCTGGAACGACCATGCTGTGTGCGGAAACCCTAGAGCCGGTTGAGACTTGACGACTGCTGATCGAATGATTCGGTGTGTTATGGATAGCCCAGTGGGAAGCACTTGGTTGTAGCAGCAGACCCACGGCGGAGTAGCGCTTCATTGTAGTGGCAGACCTGCGGTACTCAAGGGAAGGAGTACCTCTGGAGGCTGTGAGGGGGAGCGCTTGGTTGTAGCGGCAGACCCACGACGGAGGAGCGCTTGGTTGTAGCAGCATGGGGGAGTGCTTGGTTTTAGCGGCAGACCCACGACGGAGGAGCGCTTGGTTGTAGCGGCTAACCCGTGGTACTCAATAGAAGGAGTACCTTTAGAGGCTATGAGGGGGAGCGCTTGGTTGTAGCAGTATACCCATGGTGGGAAGCGCTTGGTTGTATCAGCAGGCCCACAATACTCGATAGGTGGAGTACTACAAAAGTCCAAGGTTAGAAGGAAGTGCTTGGTTGTAGCGGCATAACCACTGTACTTGATGGAGAAGGAGTTTCCCTATAGCTATGGTTTCAACTTCATGATCGATCCTATGTGAGTCATTGCGGGGGTTAGTACCTACCAATCCTTTATGGGTCCGATGGCTAGATGAATCAGTGGCTACATCTGATCATTTCTATCGTCTTACGAAGAAGTATATCCTGTCTGAGCTGAAACTCTGTTTTACTTTCCTTTGTAGATTGTGTTGTGCTATCCTGTGTGGATTTACGTTTTACTTTCCTTTGTGGATTGTGTTGAGATATCTTGTGTGGATTTTACGTTTTGCTTTCCTGTGTGGACTGGGTTGTACTTGAGCTCGGATGTTGGAGCCGAGCGAGAATTGATGACTTAGGTATATGTATGGGCATATACCTAAGCAGTGTCGGATGTTACTTCGTGATTGTATCTTTCCTTTGTGGTTTTTCAGAGACCTTCGGGGGTCTCGGGGTCCCTACTGAGTAGCTTATACTCACCCCTGCATGGGCTATGCCCGAACTACGTTGTGTTGGTTACAGACGACGGATATCGCTAATCATGGTGGATGTTTGTGGAGCAGGACGGTACCTGGAGGTAGACCACTGGGCGGGGTGTACTCGGAGCGGTAGGCTGGACCCGAGGAGCAGTGGAGGCTTCCTGTACTCACCCTTCATGTGGGACTTCCAGAGGACGGCTCGACGCTGCAGCTTTTCCTTTCAGTTGCTGTTTTTCCCCTTTCAGTTGTACTTTACAGTTGGGCTTGTATTTCCGGCCCCTTTACTTTCAGCACAGCTTGTTCTGGTTTTCACTTAGTGTTTACTTTTCCTCTTCCTTACTCTATGGTTCTTGTTTACGTTACAAAGGCAATTCCTTCCCTTTACCGGAATTTATGCCTTGGTGTTAGTCGCCATCCCCTGGCCTATGGAAGGCGGGCTTGGGGTAGTCACGGCATGGGCCTGGAGGACGGGTCGTGACAAGGGTCCCAAGACTCATAAAAAGAATAAAGCACTCGAGAATAATCCTTTCAAGAAGAGGAAGAAATAGAGTTAGGGTAAGAAAAAGGAGGCTATATGTTTTTCATATGGAAATAATGTCCACTAGAAGAAGAAATGAAACTAGGAGAATGGTGACGATAAATGTGTATTCATTATCAAGTGTAATCATTCAATTTATATACATTGGGTATTAGATACAACCTGTGGTGCTCACATATGTATACAAATATAGGAACCAAGTAGATTAAATAATATTTCTAGACAAGAGGTGGGTTTGTGATCCACCTATGGTGGGAGTCTAGATTCTCTAGCCATCAGTGAACAACCTATAATTACTAGTGAGAATGATTTTGGTTTTAAAGGATTTTCATTCTGTACCAACTACATCCATGAACATATTTGTTTACCATGCCTAGATGAAAATGGGTTTATTTTCATGTTTGGAAATAGAAGTTGCTTCTTTTATAAAGACAACATATGTTATGGTATGGAACATTTAAATTACCATATTCATGTACTAAATTTTAAAAAAACAAGTACTGGAAATTGATAAATAACAATGTTCATGTGATTCACTTAACACCCAGATATGGAATCGTAGTATTGTTTATATAAATGAGAATCAATTGAAAATGATCTATCTAGATGGTTATTTATACTCGTTGGATATAAAACCACTTTAAGGATTTCATGTTTTTTACAAGGAAAATGGAAAATCCTTTATTCGGTGGATAGGGTGAAAGGGACATAGAGATTAAAGGATTGGTACACACTGATTTGTGTGGACCATTTTTAGTAGAGGCAAGTGGTGGGTATTCTTACTTTATAACTTTTATAAATGAATTGTGTAGATATGGATATTTATAATTATGAGTTATAAGTCTGAGTCATCTAAGAGATTAAATAAATTCATGAATGAAGAAGATAATCAACTAGAAAAGAATATAAAGAATATTATATTAGATCATGGTGGTGATTATCTTAACCAAGAGTTTATCAACTTGCTACGGGAGTTTGGGAACCTACATAAACTCACCCCACCTTACACACCATAGTTGATTTGAGTTAGTGAATGAAGGAGTCATACCATGTTAGACATGGTAAGGTCAATAATGAGTTTTTAAGATCATCCATTATCCATTTTATCTATTCATTACAAACTGTAGAATACAAATTAAACAGAGTACCAAATAAAGAGGAAATGGAATTCCCTTCATGTAACAGAGTGGAAAGAAATCCATTTTTTCTCATACATGTATATGGTGCTACGAGGCATTTGTTAAGGCCTTATTAGGAAACAAGATATTACCATGGGGCACAAATTTTATCTTCCCAGGGTATCCCATTGGAAAAAGAGATACAACCTATAAAAAACCTCATAGAAAATTTGATTTTCACTAGACAAGCCATATTTCTTAAAGTGGAGAACATACTAGAAAATGATAGTGTGAGATATATTGACTTTAATGAAGTTGCTGCTAAAGATTCACCAGAGTTAGTGTAGAAATAGGTTCCACTGGTCACAATGGAAGAAGTAGTTCCTAAAAAAAATTACTACATAAGAGAACAAGAGAGGTAAGATAACTAGAGAGATACAGTTTTCTAGTCATCGAAAATGTTTACTGATTATTGGATGAAAATGGTGAACCTATCTCCAACAAAAAGGAATTAGATAGATCAAAAGATACAAAATGGAAAGAATCCATGAATTATGAATTGGATTCCATGTATCGAAACCATGTTCAGGTTTTGGTTGATGCACGAGTTAATGTAAAGAGAACTGTGTGAAAATGGGTATTGAAGAGAAAAATAGACATGGAAGGTAAAGTAAATACCTATAAAACAAGGCCAGTGTCCAAAGATCTTAAACAATGTCAAGGAATTGACTACAAAAAAACCCTTTCACCAGTTTTCATGTTAAAATACATCAAAATTTTACAAGCTATAACATCTTTCCATGACTATGAGATTTCATAGGTGGATGTCAAAACTAAAATTTTTAATGGGAACCTTTAGGGTGATGTATATATGACACAACCAGAATAGT
The DNA here is from genome assembly GCA_963277665.1 of Viscum album. Taxonomy (NCBI): domain Eukaryota; kingdom Viridiplantae; phylum Streptophyta; class Magnoliopsida; order Santalales; family Viscaceae; genus Viscum; species Viscum album. Next base: position 372,200,128 of record OY728137.1, read on the forward strand.
TTTTGACTCCAGGTGATTCCAAAAATATTTATAAATTTTATAGATCCATTTATGGGTTAAATTAAGAATCTAGGTCATATAACATTCAATTTTATAAAGCTTTAAAATAATTTGGTTTCATTAAGAATTAATGTGAGCTATGTACTTTGAATAGGTTTATTGGAAATTATGTCATTATATTTGTAGTGTATTTTGATGACATATTACTTATTGAAAATGATATTCTATACTTATAATATTTTATAGTTTAGTTAAACAAATGTTTCTCCATGAAGGATTTAGGTAAAGCATCCTATATCCTAGGGATAAAGATAGTTTGTGATAGATCCAAGAGGCTTATATGTCTAAGTAAATGTACATATATTGACTAGATAATAAGGAAATTTAGTAAAAAATAATCCAATAAGGGACTAGTTATAGTTTCACATGGTTTACATCTTTTTAATAAAATTTTTCATGAGACACAACATGAGAAAGAGGGAATGAGTAAGATCTTATACACTTAAGTGACATGATCAATCATGTATTCCATGTTATATACTATAATTGATGTTTCCAATGCATTGATCATGGTAGGCAGATATCAAAAAAATCTAGGACAATAGAATTTGTCTGCTATTATGGTTATACTGAAGTATTTGATAAGAACTAAGGATATGTTCCTAGAGTTCAGAGGAGATGAGGAGTTGGTCATCATAGGTTATAATGATTCATGTTTTTTAAATAGATCATAATGATATGAAGACACAATCATGATATGATTTCTAACTCAAAAGAAGAGCGGTGAGCTAGAAGAGTTCAAAGAAGCCAATTTTTTCAGATTCTATAGAGGATTCCGAGTATATAGAAACTTCTAATGCATAAAAAGCTGTTTTTTTGATACAAAACAATTTATAGGATCTTGATGTGGTACCAAGAATTAAAGATTCTATCACATTGTATTATGATAATACTATAGTGGTGGCTCTAATAAAATTGATAAGGTCACACCAGTAGACAAATAATAAACTATGAATGTAAAACCTCTTAAGGGATTTTTTATAGGGTGAATTTTAATTAAGAAGAGTACTCACAGAACAGAATGTGGTAGACCCATTGACTAAAGGAATATCTCAGTATAAGCACGAGTATCATTTGAGAGCAAGAATACCGAACATTTTCAGAATTTAGATCTAGTGCAAGTGGGAATAAGTTCTAGTTGGTTCCATATAACCAAATTTTGTGTACATTATGATAAAATATATTCATAGTTTTTAATATTAATAAACTAATTATCAATAAGGATTGTTCTTCTACGTAACAAAATATGTGATAATTTCTTAAGAGTAACAATCAAACTAAAAGTTCAGAGTAGTTCCCCACTATGACGAGAACCTAGATATGCTACAACACACTTCTTAGATATATGTTATATATTTAGATGAAATCAATTGAGGGAAAAAATGATATAGGCTATAAGGGGTGGAGACTCAATGGATTTTTTGGAACCTTCCTAGAGTGTACACCCTTGGTAATATTCTGTGTAGGATACTATGAGAACAAGACTCACTAGAATGAAATTCAGAAATAAATGTTTCATTAAATTTTCCTATCTATGGATGTGTGTATTGATCCTTAGAATTTAATATTATTATTTATGAGTATTATAACTTGTGTACTTTGGTGTATTGATAATAACTGTGATGGAATATGTTTTCATAGAGGTATGATACCTATGGTGAACCCTGAGTAATATTGCATAAATGAATAATACAGGAAAGGATTTTCCCTTTTTTTATTTAATGGAATTTGATATCTCATTCCCTTTGATGGAAATGATATATTGTAAATAATTCCATATCCATGGTGTTCTATAATCATGTTCATTTTCCAAAAATTTAAAGAATGGGACATTGAACACATAAGTTGATGACACCAACATGCAACCTTCTCAATTAGAGATATCAAATTAAAGGTATTATATTACACAGTGAGCATCTATATCGGGTATTTTGTCATTGTGGCATTAAATTCATTCTCTATGTGTTTCTTGGAATGTTTTTATATTATAGCCTCATACTTTTGGCTGCTTTGTTAATGCCACTAAGAAAAAGTCCTGGACAGTCCTACACTTAGTGTATCAAGAATCTCAATTGAATAATATATTGTTATTTATTACATAAAAAGTTAAATAAATATTATTCCAACACAAGGTTTAATAATTATTCATGTATGATGGATCACATATATTCCACCACTAGTTATTCAAGAGAATATTTTGTGAGCAGAATATTTAATGTATATTTATTTTCTATTTAGTGAATGTAATATTTTTTTATTTATTGATGGATAATGAAATTATATTTATTCATTAAATAAAAAGTATTTATTCATGTCCCAATAAATATTTTGAAGGAATGGATGATCAAGTTTTTAGGTTCATTGATAAATAATATTTATTAAATAGTATTTGATTAAATAATATTTAATGTAATTCTCATATTAAGAGAATGTCGAGGAAATAATAATAATATTATTATTTTGACATAGGGTTACAAAAGGGATTAAATGAATATTAATGAGAACTTATGAAAATATTTATTTCTAAACCCTAATGGTATTTAAAAATAATTATACTATTTTTCTAGAGGGATAATTAGTTTTTTCTGCACAACAAATCATGAGAATCCTCTCAATACATAGATAACTCCTTTCTCCAAGAATACTCACATGAATAGAGAGAGTCCTTCCTCTACAATCCAATATTAAGTCTAAAGAGATTAAGTATAATGATTTGGAAGTGAACCTCATGAAGATAAAAGGAAAATGACACAAGAGGTAAGATCCGTCATGCTAGCACCGAGAGATTCCAACAGTGATGTTTTGAAATTTGTGGAACATGTGTGGATCACTGCTAGAGGGAATCTTCTCTTGATTCTTATTATAAAATGAAGAAAAAATCTAGATATATTGTTATATCCGTAAATAAAAAAAATGTCAAAAAATTCAATTCATTAATTTAGTAAATTAATAGTAAATATTATTCGAAACTCATGCACTTGATTCTGACATTCTATCCATTTTATGGTTTTCTTTGATTCTATTATGTATATCACGTTGTTTATCATTGTGTAATCCTAAAATTGATCATCGATCAAGACAAAAATGAAATATTTGAAAGAACCATCACATGATTTAACTATGCCTGGAACCTACATTATCATCCCATCGATTTATAGTTGATGAGATATTTTGAAATAACTCACATTTACCCTTTTCATAAGATTATACAATATCGAAGTAAGGGTTCCTAGTTTCCACTCTTAATTTAAAAATGGAATAATTATATTGAAATATATTTTTAAATACCATTTTATATGATGATACACATTAATTTATAGAATATAATTATCTAATTTACTTATTTGACATGTTATTCAACATTTATTAAGCTTTAATTACAATAAAGTAAGGGTTTTTTATATCTCTACATTTTATTTTCAATAGAAATTATTTTGTTAACATCACATTAAATTTCCATATCACATGATTCTATAATTGTAATCTAGTATATTAATATCCCTTTTATGTATTTTTCATTATATATTAATCATTAACTCTCATTATTCTCTTTTTATAATTCATTACCATTTGAAGTAAAGAATTTCAAATCTGATTCTCTTGTTTTCCAAATGAAATGTTATAATTTAAAAATATTTTAAAGTCATTCTTCATATGATTCCAGGAATATTATTATATGGTAACAAAATCAATTTGATCTTTCATCCATTATATATCATCCTATAAATATTTTAAAAACTTTTTAAAATCTATATCATGTTAAAGTATAATATTTCTATTCCTTTTTATTTCATTTAATATTCTCATAATTTTGTTATAAACATATTTAAAACATAACTTAATGTAATTATATAATCCAAAATATAGTATATTATCATCCATTGGATGTTTAATCAATATTTTACTACACATTTATTCTCATTGTTCCCTCCTCATAGGATATTACTATACCGAAATCATATAATTCACTAAGATTCATTAATCAAGTATCTATATATCTTTGATATTGTGGAAATGAAATCCATTTGAAGGGATTAACCCACCACTACCTTTTTCTCTACATACTATCATCTGTTAATGATTATAATTTTATATACCAACATCTTACTATGGACTTCCATCATAATCTAAATCCTTGTTGTCACAATATTCATACGTTCCTATGGAGGTATATTGGGTGCGTAGAATTTTTTAGGATAATTATATGGATGTGAAGTCATCAACCAACCCATGTGGCTATCCATAACTGGAGAAAATGTAATATGAGTTCTCTAGTAGGCCCCCAATAGAATCATGTCATTTTTATCTCCTTATATAGTGACACAATAATATGATAAATTAAAAATCCATTCATATGATCCTTTGAAAACATTAATATAGAGTCTAAATTTATCATACACTCAAAAATATTAATACTATGTAATTAAATTTTTTTATTGAAGTGTATTTACCTATATATATTTTCTATTCAATTGAATAATAAACACTATTGATAAGACTATACATCCTTTCAATATATATGATTAGAATATATTTCCTTCCTTACTCTGATTGAAAGGAATTAACTTAGATATACATTCTATTCGATTGACTAGGGGTAGAATAGATTGATAAAAATATCCCATACTCATGTTTTAAACTTGATTACTTTTAACATAAAAATGATTCTTGTTTATTCCCTCATGCATGTGTTCCATGTTATGAATGGATACTAGACATGTTATGAAATAGTCTATCCCGGTTATATAGCTATATTATGATTTTCTAACAATTAATATCTAGAGATAATATGTTAGTGGATTGATAGTGATACCATGGCTTGATGTGTATCCCTATCATAGGGGACATTAATATTATTTGTAAATGGAATACTAATTTTATCAAGACATTGGGGTGAATATTTGTCACAAGGTCCATTAAGATACTATATATATGACATGATTATGATACCATGGTATTGAAGTGTAGCCTTTCCATTAGACCCATTTAGATAAATTAAAATTAGTGGTAATCCATGTCATGAAATATATTTGACTATATTTTTATAATATTCTAGTTGAAATTCATTAATTATATCATTATTTTCATATATATAATGTAATTTATCAAATATTATTATTAGTCTATGCATTATGAATGTATATTCCTCGACACACTACCATGGTTATTGTTACCCTTAATGACTGTCTTATCTCACCCATTTATTATGTTTTAAAAAACCTCCAAGAAATATGAAATATTATAAATGATAATGGAAATACATGTTCAGGGATATATCCAAGGTATGCTCAATATTACTGTTAATGTTTTATTTTTATGTATTATGTATTAGTTCTCAAAGTCACTAAACTTAGGATTTTGGGAAGCATTAATATTTATTTAATTCAAGTTATGTAATTGTGTCACCTTTAGATTTTAAAAAGAATACTATGTTCAATAGCGTATACAACAAGCAACATCGAGTTAAAACAAACTAATTATTATTATTATTTAAATACGACTGATATAACATTCTCCTTGAATTAGTGGGATTAAATAAGAATTAAAAATATTATGATATATGTAACACCCAGAGCCTCCACAATACGCTTCTCATTCAATAATGCAATGGCTTGCATTGTACGCAACTTCGAGTTCTAAAACACCGCGACTAATCAAAGTAGCCGTTATGAATAGTAATAACCAATTTTAAAAATTATAGAAATTTTATATTTCAAAATGGACTTCATTTTTGGATGAGAAATATCTAAATTATCCTATGTTGAATTTTTGGTATTTTTCTGAGAACTTCTAATTTTTTATGAATAGTGAAAAATACTTAAAAAAAACTTTTTTAATAAAAATAATTTATAGTGATAAATTATACTATTTAGTGGTTTTAAAGTATAATTAGAATATATTTTTACCATTTTATCCAATGGTGGTCATTATAAATAATTTAACATTGAAATTGGACATAAACAATTGCCAATCTTTTGATATAAATTGTTTCTTAAAAACACATTATTTGTTGTGACAGCGGGAATTAATTATAAAATTAATTAATGAAACTTATATGTTTGGAATTTTGTAAAATAGACATAATTTTTGAATTCGGAATATCTATTATATCTTAGGGTGAAATTTTGGCATTGTTCTGAAAAACTTCAATTTTTGATGAATAGTGAAACCACTAAGTGGTAGTTAAATAACTGATTTTTTGTTTAAATGAAATATTACCACTTCTGTGATTTGATTTTCAAAAATCCGACATACATGGTTGTCATTAAGCAGTAAAATGTGTTTCAATGAGATTAAAATAATTTTTAGTGAATAGTAACTTTTAAGTTCTTAATCGCGATTAGAGGAAATTAGTGTAGTTTAAGGTAAAAATAATGTTTTAATAATATGATATGAGCTTGAAACATGTCCTACCCTCATTGGATGTGCCATGGCCGACCAAGAAAATCCAAGGGTCAACTTGGGGACCCCATGGAGCCACTTTAGTTGGAAAATGACATAAATACCATTTATTTAATGTTAAAGTAAAAAATGACACAAACATGAAATGTTTTACTAAAACAATTTTTACATGGGGATATACAAGTCATATTTTTGACTATAAATAGTAATTGGAAATATAAAAAGATTTCCTACATCATAGTATTTTTTTTATAATTTTTAGACATTAAATAAATTAAATTATTTATGACATCATTATGATGCAGCGATGACCTCATTATTTAACGATTTTAATAAAATGAAAAGATAATGTACAATCTAAGGATTACACTTGTCCAAAGACTATAAGATGGGTAGATTTCGAACCCTTATCACCTTATACACGAATTATATAAGTGTGGGACCTTTAGAATCCGAAAAGCATTTTATAATAATGTAAAATTTCCTTACTTTCCAAAAGTACCCCTCCTCTCCTCTTATAAAAGGCCCCCACCTCTACCACCTCATTCACACTTTCAAACCATTTGGATCGGTAAACTCTGCCCAAATACTCTCCCAACTTCCCCCTCTTACTCCTAGAAGCCTCACTTAGGGCAGAACTCTTCCCAAGGAAGCCTTTGGCTCAAATCAAAAAGAGTTACCCGATTTTGAGTTAATGTCTTCTCTAATGTTGTTTTGTTTTATTTTTCTTCTCCACCCCCCTAAACTCTTTTTATTAATTTCTTTTGTAAAAACACCAGTATCCTCAATATACTAGGATTTTTTTATAATAAGTATTCTATCTACACTTACACACACCTACATCTAATGGTTAAAGAACATACGGTTTCTGTGGATGGTGAATTTCTGCCCCACGAAACGATGAGTGTTCAACACTCATATAACACCTTCAAAGGTGGCCATTAAGATGTCACTATATTTATATCGGATATATAATATGTTTATGTTTTACTTATTCTTCTTTATTTCTCATTTATGGCATACCTTATGATTTCCATTATGGGTAAACGCGATAATTTCATTTTAGGAAGTGCGGACTACCGCCCCCTCAAAGTGATGTGAATCGTTAATGCCATATGTTGGATGTATAAAGGATGGAGTAAATGATATTATATATGATATTATACTGGAACTATATTATAACTTTATATAATTATGATTTCATTCCATTAAATACGAAATAGAAATGAAAGTAGCGTTCATGCGTACGTACGGCTTACCGTCTCCATGAACGGTGAATTTCATTTCTTACCACTAAATGTTATGTAATATTATAAATACATATATATACTGGATATATATAATATATATGATATCTACATCATGAAAAAAATTCTGGATATAATGGATATATCACCACATGAAAAACTTGTAATTATAAGAATTTTATTTTTGACTCAAGTACCTCAGATCGACAAAATGACCGTTATAAACTTAAATAATTACATAATGTTCATAACATGATAATAAGGGATATAAAAGGAATAATGAACATGAAAAAGGTTCTTAAGTAAATATAAATTAACTCTAGTTTATTATTCAGAAGGTTAAAGAACGGTCAAGTCAGGACAGGACGCAAGGTAAGGGAATTTCTTAACCCAACTTCCATTCTTTGGGTTAATCTCCTACTTTCAAATTATGTCATGATATTATTATGTCTTATTTTGTATTTTTTACTTTCTTTATGTGTAACTATAGTGAATACACATAATAGATCTATTTTATTTTAAAAATGATATTTTTAAGGACTTCGTCTCAATCTCCTTTCATTGAGGCATATTTGGTCTTATAAACAACTTTCTTTTATACAGTGTATAAACCCCTTTGACTTTTACGTTTATTCAAAAGGAATCTTTTTTATACGAAGCGTTTTACAAAACGACAAAAAGGGAATGTTTTTATTTCTGTACATATGAGGCGACAACGACTTCTTCGCCGCCGTGGCCATTATTTGAGTTTTGGCTTCCTCTACAAGCCATCACTTTTTTTAATGAAAAATAAATACAAAGTTTTAACTTTCATTTATTTTGGTATTGAAAATGGGTTTTAAAGAGTTTTTAATATATCAATGTGTTGTATTGATATCTTGTGATTGAAATGTGGAAATGTTATGTTTCCTTTATGCATGTTTTATGTGATACGATTATGTTATGGTTTATGATATGTTTAAACCTATTCATATGAGGAATGCATTGGACTTAATAAGTGACGGGTGGAGCCCGCTATAGCTCCTCGATGCATCGGTAGGTCTCATGAGACAAACTAGTGTCTTGGCACGAGGCCTTGGCAAAATCTTATTTGTGGTCTTGGCACGAGGCCTTGACTACGTGGTTATGATAGTCTGGCATTATGCATTCCATCATTATGAAAGTGGTTATTGATATTTCATGTGATTATTCGACCAGAAGAATATCCATGTGAAGAAGTAAATGGCATTATCTCATTTTAATTTTGCCATATTATGTTGATGTTCAAGTTTAAAAGGCTTTTGTTTTAGTCATACATTGCCTTAAATGTTTATGTTTATTTATGAAAGCTTCTGCAATATTGTTATCCTTACTGAGCATCTGAGCTCACCCCTTTCAATGTTTTAATATTTTTTAGGATGTGAAGAAGTATTTTATGAATGACCTGCAGGGATAGTTAGAAGAGGATATGAGTGTGGACTATGGAGACTTTGTTATTTTAGTTTTTCACCTTATGTTGTAATGTAACATTTATGAATGTATCTAGTGTTTCCAAGGCTACTAAACTAATCGGTCTTTCGAGACTTGATCTTTTGTGATCATGCCAATGTTACGAAGTAATGCACTGACTCTGGGTAGCTGGGGTCGGGGCGTTTACAGTTGGTATCAGAGGCAGTTTAGTACTAACCTTGGAAGCTAGATTTTGATAAACTCTGATTAGATCACAGAGCCCGAAGATATACTTTAAGGATTAGTATAGAAGAACTTCCTAAATTTTGGTATTATAGAGATTTAGTGAGTTTTCCGAGAAATACATCCCTGTCTGGATATGAACAGGTAGAGGCGGCTCCGGCACAGATGTACCTAGGGGTAAAACCAAAAAACACCGCTTTGACCTAGACTCGAACGGGAACTGGTGCACGAAAACGGGCCTTGCTGCACTCTTGGTTACGACACTCCCGGGGGATATGCTTAGGATAATTCTCATTTTCATTACAAACCACTATGAAGGGTTATGATTATATACTTTCTCAAAGAAAACATTCCTTTTTATGATTATGGATTATATCTATAAAAAGTTCAATTTATGTAAAGTGTTTTACAAATATGGAATTATGTATTTTAATTCATAAACTAATCTAGTTTATGCCATTGTTTAGAAATGGAACCTAGTGGACGGAATGGAAACCGTATCAATGCACGCACTCCATGCAGGGATTTCCCTCCTGCTCAAGATAATTATTGTAGATCTGGAGATACAACTGGTGCTGATCAACTTATTACCATATTGGGACAACTCACCCAGGTTATGAATAATAACCTTACTCATATGGAGCACCCTGATCCGCAACGTGGAGGATCAATGTTAGACCGCTTCATGAGGCAACAACCACCAATATTTAATGAGGGTACAAATCCATTAGTAGCTGAGAAATGGATAAACTCCTTAGAGAAAATATTCCACACCTTGGGGAGTAGCGAAAGGGAGAAGGTTATCATGGCAGTTTACCGCCTCACTGGAGATGTCGATCAATGGTGGTCATTGATTCAAAATACAAAGGAAGATGATGACGTATCGAATATGGAATAGAGGGAGTTCAAAGAGGTTTTCTTAGAAAAAAACTTTCCTCATGACCATCGAGAAGATATGGAAAGGTAATTTCTGAGTCTGAGACAAAGGGAGGATGAGAATGTCGCAAAGTATGAGGCCAAACTTACAAGGTTGGCGAGGTATGCTGCAGATTATATACGTAACCCAAGAGGTAAGATTGATCGTTTCTTTGATGGGTTAAAACCATTTCTCCATAGAGCTTTAGTATCACAATCTTTCTCAACATTCGAAGATATTATCTCATGTGCTATCAAGACAGAAAAGCAATTCTCTATGTCTTATGACAACAAAGTAAAGCAAGAGAAGAAGAGAACGGTGGAACAAGAGACAGATAAAGGGAAAAAGGGAAATAAGGATTTTCCATTATGTGATAATTGTGGGAAGAATCACCCTGGTACTTGCCTAAAAGGAATGGGAGTTTGTTATAAATGTGGAGAAAAAGGTAACCGGGCGCGTGATTGCAAGGGAAAGAAAGAGGCTATCAAAGTTGAATGCTTCAATTATAGGGAAATGGGGCATTATGAAAATGAATGTCCAAAGCGTCAGGGAAAATTACCTCAGAAAATACCAAGGGATCAAGGATAATCTTATTCTTTTACTACAATTGAAGGGGAATAATTAATGTATTGGTGCTTTTGGACTCATGGATTATATTCTGGTTATTAGAATAATGTGATATATATAAGGATTGTACTGCAGTACCTGTTGTTTCAGTAAGGTTTTAATACGATGAAGGTAATCATATTTTTAGTATGTGACAATAAGAGAAACTTTACTTTGTTTGGGGAATCTGATAAATTGATTTTGGAATTAAGAGACCTTTTAGAGAAAGTCTGGACATAGGTATTTTGGATAACTATAAAGGTTGGAGTGGATTAATTTTCTCTTTGGATAGTATTGTTTAAGGTTAAAAAATTTTTTATGAAGATTATTTTTGGAATATTATACTACTATAGTTTTAGGAAAAGGACAACCTGTAGGGTGGGGCATAACCCGTCACGTCAGACAAAGCTGCAGGAATCGAACCCACAACCATAGTGCGACAAGCCTTTATTTCCTACCACTAGCCTACAGGAAGTCCCTGGTTATTAGAAAATAATTTTACTAATCTAAATGGTATGTGTTAACATTTGGAACCTTATACAATTAGGATAAGTATAATATTTTTGAGTTCTATTATCTTTTTGAGTAAAAGATGAGTTGAAGGTTGAAACTATAATTGTCAAGCATAAATATATATATACCTATCTCTTATTCAATGAATAAATTAATTCTTAAACTTTAGTAAAGGGATATTAAAACAAAAAAATGTGTTATCCTAATACCGTATGTCTTGTTGAACTGATTATATTTTAAATAAACATAGATTGAAGGCTTTGAGGCCCTCAATTTTACAGTTCATTGTGATTGATTACCTCAATCACTCCCTACAAATATTTACGTTTTTCCTCCAATTATATGTCTCTAATTTCCACCAATGTTCTCCTAATCGAGATCATAATTGGGTGGTGACTTTTTCATTTCCCTTTCCCTCTTATTAAGGCTAAATTTTATTAATCTTATTTCCGATGTGGGTTTTTCACAAAGGTATTTTCTCTTTTCAACCTTTTATTTTCAAAGAAAAAATTTCAAATTGCGAGGACACAATTTATTGAAGGAGGGTAGAATGTAACACCCTGAGCTTCCCCGATACGCTTCACATTCAATAATTCAATGGCTTGCATTGTACGCCACTTCGAGTTCTAAAACACCGCGACTAATCAAAGTAGCTGTTATGAATAGTAATAACCAATTTTTAAAATTATAGAAATTTTATATTTCAAAATGGACTTCATTTTTTTATTCGGAATATCGAAATTAGCCTATGTTGAATTTTTGGTATTTTTCTGAGAACTTCTAATTTTTTATGAATAGTGAAAAATACTTAAAAACAACTTTTTTAATCAAAATAATTTATAGTGATAAATTATAATATTTAGTTGTTTTAAAGTATAATTATAATATATTTTTACCATTTTATCCAATGATGGTCATTAGAATTAATTTAACATTGAAATTGGACATAAACAATTGCCAATCTTTTGATATAAATTGTTTCTTAAAAACACGCTATTTGTTGTGACAGCGGGAATTAATTATAAAATTAATTAATGAAACTTATATGTTTGAATTTTTTTAAAATATACATCATTTTTGAATTCAGAATATCAATTATAGATTAGGGTGAAATTTTGGCATTGTTCTGAAAAACTTCAATTTTTGATGAATAGTGAAACCACTAAGTGGTAGTTAAATAACTGATTTTTAGTTTAAATGAAATATTACCACTTCTGTGATTCGATTTTCAACAATCCTACATACATGTTTGTCATTAAGAAGTAAAATTTGGTTCAATGAGATTAAAATAATTTTTGGTGAATAGTAACTTTTAAGTTCTTAATCGCGATTAGAGGTAATTAATGTAGTTTAAGGTAAAAATAATGTTTTAATAATTTGAGATGAGCTTGACACATGTCCTACCCTCATTGGATGTTCCATGGCCGACCAAGACAATACATGGGTCAACTTGGGGACCCCATGGAGCCACTTTAGTTGGAAAATGACATAAATACATTTTATTTAATGTTAAAGTAAAAAATGACACAAACATGAAATGTTTTACTAAATCAATTTTTAAATGGGGTTATAGAAGACATATTTTTTACTATAAATATTCATTGGGAAGATGAAAATATTTCCTACATCATTGTATTTTTTTTATAATTTTTAGACATTAAATAAATTAAATTATTTATGACATCATTATGATGCAGCGATGACCTCATTATTTAACGATTTTAATAAAATGAAAAGATAATGTACAATACAAGGCATACACTTGTCCAAAGACTATTGGATGGGTATATTTTTAACCCTTATCACCTTATACACGAATTATATTAGTTTGAGACCTTTATAATCCGAAAGGCATTGTATAATAATGTAACATTTCCTTACTTTCCAAGAGTGCCCCTCCTCTCCTCTTATAAAAGGCCCCCACCTCTACCACCTCATTCACACTTTCAAACCATTTGGCTCGGCCAAAATCTCCCCAAATACTCTCCCAACTTCCCCCTATTACTCCTAGAAGCCTCAATTTGGGCATAACTCTTCCCAAGGAAGCCTTTGGCTCAAATCAAAAAGAGTTACTCGATTTTGAGGTAATGTCTTCTCTAGTGTTGTTTTGTTTTATTTTTCTTCCCCAACCCCCTAAAATCTTTTTATAAATTTCTTTTGTAACAAAAACAGTATCATAAATATACTAGGATGTTGTTATAATAAGTATTAGATCTACACTTACACACACCTACATCTAATGGTTATAGAACATACGGTTTCTGTGGATGACGAATTTCTGCCTCACGAAATGATGATTGTTCAACACTCATATAACACCTTCAAAGGTGGCCATTTAGATGTCACTATATTTATTTAGGATATATAATATGTTTATGTTTTACTTATGCTTCTGTATTTCTCATTTATGGCATACCGTATGATTTCCATTATTGGTAAACGCGATAATTTCATTTTAGGAAGTGCGGACTACTGCCCCCTCAAAGTGATGTGAATCGTTAATGCCATATGTGGGATGTATAAATGATGGAGTAAATGATATTATATATGATATTATACTGGAAATATATTATACCTTTATATAATTATGATTTCATTACATTAAATACGAAATAGAAATGAAAGTAGCATTCATGCGTACGTACGGCTTACTGTCTCCATGAACGGTGAATTTCATTTTTTACCTCTAAATGTTATGTAATATTATAAATACATGTATATACTGGATATATATGATATATATGATATCTACATCATGAACATAATTCTGGATATAATGGATATATCACCACATGAACAACTTGTAATTATAAGAATTTTATTTTTGACTCAAGTTCCTAAGATCGACAAAATGACCGTTATAAACTTAAATAATTCCATAATGTTCATAACATGGTAATAAGGGATATAAAATGAATAATGAACATGAAAAAGGTTCTTAAGTAAATATAAATTAACTCTAGTTTATTATTCAGGAGGTTAAAGAACGGTCGAGTCAGGACAGGATGCAAGGTAAGGGAATTTCTTAACCTAACTTCCATTCTATGGGTTAATCTCCTACTTTCAAATTATGTCATGATATTATTATGTCTTATTTTGTATTTTTACTTTATTTATGTGTACCTATAGTGAATACACATAATAGATCTATTTTATTTTAAAAATGATATTTTTAAGGACTTCGTCTCAATCTCCTTTCATTGAGGCATATTTGGTCTTATACACAACTTTCTTTTATACAGTGTATAAACCCCTTTGACATTTACGTTTATTTAAAAGGAATCTTTTTTATACGAAGAATTTTAGAAAACGACAAAAAGGTAATGTTTTTATTTCCGTACATATGCAGCGACAACGACTTCTTCTCCGCCGTGACCATTATTTGAGTTTCGGCTTCCTCTACAAGCCATCACTTTTTTTTTAATGAAAAATAAATAAAAAGTTTTAACTTTATTTTATTTTGGTATTGAAAATGGTTTTGAAAGAGTTTTTAATATATCAATGTGTTGTATTGATATCTTGTGATTGAAATGTGGAAATGTTATGTTTCCATTATGCATGTTTTATGTGATACGATTATGTTATGGTTTATGATATGTTTAAACCTATTCATATGAGGAATGAATTGGACTTAATAAGTGAGGGGTGGAGCCTGCTATAGCTCCTCGATGCATCGACAGGTCTCATGAGACAAACTAGTGTCTTGGCACGAGGCCTTGACAAAATCATATTTGTGGTCTTGGCATGAGGCCTTGACTACGTGGTTATGATAGTCTGGCATTATGTATTCCATCATTATGAAAGTGGTTATTGATATTGCATGTGATTATTAGACCAGTAGAATATCCATGTGAATAAGTAAATGACATTATCTCATTTTAGTTTTGCCATATTATGTTGATGTTCAAGTTTAAAAGGCTTTTATTTTAGTCATACATTGCCTTAAATGTTTATGTTTATTTATGAAAGCTTCCGCAATGTTGTTATCCTTAATGAGCATCTGAGCTCACCCCTTTCAATGTTTTAATATTTTCCAGGATGTGAAGAAGTATTTTATGAATGACCTGCAGGGATAGTCAGAAGAGGATATGAGTGTGGACTATGGAGACTTTGTTATTGTAGGTTTCACCTTATGTTGTAATGTAACATTTATGAATGTATCTAGTGTTTCCAAGGCTACTAAACTAATTGGTCTTTCGAGACTTGATCTTTTGTGATCATGCCAATGTTACGAGTAATGCACCGACTCTGGGTAGCTGGGGTCGGGGAATTACAATATATATATACATACATATATATATATATTTGTATATGATATACTTAACAAAAATTTATTTATTAATTCTTATTTAAGAAGCCCTAAATTTTTTAGTAATGACATTTTATTCTTCAAAATAGGTTTTCCTAAAATATGATTTCTTATTTCGTTCCATAATAAAATACTATAATTAATTTAAGAAACTTTTTGAGAATTAATTTCAAAAAATATACTGAATTTTTTTAATCATCATGTCAAATTATAATAGAGTGAATTTTTGTGTTTTTTCTAAATATATTTATTTACCATTGAATAGGTATAAATATGGGTTTTTATTGAAAATTATATTTTTTGTTTCATGAATTTAAAATGTGAAATTTTGTTTAAAAATGGTTTCAAAGAAACATTAGTAATATTTTGTTAATAGTAATCCAATTAAGTTCACTAGAATAAATTTTATGGTTGAATTTGGTGTTAACCAATTTATACATAAAAAGGGATTTTTTCAAGAAAAAATCATTATGTTTTTTGTTTTTATATATAACTAACTATTTCCTCTTATAGAAATTTAAATTTAAAAAATTAATTCCTTATTTGGAATTATTAGATCCAAATTTTTTAAATAAGTTCAATTTATTTTTGGTTTTTTTTATTGTAATCTTGTTAAATATTTGTCAACTTGGTAAGGGTGAAATTAGTAAAATTGGGTTAAAACCATGATATATGATATTAAAATAAAATCAACACTTTCATTTATCCTATTAAATTGGTTAATTTGAACCATTTACATAACATTAACGAATATATATCCACATGGTTCCATATTTCATTGATTATGAACTTATATTAATTTAAGTAAATAATGATTAAAAATTACCACTCTCTTGAATTTAATATCTCTAAAATGTCAACATATATAAAAATGGGATTAGATTAGTTATAAATTTTTATTTAAAATATAAATTAACTATTTTAAAATTTTTATTTTATTTATAATTATTATGGATTAATAATTTCCTTAAATTCTTACCCAACATCGATGTAGTATTCATTAACATAATAGAAAACAAAAATGAATGATTTAAAAAATATAAAGAGTAACAAAAATTGGGTTAATTATTATTTTCCCTGAATTAAATAGATAAAAATAATATATTAGAGATGTTTTAAAGGTTTATAATCTAATTAATTTTATTCCATGTTATTTTAAAATTTAATTACTGCAAATAGTTCGTATAATGACATTAATAGTATTTTATGAAAATTTTTTATTAAATTATTTCAAAATAAAAAAAACTTTAAAGTTGATAATTAGGATTATAAATTTTCAGAAAATTCATATATTTGTCATTTATAATCCTATTTTTACGTTATAATTTAAATTATATCTGTTTATGTTTGAAAATGTCATTACAATGGTTAAGATTAAAATTAGTAAATCAGGGGTTTAAAACAGATGATACATTTTAAATAACCCATAAACCGATAAAAATACCATTTTTATGAGGGTATTTTTACCTTAACCTATTTATATTTGAGTCTCTTTCAATTTTGTGTCATTCAACTTGATATTTACTCTATTACAATTTAATAGTTTTTAGAAATTCTATGTGTGTCCTTTCCATCCCTTATAAAAGGACACCCCTTTCTCTCAATTTTCTTTCCAATTTTACCCATATATCTTGAACCACCCCATATAATTTATCTTTTAAACATCCCTATATAGTATTTATAGGTTATGGAAATCTTAATATATATTTACTTGGGTACTTATAATGAAATTTAAAAGATTTCTATCGAAGAAGACATAATTATATTTACCGACACTTTTAGATTTTTTTCTTCCATTAATTACTATAAATTTTTTGTACCCATTTGATGAGTCTAATGTAAATAATTAAATAAATATATCATGATAAACTTATAAATTTATATTCCCCCAAACTACACTACTTATAAATATATAACAAAGTAGCAGTAAGTGGTCAATCCCACAGGGAGCAGGGAACGTCATGTTGACAACTCTTAACAAAAGGTTGGGTCATCTCGATTTCAATATATATTTTTAAAACTAATTAAATTAAAGAATTTTATAAATGAAATTTATACATAATGGCATGAAAATTAGGATGATAGAGAAACTAGATTCCATGAGTGGTTTCTCTAAAAATAAATTTTGACTACACTTAGAAAATAATAATACTCCTTGGATAAGCAATCAATTAGTTTTCTTGATAGATGAAATTTTCAATACCAATAAATATACCATAGAACTATATTTAGTTATGTAAACATGTATTAAAATACCATTACTCTTTAGGATCATACTAAAAAATAATATTACTAATCAAACCTAATGGTCAGGAATTAATTACCTTTATCATGTAAGGTATTGTTTTTTACCAAATTCACATGGTCTGTGATTTAATAAAATATATGAATATAATATGTTTAACACATAAAAAATTTAATATAATAATTTTCAAAGTGAAGAAATAATTATTATAATTTGGTATGAAACCATTTCAATTGAATCTTCTCACTTATATGGATTCAATAAATTATTGTTGGGTGATCAATAACATTGAATAAATATAAAACCACATGAGATAGAATAAGAGATAAGGATTGTGGAAGAAATAAAATCAAATAAAATATAACTAAACTAATAAAAATACATTGTTACATCATATAAGAACAAACATAAAGTATAAGTAAAACCTAACTATGGCAAGTTAGAACCCTAGTGGTGGCCTCCTAGTGGACGAATACCTATACTTGGAATAAATCGCTTTTCCTTTGGTTAAAACCCTTATTTATAAGTCAATAAGTCTTCCAATGTATTCACCAAGTCATAAATGGAATTAAATGTCTATCCAAGTCAATAAATATATATCTATGATAAAATATATTTCGAATTCCCAAATCTGAAACATTCTGGCATGTTTCACATCATAGAAGATGGTTGACGCCAAGGAAATTATAGTCTCAACCTTTTGGGATTTTTTCTACCTCACATCCAGTAGTAGGATCACAAACAATATATTTAACATGTCATGAACATGATTTATGATCAGAGTCATGTATTTCCTATGTCAGAAGCCTCATTTTCTTCAATTCTTTAATTTCAAGCCTCTAAAAGATGTTGTGATCATCCAATAATAATGGGTAACCACTATTCAATGTAAATCTTGGTAATTTTTTTTATCCATTTTCTCATTTTGCATCGATCTCTTTATCCTTTGGGGTCAATCTTCATCCTTAGTTTCGTTATCATTTTTTGGTGTTTCACCACACATCTTGGCATCACGTCTTGAAGTGGTATTATATTCACAAAATGTCAAGATTTCCCCTAGATTGTTACAAATACCAATCATTCCATTAAAACACCACAAACAATGAAATTTGGAATACATATAATATTAAATAAATTAATATCCCATGATAGAACATATGAATACCCATAAAAATATAGAATCAAAATAGATATATCAAGTATCCCATCTCTGAAATATTTTCTCTTACTTGAGAAATATATATATATATATATATTGAGACAAAAATCATCCATAAATAAATAAGGTAACTTTCAATTATGATCATATGAATAAGTTATTACTGAAAATTATGAAATCATAAAACATACCTAAAAAGTAATTCACAAACCATGTTTCATTTATAATTTTCAATTCAATACATTTCCCCCTTTCACTTATATATTTAAATCATTCATCAATACTCATTCCATTTATGATTTATCTCACCATGAATTTTTTCCACTCATCGTTCAAGGAAACAACTTAATATAGTTATTCTCATAGCTCAAGTACATGATTATAACCATAGGATTTTGTTAAGACTACATTCTTTACCACGTAAGGTAAAATAGCATAATTAATCATTAGGGCTTTTTAATTAAGATCAAATGAGTCTGAGGGTGAGGTTTGGTAATAATTGATATTAAAAAGAGTGATAATCAATTTTGAGGATATAATTTATAGTAAAATTATTGATATTCAACAATAATATGTA
The DNA here is from genome assembly GCA_963277665.1 of Viscum album. Lineage (NCBI taxonomy): Eukaryota > Viridiplantae > Streptophyta > Magnoliopsida > Santalales > Viscaceae > Viscum > Viscum album. Next base: position 372,219,833 of record OY728137.1, read on the forward strand.
ACAAAATTCCCCATATCAAAATATACTATCATTTTGAAAACCCCCTAAAGTGTAACATAAAGGCTCAAGAATCATGTAATCATAATGAAAAATGAAAATGTATTATTATATTTTTTCTTTATTTTTATTTTTTCCCAAGGTTAACGATTGGAATAAACCACACATCCACCACCTAACCATATATGAAAAAAATCATCATTCTAGTAAATTAGATTTTGGATTATCACAAGTCACAACCCATTTTTTTTGTATACTACACCTAGGATAAGTCTCAAATCCACCACCCAACCATATATGTTTTTGAGATCACAAGTCCTGTAATGGTGATTTTTGACCAAATGAATAAGTAACCTATTTTTTTTTATTTTTTTAACAATACTTGGGATAAATAAGGGAACATAGTTAATTTTGAACAGACCTTCCCCAAAAAACCCAATTGAAACACCATGTTGTCACCTATTAAGATAAATCATCCCATCTCCCCCAATAATAACTCATCCCCAACACTAATTAAATTTAAAATAATGAAAAATAAAAATAGTATATTAGTAAATAAAAATAATGGAATTTAATGTGGCTCCATCCTGAAAAGATAATATATGGATTTTACAGGCAATGAAGGATAAATGTATAGAATGGTCTTAAGGATAAAGGTATTATCAAATAAATATGTAATTCATTTCAAGATTTAATTTTTCAAGTTAATAATTTTGAAAATTATCATTGCAAGTTCTAGTATGTTTCCATGCCCCAAGTCTTGCTCAAGGAAAACGATAAGAAAAATAGAAAAAATTTAGTTCATAATCCTCTTGAGAATGGGAATAAAATATAATTCAATTAAGTAATGGAATGAATTTCATTAATTATTTTACTCTAATAACGATTATAGTAATTTAAATCAAGAAAATCAATCACATCAACAATCATTTTTAGGAAACCCCAAATTATGTAAGCATGAAAGTTTTTAAAATTTCTATTTATTTCTACTTAATTTATGGGCTTGATATTTTGAATTTTCTACCTTGTCAACATACGTATCCTATGTGTTGATCTCTCCTAGGTTAATTATTACAAGACCAAAAATTTAAGCATTTTTTTGGGTTAATCTAGTCCAATTATGTTCCTACAATAATTAAATTAATTTTTTATTTTATCCTTTTTTAAAACATATTTTTTTTTGGATAAAATAAGAATATAGAATTATAAGAATGTAAAATATTACTCACCTTCCACTAATATTTAAATGAGTTTCTAAAGTTATGTCTAAACTATATTGATTATATCACTTTATCTCATGACATGTATGTTTTGGATTTCACAAAATAAATGGAGTTCACGACATGAGTTGGTTTTCAATCTTCTTCTTAAGTTGACTACATATTTCTTATATTGTCTTAAAAAGTAAATGTAAATAATTAAAGTAAAATCCTATTTAAATTTTATTTTTTGGCTAAAATAGATAAATATTTCAACAATGGGGATAATTATTAATATAATCAAATAAAATAATTCTAAAACAGGGAAATAAATTTTAATATTTTGGTTTCCTCTAGGTAGATGCTATTTTTATGGTCTTTTACCTTGAACTTTACCTTTTATAGATAATTATAACATGGTATAAATCTAACCATCTTGGATTTATCCAATTTTTACCTAGTTTTTCAAATAGGTTTATTCTTAACGTCCTCCTCTATTATTTCTTCTTGATTTATTCTTGTGGGAGACTACAACTTGAAGAATGATTTGTGGAAAATATAAATAAATTAAAATCTAACCATATTTTTTAGTTCACTTTATCAACCACTTCTCTTTAATATCCTACTACAATTTTAAGACATTATTCTTCCTTTGCTTCTTTAAATATGGTTTATGTTACAATACAAAACTTTTTATTACTGATCTATAATTTGATTGTTGAGATCATCCCATGTAATCTCTTTTTCCACTTTTATGTTCTGCAGGGAGTCAAATTATTATTCATTTTATATAATGACTGTGAGTTAGATGCATATATTATTATTATCTTCATCCTTCACTATTTATTCATCCTTTTATTATTATTTTTTTCAATGGATTTTACTTCCTTGAAAACCACTTCCTCATCATCGTCTTCAAACCATTATATCTATGTATTTTATTTAAAAGGTAGGTTTCAAAAAAAGGAATTTAAATTTAAAATTACATAAGAAAGGTGAGTAGTTAGTTACACCTATTAACATATTTGGGACTAATTATCATATATATATTTATCCAATAGTAAAATGATCTTTTTCATATATATGGTAAGTCTATATTCTGAGTTCTACTTATAATTTGGTAGAGTATAAGGGTCTTCTTGAATGAACTTCTCTTGAGGTTTTTTCTTTTAACAACATTGACTTCATCCACTTCATGATATTATTCTTCCTCTTTAAACCAACCACTACATTCATTAGAGAATATTGGTATGGTGTTAACATGATAATTTAAATTAAAAATTATTTGAGATAGGTCAGTAATCAATTATACCTATTCATTGAGTTGAACCTCCTGATTATCCATCCTATTTTACATCCCATCAGTGTAATTCATGATCAACCTATTTAGTCAATCGTCAGGATAATGTTCTTGAGGTTTCTGACATTAAGAGTATTAATTAGTGTATTTCTAGGCCAAGTAATCTCTTTGGTTTCCTAGATAGTTTGGAGATCCCCTAAAGGGTTGTTAGTAGGTGTCATTCCACAGTGACTAGACATCATAATCCCATTATACCCATGAAATGAATCTCCTTGATAATCAATGTACCCCAGTGGGGGTCTAGTATGGTAATTATCTATCCAATAATCCACTATAAAAAATAACACAAACAAATAAGAACATAAAAATGAAAAATATAATTTAAAATAAAAAATAATATATAAATTAAAACTATTAAATACAAATGGGTTAGGAAAAGTCTTTGAACTATGTAATCAGTCTTGAGTTGAAAATTTTACTCTACTGCTCCCAAGAAATAGTGCCAAAATTTTATGTTTCTAAAATAAATGGTTAAATAATTTTGAAATGATCAAATTAAAAATTTATATTTTCACAAACTACAAAATCAATGAAAGAATATAAATGTTGTAGTAAGTGGTCGATCACCCTATGAGTAATGAACAAAACGATGAAAACTCTTACCCAATGGTTGGGTAATACCATTTTTAATTGATTCAATTTAAAAATATTAAATAATTCAAATAAAATAATTAAAAATGTAGGCTAAAAGATAAGAAATGGCTGAAGAGGGAAAAATTAGGACCAATTGTCAATTTAGATAAAAAGAAACCCTAACCACACTTTCAAAACAATAATACTAATTGGGAAGACAATTAATAAATTTTATCAATAGAAGAAATGGTAAATCCCTATCAATATACCCTAGAACCATAATTCATCAATTCTAGATGAATTAAAATACTAGGATACTATAGGATCATATTTAAAAGTAAAAGATTAATTAATTCTAGTGGTCGTGAATTATTTACCTTTATCATATTGGGTTTATCTGATACAATATGAACTTGGTTCTTGATATAATAATAAATTTGAATATAATAAGTCGCACACAATACCAATTTAATAGATTCATTTCACAAGTGAAGAATGAAATAAAAAATTATGGTATGCAACCATTTGTATTAATTCTTATCCATCATATAGACTCATCCAATCATGATTGGGTGATCACCAATGATGGATCAACCAAGAGCCATAAGAGATAGAATAAAAGAGAATGTTGGAGAATGAAATAAAAGTTGGGTAACTAAAATTAAAATAATAATAATACTATGTTACATCAAAGTAGAATGAAAACATTACTATGTAAGATTAGAACCCTAGTGGAGGCCTCTCAGTTGTTAAACCCCTACTCTTGGAAAAAATCATTTTTTATTTGAATGAAACCCATATTTTCAAGACACGATGTCATCCAAGGGATTACCTAGGTCATAAATTTTGTTAAATGTCCATCAGGGTTAATAAATATATCTCCTCATCGAAATATACATAAAAAACTAGAATATGGGTCTGTCAATATTTTTTTATGGTACGAAATATGGTTTACATCATGAAAATCATGGATCAACCTTTTTTGATTTTTTCTACTTCACATCCTATAGTAGGTTATAGTCTTGTATATTTCACACATTATGAACATGATTCACGATTTGAACAATGTATTTTTAGTTTAGTATGTCATTTTTTCATTCATTATTTAGTTTCAAATCACTAGAACATCCCATGATCATCGATTCATTGTGGGAAACCATCATTCAGTGGAAAATATTGCTAATTTTTTATTCAATTTTTCATTTTTCATCGATCGCTACATTTGCTGGCTTCAATCTTCAACCATAGTTTTTTCATTATTTTCATGTGTCATGATGCACTGATTCATGTTGGGTAGTGACTATAACTTCTAAAAATGTCTTGATTTCATCCAAATTGTTATAAAGATCTTTCAGCCCACAAAAACACAAAAAACAATGAAATTAGGAATGCATTTCAAATTAAATCAAATAATATCCCATGGAAACACATATAAACACCAATAAAAATATAGAAATAAAATAGAGATATAACAATGATATAATAAGAACTAAAGTATCATAAATATACTGAGATGTTATTAAACTTATTGTTGAAGGATTTTCCACCTATTTTCTATCCTATAAAAATTTAAAACACCACTTATTCATATTTACGACTTATCCTATCCATCTAACAATGAAATTTTTCTTTTTTCACCACATTAATTGGATGGGTATAAATCCAGAACTAATGAATATATCTGAAATTTATGACATAATTATTATTCTAAAATTATAATACCATATTTAGCTTATTACCTTCAAATCCATCAGAAAATGACAATGTCACTCATGTGTTTTTTCCAATTACCACCATCACAAAGCAATATATCATTTTTTTCATGTACACATTACATGGACGGTAATATGGATAGATTTAATGAACATATATGATATATATTATATAATAATTATTTAAATGTGAATTATTATTTAACACTATTTCTTTACATTCATTTAAAAATGTAAATGATGTTCTTGTATACATAGGACATACTATCTCCATGAATGATGTAATTCGTTTTTCTATCTCTACATTTTATGGATGAATTTAACTATTTATATAATGAATATATAAGATATTTATATGATTATTAAAATTATATATATGTTGTAACAATGATAAATGTATAGGGACCGAATCTACTTAACCAAAACAAACATGAAAAATGAAGTAGTTATTACCTGAAATATTCCTTATATTAAATAATTATTAATTAAATGGTGATAAAAACTTAAAATTAAATAATATATGGTATGATATATTTTATCATGTTTTTATAATATATATAGTAAATATATATTTATAATATAGTAGGATCAAATACATACTATCGAAGTAAGACTAGAGGTAAGGGTTTTATCATCAAAATTTTGTTTCCCTGAGACATATATCAAACTGACCATTTCCTTATTACTTGTGTTGTATAATATATAAGATAAATATTATATATAATTATTAAGTTTATAATCATGGTTTTTAAAGACTCATTTGAAATTATTTATTTTACTGGACTTATGATTCAAAAGTTATGAAACTATCAAGGGTTGATTTCACAATCTCATCAATATTCTGGACAATTTGTGTTTAAGTATCTACTTGGGGAATTATTTGATATTTAAATATTGAACCGATAAATTTTATTATCATATTTTTATTTATATAAATAATAAAATTTCCTTTAATTTTCCTCACTTTATGTACATAATATTGCAAAATAAAAATTTGAAGGATAAAAAAATTTGTTTTTCTACTCAGTTGATAATATTTTTCATCCATGTCCACATTATTACTTGAATTTTTTTAAAGATTTATTTTAAAATTATCCAAGGATTTAGTAAATATATTTTTACCCATTTTTTAAATTTTTAAATGGTTTAAAATTAATCATATTTTCGTTATCTAAAAATGGTACTTTTTGACTTTTTACTAAAGATTTTAAAGAAATATTTATTTTAATGTTCTTAGAATGAACATAATTTTTATCCATCGTGACCAATAAATTATTTAAAGATTCCTTTATAAGAATAATTTACTCTTTTCTATGAAAATATTTTTCCTAATATTCTATAAATTTTTTTAAACGTAATTTCAAATTGAAATTGGTATTTTCTTCAAGAATTATTTTAGGGATATTTTAATGGTATTTATATTCAACATCATCGATAACCCATTTATTCTCCACCAGAATATTTTTTTTATGATTCAAACTCTATTATTTATCTATATGTTTTATGATCCATTTTAATGGGGAAAGTAATGAAATTATATGTTATATTTCTTCCTATATAGATTTTTTTTGAATAATTATTTTTTATTATTTATTAATATGATGAATGCATTGGCCTTTGTAAGGGATATAAAGGGCATGTTATAGCCTCTTGATGCATCATTAGGTACCATGAGAAAAACTATTTTGGGTATTTGGTTGATGAATTTCCCATTAATGAAATATGTCTTGGAATAATGACTCAAATGTATGATTAAGATGTATATAATTATGTATTCCATCATTATGAAACTAGTTATTAATATGATTGTGATTATTTTAATATTTATGATATATATGGATAAGATTCATGATCATGTGTCTATTTATATGGAATTATTTGTTCATCATTTATTTATTCAATATTTTTCTTTGTGATAAAGATATTCGTTAAATAAAATGTATTTTCAGTTAATCACTTTTACATGTTGATCATGACTAATTTATTATAGTATATATTGCAATATTAATATTCCCTTACTATGAATCTAAGCTCACCAATTACTTTTTTTCATTTCTTAAAGATATGAAGAAGGATTCATTGAATGAGTTTAAGTATGAATAATATTTACTTTCACTATATTGTAATTTATGTTATAGAATATAATGTGATATCCAAGTATATATGTAGTTTACCAAGACTAATAAACTATTTGATCATTTTGGATGAAATAAATTATATATTTTGGATAATATAAAAAATTAGCCCATGATTCTAGGAAACTGGGGTCATGGTTTTAAAAATTAGTTTGGGAGGAATCATAGTAGAAGCCTTCGGTACTAGATTTAGTAAAATATAGATTAGGGAAAAATATATGATTGCATTTGAGGATAATTATAAGTATAATATAACATCATAATGTTTTGTTAAGATATATATTATGTGATTTTCCAAGAAATACATCCCTGTCTAGATACTATATATGGACGTGATTTTGGCACAAATGTTCATAGGGGTAATAATTCAGAAAAGAGATGGTTGAGTATATATCAACCATCATTGTGGTGTGTGGTGAGTGTTACCTTACTATGATCATAGTTTGAAACTCTCATAGTGTATTATTGGGATAATTCATATTTTATTTAGGATCCATTATGAAGGGTTTGAATAAATTATGACTATGAATTGCCTTGGATAAACATAAAGTTTATTAAATTGAAAGTATAGTATCATGATTCAGAAATCAAATCAATTAATTTTGTGATTATTTGTTTTACCACCATGATTATTGTTTCTCATACTGTAATTTTTTGTTTTAGTGGATGATTGGAACTAAGAGGAATCATGTTACTATTTAACGTGTTGGAAAATATGGGGATTATAAGAAAAAAAATTGGATTATTATTGGAGTAAAATATATTACTACTATTCGTAATTATTTTTTGTTATATATGATTAATAAACTACACCTTAACCGACTCTAAGACAACCAAATAAGAGAGGAATAGATTTTTTCGAGAGTTTTGGTGGTTGAGACAATAGAGGAATAATAGAACAATTGGCTTCATGTAAAAAATATGGAAATACAAACCCTAGAGATAATATCAAAGGAATAGTCAAATGTTTTACTTTTAAAAAATAAGGCCATATATAAATTATTTTTTTCATAAATATCATGTGTTAAGTGGAGGTATATGAATTTCATCCCAAGTTACCATTTATAGTTCAATGTATTTTGTGTGAGAAATATAAGAATTATCCAAGAAAATTACCTAATCCAAGGGTCAACTCCTAGACCATGAAAAAACCAAGGTTATGATAATAATTTAAGTTTAAATATTGAAGTGTTTATATATTTGGATTTTAGAATTATTTTATAGAAGTTTCATATCAATTATATTTTGGATATAAGATTTATGAAACATATAAGTATTTTTCCATAGACGTTTTTCATTAAGTATTTTAAATCATACGTTGAATGGTGCCAACAAATAAGGAAATGGATTTAGTGGTAATGAGATAATGTTTATTTAAGATTAATTGATGATTGAAATTTATAAAGTAAATGGGAATTTATTGGTTGACTTTAAATTGTTTAGTGATTTGATGAGAAGAAAGTTTATGTCATATTTAATGAAGAATATTTCATTTTTATATTTATATAAATGGTTTGTTATTTTATTTGTGGAATAAAATTTTTGTTAATTTTTTGAAGAATATATGTTTTCATGTGGGTTTAACATAATTGTTATTGATTCTACAATGATTTTATAAGTTTGAGGCTGATTATAAGTTCAAAATTATAGATAACCATTTTGAGGTTTTAAGTGATGGAATTTTGAGATGATTTAAAACATTTAATGGAGTTTTGGAAGAATACTATATTAAGGATTAAATTACCCTTTTGGGTAGTATATGGTTTGATGTTAAGTTAATTATGGTCTATTGGATAGTGGTATATATATAATATTGATGTTTAAAAAGTGATTCATGTAAAAAATGTTATTTTTGCGATATTTATGGAAAAGATAATGATTACCCTTAATGTTAATATCGAGATTTTATTGATGATATTTTTTGGTTAAGTTCACTAAATTATAAGATAATATTGTAATTTTTCATAATTATTACAAAATTTATGTGTGAAGCCTCATTGTCTTGATGTATGTGTAACCTTTAGGTTTAATATGTGGTTTAACGTGAATGATTATTTGGGAAGATTGCTATTAAATTTTTAGAGATGTAAGTTAAATGTTATGATGTAAACTTCAAGGTTAAACATTATTTAATGTTATGGTTATGGAGTTTAATTGGGAAGTAGGATTTTTTGTTTGTGGAATAATGTAATTTAACTTTTGGTGTTATTATGGAAATTTTAAAGAAAAATGTATTATTTTTTTATTAACGTTTATTGATTTTTGATATTATATTACCTTGTGGTAAACATTTACTTTTTAGTTAACATTAAATGGTTAGAGAAATATCTTTTTATTCACTTATGGATTATGTTTTCCATAAAATGTTGAATTTAGTGCTTTATACAGGAAATATTAGTCTTCAATACTCACCATTTGGGTCAAATATTAGATTTTGGTAGAAATTTATTAAAGGATGAAATTATACTTGTCAAGTAAGTATATTTAATTTTAGATTTAGTCAATATGGTAATGGTTTTACTATAATCTTGGGAATGTACCCTGAAACAATAATTTTGTCCTATTACATTCATTCTTGCTGAATTTATAGTCTTTTTTCACATCCCATTAATTAATAGTTTTATGGTTGTTAACATTTTCATAATCATTTTCTTTACTGTGATCAATGTTCATTGTCACTATATATCAATATTTTCCTATTTATTTTTCTTTCATGTACATATTTTCACTTCCTACAGATTTTCTCATACTTTTAAAGTGTTGTGAAATAAATTCTATTGATTGTCTCATGTGATTCATAATGGATTATTGAACTTTTTAAGAGTTTGAAGATGATTTAGACATGTCTCTTCCAAAATATAGACAATCGTGATGAAGAAACTCTGGTAACAATGTGTAAGAGTTCATGTAGAAGTAAGATAATACATGAGATAGTAATTTATTCTATAATTCTTATTCATGCATTGTAGAGTTGGAGTTCATTTAACAAAAATTACCACATAAAATTTTAGTTGTATTCTATATGGGATGACAATGGTTATCATTTTACAAATTATAATAGGTACACCACAATAAAATAATAAAAATGATTATAATAATGTATTGTGGGGGAAATAAATAAAGTAATGGGAATATATATAAAATTATTGATATTATATTTTTTATGGGTGAATAACATCACACTAAAACTACTTAGGACATGACTAAGCATTTCTACTCCTTAAAATGGTTTGAGATGATCATTCTGCGATCAAAAAGAGAATATTATGAACATAATACATAGATTTTTCAGAATTGTAGTTTGATAAAGGATCATAATACAACATGGAATGTCAATACAGAATTTGGTAAACCCAAAATATGTCACCCTTTAATTGAGTATGTCATGCCATAGTGTTATGATTTCATGATTATTTAAAAAATTCAAATATCCATTGAATATTATGGGATTATATTTGACTTTGATTGTTTTTAATGGATTTTTATTAATGGTTAGTATATTCAATCAACAAGGGAAAAGTGAAAAATTAATAGGGATTATCTTTGAATATTAATTTTATTATTTTTGAAGAAATTTGGAGAATAAAAAAATGGAAAAAATTATGAAGAATGTTGATAAACCTAGAAAAAGATAGGGTAACAACTAATGTGAGTGAATTATATTAAATAAGTAGATTTGAATGAATAGAAGGAATAATAATGATAAAATAAATAATTATATTATTTTTTATATTTTAAATATATTTTAGAGTGACTATTGTTTCTAATATTTCTTATAACCATTCCTTGAAGTAGTGATTGAATAATAAGAAAGTGGGAGTGGCCCTAAGATCGATAGTTATCCCTTCATAAATTTATAATTTATATATTATGTGTAGTCAAATAATTTATTATATCAACACATCATTAACATATTCTCATTGTATTAGACCTTATTCAAGAACCAATTAGAATCCTATATGTTGATGTAGTTTTCATTTCATGATTTGATGCTTCAATTGTGTGGTTTTCATATCATATGTTTCTAATTTTCTTGCCAATGCATGAAAAAGTTCTTTTAGGAGTTGAAGAAAAAGAAAATAGAGTCCCTAATTAACCCTCTCTTAGGGCATGTTAAGATGATGTTTTTGAAATGATATTAAACCTTTATTTGGTGTCATTAACATGAAAAACTTATTAACAATATTTCTGTCACAAAATTTTGGTGTTATTATTTGACACTACTTTTTAGTGTTCATTACGTGACTTCATGGGACCACCTAATAATTATCACCCCTTAGTAGATTCCATAAAAAATAAAAGGATAATAATACCAAACAACAAAGAAATAATAATCTAACATCAGACTAAGAAATGGATATTGAAAATAAAAGACCAATTGTTTAATATTGTAACCATAGGGGTAGAGCTACTATGAATAGTACATGTCCGATATATAGAGTTGTTGTACCTATAAAAAAGCGTAACCTCATGAAATGAAGAAAATTCAATACAATTCCTTTAACAAAAACAATTGTCCAATAACTAACATAATTAGGCAGGGGAACCCAAAGAAGAGTATTAGAATCTGTGATAAGAAAAAAATTTAAGCTTCATAATACAGGATATCTAAATTTTTAGTGCTCAATAAAGATTATTGATAATAAAACTGAACATATATTATTCATTCATAAATATAATGTGATTTTAAACATTCTAAATGTTATAGATCACATGAAATAAATTACATTAATGTGAAGGCGATGAGTCCTAAAATTAAAAAAAGATATAATTCAAGGAATGATATTTTCTCTATAATAAAAATGAGTAAATCGGGCAAGTCCCATTTTAATTGTGTTCTTTATTTCCACGAAATATTTATTTTTCTCAATTATTTTCATAATGCATATAATGTACCCCATTATCAAGAATTGAGAAAGACCCATTTTTCTTAACACATATTTTTACCATTGAGAAAGGAAAAAAACAAATTTGGGTGCGTTTTGGTGTGTATACATATATCATTTATATTGAATGTATGATATTAAAATAAATAATTTTAAAGTATGCATAAATAATAAAATAAATATAATATAATATAATATAATATAATATAATATAATATAATATAATATAATATAATATAATATAATATAATATAATATAATATAATATAATACAATATAATATAATAAAATATAAAAAAATATAAAAAAATATAAAAAAATATAAAAAAATATAAAATAAAATAAAATAAAATAAAATAAAATAATTTAATTTAATATAATTAATATAATATAATATAATATAATATAATATAGTATAATATAATATAATATAATATAATATAATATAATATAATATAATATAATATAATATAATATAATATAATATAATATAACATAATATAATGTTATATAACATAAAATAATATAATTTTTTGCTTATAATATAAATATAGTAATACACATACATACACATGCTTTATATGAATATAAATAAATTAATTAATTAATAGACAAATAAAAAAATATATGTGTGTGTGTTCATTTTATAGAATAAATTTCTAAAATGTTATACATGCATAGAAAACATTATACTTGTACTATATATATATTAATATATGTACTAATACATAAATATATATATATACACACATTTATATAAATAAAACTCATAGGAATATTGACAATCACATATATATTATTGATAAAAAAATTCTAAAAAATTAGAATTTTGTATAATATATTAAATCTATACAAACACTTATATAAATAATATATATACATATATATATATATATTATTTTTTTAAATGTTAGTATAAATATAAATATAAATATAAAAAAATAAACAGTTAACTAAATAGAAATAAATATACTAAAAAAATAAATATAATAATATATGTTTGAAAATATGTAAATATACTTATGAGGAATGGGTATATATAAATATTAATTACATATATTAATGGATGAGTTATCTATGCCGAGTGGTGGATGCATTGTTCCCTAGGTCAATCTTTGTGGGTTTGATATTTTTCGATCTTCTAAAACTAATGTTTTTTTATATATATTTAGCATTTCATATCACTAAAAAAGAACTGATAAATGATGAATTTATTGGTTATAAATATTTTAGTCATGGGAATGGTTCTATTTATTAGTATATCTTTGTTAACTCATTATGAAAATATATCCTTAGTTTGTTTAAATCCATGACTGAAACCTCTTATCCTCCTGTATCTTATTATTTTCACCCATATTATACATTTCATAGTGGGTATAGTTTTCCATTGAAAATATGACCCTGAAACACATTGTGTATTTAAGAACACTCATTATTTTTCATGTTATATATATATATATATATGTACATACATTTTTATTTTGTGCGTATATATATATAATTCAGATTCAACACACATACACACAAAAACAAACACATCTGATTCAGTTTATACATGAACACACACAAACACACATATTGTTATATATATATATATATATATTGTCACATTTACGAATGTGTGTGTTAAATCATTACATGAAAACATACACAAACTCATACATACACAAACACACACATATAATCTATAATGTATTGTAACATACTATAAGAAACCAAAAGTTTTATCAATGTAATTCTCTTATTATAATATTATCTTATAGTATAATCACAATAGATTACATATAGAACAGAATAGAAACATTGAAAATGAATAATGTGTGAAATAAAAGGCATTTCTAGAAGCTAAGTAACACATACCAAAGGAATAGTAACATGAATTTTGTAATAGATATGCAACCCTTTTGAATAGTAAACCAGCTAATTGAATAGTAACCTCACTAATTAAGTTGTAAATAAAATTTATCCATCTTGACAGTTATAATATGATATAATTATATCATAGTAAATGTATGTAAATATTCTAAATATTATTAATTAAGTGTTGGTATTTTTGTAATTCATAAATATTTAATTATAATTTTATGATAAATTTAATAAAATAAAAGAAAAGTTATTTTAATAAAATGTCTTCATAAGTTAATATTTTTTATTTCTTATGATTATAATATAATTTTATGAGATCTTAATAAATTTTTCAAAGTGTTAGAAAAGCAGTATTAATTTTAAAATTTTTATTTTCCCAGTAAAATATAATTTTCAATAAAAATTAAATTTATCATATTTAGAGAATTATTTCTATTAAATCGATTTCAATTTTTAATTCTACACATTAAAAATTCTATGGTTTAGTTTTTTTTATTTTTCCGAAATACTTGATTTTTTTGTAAATAGTGAAATATGATAATTTATGGTATATATACATTATAAGTTAAATAAAATATTCCTTGAGTAATTATTTGTTTAATATCGATTGGTCAGAACTAACATGATTTAATTATTATTTTTAGTTTCATTATTTAATACTATTTCTTGTCTTGTGAAAAATAATAAACCCATGAATTAAATACAAAGAAAACACCACTCTCCTCCCCTATAAGTAACACCCCTCACCACCTCTTCCCCTCACACCTCTCTAGCCTTGTGCCTTTAACTAATTCTACTAAAATAACTTCCTAAGTCCCTCCCCTGAATCTGGGAATTCTTCGTCTCACCAAAAGACCAAATCCTCTTCCTTAAAGATGATGTCAATGAGGATAAATTCAAGAGGGAAATTCTTCTTTCTGTGACTTTTATCTTTTCAAGATATTTCATTTCTAGTACACTCTTAACCTCCCCTCATCCAAATGTTATGATAATTCTAGTACCTTAAATATACTATAAATTTTTATGGTATTTTAATAATTCATCATCATCTCTTCTTCCCCATCCATTTATAGTAAAAATGAAAATGGTGTCTAAGATGTGTTAATAGATCACAATCAAGGATGACATGTTTTCAATTTCTATAATCAAATTCATATCTGATCATGAAACCATTATTATTTTTGAACCATAATATATATATATATATATATTATTGTATGTAATTTTCTGAAATTATTATACACACATGATGTAAAATAATAAAACAAAACATGTTCTTTGTGGGAGAAACCACTCAAAATAATCCAAGTGATTATCATTAATGTTTTATCTAATGATTCATCCTCACCCCAAATAATAAAATGAATTTTATTACATTTTAATCTTCTATATGTTCACTAATAACATATAACTTCAATTCCGGGCATCCATCCTCATCTTACATGATTATCCATATATGTATATAAGTAAACCCATCTTGGAAACCAAGGAGATCAACGATCCCAAACAATGAAATTGAATATCATAACCCAAAAATCATGACATAAATGAACTTAATTAAGTTATAATAAACCAATTACATTTATAAAAGGTTCTTTAATTACTTATTAATGAATCTAATTTGATTATCCAGGACATTAAGATCAAGTGCAGATGACCTTCTGACTTAAGGTAAGTTATTCTACCCAAACCTTCAGTATTCCTTCGTGTTACTCTTCCTCTATTTCTCCCCAAATTAAATTATAATTTATTTCTATTTAAAACCTATAAAAAAATTTATATGTTCCAAATCATGTATCAATATCCATTCATCATATTTTGTGGATATACATTTTTTAAAAGGTTTCCTACATGATAAGCAAGCCCGATTTAAGGGAACTTCCCAAATTAATACACAATTTCAAGTGCATTACTTAATATATTTTAAGCCACCATCTTATTTATAAAACTAATATTTCTATAATTAAAACATTATTGGTTAACTTATGGTTTTATATAAAATATAATTCTTTTATCTAATTTTAAATGATCTTGGATTATTTCTCCAAACTACTCTAAAATGTTTTAATTCTAATGTTTCTTAAATACTAATTTCACATGTTATCACTTCAATTTGACATCCCTTATAATGATATAAGCCCATTTTAACTTATGAATTTTCATATATTATTAAATTAATTATTTCCTTGAAACTTTTATATTATTCCCATTCAATTTTTTTGACATGATTATGATATCCGTCTCTTTCCATGGGTAACCATCATGTTTACAATTGAATCCTTACGTATGATTCTTTATGTGGAACACATATTCATGAACTTTTTATGATGGGTGGGCCTATATAGAACTCCAATTCATTGGGTAATGTTAAGTCTCGTGTGAGGTTATGTGCAGCGGTTTTGGTGGTTAGCCTTGACTCGTGCACCATGTGCAATGGTCTTGATGGTTAGCCATGAATCATGCCCCTCTTTGTTAAACAAACCTTTACTTATGGTAAATACATGTTTTATATTGACTCCCCATTACTAAAAATCCATGATTATATTATTGCATCTTTTATATGTTATTATTACAAATGTTTAATCATGTTCTATTCCTTTTTATACCATTCTGTTATGTTTTCAAACCCATGTTCTAATATTTATTTTAATGATTATTCCATTAATGAGATTTTTTTCTCATAAATTTCTTTTTTTTATCCCTAGGTTATCCTATGTAGATGTTTGGACATAAGGTAAGATATTATATTTTTATGGAGATTAGATAAAATTTGTTTTTTATGATGTTTAAGTATGTTCATAATCCTCCAAGACACTAGACATTATGATCAATGGGGTGTAATTTGATTTTTATTTATGATTAAATGAATTTAATGATTTATATAAAAGGATAGGGTCTCTATAGTTCATATTAGAGGAAGTTCTAGTCATTTTTAAAGATTAGTAATATGAAACTTTATTAATAACCTTATGGAGAAGACTAAGTATAAGAAAAAATCCCTATATTTTGGTAAGTATAGAGTAAGTGGTTTATTCAGAAAATGTATCCATGTTTGGATAATAATAGAGGATGGGGTTCTAGAACAGATGTATCTAGGAATAAAAACATCAACATGGTGTTCTGGGCTGACCTAGGGTAACCTGGTACATGACAATTAGCCTTACTTTTCACTTGGGTTGACACTCCAAGGTGATATGCTTTGGTAAATTCATAGGCTCATTATGAACCATTATTATGAGAAAACAAAAAAATACCACAAGAATATATGATAAGAAATAGATCAGGGATAAACTATATTTAAAACTGGGGAATCCCATGTTAGGATATTCTTTTATTTTATAATTTTATCCATTTACAATTAATGTTTTATTTTATATGATTATTAGCTAAGTATTAAATCCCCCAAATGGAACGTTATTTTTCCTAGATAATGTTGGGAGATAGAAGAAAACAGGCTGAAAATAAATGTGATAGGAAATGTGATGATTTACCTAATGATATTTCAAATATGATGGGAATAGGTGATCATAACTTTATGAATGTACCTTCTCAATTAGATCAAGATATGAATAATAAATTTAATCTTGTGGAACTCCCTCCTTCTACTAGAAAAGAGAATGATTCCATTGAATCCTTCATATGGAAAATGCCACCCTTGTTAAGTGTGTCTTCTAATCCCCTCTTCATGAAATAATTGATTAACTCCCTTGAGAATATATTCTTTCTCCTCTAGTTCTCAAAATATGAGGATGTTTTATTGGCGTTCTGTCACTTTCATGGGGAAGCTAATCAGTGGCGGAAATAGATAAAAAATATGATGTCCAAGGAGGAAATTTATTCCATTGATAGGGATGAATTAAATAAAATATATTTCAATAAATATTTTCCCCGAACCCTCCATCTCAATATGGAAATAGAGTACCTCAGACTGCAGTAGAAGGAAGATGAGTCAATCATGGAGTATGAAGAAAACATTACAATTCTTACAAGATACTCCTTCGACATTTTCATGTCCAATGAAAGAAAGCTGTATCACTAATTTAGTGAACTAAATCCAAAACTACAAAAAGAATTGCTGATTCGAGACTTTGATAGTTATGAGGAGATTTTCCATTGCACCCTCAATGTTGAAATAAATATTCGATACTCTCAGT
Source organism: Viscum album (assembly GCA_963277665.1). NCBI lineage: Eukaryota > Viridiplantae > Streptophyta > Magnoliopsida > Santalales > Viscaceae > Viscum > Viscum album. The sequence continues at coordinate 372,237,715 of OY728137.1, forward strand.
GGTCTCTTCGGCCCCATGACAAAAATAGGAAAATATAGTCTAATATGGGTGGTTCAAAAAATAAATCCCCTGACAGAAAGAAGATAGAACATCCCATGTTTAAAATTTTTGGGAAGAATCATATTCATAACTATTTAAAGGGAACCAAGAGTCACTTCAAATGTGGAATAATGAGATATCTGGTTAATAAATTCCATAGGTATATGATGAATTAGACTAATGTGGAAGAGTAAAGGAAGGTTTAGATAAATACTCAACCTATGATGAAGTGTTAAAACTGAAAGTAATAAAAGAATTATGCAAACAATTTCCCTAAGTCAAGGGCTTTTGGAGAAAATCAAAAACAAACTCTAAAGAAAAAAGGAATGAATTATGTTATCACTACCAATGATGTGAGGTCAGACAATGATGTTGTGATCAGAATGTTTTTTATTCAATAATTAATAGTGAACATACTATTTGATTATAGTTCTATGTATTCTTTCACATTTTGCATGCCATTTAGAACTATTCAAGCACCACCTCAAAATATAGAGGTTGCACTATCTGTGAGAATTGAAAATGGGGAAATTGTTGGATACAATGTGTATAACGCATCCTCGGTTAATGTTTGTGGACTAAACGTCCCATAAAATCTCTTCATACTAATTTTAGTGGATTATGTTTCTGTATTTGTAATGGATTGGCTATATTTATATAAATCCAACATCAACTATTGGGAAAGGGAGATCACTCTTCACATCCCAAATCATTATACACTATTGTATAAGTGTTAGGATGAATATGAATATCCATAAAAATTAGTGTCTCAAGTGTGGATATTATTTAATTATGAGAAATAATATCTTTTTCATAATATTTACACAATGTATAGAATTATTTCAAATACATTCCATTGAAAGTTACAATACTGATGCGTTCCCTGAAGAGTTTTAGGGTCTTCCTCCTGACCGTGAGGTTGAGTTCTCAATTGAACTTATTCCTGAATTTCTACCTATAATAAGAAAAAATTATAAAATGTCTATAGTTGAGCTATAAGATATGAAGAAGATGTCACAAAAGAATATATAGAAGGTTTTTATATTCTTGGGTGCTTCACCATGGGGTGCACCGGTCCTCTTTTTTAAGAAGAAGGATGGATCAACGCGCCTCTACATCGATTATCACGATCTCTATAAAATCATGATAATGAAAAAGTATCCCCTTACATAAATAGATGAATTTTTCAATCAGAAATGTGGGGATAGTTATTTAATTAAGGTGATCCTTTGGTTAGGATATCATCAATTAAAGTAAAGGAAGGAAGATATTCCCAAGAAAATATTTCAAATGAGGTATGAACACTACAATTTCATAGTGATTACCTTTAGACTCACTAATTCTCAAAAAACATTCATTGATTTATTGAATAGTGTATTTAGGAATTGCATATAATTTTTTTGGTTGTATTTATCAATGATTTTCAGATATTCTCTAAGGGAAAGGAGGAATATGATGATCATTTGAATGCTATGATAAATAATTTGTGAATAGATAAATTTTATACAAAGTATAGTAAATCTGAGTTTTGGATTGAGGAAGTATCATTCTTGAGGAATGTTACCACTAGAAAAAGAATATTTGTTTACCCTTCCAAGAAAAATTCAATCAAAGAGTGGCCCATTACAACATCTGTAATAGAGATCTGTTGTTCCATTATCTTAGCTGGATATTACCGATGATTTGGGAAGAACTTCTCAAGATTTTCAAACCCAATGATCAAGCTAACATAGAAGGAAGTGAAGTACCTCTAGACTCAAGAATGCGAGGAAAGATTTTAGAAGCAAAAATAAGGATTATTACTGCACCAATAACCACACTCCCAAAAGTTAGTGAAATATTTATAGAGTACATCGATGCTTAAATGAAGGGATCAAGCTATGTACTGATGAAAAATGATAAAGTGATAAACTATTCATCATGACAGTTGAAAATTCTTGAGAAAACTGACCCCACACATGATCTAGATTTTTTGGTTGAGATCTTTGTGTTGAAAATCATGTAATATTATCTCTATGGGGAGAAGTGTGAGACATATACTAATCATAAGATCCTATAATATAAATTCACATAGAAGAAGATTAATATGTTCTAGTGAAGATGGTTAAAGCCCATCAATGATTATGACTACTTAATCCACTACCATCCTGGTATGGAAAATAAGGCGGAAGATGCTCTATATATAAAGTATCCTATATCTTTATCAATGATGACAATTGGGAAGGATCCAATATTCCTAGATTCGAAAAGTATGGACATGAGAATCATTAAGGGAGAAAAAAGATCAATCCTTTCTCAAATGACTTCTGAAATATCCCCCATGAAGAAAATAAAGGATGCTCAAAGAAATGATATGGAAATTCAGAAAATGGTGGAAACTATATAAAATTGGAAATCCACAATGTTCTAGATTGACAAAAATGGATTCATAATATTTGGGTCATGAATATATGTACCATCTGATCTAGAGATGAAGTAGGTGCTTCTGAACAATGCACATAGCTCAACCTTCTCTATTTATCTAGGGACAAAAAATATGTATTAAAATATCTAGGAGAATTATTGGTGGGAATATAAGAAGATGGAGATCATTGAGTGTACATCAAAGTGCCTGATATGGTAGAAATTTAAGGATAAGACGAAAAAATTCTCAGGGGCTGATGCACCCACTTCCCATTCAAACATGGAAGTTGGAGAACATTATCATGGACATTATCACAGGGCTTCCAAGGACATTCAGTGGAATCTATTATATATGGGTAATTATGGATCATCTTTCAAAGATAACTCACTATATCACAATTTAATTGGAATTCACATTGGATAAACTTGAAAGGTTATATACAAAAGAGGTTGTAAGACTACATGTCGTATCACTATCAATCGTATCCGATCGAGATCCAAGATTCATCTTCATGTTCTAAAAATGTATCCAATATGATCTAGGTACTGAAATAAACATAAGTATGATCTATAATCCTCAAAATGATAGACAATCTAAGAGAACTATTCTGAATATAGAAGACATGTTGAGATTGTGTTCTACGGGATTCAAAGGTGGATATAACAAACATCTTTCACTGGTCAAATTCACCTACAACAATAATTTCCACTCCAACAACCAAATGGATCCAGATGAAGCCCTTTATGGTAAAAGGTTTAGAACACTGACATGTTGTAATGATGTCAATGAGCATAAGATTTTATGACATATAATGATTGATGAAATGGTGTAAAATTTGAAAATCTTTCAGAAGCACATTAAGGAAGAGAAAAGTCAAAAAATAGCTTTTTGGAAAATCGTTGATGGGACTATGAGTTTAAGGTCAGTGACTTTCTATTACTCTATATATCTACATGGAATAATGTCATGATATTTGGGAAGGAATGAAATCTAAGTCCCAGGTATATTATCCCCTTTCATATCCTTAATTAAGTCAGAGATGTGGCCTATCAACTAGCACTTCCACCAACCATGTCTAAAGTACACGATGTATTCCATGTATCTCTTGTAAAGAAGTACATAATATATCCTTCACATGTACTAACTTTAGAGGTGGTACAATTGGAGAATTATCTTTTTAATGAGGAGTAACTAGTGATGTTCTTGGATTGTAGAGATAAAGTTCTTCACAATAAGACTAATCACCTTGTACAATACTATGACAGAACCATACGTACAATTAGGAAACATGGTAACTCGATAAAATGATTATGTACACACTTTTTTTATCATACAGTGTAAATTGAAATTTCCTGGGGGAAATTTTATGGGGGGGGGAGATTGTAATGACCTAGAAGATTTATCAATGGAATTACATTATTATAATTATGTATTATATTATAATAACATAATATTACATATAAAACAAATAAAAACATTATAAATAATTAATGAGTGAAATCAAATCCATTTCTAGAAGTCAAAGAACCTATACCAATAGAAATGTAACTTGAATTTTGGAATGATAATGTGACCTTTATGAATAGTATCCAATAAAATTAAATAGTAACCTCACTAATGATGGTATATTTAAATTTTATTCATTATATAAGTTACAATATGACATAATTATATCAAAGTATAAATAAGTATATATTTTAAAAATTATTAATTAAGTGTTGGTATTTTTGGAAGTCATAAATATTTAATTATAATTTAATAATGAATTTAATAAATGAAAAGAAAATTTATATTCATAAAATTTATTCATATGTTAATATTTTTATGTCTTATTATTATAGGATAATTTTATGATACCTTAATAACGTTTTCAAAGTGTTAAAAAAATAATTTTTAATTTTTAATTTTTAATTTTCCCTGTAAATTATGATTTTAATTAAGAATTAAAATTATCATATTTATAAAATTATTTTCCTAAAATTGAGTTAATTTTTTAGTTCTAAAATTCAAAAAATTGTTAATGTGGATTTTTGAGATTTTTCTAAAAAACTTGAATTTTTGGTGAATAGTGAAATACTGTAATTTACAGTATATATACATTATAAGTTAAATACCAGATTCCTTGAGTCCTCACTAATTTAAGAACCATTTTTTCTAACTGAAATGATATAATTACTATTTTAGTCTCAATAATCAGTACTATTTGTTTTCATTAGGAAAATAATAAACTAATAAATTAAATATTGAGCAAACACCCCTGTCCTCCCCTATAAATACCACTCTCAACACCTCTTCTCCTCACACCTCTCAAGCCTTGAGTCTTTCCCAAAGTCTACCCAAAACTCTTCCTAATATCCTCTCTCATATATTATATCTTTTGGTATCTCCAAAAGACCAAAACCTCTTCTCTAAGGAGTATCTCAAAGAGAATAAATTTAAGAGGTAAATTCTTCTTTCCGTTTCTTTTATTTTCTTTACAAGATCATTATTTTCCTTTTCTCTCCTCACCATACCTCATCAAAATGGTATGATAACTAAATTATATTAAATATATTGTAATTTTTTTATGATAATTTAATAATTCTTCATCATCTCTCCTTCCCTCTTTTTTATACTAAGAATGAAAACACCATCTGAGATGTGTTAATTTATCCCATTCAAAGACAAAAAGATTTCAATTTATATAACCGTCTTCATAGGAGGTAATGAAACCATTTTAATGGTTTGAAAATATCCTAATATATATTTATTTTATAATATTCAATGTTATGTAATATTTATATTAACATTATGTAAAATAATAAAACAAAAAAATTATTTGTGAGTGAAACAACTCAAAATAATCCAAGCGAATATCATTAAAGTTTTATCTAAAGATTAATCCTCAATCCAAATAAGAAAATAAATTTTATAACCATTTAATATTATTTATTTTTTATAGTAACATATAAATTTAATTCTATACAAATATCCTCATTTTACATGATTATCCATACATGTAAATAATATAATAGATCATGAAAACCTAGGAAACCAACACTCCCAAATAATGAAATTGAATATCTTAACCTATAAAAAAGGACATAAACGAACTTAATTAAGTTATAATAAATAAATTATAGGTATAAAATTTTATTAAATTATTAATTGATGAATCTATTTTTATCATATAGGAAATTAAGATCAAGTAGATTTCACCTTTGGACTTATGGTAAGGGATTCTACCCGAACCTCCATTATTCCATCAGGTTACTCTTTCTCTATTTTTACCAAAATGAAATTCTATTTTATTTTTATGTAAATATTATATATTATGTACATATTTTACAAACTCATATATCATGATCCATTCATCTATCTTTTTCAGGTATATACATGTTTTTAAAAGGTTCCCTACATGTTATGCAAACCCGATTTAAGGGAACTTCTAGAATTCTTACCCAATTTCAAGTGTGTTACATAATCTATTTTAAGCCACCATTTTTTTATAAAACCACTATTTTTATTATTAAAACATTATATTTTATCTTTTGGTTTTATATGAAATATTATTCTCATTTTTATGTTAAATTATCTTGGAAAATTTCCATAAACTACAATAAAATGGTATAATTATAATGTTTAGTAAATACTATTTTCACATGTTATCACCTCAGTTTAACATCACTTATCATGATATATGCATATTATTCCTTATGAATAACCATCCATGATTTAAATACTTTATTTCATGGACACTTTTATTTTATTCTAATTCATATTGTTTTTTTGAAATGATTATGATACTCATCTCCTTCCAAATGTAAAATTTATGTTTACGATTGATTCCTTACATATGATTGTTTACCTGGAAAACATATTCATGAGCCTTTTAAGATGGGTTCACCAAGATATCACTCCATTTAATTGGGTAATGCTTTCCCTCATGAGACTTTATGTGAAAAGATCTTGGTGGTTATCCTTGGCTCGTGCTCCATGTGCAACAGTCTGGCTGGTTAACCTTGACTCATTCTCTTAATTGTTCAATGAGAATTTACTCATGTCAATTCCAGGATTTATGTTTCAACCACATTAATATGATTCCAATAATATATGATTCCATGTTCTATATATTAATATTATATATGTTTAATTATGTTCTATGACTTTTTATATCATTTTGTTATGTTTTCTTACCCATGTGCTAATATTTATTTTAATGATTATTGACATATTGGGATTTTTAGCTCCTCCCTTTCTTTATGTTACCCCCATATTTTCCTATGAATATTTTTGTGAACAATGTTATTTGGGAGATCATTATTGAGGTTAAATAAAATATGTTTTTATGTTGTTTAAATATGTACATAAACCTCCAAGACACTAAACTTTACGATCATTGGCTTGTAATTTAATGTTTATTTATGCATAAATTCATGTTATGATATATGTAAAAGTATATGGTCACTATAAATAAAATTTTATCTATTTTAATTAAAATATTTCTTATTATATACTCATATAATAAAATTATTTTAAAATGGGCGAATTCTAATCACATGTAAAATAAATCAGAACAAGCCAAAAGTTATCAAATTTTAATAAACTAATCAACTGACTCTTCTACAATTACGTGAAATTATTTATTTTTTTGTCAATAAAGGAATATTAGTTCAGATGAACTGGATGAACCCTTGATTTTTTTAAAAAATATTCAGAATTATAAATTGTAAACTAAACATGGGGAAGAGGTAAATTCATATAGTGAAATTAATAATAATAAGAGCTAAATATCACCTCATTTTGTACCATTCTGTGATATAATTTAGGTTATATTGAGGTAATGAAAATGGTTGTTGAAGATTAAATTTCAGAATATCCTAAACTATTTCATAGGTTTAATTATTGTGTAAATATGTCTTTATTTGATACCTTCAACATATTCGAAATGAAATCTATAGTAATAAAAATATAAAACTTGATTTTAGCTAATAGATAGAGTGGGACTAGTTTTATAGAATTAATTGACAAGTTGAAGGATATGTTATTAGATGAAAATGAGAATCCTTATTAAGTATTTGAATCTAAATAGATGTTATATTCAAGGGTTGTGAACTTTAATAACATTTATTCATATAATAATTATTATATTATTTATCATAAGGAGAATGATTCATGAGAAATTTCTTTAATTGTGATGTGTCATGGTAAAATAAAAAATAATCTTGTTCAAAAAATTTATTGTCATACTTTATAATTATTCTAAGATTTAGATTTATATATGGATATTTAGAGACTCCATGTTGGATAACATGAAATATAAATAAAATTATTTGAAATGGAAAACATTAACACCCCCTAAAACCTCCAAAAAAGTAAAATTGACTAGGAGTATCCCATGATTGGAAACAAAATATATAACCTTTATTATACATCATCTATAATGACATAAATCTTTACACTATGAAATAGAGAACTCATAATAAATTCCTATTAATATTGGAATATTATAATGTAATATCATTTTTTTCACAAAGTGGATGTATATTTTTTTCAATATTTATTTTCAAGGACTAAATATCATTGTAATGATATTGAAATTTATTTTGGTTAACTAATCAATGATCTAAATTTTTTAAGGGATATGTGTGTTTTAACCATAGAAATCCATGTATTTCTAAATTAAGTAATGATATTTTGGTTCTATGGTGTTCAAATGGCTTATTAGAGTTCACATTTAATATATTTGATAGATAAAAAGGATTAGAGATGCTAGAATAATACATAGAATAATTCAAAAATAATTTAATGTTACCTCTACTAATAGAGAATAGATGCTGACACAATTGAGTTTCTTACACTGTGAAAAGATACTATGTTATATAAATCAACTTGTACATAATAATCATATATAATTTAATGTATATGGAAGAAGAAATCATGTCTATATTTTATATAACATGTCATAAGGGTAGTTTTAGATGTCTAAACAAATTTGGAACTACAATATTATTGTTCCTAGGAGGGTGAGCTCACATCCTGATATATTCTATGGGAGATTAGCTCAAGAAAACATATGATTAATTTTTAAATCTAGTAAAGTATGGTTTCTTTGGAAATATTGTTTCACAATTCCATGATCAAGGTAACTATGATGTGAAGGGGTGGTTTAATCTAAATTCCTTAAAGCACTAAATTATTTAGAAATGTGAATCCTCATGAAAATGTAAGGTTTACAGTATAATGTATATTGTTAATGAATAAATAATATGGTGAAATTATAATTCCATAGTATAGCTTTACATAATTCCATCTAGAGGTTGATTTTGTAAGAGTGAATAAAATCTCAATAAGTTTTAAAAACAAGTCCCCCCACACCAATATGAGGGATCACACAAAAAATGGTTTGGATACTTAAGAGTATTTAAAAAATCACAATGTGATTTCATAGAGAGTATTAAATGAGTTTCACTTAGATATTTTGGATCTAGTTATTGACTAGGGATCACAAAATAATACATTAAAATTCATCATAACAATATGGAAACACAATAAATTATTCCACATGAAAGAATTCCATAATACCAAAAATTAGTTTCTAGAAAGCTTTTAAAATTTGAATTTATTTTAGATTAAATGAGATTACATTTAAATTGGTTAAATTAATTAGTGATTAATGTGTCGTTTTATGGCTTAATCAATGTGTGACATGTGAAACATTCATGAAGACCATATTTATATAATTATCCCCCTGATATTTGGGTTATCAAAGAATAAATATGAGTTGATTTTTAAGAACATAATTGATATAACTGGATATTTGAGGGAGTACTGGATGATGGGAATAATTTTATCTAGCATTATGATTCAGTGGAATCAGTAGAAGAACAACAACAAAACCCTTTCTGATCTAGTGTTTATCTTTTATAAAGAATTATTATAAGTGGTAATCATGTTAAATATTCTTGTATTACTTTTCTAAAAGGATTTCATCGATTGATAAGATGAGGGGGTGATCCTAAGATCAATATTTCATCTTTCCTAATGCTTTTTAACATTTATAGTGATTAGTAATATAAACTAATATATTTAAACACCATTGGTGTATCCTCTCATGAATAGCTATTTTTGGTGAATCACATAAAATATTAGTATCATTAAATTTATATTCATCATATGGATATTGTGTATTCTTGAGTATTGATAATTTTAATGCTTTCTTATTAACATAAGTATAATATCCAGTGGAAGATGATAATATATAAACACCCTAATTCATCCCCACTCTTAGGGTATGTTAAGATTATGTTTTAAACATGTGGTCTTATATCCCCAAGGTTAAAATCTTAATATACCTATCTGTAGCGGTAATCATTATGGAGAATTATTTAAATAAAAACATGGTAGCACCTAATAAAATTCTATTTTGTCATAACCATATTTTATTACTTATTATTTCATTACAGATCAAATGTAAAAAATTGATAAGGTAGCTGTAGATATTAATAAAAATAAATAATGTAAAATTATGTAATTATAGTTTATATGTGTCATGGATTATATTCTCAATTAAAAAAATCATAGTTATAATTAAAATTATACAATAGAAGAATAATACAAGACACAACACTAAAATAAGGACAATTAGAAAAGGTATTTAAGGAATTTAATCTAGAGGATATAAATATAAATATTATGAATGTTAGTAATTATTAACATTGTGCATCATCACCATTGAAAATTTTATGATCATTGCTCATTATGATAATTGGGTATTATGACTGTTGGTAGTGTAACCATTATAAAGTGAAGGTTAGGATTAGTGTATATTAAGGGAGATGACAATGGTTAAATATCACAGAAGAGAGGTTCCATGTCTTTGAACAGTATGAAAATAGTTTATGATTTTTCTTATTAATGATTCAGATGGAGGTAGCATTACTAGGGTTCTCCATTGACCATGACCAAGTGTAACATCAATAGGTGATGTTAGAGTGGAATTGCTTCTGGAGAAGTTCAAGCTCATAGATATCACTACTAGATCAATGTTTGTTGGACCACCCCATGAAATTGCCACAATCACACACCTATCCATTAGGGATTATACTAGTTTGATAATCATTTATGTATTTATAGAATAATAAGTATTAAGATGTAAATTATTTTGAAAATAGAAGTGCAGTTACTCTATTTTCCCATTTTCTTAATAAATTAATCACAGTTCAAGTGTACATTATAATACAAAATATTCCACTATAATAAATATAATTTTCAATCCAAAAACATAAAAAATCTATTATTTCATCAAAACAGTAATGTAGATTATAATACAAAAATAAAACTAGGTAATTGAATTAATAATAAAAGATTAAAATAGTACCTTAAGACATGTAAAAATATGTGTCAACATCATAGTCTCTTAATCTTATGGATCATACTAAAAAATTAATGTCATTTTTACAAGTTAAATTACTATTATTAATTTTTTATTGACAAACAAGATATAATAAATTGGATAATTGTATGAATAATTTTATGTTTTAGAATAAAGTATAGATATTATATAAATTTGTTTGTTGGAATTTTACCATTGAAAATTTATTCCAATGTGAATATGACCATTGTAATAAACATATTACTATTATACATACAATTGTATAATAAAATACATAAATCCATTTGATAATGAAATAATGAAAAATTAATATTATTTTTTTATTAATGAATAGTTGTAAAATTATAGACATGTGTCTCAGAATAAATATAATGTAAATGAAAAAGAGTTTTTATAATTTTTCATGCAAAAATTTTGATTTTCAAATACACTAAGGCCTTTAAATAAAATTTAAAATTCACATATATAGATATTTTTAAAAAAAAAAATTCTATTAAATTTGGAATTATATTTTCAAAATTATCTAATTATGATTTTTATGATTTTCTTAGGCAGTTCAATTTTGAACTAAATAGTAAAAAAAATATTCACAAATATGGTATGTATTATGACATGTACATGTTTTAAAAATTTTAAAATAATTAATATAATTGAATCCATGACCAAATATTTAATTAATTTATTATAATTCATTTTAATTAATTAAAAGGATTTTATAAATTAATAAATTACTTTCAAAGGTCTAGAATTTGAATTTAGGTAATAAAACAATAATTTGTGAAAAAATTATATTCCCATGAGAAAAATAATATTAAATAATGGAGTTTGGTTCTAAACCATTAAAATATAAAAAATAATAAACTAAAATAATGGGAAATCAAATTTTTTCACTTTCCACAGCCAATATTTCCAATGCCAATGTTTACAAATTCATTAAAAAATCCCTCATTTCATACGAATACCCAATAATTATACCATTAATCTCTACTCTAATGCCTCTAAGAATTAATACCATATTAATTTATCTCTCAATAGTCTATCTAAGGAGTTACCAAGGTTATAAGGCTCTAATATCAATATTTAAGAAGCTACCTTTCAATATAAGAGTGTCACAATATTCATCCATCTAGTTCAATTGTAATCCTTTTTCAATATTATTTATTTATAATTAATATTAATATTATTACATACTTGTTATTCCAGGGTATTATCATCCATTTTATATATTATTCATGAGAAATTACTTATTCACACTTTTTATAAACTTTCCCTATGCAATTTTATATTGGAGTATGCTTCCCTAACCTCTTCTCTTTCTCTAATTATGTTATTTTTTCGAATTTATTTTCATTTCAATGTGAAACGTTATTATGACACATTTCTATAAATTATTTATTTTATTATCAATAAGAAATCATTATTTCCTCTAATTATATTGAATTTATATTTAGTTATAATTCTAAAACACTACAAAAAAATAAGCATTTAATGGTGCTGACCATTATCAGCACTAGAAAACGTTGTTGATAAAGGGTATCATTTATCATGGTTTTTTTGAGATGATAAAAGGGACCCTTTATTAGTGTTTTTGTAGATCCGATAAAGGGTAACCTTTATCGATGCTTTTATTTTGAACAGATAAATAGTAAACCTTATTGGTGCATTAATTTTAGCACTAATAAAGGTCCCAAATAAGATGAAAAAAATAAATAAATAAAAAGTAAAAATGAGTTTATTAAAAAAATATTACAAATATTACTAATTAAATTATTATTGATAAAAATGAATAAAATGTATAAAATATATATAAGATATAAATTAAAATAAATAGTATATATTACATATATATATATATATGTGTGTGTAAAATTTAAATTTAAAAAATTAAAAAAAATAAAATAAGTAAATTAAAAAATATTAAAATTTTCTGTAATTAAATAATTATTGATAATATTAATAAATAGAATGTATTAAATTTATAGATATATATGTATGTATATTAATATAATTTATATAATAGAATATATTTTTTCTTTATATTAAATAGTATTATATTTAGTAAATAGTGATTTATATTTAAAAATTAATATGAATTCAAAATATCGACCAATTACATAGTGTAACAGGAGTAATTAAATGCTTTTTGATATTTAAATTTAACATAAATAAAATGTGTTTAATATTTATTTAAAATTCATATATATAATTAATGAATTTGTATATACAACACACACACACACAAATATTTACATAATTAATGAAATCTTATATAGAAACACACACACCTAATATTTATGTAATTTGTCAAAATATTAATATTCATTTTAGAATTTAATTATAACCCGATACATTTAATATATCATGACTTGAATAGGTAAATTTTCTTTATTTTATTTATAATTTTATTAGAGTTAGGTATTAATTCATTTTTAATATTTTTTATTTTTTATATATTTTTTGGGGAATTTAATTAATTTAATATATATATATATATTACTATATATTCTATGTTCTAATATTGTCAATATGTATTCATCTTTATTTCATTATTTATGAAAATTTCTTAATAATTTATTTTTCATTAACAAAACATATCTATTTTTTCAAAATTGTTAAAGAATATTCATTTTTAATTTTTCAATTTCATTCATTTTTAACATGCATGCACTTAAGATTTAATTTTCATTAATAATGTTCCAAATATATTTTGAAATAAATATATATAAATTAATGTTTTCATAAATGTATATATACTATATTTATACATTTATTTATTTATAATTATAAATAAATAAATATTTTTTTAAAAAAATCATATAATTATAAATAAATAATTATATATATAAGTAATTATAAAATTATAACAAATATATTTAAATAATGAATATATTTACTATATTTATATTAATATATATTTATCAATTATATATAACTGAATAAATATAGTTTAAAATTCATTTATTTATAACTATAATTATAAATTGTTTATCAGCAATAAAGTTTTAGTGCTAATAAAGATGCATTTTATCAATGCTCTTTTAACACTGATGAATATTTTTTTATCTGTGATTATTAATTTATTGTTTATAAAAGGGATCTTTATAAGTGCTTTTTCAGAAGCATTGACAAATGTTTCATGGTTTATTTAAATAACCATAACTAGCCATAAACTAGTAACAACATCTGAATATTTCCATGGAAGCCACTTGGTGTTGGCACTCCTCCTCATTGAATCCATGCTCTAATCAAGTCTCCCATCGAGGCTCAAAAAATTCCAAGGCTCAAATCAAAGGATCAAATGATTCAAGAGTCTAATGAATCCAAGGATTGAATGAATTCCAGGTTTGGTGTTATCTATACTTTCTCTTGGAAGATTAAATGATTTAATCCTAGGTATGTTATTTTCTCCTCCTCCTCACCCATTGATTTCTTGTTTGGTGAAATCTATTTTCATTTTTTATCACCATTATCTCTTTTATTCATTACAGAACTATTTATTCTCACACTATAGTTTTATAAATGCTTCCCCTAAAAAATTTACCTTGAATATGATTGATATTGGAGAAAATATAGCGTATGAATTAGTGAACAAAGGATATGTACAATGAGTATTTATTCCTTCATTCATCTTGATGGATGTCGAAGCCAATGGATATTCTAGTCAACTGTGGGATGCCTCCTACCGTTGGACATAGTAAATAATAGTCCTATTTCAGATGTCATATTAATGTACTAGTTCTTTTCATGGGATAAACATTCAGATGATGTTAGGATAATTATATTGATAATTTCTATATAGTGATAATTATGTTGGGAAAACACTTTAAGAAAAAAAATTAAACACATATATTGGAAATCCTTTAAGTAATTATCATTTTTTCTGATAATACGTTATTCATAATCTAATATTTTCAATATTTCTGTTACTTTGTTTGCATAAATTTTCAAATCAACAATATGATACATTTAAAAAAATATATATATAATTCCATAAATATAATAATGTGGTAGGATTAGTGACTGATCCAAAATAAAATCATTAAGGGAATAAACAAGGACATTGACAGTGATATAATAATTAGGAATATAAATTTTATTTTTTACCAGCCCATAATATGTATGCCATATACTCAACCTCGTAATCTAATATAGTCTACTTTACAACATAATGAAACTCATTATTAAACATCTTAAAATTGTAATCTCCTTTATAGAATTAGATATAAAGGACAAAAACATAATACATCCAATCTGAGTATAATTATAAAAGGGTGGAATGGAATGCTTATCATGATAAATTGATCTATACTATAAGGGTCAATGTACATCTTAGTGAATAAACTACAAGGATCCTTTCATTTAAATATTTAATTTATTTGTTCTATTATTAAGAATCTCCCCATTCTAATTAGTAAAAAATATCTATCAATTTTATCTTGGCATCATAAAAATATCTCAACCCACCCTTTATAAGTAAGTATTTAATTTTCACATTATCTAATAGGATCAATTTTTCACTAAAAAAAATAAATTTCCTCTTTCAAACACCATTACAATAAATTCCTTTGGACCCCAAAATAGAATTTGGTTCATGTCATTTTCTATGCCGTTGTAAAAATATAGCCATCTTTGTAATGATAACGAACTCATTAATACTTCTTAAAATAAATTCATTTATTTTATCAAACATCCATTAAACACTAAGCATGTTATACTTTAATCTATCTAGAAACAAATATTTCTTTATCATTGAATTTTACATCCAACATATTTTAGATCAAAATTATTTTTCTTAAGAGATCAAAAATATCTAAAATAATTAGTACCATTTGATCTTTTCAAAAATAATTAATTAAATCAATTTACATATCATGTGTGATGAACCACCAATATCTAATATAAAAGGACATTACTTTGGTAAATCCTTTAACATGACATCAATAATATTCCCCTATTACATTCCATTCTATTTCATATAACACATTTAGAATTATTTGTTCACATTTATATATGGTTTTAGTAAATCATGAAAATTCTTCATACAACCATTTAAATTTTCACATGTTCAATAGAGTTCATTCAATGGATGAAATTAATCTTAAAATTTTACTTATAAAGGCTCGTATCGCATAAAAATATTTTTGTAAGAGTGGTTCACCTCCCCTTTAATATAAAACCCATACTATTCGACTGCTTGAAAGGAATTCTTAATTTTAACCTATCCAGACATAATTTTTGAATCAATTAATCAACTACGAATTTTTAGGTGTTTAAAAACATTATCATTATTAGGTATATTCTATTCCTAAAATTATTTTTTCTATCCACTGCCATTTTAATTGAAATTGAAATTATAATAAATAGTTCCAATGGTGTAATTATTACAAATGATAGGCATTACCCCTTTTTGAGAACACAATGGATTACAAATATTATCCTCATCAACTTCATCTCCCAAATAGTTATTATTGAAATTTTTTGTTTGGGACACATTCCCCATATCTCTTATATTTCTTGTACTACTCTAAGGTGTATTCAACCCATAGATTACTACTGCTGAGATTATTTCATGAAAAATAGGGGCATGTCCACAAGATATGGAGGATTAGTTTCAAAAAATAAATGAAATAATATATGTTTGAGAGATGAAGGTGATGACGATGATAGTTTTCTATAACATTCAACTTTGGATGAATTTAGAGGATAAAACCTACCATAATGGAGTAATTATTTTCTTACATTCAATTACCCATTTCCTTCAAATAATACTAAAATTATTTGGAATAATCCAATGATGGGGTTATCTTAATATAATTTCATATAAAATTCACCATTGATAATGAATATCTTATATGTGTTTATTTATTTATTATAGAAAATAAATATTTTATGAACCCAATAGGATGGATATGAACTGAAAGTTTATGCATGATAATCATTTAAGAAAAGATCATGAATATAGAGTTATAGAGCACATCATGTTTTCAATTGATCATGCATACAACCCTTCTCAAATCCATTATCTATGATTATATTGTTATTTTTCAAGAAAAATTAGTCCCAAAATGTTGTAAGAAATAATGAATTGTTAGAAAATAAATCAAACCTATAAATGTTAGACTAAACATAGAAAAAACTGAATGTGCACACTAATTAAGATGATACTATAGTTTATGGATCATTTGATATGAATACCAGTTTAATTGATGACCAAGATCGCATAGAAGAAATGAAAATGGAAATTTGAGATGACCTTCATGATTGTCCAAAGATGTTTGAGAATATAAATAGTTGTTTTAAGACACCATTGTATTCTGGTTGCACTAAATACACAAAATTTTTAACTGTATTGATGTTATATAATCTGAACGCTGGAACATATGGAGTGAATACATCTTTATAGAACTGCTTGGTATCCTAAATGATATAATACAAGAATAAAATGAACTACCATATCATGAAAATAATGCTAAATTAATTCTATGTTCTATGGGTATGATCTCTTTAAAATTCATTCTTATCTAAATTATTTCATATTATTTCTCAAGGACCATGAATCTCTCATAAAATTACCTAAGTGTGGTGCAGATTGAAACATGAAAAATGAATAAAGTCCATAAAAATATGTATGGAACATTCCTATCATTCTAGGGTTTAAATGACTATATGAATGTTCGGAAATTGTGAGACAATTGAAATGGAATGAAGATATAAGAATTAAATATGTGAACCTACATTATCCACTAGATTCTCTTAAGTGTAAGAAAATAGTTTTAAAGTACACTGAATTTGGAAATGATATGAGAAACTTTCATATGACATTATCTATAGATGGAACAAATTATTTTGGTTTATATATTAATATTCTCAATACAAGGCCAACCATGTTGGTAAATTATAACTTGCCTCAGTGGTTATGCATAGAGAAAAAATAAATGATGTTGTCTCTATTTATATATAGACCAATGAAACCTGGTAGTGACATTGATTTATATGTTTCTTCATTGATCTAATATCTGAAATTTATGTGGGATATAGGTGTTACAACTTATGATGCTCATGGAAGTAAATAATTCAAATTGAGGGATATGTCATACGGGATGATAAATGACATCCATGCTTATGAAAATTTATCTAAATATATAATTAATGGAATATTGGGGTGTTCTATTTGTGAATAATGCACAATCAGATCAATTGAAACGTTCAAAAAAGAAATTATTTTTAGAAAATCAGAAAATTTTACCACAATGACATAAATTCTAATCCTAGACGATAACATTTTATGGAAATATAGAAATACGTATAACACTATCTCCACCAATGGTTGATCAATTTCTTGATAAAGTAAAATTTATTGACCTTATTTTAGTTAATTTTTTTTGGAAAAACCAAATGAAATTGGGTTAGAAGAATAAAAATATTTATTTAAATTTATGTATTTGAACTCTTTATACATCAGATATTTTCTTGATGGTCATGCATGTATAAATTTTTTTTTTGATATTGATATTGGAATGTTACTAAGTGTTCTAAGAAAAAAGAGATATGGAATCATGTCTAGGTTGGATATGATAGAAATTGGTATAAGGGAAGAGTTGTCACTGGTAAAGGGAATGGGTGAACTTTTCCTCTTCTAGTAGCTTACTCTCTAACCAGATAGGAAAAATTTCAATTTTTCCTTTTCCTTAATAGCGTAAAAGATTAATAGGGGTAATCATCAATTATAAATAATGGTGTCCGAATGAAATATTTGATTTTATAGGAACTAAAATCATACAAATTTCATGATTTGATGAATGTTTTGATGCATGTTTCTTTTCGTTAAATTATGCTAAAAAATGTATTATATTCATTAACTAAACTATAATTCTTTTTCAAATCCATATACAGTAAAGTTATTGACCTGAAATTGTTTTAAATAATGAATAAATAGGTTTAATTCATATTATATTTATTATACATGTTATTCCCATAACCATTCTTTTATATAATAGCCCACCTGATGGTTCACTTGGTTAGAGAGGTTCCCCTAGGTGGTCCTATTTGTTATAGATGGATGTACCACTTTGAATGATATTTGTAGATTCTAAAAGAGTATGTCATGAACTGATAAAATTAATTCAGTTTGTTTTAATAAATTAGTAAAACTATACATAATTCATCTGTGATGTGTAGTAATCATCTCTCCCTTAATTCGATACACGATGTTCTCGGGGTGAATCAAAGTGTCCATTATCTGTTACATTTTACTCATTTAAAATAGAGGAAACATACTCTAATTGTATTTATAAATTGTTATAATGATTCATAAGTCATTTTTAATGTTTAGAAATAATTATCATGTAAAAATGACACAAGATGTGCCAGGTATGACTCAAAGTGCATGTTTCCAGTTTGAAAATAAATTAATCTAAAAAAGATAAGTGACATATTAAGAACCGATAAAATGAATTTTTATTATTTTTATACTTTATTAAAAACACCAATAAGTCATTTGGTATGTCTAGGCATCAACTTCACCTCAATCTGATGCATGATGTGATCGGCATGAACCCAAGTGCATCTATTTATTTATAATTGTCATTAATTTTAGTGAAAAAGAAAACTATCATAGTAAAAAACAATAAAACACACCCATATTATTTTTATACTTTCAAAAAAAAATCCATAATTCATTATTAACATTTATGAATTAGTTTCACCTCAATATGAAACACTATGTGCCCAGTGTTACTCAAAGTGTCTGTTATCAGTTTAAAATTGACATTTAAGTTCAAAAAGTAACCCTCACATTAAACTAATAAAATTCACCAATATTGTCTTGAAAATTTATGAAAAAGATTCATAAGTCATTTTTTTAGGAATTGGTCTCACATAAAACTGACACGTGATGTGGACGATATGACTCAAAGTGCATGTTTACAATTTAAAATGACATTTTAAAAATTTGTGATATAATCAAAAAATAAAACACATTTGGATTGTTTTTGATACATTATGAAAATAATCCCTATGTCATTTGGGATGTGTAGGAATCATATATATCTCAACATGACAAGCAGTGTGACCTATACGACTCTAATTTATTCTTTTTATTTAAAATTCACATTAATTTTTCTAAAAATGACAACTAACATACTCAAAACTGATTAAATGAATTTTTATTTATTTGATAATTTATGAAAATAATAAATAATTAATTTATGATATATAGGTACAATATAAAATTCAATCTGATAAAAGATGTGCCTATAATGACTCATAATGTCTGTTATCATTTTAAAAATCTACGTTTTATTTCAAAAAGTGACACTCCCTGAAACCATGAAAACATGATCGAATTGTATTTTTAATTTAGGAAAATAATAAATAATTAATTTTGTAAGGTTAGGAATTAGTCTCACTTAAAATCTACACATTATGGGACTGACATGACTTAGAGTTTATGATTCTATTTTAAAATGAAATTTTAGTAAAAAAGTGAAGTGGCGTACGAAAAACCAAGAAAAAACATTCAAATTTTTTTAATTCATTAGGAGAAAAATCCATAATTCATCTTGTATGTGTAGGAATCAACCAAAACACAATCTTATTCACTGTGTGACCGGTATGACTACATGTTAAACATTTTAATATATAAGTGCCATTTTAATTTAAATCATACATCACATTATCAATACTGAGCAAACAAAGCTAGATTTTTTTATAATCATTCTAATAGTTATTACTTAATTAATATCCCTATCATTTTAACTTTTAATTATTTAATCAATCCTTATTGATATATTTATTTATGATTAACATGAAATGGTGTGACATGTAATAATCAAGTGTAACTCAATCTAATACATAGTGTACCGGGTATGACTTAGTTTTTTTGTTTAAAATTAAAAATTTATCTTTAATTTAATTATTTATATTATTACTAACATATGATTTTTTAAATAGGTGTGTTATTTTTTCTTGAGCAGGGGTTGCTTTTTCAGTAATATCATGAGTTTGGGTTAGTGTCTAAAGGCAAATAAACATTGATGTTTTTTAATGTATGTAATAATTTGTACTTAATCATTTAAATATATAAACCAATGTTTTAATGGTCTATAATATCGTGTTTTTGTATTATATTTTTTGTGTAAAATTTATTTCATTCAAATTATTTATTGGTACTTTAATTTCTTATTTCGGGTGGTGTTTCTGGTGCTGTAATGTGTTGTTACATCAAATTGCACCAGTGTTTCATTATACTGTTACAGAACACTATAGTATTCTACTTTTTTAGTTCTTTTATAAGCACTAATAAAGTGGACCATGATATGAATTTCTAATAATTCTCATTAAGTGGTCTTTTATCAATGATTTTACAAGAATTGATTAATGGTACCTATATTATGGGCTCTAAAAGTGCTGACAAAGGTCCCCTTTATTAGTGTTTTTTAGCGATGATAAAATCATAGCATTCTGATATCTCTCTAGTAGTAATCACTTATATTGAACTAATAATATATATTTTATCACTTTTAAAATCCTATTTTGTTGTAGTGAAACATTCCTATAGCCTTAAAACCATCCAAAATGTCGGTAAAATATAGAGTTTTTGGTTTCTTCACAATTACTTCCCAATATGGATAATGGAAAATGGGTAAGTTTGTGGAATAAAACACATATGGCTAACCAACATGAATAATTTATATTTTATTATTAACTCAATATTCAATTTGTACATTATGAGTGAGTTTAAGAAAACACACCTCACTAGAAACTCATATGAGATATAGTTTGGGTAATTAATTTTCTCTTTTCAAACCATTATAAGGGATTTGATTATAATACTATATGGATTATTCCATAAATTATTTGGTCTCTCAAAATTATTAAAATATTATTTCTACTTATAAGAGTCATTAATAATTTATGTTTTTATAAAGTAACTAATAACTAGGAATCTATATATTCACTTCATAATGGGTACTTATTTGAACATTGTGAATCCCTAACTTTTCCCAACATGAATGACTGGTATTCACCTACTTATCATTACAGATTCAATGATTGGGGAATACTATTATCATTACCATATGATACCTTATTTAGTATGGAGAAATATTATAAGTTAACTATATTCAACAATTATTCTATTTATTATTATATTGTTCATTTTTTAAAATTATTCCAAAGAAATTTAGTGTATGATGAAATGCATTTGGATTTTCTGTGTTGGGTGGGACAAAAATTTTATATCCCCTCATTAAACTAATAAGTCTCATGAGAAAACTATGTTAGTGTAATTAGATCATCCTTACCCTTTATGTATGATTTCTTAACACAATGTTACACTACAAGATTTTAAAATTACATTATACTTGATAGTGTATATAACACACAACCCCAAGCTTAAACTAACCATGATATATTAATATTTTAATATTCTATATATAACCTAGCCATTAAATTTTTAGTTGTGAAAAGTATTAGAAGTATTAGGAAATATATATATATATAGGGAATACTCATTAATAATTAATTAATTCTTAAAAATAAGCACTCTATTATTTAGTTATGTCATATTATTCTTTTAAAAATGTGTTTTCTTCAAGAGTGATTTTTATTACTTTTAAAGATAAAATGAAATAATTAGTTTATAGAAAATTTTGAAAATTTATTTTATAAAAAGAATAAATTTTTTGAAATAATAATATCAAAATTATCACAGGTTGATTTTTTTACTTTTCTGAAGATATTGACATTCCAATTAATAGTGAATAATATTAATTTTTATTAAAACCTATATTTTATTTCAATGACTTATAAAGTACCATTTTGTTTAATTTTTTTGAAGTAAAATTAGTTCTCTTAAATTATTAAGAATCTTACTCAGTTCATTATAATAAATTTAATGGTTGAATTTGGTATAAAAAATTATTATTCTTGAAAGGTATTTTTTCTGAAAAATATTTTTTTTCATATTGGTTTTTAATATTAAATTAATTTATATGACTTCAAGAATCCAAATATTGAAAACTTTATTCCATATTTCTAATTAGGATGTCCTTTTTTTAATATTTCCCTTTTATTTTAGGTCATTATTAATTGTAACCACAGAAAATAATTTTCTCCGTTGTAAGGTTAAATTGGTTAATTATAGTTAAAAATAATATGATGTGGACTACAAAATGACCATAAAAAATTTATTAATACTATTGGATGAGTTTATTTTATCCATTTCCATAAATACTTCAATAAAAATGACTACTTAGTACTATATTTTTTTTATTTTTACATTTATAATATTTTATATAATCAAACGATTCAAATGACATTCTCTTTGTTTTCTTATCCATAATTTTTTTACCTGGGGATACAATGAGTATATTTTAGGATATAAATTATAATTCTATATATAAATGATTTTTATAATTTAGATTTATTTTTAATTTTAAATAGATAAATAATTACCTTTAATTCCTACCCAACATCGACATCGTATTTATTCAATTAATATAAAAATAAATAAAATGACACTAAAAATGATAAAATTAATATAATTTAAAAAAATTAGTGTGTTACAAAAAATTTTCTTGAAAATATAACATGTTTTTTATATTTAAAAGGATTATATTTTAAATCCTTTTCTTTCTTGATGTTATTAAATTCAATGTAAATTAACAGTTCCAAACATGACTATAATGATTATTATAATAAATCATATTTTATTAAATGATTCAAAATTCCAAGAAACACTTTATTTATCCAATTTATTATGATATGGGTGTAAATTTCAAAAAAGGGTCCATTTATGGATTTTTTTATTGTAACTATATTGACCCATAAAGTGTAGAAATATTTGTTATCAATGTAATCATCAGAAAAGGTTAACACAGGTTAAATACAAAATAAAATGGTGGGAACATCATCGAAACATTTAAAACATTTATTGGATGATGTTATTTACAATTATTATCATATTATATTATAATAATATTAATTTTTATCCATTTTGACATGAAATTTATTTTATATTGGTTCAATACATTATGAAATTTCAAGAGTTCCCCTTCTCTCTTTTATAAAAGGGAACCTCCCATCCTCCAGTATTCACAATTTAAACACTTTTTTGTTTCAACAATCCACTCACATTAACTTGATTACATATTTACCCACGTTTTATAAACCCTTATTTTATCATAAATCCATCCTAGTATATATTTATTTATTATCCTGAAGTGATTTTCTGAAGAAGAGGTATAGATCTTAACTAAGAGCTTTTGATTTATTTATTCTTCCAACTCTGTAAAATCTTCTTAAATCATGATTAAATATTAAAAAATATATTAATTATATTAATATTTAATAATGTTAATTTTATAACCTATACCCATCCCTTATTCCATCAAATGGGAAATCAAAACCACCATTCTTCTGTACGACTGACTACTACCTCACGAAATAATGTAATTCATTTATCATGACCACCTTCCATAGTTAGTTATAATAATGGATTTAATTTATATATACGATCTTAATGAAATATTTATAATTATTTAAAATAAATATACCATATATTCTATTACCTTTCCAATCATTGAAAAATTATAACATCATTCATGCATATGTGTGGATTACCACCTCAACAAATGGTTGCAATTCATTTTCATCCCCACATCACTTGTATGGTATATATAAATTTATTTGATGAAATAATATGGTATTTATAATATAATTATAATTATTTAATGTTAAAATAATTCTTATATTTTTTTCCATCATGATCATTGAAAAATTGAGACACTAAGCATGTGTATGTATGGTCTGCTGTCAGCATGGTTGTAACATAGTTAATTTTCCATAAAAATTATTCAAGGTAATATTCAAAAGTATATTTGATTTATAAAAATTATAATTATTTCATGATAATTAATTTTTATATAATTTAATAATGAAACCATTGACCACAACTAACCTACCAAATTTATTTTGGAGTTAGGAGTTGAATATCATCTAAATGACCAACATGAACTTTATTGATTAAGTCGTCGAATATAAAATGCTATAATATAAAATAAAAGAAATTATAAAATTTCAAAAGGTTCTAAATAAATTAAATAATTATTATAATATTATAATATAGGCTGATAATTAATGAATGTGATGAGTCAGATTTGAGGTAAGGGAAACTTTACATTAAAAATGTGTTTTGAATGTTGTAAAGATTTATTTTCAAAATATTTTTTCTCATATACATATTTTTAAAATTATTTTATGTATATTTTTATATATACATTAATTAATTATAAAGGTAATTCTAATCGTATTTTATAATTTCATTAAAATTGTATCAAAAGGTTTCTTTTCATGTATTGTATACAGAACATTTTGATTTTATTTACAAAAAAAGAATGTTTTGTTTTAATAAATACATTTCCAATAGCTTTCTTGATGTTGTAATCATTAATTTTTTATTACTTTATAATATTTCATATTTTATTCAAATAAAAACATTCATTTCTTTATTTGGTGTATTTTTTAAAATGGGTTTTAAATTGAATGGATATTTCAATATCTGAAAATTATTTCTTATAGGTGAAATGATTATTGTTTTTTATTGTAAGGTTAAAATTTTATATATTTCATGTGTTATTATAAATTTATAGTTCATTGTAATTTTTTTATAATGATGGGTGGTTTTTTATAAACCAAGGGTGTGTGGTTACATTATAAACCCATTGTGGGTTGGTTCATTATAAAACTGGGATGGGACTTTCAGTTATAAACCAAGGATGGGTGCTTACTTAATAAACCATGAGTGGATGGGTAAATTATATCCCTCTAATTTATTGGGTAATTTTTATATTCTTATAATGGAATTGAAATTATGACCCATTTATTTTATGTAATCATGGTGTCATATGAGTATGAGGAAGGTCTTGGGGAGTTGGTGAGTAGAGGAGAGGTTTCCACTAGAAAATATAGCTTGGAAGATTTCTTTGGTGTGGTTCCTTAGGATGCACTGTTGGGTTGTATTCTATTACATAGAGGAGAAAACTATGATGTTTAAATCCTATGGGTTTATTAATTCTCCTTCTAATTCAGGTTAGTTGTATCATGGAACCTTGGTTGTGCCATATCCCCTTCTCAAAAGACGGTATATATGTCATGGAGTAAGCCTGTGGTGTGGAGGTAAGTTATCACCTAAAAGGCTATGATGTTGGGGTTTTTGATGTCACGTGGAGTCATGAGAGTAGGTTTTATAGGATTTTTATAATTCTATCATAACTTCATAGTGGATATAGGGTTGTGGTGCAACATCTTCTATGTTGTTGGGGCTTTGTACCATAGTGGTTTGGGTTGTGTTATGGTCACCTACCTTGTTTATATGATCTATGATGCAGATATAGCCATAGATCTCATACGATAGTTTGACATGTAGGTTTTTGATGTGGTGATTGGTTTTAAACCATAATCCCTTTTATTTTTTACCTAAACGTGGCATGGTTTGGGTGGTTGCACCATAGTCCAGTGATTTTCAGGCTGGGTATAAATTATAGGAGCCCCTCAATTCCTAATTTTTTTCCGTTGCTTATATAATTTATTAGATAACCCAATTGAAATACAAAGATTGATTTCGGACCCAATTTAGTGGCTTTGAACCTTCTTTCGTAGAAGATAAATCCAGAGTGTTCTTTGATAATTTACCATCTTTTCGTCACTATATATTCCTTCAGTTTCTTCTTATATTAGAGGTTTATTTTAGGAAATCATGGGTTTGTATTGTGTTTTGGGAAATAATATGTTGTGGTCATGGTGTTTATATTGATCATGGTTTCCCTCATTATTATGGACCCCGGTGGTTATTCCCTCAAACTCCAACCATGCATAGAGAATCATAAATATTTGTTTATTGTAGTGTATCCTTTTTTTCCCACCTACTATTTCATGATGGATGGGTTATATCGTTGATCACCCTTAGGAATTTTCTTTTCACATAGAATAATAATAGTTAGGTTGAAGTTGACCAGAATGGGGAATTTTTGTCATGATTTGATATATTGGATATTATTCTTGTTATTATGATTGTACAAGAAAAATTCCCCACTGAAAATGGTGGGGGGGGGGGGTTACTTGTGGATTTGTTAGTGATGATTTGACATGTGATATAGAACCTAGATTTTTTTTTGACATAACGTTTAATGAAAATTAGATAACTACTTTTATTTTCTAAATAAAATATTTATTCAATAGAATTATTTTCTTCAATAATAAATCCCTTAAAATAAATCATTGTAATTGATGAAATCCCCATCCATAAATATAAAAAATATTATGTTTTGTGTTTTGAAAAGTGTTTTGATATGTAGTGAATATGTTTGGGGTTGATTTTTTGTGGTTTGACCATGATTTGGGGTGGTGATGTGTAGTTGTGATGTGGGTAGGTTATTTGATGAGTTGTGTGGCCATGTTTTGGGGCATTTGTGATGGAAAAACGGTTGTGATCTGGATATGTAAAGAGATAATTGGATGTGGCTATAAATGATGGTGATTCAAGGATATTTATATCAAAAAGGATAATGGGTTGATCATTTTTATGTTTTTGTGATGTGCTAGTTTTATGAGTAGTATCAAAATCAATTTGTTTGTGATGTTTTTTAATGGTATGGACTATCTTGGTTAATGGGATGAAAATGGATTGTGAATTAATTAAAATAAGAAGCATGGTTAAGTTTTTTTAATGTGAATTTAAATATACCTAATAATTCAATAATTATGAATTATAATGGGATTGGTTGGTAATGTGAAATCTAGAAAATTGATTAAGTTGAGAATGAAGATGAAATTCAAAATGTAGTTTGTGAACTATTGTGTGGTGATTTTTATTTAGAAGTTGCAGTGAATGTGGTGGCATTGTGTGGTTGGGTAGTAATATTTTATGTTTTATAGTGATTTTATGTTAACCCATTGGTTGGTATTATGTGAGGATTAATATTTATACAATGTATGCTCCTTGTAATATTTAGACACACCCCTACCATACTGATCACCTTGTACTGACAACAATATATTTATATGGGGTTGTATTTCCCACATCCTAGTAGTGGAGAGGGGTGGATTCCACTTGCTCTTTCCTACTCTATCTTATAGGATACATTGACATTCATGTGATTCAATGGCCATAATTTAAAATTTCACTATTGATATGTGATGTTAGGTGAAGGCCCATGTGTCTTTGGGTGAGATGTGATGCAATGAGATGACATATGGTAAGGGTTGTGCATGGTAGGTGGAGGAACCAATATTTATTTTCTTCCTATTCATGATACCATATTACTCTAGTTATCAGTGTGGATGAGATGTGATGGGAATGCCTCATTGTCTTTGAGTGAGATGTGGTGTGATGGTATATGTGTCATCGTGTGAGATGTGATGTGATGGATGGTTGGATGTAGGGGACTTGGAATGATGTGATATAGATGATATGTGACTGAAAAGATGTACAACATTGGGGCGTGAATGTAGTGAATCAGTGGTAATGTAATGTAGGGTACCATTTATCAATATTATTCAAATTATGTTTTTAGACATTGATGTTATATTTTGTGATCTTTCCATGTTGAAGATGTCATTGGATAGTTGAACCACTTAGGTTCTTTGGGACATGTTGTTTTCCCACTGGTGCATTAGTACCCTCTTTCGACATGTGTATGATATACTTTTCTACCCAACCAAGTATACTTTTATGATCAATATATGTATATAAAATCTATTTTTTGTTTTTTAAGAGGATTATGTGGATCATGATAAACATTAATAGCTCATACTCTATGATAGTTTCTTTATCACTACCTTATATTTTATAAGTGCAATTATTTGGAGAAAATATCTATGTCTAATTACATTATATATGAATCAGGGGTGGTTTTGGTTTCATTGCTATAATATTTAATGGAGCTTCTTGTGGTAGATTTATGTTATCTCTTGATCATATTATTATAGAGGTTAATGCCTCCCATTTGTGAGAATTTTTATACCCTATATACTAGTCACTAACCTAGGGCCTATTACAGGCGAGACTCAGTGGTCAATATTTATCTTCCCTCATTTCTAACCCCAGAGGGGTAACTTTGGTGGGCTGGTTCATGATAGAATGGTATCAGAGGAATGGTTAAGAGACAGGGTGGATTTTGAAATTTGGAATAATTAATATTTCATGGGTTGGTAGGGAAACAAAATTAGTTGATCTTTGTGCATGACATAGGATATGGAAAACTAGATAAACATGAGTTTTCAAAGTCCCTTAAGATCGAATGCATGGAATATAAGAATACCAAATGACCATGTGAGGTGATACCGCTTGAATGGTAGACTCATAGGAGGGTTACATGCATCATGATTTTATTGTGTTATTATTTTAATTTGGTGTTTTTGGTTATGGGAAGTTAAAATGAAAAAAATAATCTTAATAAGATTCCACACCATCGGGATTAGGAAAACCTTCTTTCTCTTCCATCCAGGGATCTTATTCATCAACCATGTATTATTTAGGATATGAAGGTTATGTAGGTTGATCTGATTTATTTTTAGATGTTTGATCTAATTGAAGAGGATGATTAGTGGTAAAAAAACATTGCACACATTTCATAATAATGCATTGGGGAAGTATGATGGTATTTTTTATAACATATATATGGGTAGTTGGTTAGATGATATTGATATCAATTTTAGTTTTATTTGGGACCCATATCTTACTATGTCCTATTAGAAGTTATTCAGATGTGGGGTGTTGTACGTTAGCAATTGATGTTGTATCTTATCAAGGAGAAGAAGGAAGATATTTTGTGGGTAAACTTTTAGAAGGAGTTTTATTTAGAGTACCTTTCATCAAAAATGAAGGAAGTGAAGAAGCATAAACTACTATCTATTCATTATAAGAGCATGTATGTTTGGGATATGGAAATAAAATCCAAAAATCTATTGTGTTTTTACTCATAATTTTTCTAGATGAGGAGTCTAATGTGATGCATCTTGAGGAGGTTATCATTCCTTCTGTATTGTATACAACTACTCCATTTACATTGTTAATGTATTTGGAGGTTTATAAAATGATGATTTGATTGAGTAAATGAACTTAGTATGAGGTTTACCATGATAGGGGTGCCAAATGGGTTCCATGAGGAGTGTAATTGTTAATGGTTGGTCACATGCTCTATGGTATTTGAGGTTTCAACTAGTGAGGAGTTATCCTTAGTAGCATCCCTTCCAATTTTCTATGGCCAGTGGATTATGTCATTTTCCTTGGGGTCTTTAGGTCACTATTCATTATTTGTGGGGTTCATGTCCATCATCAAAATTAGTTCGTAGTGGGTATTATATATTTTTTTAGTAGAGGTTGAAAGGTTCACTATTTGTCTATGTAGAAACTACCATTGATTCCTTTTCAGTCACAAGGTAGTAGGCATATTCTCCACCAAGAGGGTGTGGAGAAGTTAGAGGTGGACCATGGAAGTATATTTGTGTTCTGGGACATTGAATTATGTGTGACATTATAGGTGTCCATTATCAGATAGGTAGAATATTTTTTCATGGCCAGTTTCTTGTTGTGGAGGTAGTAGAACTAGAGGGGAAAGAGATCATTCGAAGTATTCTTAGCATGTTGTATACCATAGTTTATTCCTTGTTTGATTCAAGGGCTTCACGCTCCTTTGTTCACCCACTCTAGTTCATTATATTGGACTTGAAGTATAGAGGCATTTAATTCACCTAGTGATGAATATGCTAGTTGGTGTCGAAATAATTTATTTTGATGTGTGTAGGGGGTGTATACCGAGGATGGGGCCACATTTTTACCTTGGGGATCTTTTCATGGAACATATTCAGCCATACAATGCCTATGATGACCTGGAATTTTTATACTCATATATTTGATCTATATAGATTAATATTAGGTATATAAAATAATTTTCCATGAAAAACTCATATAAGTCTAGAATCTTTGGAAACATGGAAACATAAAAAACTATTTCATAATAAGTCTACATCCTCTTTCACTTATATCATGATAACATCATCCTCATTATACATATCATACATAAAACCATTATTCATAACTTGGGAAATGAAATGAGAGGGTGTTCACTAATGTCCAATAAGGATAAATGAGGGTGATATGAATGATCATATATGCATAACATGAGAAATTGGGTATGAGAATATAGGATTAACATTTGAAAAATATAACCTTTATATCTAATAACATAATAGTGATTAATTACATTAATATTGGTTGTTTATAATACATAAATCATAAATTAATAAAATAATATGAACCATGAGACCATAACATTGGCATAAAATATAAGTTTGTTGAATACACAAAATCATAGAAAATAACTTCTTTAGTAGTCAAGGGATACTGTCCGGGATATAAAAATGGAATGAGTTCACTACCCAAACAATTTTAGTAATCAAGATTTACACTCAAGACTATCATAGTGGATAGAGTCCCTTACTGGACTTGGTTCACTCCCCATTCTTGTCATTATTATCTCATGAGTCATCATTCTTTATCCAATTAATTAGAACGATATATATGTCTGACTCATCACATAATGAAAAACCATAAATATGTGTGATATAATACCATTAAACTATAATCTTATTAGATCCCATGAAAATTAGCGGGTTTCATGAAAATTTCATTATAGTATAAATCATAGAAAAGAAACAAGTTTCATAATCATTTCATCATTTCATCATAGTATATCCCATGGAGTGTAATTAGTTTAATAAATAATTCTTCAATTCATCATTGTATAACTCATGGAATAGGAATGAGTTTCAATGAATTCTTTTCATCATTAATAGAAACCATCTAGATAAAGAATAAGGATGGTATCCTTTGATCATATCCCCAGTATCTCATAATTGAAATCAAAGTTTACTATATTTGATAACTAAAATTACAGTTAAAAATAATTAAAAATTCTAGAGGGAAATTGCCATTCCATTTTGAACTACATTCCATTAAGTAAATTTTATTTAAAATTTTATTAAAAAAATTCCTTGAAATTAACTATGGAATTTATTACAGGATGCATCAAATAATTATGTGATCATGATGGATGGATATTACAATAATTATGTATAAGTTAAAATAAAAAACTCATTTTACACTATTCTATAAGTACCTCATTCTAAAAATGAAAATAATATTCTTTTTAACCTATTTTTTTAAAATTAAAACAGGGGTAAAAATTAATTTAAACAATAATAGGGGAACGTTGAAGACATTTTGAAAAACATGGATATGGATGAAAAATGTTTTTTGATTTAAGAGATAATTACAGTCAATTTTCCATAAAAAATATTTTGGGTATCATAGGTACATAAGGTTTAAAAAATTAATGGAAAAAAATGTATTCTCAAGAAATATATAGTGGTGAATAAAAATCAATAGTTTCTTGAGAGATATATTATAATATTTCATCATTGTAACTCAACCATAAACCATCCCAACAAATATTGAGATTATAACAAAAATCCCTTAACACTTTGGCAACATTAGAATCGTAATCCACAAGAATGAAAGAAAACTATATGGATTGGTTAGTCACATTATTTTAATAATTAGCATAAAAAAAATACATTCATGGAAAATATATACACTTCAAAAAAGAAACAAGTGGTGTATAAGGGATCTATCCCACGAAAATTAAATTGATATTAAAATACCTTACCTTAGGTCTTAATACCTACACACACATTATAACCTAATATATCATAAATATATATTTTTATACACACATTTAAGAAAAATAATCATATATATCATACCATATATGTTTTATTAATAAACATTTTATCCCCAGCATTATAACACTTCCTCATTAAAATCATTGTTCCTAGTGATAATTTATTTGTTTTTATGTACATTCTAATTCAATAGATTTGGTAATTCTATTTTTATCATGATTACATAAAATAATGAATTTTATTAATGATATAAATGTAATATATATTCATTATTGAAATTTTTATAGTCATTTATAAATGACAAGGATAGAAAGATGAATTACACCGTTCATGAGGACGGTTGGTGGTACATTTTCATAAACAATTACTTAATTTTATTAAAAGAAGAAATGCAAGAAAGTTAAATGATAAATAAAATTTAAAATATTATTATATCAAAAATTTATTTATTAAAAATATTTTTATTTACATATGAGTAAAACATAAATGAAAAATGAATCAAATCATTTTGTGGAGATGTAAGTCCACACATAAAAATGATCAACATTATCTTTCTACAATGGTTTGGAAAGAAAGAAGGTGAATTTTACATTATAATTATAGAAGTATAATTATCTAATAATTATTATATATAAATATCAAACCCATCATAACAACCATTTATTAAATATGGTGATGAGAAATGAATTGTAGAACTACATGGAGATGGTAAGCGATACATATGCACAACCAATCTTTTCACATCCAATTTGATGGAATAGGGGGAATAAAGGTGAGTTAGTGATCATAATTAAATTTTATTTTATTTGAGATTCTGAATTTATTATTTTATAAAGAATAAAATTGATCTATACTAGGTAAAATAATAACTAAAAGGAAACTGGTCAATTAAGTCGAGTACCTCTTCATTGAAATAACTCATTTAGACCACCTCTTCAGGGATCTTGGGTGGATAGTTTGGAGATATCAGAAACTCTATAATGTGTCTGGGGGTGTTTTATAGGAGAAAATGGTAGAGTTTTGTTAATCTATATGGGTAAAAGTGGTGTGATTAAGAGAAATGAGTGGTGCCCTTTTATAATTGAGGGGACATGAACTCTAGGAATTTATTAAAACATAAAATTTATATAAATTAATTTTGAAGTAAAAATGGATCATAAATTGATAATATTAGAATATTATATTATTATGAGCTGAGATACTCTCAAACAATAACATTTGGAAAAATTGGGATCACATTTTTATGTTTATTTGTAGGTTTCAACCCCCCATTAACCCTTTTAAAAATTGCAGTAATACTAAAATTTTCTACCATTTAAGGATTCATAATTTTTCTATAATTTAAAAAACCAATCCATAAATGGACCGTGATTGTTTTTAAATAAATATCCCATTAATTTTACATAATATATGATATTTCAGAATTTTATATCATTTTATAAAATATTATTTATTATAAAACATCATTAATGGCATATTTAGCAGTATTCATTTAATTTGACTTGAAATAAATATATAAAAATGGATAATTAAAATATAATTTTTTAACATAACAATAATATGTCATATTAATAAAAAAAATTATGGAATACACTAATTCGGTATTATTATATTAATTTTAATATTTATAAAATCATTATATATATATTCTCATTGATTTGAGTAATATTGCATCAATGTTATGTAGAAATTTATGTTCGTTATATTATTTGTAAGAACCCAGATCTGCAATTTCAAGAATGTTATCCTTTTCTGGTCATTTTTTGAGAAAAAGTGGAATTTATGGAAATTTTTGAAGTACACGCCGTGTAATTTAAGTGTTGGTCAGGTTTCCTTTTTATGTGTTTAAAGTGCATGGATTGAGTTGGGAAGAGTTTGGGAGAGTTTGGAATGGTTTTGAAAAAGTTTGAAGGATTTTCTTAGGGAGAACGGTTTGAGCATGGTTTGGGGAAACTGTTTGAGTTCCCCAGAACACCGTACAAGAGGAGACAGTGGGCTTCGCACGGCCTATGCATAGATTTCCAAACCTTACAAGACAACCATGAAGACCTATCCTCTCAAGGAAGTGGTGTGCTCATGGTTAGCACACGGTTTTCCAAACCGTGCGTTCTAACAGTGCGGCCACATAAAATTAGGGTTTCTAAATCCGAGCTCCCTCGAGGGTGCCTCATTTCACTCCAAACTCTCTCCCACTACATACTCACGTGGGATTTTGTGTTCTCAATGGTTGAAGGTTCTCTCCCACTTTTTTGGAAGCAAATCAAAGCAGTTTCTTATTGGATTGAAGTTGGTTCTTCTCAGGTAAGTTTCTCCTCTTGTTTTCTCTTTGGTTTTCACTAGGTCTTCTCTTTCCTCTCTCTCTTGGTTTTCAAGATATACATCCATTTCATTTAGATCTAGTGTTGGTGTTACCTTGGGTGTTGATTTTAAGGATTGTGGATGATAGGGAAGGATATTTAGAGAATTTTTCATCAATTGTTTGCCCAAATTGGGGTGAAATTGTTTGTGGGTTGATTTTGCCGGAACTCCAAATCTATGTGGTTTGTGGCTTTCCGATGAAAGTCTTTGAGTATTATGTGCAGAGTTTTCCCAATAACCATGAAAAGGGTATTGTGCTTTTAATTTTTTACTCATGTTAATTTCCTTCCCTACTTGTATGCTTATGTAGAGGTTATTTGGATTTAAATAGGGTTGATTGCTGTGTTTTGGATGTGGTTTCCCATGCATGTTCAATTTACGACTATTTGGTCCTGCTTAGCCTTTTTGGTCACCTTGCCTGTTTTCCCATGCCTAGTGTTGTAGGGTGGAGTATTGTTTTATGACATGCTTGAAATATTGTAGACCAATTATCCAAGTAGTTATTGAGGTTTAGTTGGGACGTATTGCATTTCTATACTCATTGACTTACACAGGGCCATGAGAACCTGGTGTAGAAAAATATAAGGGGAATCAACCAAGTGAGCTTCCTTAGAGAGTCTTTGTATCATCTTAGACTATAAGGGGAATTGACTGAGTGAGCTTCCTCTGTGAGTCTTTAACCACTTGGGGCTATAAGGGGGATTGACCGTGTGAGCTTCCTAAGAGAGTCCTTGACTACCTTAGAATATAAGAGTAATTGACCATGTGAGCTTTTTGAGCAAGTCTTTAGATTCTTAGGACTATAAGGGGAATTGACTGACAGAGCTTCCTTAGAGGTCTCTATAGTATCCTTGTTTTGATTGAGCCAGAGGGGTTAGGGTGAGAGTACTACCCAGAGGGTTCCCTGCTTATTTACTATCGTTGATGTATAGAACTGATTGCATTGAAACTATAGGATTGGTTACTACTGAGTACTTCCTTGTTTACTGATTTCTTTTGTTTATTTCCTGCCATATATTCACTGACTGTTAGGAATGTATTTTGTGGTGATTGCCTATGGGGATTTAGTCTCACACCCTGTTTGGGTTGTTCATTTGGGCCCAAACAGATTATATTGCTATAGGTATAGATAAGGGAAAGCGACCTTCTACTTCAGGTACTTGTTATGCTGTAGAACTGAAGATCATGGGACCAAGCTGAGGCTTGTGATGCTGGGGAGCTGTTTATCTATTTTCTTTTGTACTTTATCTTAGTACTATTCTATATTCCATCATTGTGATGTGTTTTTCGGTTTTCCAAGACATATGTACCATGCATCATTTATATATATATACACACTCCAACTATTTATTTCTTCAAACTTTCGGTGTTTAATTTTATATGGATGATTACTTCTTCCGCTATTGTCATCTATTTTTTTCTCTTCCACTGTGTTACTCTGCCAATGAGAGCATAGTTTCCCCACTAACACACCCATGGACCTCACTGCTAGTCGATAGACTCTAGTGTTAGTAGAAATGTGCTTGAGGCCATGTGACCAACGGGTACGAAGCACCTCTAGATGGCTTCCAGAACCGAGACGTCACAAAGTGGTATCAGAGGAATTCTTTTCTTCTTGACTTACTGTTTGAAGTCTATATCAAGGGATAAGATAGATTTGGTACTTGGTAATAATTTGTGCCCGAGAGTAGCTAAACCCTGTGCAGGGAAATGCTAATCTACCTCATTTAATTGCAATTTTTTGGTTTTGAAATTATTACAGTTTATTTGATTTCACCTTGAGTGATTCACATGATTTGTGTTGTTATTGTTGATGTTATTGAGGTTATATTTCTATTGAAACTCGATGAGATGACGGTATTCCATCTCATGCATCATATAGTCACGTTCTAGGGATCACATTTCATGCATTATGGCCATTCCATATAGGGTGCATTAGCAATTGCATGTTTTTGTGATAGGTGTTGTGCTAGATATGCATGATATTGTAATAGTTGTCTTGATAAAAATTCCATTAGTTTGATAGGGTATTGTTTTTGTAAGGTTTTGTTTGAATGAACTCCAAATTGTGG
This sequence comes from Viscum album, assembly GCA_963277665.1. NCBI lineage: Eukaryota > Viridiplantae > Streptophyta > Magnoliopsida > Santalales > Viscaceae > Viscum > Viscum album. The sequence continues at coordinate 372,274,706 of OY728137.1, forward strand.
TCCTTGATGTGTTTTGGGCCCTCATTGACCGGAATTTGGTGGATCATTGCCCTGTTTTTCTTGTTATAAAATTTATAAGATGCCAAACTTTGATTCACGGGGAGTATGGGCCCTCAATGATAAAAATATGGAAATTTTATGTTGTTTTCAAGGTTTTATGGGATCTAGAGTAGTTTCTGAGGCTTACTGTCTGGAAAAACCCAGAATACACTCCGTGTAGTTTTGACTACATGCCATGTGTTCTTATGTTCGGGAAGAAACTGTTTTTTCTTAAGTACATACCATGTAATTCATATAAATGTCGTGTAGTCTCTAACCGTGTCATAGGCCATGTGGGCAGAGACATGAGATTTGGAAATTCTTGTGGGAACACACCGTGTTCTGGTTGTACACACCTTTTAGGGTTGAACCTGTGTCCGACCATGTAACTAACAACTTGGATGAGGAAATATTAGGTGATACACATCGTGTTAGTTATAAACACTCCCTATAGTGTAATCATGGAACCCGGTAGTGTAACTGACAACATGGGTCGATGTTATCTTTTCTAGTACACACCGTGTCTGTATGGAACACAACGTGTAGTGTCAGCTGAGTACTCGGCCATGTCAAGAACAAAACAGGTCGATGAAGCTCTTCTAGTACATGCCATGTTTGGAACAAACACGCCATGTAACCTTGTTCTAAGGGGAGCTGTGTGTCTTATCCATGTAGAAGGACTCGGGCCGGGGAAGAAAATTCAAGTACACTCCGCATGTAAGATCAACACACTGTGTGTTTGGGGTGTTACACGAACAGTTCTAGTAGAAGTATGCACCCATGTGAAAGACTTAAGGGAACATGTCGTGTAGTTATTATACACGCTGTATATTCTTGTTTTGTATTACTTGAATGTTTTTTTCTCCAATTCCCTTCTTATATTTCAAGTTCTTATTCCTTGATGATCTTAATCTAAGTTGTGTGATTTACCTTGCAAAGTCTTTCCACCAAGATGTCCTCCAGTTGTACGCCAGTTGCAAGGCGATGATCAGACACCAGATATGGCTAATAAAGGATAGCCGAAAGATCCTCCAGTTGTGCCAGTCTTGGCACCAACAGTTATACCTGACACAAATGCCAATGCACAATTAAATGAGGGTTTTATGAGGATGATTCAGACCTTCTAGGGAGTGCCACCTCCTACCCCATCGATGGCAGAATTGACGAGGATCTTTTAACAACAACATCCTCCCACATTCTCAGGGGATAGAGGACCCAAGGCTGTAGAGTCATGCCTAGAATCCATGCTGATTATTTTCAAGCATCTGGAGATACCACAATAGAGGAGGGTGAATCTTGCTACCTACATGTTTCAAGACTCTTCCAAGAGGTTGTGGGATGTTATCTCATAGGCGGGATGCCAATAGAACATGACTTGGGATGAGTTTCAATGCATCTTCTATGATTACTTATATATGGAGACCTTAAGGTCTGATCGAGCCTAATATTTCTTGTTTCTGGAGCAGGGTACTCTTTCTGTTATGGAGTATTCCTCTCGTTTCATAGAGCTGCATCATTTCACACCGATTCCAGGACGTGATGAGTTGTTCCATGAAAGGAAGTTAGAGGATGGTTTGAGGTACAACATTCGATCATAGGTGAATATCTTAAGGTTGACTTATATCTCTTCTATAGTCAACTAGGCGCTGATCCCTGAGTGCAATCTGAGGGATTCTGGAACTATGATCCAAGGCGGTTCAGCATCCAAAGTTAGTGCTCTGCCCGCTGATAGCAGGAAGCACCATAGTTAGATTGCATGAGGAGATCAGAGTTGGCAGGATGCATCTTTTAGTATCCAGGTGGTATGCTACTAGTGCGGGAGGAGTGGGTATACAAGGCCACATTGCTAGAGAGACCTGGTGGAGTGTCGATCATGCGGATAGATGGGTCATCTTCAATGCTTCTGTCAGATCTTCTCACCAACAGCTGGTGACAAGGGTTCTTTTAGGACACCTCGTTCAGGAGCATCACCACCAGTTTCTCACCAGTCTGGGAAATTGAGTTCTTCCGGCCATTCAGGCTGAGGTGGAGGTTGTGGTCGTGGTATCCAGTCGCTAGGTTTTCAGTTACATCAGGGCGGATCAACTTAGAGTGGTCAGACATGGTCACAAGGTTATAGAAAAGGCAATACTTTTGTAGTGGAGCAGACCCAGTAGTAGCAGGATCCCAGAACATCTACAATTCGAGGTACAATCTTAGTTTCCTTGAAATTATCTTTTGATCTTTTCGATATAGGGTCTTACCAAAGCTTTATATCTATTGTGGTTGTGGAGATCCTTGGGATCTGAATCTTCTCTTATACTGATATCTTGACACTAGACACTCTGTTGGGGACTAGAATGGTGAGCGTACGTTAGTTCATGGAGATACCTCTAGAGGATGGTGGGTGTCACTTTTTATGGGACCTCTCTGTCCTAGAGATGACGGTCTCTGATGTCATTCTTAGAATGGACTTGTTAGTTCCCTTCCAGATAGTCATCAATTTCTATCACCGTAGGGTGAGTTTCACATCACCAGAGGGTAGATATTTTCTTCATAAGGGTGAGTGGGATGTCCAAGCTATAAGAGTGGGTCCTGAACATCATGGGTTAGGAGGATTTACAGCAGAGATTTCTAGTCTATATCTGGATGACTAGAGGACTTCAAAGTTAGACTTTCCTCTAGTGGTGGATCGTTTCAGAGATGTCTTCCTAGAAGACTTTTCTTGTTTTCCTCCAGAGCATGAGGTAGCCTTTTCTATTTAGCTTATTCCAGGAGTGGAACTAGTTTCCATTCCTCCTTACAGGATGGCTACACCAGAGTTATCGGAGCTCAAGAAGTAGTTGGAGGAGTTGTAGGCAAAGGGTTTCATCCGACCCAGTACATCTCCTTGGGGTTCACCTGTCCTATTTACAAGGAAGGCGGATGATACCCTCATGCTATGTGTGGATTAACGGAAGCTGAACCAGTTGACGGACAAAAACCGATATCCCTTACCGAGGATTGATGATCTCTTTGATTAGCTTCCAAGAACCTGGGTGTTCTCAAAGATTCACTTGAGATCTAGTTATCATCAGTTGCTTGTTAGACCATCAGATATACCTATCACATCCTTTCAGAGCAGGTATGGTCTTTAAGAGTATATGGTTATGTCGTTCGGTCTCACGAACGCTCCTGCAGTTTTCATGGTACTGATGAATTGAGTGTTCCATCCATACTTGGATTCTTTCATGGTGGTCTTTGTGGACGATATCTTGTTGTACTCTCATACTCGGCATGACCCTTCTACACATCTTCAGATCAAATTTAGTACACTGAGAGAGCATAAGTTATATGATAAACTCCCAAAATTCCACTTTTGGATGGACCAGATTCACTTTTTGGGTCATGTGTTCTCAAATACAAGAGTATCAATAGACCCAGGGAAAGTGGGAGTCGCAGTTTCCTGGGATCATCTAAATAACTTCTTTGAGGTCTGGAGTTTTCTAGGGATGGCTGGATACTTCAGACGTTTCACATAGGACTTTTCATGCTTAGCAGCACCACTGACGAGTCTGACTAAGAAGGGTGGCTGATGTGTTGAGCAGGAGGACTTGGATACTGGCAGTTCAAGTGGTCAGCAGTGAGTGGCAGCTTATGGATCTGTTCTCTAAGATGCATTTAGAGGTTCACGATAGACAGGGGAAGAATTTTCCTTCTTCTGTGGCTGTTACCTCTACTCTTCCTGATCAAGTGATAATGAGGCAGCTATCATATTCAGAAGGCCTAGTCTTATGTGTGAGCATGTCAGGAGAGGACCCTATTCCGGGATAGACCATTGGTGAGGATGAGATCTTGCATTTCCATGGGCGTGTATGGGTGCCAGTAGACATACGTGAGGAGTTGATGTGGGACTTTAATTCCTCAGTTTGGGAAGTTCGTCCAGGTGTCACCAAGATGTATCATGATCTAAACCATCAGTATTGGTGGCCAAGTATAAAGAGATATGTTGCTAGTTTTTTCATGAAGTGTTCAATCTGTCAGCAGGTGAAGGCAGATCATCAATAACTTGCAGGGCTTTTACAACAGTTTCCTATTCCAGAGGGGAAGCGGAATGATGTCACGATGGATTTAGTGATAGGTATAATGAGGTCTCATCATGGGAATGATGTATTTTGGGTTTTCGTTGACAACCACACAAAGGTTTCTCACTTATTTCTGATTAAGGAGATCATCAATGTTGATGAGCTGGGAAGGTTGTACATATGTGAGATTGTGTGCTTACATGGAGTTCCACACTGCATTATTTCAGACAGAGATGCACGTTTTTCTCGTCGGGTCTGGAAGAGGCTTTAGAAGGCTTTTGGTACATAGGTACTTTTGAGTACAACTTACCATTACCAGACTGATGTCCAGTATGAGTGTATGATTCAGTTTCTTGAGGATATGCTTCGTGCATGCATCCTTGATTTTGGAGGTTCTTGGGAGAAGAACATAACTCTTATGGAGTTTTTCTACAACAATAGTTTTCAAGAAACTATTCAGATCTCACCTTATAAGGATTTGTACGGTAGGCCATTCCGATCACCCGTATGTTGGCTAGGGGCAGCAGAGGCAGCTATGCTGGGACCTCACCTTGTTTAGGAGACCATAGAGATGATAGAGATGATTCAGCAGAGTATGGCTACAACACAGTCTCGACTGAAGTCTTATGCTGATTAGCGAAGATGACCTATGGAGTTCGAGGTCGGGGATCAGGTTTTCCTACGTGTCACACTGAAGTTTGGGAATAATAAGATTAGGAGACAAAGTAAGCTTTCACTGAGTTACATCAGACCGTTTGAGGTTTTGGAGAGAGTTAGGTTGGTTGCCTATCAGTTATAGTTGCCTCAGAGGTACCGGGCTATGCACAACGACTTCCGTGTTTCTCATCTTCGACGTTACTTCTCAGATCCATATCATGTCTTCCAACCAGAGGAGGTTGAGTTAAAAGTGGATGCATCATTTGAGGAGCATCCTATCCCGATTTTAGATCGAAGTACAAAAGTTCTCAATGGCTAGTTTGTTCCTCTGGTATGAGTGTTATGGTAGCCCAAGAGAGTACAGGATGAGAATTGGGAGAGGGAGACGGATGTACGATCACAGTGGTTAGAGCTATTCAGGGTTTCTTCATCTATGCTGCCTTACTAGGGAAATTCAGGGAATAATTTATTTAAGGGGGGAAGTTTATAAGAACCCAGATCTTCCTTTTTAGGTATTTTTTCCTTTTTTGGTCATTTTAGAGAAAAAGAGATATTTTATGGAAATTTTTGAAGTACATGCCATGTACTTTATGATTTGGACCATCTTCCTTTTTATGTGTTTAATTTGCATGGATTGAGTTGGGAAGAGTTTAGAGAGTTTAGAATGGTTTTGAATAAGATTGTAGGATTTTCATAGGGAGCACAGTTTGAGCACGGTTAAGGGAAACCATGCGGGTTCTCCAGGAAATCATGCAGGAGGAGGCAGTAGACTTCACACGGCCTACGCATGGTTTTCCAAACTGTGCAGACCCCTCCTCTTCAGGCATTGGCGTGCACATGTTTAGTGCACGTTTTTTCAAACCATGAATACTAATGATGCAACCACTTAAAATTACTGGTTTTAAATTAGGGCTCCCTCGAGGGTGACTCATTTCACCCCAAACTCTCTCTCACTCAAGTCTCACTCACGATTTTAGGTTCTAAAAGGTTTAAAGTGCTATCCCACTTTTTTTGGAAGCAAATCGAATGGTTTTCTTTATTGTATTGAAGTCAGTTCTTCTCAGGTATGTTTCTCCTATTGGTTTCTCTTTGGTTTTCTCTAGGTCTTCTCTTCCCTCTCTATTGGTTTTCTAGATCTACATCTGTTTCATATAGATCTAGAGTTTTGGTTTCCTTGGGTGTTGATTTTATGTCTTTTGGATGAGAGGTAAGGAGATTTAGAGCGGTTTTCGTGAAGCGTTTTCCCATATTTGTGTGCGGTTATTTGTCGGTCGATTTAACCGGAACCACAAATGTACGTGGTTTATGCCTTTCCATTGAATGTCTTTGAGTTTTATGTGCAATTTTTCTCAATACCCTCGAACGGGGTATTGTGCATTTACCGTTTAACCCATATTAATTGCTTTACTTGCTTGTATTATTGATTAGAGGTTATTTGGATATGAATAGGGTTGATTGCTATGTTTTGGATGTGGTTTCCCATGCATATTCTTTTTACGACCGTTTGGTCCTTCTTAGCCTTTGTGTCCACCTTTACTATTTTCCAAAGCCTAGTTTTGTAGGGTGGAGTGTTGTTTTCTGACATGCTTGATATGATGTAGACTGATTATCCAAGTAGTTATTGAGGTTTACTTGGGCTGTATTACATTGGTATATACGTTGACTTACACAGGGAGATGAGAACCTATTGTAGAAGACTATAAGAGGAATTGACCGATTAAGCATCCTTAGAGAGTCTTTGAACCATTTTAGACTATAAGGTGAATTGATCGAGTGAGCTTCCTCAAAGAGTCTTTGACCACTTGGGGCTATAAGGGTGATTGACCATGTGAGCTTCCTTAGAGGCTCCTTGACTACCTTAGACTATAAATGGAATAGACCATGTGAGATTCCTCAGAGAGTCTTTAAATGCTTGGGATTATAAGGGGAATTGGATGAGAGATCTTCTTCAAAGATTCTCAATTGTATCATTATTTTGATTGATCTAGAGGGGTTAGGCGAAGAGTACTACCCAGGGGGTTCCTTGCTTATTTGTTATTGTTGATGTATAGAACTGATTGCATTGAAACTCTAGGACTAGTTACTGCATATTACTTCCTTGTTTATTTCATTATTTTGTTTATTACCTTCCATATATTCACTGACTATTAGGAACAGATCTTGTGGTGATTGCCTAGTGGGATTTAGTCTCACACCATGTTTTGGCTATGCATTTGGGCCCAAACAGATTATATTACTGCAGGTATAGATAAGGGAAAACACCGATATATTTCAGGTACATTATATGCTGTAGAGTTGGAGAGCATGAGACCAAGCTAAGGCTTGTGATGTTGGGAAGCTGTTTATCTGTTTTCTTTTGTACTTTGTCTTAGTACTATTCTGTATTCCAGCATTGTGATGTGTTTGGTTGTCTTCATAGACATATGTAACATGCATCATATTTATATATATACACTCCAGCTATTTATTTCATCAGACATCCGCTATTTACTTTCATATGAATTAATATTGCTTCCGCTATTGTAATCTGTTTTTTTCTCTTATGGTGTGTTATTATACCATGAGGTCATAGTTTCCCCACTAACACACCCAAGGCCCTCACTGCTAGTCAGCAACCTCTACCCTTATGGGAAATGCGCTTGAGGCCATGTGAACAACTGGGTATGGGGCACCTCTGGGTGGATTCTTGAACAGGGACGTTACATTATTACTAAAAAATAGAAATAAATGTCTATCATAAAAATAATTTCATTAATTTCAAAATAGAAACTTATATTTTTTTATAATTTGTTTTCAATATGTTGAATCATAAGAGTAATTTAAAACTAAGATAATGACATTTTGTAACATTCCTTTATTTTAAAATTATATAGGTCATTTTCTTGGAAAAGTTTCCATTAAATAACTCAATTTCTAGGCTAAAGTGATAAGGGTATAATTAAATTTATCCAATAATAATTTGGATGCAAAATATTTCCATATCACATAAATTGTACCTGAAGTAATCTAATTTATCCTTTACCAAGGTGATAAATATTACCTAGGTTACTATTGATATATATAAAAAATAAGAGGCCAATTTTTTAAAATTTAACCTTGTGATTTAAAATATGGGTTCCATTCTATCGAATTAATTTTCTATAAGTGTAATTAATTAATTTTTTTTATAAACATGCAACAAGGGATGAAAACTAGTTTTTAGAGAAATACTGTTTTACGCCTAAAACATGGTTGATTCTTATCTCATGACTAGAAAAAAATATTAAATGAATGTTAAAAAATTTTATTTAATAAAAAATATATGAATTTAATTAAAATCATACACTAATAGTGCCTAATTTAATTTATTAATACAAAACAAATTCAGAAAAATATCTCTTTTAATTTCAAATTATTTATTTAGGAGTGTTACTCACCTCCACATCAACAAGGTGAGTATTTTGTTAATTTCGGACCTCGAAATCATAAAATAATGTATGCCACTACCTTTTGTAATAAATCATTGGGAAGAACAATGTGATACTTTTTGGACTTGAATTTTTTTATGTAGAGTCCCAAATAAAAATAATAATGATCCCCCTCTTTTACTATATAAACTCACCCATGTTACCATTTTTCTTCACTCAAACTTCTTGGAGAACATACATACTCTTCCCTACACTCCCTATAGTCCTCCCATTTTCCAAAATCATTCAATAATCCCATCGCTAGCCTTCAGAATCATACACTCAAGTAAGGGATCTTCCACTCTCTTTTATCAAGAACTCATTTTATGTTATGTCTTTTAATTTATATTTTCTCATGTTGGGATATGTTCCTCAATATACCCCTTAATGTCCATTTTACATATATATTATGATATCCCAATTCACTCTAATTTATACATCCTATGAACCTATATGTACACTCAATACTATGTCGATATTCCGTAAGTGATCCTCACCTTCCCTTCATTAATTAAGAATCCTTATGAAATTATGCATTCAATTTCAATTTCCTAATGTTTGTAAATGTATTTCCATGTTACTATTACATCCAATTTTATTTAAAAATTATGAGAGAACCCATTCTCTCTAATATTCTATTTTTAAATTTTTTAATGTTACACAGTTATGCTGTCAAAATTTCACAAGAATTTTCCATGTCTAAATAATTGTGTAGTAAATACCATACCCATTTTTATATCAAAGTTATTCACCTATATTCACATATACTTATCGATATGGGGGATTTAATTTATTTATTTTATATTTCATTATCATGTAATAAACTATTACTATGATTGAATCAATGTTGTATGATCTTTTTGGAACATTTAAACATGAGAGAAAAATGATTATAATGGGTGCATCCAGATAGTGCTCCAATAAATTGGGTAATGTTTAGTATCATGATACGTCATGTTGGGATTGGGGTGTACCTAATTCAGTTATTGATCTTTTCCACCATGAGTTCTTTCCATAATTGGATTTGACATATGTTTATGAGTCATTGTTTTATTTTTTTCTACATTTCACATATTATGATTATCATGTTATATCATGACTTATTATTCATACTCCTTTTATGATCCATTTATATGAATATTTTATAAATTGTATTATCTTCTTCATGTTATGCCTTATTTATTCCAGTACTAGGATTTATAGCTCACCCATTTCTTATTTTTTTTCCTAGGATATCCCATACAGTTTTAAGTTCATTAGAATATTATGATCTTGCTAAATAAGAATTCAATAATGTTTTGTATTCCATGTTATAATTCATTATGTAATGTACCTAATTAGAAGATACACTAGAATTCTTGATATTCTGGGTTGTATTAAGTGTAATTATATGTAATAAACTAGGTATTAATGTGTAGTAAAGAGAATAATTATTATATTAATCATCCACTATTTGGGCCTAGATAGATTTCTGTCCTCAAGGGGTGATGTTCTATAAAAGTAATGGATCAAGGTTCTGTTTCATAGTAGAGTGGGATATCTAGTTAGAATGAGTAGGTCCTACAAAGTGAATGTAGTGCCTGATCACCCTCTACTGATAGAAATATACCTGGTGATCCTCTTTTCATGGGTAGGTCTATGTGTAATTGATGCTTTTGAGGCCTAGATTCTTATAGTTATGGAGAAGTGCATAGAAAGTTTTATTGAATATGTATTAGTATTACCCATAAATTTTTTTAATATGTACTTTAATTATTTAATATCTAAAATTATATCAATTTGATCTTATTTGCATCAATTTTGGATTTATGGTGTGTTTTGGGTTAAAATGTGAAAAATTCTTAATTCTGTAATTTTGACAGATTTTAATCCCACTGATATTTTTATTATAACATTTTAAATGTTATTCCAATTTGAGTGATTATTTTTTTTATTTGATTATTTTTTGGCTTAAACATCTTCTTCTGGTCTAGGATCTTATTCAAACTTCAAAAGGGCCCTAAAAAATTAATCAAGTAGAAATATTTTTCTGGATGACAACATGGACCCCACATTAGTAATTGAGTTATAACTGATGATACACACCTCCAATTGTGATGATTAAAACTAGATTTAAAATATAATTATATGGATAATTATAACATTAACGACCATAGAGATATTCCATCATTAATGCAGCGATTGGACACTCGAAATTGGGGGCATGTTTAGGAACCACTCATATAGAAAGAGTGTGACTCATTAATTGTGCGATAACATCCTCTATATGAATCAAATTACTTATAAATTTTGAGGATAAATGAGAAAATTGATTTCGAGAAACTTTCAAGAATAAATCATTCCTATACTAGGTCATTAATGGATTCATCTATGAGAAATATTTTGTGGGACATAATCTGGAGGAGATCATAAAGGGAGAGTTGGAAGATGTTTATTTTTAATAACAAATGATAAAACCCCCTTGTACTTTTATGGATGATTTCACATAATTTGAATGATATCTACCTACACCTGTAGGTGGTAACCCTCCAATAAGGAGGCTTAGCTACCTTATGGATTTGTTTTTATTTTTATATATTTTTATTTTTATTTTTTAGTTTTATTTTAATTGTAATTTTTAATTTTCTTTTATTAAATAAATAATTCATGCATTTCAATTGTTTATACAACTTCTTCTTATTCTCTAAAAATTATTCTTATTTATTTTAATTATATTATTTTTTATTATTAGAATTAATATTAATAGTATTATTATTATAATTATAATTCTTATTATTATTATAAAATTCTATTTTATTTTATTATTTTTATATTTTATTTTCCTACTACTTATAATTTATTTTATTTATTTATCTCTATCACTATCATCCTAGTTCCATTTTTATTTTCTTATTTTTAATTTATTTTCTCTCATCCGCCATTATTATAAAATTTTTATTGTAATTCTTCTTTCGTTTATTTTATTATATTTCTCTTCTTTTTCTCTTCCATTCACTATACTAAATGATCTGTTACTCTCATATATAATAGGCTAACCCTGAGGCCTGGTCGGAGGGATCTATGTGTTTTGGAAGTATCCTTAATGTTTATTTTATGTTTTTAATAGATTATTGTAGCATGAATGAGTGAGTTCAATATCCCTGAAATAGTGACCCCATCAACTCAAACTATTTTTATTATTAATTTAAATTTATTTTACCTCTCTCCATTGGTTAGTTCTTCACACATTGGAGTTAAACTAATTAATGGATGAAAAGAAATTTAGAGAGTAAGGTCCTAGAAGATGAAACATCCTAGACTAAGGTGTATTTTCGACCTTGATTAAAGTAGGAGGTGGAATTGAATTTGTAACACCTAAATATTTTGAGAATTATTTTTTTGAATTAATTTAAGTTGTCTATATTTTTCATTTCACATCTCACTAAAAATAGTTCATAGAAAATATATATTAAAAAACTAATTCAATTATTCCTTTCAAATACAATACCATCTTGTCTTTTTCTACAAGCAAGGCTAACTTGGCTTGTGATACATGTAAAATCGACTTGGTGTATGATGCAAGCAACATTGAGTTTCTAAGAAACATCTATTTTTATTGTTTTAATTATTTAAATAATATAATTATAACCTATCCATTAAACTTAGTAATAAATAATTTTCAAATATTGTAATTTTATATAAATAAAACATATTGATAATGAAATATAATAATTTTGGTATAGTCCTTTTTGTTAAAAATATTGTTTTCTTGAATGAATCGGTTTTAATTATAAAATTAATTTTCATTTTTTTTGAAATTTAATTGGATAAAATAAACATTATTTTTGAATTCATAACGTTTGAATTATCCTATAGTAAATTTTTGGGAATTTTTCTAAGAAACTTCATTTTTGGATGAATAGTGAAAAATACAGCTTTTTAGTTAAAAACTACATTTTTTCTAATTAATTATTAATTCTAAATTGTATTATAAATATTTTTAAGCTAAAATTATAGGAATATTATATATATTAATAAAATTTGATTAATTATAACAAATTTCACTTTGAAACTGGGTTTAAAATCTTAACAAACATTTCAACTTTTTCATAATTTAAAACCCCGTTATTTCGTCTCATCTATGGGATTAACACTAATTGTAATTTTTTCGCTTATGTGATTGTAATTTTAAAAATCTATCATACACCATTTTATTCAATTTAATTTTTATATTCTAATAAAATCATGTTAATTTTTGACCAAGACTATTAGTACAAGTGATTAATATTAATCATAGCGGTTAAGGCCAAATTAAGCTTAATTAGGGACTAAACCATAAATTTAAGGGCCCAAATGGCCAAGAAACTTTTCCAACACCCATTTTATACCCATATATTGGACAAACACCTTATATTATTCATTTAATTGGTTTTTTAAGATTTTTTTTCTAAGAACATGTGAAAACCTAATTTGTTTCTAAAAATTCCATATAAGTCCTTTTCCTTCCCTATAAAATGCCACCTCCACTACCCATTCGACATAGCTATCAAAACTTATATTTTCGTCCAATATCTACCAAATAAGACTCCCAAAAATCCTCCCTTCTAGAATGAATCACCCCTTTGGGAATAAACCCTCTCAAGAAATCCTTTTGGAACAAACCAAAAGTGGTTACCCGATTAAGAGTTAACATCTTCTCTCAAGCTCCTTACCTTAATTTTAATTCTCCACCCCTAGAATCTCATTATTCCCTTATAGTGTGAAAAAATAAGTATCATCCATATACTAGTATGTTTTTATGAAATTTTTCTGACCTAAACATACACAAACCTCCATAAAATGGACGTTGAACATATTATTTCTCTATCAGGAAGACTATTGCGTCCCGAAATAATGATTGTTAATTTCTCCTTTACCACCAATAATGGTGACCATTGTGATGGAAAATAAGTTTATATTTGTCATATATTATATTTAATATTAATTTAATCTTATGTATTCCTTTTACAACACACATCTCTTTTCTTTCAAATTGGTGTTGATACGATAATCTCATTTGAGGAAGTGTGGACTACCACCCCCTCAAGGTGATGTGATTCGTTCACTCACCACATGGAATGTATTAAAGATGCGTTTAATGAACATATATGATATATATGATATATTAAATATACTAGAATAATGTTATATATATACAAACATTCATATATATATATATATACAAATGTCTTTTACATTCCATTGTTCAATACAACAATAAAAAATGAAACAACGTTCATGTATACGTACGACTTACTGTCCCCATGAATGGTATATTCCATTTCATACTCCTATATTCTGTATATTGTTATAATATAAATATAATTTATATATCTTATATCTATATCATTATTTACATTCTGGAATCATGATATAATAATAAGGACCCAAGATGTTGCAAATTTAGATACATGCAATGAACAAAATGAATATTACCCGAAGTGAAACCTTAATATAAGATCGTTAACAAGATGAAAAAATAATGTTATAATCAAACCATATATGGTAATAGATATAATAATATTCTATATAAAAAAATAAATTTTTTATATGGGAACCTTGTACGAGTACGAGGTGGGTCAATACACAAGGTAAGGGGATTTCATCTCACTTTTAATTTATGTGATATACAAGCTATGTTCTCCAATATTTCCTATTTTTTGGTGTATGTACTAACTATTATTGTATTCTATGTATATTATAAAAAAATTTATGGGTATTCAAATTTCCATTTTATGATCCTTCTTTCATGGGGCTTATGTTTCAAAAGTTACCAAATTGGTAGAACAAATTTGTCTCAATTTTCCTTCTTTAAGACTCATGTATTTGTTATGAACCTAAAATACTTTTCAAGGTACATATATTTTCATTTTAAATTCTATGCCATGAATCAATATATTTTCATGATATTCTATGATTAATTTAATTTCATTTCCTCACATTGAGGGTATGATCTCTTAATGTTACGGTCGCATTATCATACTACTATGTTCATATTTATGCATACATGTCCCCTTGTTTACCCTTACTGAGCATCTGAGCTCACTCTTTTCTTATGATTTCTTTTCTCCTAGTTATGAAGAAATGTTTTAGGTAGAATTACTAAAGGATGGGATTTTAATTGTATATGTTCAATATCATTAACCAGAATAGAAGATTTTGTTTCCATGTTTCCAAATACACTAATCAATTACGGTCCTCTGGCATGTATTTTTTGTAATGTATTGAATATTAATATAAAAAGATGTAATATCCATATATGTTAATCCTGTGTCTCTATATTTGGTATCAATGGAATATTTTAGTAATCCTTTGTAAACTTGGATGAGAAAACCTTAGTGAGATCCATATGTTTATTTCTTAGGATATGTCTATAGATGTCGCTAAGGATAAGTGTAAGGATGAGTTAACTTTTAGGAAATTGTCATGGTGTTTTGGTAAAGGATAGAGTGAGTGGGTTCCATGAAATACATATCTTTCTGGATACTAAAACTGTATTTTTCTCTAGAACAGATGTACCTAGTGGTAACAACTCCGATAAGATATTTTAGGCTTGACTCAAGGTAATCTGGTATACGACTATGGGCCTTACCAGACATCTGGTTTGACTCTCCAAAGGGATATGCTATGGGAATTCACAATCCCTTCACAAAACATCATTATGTATTTATATATAAGTTAGCTATGAATAACTAAGGATAAAATTAAGGTTTTATAGATTATTTAAGGTGTCATGATTTAGGTATCCTATTATTAATTCTTTTCATCACTATATGGTTTTCTGCTATGATAAGTATTGCTCACACTGGAGTAAATTTTCACGTGATGGAAGATTTTATGATGAGATGTAAAATAGGATGACTAGTGAAGAAAAATATATTACGATTATGCCGAATCAGCTATCGCGGTATATGATTTAAAATGTTAGATTTGGGGATATTTATAACAGGTTGAATAAGAGAAATATGTACATACACGGTAATGAACATGGAGGAAAGAAGATTAATCTTCATGCATGTTAAGAAGAGGGGATGAAGAGCCCTGAGTAATACCTCCAATTGATGGTAAGATGCTATTTTTGTGGAAAAAAGGGTTATAGAGTGATGAGATTTAATTGAGTTCAATATCTTATATATGGAGAACATGGGCATTGCCTAACACAATTTCCAGTGCTAAGGATTAATTCTAAACAAAGTAAGGGCATCTTACATTCCAAACATTAAAGCTGAAGGATTGAAGTATTTATGTATTTGGATTCTAGAATTAAGAATGGAGAATTATGCACGGATGGTTCAATTTATGTTTTTTCTATAGATTTACATGAATATGTTGATTGGTTATGATGGACTGGAAAAGTGATTTCAAAGAAAGGTGATATTTTTATTATGGGATGTTCATAATTAATTAATTCCAAATTCCAAGATAATGATTTTCGGATAAAGATATACTAGATATGAATAAGTAAATTGGATGGTATAAATTTTCCAAGAACTTATTATTTATGTCCTCAAGGATGAAGTTAACATCTTATTGGATTTAAGGGATGTATCCTGTAATCATTGAAATAAGGAATCATGTATGTTTTAAAAAATAATTTATGGTAATTCAGGTTATTACCATGTTTTAAGAGAATATATGATGAGGTTATCTCATTTTTGGAATGTGACAACCAAGATCTACTGTGTGATATATAAGGGAATCAATGTTAATCTGATTTCATAATATTATTTCTATAGAATTGAATTTCTATCTTTTAGAGGGATTATGGGTTCAACTATTTATGAAAAGTGTATGTTAAACTTCATATTTTGTTAGTAATATTAAAGTGTTATTTTCTATATAAGGATTTAGGCATATAGGACAGACTATTTGAACTACCTTGTGTGGATGGTAACTAATGAAAAATGGAGAGGCATATCAGAGGGCTTGTGATCAGTTAGTACTTATGAAATGAAAAAGTAACATTATTTACAAAAGGAGGTGATGTGGAAAAATAAACAATAAAGGGTGGAATTGTTTAGAAACTATGAAAGTGTATATTTTAATGAAAATTCTTTAACATTTCTTGAAACCAAAAATGTTGTCCTATACCTACATTTTTGATGAATTCGAAGGTACCTTAGGTCAGTAAAGATTTATGGATTTATAGTTGTTAAAATTCTCCTAACCATTTTCTCTATCACTCTCCATTAGAACATTATGGTATGATTTTTCTTCCATATCCATGTTTTGACTTTCCACCTATGTTCCCCCATGCATAAATGTATGTATAGGTTACTTTGGGTATCCATTCTGGTTACAAATTTCCCTTTTTAGGGAAATTTGTAGTATCCATTTTTAAGATGTCAGTTTCTATGAATGAAACATTCTGTTATTAAACCATTGATAACTCATATGAATTTTGAGGGTGAAATTCATTTAATTGGGGATGAATATAATAGCTTGATATTTTGAGAATTATTTTTTCTGAATAAATTTAACATGTAAATATTTTCCATTTCAAATGACACTAGAAGTAATTCATTATATATATATATTATATATATATATATTTAAAAACTAAGTGAAATATTTCTTTCACACACAATACCAACTTGGCTTACGCTACGAGAAACACCGACTTGGCGTACGATGCATACAACAATGAGTTTCCACAAAACATCTACTTTTATTGTTTTAATTATTAATATAAGATAATTATAAGCTATAATATAAACTTATTAATAAATAATTTTCAAATATTTATGTTTTATATAAATAAAACATACTGATACTAAAATATAATATTTTTTGTAATGTTGTTTTATGTTAAAAATATTGTTTTCTTGAATAAATCTCTTTTAATTATACATGTAATTTTAGAAACATTTAGAAATTTATTTGGATAAAATAAAATTAATTTTTGAATTCATAACATTTAAATTATTCTTCAATGATGTTTTTGGATTTTTCTGAGAAACATCATTTTTTGTTGAATAGTGCTAAATACTGCTCTTTAATTAAAAAATACCTTTTTCTAATTAATTATCAATGCAAAATGATATTATAAATTTTTTTAAAGTCACATTAAATTAATATTACATATATTAATACAGTTTAATTCATTATAATATATTTCACTTTGAAACTGAGTATAAAAGCTTAACAAACTTTTGATCTTTTTCCTACATTAAAACCCCATTGTTTCCTCCCATCTGCGGGATTAGAAGTAATATTAATTTTTCCATTTTTATGATTGGAATTTAAAAAATATCAAATAAAACATTTTATCTTGTCTAATTTTTTTTTTCTAATAATACGTTGTTTTTTTACCAAAATGATTAGTAAAAGTGACTAAAATTGATAATAGTAGTTAAGGACAAATTATGCTTAATTAGGGGATAAACCTTAAACTTAAGGGCCCAAATAACCTATAAACCTATAAAAACCCCATTGGATATCCATATTTAGACCAATCCCTTAAATTATTTAGTTTTTTTGTTTTTTAAGACTTTTATTAGGGAAGAACATGTAGACACCTAATTTATTTCTAAAAATTCCAGGTGAGTCCTTTGCCTTCCCTATAAAAGGACACCACGTATAACCATTCCTCACACCTCTCAAACCATTTATGTTAGTACAATATCTACCCATGTGTCCTTCTAAAATTCCTCTGATCTACCTTGATTCCCCTATTTGGGTAGAAACCCTCTCAAATAATCCTTTTGGCACAAACGAAAAGGAGATAACCGATTAAGAGGTAACGACCTCTCTCAAGATACTTTTATTTATTTTTCTTCTCCACCCATAAAATCTCATTATTCCATTATTGGGTAACAAAAAAAGTATCTTACATATACGAGGATTTTTTATGTAATTTTTTTGACCTAATCTTACAAAAACCCTTATCAAATGGATGTTGAATATTCGGTTTCTATGTAGGATGAACTGTTGCCTCACAAAATGATGATTGTTCATTTAGCCTTTACCAGCAATAATGGTGGATATTATGATAGAAAAACCATTTATATATTTCATATATTATATTTAATATATATTTAAGATTATTTATTCCTTTAATAATACACATCTCTTTACTTTCCATTTGGTGTTAATACGATAATCATGTTTGAGGAAGTGTGGACTTCCACTCCCTCAAAGGGATGTCATTCGTTCACACACCACATAAAATGTATTAAGGATATTTTTAATGAACTTATATGATATATATGAGATATTCATGCTACTATAATAATTATAATTATATATATATATATATTGATATATATATATATATACATATGTCATTTATATACATTATTTCAATACAACAATAAAAACGGAAACAACATTCATGTGCACATACGACTTAATATCTACATGAACGGTGTATTACATTTCGTAATCATATATTATATAGTTTAATATAATAAAAATATACTCTATATACCTGATATTTATATCATGGTTTAAATTCTAGAATCATGATTTAAGTATAAGGACCAAAGATGTAATAAATTAAGACACATGTAACGAACAATGTGAATATTACACAAAGTGAAACCTTAACATAAGATCATTAACAAGAAGGTAAAATAAGGTTGTAATTTAAATATATATGGTAATTTACTTAATAATATTATAATATAAATGTTTTATAATAATCTTATATTTATTATACAATAATCTTGTACGAGTACAGAGAGTGTCAAGACAAAAGGTAAGGGGATTTCATTGAACTTTTAATTTCTATAAGATACAAGATATGTTCACCACTTTTCCTTTTATGTGGTGTATGTACTACCCATGATTTTATTCAATGTATATTATACATAAATTTAAAGGTATTAACATATGCATATTTTTATTCTTATTTTAGGGGGTTTTTATTTCAAATGTTACCAAATCGGTAAAATAGTTTTGTGTCAATTTTTCCTTTTTAAGGCTCTTGTTTTTTTTATTCACCGAAAAACTTTATTGGGGTGCATATATTTCCATTTTAAATGATATTTCATAAATCTATATCTTTTAATGATATTCTATGATTTGTTTAATTAAATTTCCTTACATGGAGGGTATGATCTCTTTATGTTACGATCATGTTGTCATACAACTATGTTCATGTTTATACTTACATGTCTCCCTTGTTTAGCCTTACAGAGAATCTGAGATCAACCATTTCTTATGTATTCCGTTATCTAGGTTGCGAGGAATGGTTTTAGGTATAATTACAAAATTTGGAGATCTTTATGGGATATTTTTAAGATCTTTCACCAGTATAGAATATTTTTTCCCATGTTTCAAAAGAAACCAAACTATTATAGTCATATGGAATGTATTTTTGTATTGTTTTAGATATTCATATAAAAAGATGTAATATAGAAGTATGTTATGACCGGGTCTCTATATAATTTTCTTATGCATTAAATGATGTCCAAAATTTGTAAATAAATAATAATAGTTAAAACATGATATTTCATGTTTGGATTATCCAACATAAATAAAATATATAAAGGATAATAATGATTAAACACAAAAATGAACCCAAAACCAAGTAAATTACCTCTTTAACTAATTATTTTATCTTATCAAGGTATTTTAAAATATTATAATTCATTTAATTTAAAAATTAATATAAAACGAAAATAATTTTTATTTTTTTCATTAAATACTAAAAAAATTATAAAAAATGAATTTATGTGATTTAAATAAATGTAGGTGAACAAACTAAGAGGATCCTCAAGTGAGACGACCTTGGTAAGATACTTTATTGTACTAGGAAAAATAATTTTATTTTACACACTCCCATAGGAAAGCATCATAGAACCACATCTTAATGGGGTTCTTGGTTAGTGGTAGTTTACAGTGAAGGATCCCATAGGGGTGGACTGACTATGATTGATTTTTCATGAGAAAAATAATGAAAAAATACTCCAGAAATATATGGAACAAGAGACCCTGTGGATGTAAAATATTTGATTTAGATTTTTGAATAAATTTTCAATTTGGTTTAGATTACTAATGAATGAAGGGATTGACCTTAGAGGCCTTTGAGGACGCCATTTTTTGGGAGTTATTTCCAGAGGCATTAATGTTAGATCTAGATCTATAGTACATAGAACACTAGCTCTGTTCGATGTTAGTAGACCTTTATACTGGTCATTTTTTTGAGTTGCAAGATTTTTTCACGTCGTTTTACTATGGAAAGTCTCAAAAGGATTGTTTGATGAACCATACCCAGATAATTCTAAATAATCCAATACATAGTCATCCACATGGCCTAACATGAGCCTCCTTGTTTTCCCAAGGTTTATGGATTGAAACAATGGCCTATGGTGTTATAGTGGGGAGATGATTCCGTATTGTCATAGTAGAGCATAGTGGAGATATAACAGATGAATAAAAAATAGTAGAAACATAATACCAAATATAATGACCGATATCTAAGTAAGTATAATCATACATTAATAATAATCATCCAAAAAGATAAATAGTATCATATTCAAAACATGATGATGTCAGGTGTCTACAAAAATAAAAAAATGAATACAAGGTCGTAAGAAATCATTACAGTAGATGGAATATAAAATAATAAAAAAGTAACCAAAACATTCTAGGCATCATGAGTTAGGACCCATTCATCTTCTACCAAGCATCATCCTAAATCAAAAATGATATTAAAGTGTCCAAAGTGGGAGACTTCCCCATGTCCATACCTATGATCATAACATATTATTTTGTACCAATGGTAGCTCAGATAGGGTGTGAGATAAATCTCATTAGGATACCATTAAAAAATCTATAAAATAATGTTTTTGAATATAAACTCTAAAATGTGTAGGTATATAAAAAAGTAAAGTAATAAATATAAATAACTTATAACTACTTCATTCTCAATTGGTAATGTCTCTAGACATGTTAACAGTTTATTAATTATGATTCAGTTATTGTAGATAAATCATGTTAGTTTTTAATATAATTTAAAAATATTATAATAATAATAAAAGAGGATAAAAGGTGAAAAAAAGAATACTTGACCTTAGGGTAGGCCAAATAATAGTAGTAACTCCAGCAGTCTGGTAATAAAGTGTATGGGTTTAATCCATGGGGAACTCCCAAGGAATACCTCTATAAAAATGCCTAATAGATTCCATAGAGCTCATACATAGTAATCTTATGCTCTGCATGACTGGGCCTAATGGGGAGAATCTATGGTGTTGTGTGTCTGGTGACATTAATATAAATCCAATGAGTGTATCCAAGGAATCTAAAATCCAGAAAATCTTTCATGTGAATCATCAGTACTTCATTGAGGCATTCATGTAGTAAGATTATGACCACATTATGTTTTTGGTATCTCCCATGTAAATCAACTTAATGAATCAGAATGGAATCCTCTATATTCTTAAGGCATTCCCTTGGGAATCCATGTATACCTCAAGTATGAACACTCATATAAAAGTATAAAGGTCCATATGTAATAAGCACCATATATATATATATATCCTTATTTCATTTATTCCATGTAATACTAAAGCCACTAAATAATTTATTATGTTCATTACATTTCATTTCATCCCAAGTGACACGGTCAATTAAAGAAATACAACCACATTGTATTGTTTATAAAAAAATGGACAAGTGATTTCTATAAATATATACACATATATATATTCCCATTATTAGTTCATTAGGTTCATTCTCTTACCTTTTATCCAAGGTGACAACGTTAGATAGGAAATACAACCACTTAAATTTAATTTCACAATCAATTATTAGGTTCATTACCTTCCTTTCATTAAATCATTATAATGTAATTTAGGAAATTTAACTAGTTTTAGTTTAATTATAATTATTTATACTAAGTGTAATCTTTAAATATTCTATCCATTTATGGATTTAAAGATTCCATCAATTAATAGAGTAACACTTACCTTAACAAGGTGTGTTAAAAATGGGAAATAAAGAATAATATGGTACACATTCTACTTGGGTGGATGTTATTGAGTTTCCACCCACCAATGACATTAAAAAAATGTGTAATTATGGATTTAGAAGTCAATCACAACAATTATAGTTATGGAATGTAAATGTTAGAAGAAATGCTCATTGAAATTTGTGTGTGATCAATGAAAGGAATTTATAAATGATGAGAAATTTATGGGAAAAGTCATATACCTCCTAACTTAAAACTATAACACTCTCCTCATCTAGTATAAACTATTAGTTTTTCTAGGATGGAGAGAAAACTAAAGAACAAAACAAGTTCCTGAAAATATGGTACATGAACCTATATCTAAATAGACTCATTTAGGGAAATACAAATGCTAAAATCGGATTAAGGACTAAATCACATTCCAAGAGGAATCCAATGAGATGATAATATCTTGATTCTAATCTTGGATGGTGATTAAATAGATGAACATTTATTAGAGGAGCTTGAGAGCTTCAAAGGTGAAAGATGATAGTGGATTATGTCTGCTTGAATAAGAATGGAAAAAGAAATAGTGTTACTAGAAAATTAGGGGAAAATATGTAAATTAACCCATCTTTAAAGGGATCACATAGTTTGGCCATACATTTTTCCAATCCATGTGAAATAAATGCACCATGAACTACCCATATAGGTCCTATCATGGTTTTCATGAACTGTAGGACAAATCATGCCCAAACTGCACTTAGCACGCTGTCTGAGAAGAAACTCCCAAGGTTTTTCTGTACGGTTTGAGAACTCATGTGCCAACTGTTCTATATGACTCTACTAAAAACTAAAAAAATTATGCTTGATCATTCCTACCTATGAACATGGTTAGGGGATACCATGTTCCCTGCTCTTACCTCTAAAATACCCTTCATGCTTTGGGGAAACTATGCTCGATAGGATGCACAGTTTCTATTAATTGTGTGGCCTAGGGGATTCTTCCACTGGCTAGAGTTCCATGAACTGAATAGCATCCAGACACCCTTGTTTCCACCATAACCTCACTAGGTATCCATATTAGATAAAAACCAAAGTGTTAAAAAAATAAATTCAAGGATATACACCACATATAAAAATTGGGATATTACATTCTTCCCCCTTTAAAGGTACTTCTTCCTGGGTTACCCATCCCTGGGTAGTAAAACTTTGTCTAAGAACAGATCCAACAACTAGGAATGTAAGTTGGCCTCCCAATCATAAATATTATCCTATACATGGTTGTTCTACCATAACATCTTTACTAAAGGGACATACCATCTTCAGAGAGCCTCTGGTATTTGATCTATGATTTATATAGGATACTCCTCAAAATAAGAATAATAATAGAACTCAAAATCCTCAGGATCAAAAGAACAATACAAGTTGGCATGATATCATTAAAGTTGTAAAATTTGGAAGACATCATGCATGGAATGATAAATTTTCGATAGAATAATTATACATGCTATCCTTCAGAATCTATATAATATTTCAAAAGGCCCAACAAAATGTGTAAAAAACTTCCATTTCTTATGTATTCGTCTATTCCCTAGTCCATGTGAATCTTGTAGAAAAACACAACCCCTGGCCTCAAACTTCAATGATTTTTTATGATTTTTTGAAATGATTTCTATCTTGAGTGTGGAGTATAAATATGCATTCTTATCAACTGAACCTACTATGAAGTATCCTGAAAGAGACAAGGACCTAATAGAACTTCCTCTACTAACTATAACCTACACAAGGGAGAATATAATGGCCTACCATATAAGGCCTCATAAAGATACATCTAAATCATTTCCTATTAACTTTTATTTTAGGTGACCTAAATGAGAGAGAGATTATTCTCTAAAGAGCCAATGAAATTAAGGACACATGCTCGGAGCATATCCTTCAACACCTGTATCATCTGTTCTAACTATCCATTAGTATGAGGGTGAAAAGTTGTGCTCAGAAGCACCTGTGTACCCAAATCATTCTATAACCTCTACCATAACCTTGATATGAAACTAAAATCCCTATCTGAAATGATCGTATGATGAAAATCATGTACCCTTATGCCCTCACATATATACAGTCTTCCAAGATCATAAAATGAGAAATTCTCCCATATAGGAAGAAAGTGGGATACTAAATTCAATCAATACATGAATACTCAAACTACATAATTGATTCAATGATACCTTGGTAATCTAATAATGATATCTATTTCAACATCTTTCCATTTCTATTATGTGACTAGGCATGGTTTTATCAAGACATCAAGCCACTGGTACTCCACCTTCAATTGCTAATATGTGGATCAAATTATGATAAAACCTATAATATGATGTTTCATCCCAGTTCACTTATAATGATGATGAATTTCATGATAAATCTTGGAGATTCATGGATGAAAATACCATTTATAAGTGACAAACACTCATATAATATCCACTTTCTTGTCTTTGGGAATACAAACCCACCCATGTATGTGTATAATTCCATCTTTATCAATATACCAATATGGAGGTGGGTAATCAAAAATATTACCCTTCTAGAAAACCAACCCCTTAGGATCTAAAACCTACCTCATCTTTACCCCATACAAGAGTGAATAGATAACCACTAAGGCTACATGGAAAGGTTTCTCACGATTCTCATGAAACTCTTGATGCAGCTTAGAAAAGAGTGCCATCAATTTTCATTCATCACCGGATTCCTAATTGTCTTGTGCCTGAGTTTCTCAACCGAGTGCATAAACCCAACATTTCAATTTTGGGTCATATAGGAAACCTCAAAATATAATAAGTTAAATTATTTGACCCATATTCACAATATGAGAATCAATTCATGATTCATAAAGATATATCTTTGGAACTTATGGTCCGTAAACACCATAAAGTGCTCACCCATAACATAATGTTTACAATAAAATATGGAATGGACAATTGATTCTAGATAATGGTTCTATGTTGGGTAATTACACTCATTATTCCTCAAATGGAGAGACATGTACACAACAAATCAATCCTCCAACATCATTATTGTACCTAGATTGATGCCTGATGCATCAAAAAACATGGTATCACCACTTCAAAGATCCTGCTAAATTAGAATTAGTGATGAGGTAATATTTCCCTTCAACTCTTGAAATGAATTATTGAATGATTTATAACATAATAAAATCAAACCCTACATCATCAGAACATTAATAGGTTCAATGATGAGTGATATGTCATGTATGAAATGCCTGCAATATCTATCCATCCCCAAGAAACTCCGTATATCAATCAAATCCTAGGACTATTCCCAGGATACAATGATAATCACATTCTCTTAGGAAATTCATACTCATGATTTTGAGATAAAATGACCTAATAAGTGAGCTTTGTAAATCTATAATTTACAATTAGCTATATTGTCATATATTTGATTCTCCCTAAATGTATTCAAAACAATATGAAGATATTGAGAATGGATTCTTTGAGTGTGAGAATACACCCTGATTTCATCCAAAATAGTTCCAAAAAATTTGGATATGGGTTGAAACCCCCTGTTCATCATGTCCATTAAAATGGTGGGTTCTATTTTAATATTTAATGGAATAATAATAAAGCTATATAAATTATTTTAACTACAAAAAGTCACATAGTGTATATCGGATGTCCAGACTCATACCTAATGATAGCTTGATCTCATGTCGATCTTTGAGAGAGCTATAGATCATTAGAACTAGTCAAAGATATCATCTATTAATGGATATGATTTATTATTCTCTTATTGAAGCTAGTTAAATCATCAATGATCCAAACATAGCCTAAGTTTCCTATCCACCTTCATGGAGAAATTCATAGGTGAACCCTAAGAAGAAGTTATTGGCCTGATAAAAACCTTTGTATCTAAATTCAACAACTATCATTTGATCTTATAGATCTAAATAGGTTCCATTATACATGAGGGAATAGATACTAGAGATGATCTTGGAACAAATAAATTATAAACTCTAACTCTTTTACATGATTTAAGGTAGAAAAATAATCAGGAAAGACATCCAGGAAATGATCTACTGATGGAGGGAATTCAATATTATGCAACCAGTACTCCTCTTGTTAAAGTCTAGCAAAATAGGTTTTCCAACCACCTATCATACAAAGTTATAGTATTTCTCTCCCAACCTAGACATTCCACTAACCATTTTAAAGATAACTACCACCCTCTGGTTATGTGAAAGATACCCTACTATGATAGTAGTCCACATAGGTGTGATTGGGAACCAACCAATCCATCTCAAGAATGAAATCGAATCCATTCATATGGGGGATGAATAGGGACATAAGAATAGGGAAATACGTTTCATTAGTGCATACCATATGATCGTACATCGAACAACATGTGTTGGGTCATCACCCCATATAAATGCGGAGTTTCTATCCTGAGACTTTACACGATCAAAAAGTAGATAAATGATTGAGATAAACCTATATCAAAAAAGGAAATCTAATAGTAGTAGATACTAGAATATTAACTCAAATTTTAAAAGGTATTACACTCTAATCCTCAGGTAGTGTATATAAAGAATGTAACTGGCCTGAACTATAGCCATGTGCTACTACTAGACTACCCTGAGTAGGTTTTCACTACTATCACTAAAAATCAGATGTATTTCTACCATGTCCACAAATGCATCCTCGTCTTGATCATATAGTGCTACTCTAACTTCTACTCTGACACATCAAAAATAATATAACTCCTAAAGGTTGAGTTGGTGTAGATCCTCTTCAACTAGAAATCGGTGGATGAGTTTAGAAGAATATCTGAAGATGAAACAAAGGGCTGCAATCATGCTAATCAAGTTGTTCACTATCACATAGAGGCCTCACATTTCTATACCATCTGAACTGATGACATACCATAGATATATTTCTATGGGTACTAGGGACACCACTACTCTGATGAGAAACCTCAAGGCTAGGATTCCTTCAACCAAAATAACTAGTCCCTTCCTTTGGAACTAGACTTACTTTACTAGTACTATTTCTTTATCTTAGGTCAAACATAGTGATAATATCCTAATTAAAAATATCATAAAAGATAGATAGGAAAAATAAAATCACCTAAGAGAGTATATCAAAATTGACCAGTCCTTGAAATTCTATTCTTTCTATAGCACATACTTAGAAAATTTTCTTTTTAAAGTATTAGAACTCAGTAAAATGTGTTGAATAGTCCATGATATAAATAGAACCATGTTCTAGGTGCATGATATATATAGCTCAGTTGGATCTCAATGTATGAGGGAAAAATTAAGAATACTATGTAGTCTAGAAGTCCACCCAGACCCTAACTTCATAGCGACCAACTTGAGTATTCACATCCTACCAGCACTTGATAGGATCACACAACATGGAGGTAGGGATCTTGTCACTCCTCTTTGGAGGCATATCTTGATGCTCGAAGATAGAAATAAAGTCCTCTATTTGAGGGTTGTTATCCTATGAACTACCATACCCCAAAAAGATGGGATGATTCTTCTGTTGGAACTCACAAGTCAGATCAGAAGGTTTACATCATGGATCACCCTAAATAGACTACATCATACATAAGAAGCTCTCATGAAGTTGACAATTAGTGCCCAGTTCTGGAATAATAGGTGATTCCTTATATGTAACAACTAGAGGGATCACTGGTGGATTAGTGGACACCACCACCAAATAATGATCTTCTCTACCCTTCTAGCGCACAACTATATGATTTCATGGTAGAATAGCACAAAAAAATCTAATCACATGACTTAGAAAAAGATCAATAACAGATAGAAAAACTAGAGGATTAATATCAGAAGGAAAATGTCTTTCTACTTATTGTATACTACCCAAACTACCTATAGAGAAGGATATAGTATTGTTAAGTGTTAAAATATTCAATTTATTGAGGATACATTATACTGATGGTCAATTACAAGTCGAGGAAGTAACACTCTTTAAATTTTGGATAATCACTTCATTCACTATTGAAAAATTTCATTTATAAGTTATGATTTTTATTTTTAGTTCATAAGTGAGTTTTATGAATAACATAAGGCTTAATTAAATAGATTTTTATTCCATGTTAATAAGGGCCCTCACCCATTATAGCTAAAATCGACACCCATTTTATTCCAATCAGCCCATATACAATTGTTTCTAAGAATGTAATGATTAATATATAATGGAGTGACTTGGTTAACTACCCATTCTAGTTAACAATGTCCCATACAACTCATAAATTGAAACTGGTAGTCACTAAGTCATATCTAAATCCCATCTTATGTAACTAGGGATACATATCCTATAAGGGTACAAACTAGTTATTTTTTATGACACCATCAATCTATATAGGATATCAGTATTTATATCGATGATGAAATTTATAATTCCAATTTACATTCCCTACAAAAGAAATTAGTAGATCAAGAATATATAACAACCATGCATTATTCAAAAATCATAGGAAACGTATGCAATTCAAGCATAAAAATGTACCTATATGGAATGGAATAAGCATGTAATGTGATTTCTATGTGAGTATAATGATATATGGAAAAAATATTCTATTCATACCATGAAAAGGTAAAATATCCTTCAAGAGTATGAAATACCACAATTCATGTTCATCACCCAACAATGAAGGTATATCAACTATACTAAAAAAATATTGAACCATAATTTTCTACTCACAAGAATCATAGTACTTACCCTAAACATGGCTTAGATAGCCCAAAAAACAACTTATAACCTTGTTAAAAAATTTATTTAATCTCCTGTATAAATTCCCAAACAATAATACATACAGAAAGAAATACTCTAAGTGTAATTCTACTGTCTTCAATGTGGATAACTCATGATTAGTTGAACCCATTCGGACACAGGGCCTCAAGCATGCCTCCCCATATGCCAAAAGATGAAACTAGTAGTGAAGGCCTAGGTTATGAAAGGGGAGATACTATAACCTCTAGTAATATTGGAGTACAATGGGGATATAACACATTA
Source organism: Viscum album (assembly GCA_963277665.1). Taxonomy (NCBI): domain Eukaryota; kingdom Viridiplantae; phylum Streptophyta; class Magnoliopsida; order Santalales; family Viscaceae; genus Viscum; species Viscum album. Next base: position 372,303,858 of record OY728137.1, read on the forward strand.
ATAAAATATAGAAGAAGCATAATACTGAATTAAAATATTGGATGTGGAAAAATAATAATATTCCATCAATAATAATCAAATAAAAATCTAAATTGTATCATATAAAAAAGATATTGATTTCATGTATCTAAAAAATGGGAAAAAGGAATGCATGGAGTAAAGCTATCAATACAGTACATACTATACAAAATAATAAAAAATAATACATTACTCCCCAAGAATCATGAGCTCTAGCTCCGTCATCTTCTACAAAGATCCATCATGAAGTAATAAAAAAGGCAGGTGTCCAAAACTGGATGATTTCCCCTATCCATACCTATGATCATTAATTCTTCATAGGTATCAATGGAATCCAAGACAAGGTGTGGGATTAATATTAGTATTCCACCACCAATACTGACTATACAAACTAGTATGTGAAAATAAACTGTATAGTGTGCATGTAAATAATAATGTAAAGAGGTATAAATAAATAAATCATAACTACTTCATCCTCAGTAGGTAATGTCTTTGAACAAGTTAATGTTAAATTAATCATGATTCATTTATTATATATTAATCATGTGAAGTGTTAATACAATATAAATAGATCATTATAATAATAAAGGAGGATCCAAGGTGGAACCAAGGCAACCATGACCTCAGGTGTAAGACAAATCATACTAGTAACTCATGAAATCTGGAGATAAAGTGATTGAGTGTAATCCAAGGGGCTTGACTAAGTAATTACACTATAAATAAGACTAGTTGAGTCCACAAATCGCATCCATTTAATTCTAAAGCTAAGAGTGATTTGTCATAATAGGGTGAATATGTGGCTAACTGCTTTTGAAGAAATCAATTTGATTACCATGCGTTTATCCAATTCATTATAATATGTAGAAAATATGTCTTGTGAATCATTAATACATCACTAAGGCTTTCACATATTAATATAATGACCATTAACTGTAGTGAGTATCTCCCCTGAAAACTAGCTCGATGAATTGGAATGACATCCTCTGTTTTTTAAGAAATTCCCATGGGAATCCATGGCTATCTCAAGTCTGAACACTCGTATAAAATTAATATGTTCCATATTAAATAATAAAGTTATTAATATTTCATTATTTTATTTATTCCACGTAATAATTATACTAATGAATAATAAATTCGGTTCATTCCTTCTCCTTTCATCCCAAGCGACAAGGTCAATTAAGGACACACAACCAGGTTGAATTATTTATAATAAAAAGGGATAAATTATATCTATACATATATAATTTATAATAATCAATTCATTTGGTTCATTCCTTTACAAATCAGGCTTGTTTACAAGGTTAGATATGATATGCAACCAGTTCAATTCAATTTCATAGTCATTTACTAGGTTTATTCCCTTCCTTTTATTAAAGCATGACAATATGATTTAAGACATGAAACCCAATGAAATATGATTATAATTATTTAGGATATGTAATATCTATAAATATAATTTCCATTTAATAATTTAAATATTCATTTAATTATAGAGGAGCACTTACCTTAACAAGTCAAAGTGAAAATCACACATGAACTATGTCTAAAATGGGAAACAAGGTGTAATATGTTGTATACCCTAATTGGGTGGAATAAGTTGAGGATCCAACCTCCAATGGAATGAAATTACTGTTTAATTATGTATTAAGAACATAATAATAACAATTATAATAAATTCACATGAATTTTAGAAGCAATGCCTAGTAAAAATGGTGTGTGTACAATAACAGAAATTTACAAATGATGAGATTTTAGGGGAAATGTCATAGAACACCTACCTCAATCCTATATCAGTCTCCTCAACAAGTATCACCCCATAGATTTTACTAGATTGAGATAAAATGGAAGAATATAATATCTCTCTTAAAATAGGAAATATGATCCTACAACAAAGTAGTTTCATCTAGGGTAAGACAAACGACTAGCAGAGCCTAAAGACTTAATCACTTATGTAGAGGATTCTTATGAGATGATAGAATCAGGATTCATAACAAAGATAGTGAATCAATCAACAAACCAAGGATTCAAGAGCTTGAGATCCTCATAGGGGAAGGAGGAAGGTGGATTCTATCCATTATAGGAAGAAGGAAAAAAGAAATTGGGTTATAAGAAAAATAGGGGGGAAATGTTATATTCACCCATCATTAAAGGGTTCTAATGGTTTCAATGAATGATTGGATAAAATGTTCCCTAAACGTTTTCCATGCACTACCCATAGAGGGGAATCACATGGCTTGGTTGCACGAATAGACAAATTGTGTGAAAAATCTACTTAGATCACTGATCGGAGAGAGAAATAGCATGATTTGGCTACATGGTTTGAGAACCAATGTGCCAACTGTTCCATTTAGATTCTCAAAAACCTATAGACATTCTTCACTATTTTTCAGCCTTGGGAGCACAGTTAGGGAAGATCGAGCACCCAACTCTGCCCTTTGAAATTACCTGCACTTTTAGGAAAAAACTTACATGTTGGGCTAAATTGTTTTTACTAACCATATGGACCCATGTTTATTTACACCAAATAAGGTTACATGCTATAAAAAAGATCTGAACAACCTATTTTACTCTATATCCAAACTAGGAATCCATATAAGGTCAAAACCAATGATTAAATATAAATATTAAAGGATATTTACCTCATAAAAAATGGGCATCTTATAACTCGAAGGTTTGAGATTATTTTACAACCGTATGTAAGGCATTGGGAGAGGTTTGATAATTTGAAATCATCCCATGATGTTCTCTATAAGGTAATTACAATAAATAAATGTTTATAAGTGGAAAATGAGATGGGTATTCACTATATTTTTAGTGGTACAATTAGTGACATTTCTATTGCCATTGTGGGTGCCTCTTCTAGAAAAAGGAAGAGAGATCCATAAGAAATATGCTAGGGAAATGAGATGTAGTCAATGTTTTCTAGAGATTATTTAGTTACCTATATGAGATAAGTTCAAATCTAGGTTATAATTTCTTGAGGATTACAAATTACCAAATGTATTGTACTAGTCCACTGAGGGAGTTCCATTAGCATTGCATAATGAGAAATTTTCAATTTTTTATCAATTGCTTCAATGATGAGTCTCAATAGAGTTGTCGAATTAACACAATCCTCAAATTCATTGCAAAGAAAACCCTAGATATATAGTCAATATTTTTCCTAGATATCTTGACATGTATGGGATAAGAATATTATTAAAATTAGTTCTAGTCTATACATGGATCAATACTTCTAGTGGGTAACATATCATGAGGGTAGGTCCATGGATATAAGATATATATAGTTTATATATTGGAACAAGATCTAGAATATGGTTAAGATATACTTTTTATTGTTATGGTATGATTTTGGATTTGTTTATTGTCACTAATAATTTTTAACATGAGTGTGTCACTTATTTATCACTTCTTAAGTTATCACTGGTTTGTAATTAAGGTGAAGCATTCCCTAGGTTGTTAGATATTGATACATCACTTGGGAAGATAGTAGATTATTTTATAATGTTCTAATATTTCCTCATGGTGGTTTTAGGCTATGAACATCTGTAGGTTTTTCTAATTTTGTAGATTACTTATTTTAATGCAATTTATGGAATGGATTGGCTGGTGTAATTCAAATGTGGCATTGATTATTATTCGAGGCTGTTGATTTTTACCTATCCTAATGTATATGAGAATGTTATTATTGGGGAATGAAACCTAGAGGATATTATAGAAGAAATTAAACTTAGATAGATTGGGGCCCTTACATCATAGGTGACATGTATGGTTCTCAACGTAAACCGAGAAAAGGTTTAAGCAATTTTTTATTCTGTGGAAGATAGTTACCTAGAGTATTTTATACATTATCTATCATTAATCCCTCCTTATAGGGGGATTAATTTTAAAATTGAAATGATGTCGAGTGTACAAAACATATCGACCACCCCATATAGAATATAACCATCTCAGTTGAAAGAACCTAAGGTGAATATTGTTGACATATAGGTATATGGATTTACTCCCCAAATGAATTCTAATTAAGGTCTCCAGTCTTCTTTGCTGAGAAGGTGGATGGAATCCTTTTACAGTGTACACGTTATAAAAAGATAAACCATGTCTTTTTAATAAACATGTATCAAATTCCATGTATTGATGATTTTTAGGCCACTTTTTTGGAGCCTAATAGTTTTCCATGATTGATATATAATTAAGCTACCATAATCTACATGTTAGAGTTTTGGATATACAAAATATGAAATTTAGGAGAAGGTATGGGTTTTAGGATTTCATTGTATTTCTATTTAGTTTGAATAATACACAATAATTGTTCATAACTCTCATAAATCATGTTTTCCACCCAAACATGGTCTCTCTTTTTGTGGTATTCATTGATGATATTTGGATGTCTTCATAGATACTAGATTTACATATTGGGAATCTTGATATCATTTTTAGAACACCAATAACATATGAACATTATTCCAAGTCCACAAAGTGTCACTTATAGATATAAGAGGAACATTTCCTTTGGAATGTGGTTTATAAGGTAGTAATATTTATTAATCTCGAGAAGGTGTAGAAAATTATGTCATGGGAGTATCCTAGAAATCATTTTGTGGTTCATATTTTTTTGGGTTTTTTGGGAATTATAAGTGGTTTATCCATTACTTTTCTCATTTAGATGTGCATATTAATGTGCTTATATTGAATTCAATGAAAATATACTAGATGAATCAATGTGATAAGTTCTTTTTGATGTTAAGAAGGATGATGAAATCCTCTTCAATTTTTATTTTTCCAAACATAGAATTTGGATATATGGTCTATGGTGTTGCTTCAGAAGTTGGTTTTGGGGACCCATTAATAGAAGTAGATATTATAGATTCTTATGGGTGTCATCATCTATGGAACTATGAGAAAAATAATACAATTCATTGTTTTTAGATATCTATTGTTCTCCAGTATCTAAATTTGGGGTTTCACTATTACTTCAGGAAGAGATATATCATCTATACATACCAAAAAAATCATGAGATATATCTATTATAAGTGGGACCTGAACTATCAATATTATCATTAGGTCAAGTACCTATAGAAGTTTTATTTTGATATTGAATATTCCTAAAAAATTGGATAGTTTTCAATGATTACCACAATAATAAAACAAAAGAGCAGAGGGTATGGACATCCAAGGAAGAGTGGAAGATCATGAGTTTATCATCATATTGGGAAGTTGGTTAAGAAGAAGATAAAGGGGGTGATTATAGACTTTGTTATGGGGTCACCCTGAACCCCGGGGAGTCTTTTTATAATGTAGTTTGTAGTTCATTCATTTTTGAGGGCTTCACACTTCTTATAATTTTAGGATACACAATATATGGATAAGTTGGGTTGGATTTATATGTGAGAAATAGATAAGTTTAATTTCTTGAAAATAAATATCTTGTCAGATTGAGATATTATTTCCACAACACAGTTTTAGAAAATACAATAGAAGGTGATGGGATCATAAATAAATCTGAGCACAATGTATCACACACAAATAGACATACAATATGGAAGGATGACCAAGATCCCAGAGAATATTCTCAATTTTGTGTGTGTGTGCTTGATTTAGGTTGGTCATGGGATTACCATATATCATTTTTAGACTTCATAAATTGTAAAATATTACATACTTCAATTTAGATATATTCTTTTGATGCTCTTTACGGTCGACCATGTTGTTCACCACTATGTTTACATGAGGCTAGTGAGTATACTGTGATTGCAATGAGCTTGATAAAATAGACTTTTGAGTGAGTTCAATTAATTCGAAAGTATTTGTTTACTACTGGGAGAAGGAAGTGTTCATAATCCAACAAGATTTGATGACCCTTTTAGTTCTCCTTGGTAAACCTGGTATTCTCATGGGTTTCACCTCAATAGAGAAATCGACATCCTATGAACCAGGTAATGATATATCCATGGTTTATTAGTCCATTCATGATAGTGTAACATATTCATATGGTGGATTTCAAGTTGGATATCCCTCCACAAAATCATGTTATAGATGATGAATTTCTTGCTTCATAACTATAAAAGTATAATTTCAACCCCACACTTGTTTTTAGTGTTGATGATGTCGAGTTAGCAGTGGATTCGTTGTTCAAGGAAAAACCAATTGGGATCACGGACTGAAGTGATAAGTATTGAATAGGAAGAAAATATATTATTTAAATTTTGGGGGACAATGGACATATAATAGAGGAAAATTGGGATTTCAATTAATATAACCATGAATAATGTCTTTATTTCCTTATATGAGACACCTTGATATACATATCATGTGAGGGAAGCCCTTAATGGTGGAGTTTTTAAATACCATAGAGTTTGAAGGTCTTTTACTGTTGATTTTTCTAGAAAATCAGGTACTTTTATATAATTTTTACAAATTTAAGGTTTTGGAGATGTTTATAATGAACATGTTTTACCTACATCTGATAAGTTTATATACAAAGGAATCAACGGTGTGATGGAATGATTCACATAAATAATTTTTTATGATAGGGCCCCTGAGGTTCTTTCTATAGTGATTTATGGCATGAACCTTGGGTTTATCCATTGAAAAGGTTCTATGGACATTTTTAAAATGGTTATTTTGGTACACAGAGGCCCCCTTTTGATATATTTGTATCCTTCCCAATTATATCTAGAAGGATTTATGTGTTGTTCATTTTAATGGCTTAAATTTGTTATATATAACCCCATATATTCACTGGATTACTAAATTTTCAACTATTTCATGGTTCTATTAATGAAAACCCTAATTTGGATAATATAAGGGATTGTTTTATAAATCTTGTGTAATTTAATTTGTTTGGGTGATGATCTTATGTGATTTTTCTTTGTCGCATTTGATTTAGGAAGTCTTTACCATTCTATGAAACTTTTATGTAATTGTATTCTTTGATTTGTAGATGTGTGTGTGTATCCCTAAGAGGCCTCTACATGTGGAGTCAAACTAACTAAGATTTTTTTATTAGTTTATTTTTCCCATAGAGGGGGATTATGATTTGTATGCTATAAAAATGATGAACACCAGTCTCATACCATGAATAATGGTAGGGTTTAATCCTTAGGTAATTAGTATTGAAAAGTTTTATCTGGGAACTAGAAAGTATAGAATGATTTGGTATGATGAAATATTGGTTGGAAAATGATGTGGGATGACCATGACTAATATGGTTGTGTTTGGAATGGTGTTAGGAGTCTTCAATGAGAGAGATAGTTGAGTCTATAATAAAAAATGTACTAGTTATGAGTGATATAGATGAGCTTCATGTTTACTAAGAGGGTGATTATCGGTGAGATGGTTGGCTCATGTAGTGATGACGATGGATTCCATGAGTGTGATATTGAGTGAGGTCATGGGTAGCTGAGTTTACTTTTAGTAAGAAAATATTGGGTTATTTGGAATATTGGTTACATTGTAGGATTATTCTATCTTTTATGGAGCCAAAGCATGTCGGTATGAGGTTCATTTTTCTCAGGTTATTTCTTGACTAATTTATGGGTTGTGTATTTATTTATGTATTTAGTTTTTTAATTACATACTCATTTACATGACTATTTTAATTATGTTAATAATGTGTTGGTTCTTTTCTAACAGGTGAAAAATCACATCCTACATGGGTATCTTGATGTGCATGATGACATTAGGGTTTGGGATCTAGCTAAAGACAAGGTCCAAACATCATGTTGTAGAGTAGGTGGAGAGACAGTGTTTGAAGAGATTCCATGATAGACCCTGTGATATATTGTTACCATTACTATTTCTTTTTTATATTAGGTATTTTTGTACATTGGTCCACCATATGTTGGCATACCTTTGGAATTCCCTATATAACCTTCATATTCCATATTGATTTAGAATTTGATTATGTTATTATTATTTCTTCATAAATAATTTTATGTTAATCATTATTTATTTACTCTATTGTATGCATTTACTCTGATGGATATTTGTTACTAATGGATTATTCTTCTCATGTTGCTGGAAAGGAACTCACCACCAGTCAGTGATCCCTTGCATATATAGAGGTGCACATGATCCACATAAGAAAACATTTGACCCTTCTACTATATGTGTTTAATATTATAGAATATTTAAATTCTCAACCTTCTTAGGACACAAACATATTCATATGACCTTATGGGTATCTTATAATAAATTAATTTCCCTTAATGAACAGAACAATCTATTTCCCAAAATGGTCACTAAAACAGCTATGGAATCTCACCAAAGGACAACTCACATTATTTTTGTGGGGTTTTCATCACTCACAAACACCTTGGGAAACATCCCTGGTAGTTACCTATCCTGACATTACTCTAATATAAGAATGATTTACTATGTATTTAATATTAAATAGGATCTTTAAAATAAAGGTGAACCTTGATGATATAGGTAGTAATATTTAGTATTTTAATTCTCACATATAAATGGGTTCAATGTCTCCACACTTAAATAACGACTCACTCATTGTAGACCCCAAAACATCAAACCCAAGTTGTGCTTCTATAGATTGGGCTAGTTAATAAACTCAATACCTTTTTCATGAAAAAACGTCCCCTAGTCACAAACCTTACTATCTAAGCCAATGGGTGACCCATAACACCTTGGTTGACTTCCCATCCGACTATAGCCTATTAACCACTGGTTTCGTTAATCAGACTAATGGTTTTCCCCATTGGCCAACACATGTTTTTTCAACATGCATTTTCATTACTCACAAAGAACCACTAAAATTTCCCATAAGTCTTCCCATCCTGACACTAATCCAAGAAAATCATGATTAACTATAGAGTTATTATCAGAGAGTCTCATGAAAATAGAGGTGCACTTTTTTACATGAATAGTGCCATTTAGTTATTCAATACCCAAATTTGTTGGGGTCTAATTATATTTCTTTACATTGTATAAATGTTATACTATCACACTGAAAATACTACCAATGATTTCTTTCTCTAAAGGCACATTTTGGATTAGGATAACCCCTCTATTGTGTTACACTAATATATCACCACATATCTTAAAATATAACATGAAATTTGAATACCACTCAGTCATAACATTGACTCATAAATATCCTAAGTTATGTCTTGAATTCAATAGGATCTCCCATATAGCCTATGATTCACATCCCACATAATACATATCTTAAGGAGAAACATCCACATTTCCATATTTGGTATTACCAATAAACTCACCATTCAACACAACCACTATAGGTTTATCATATATATATATATATATATATATATATCAGTATTATCATACTCAAGTCAACTAACCGCTCCAGGGTACTAATTCTCACTAGGTATCATCTTAATAGACTTCCACTTAAGGATGAATATCACTTCAAAATGCATATGAGGACACCCCCACATGATGAACCTTATTAAGAAAATCTTACCCTTATTCTTTGGAAAAGTAAAATCCCACCAAAATGTTATTCAGGAAAACACCAAAAAAATTATTTCTTACTCTTTAAATAACTAGAAACCTATATTTTTATGAAACTCAATAATGTGGTTCAATTAAGTATAATTCTACTAATATTTTATTTAGGAAAATATAAAATAATTTTTTGTTAAAATTTGAAATAATATAAACCAATATCATTTTATTTTTCAAAATCTAGAGTCACAGTCACAAAAATATTTAAACAAGTTATGTAAACCAAAACTACTAATATTATTCAGGAATAAATTCCTCTTAATACACTGATCCATCTAAAAATCAATAAATCAAAAATTAAAAGTTAAAAAACATATTGAATAAAAGATCATAATATATACTTTTGAAATCAAAGAACACCATTCCCAACACCCTATTTACTTACACTTAAGATCATGTAGGTTATGGATAAGTACACTAAAAAGTATTTTTATCATTTTATGATACATGATATCTTATAACTACCAAATCAAAAATATTAATAAAAAGAAACAATTCTCTGATTCCACATTGTAACATCTCTAATTTGACATGGCCCATACTAACCAGGTTGAGTTTCCTTATAACCTTAGGTGTTCCTCCCTATATTCTAGAGGATACTGAATAGTCATGGGGGTAAAATGTAAAACCATGGGGGGAGTATACCAAAATATTAGAGAAAAAATAACATAAAATAATAAAAAAACAATTTATCACAATAGACAATATAATAAATGAAGATTATATTCAATTCTAGCATGGATAAATAAAACATCACATTATTTAAAAAATAATTATTTAAATGTCAAGTGAGCTAGGAACACATCATCAAGATATATAATGGGAACATTGTATACATCCAAATATAAAATAAATAAAATTCAAACAAACACGTCCTTGTCTTGAGTCCTAACCTGATTCCATATCTAATGTCTACCCAAGATCTCTAGATAAATAATCAAACATTGGTCCTTTTACCAACTTATACCTACAATCATGAGGTTTACATAGGTAACAATGTTTCAGGACCACCTATATAGGGTTTGAGTGTAGCTCAATAGGACAACACAGATGGGGCCTCTAATATAATGAGTAAATTCATTGTAAGAACCATGTGATATGATCATAATAATAAAATAATGTAAAAAATTGATATAAAATAAAAATAATAATTGATCCTTGGGTTCTAAGGTGAAAATCTAGGTCAACCATACCTACTTAATCTAGTGTTATATTTCTATGGGAAATTCACATATAAGGGCCAGTGGATGAAATGGTTCTAACCCCTAATATCATTGTATAACATCAAACAAATAGGGAAATAATGTTTTAATATGGAACCCGTTTAGAATTTTATTATCTGTGGGGACATATACCACCATTAAAAAACAACCATAATACTATTTCAAGGTTTTGGGGTGTATCTTACACATGAAAAGTCATACAATATACTCCTAGTGGTCTATATATCACTATGGAACCATTATATAGCATATATCTAGGGTGTATAACACATTGGAATTTTCATTTAGAAAACACCTCTAGGGTGACATCCCACCCTGGAAAAGTTATATTGAACCCACATAGGGGGCCACATCCTACCATAGATCCATCATATAATATACAATTAGCAGGATCATCCCACACCAAAAATTTAATATATCATATTACTATGGATTACATCGCAGACTGGAATGGTCATATAACATGATCTTAGGGGTACATCCCATGCCCTAGTGGTCTTATAACATAAAATCATGGGGATGAATATCACATTGGATAACTCTTATAACATAAATATATTGGAATTATCCCTCCATATAACCTCATAGAATACATATTTATAATAAATATGTTGGCTACTCACCCAAACCTGACATTCATTTCCAATGTTAGACTACCAAGAGGAATACATATTCTAGAAATCACATTTATACTTAGATATCATAGATATATTCATCTTATTCAAATACACTTATATTCTTCACAAACTAGGGAACCCACAGTGGTCCCCATGGTCACAATTACGGACTAAACACCCCACAAGTGTTCCTCTATCATATACCCAACACTAGGTTCAATATTTTCTCCAAATAGACATAAAATATCATAATGAAACCATTATTGAATCATCTTATAAGCATAAACACTGGCAATACAACACAAAAAACATACTAATGTGAAGTAACAAATGAAATTTCAATTCAAAATTCAAGACGGTTCTCTCCTCTCAAACCCAACAAATACATAAATCAATTCCGCGGTGTATCCCTAAGATAATCACTCTATACCCACCACACATAAATGGTTCAAGGGAACTAAATGAGGCTATTATAAGGTCCATTATGTTTATTAATTGAAAATATACAACTATAGGGTCCTTATAGATGTAACAAATACTAATGGTAAATCCTAAGGACATCGGGGACCTAGACACCAATATAGTTTTCTATGGACCATCATGATACAAAACACTTAAGTTCAACTGATGGGAGCTTAAAGAAAGAAATTGACGTTTTATTCCAATTTGATCTCACAAAAGTGTCAAGGATACATTTTTTATGCTATATAATAAAATTCATAAACATCGAAGAGATGCTTGGGGACCACTTACCTTTTTTACATTTATTCCTTTAAAAACATAGATCGTAACAACCCCCTTAGATAATTCAAGTATAACCAATCATTTCCCATTCATATGAATCCTTAAGTTCATCAAAAATCATCCAAATTTATTAGAGACTAATTATAATTTACGTAAACATAAAATCAATATTAATTCTAAAAGTAATACTTAGGGAATAATAGATGAGCAACTAACTAGGTGGCATCATAATGAATAAATAATGAGCAACCAGGTTCGGATCATTCTTAAAATGATTCTAGACCTAATTTACAAAAGACCCTATTTATTTACTATAATAAGGGATCAATTAAGATTAATTTCAATAGAACCCAAAACAAATTAGTGGAGATACAAACATAAAGATAATTGACTAATTCGAGAATGAACATACCTATATAGGGCCTCCTATATTTCCCACACCAATCCTACCTGAAGCGATATGAATACCCCATTCTGTAATCAAATCATTCATCCAAAAACCTAGTCCAAAGAAACAAAATTGTATGAAAAAATGGATAAGGAAAGGGAATTTGGAGAAAATTTATACCTTAAAACACCTCATAAACATTATATAATCACACCTTGTCAAGGGGAATCAAATAACGAATGATAGGGGAATGAGTCAACATAAATGGCCAACCTCAATTACCCAATTCCATTTAAACCCTAGAGTATTTTAAATTAAAATTAATGGTCTACCCCATGTATCAAAACACTTGAGAATATGTATATTAAGATGTGGTTTTTGGTGTCACATTGTGAATCCCAAACCAAGGGATTTAGTCACAGTGTGACCCCAGGGGTCATGTTGGGATGCCACATTATGGCCTCCCATTATGATGTAACCCATTCTTACAGTCTCCCCTCCATGGAATGACCCCTATAGTCACATAATGGCATATCACCCATAGTTATTACCCCAAAACCAATGTATCCCCCTTATGAGATAACCCATTTTTTTGGTGTTTCATTACTCCCACAATTAGAACAAAAATTCATAGTCCCAAGCCTTCACAGCATGTTCTCTCATATGAAATACTCATTTTAGATATAGCCTAAAAACATTTAGGGATATATCATAAAACTCACCTTTAATAAATCCAATTGTAATAACTTGTAAATATATATTCAAAAATATATTAGATAAACTCAATAAAACTTTTAGACTAGCCCTCTCTGTTTTATATCATGACTTTTTCATTATGTAAAACAAGTTTGACCCCATGGTCCTTTGTAGAATTAAAAAAATATGAATTTCTATGATTAATGAATATAAGATATTAGTGGTATCTTGTAAAGGATCCGTGGTACTCAATCTATAAATTGATTTGTAAAAATATATATGAAACGAATGTATCTCTATATAATCTCTCACCATCTAAATCATATTAATATATGAATTTTTATATGATACCTTAATCCAATTCAATAATTTACCTCAAGATAAAAATAATGGAATTCCTGTATATCTGCTCATATATTCTCTATTATTTGAGTGTATACTGATGATGTTAATGAATAAATAATATTCCATTTATTTAAGTGGGTGAAAATATCATATATTACTCATCAAAAATAAATATTCACATCATTTACCTTTTTTCTAAATATAGTCTAACATTTACTTAGTTTATCTCAAATAAGGCCCAAATTTCATACTCAATATATGAAAGTATAAATACTATCAGGGTTAGGTCTCAACTGAAAACATGATAGGAAAAATTATCAACCTTCATCCGATTAGATAAACCTTAAGCTTTGTATAAGAAATATAGCAAAGTATTATGCTTCTCATTCTAGGGCCTTTCCATCCTCAGATATGAGGAAATAACATTATGCACCATTCCACCCTAATATACCACATACATAGTTTATATAGACCGATGTTGTATAAATTGTGGGTAGTATAGTGAAAAATACTCTTTTTTGTACCTCATGAGTATATTATATATCTCTATAAGAAATTATAATCATGTTAGAAATTTTATTTTATCATAAAATTGAATACTCTATGATGAATATCTATTAAAAATAACCCAAAGTCACACCTAAAGTGGGTTTTTGTCATTTCATTTCATATATTATATGCAACCAAGTTGAATTAATGATAATGGGGGGATTCATTTTTTTTAAAATGATACATATTATATTCTTAAAATCATTTAGGAATTCCAAAAAAAATCATTCATAATAACACATCTATAAATATATTATATGATAGTACACTGGAGAGGCCTAATGTTTTTGGAACTTTTGGGGTTTTTTTAAATTCATTACACCTATTTTTAATTATTACCACACCTCAATGTGAAAATGTGATAAAACCCTACAATAAAAAAATTCTGTGAATATCATCTATGATATAATATAGTTTGAATAATATCAAGAATTAAGAATCATAATCAAAATTTTCGACACTTTAAGCATAGTTCTAAATCTACTTTACTTCAAAGATTCGCCAATTATCATATTATTAAGTTATACAGTCTATATAGTTTTCATTTTATTTTCACATTCATAATAATTCATGGAACATTCCCATCAAATGTTTTCATTGAGATTATTTTGGAGAAAATATATAACTCTTAAAAATTATAATTACTAAAAATCCAAAACTATTTTAAGATTAAATGTTTTTTCAACTTCTTTATGTTAACTAAATATAACTCTTCACTTTTTTATTTACTAAGATACCATAAATATTTATGGATATTAAATTATATTTAATTTTAATTTTGACCAGAAAAATTTTATATTTGTTAACCATTGAATATTTATAAGGCCAAATACTCCCACTAGTCTCTTGTATTATATATTCCCTTAAGAATATCAAACTAAAAAAATAAAATCCATTTTAGTTCAAAAATAACACATATTTTTTCAACACTCAATAAAATAATTTTATGTTTTGAATAAGGTTTTTTATATAGTATTTCATTACAATTTGAAGGTAAATTTTTTTATTTGGATGATATAGATATTAATTGAAAATATACACTAAAAATAATTAAATTTTAATTTATATTCTTCGAGGATCATATCATTTAATCATTATCATTATTATAATTAATATATTAAAAAAAGAATAAGAGACACCATAGAATTGATATATTGAAAATGAGAAGTATTATTTATGGGATTGGGTTTATAGGAAGTAAATAAGACCATTTTGACCATTAGGTGTTAGACCATTGGTCATCTTGACCGTTAGTCATTATGATCATAATTCATTATGGAAATTGGTTAATAAAACCTTTAGTAACATAGATGTTATAAAGTGATAGTTGGGATTACTGTATATTAAGGGCATTGAAAATGATTAATTATCATAGAAGGTAGGAACCATTACTTCAATCAGTGTGATCAATCCTTATGAAATTAAATTACCAAATCATGAAAAAGAGGTATCACCACTTGGGTTCACATATAAACGATTTCAATAAAAATTTCAATAACTTATATAGGATAATATTGTTTATATGAGAATTTAATTCCATTATAGATCACTACCAAATCAATTTTTTCTGAAACACCCCATGAATGTACAACCATTTCACATATTACCCATCATGATTATGTTGGTGTGATAAGGGGTTATGTATCTCTATGATACGAATTATAATGGTGTTGTTTTATTTGAAAATGAAATAATGTTTACTCTATTTCATCATTTCTTCATCGAATGAATGGCACTTCAAATTCACATAGTAATACCCAAGATTCTGCTATAATAAATAAAAACATAAATAAAAAAAGTTTATTATATTATTTTATCATAATATTAATACAAATTATAATACAAATATAAACTAGGAAATTTTATTGATAATGAAATATAGTACTAGTAGAATAATACATGTAAAAATATTCAATAATATATTAATCATGAACATTGGTGGATCATAATAAAAAATGTCAATTATTTGAGTAAAATTTATATTATTAATAAAACAATATTAAATTGAATAAAAATGGTATATGAACTATGTCAAATATATGAATAATTTTATGTGTTAGAATGAACAGAATATATATGGGAAAATTTGACTTTTGGAATCTAATAGTTTGGAATATAACTATTGTAATTGTACTAAATCAAGTATATATACAACTATACAATAAAATAAATAAATAAATGTGTTAATAATTTAATTAATAATTAATATAAATTAATAATGATCGATTAATAGTTACAAAATTATAGACATGTGTCTTGGAATAAAAATAATAAAAATGTAAATGAGTTTTTAGAATTTCCTACACAAATGCATGATTTTTATATACACCAATAACATTATGTAATAATTAAAATTATCAAATATATATAATTATTTTCATTAAAATGAAATTTAATTTTATAATTAACTTGTTAAATATACCCAATGGTTAATTTTTCATCTTGTTCAGAGGAAACTGAATTTTTCACTAAACAATAATTTATGGTAAGCATTTACTGTAAGTATTATATCATGATCATGATGAAAAAATTATATAATAATTAATATGATGGAATACATGATAAAAAAATATTATCTATTTAATATAATTATTATTTTTAATTAAAATGATTTTATGAACCTATAAATTACTTTTCAATGTCTAGAATGGAAATTATGGTTTTAAAAGCAATAATTTTTAGAAGAATTATATTCTAATGAAAAAGTTTATATTATATATGTTTTTGTTTCTAAAACAACAAAATATTAAAATATATTTCATAACTATCAAATAACATGAATTAAAACCATTTTAAAGACTTTTATTATTTTCAGAAAACTATATTTCAAGGTCCTATGTTTGAAATCAAAAAACAAATACCCTCATTGGATATAATAACCACTCATTCTCCCATTAAACCTCACTCTAAAGACATTTATCATGAATTATCTCTCATTTTATCTCACAATAGTCTGTAACATGAGTTCTAATGGTTTCAAGAAACTCAATTCAAGCTTTAAGAATCTATATTTTATGTTAGGGATTTCTATATATCACTATTTTATATTACATTATAATCCTTTTATTATAATGACTTTTAGAATTATTTTTCATAAATTGTCATATTTTTTATTCTATGGTATTATCATCCATTTAATATACTATTATTGAGATATTACTTATGTCCTCTCATTATAACCTTCTACTAGAATGTTATTAGGTCGAAGTAAGGTTCCGAAACCTATTCTCATTATCTAATTATATTTTTATTTAAAATATCTTTTCATTTTAATATGATATCTTATTATTCCTCATTTATATAAAAAATATATTATATTTTCCTTTATATTTCACTATTCACTCACATTATATTACATTCATAAGTAGTAATAATGCTCAAAATTTTCCATAGCTATAAAACCATTATAAATTTTGGAAAAGTATTGAGTGTGTGGTTTTTTAGAAATTAAATCACTACCTGATTACTTGAAAGTGTATGTAGATATGACATATATTCATTATGACAAAACTATCCCAGATACTATAAAAAAGTGGTACCCAAACCAGATTTCAACATACCCAAAGTGTGTTCCCGATCACCATGGACTAGCGACTATACCTAGGAATCAAAAAACTACCCCATTGAATGATTTCACCCAAACTAATGAAAAAAATGACATATATAAATAAAAGAGAGAAAATTTGAAGAAATAAATTTATTTCATAACATAAATGGGAAGTTAGAAATGATGCAATTCAAAATAAGTAAAAACACCCAAAATCACAAGTCCAACATAAATAGAAAACTAAAAAACTAACTACCCCATTTGATAGTGTGGGAAAACACCCACTGTCTCACCACTAGATACCATGATAGAGATGAATAAATACCTCACTAACTTAATACATCACCTTTCCTTTACCATTATTGAAGTACATATAATGGTCTATGTACTTCATAAGGGGTGTGTTTGGTATGATATAATACTCCTAGTATGTTACCACTGAGGTGTTCCATAACATGTCTTTGTATAGTAATTTTAACTTGATCATCATTAATGAAATAAATGAATGATAAATAGTTTAAAATTTTTATATCAAAATAATAGAAAAACATTACATTTTCCATTCTTCCACATTTTCTAATAAATACAAGTAAAATAGTTTAATATCATTTCAAATACATATATCAATAAAAATATATCAAATAAAACCAAAGAATTTATCACAAACCATATCAAATAAATTTAATTATAACTAAAATAGTATAAGACAAAGGCCTAGGCCACACCATGACAAGGATCACACTAGGTCAGGATAGCTAGTACCCTCGTACCCCAACATAGACAATCATGTTTTCATCAAGACCCTAGATATTGTATTGAATCTAGGCAGTAGAAGAAAATCCCAGAATGTGAACCTACCAATAGTGTATACCATGTTCCTAGAATGACAAGACTAGGGATTAAAGGAACACCACATGAGTGAACCCCACGATAGTATCAAAGGATGAGGCCTGTTACTACACCTTCAACCTAAGTACCCCAAGGATTCCATTATTATCTATTTTCCAAACAAATTCATAAAAAAATGCATTGAAAACCATTTTGGAAATCCATTTCAAAATTCTTTGAAAAAACCTTTTTCTTTTACCAAAATAAGGGAAATCCCGCATTTTATCAAAAACCCATTTCTACACACACAAATCCATTAATAAATCGTTCCATTTCATTTAATTTTTTTATCAAAACCATATAATTGTAGTTCATCCAACAAATGATTTATATAAAATTACCAACCTAAAACTATGGTTGCACACACCCACAATGGGATCCTCTAATAAGGAATAACACAATGATGACAACATAGGCCGTAGAATCAATCCACATATCTCAGAATTGATTCAATTTAAATAAAGGGGTAGGTGAAGTGGATAAAAATACCCATACCTAAAGAAAGTCAAATGCCGCACCAAAACCAACAGAAAGGGTAATCATTAGAGGAAGATCACACAAAAGATCTTGAATGAATCAAGAAGAATTATCACCACAGGTCAACAGATGAAATAGTGCAATGAAAAAATGATACAGTGATCAATCGAAATGAATAAGTAGATAGGATTAATCAACCATATAAATGAACCATGAACAAAACAACTATCAATCACTGAATAAAACGATTCATAAGAGTCTACAGTCTTCAATATCTCTATTGAGAGAATCTAGTTTGAGATAAAAAGATCATATATAAAAATGAAATAATAAATATCTCATATGTTTCCCTAAAAGAACCTTCCATAATAATTACATGGGGTGTAATCCATTAAGGTTGATAATGTTGAAAAACATGTCAAAGTTTTTCAAAAACATGCCCATTACCCTTACATGACATGAACCAAGTACACGAAATGTATTTATTTCTTGTTTGGTACCAGACTCAAGGATTCCACTTGATATACACTACACAACTTGTATCCCATTTCATAGTGTATTATTCACTTTTATGCACATTTTTTAGTAGAAACATCCAAACCAACTCTAATATTCTCCAAAATCTTAGAGAACCCAAAAAAATCAATTACACATTTATACCTGTACTTCATTATTTCAAACAAACATACACATATGAACATCAGGTCATTTTCACCATAAAATTCTATCTATCCTTGGGAGTCGAAATACACACCCAAAAGAAGATGAAAATGAATAAAGAGAAGGAAAATACCTGAAATTAGTTAACAATATGTTACAAACTCTCTACTATAAAACTTTTTATCCTTCGAAAGACATGTTGAAGAATGAAGTCTGTAAAAGAGGTAAGGTCATTGGTCCCTCATCAATGAGTCACATTCAAAAGTCTCTTGAGAATTTGATACAAGACTCCATAACACTACGACCAATAGAATCGACTACCAAAGAATTAGTTTCACCTAAATGTAAATAATATCAACTAGCTGCTCCACAAAATAAATATATAGATCTAATTCAATTTCCTCTCAAATCAGAACATTAGAGGGATCGGGATGGTATTTCATAAGAAATTATATATTGAAAATATCATGAATTCAACTAAATAACCCATAATTAAAATGATAAGAAATATTCCTTAGTCTCTCTATGACATCAAATGGTCCAATAGATCTCGTAGACAACTTTTGATGTTTTTTATGTCGATGGTGACCCAATTAAAGAGAAAATTCATGAACACTTGGTCATATAGGGAAAACTAAAAAGGATGATGCTGGTAGTCCATATATTATTTTTGTTGAAATTGTGCTATAACCAGATGTCGATGTATTTCTTGATTCCTCACTGATGTGTCTTGAACAAGACCCAGTCCCACCAAAGATGCTTTTCAAACCTCTACCCAATAAAGAGGTAACCTACACAAGAGAGCATATAGATCCTCAAAATGATCAATTCTATTTGATGACTAATAATTGTTTTTATAAGAAAACTCAATTAGTATTAGATGGTTATCCAATGGTCCATTGGATTTCAAGAAAGAGTAATAGAGCATATCCTTTAGGATCTGAATAGAATGCTCTATGTAACCATCTTTATGTCAATCGTAAGCTATAATCTACCATACCTGAGTCTCCATAACCTTTGGAGACTCCTATAAAACCTATATGTATTACTAGGATCCTTGTTTGTGATAATATCATAAGGAACCCCATGTGACCTCATAATATTATACACATACAACTTACGTAGATCATCACCCTTTGTGGTGTCCCTGATCAACATGAAATGCACTGACTCTTTTGACCGATCAACCACCACCCTGGTAACATTCCTCCTTCAATGAGGCCATGGTAATCTAACATCAATGATCAAGGACACCTCTTCCCATTTACAAATTGGAAATGTAAGAGTATGTAGAAATTAAAATGGTTTTAGATGCTCTACACTTACCTGTTTATAAGTTTAACATCAGGGCATATAATAAGCAACGTCACACTTCATACCCAACCTCAATAATCAGTGTCTCATGTCATCATAAATCTTTATAGTTCCCAAATGATTTTCCCATTAAAAACAATTAAAATAAATAAAAAAATTAACTCCTCATATATTTTAGGACAAAAACAAGATCCCCATAATGTTGAATACCATATGAGGAATGGGACCAACCAAAAACGTATCCCAAAATTATGTGTTTCCTTAAATACTCTAAACTCTTCATCCTACTACTAACATTTCATAATATACTCAAGGAGAAATGATGATATATGAACACTTTTTATAACCATACCTATAATATACTCCTAACCATCTAGGTGGAACTAAGTGGAGTATCCTATAAGGTTCCACCTTTCATTCAATTCCAAAGTACCCAACAACAGTGCATTCCTATTAAGACCATCTACAAAAACAATTCCTTTCCCTTGGTTGTAGGTGATATCGATGTAAGAAAACTGAAGGTATTCCATCAACACTCCCTATTTGAGATTCATTTTGTTTTGAGAAATGATTTAACTTAGACTCTAATGTTCAGAAAAGAATGTGAACTTCACCCTAGAAAGATAGTTTCGTCAACATTTAAGCACATGAATAATATCATAAATCAATAAATGAAGAGGGGTTATTTTCTAATGTTTTCAAATATGAAGAGAGATTTAATCTAATACATGATAATCTAGCATAAGCACACAACCCAAACCTATTATAGAATAATCAATGAACACCACATACCCATTATCGAGATTAGGTAACATCAAAATAGGGTCTGATGCTAGAATTAATTTGATACCATTGAAGGAATATTAAAACATTGTATCCCATATGAATTTCTCTAAATTACTTTTAAGATAAGTAAAATTTTACAAAAACATTAAGAAATCCTTGATGAACTATCAGTAGCATACAGTAATATCGAGGAATCTATGAATCTTAAAGATGTTGTGTGATTCTTCTCATTACCAGACAACTCTATCCTTCTCAAGGTCAAATGATAACCCGTATTCAAAAATAAAATTACAAAATAACATTAATACCTAAATTCATAAAATGCGTTTTGAATGATTTTTTTTTTCAAATGGTGACTCATCAAAATTTCTAGGATGAACCTCAAATAGTTCTTGTTCTTCTTCTCAAATATTGAATAAACCAAAATATCATCCACAAACACTACTAGAAAAGTGTTGAGATACTGATGGAATATTTTATTCATAAAATCCAAAAAATATTGGATTTTATTCAGACCTAATAGGATTACAATATATCTATAATGTCCTTCCCTTCTCTTGAAATCTCTCTTCGATACAATAAGCTCCTAAACATTGATCTGATGATAAAATCAATGAAGATAAATCATTGAAAACAAGCATACCCCTTTTAACATATCAAAGAAACCATCCACGTGATATAAATGAAACTTGTTCTTAACCATCCCTTAGTTCAACTTCTATTTTTCCTCACACAATTAGAGAAAACCATATTCCTTCTTGGAAAAGAGTACTGGGTATTCCCAAGGCTAAATATTAGGGAGAAAAAAAATCATTTCCTACAAGTTTTTTCAATTAAATCTTTATATCATCTAGCTCTACCGGTTCCATATGATAACAGAGTATTGAAATAATATATGTTTCTAGAGAATGGTAAATCATATTTTCTTCCTACATCTATAGTGAAGAACACAATAAATCATCTAGTAAAATTTCCGGAAAATCTTGAACAATAGGGGAAAGATGAAAAATAGAAGAAATATCATTATGAACAACTACTAAAGTAGGCAATAAAATTCTGGTCTTTGGGGAGGAAGGTTTTCTATGAACCAACATTATATCCTACCCCCCTGAAAAACCATCAATCTCCTATTATCCCTAATAAATGAGGCATGTCAATGATAAAAATAAAGCTCACCATGATGACAGATAATAAAATCCATTCTGATGATGATACCAAATAGATCTACATCAAGAATAAGAAAATCCTAGAATAAATCTGTATTAACTATTTATATAAGATAATTACACCAAAATCCTTTCTCCTTACCTACCCCAAGAGGTGTCACTAACTTCATAACAATGGGTAATAGTTTGGTTTGTTGTTTAATAATATCAATAAAATATCTCGATATAAATGGGTGGGAAGCACAAGTATCAAATAAATAATTCACTACTAAAGATTCAAAAAATGTGGTACCTATCACTATCATTGGACCCACATCTACATTCGCTGGAAAATCATATACTTTTTGAAGGTGGATTACTCTTAAGGTATGTGGCTAGATCCCTATAGTCCTTGAATCATTTGACTGTGTCACACTAGCCTTTGGATCCAATGATCCCTGACTATATTGGGGTGTATACATAGCCTAATAGAAACACTACAGATGGCCATAACGTCCTAAATTTTTACATAACTTTGGAGGTACAAGACTAGAACACTAGATGTGTCAAAAATTTCTACACTAATTGAAAATTAAAGGCACACTCCTAGATGTAACAGAGGGTGTAGAGGAAAAATGAAACTGTGAACTACCCTCACCACTCCTAGGATGATCCTACCAATTTATATTTTCCCTTATAAACCATTGAATATTCCACTGGGTAGAATAGAATGGGTTTAATTACCAACCTTTCCTTCCATATTCATCTCAACTATCATATCTCTTTCTGACATATTCAAATAGGTTGAAAGATTTAGAAAATTTATTATGATCCAATATATGGTAAAATGCCCTCCAGGTACATCTAACATTTATTCTATTCATTCATTTCTACTTATAGAGAAAATAAAACTAGCTTGGCAATCGATTTCTGTATGCTAATTCCAAAATCTCTCTATTCTATAAAGAGTGGAACTTTAAAAACATCAACATCAATAGTGAATCTATAATAATTTTCTAGAATAATAAATTCTTGAAACCCTTTTATTCTAATCCCATGTTCTTATCTACTTGTAGAATGGACTCCCACCATCTCATAGTAGCACCCTATAACATGAACATCACACATTTCACCTTGGTACTCTTTGGTGTATCCCAAAAGTCAAATATCTGATTGATATTATAATGATGGTCCTCCAAATCTTAAGTTAAATATATACACTTAGATGATGGTGTATTCTCACATAATAACCCCCAAAATCAATCCATGTGTCCTCTATCTCCTAGTGGTACCAAAAAAACTACGTTCTAGACATTGAGAACATTATGGTCAATTTCACTAACTTCCCATATGATAGCATAAATAAGATTATGGTCTATAAGAAGATTTATTTAAGGAGCATCAGATGAACCTTCCTATGGAACCCTTTGGTCAAGTCACAGAGGCAAACTATTTCACACCAAAATATGAAAAATGATAAAAAAACAAGATTAATCTCAATTAAAACAATAAAACCATAAGAAAAATTGAGGTTAAGAGAATAAAAATAAAATTTGAGGCAACCAACCCAGCATACCATGGTATCTTTCATCTCATCATGAAAATATATGGACAAGAATTCATGTAAACATACCTCTCAAGTCTCATAAATCCTATATCTAGTCTACTGAACGTCCAAAGATAAGGAATATTTAGGAAAGTACACATCTGATACCAAACTATGACCAAACAAACCCAGATACCCTATCATGGTGGTACCAAACCCAAAATTCCCCATTCCCTAAGGGTGTTACCTATCCCCTTGGGCTCGAGACTAGCACGCGAGCATCAATGAAAAACTAAAAAAAATTATTTATCCCAAATTATAAAATAACAAGGTATATATATTAGATAGAAATAGTGTAAGAAATAAATATATACAATAACTAAAAGAATAGTGAATAATTGAAAAAATAAAAAGAAGTCATAATATACCAAAGTAAAAGTCCAACATCAAAGGAAAACTAAACAAAAAATTGACATCCCCATGTGATTAATTGAAAAAATGATCATCTCACCACCACCTACTCACATACAGATAATTAAAAACCTCACCACCTCACAACAAATCCCTTCATTTACAAACATCAATATACATTCAAAATTCTATGCACCACCGAAGGGGTGCACAAGGTTTGATCTAACAATATCAGTAGGACCCCACCCAATTTTTACATAAAAATTCATTTTATAATAATTTTTAACATGATTAACATTAAATAAATTAATGAAGGATAAATATTTTACTATTTTTATATAAAAAAGGAAAAATTTTAATTTCCCATTTTCCACATTTCTAAAAATATGTTGTTAAAATTGTTTCATATAATTTCATATACAAATAACAAAAATAGATATATCAAATAAAATATATGAAATAATCACATATCATATCAAATATATGAATGTAAATATAAACAAGTATTAGATAAAAGTATATTCCACATCATGACAATAACCACACTAGTTTAGGATATCTTGGACACTCATACCCCTAACATATACAATTGGACATGCATCAAGACCCTACAAATATACACCAAATCTAGGAAATAGTGTAACACCCCCAAAATTGAACCTCCTGATAGTTTCAACCATGTCACTGGAATAAAAATCTTAAAGATAAAAGGAACTCCCCATGAGTGACCCCTTCGATAGTATCAACAGATGAGACCAATTACTACACCTTCATCCTAAGTAAAAAATTCTTCCCGTGTGATCTATTTTCTAAAAAAATTCATCAAACACATTCTTTGAAAATGAATTTGAAAATCCATTTCACGAGTCATTGAAAAAACCTTTTCCTTATACCAAAAATGGAAAACCATCTTTTATAAAAAAACACATGTACACACACAAATCCATCATCAAATCATGTAATTTCATTTAAGAAATAATTTATCAAAACTATATCAATATAATTCTACTAACGTTGGATAGTGATGTAACCACCTACCTCAAACTCAGGTTGCACACACCTGCAATGTAATCCACCAACAAGAATGAACACAATGATTACAATGAGGTCCCTATAATCAATCCACTCATCTCAGAATCGATTGAATTTAGATAATGTTCTTGGAAAAGTGGAAGAAACAACCCATTCCATAATAAACTCTAATTACATGCAACAAGCAACACAAATGTTACCCGATGAAGGAAGACCACATGATTGACTTTAATGTAATAAAAAAAAATAATCATCTCATATCAATGGATCCAATAGTTTAATGAAATGGAATTACCATGATAAAAAAATGAATAAGTATAAAGGATTCCTCACATAGAGAAATTAACCATGAATGAAACAATGATCAATGATTGAATGAAATGATTCATAAGGGTATAAGGTCTCTAAAATATTCCTTATGAGCCACTTGGTTAAGATAAAAATAGCCTATGGAGAAATGAAATAATTAATAACACATATTGTGCTCTAAAAGAAAAATCCAGGAGGATTACATTGAATTTAAACCTACTACAAATCGTGTAATCCATTATGGTCAAAAATTGTGAGAAATGTGTCACCTTTTTATAAAAAGGAAAACTTTACCACTAAACAATGTTAACCAAGTACATGGTTTGTAATAATTTTACACTATGTACCAAACTCACGGATTCTTATCAAAATAAATTCCATGGATTGAAATCTGATTACATGGTGTATATTTTTCTTATATACTATGAGAAGTCTATTCTTCATCAAAAAAATCAAAACCAACTCATGTATTCTAAAAACATAAGAGGAACCACCAAAAATACATTACACGATTATACCCATACTCCATTAATTCCATAAAATATACATCCCTAAACATTAGTTCATTTTCACCATAAATTTTTCCCCATCCTTGGGAGTCCCAAGACACACCCAAATAAAGTGGACAATGAATAAAGTTAAGTGAAATAAATGAATTTGGGTAAAGGGATATTATATTTACCTAGGGGTAATAACCTTGAAATTTACTAGTTTTTTATCGTCATTATCTTAACTTAGGGCACGATCAGTGGAACAAAAACTTCACACCTATATAGACACACTTGAATGATATGCTTTGGATAATTCATATTGTCATTAAAAACCATAATGATGGATTTGATTATATTTCTACAGGTATTTATCAAAAATATATTTAGTCTAACACCACTTCAAATACATTTTTTTTTCATTCGATCCATTGATTATCCTAATTTTTATTAAGTTATTCATAACTAAAATTCCACATTCTTCACTTGATAAGGGTTTTTATTTAAAAATTATGAACCCCAAATTATTTCCTAGAGGATTCATTGGTATTCACCTTATTAAATACATTGGTTTATTAATTGTTGAAATCAATTATTAGGATTTTATTACTCTTTATTATGTCATGAACCAACCTAGAAACCATAGTACCCTAATACCTGAATTTACATTAGCATAGGACAATGGGAATTCCCAATTCCCACATGTTTCAAATAAGTACATGTAGTCTTATAAGAAAAAAAAGAGGGAATGAATTCCGTATAAGATGAAGGAAGATAACAGATAGAAGTAAGTATGTTCAACACTCCCAAGGGAGAAAGAACAATCATGAAACAGGTAAAATAGTTCCAAAAATAAATATAAACATCCAAAAGGAATCAACTATTTCAACCAGAGTAGAGTATCAAAAATCATTTGTATCATGTGAAAAATATCTCCACTAGTCACCATAATCATTCCATAGTACCAAGAATCAATAACATCCACCACCATTAAGTGGAACATTCCCTTTTCACAGACATTGAAAAAAAATCAACAAATTCTCAAAGTAAATGGAAGGGTGTGGCCTATCAATCATAGTAGTTTCTCAAAAAATTCACCAAAATTAATTCCATAAAAATTTATACAATTGTGATTTTATTTAAAAATTTAATGACACATGATATTCCATTCACATATTTTAAACCAAAATATTCTTTGAAAACAAAATAGATGTAAGATATATCAAAAAATATTTAAATGAAAGTTTTATATAACGTAACTTTTAAAATGAATTTTGAAACAATATAATAGTTCAATAGTAACTGGAATGTAAATTCAACTCAAAAAATCATGGAACCTTTCTAAAAAAACATGTAGTAGGGTAGTTCAGGTAATAAGATACTCACACATCTCAATAATGATCTTGGATCATGATAGGTGTGTACAGTCAAATCATTCTACACCAAAATTGTTGAGCAATCATGTTTCATCTACACCCCCATAGGGGAAACCTCTTGGGAATATTTACCATAATTATTTAGTTAGAGTTTTCGTTATCAATCCATTTTCAGGGATTCGAGGTCGTAGCCTACATGAACCAAATACAACTAACTACCCATGATAACATGTTTTAAAATAATCAATCAATCAATCATGGTCAAATCAAACATTTCAAATCTATTAAAATTACAACTACGTAATTTTAATTTTCAACATCTCTTTATCATCTCAAAACCAAAACACAGATTTTCATCCATTAATGAAATTTCAAAACATCTTTTACATTAATTAATTTTTCCCAAGGTATTAAATAAATCTCAAAATAAAGACATCATTTTTCCAAAATCCGCCACACATTTAAATTCTATTAAAAGTGAAATTATTCCTTAATTACATGCCGAAATCAAAATAAAATAACATATAAATTCAAATCAATATTTTTAAATGAATTAAATACTTATTTTAATTCAATTAATAAATTTAATGTTTCAATCATAAGGAAACATTTTATGGAGATACATACCTTTAAATCAAGATATGTCAACACACAATGCCCTCAATAGGAAACATAAATAGAGAACAAAGGAGAGAGATATCAAAAAACAAAAACAAGAATAAATATCCATCAAAAATAAGAATAGATCCATAAATAAAATTATGATCCATAACTCTTGAAGAAAGAGGGAAATATAGATCAAAAGAAACCACACGAGAGGATATCCATTTACATGGAAGAGTTAGAACACAAAAATTAGAGTTTCAATTTTCCAATAAAAGTGTTTGGAGGAGTCAAAATTACCTCTTGGGATCCATGAACGACTAAGTATCCGAGGTCGAGTCAAAATCAGGTGATTAGGTATTAAACCATAGTGTATTGGTATTTTAATAATTTTTTCATGGAAATTAAAATTGGAATGCATAGTTTTCTATGTATATTCACATGGTTGTACAAACCCAACACCCTAACTATTTTCCCCTACTAAAATAGTGAATGGTTTCCCCTAAGAGGGAATTTTTTTTTAAACCATGTAGCAACCATGAAAACCCAAAATATATAAGGTTTCATGGTTTGGAGTGGCTAGTCAACTAGTTGGGACAAACCATGTGCCCCTTTTAGTGGATCAATACATAGTGTATGATTTTTGGGCCAAACCATATAGTTTTCCCTAACCATGAGCCCACAAGTTCATAGCCAATAAGGCTTCGAAAAATACTCCAAATTTCACATGAAACACACTAATACAAGACCAAGGATAATTTTGATCAATAAATGGTCATGGAATACCTAAAAAAAGATAACGGGATATTATAACATCCAAAACATAAAAACATTAAATCCCTAGAAATCCTATCAAGAAGATTCCATGTAAAAGAGATAATGTCAATAATCTATCTTTAGTGCCACATTCTCCAAAGTCTCATGTGAATCATAACCATGCTTCCAAATTCCACAGACCAAATGTATTTTCCTCCCATGATGTCCCTTTGTCTCATAATATAAAATGATGATTGGATGATCATTCATGGATAAACCCTGATTAACATCAAGATCCTCCCAGATCCATATATGAGATGGGTATGAAAGATACATTAGATGATACAATACATATAAAACATCATTTATCAATATCAACAATGGTGGAAGTGATAAAAGGTAGTCCACTTCCCCAGTCTACTCAGTAACCTCAAAATGTCCAAATACAATGGTGAAATCTTCTCATGTTTCCTAAGACACTACTATCCCAAGTGAGGGGAAACACTCAAATAAAAATAGTTACCTACTAAAAACTCCAAATTTCATCAATGTATATCATCACAGGACTTATATCATCAATATGTTTTCCATTATATAAAGAATCAATTTAATATATCCTTTCATCTCATGGGCCAAAATCAGTCCAACCAAGGTAGCTTCAAAAACCTCTAAAAATAGAATAAATATTTACATGGCCATCCATATAAGGCCTCAAAATGATCCATAAAATTTTTTGATTGGTAACTATTATTTAGACCAAACACTACTTGTTATAAATGGAACTACCATTATCCACAAAATTTGAGAATCTAAGCATGTAACATGTCCTTGATGACATGTATATCACATTTTATCTGGCTATCTATTTGTGGATGATATGACGTGAAAAAATGTACCTAAGATCTGTGTTCTTCATGTAATCCTCACTAAAAGAGAGATCTAATATTGGTATCTTAATCATTAATTATAATAGATAAAAACACCATGAATTCTAATAATATATTCCACACAGATACATCTCACATACTCAATAATTGTTTTATTTCAGATGGGCATAATGTGATCCGATTTGGTTAGTCTACCAATCACAAACAATATTGAATTATTTTCCCACTAATTTCATGAAAACCCAACCACAATGTACATAAATATCTCATACCACTTCAAAGTCAGTACAAAAAGTGGTTGAATCAAACCCAAAGGTCCATGGTGCTCATATTTTCCTAATAAAAGGGATAATAATGAGATTTTTTTGTGATATCTCATTTCCTACCAATCAACTAAAATAATCATAGCATATTATAAAACATCTCTATGGTTATAGGGTACACCAACCACTAAGAATTACGGAAACCCTCCATCACATCCATTCTTATAGTAAAAGGTACAACAATGATATTTTGAAATCCTAGAATGCCCTCAAAAGAGAAATTACACTTTCAAATAGTCTAACCACCATAAAGAGGGTCCCCAATGATATAGAATTAATTATAAAGCTACTGCTCTTGAAGAATCATCTCAAGAAGAGAAAAGGTTAACTAAACACTTTCCAATACAACCACAACCCCCTCCCCTCCCGGACTCCCCAATGAAACAGACAAAAAAATATATTAATTTCCACTCATATGAAGATTCATTCATGGCCTAGATAAGAAGTTTCATGTTCATAGCATTAGAAATGGAATTTCCCTCCCCTAAGGCATAGGAAATGTCCAAATAAATAGGTTTTAGGTACTCCACCTAAATCCTCTGTTAGTGGTTCAAATTTTTTTAGGGGAAGATATCTAAATATTATGTGGCTAAAATAAATTTTAAACATTTCTAAAAAAAGTAATTCCTAAAACTCATAAGATCATGCATCAAATCTGTGAGTTTGAGATCATGTGTTTGATAATTATTCTCATGTGGCCTTAGTTATCATGTGACATAGGCTACCATGTGACCAAAAAACATATGAACTCATACCAGACCTGAACCTGATGTGTTGTAGAAGGCCACATAGCCCTTCCCATCCTCTATAAGTTTCAAGAAAAGTGTAGAATTAAAAATATATTTCAACTATTCCAAAACACTCTAACATTTTCCTTCAATAATAAGTTCAGTACCATAGAAGTGAGGGTGTTAAATAGAGACTCCATATATGAAAAATATTTAACAGAACTATGGTGATACCCCACTAATACCCTGAATCTCTCTATGTCAAAAACCTCAGGTGATTTATCCTTTTTCATAACAAACTTTACACTCTTTGGATCAACTGAGATGCCCTATTTTGAGAAAACGTTCCCTAATAAATTCACTTCTCATATTCATAAATCACACTTTAAAAGTTTAAGGTTATATCAATGGTTTCTCATTAATTATAATATCTCTAAAATTATCTACATGATCCTCCTAAATTTTGAATTAAACCAAAATTTCATCCAAAAATACTAGCTCAAATGAATCGAGGTACTCATGGAATATTATATTAATCAGAGAAATAAAGATTATATGAGAATTGGTTATCAAAATGGAATAATAAGATACTGAAAGTGACCACAAATTATTCTGAAGGAAGTCTTCATAATGTTAGTTTCTTTTATTCTCAAACGGTGATAACAAGACCAAAGTTCAATATTTTTTAACCACCATTCCCCAATCATCTTTCCAAATGAATCATCAAAACCTAGTAAAAAATAGTTTTTCTTTACCATATATTTATTTAGTTTTTGATAATCAAGATAGAGGCCAATCATACCATTGGATTTCTTTTCCAATAGAACA
Organism: Viscum album; assembly: GCA_963277665.1. Lineage (NCBI taxonomy): Eukaryota > Viridiplantae > Streptophyta > Magnoliopsida > Santalales > Viscaceae > Viscum > Viscum album. The sequence goes on from OY728137.1 coordinate 372,336,029, forward strand.
TGCATTTCACAAGGTGACACACTCTATAATATAAACCATTTTTATAGTAGATCATCCAACTATGTCTTCAATTATTTCAACATTACTAGTTTCATATTATACGATGGAATAGACAATACCTATGAGATAAGTACTAAATCAATAGATAAGTCTAACTCCTTTACAAAGGGTATATGGGATAAATAAAAAAACATGTATAGAAATTCGATGAAGACTCTGGAAGATCATCACTTACATAATTTTATTCCATGTCAAAAGAGAAAATCAATAATACCCTACCTGACTCCACAAAAGAAGCTATAAATCTACCCAAAATCATGTTTCATTCTCCCTGAATGACATAACCATCCCCATTAGGTGAATAAAAGGAGACCCATAAAATTTAATAGTCATTTTGTCCCTTATTTGTAGTCACTCAATCCATACTATAAATGATGTCAATAAGTTTCATGTAGAGAACCATGAAATCCCATGTAAGTTAAAAATATTATAAGGATAAAACACAAACTGGACATTGAAGACCCAGATCTCTCTTCATTTTGGGGGACATAGTAATATTTATCACATAATATAAATTATTTATAGGAAGAATTAGTATGTTAATTACATGATTTGATATAAATTATTGAGATACACTAGTATCAAATAAAGAAGTTACTAAATATGAAGCTATAGTGATAATACCTCTCATGGTCATTGGACCTACATCCACTTCAACGTGAGACTCTTTTACTACATGAAGAATCCTCATTCTAGATGTCTATTGATGGAACATAATAGATCATAAAAAATCTAATTGCACCACATCAATTTTTGGAGCTGGTGAGATTGTGTCACTAGTTAGAGATTAAAATAAGTTGAAAAACATTATTACATGTCATGAGTAACATATGAACTTAAAATATTTGGCGCCTCAGTACAAACATGTCTCAAGTTCCCAACCTTGTCGTACTGAAAGAAAGTCAATGGGCATATTCTAGGAACTGTATGATGTATAGAAAATTATATCAATCTATAACCACTATTAGACCCATATTTATTCCTTTTTCCTTTAAAGGAAATATTATAACTGCCACTAGAAGTAAAATCAGTTATCTTTAACTCTAACTTACCATCCAAATCAAGCCTATCCATCAGTTCCCTATCAAGTATATCTGCATTAGAAGCTTGTTTTAGCAAGAAAACATGATAAAATTTATCATATCAAATACCCCTTCAAAATAATGGTCCCTTCACCTTCATATTAGTCACCACGTTAGGAGAACATTTTACAATCTCATCAAAGCAGTTTTCATACTGCATCACATACTTTTCACCCAACTAGAGGTTGATAACCTCAATGTAATTATTTATGACTATTGATTCTAGATAGAAATGATGGATGAAAATAACTCCAATGTATTTCTGCTACAAACCCTTATGTTTCTTCATTATCGACATAAAATAACTCACTCACATTCTAGGTCCTTACAGCTTAAAGATAGCACATTTCACCTTAATAGATTCAGGAATTTCCAATAGCTCAAAAATTTGGTACTATCTTTTTCAAAGATACCTTGTCATATTGAGGATCATTAAAGTATTGAGAAGTAGGTGGATTATAGAGAAGAAATACTTTAGAATGAAAACTAGATTCACCCCTTCGACGTTACACTACTGGTTCCTAAATGAGAAGGAGTTAAAGTAATTTTTATAGAGATTTTATAACCCATACTTCTATATTAACAATATTCTAGTCCACTGGAAGATTTCATCATTGTAGTTCACTAGCTACATCATACTAGAGAATATTAACACATCTCCACAGAGGAATGATTATAAAAAACATCAATAGATGACATTGAAGACATTAAAAAGGATACACAAATAAATGAAGTTGATAAGTCATATGGAAATATAAATTCAATTGAGTAGAATTTTTGGTTAGTATTTCAACTTAACTATATCAATGTGAAGGAAAAGTACACAATAAGATCAAAACATTATTCAGATACACATTTCCAATCACCCAAGGTGACTTAATTCTCATTACGGTGATATCTATAATGATACTCACTCACAACTACCTCCTAAGTCCCATAAATACATCTCAAACTAAATACTAACATAAATAAAATATGTTTAACCTACACTATTGATAGAAAATTTTCATGAACCAACTTTCATTACATAGAACCCTAATACCTCAGCTGTCTCTAAAATAGCCCCAAGGGTATTACCAATACCCATAAGTTAGTAAAATGACCTTGTAATCATACAATAAATATGTGGGGAGGAGTTTTATATAAGGCATTGGAAGATAAAATATGCTAATCGGTATGGTCAACACTCCAAAGGGAGAAAGTAGAAAAAATAAATAGGTTAAACATTACCTGAATAGAAAGATAAAAATACAAAGGGAAAAAAGATATGTCAACTATAAAAAAGTCCCCAAAAGGATTTTGTATCATGTGGAAACCTACAACACCCGTCACCATCATCACTCTGTGATCACGTGGATCAAGAACATCCACCACCTCTAAGTGTAGATTTCACTTTTCCAGGACTATACATAAGGAAATCTATAAATTCTCAATGTCAAAGGTAGGGTTTGATCTATAAAACACAATAGGGTCTCACCAAATTTTCCATAATAAATTCCATATAAATTAAGAAAAATTTGATTTCATTTATAATTTAAATGAGACATGGTATTTCATTCACATAATTTAAACCAAAACATGATTTATCATAAAAATAAATGAGAAAAAGATCAAAACTGGACCAAATAAACATTTTATATAAAACACTTATATAAATAATTGGTCAAAAATAAAATAGTTCCGTAACCAATGGAATGTAAATTCCAGTAAAAAATCATAGTATCATTTACAAAATCGCTATAGTAGGTTAGCTCAAGAAATTGGATACTCTCACATCTCAATAATGACCTCATCCAATATAGGTTTGGACACTCAAATCCATATTCACCCTAATTAGGAAACTCTCATCAGCCATCTACCCCCAGAGGGGAACCCTTCTAGGCATTAATTCCATTATTGTTTAGTTATAGTTTCAATCACCAATTTATTGTTACATTTTGAAGTCTCTAGCATTCTTTACCCAATTACCACTAAGTACCATGGTTAGCATGTGCTTAAAACAATCAATAAATACTACATGGTAAAATCAATCATTTCAAACAAATTCAAATTACAATTTCCCTATTTCGAATTTTTAATATGACATTCACATTTTAAAACAATAGTAGACGTCTCCATCAATAAATTAATTTTAAAAATAATAGTTCACATTAACCCATTTTTCTCAATGTTGAACATAAAATATATTTATTTGATCAATTTTTAAAACAAATACTTATTTTTTTTTAAACCCTCCCCATATTTCAACTCCATTAAAATTTAGTTCTTTCATGAATTTTATTCCATCCTCAAAACCAAAAAAACAATCCTTTCAAAAAAGGGTTTTTTAAATTAGCAAAATGAACATTTAAATTAAATGAAGCTATTTATGGTTTTATTTGAGGGATAATTATTATGGAACCACCAACCTTTAAATAAAGAGATCACAATTCATAATGCACAAAATGGGGAACACCAACAGAGAATGAAGATGAGAGAGGTCAAAAGTCACAACCTATAATCAAGATTCTTAAAACCCAATATCAGATCCATCAATAACATGATGATAAAATACTATCTAAGGAGGATAAAATGGGATATTAGAAGAAGCCTCACTTATAGATATGAACATACCCAGAGGAGATAAAATATAACCAGTAGAGATTTGATTCCCCACGAAAAGTGTTTGTTGGAGTAAAAAATGCTAGTTGGGAGCCTTCACGGACCAAGGATTCAAGTTAGCATCTAGATTGGTTGACAAGGGGTAAAAAATATGGTTTTTGGGATTTTAATAAAAAAAAATTGAGGAAATTAATACCCATTCAAGAGGGTTGTTGGGAAGGGTTACATGGTTAGACAAACTATTCACCCAACAGTTTACCCATATTGGAAGGGGGAGTGGTTTCTCTTATAAGGGAATACAGTTAATCAAATTGTTATCCAACTATTAAAACTATCACTATTTGAGATTACATGGTTAGGAGGGGATAATATCATGGTTTGTACAAACCATGTTCCCCCTTCAAGTGTCTCACAATGGGGTCCCTGATTTCCTATGACAAAATGAAAAATTTACCATAATCATGTTCCAACCATGAATAACACCTAGGGATTCCAAAAACCACCAAATTTCATCTGAAATAACTTAATATAAGACCCAAAAAATGGAGAGGAAAATAAGGGTTAATGAATAACTTAAGTAAGTTAATGGGATGTGACAATTTTATATGAGAAATATTATAAGATAAAAATACCTCAACATTTAATCTAAGTATTATTATGTTGTTCCTACATGGATATTTTTATATATCCATTTAGTTTGTGATGGAATACATTGGAATTTTTTATGTGTGGTGATCAAAATTATATAACCTCTCAATTCATTAGTATGACTAATGAGACAACTATGTTGAGGTAATGGGATAATTATTACACTTTATGCATGGAGTATTAGAACAAGGCCATGATGATATGCTTATGATGTCTTACATATGATTTTATGAGTTTCCATCATTAAAATATTAGTTATTAATATCCAAGTTTTTATTAATTCACATTTAATATATGGATATATCATTATTATAGTTTCTTCTTTATAGAATTATTTTATTTGTTTATTCCTTTGATATTTATTTGTCCCATGCTTATGTTATCATAGATTCCATTGTTTTCTACCCTTTACTGAGAATCTAATATCACCCCTTTAAATTGTTTCTTATTTGTCTATAAAGCCATGGATACTACTACGTGTTATGTATAGAATTTAAATTTGAATTAGTTAAGTTTACCTTTAATAATATGACGTATTTTAATGTTTCTAAATGATGTACTATTCATTTAAGAGTATAGTTTTCTACGACAATTAAACTACTAGATCCAATAAATTGTGTAATAAGTATTATATACCATTGTAATAAAATACCAACCATCTATAGGTTTATGAATTTCGGTTTTTATAGTTGGTAATAAAGAATATTTAGGAGAAACCTTAGAACCTTATTATAGAGCATAACCCAATGATATACCCCTATGACATTTTGGAAATATTTCTAGATTACATAAAATAAATTTAAATTAAATGTATAATAATTATATACTATGATTTATAATTCATATTGTGAATGTTTTACTAATTAAATATATTATATAGTCTAGAAATTAAGTCTAGAATAAATCACGTTAGTTCACAAAATTAGAATTGATATTGATCTCTTAAAAAAATCGATGATTCTGTTTTGCTTCATCATAGTGTAATAATTCCGGATTGCTTAATAAAAATGTAATAATTTTGGATCAATTAATGCTACATAAACATCCAACATTCAATAGAATAAATAATGCATTTGATAATATTAATGGTTATGATGTCAACAAATAAAGAGGATATTTTGAGATTTTTGGATACAATCATAGGTTTATATGACAATGGCTGATCATGAGTTCAATATAATAGATAAATTTTTTGGTTATTATATGATTAAGGATATTATTGATATTTTTGGGATTTTCTTATATTTGTATGAACAATATATTTTGGTATTGATAACCAATTGGATTGGTATATTTTTTTTATGTTTTGGTAACAAAGTTCAATAGGGGAAATCTGATAGTTGATTTTAGGATTATAATATGAATAGTAAGGATTACATTGTGGATTGGAATTTGATTTGGTGACATAGTAGTTAAGGATATTTAGTGAAAATATTAATATATTTTTGGAATTATATATGATCAAGGAATATATCTATTGATTTTAATAATAAATTTTTAGGTTATAATGGTTATGTTTAATTCTAGGAGAATATTCTCCTAGGATTTTTAGGATTAGAATATTGTGAGAAAGAGAGTACTTAGTTTAGGTTTATTAATTGTAGGATATTATAATATTGATATTAAGATGATAAAAATTAAGTAATTATTGGTCAAACTAATATACTTATAGTTCAAATCATTATAATTTAATGTATATTATGTTGAATTAATGTTTTAAAAGGATAAATCTCTTATTTTTTTTTTCATATTCTTATATTCATTTATTATCATCCTAAACAATTTGGATTTATTATTTGGTTGATAATAGGATCATGAAAACAAAATAGTGAGAGGTATTTCATATTTCCAATTAAGGATTTTAATGCTTTAATAAGGGGTTAAAAACATAAAGGTTAAGAAATGTTAGGATGAAAGTTTTTTTTTAAAATGAAATAGTGGTTACTCTGTTTCCACATTTTTTTATTGGATATATCAATCTTCAAAGGTATATTGTTACATGAAATATTATACTATAATAAATACACACTTCAATCCAAAAAATTATACACTCTATTAATTCATTTTAGTACTACTATATATTATAATATAATAAACAACCATGTAATTTGATAGATAATGAAATATAAAAAAAAGTAACATAATTTATGTAAAAATACATTGAAATATTGTAATCTTGTACTCTTGTTGATCATAAATAAAAATAAAAACAATTATAAGAGGTATATTACTATTATGAGGAATAAAATAATAAAGTATGCATGTTATAAGAACTTAGGGAGTTGTATGTCTGATTTAAAAAGCTATATTGATGTATATATATAAGAGAAAATACAACTGTTGTAATCTAATCATTGGGAAAATATAACCATTGGTAATCTAACCATTGTATTAATAATATTACCATTTCAAATAAATATTTTTAATAAAACACATAAATCAATTTCATAATAATAAAATTAATTTTCAATCTTAATTTTTATTGATTAGTGGATAGGAATATAATTGGACACCTAAGTCTTATATTAATAAAATATAAAATAAAATATATTTTTAGAATTTTGGGCACAAAACACATGGCTTTAAAATTCACCAATAACAGTATATAATATATCATTAAAAGACAATTATTTTCTAAAAAACAAATTTAAATTTTGAATTATCATGTTGATGTTTTAAAATGGTTAATTATTTAAAATTTCATGGGACAATTAAAATTTTTGATGAATAGTAAAATATTTTAAGTATTATGACATGATAATGTTGTAAAAATTATGTAATAATTTTTAAAAATAAATATATGAGAAAAAATTATTTATTTAATATAATTTATTTTAATTAATTGAAATTATTTTGAAATCATTTCAATAACATTCGAAATTCTAAAATGAAAATTATGTTATCAAGAAACAATATATTTTTGAAAAATTATATCCAAACGAACAAAGTAATATTAAATAATGTTGGGTTTGATTCTTTTTTAGAGGAGGCACACATCATCACAGTGACATGAATTTCATACCCCATGTTCATTATTTTCAAAGGTGGGTGACCTCTACCAACATGGTTGGTGATGTTGTATCCTTGATCAAAATAGGATGGTGGGATGTCGATTTCACCTTCCATGGATTCATCCTTGGATATAATCACCTATTATGGGTCTCTCTCATAGATTTGAGTCATGTTTGTGAGACTAGTTCTTAGTTCTATCTCGAGTTGGACTCCGATTAATTTTATTTCTTCTGTATCAATAGGGAAGAAAATTTTTGTTAGAGTGGATACTAATGTAGGTCATGTTTGTCTATCTATGGATTTTGGGTGTGTAGGACACCTATAAAATCTTCCTCTTTTATAGGGAATCTCATAAAAAGCATATTAGGTGCAGAGCCCAAGGAATCCCTTATAAATAAACTTGTAATTAATTCCATGGGCCTAGGTATTCCATGTATGTAAACATAAGGAATCCAGTATTTATTACATGGTATAAGTATTATTGGTTAGGTCACAAGTTCTATTTCACGTGGAGGCCAATTGTGATGTCATGGTGAGAAGGATTTTGGTATGAGATCAGCATCTTGTGGAGATAGGAATAGGGTTAATGTATTTTGGGGACATGGTGGTAAATAAAAATTCAGTGGATCTGGAGGTGATTCCCTAGGGTAAAATGTTACACATTAATAGTTTATCGATGGATCCAAACACCTTGTGGGGGAGGATCCAGATGTGTATCCCTTGGAGGGAAGATGTCACACTTGAGTTAATTAATGAATCGAAATTCCCTATAGAGGTGGATTCAAAGGTGCATCCCTAGGAGGGAAGATGTCACACCTAGATGGTTTACCAATGGATTAGAATTTCCAGTGGAGATGGATTTGGGAGGTGTGTCCCAATGAGGGAAGATATCACACCTGAATTTACCAATGGGTCATAACACCGCAAGTAGGTATATCTGGAATAGCATCCCTAGGAGGAAAGATGTCACATCTATGTCCACTCATGTATCAGAACTCCCCATAGAGGAGGATATAGAGGTGCATCCTTAAGAGGGAATATGTCAGACATGAATAATTTACTCATGGATTAAAAGGCACCGTGTATGAGGATTTGGATGTGTATCACTTGAGGGGATGTTGTCATAGGCGAGGTTAACAATTTCGTGGTTGAACCTCAAGGAGGTGACCTACATACCCTATTTAAGAGGCGTGTATTAATACCCATTTAGTTTGATGCTGAAATTTATGGAAAATTGACAAGACTGATCTATGTAAAATAACATCATGTAGTAGGGATGCTCTTGTGGTGAAAAAAGCATAAGTGATGTATGTTGTGAGTCTTGTTCATGGAAGATGTCATTTGGAATAGGATCAGTCTTTGGGGAGTGATTTTTCATTTACACATAGATGATAACCAAGGTGGGAGTAAAATACCATGATTGGGAAAGACTATGTGGGGTATAAGCATTCAAGCTTCCATAGGCACTATGTGGAGCGGTGATGGCTTGGATGGATCTCCTTCATTGGAGTTACATGGGTGTCCCAATGGGGAATTAATGATGTGTATGGGCATACGTGTGAGAGATTCATGTCATGTAATCCTCATGTCAGGTCAAGAGGGCATCCCATGTCCCTTGCAAGGGGTGATATTACAATTTAATGTCATCTGAAATGATATAGTACATGGGGATTATACAACGAGTTTCCCATAATTTATTTTTCATTCCATGTTAATAGTGCATCCCATATCCATTACATGGGGTAAGATTTAATTTTAACATCATGTGGAAGGATTCTTTGTGTGGGGATTAGGCACTAATCTACCCACAATTTTTTCCCCATGTTAGTTCAATAGGTAATCCCATGTCCATTAAATGAGGTAATATTACTGTTTAACATAATTTGAAAGGATATGGTGTGTGGGGATTATGCACTGAGCTAACCATTATTTCATCCTCATGTCAATCATAAAGGGAATATAACATCCATTGTATTGGGTAAGATTATTGTTTAACATCATGTGGAAGGATTCAATGCATGGGGCTTATGCACTGAGATCCCAATAATTTCTTCCTCATGTAATGTCAAGAGGGCCTCCCTTGTCCACTGTATGGAATATGATTATAGCTTAACAACATGTGGAAGGACATATTTCATGGGGATTATACACTGAAATGACCATCATTAATTCCTCATGCCCGACCAATAGGGAATCCAATACCAGTTACATGGGGTAAGACTATCTTTTAACCTCATGTTGAAGGATGTGGTGCATTGGGATTACATATTTGGTTTCTCATCATTTCATCCTCTAGTTAGGTCAATAGGAAATCTCATGTCTATTAAATGGGGTAATATTTTCACATAAAAGGATGTGGTGTGTATAATGACCTAAGATGCACATAAATGGATATTAAATCATTTTTTTTGAATATTTAGTACATTCTTGAGGACCGTAATTGTATACTATATTTGGAAAAAATGAAAAAATACTTTATCTTTGTAATGGATCTTCATCATCAACCATAAATATATTCCCCATTAGAAACCCTACATAAAAGTTTTATTCATAACCTAGAGAATGAAAACATAATAAAGAGTTGAGATAAAATGCTCATTAGGTGTAAACGAAAGAAATCTGTATGGATAACTTGAACATAATGGCATGAGAACATGAGAATAATATCGAAGATCATACCATGCATATCAAAGATCATAATCATGAGACATGTAAAAAAGATTGGAATTTCATAAGACACGAATCATAAGATAATTATGAACATAAACCTAGTGAATATAATATATGGATAAGACATATATATGGGGCATACATATAATAATATAAAAACATTCCCTATAAGTCATGCCTCATTTTGAAAAAATGTATCAAGGCACTTCATGTGGACTACACCTGCTGGGTGGGACACATGACCATACCCAGTTAAAGTCTTTTCCATATAAGGGGTCATTTTTCACTATCTTCCCATAGTGGATCAGTTTTAGCCATCTTACCATAGTGTACTGGGTTTTTTCCATCACCCCATAGTGGATTGGTTTTCCCTATATTCCCATAGTGTATTGGTTTTTTCTGTCATCTATAGTGTTCTAATCCCATCAAACTGAATTCTATCATTAACTAATTTGATATAAATCTTTTCCCAATCCATAGGATGGAGATATAGGTCCCATTTGTATCATAATGAAATCATACATATATGTTTCTTAAGATAATAAAACTTTCAATATATCATGACCCATAAAATGTGATGGGATTCATAAGCATCATCTAATTAACCCATCAAATGAAATTGGTATAATAAACCTATTATCATGTCATTACCAATGGAAAAGAGACAGGTTTCATAATCATTTCATTGAATCATAACCTGTGAAAAGATTAGAGTTTCAAAACCATATAACCCATAGAAGAGAACCAAATTTCATAAAAACCAGGCCATCAAAAAAAAACCTTTCATGAAATAACATGATTTTTATTATTTGATAATATATCTATTAAAGCCTAAAATATAACAAAGTCTGTAATTTTAGATGGATAAAAATTTCGAAAGATTGGATAGAACATTTTATAATAAAAACAACATATATTTGAAAATAATTTTTTTAAAACCATTTTATAATTTCTTTTCTTATAAATAAAGATTTATAATTTCATTTGAAAAATTTCTTAAGTAAAATATATTTTCCACATTGAAAATAAAATTAAAACATAAAGAAATTTAAAAAATATTTCCCTTGAAAATAATTTAAAAACTTATAAAGAAATATTTATTTTTTTTGAAAACCCTTATTCCTTGATAATATATAGAAAAATCTTCAAATATTTTTAAAAACCATTCTCCTTGAAAACTTATAAAATAATATTCAAAAAAATTTGAAATCCCTTTTGCTTGAAAACTTATTAAAAAGATTGAAACCATTTTGAAAACCATTTTACTTGAAATTTTTTAAATGAAATATGAAATCATGTAAATAAGAATTTTTTAATTTAAAACATCTCTTAAAACCTTTTTCTTTAATAATATATTTTAAAAAAATTAAAGGAATCTTTTGAAATTTTTTTAAAACACTTCTTGAATCGTAAAACATTATTGAAAACCTTTTTATTTAATAACCAATTTAAAAAAACAATGAATGACCAGAATATTAGGAAAGTATTTTTTCCTAAAAATAAATCCTATAAACATTCAATTTAAGATTCAAAGTAAATATAATCAAGATGGGGGATAAATTCGTACATGTCGAACATTTGTTTTGCACAAAAAAAGTATAAAAAAGTGTCTCAGTTGAAAAATTAAAAGAATATTATTTTTTAAAACCATAGCATAAAAAGGTTAAACATGTAAAAAAATTCTTTCATAAATATTATGATAATTTCAAAACATTATTGAAAACCTTTTTAGAAAACAAGGTTCCGAAAGAACTTAGTTTTCTGACCAAAAGGATAAATAAAGTCTTATTTTTATAAAAACAATTTATTAGTTACATTATGTACCGAAGAGTGGAAATATTGTACTATTTAATGAATAAATCACTAATAAACATAGTATAATAAAATTAATGAGTTTCCTTGAGAGATGGTTCAAAATATTTCATCAATGAAAGCATAATAAAAAATAATCCTGATAAACGATGAGGTTGTTGAAATTAAATCTTACTACTTAGTAACTTTGTGTATTACTCCTCTTGTAAGAGAATGAAATTACATGGAGATTAAAATATAATTAAAATAATTATATTTATGATAATATATGTATAATTTAAGTATATAAACAAGTAAGAGAATATAGGTTCATAACAAAACATGTGTCTCAAAGAAGGAAAAATGATAGAAAATACCTTACAAACTTGGTAACTTTTGAACCGTAAACCCCTATAAAATAGAGATAATAAAATGGATATATAAATAAACATAAATTTACTTATAATAATAATATAAAAAATTCATTGTAAGGATATCCAACACAAAAAACATATGCATATTGAACAAAGAATAAGTCTCACAGAAATAAAAGTGAGACATGAAATTCCCTTAATACTTGAGTAACTTTAAAATCATGATCCCCATGAAATAAGAAGATAAATTAAAACTTTTAATATCATTAAATATATTAAATTAATCATATAAAATTTCAAAGGTATTTATATATACACCACAAAAAAATAATTGATTGGTGAATATGGCATGTATCTCACAAAAATAAAAAGTGAGATAAAATTTCCTTTCCTTAAGTCTTGAATTTATTTATACATGATCAAACCACTTGTATAATAAGTATAATTATACTATAAATATATCAAATAAACATACTATTATATATAATACTATAAATTATTTTTTATGGCATTATATTACTCTTTTATTAACAACTCTATGTTATTTTTTTCATTTTGGGTAATATCTATATTTTTTGCATATGATTTGGATTTTTTTATCGTATTACATATATCATAATATAAATATTCCAAGAATATATAAAATTATATAAATATAATATTTATTCAGTATATATGTATTTATAAGATAAAAAAAATTAAATGTAATACACTATTCATGGAGATGGTAAGTCGTGCACACACATGAACATTGTTTTCATTTTATTATCATATTGAAAGAAATTAAGTAAATGAAATATATGATTATATATATAGTATTATTAAAGTATAATTATTATGTCATGTATATCATATATTTTCACTAAATTCATCCATAACACATTCCATGTAATGTGTGAATGAATCCCATCGTCGTGAGGGGGTAGTAGTTCACACTTCCATAAACAAATTTATCATATATATAAAGAATGGATAAAATGAAGGTATATTTTATATGAAAACTACAGAATAAAAAATAATTCAAAATTATAAATTATATTATATAAAAAATTTCCTTCATAATTCCCAACCATGATAGGTAGTAATGGAAAAAACGACTAACATCGTTTCATGAGGCGATAGTTCTATGTACACAAGAAGGGTATGTTCATTACACATTAGACTGAATTGTGTGTAGTGTAGGTAAAAAACATAGAATAAAAAGAATATAAGTATATTTATGATAATAATGTTATAATATAATAATTTTATAAGGATATTTTATGGGTGGAGAATGAAAATGAAACAAAAGAGTATGAGGAAGGATGTTACCTCTACTTTGGGTAACTTATCTTTGTTTGTGCCAAAGGGATTATTTGATTGGATTTATGTCCAATGGGAAACCTCTAGGATTAATGGAAAAATCATTTAGGATATTTCTTTGGGTTTTTAATATAAAAAGGTCTTGAGAGTCTTAATGATGGGGGAGGGGGAGAGGCATCCTTTTATAAGAGGGGAAAATGAAAATTTTGGCATTCTTGAAATGGTTTGTGTGACCCCACGTTTTACATGTCCTAAAAGGGTTGAAAATGGATAATTAGGGATCCATAAGGGTTTAATGGACTAAATATGGACATAAAATAGATTTTAGACTAGTTTAGTGTCCTTTTTACACGTTATTTTCTATGTTTAGTCATAAATTAAGCTGATTTTTACATTAATAACTATAATTAAATTTAATTACATTAACTAATATTTTTTGGAAAAAAACTAAGTTGAATTTATTAGAAATTATAAATAATTATTATTCAAAATATTGAATAAATTTTTCTACATTCAAATAAACAATTTTGTATAAATTAATAAAAAATTAATCCATATGACGTGTCACGAGAGTGGATTTTTAAGTCAAAATGTTAAAAAGATTGAATTGTTTTTTTATCCAATTTCATTCTAAAATTTGTTCCAATTAATTATATTATATTAATTTATATAAAATTTATCTAATTTCCTTTTGTACGAAAATTAAAATATAATTTAACAATATAAATAAATTAGATGAAAAAGTAGTTTTGAATTAAAATCCAGTATTTTCACTATTCATTAAAAAATGAAACATCATCGAAAAATAGCAAAAAATCACTGAAAATAAATTTTTATATTCCACTTAAAAAATAAGTAGGTTTTTCAAATTAAATTTTTAAAAGTTTCAAATAAAATATTTAAAGTGGTTTCTCCATTAAAATGTGTTAAAATTATCTTTTAGATAAATACATCTTTTTATTTATAAAATGGAATTTATTCTTATGTTAAAATTTTAAAATCAATGGGATTAGCATAAAAAATATTGATTTGATATAAAATATATAAATTTTATGGAAAATATTAATCAAAATTGGTTTTTTTAATTTATTTAGTTCAAATTGTGTTTTACATAGAAAAATAGTTTTCTTAGAAAAGAAATTTCCTTAATTAAAATAGTTATTCCATTCACTTATACTAATTTATAACCAAAGTATTCATTTAATATACTTTTATAAATCATATTTTTACAATTTAATTAATATTATTCATGAATTTCATCACAATATCTAGGTGGTACTTATAATAATATTAATATAATATTGTATTTTCTATAAAACTCATCCCTATGTGTTAATTATGTTATCAATGGAACTTTTCATTGTGTTTAAAACAAGCCAATAATTATATTACATATACCAAAAGTTAGTTTAAGTGTTGTGTGTAGTGCAATATTAACATTTTGTTGTGTGTAATGCAATCCAAACGTAGTGTGTTCATATAGAAAAAGATATATTTAGTGTTGCATGAAATAAAAAATATCAAAAAATTTAAATTATTTCGAAAAGAAATATTTCACAAAATATTAGTGTGTTACATTACTCCCCCCTTAAATTGAATTTCATCCTCAAGATTCATTTGGGTTTCCAAAGGTTTAATATTTGAAAGTTCCATTCATAAAAACCCACAATGAAAAAATGAATAATAAAGATTCTGTTAAAAGGTGAATGGTGGAAACATAACATTTAACCAAGATAACTAGGTTTTCCCATAGGAGAACAGAGGTGGAAAGAGTAATCATGCACATGGAAGAGAAATCTAACTATCAAATTCTGGTAGAGGGTGATAGAGAACATGGTTAAAAGAAGGTTAACAATCACAAATCCATAACCCAAAGAGTCTTTTAAATTTTAATTGATATCATAAACAATTATGACACCTTGTTATGATTTTATTTTAAGACCCAATTTTACTAAAGATGAATAATTTTCATGAATAGATATATTTAAATGATTTTTGGACAACCATACCCTAGGTTATTCCTTGGACAACTTCCACTTCATCACTTATTCCATGAAATGAAGTTTAATTTTTCATTCTTGAAGAAGTAAAAAATTATAATATGTATAAATATATTGACAGGTGATTCCATCAATCATTATAATAAAAAGGTTATAAAAAGTTAGGAAATATGCATAAATCTCTATTTAGAGACATAATACATTAATCTTTAAAATATTCTTCATGTTTTAACTTAAACCATTCCTTAAATGGTTTACGATATAAATCTTATGAATTATTGAAGTAAAATACTTTATAAATAAGGTCACTAATTTTTTCATAAATTTCATAGTATTGATCCCTCATATGTCACAAAGTAGGTCTTGCTTTTTGCATACCCAACTTGTGAATACCTTCATAATTTATTTTCTTAAATCATGGTAATAACCTAAATTACCACAAATACTTATTAAAATCATGCATGTTTACTTATGAAAAATATTATTGGATATATTTATTGAATCTAAAAATGTTTCAAAATTCATCAAAGATAGAAAAAACCACATGTCAACAAGTCATTAATTAGTTCGAAGGTAATCAGTATCATCCAATTTACTTATTCATATCCAACATATCTTTATACAAACATCTTTATCTTAATATAAGGATTATAATAAGGGTTATCATTACCTTAATTTGGTGTTTCCCATGAACATCACCTTTATATTAAATCGCTTTTCTAGTCCATATAAACCATTCAACAAATTCTTATAAATATAAACTGAATACTCCTTATATATTTCAACATTCTTATAACATAATTGTTGAATACATATACATAAGAACATTTATTATTCTACTTAATACTTAAAGACACCTCATTATATTACTTTACACATCTTTCCTTTTATAACTCAACTATATTCTCATCATCATCTATAATATAACCATTACTCATACTGACCTGCTGATTCTTTTTGTGATATTTACACTTGGGAAATTGATTTTCATAATGACCATTAATTCCACACTAAAATCATTTAAACTTTCAATATTTCTAAGGGAGAACAATATTCCTATCCATTATTTTAACTATGATTTTCATTTCCCCTTTGAAGTTACTTATTTTTCCCCCTTTTTCAGAGATAACATATCTTCTTGTTCCTCTAATACATTAACCTATGTGATTATTTCCCCATTATTCAAACAAATAAAACTAAATCTTCTTCCCAATATGGTCCACATTACCTGAAATCATAGTGAACTTCTTCTTTCTCTTCTCTGGTGAGTCTAAGATATTTTAAGGTACATATTATTAATTATGTCCTTTGAAAACTTATTACACATGATCACATCATTCATGACTCCAGTAATCTTCCCATTTTATAATTGATTCGAAAATGTTGCATCAAATTAATTATTAGAACAATTATTATGGTTCATTGATTTAATAAAACCATAAATATTATTGTGAAAATCAATTATCAATTAAAAAAACTACATAATCATGAAAAATAACTTCAAGGATGTGAAAATTATGACACCTTCCGATGACACCTTAGTCTTATCCTTAGAGACATACCTAGATATATCCTTATAAATATTCCATAGGACCTCACTAAGGTTATCTAATCAAAGTTTAAATAGGTTTAATAATCCTTCAATTTGATACCATATAAAACGACCCATTACTAACAAACATGGATTTTACATAATATTTCATTATTAAACACATTATAAGAGTATATTCATGATGAATGTAATAGTTCAGTGTCTTTGGAAATAGGGAAAATATATTCTATTTTCATGAGTGGTCTTTATCATCTCCCTTACATATCTTCCCCTTGATTACCCCTACATAAAACCTTTAAACATAACTAGGGTAAAGGAAACAAGAGAAAAGGGTGATATTGGATGCTCAGAAAGGGTAAATAAAGGAAATTCGTAAGCATAACATGAACATAAGGGTATGAGAATATGAGAATGAAATTTTATGATTTTACCTTGCAAATAAAATTATATAATAATGATACATAGAATAAATATTGGTAGTTTATAATACATTAATCATAATATAATCAATAAAATAAACTATTTCTGCTTATCATAGGCATATGACATATACTAGTGGCATACACATAAAAATATTAAAACATCCCCTTTAATTCAAGGCTCATTTCCAAAACTTATCAGGGCATTTCATGGGAACTACACCTACTAGTTAGTTTACACCACCATCCCCTATCATAATCCCTTCCTTATAAGGGATCAAGTTTCCCCATCTTCTCATAGTGGATCATGTTTCCCATTTTTCCCATGTTGAATCAGTTTTCCTCATCTTCCCAAATTGGATCGGGTTTCCCCATCTCACATAGTGTATAAATTCTATCTAATTGAATCCCATAATTATATCATGAGATATTAATCTTTACCAAACTCATTTGATGGAGATATATGTCCCTCCAATTACATAATAAAATAATACATAATTTTCCATGAGATAATAAAAAAATCATCATATCAGGTACAATAAAAAGATATGTGTTTCGTAAACATCATATCCTAACACATTAAATTAAATGGGTATCATAAACCTTTCATCATATCATTAACTATGGAAAATATATATTTTCATAGTCATCTCATCAAATAATAACCCCTGAAAATATACGGGTTTCAAAATAATATAACCCGTAGAATAGAAACATGTGTTATAAAAATCAATACATAAAAATATAAACCATTTATCCAAGAATAAGAATGGTATTGTTTGAACCTATCCACAGGAAATAAAAAACTATAACAATGTATGTCATCTTAGATTGAGATGGATTTCGAAATATCACATGGAAAATTTATAAGGAAAATTTTTTTTCTTGGAAAATACACCTTATAAAACCATTTGAAAATAAATTTTCTTATAAATAATAATTTAAAATTTCATTTAAATCATTTCTTGAGAGAAATATATTTTCTTCTTTGAAAAATTATTTTTAAAACTTAAATAATTTTGAGTACCTTTTTCTTTGAAAATAATTTGAAAACATATAAAGAAATATTGATAACATTTTAAAAACACTTTTTCCTTGAAAACATATAAAATAAGTTTGAAAACATATTTAAACATCATGATCCCTGAAAACTTATAAATTAATATTAAAAACATTTTGAAAACAAATTTCCATGGAAACTTATAAATGAAGCTGGAAAACATTTTGGAAACTATTTTACATAAATATTTATAAAAGGAATAAGAAAATTTTATTAAAAAAACCTTTAAACTGTAAAAAAATATTTGGAAAACATTTTAAATAGGATTTTGAATATTATTTAAAACACTTCATGAATGATTAAAAAACAGAAAAGATTTTTATTTGAAAAAAAATTAAAATAATGAATGAAAATAATAATATGAAAATAATTTTTCATAAAAATAAATCTTTTAAAAATACAATATATGCTTCAATTTAATGATGGTCATGATGGTGGATAAATCTGTACATGTTGAACATTCCTTTTGTGTTGTAAAATTTTATAAAAGTCCATCGATATAAAAATAAGAACAAAATTACATTTTAAAACCATATCATAAAAAGGTAAAACATGGGTATACTTTTATTTTAAATATAATATAATAATATAAAAACATTATGGAATACATTTTTCGACAACATGGTTTTGAATTAATATAGATTTCTAACTGAAAGGAGAAAAAAATACAGATTTTTATAAAAATATATTAGTAATAATCTTAAGTACCAAAGAGTGGGAAAATTTTACAGAACCCTGAACATCTCATGAATAACCATTATAGTATAAAATTAATGAGTTTCCTTGAGAGATAAATTATAATATTTCATCAATGATATCATAATCATAAACAATCCCGCTAAATGATTAGATTCTTTTAATAAACTCTTACCACCTGGTAACTTTGAATCATAATTCCGATGTAAGAGAATGAAAGTAAATGTATATTAAAATATAAATAAAATGATTATTTTATTATATAATATGTAAAATGGATGTATATACACCTTTTATGATAATGTAGGTTCATAACAAAACATGTGTCTCAAATAGGAAAAATTGAGACAAAACTACCTTATTTCCATGGTAATATTTAAACCATAAAACCCCATGAAATATAGATCATAAAATTGATATGTAAATTCCAATTAATATAATTATAATAATAATATAATATATTATGTTGTAGTATATATACCACACAAAAAATAAGTGGTTAATTAAGCATAAGTCTCATAGAAATAAAACTGAGATGAGAAATCCCATTACTACTTTAGTAAAATTAATATCCTGATCCCCATGAATGAATATAAAAAGTTAAATACATAAATGTTAATAAATTAATGAAATTAATGATATAAAATGTCATATTTTATTATATACACCACATAAAATAAACAAGCGGTGAATATGGCATGTATCTTAAAAAAATAAAAAGTGAGATGAAATTCTCTTAGCTTAAGTCTTGACTTTCTTGGTACACATTCACGACTCATGTGTAATATATATAAGTTTATTATAAATTATAAATAAAATTATATTATTATATCCTATACCATATCTGATTTTTTATGTCTTATATTACCCGTTTATTAAAAACTCTTTGTTGTTGTTACATTTTGGGTAATATCTTCTTTGTTTCCTGTATATGGTTGGGATTGTTATATTTTAACCTCTTACTTATATCATGATTTTCTTATTTCATAAATGAAAAAAATAATATAAATATATTATATATTTAGTACATAATTACTTATAAACTATATAATTCTTAAATGGAATACACCATTCAAGGAGATGGTAGGCTGCACGTAAACAAGAATGTTCTTTCTGATTTATTGTAATTTTGAAAGAATAAAATTAAATGATATATATATAATATCATTACAGTAGAATTATTTTTACATATATATCTTATAGTTTCATTAAACCTATATTAAATAAATTCCATGTAAAGTGTGAATGAATCACATCACTTTGAGGAGGTGGAACTCCACATTTCCACAAACAAATTTATTTTATTTACAAAAAATGGAAATCATGAAGATATTTTTTATATAATAAATAAAAAAGAATAAACACACCATTAATATAATATTTATCATATAAAAACATAATTTCCATCATATTTCCCAACCCTGATAGGTGGTAAAGGAAAAATGAACAAAATCATTTCGTGAGGTAGTAGTTTACCATATACAAGAACGATAAGTTTGTCATGAATTATATGGATGTTTGTGTAATTGTAGGTCAAAAAATTATAATAAAAGAATATAAGTATATTTATAATATAGAGGTTATTATATAATCATATATTAATTATATTTGAGGGTTTGGATAATGAAAAGGAAGAAAAATATCATGATGAAGGATGTTACCTCTTCTTTAAGTAACTCCTCTTGGTTTGCATAGAAGGGATTGCATGGTTGGATTTATTCCAAAATAGAGGCTTATATGATTAAGGTATGGATATTGGTATGATATTTTTGTAGGAATTGTCTGACCCAAAATGTCTTCAGAGTTGTAAATAGTGGGAGGAGAGGTGGGTTTTTATTAGAGTGGAAAATACACATTGGTTCTTTTTGAAAATATTTGAGTCCCCCAACATTTTAAAAGTCCTACAAGGGCTTAATATAGATAATTATGTATCATTAAAGGTTTAAGGAATTAAATATGTTACGTAAGAAGTTTTTAGACAACTTAGGCTCATTTTTAATTCTTGTTTTCTATGTTTATTGATTAATTAAGGTTGTTTTTTACCTTAATCAAAATAATTAATTTTAATTACATTCAAAAATATTTTTGTAAGAAAACATTGTTAACATATTTAAAAATTAAAAATTATATTGATTATAAATGTGGAATATATTTTTCTAAATTTTAATCATAGGTTTAGTATAAATTAATCTAAAATTAATCTGGTAAACATGTCTCGATAGTTGGTGTTTAAGAGAAAATGACTAAATGTTTTAAATTTGTTTATATCCAATTTCAATGATTTTTTTTTCCAATTATCTAAATTGGATTAAGTGGTATAAAATTTATCTAATTATTCTTTTAGAAAAAATTAAAGTATACTTTAACTATAAAAATAAATTAGAAGAAAAATTAGTTTTGAATTAAAATCATGTATTTTTCGTTATTCATCAAAAAATGAAAATTCGTAGAAATATAAAAAAAACAAAAAATGTATATTTGGATATTATTCATAAAAAAATAAATTTTATTTTTTCAAATAAAAAATTTTTAAGGGTCGAAAATTATGTTTAAAATGAGTTCTCCATTAAAAGACGGTAAAATTACCTTTCAGATAAATACAAATTTTTATTCATTAAATTAGAATTATTATTTTCTTATACCTTTTAAATATATTGTACGAGTATAAAAAATATTGATTTAATATATAATATTTAAATTTTATTGAAAAAACTAATCAATTTTTTTTGATTAATTTATTGAGATTAAATTTTGTATGTATATAAGAACATAGTTTTATTAGAAAAGTAATTTCGTTAGTTTGAAATAATTCTTTTGTTCACTTATACTATTTGATAACATAAAAATTCATGTTATATAATTGTATAGATCATATATTTAAAATTTATTTAATATTATTTGTGACTTCTATTCCAGTAGCTCGGTGGTATCTATAATACTATTTAAATAATAATATTAACAATATATTATAGTTTTGATAAAACTAAACCATGCGTGTTATGTAAATTTTTTAAGGAACTCAGCATTGTGTGTAAAAAATCCAAATATAGTGTTTAATATATCTAAATTTAATTAAAGTGTTGTGTATAGGGCCAGATCAACTAGGTGTTGAATATAATTCAATCCAGACATAGTTTTTTCATATAGAAAATGTTATAATCGATGTTGTGTGAAATAAAAAATATCAATGATTTCAAATAATTTACAAAAAAATCAAAAAATAATGGGGTGTTATAGTGCTTGGGGCTTATACACTGATATTATAATCATTTATTCTTCATGTTTTCCTAAGATGGATTCCCATTTCCATTGTGTGGGGTGAGATTATAGTTTAATTTCATGTGGAAGGATGCAGTGTGTGGTGCTAATGCACTCAGCTACCCATCACTTCGTCCTCATGTGAGGTCAAGAGGGAAACCCATGCAAATTTCATTTGATAATATTACATTTCAATGTCATTTAGAGGTATTCGGTGCATGGGGCTTATACACTGAGGTACCCATCATTTCCTATACATGTCAAGTAAAAAGGGAATCCCCTGTCCATTGAATATGGTAAGATTTTTTTTAACGTCATGTTGAAGGATGGTGTGCATGGGACTTATGCATTAAGATACCATTCATTTATTCCTCTTGTTAGGTCATGAGGGAATACAATGTGTATTTTAGGGTGTGAGATTACAATTTAACATACTATAAAAGGAAATTGTGTGTGGGTATTACGCACTATGTTTCCCATAATTTCTTCCTCATGTTAGGTCGATAGGGAATCCAATTTCCAACGCATGAGGTAATATTATAGTTTATCATCATGTGGAAGAACATGGTGCAAGGTGATTATGCACTAGGCTATCAATTAATTCTTCCTCATGTCAGTTTAAGAGGTAATCACATATCTATTACATGGGGTTAGAATACGATTTAACATCCTGAGTTGAGAAGTAGTGCGTGTGGATTACACACTGAGTTACCCTTCATTTCTTCCTCATGTTAGATCAAGAGGTTGTCCCATTCTCATTGCATGGGGTAAGATTATAGTTTAAAAATGGGTGGAAGGTCATGGTTTATAGGGGTTATACAATAATATTCCTATCATTTCTTTCTTATGTCAGGCTAAGAGGGAATCCCATGTCCATTTCATGGGTGTAAGATTTTAGTTTAACTTCTTATGATATGATGTGGTGTGTGGGGATTTTTCACTAAGGTCCCCATAATTTCATCATAATGTTAGGTCAAGAGGGAATACAATTCCCATTGTATGGGGTAATATTGTAGTTTAACATCATGTGTAAGGACCATGTGTGTTGGGATTATGCACAGAGCTACCCATCATTTCTTCTTCATGCAAGGTCAAGAGGGAATCCCATCCCCAGAGCATAGAGTTAGATTATTGTTTAATATCATGTGGAAGGCATAGTTTTCGGGATTATTCACTGAGTATCTAATCATTTCATCTTTATGTCATATTAATAGGGAATCCCATGTCAATTACATGGGGTAATATTATTGTTTAAAACCATGTGTAAGTATGTAGTGCATAGGGATTATGCACTATGATAACCATCATTTCTTACTCATGTCATGTCATGATAGAATCCTCAAATTTTTTATTGGTTGATGGATATTATTAGGTATTATGTCAAATGAGGGATCCCATCGTTAATGTTTGGTGGTTATCTCATGATTATTACATGAGGCATATTATGGTTGATGAAAAAGGAATCTTCTTTATTTCAAAAGAGACATATTATTATCCTTAGATAGGTCATACTACCAAATAAATTCATATAGTGAAGAATAAGGGGGCCATATAATGATCATGGAATGAGGAATATTACTATTGATGTATAAGGCATCTCATGTTTATCATATGAGGCATCCTTTATTTTTTCATATGGTTTGTACTATAGTTTAACATCATAAAATGAAGACTAAGGTGGGGATCATCTCATGATGAGGAATATTCTTCTGGAAAAAAAAGAAAAATCATGTTTTTCATAGGAGGAGTCTAAATCATTTAATATAGGTTACACTTTAGTTAAATATAATTTATTTAGGTATAATAGGAATAATATTCCTAAAAATGGATGATGTTGGACTTATGCAAGAGAATACCTCCTTGGATCAACCTAGAACAGAGTTTTGGTGATGTGGTTTCTATAGTTTTTTGAAGAGGGCATCGAGTCATGGATTTTAGGGCATACAAGAGGAGATTATAAACTCATGACATATGAATGGTACCAAAGGGAGTAAGTTAACTAATTGTATTTTATTGACTGTAGAGGAGTATCTTGACTCACGATATTGTATGGGGTGGACGTTAGGGTTTTATAATGTGCAACCCAAAATTTCTTCAACCTGGCCTAAAAATTTCATGGTGCGACTCTCCATTTTTCATGGGTGTTTGTGATGGTTGAGAAGGGATGAGAGTGGATTCTTAGAACTGTATCCTAGTATTGATCATGAGTGAGGGTGTGCGGGTGAATCCCCTTAGGTGTGAACTAACGGGTGCATTTTTGAACACTATAGTTTGTAACTATGTTCATAAGGATGAAACATTTCATTGTGGCACACAACAATGAGTTGGGTCGTGCAACATCAATGTTTTATGGAAAAGATAAATTTTCAAGAGGAATTTCTTATGATCATTTTTTGGAAAAAATTGTCACATGGATGTGTATTTTCATGTGAATAGAGCTGCATGAAATATTGGCCTTTTTGTGAACTTGTTTTGTTAGTGCATAATATTGTATGAAAAAATCATTGCAGAATTCCATCCATTGAGGGACTCCACCAAGTTAATTTTAAACATGTTTTGAACTTGGGGTGTTGTGAAAATAATTTAATCCTGAGTTGCATTAGTGAGAGCTCTAGCACTGAAATCCCTAAGGTCCGCTACAAATTGAGGTGTTGATGTCATATTTATAGGCAATTTCCACATTTCTTGAAACTTTGTACTTTATCATGCAATTTATTATATTTCACGCAATTTTTTTATGGATGATGCAACATTATAGAGTTTCAGGAAAAATCCTTTCTTATTCAGGGACAACTCAAATATGTACGGGGAATCTCTATTTTGACATATCATTTTTCACACAACATCATTGTGTGAAAAAATGGATTTGTGTTTACTTTTGGTAATGTTGTGGGAAATTCAATACATATAACAAAATTTTCCCAAGATATCTGTTCTCAAAGTTATAACATAGAATGGCCATAAATTCGTATACATAACTATATTCCGGATCTTTGTCCCGTCAAATAGAATCCTATAAAATGGAATACACTGTGAAATTAATTTTCTATCACTTTGATCCATTCATGGATTTTTTCCCAATTACAACAAATATACTTAGTTATATAACATCAAAATAGAAAAAACCCATCCTCGAAATGCCAAAACCCATGAAACAAAATCATGGGAAAGAGATCTTTTTTCTTTTTCCACATACAGTATTTCTTAGTCTTATTTTAAGAAATTAATTAACAAATCTCCATTATTTTCAATAACTATACGCCCATTTTATCATTAATCTTTACTACACAACATTTGAGTATGAATCCCCTTAATTTTCAATCTATATAGTTTCTCTAAGGATTTTTCAAGGTTGTATGGATCTGAGTTTAAGAATTAAAAATCTACCTCCCACTAAAAGGGCTTCTTAATCCCCCTATTTTCTTTTCAGATATAATACATTTTATATAATGTATTTTAGAATTATTTTTAATATAATTCCATTATTTTTATTTTATATTTGATTTTAATCCATTTTATATATTTTTAATTATAGATTACTTATTTTTTCTCATTATATCTTCCTCATTAGCCAATATTATATTGAAGTAAGCGGTCTTTAACCACTTGTCATTCATTAATTATGTTATTAATTCCTATTTCTTTTCAATTCAATGTGATATTTTGTTATTCAAAATTTATATAAATTACTTATTATATTATCAAGGGGAGATCACCAATTCCTCTAATTATTATACCTTTATAATTATTTATAATAATAAAACTATAGCATATATATAATACTATCCTAAATTTTTGTAATGAATAGAGAGTTTGGTTTCCTTCAAATTACATTTATTTTGGGATTATTTAATGTGGATGTGATTATATCATAGATAGACCTAGGTAAAATCACCTACAGAAATTTAGTTTTAGTATCTAATTGATCTTCACTCAGTGTATGATGAGTGGGAATAAGAATTCATACCATGATATCCACTCCCTAGGAATATTATTTGGATAATTCTTATTCTCATTACAAACCAAAGTGAGTGATTTTATTATATTTATTTATATAAATAAATTCTTCGGTCGCCCAATATTTTAAATACAATTTTTATTCTTCTCAAACTCATTGATAAACTTTATTTTTATAAGGTACATGGTAATAATAATTCCATATTATTCACATGACAAGGGTACTTATTTAAGAATTTCTAATCCCTAATTATTTCTTATATGTGTCTATAGTATTCACTTAGTTATCCTTATTGAATAATTGATTTCAAAAAAATGGTTTCTTGATTGTATAATTCATTATTCTATATGGAATAATAATATAAGAGAATACTCATTTGATTTTTATTCTATTTATTTTTAATTTGTTCATTACTAAAAAATATTCCATAACATTTATTATATGATTGAATGTATTGGAATTTAATGTGATGAATAGGGCTTGAAATTATATTTCCCCTTATTGCACTAGAAGGTGTCATGAGAAAACTATGATTGGGTAATGAGAGGATTCTTACCTTAATATGTGATCTCTTGGAACAATGCCTCAATTATATGTTTTTTATGAACAACTATATACATTTGTTACATTTCCATAATTATTATGTTAGTTATTGAAATAAAATTGTTTATTTATTTTTATTTTATACTCGCATGTATTATTTTAGCAGTTCCCTTGTTATGACATTATTCAAATTATTTATTCCTTCCATATTTATATATTCTACGAAGATGTATGGATAGATTCTGTTATACACTAACCATTACTAAGTATATAAGTTTACTTTTATATATTATTTACAATTTTCCAAGGAAAGTATGAAGATTACTATGTGTCACATATGGAATTTCAAGGAGAAATAATAAAGTTCTCATTTACTCAGTTGTTTTATTTTAATTATTCAATGTGATTTAATATTAATTTATATATCTAGTTTCCTAAGACTACTAAATTATAGGATCCATTGAATTTTGATCTATGTATTTTATTCCATTATAATTAAATTATCAACAAATATAAGTTACTATATTCATGGTGTTATAGTAGGTATATGAGATTACTTAATAGAAACCTTCATAATAAGATTTACAAGAACATAGTTATAGAACGTAACCCTATGATAAACCATAAATATATTCTATATATATTGCATGATTGCATCACATTACTTTAAAATATATTCATATGAAATTTATATTACTATTTATAATTCATTGTGTAGTCTAAATACTAATTAAATACATTCCATTTTCTATAAATGACGTCTAATGGAAATCATGTCAAAATTTGTAATATGTGTAAATATTTCCCTTCTAATAACATCAATTATGTTGTTTTCAGATATGGGAAGATTATTAATATATTATGGAAGTAAATGTATTTTATAAAAAATAATATTTTTAGTAAACAATAACTAGTCTCACATTATCATAGTGTATCAATATTGGATTGTTTCATGAATAAAAAAACTAAAATATTTTATTAGACCAATAATCCATTAGATAAAATTATAATTTGTGATTTTTTAAAATAATGATGATACTTTAAGTGTTTTAGGCACTATAATGGGTTAATAATATTAATTTTTTCAAAATTTCAAATGAATAGATACCCTTTATGGTGTATTTTGTGATTAAGGTTATTTATGATATTTTAAATAAATTAATTTTATTTTATGATGAATAAAATATTGAGGTGTAGATAAGACCTTACGATGGTCCATAATATTATTTTTAGGTAATTATGATCAACTGGAAAAATGGGTTAATGTTTTTAGGAATGTAACATGAGTTTTATTGATAACCATGTGGAAGGAAAAGTGATTTGATGATTTAAAAAATTAAGAAATTTAGGGAAATGATTAATATAATTTTGGTAGTATATATGATTAAAGTATATTTCAATTTATTTTTAGTTGTATATTGTTTTTAGGAATATGGTAAATTTTAATTTTATTAGAAAATGATTTCAGGGTTTTTGGTTTTAGAATATAGTGAGAAATATCTTTGTAAATTTAGGTTTAGTTATTTTAATTTATAATGTTATTGATATTAAGAGGATAAAATTAAATAAATCTAGGTTGAAATGAAGTATTTATAGTTTTAAGTAGTAGATTCCAGTGTATATTGGATGGAAATAATAGTTCCAGTGAATAAGATAATTATGATTGTTTTTAATATTAATATTGAAATTGATTATAATCATTACCATTTTGGTTTTAGTATTAGTTTGAAAACTATAGCATGAAACATAAGTTATGAAATGTATGTCATATATCTAACTAAGTATGTATATTTGGAAATAGTGATGACACATTAAAATCATAATGTATGTATGTTATTATGTAAACGTTGAGTTTCCAACTATTTCATAAAATATTGAGATTTCACATTTGAAATTATATCTTTTACCATTAATATTTTCATAATACAATAATCTTTTTTTAGTCGTAGAAGAAATTAAAATTATAAGGACACAATTTATTTATGTGGTTAAAATTTATAACTTGATAAAATTATATTATGTTTTTAACTTAATTTATTACATATTATTTCATTACAAATAAAAGTGAAAAAAATTTCTAAGTCCACTATAAATATTAATGAAAAATAGATAATAAAAAATAATAAAAATTTAATGTATATGTATATTATCTCGAATATTCCATTAAAAATTAGAGTTATATTGAAAATATTAAGACATCAATAAAATTAGGAATTATGACACTCGTTAATGTAGTTTTTATAAAGTGACAAATATGATTAGTTTTTAGTAATGGAAATGAAAATGGTTATTTATCACTGAAAGGAGTAGCCATGGATTAAAATAGTTATAGCAATCCCTATCAAGTTAATTTGTCAGAGATTTGGATGGAGGTTCCATCATGAGTGTCTACCTTCAACAAGACGTAGCAGAACTTTGACATCTAAGGTTGGGGAGGAATTTTTTTTGGGATAATTTCAAGATAATAGAGGTCACTATAAATTCAATGTTAGATGAACAATACCATTAAAGTACCATCATTACACACTTAACCCTTTGTGATTATGCTAATATGATATTGGTTTTTGTATCTAGAGATTAATATATATTCGAGTGTAAATTCTTCTAAAAATGAAATAGTTGTCACTCTATTTAAAAATTTATTTTATTGAATGAATAACACTTAAAAATAACATTGTTACACACAATATTCTACAAAAATAAATAAACTCTTCAATAAAAATTAATTTTTTATTTTAATATTTAATAAAACTATAGTAAAAAATATTATAAAATTTAATACTAGTAATTAAATTAATAATAAAAGATAAACTAGTCACATAATATATGTAAAGATTTTGGGCCAAAAAATAATCTTATACTCTATTGGATCATACTCAAAAAATAATATGACATCTATGAGTTATATTTATATTTTTAATAAAACAAAATCAATTAGAATATACATGATATAGTAATTTTTATAATTACATAAATGATTTTATGTGTTAGAATAATGTGCATATATATGACAAAGGCTGACTATTTGAGTCTGATTGTTGGAAAAATTTACCATTAGAATCAAACCAATAGAATTATAACCACTACAAGAGTAATATTACAATTATACATACAATTGTACAAAAAAATATAAAAATATATTTGATAATTATATAATTAATAATTAATAGTAATATACATTGATTATGTTATAGTGATATAATTATAGACATATGTCTTAAAATAAAAATTATTTAAATGGAAAATAGTTTTTAGAATTTCTAGAGTTAACCAAATAGATTTCAAATACACAAATACCTCTATAAAATAATTTCAATTCATATATATTGATTTTTTTGAAATGGAAATTAAATTTGAATTTTAATGTAACAATTGTCTAATAGTGAATTTTTCATAATATTCTACGGAAGTATAATTTTTCACTAAATAAGAAAATATGGTCGGCAGATACACTAAGTATTATGGAATGCACATGTTGTAAAAAATATGTAATATGTAATATAAAAGAATAAAGTACCAAAACAAGTTATCTATTTATTATAAAGTGTTATAACTAATTATTATTTTTCCGAACCCATAAATGAATTTCCAAAGTATAAAATGGAAATTAATGTTTTAAATATAATATCATGGGAAAAATTATATTCCAAAAAACTAAGTAAATTTAAATAGTTGATTTTGGTTCTTAAATATTTAAATATAAAAAACATGTCTTAAATGTAAAAAACCATAAACTAAAAAATTAAACAAAAAAATTAATGTTCACAACTTATATTTGCAAGACCAATGTTGAGAATTTAATAAACGAATTCCCTTTATTTATTATAAAAATCCCCTCATTAACCCATTAATATTAACAATTAATCCCATGAGAATTAATATCATCTCATTTTCTCTCTCAAGAGTCTCTCTAAGGAGTTCACATGGTTTAAAGGCACTCATATCAATATTTAAAAATATTTCTTTCATGGTAATGGATTTCAAAACCCCTTTATCCTTTTCAATTATAATCCTACTATTTTAATATATTTTATAATTATTTTTCATATAATTATATGCAAGTTTATATATGTTATTATAATCAATATAATTTATTGTTTATGGGATATTACTTATTCCCCTAATTGTGGCCATTTTCTCAATTTGTTATTATATTTAAGTATGGGTATATAACATCTTATCTTTATTTAATTTTGTTTTTATTTACATTTCCATTCTATCTCAATGTGAAGTTTTACTATGACTAATTATTATAAATTATATACAATATTATAAATTAAAAACACCATTACCTATCATTACACTATATTTATATGTCATTCCAATGCTCAAAATTTTAAAATTCTTTAAAACAATCATAAATTTTCATAATGTATAATGTGTGTGGTTTCTAAGAAATTACATCCCAATATAGAAACTAGAAAGTGGAAATGGTTATATTATAGATGAACTTATATATAATAACTATAACAAAATATTATTTGATTACCAATATGATCTTCACTCAGAGAACAATTAATGGGCCAAAGAATAAAAACTAGGCTAGGCACTCGTGGGTGATATGTTTTGAATAATACATATACTCTTTACTAAGAAAAATGAGTGATTTTATTATATTTATATAGTGATTTATTAGAAATTTCTTTGGTCTCCCACCATTTAAAATACATTATTTATGATTCTCAAACTTATTCAAAATCATAATTTTTATAAACTACACATTATCTTCAAATCCATATTATTCACCTTATAATGATACTTATTTGGACATTGTGAATCCCTAATTATTCCTTATATTATAAAATGGTATTTACATAATTATCCTTAATGATTAAATTATTAGGGAAAAGTTCACGACTATATAATTTGTTATTATATATTGATCAATCTTGTATGATATTCATCTTTATAAATTTATTCCTAGTATACTTATTTTGTTAATTATTTAAAATTATTACATAGATATTTAGTATGTTATCGAATTGAATTGAATTTTATATGATGGTTGTGGAAAATAATTTTATATCCCATCATTGAATTGGTATACCTCATGAGACAACTACGACAGGGTAATGAGAGAGACCTTAACCATTATGTATTATGCCTTTTCATAAGGCCTCAAAAATATGTTTATGATTTTTGACAATTTAAATTCAAAACTTTTCCAAAATTATGAGATTAGTTATTAATATCCTTGTATTTATTTAATTAAATTTTCTTCATGGATATTTTGCTCTCACATTTTCATTATCATGGAATTATTCAATTTATTTAGTCCTTATATATTTATAAATTCAATGCTTATACTTTTTTATATTACAAGTTATATAAACCTCTCGAACCATATGAGATCATCCCTTATATTATCTCCAATTTCCACAAGAAACCGAAAATATTATTATGTTTAACCTGTGTACCTATGAAGTGAAATAATATATCCTTCATGCTCGGATGATTAATTTTAATGTTTCAATGTGATGTAATGTAAATTTATGTATCTAGTTTCTAGACAATATTAAACTACTAGATCTTATGCATTTTGATCTATATATTTTGCACCATTGTAATAAAATAATCACCATATCTAGGTTACTAGAGTCTCGATGAAACATATTTTCATTTAGATGGAATAATTAATAAATATAAATTTAATATCCATATCTTATATTGTATTTTATATCCTTATATATGATTTTTGAATAGATGGATTTTTTATTTAAAATATCCCACTTTTATGTGGTGTAAACTATTTCCATCAAATTTTCAAAAATATCATGGGTGGGAAATTTCATCTTTGATAAAATAGTTTTATTCAACCATATATTCTAAGCATATTATATAATTTAATCTAATCATTAATATCTATCTATCATTTGAATCATATTATTCCATCCAAATTTAAAATTTTATTATTAAGCCATTTTAAGGAAAAATGGGAAACCATAGTTCACAACCAAGCTACAACTTTTTGCTAAAATAGATCATTAAATTATTTAACATAGGACTAAGATTACTTGAATCAGCTATTCTATAAATTTCCTTGTGCAACATACTATCCTGGGTTTCTGGATCCCCTTGGATAAGCTCTTCAATGTGAGTAATCATCTTTTCTATTGTCTAAATAAATTCTTCTGAGTTTATTTTTCTCTGATTGAAGTCCCATGCCAATATTCGATCTTTTTTATCTATCCAAATTTCATGATCCTCATTGGACTCAACATGAAACCTTCATTCATGAATTCTTTGAATCTACTCTTATGAGGCATTGGGCTAGATAGTTTTTTCAATAATTTCTTCCTTGGAGTTGAAGATAAGTTTCAAGAATTCCTTATCCTCTTATTCCATGTCTCTTGTATTCCTACTACATAGTTCACTTTCCCCATTCTATAGAGCTTTTCTTCCCGTGTTTATACCCTTCTTGGCTAACCTAGTCTCTATATATTTTTTCAAGTGGGTGTAATCCTTGCATTCCTTTGGTTTTTTTCCCTTGAACAACA
Organism: Viscum album; assembly: GCA_963277665.1. Lineage (NCBI taxonomy): Eukaryota > Viridiplantae > Streptophyta > Magnoliopsida > Santalales > Viscaceae > Viscum > Viscum album. The sequence continues at coordinate 372,369,552 of OY728137.1, forward strand.
TACATTTCACTAAGTCTCGAATTCATTTTTCTCTTTCTTGCTTGTAGGGATATGAGAAACATTCCATTGAATTCAGTACATGCTATCCATCAAGGGATATTATATTATTATTCACCTAAACAATCCTATTCTTGAGGCAATGGTAGTTCTTGAACATCCAGAACCTCAAAAAGGTTCTCTAGTTGTATCACTGAGCCTTCATTGAGGGGCCTCTACATACAAAGAGACTCCTCCTTAGCTTCTTTAATCTCCATGCTAGTTTTAGTTCCCCATTCCTAGCCTTCAAATAGACTGAGGAGTTGGAACCGAAGATTTTTGTGTCTAATGGCCCTAAGACTCTCACTCCGTCCAGCCTCACTTTTCCATGGTGAGATTCTATTGCAACCAACAAGAAGGACTTACCCTCCATCATATCTAATTTTCTGGGATGCTCATACCTGCGGCCCATAAACTATGGTTTCTTGTGAGTGTCCTCCTATCCTTAATCTTTAGATCCACCGAGACCTTGAACATCACTCACTATCAAGCTTACCACTCCTTCTGTGATTAAGCTGGTTGAAACTGGTAGTTCCACCGTTGCCACAGCTAAGGGACCTTCCTTTTATACTCCATATATACCCCAATCATTATTTAAACATGAAAATATTTCCACTACCCACGTCCATGTCTCCTTAGTATTCACACACTTCACTGCCACTAGAGAAACCAATGAAGGACACTGTTAGAGCATATCCTCCTAGGTATTGGAATCCACGATTGGAAATTCATGTTTCCTTACATGTTCCATCACCTTTGGTACATCCCCACGCACCTCCACCAACTCACCCAAACCAGCAATAACCTGACCCTACTAGTTCACTATGGGGCCATCCTACACATCATACCCCTTATTTTTACTTATCACATTTTTCCTATCTATGAGCATGTGATGGAAGATAGAGACCCAAGGGCCAAACATGTGTCATACCAAGAAAAATGTTGTCCATGATTCAAATACCACCATTTGTTTCCATCTAATCTCTTCTATGACCGAAATCCACAGCCTCTCCATAAGATTATTTGAAAAATCAACCTCAACACATACACATGGGGAGATTGTGTGACAAACTATAGACGTGCGACTATCAGAGCACAAATACAGTCTAACCAGATTCCCTTACATACATATAATTGATGGGTTCAGGAAATGGAGTGGTAGATCTAGAAATCTTACCCACACTTCTGACAAAGTCTTATCATGGTTTATATTGAACTTAAAAGACAAGAGAAGGAGGTAAAAACCCCTTCCATTGATAACATGAGGGGTGTTGGACTAGGCAACGATCAGATCATCCACTGAGTATAATGGAATAATCAAGTTTTACCAATCGAGAAGACCCATAATTGCACGATCTTGATGATCCCATGATTCGAAGAAAAATCTATCAAAAGAGTCAACCGAGGGACAACGACACCTAAATCAAGCCACATGCATCAATATGTGAAGATATGAAGCTTTGTTAAAATCTTTTTTAGAAATTGTGAGTTAGGGAGAGCCATAGTGAAGGTCAAGAACCTTAGGGAAGAGAGTGATTGATAAGAAAGGAGGAAGGAAATTTGTGTTAGTGAAAGGGGTGAAGGACCAAGCCAACAAGGACGTCGGGATTTCATTCCCCCTCCCCCACCTGGGAGGAGGCAGCTGGAACCCTGGGAATCTCTGTTAGGGAATCACTGCCAAAGGAACAAAATCCACTTGGATTTTGCCTCCCATTGAATTTCTCGAATCATATTATTCATAAAAAATATTAGGAAATAAAATAATTCTCTTAAATCATATACGAAATGAGATAACTATAAACAACCATTATTTAGAACATCTAATTTTGAAATTAAATTTTATATTTGAAATCAGGATTCAATAACCCTATTCACCATCATTTAACACATCATACATTATCTAATAGTATTTTCACATATTTTTAACTTGTTTATATTTTCTTCATTTATATGATATATTTTAGGTGTCATATAGCCATAAAAATATAAGAATTTATTTCTCTAGAATCAAGACCTGAAATTGACTATCCACAGAGTTTCTATAACGCCTTTAGGTATATTAAACAATCTCATCAAATGTAAACAATTTTATTTATTCTTAATACATGCATTAGGTTTCAATGGCCAAGTAAAATTGTGGGACAAGTTCAAATTTTTTATCTGGCTCAAAACATTTACCCCCTCTCTTTGTAACATAGTGCTAGAGATTAAACATCATATGTGATGCACATATATACTCAAAACGTTTATATAAACTCATATTGTTTTATTGAAATCACTCACATTATAAGAACATTTCTAATAATGATTCTATAATACATTCCTTATACAGATCAACCCCTATAATACTGAAGATTCTTGCATTAAGAGTGCTATAAAATGGATTTATCATATCTTAAAAAGCACTAATATTTCAGGTGATGTTAAAACTAGAACGTTATTAGTGCTAGGAAAAATAAATGATAAATGTAACATTTATTAGTAATTTTTATCACTGATAAGGGATGTATTTAACAGGGCATAAAAATCACTTCTAAATGAACCCTTCATCAACAATTTTTTTTAACACAGACAAAAAAATTAAATTTTTCATTTTTTTCCAAATAACCCTTCTCATCACTCATGAACCCCTTATCAGCACTTTACAATCCCCTACTAACCATCAAACACCCATAACCCTATTTAAATCACACGAACACCCCCCCCCCTCCAACTTTCCTCGGTGTGAGAATAGTTATCGCAAAAACCTGATTATGTTGGGACTTGATCATGTGACCTCCCATTAGCATTTTGGATCCCTTTACAACTCTTATAATCATGTATTGTTTTATATTATACAATATTTCTATTTATTATTATATATTTTGAAGTATATAATATATATATTTACACACTTATATATAGTTATAAATATTATATAGTAGTATTCATTTATATATATTAGAATATATATATATATATATATATGTTTATTAAGAAACTCTTATATGTATATATAAAAATTATATATACATGTTTATAAGTATATATATTCTAGTATTTTTATAATCTATAGAAAATGGTGATATATATTTTTTAAATAAAATGGATAATAATTAATTTTAAAGGATATATATAATTATTTTTAAATTAATTATTTAAATACTTCTATATATTGATATTTAAATTTTATACAAGACATATATATTTATATTTCTATATATTTATTAATATATTTATACATATTTTCATGAAATTTTGAATTTAGTTATAAATTTTTTTAAATGTTTTTACAAATATTTAATATAAATACATTTATATACTAGATTTTTTGATAATGATATGTCTATATAAATATATTTCTATATGATGTATATACACAATATTCATATATGTACGCATATACACATATTTACACACACACAGAGTTATATTCCTCACATACACATACAAATATTTACAGATATGTTTATTTATTTACATATATTAATATATGCATATATATATATATATATATATATATATTATTAACACACACATGTTTATTTATAAACATTACTTATATAAGTATATAAATACATATTAATTCATTTTTATTAGGTAAATAAAATGGTTGATTTTTTACTAAAAAATTGAATAGTAAATATTTATTTCCATTTGGTTTATATATTTAAAAATAATTTTCTATATAAATTGGTTTAAAATTGTAATTTTACAAGTTATTAATTCGAAGTTAATATAAAAAATTCCTATATGTTTAATTATAAATAAACCTAAATTTATAAAAATGATAAAATTTCAAACCCATAATTTCACTATGAGTGTAATACCAGGGAATAAATTCATTCCCCATTTAAAAAGGACAAAAAGACTCTCTTAAATAAAGCTGAAATGCTATCAAATATTAAAAAATTAGTGCATAAAAAACTAAAAACTCAATTCATGGTGCCTTCTGGGCCTTTAATCAAAAATACAATGACCAAGGTCCTATAAAGTCATCATGACATATATGTCTTCAAAATATTTGATTTGATATATCATATAGCCCAATAGGGTACCTAGATCTAAAGTTAAGATCGTTTGAAGTTCATTCCATGTTTTCAACATATCAAAGTTCCTTCATTAGTTTATTGAAATTTTTATTTCGTCCAATTTATATTACATGATTATTACTCGATAATAATTCGAAAATTATTAATTTATTTTGTTAAAATTATTTTATAATCCATTTTTCATGAAATATCTTATATAGTGAGTGTAAATTTGTATTTATAGTTATTTAAATCATATTTAATAAAATATTTTATATTTATTTCTATATTAATATAATTATATATTAAGAGAATATTTTTAATTAAATATATTTCTTAAAATATACACTTTATCTACCTTAAAAAAATTCCTATGTTTTAACCTTTGTCATCTCTAATAAAAAAGGGTCAATAAAGGCCCCCCTTTATCATTTCTTTTTTTCTATTTCTGATAATGGTACCCCTTTATCATCCCTTTTTCCATTGATAAAACCCCCTCTTTATCAACACTTTTTTTAGAACTGGATAAACCCAAATTTGTAGTTGTGATAAAGGAAATATCTCGCCACTCTAATTCATTAACATATACAAGATTATTTAATATAAGAGTGGAAAAAAATGTTTCTTGTTCATAGTATCTCCAATGAAATTGAAGAATCATGTTAATACATCTATTATTGTATTTAGAATCTATATTCATTTGATGATTAATTTCAATATTTGGTTACTCATTGTCGTATTGAACTGATACATGAAATGTTTCTTGGTTCTTATGAAAAATTATTAAATTCCTATTCCAGTGTAAGATATTTATTACATTAAGTTAGTTTTTTCATGGAATAATTTCAAATTATCATAGCATCATCACTTTTAACATTTATCAAATACGTACATTTTTAAAAAATTTCTCCCACAAAAATGTGTTCCATTATTAAAATCCATCATACCAATTAGGGGGCCAAGATCCATATTTTACTAAGAAAATTGTATGATTTTTCATTCCTCTCACCACTTATATCATTAGGTAGTACATGATTCAAGTAATATCATATTTGGATCTTGGATAGATGAGTAGAAAGCACTTTACCCAAACTATTATAAGGGTAAAATTAAAATTATTACTTTGTATCCTTGCAAAGGGTTTCCTAGTAAAGTATAACCCCAAGAAAACTCCCAAAACAAGATACCTATACTATTATGGTAATCCATTACATGATTTTATTACAAAAGATAATTCAAGGACACCCCAATCTAGTATAAACTAGCTTATTGAATGGTCAATGTCTTCATAAGTGTTTGTCTTCGATGAAATTTGGAACTTATTATTTCTAAAAGGGGGTTTAATATTAGAATATAACAAAATATTTTTATTATCATATAAAAATTCTTATATGGAAATAGTTTTTGAATCCCATCCCTTCCCTTGATAAAAATATTGAAACTATAGTGATAGGTAACACATTACACAACCCATAATTTCTGTTACTACCTCAGAATAAAATCCAATAATATTCCCAGATATCCAACTGTATCTCATGTATATGGTATATGAAACCCTCTCATATAAAGTATTGTAATCATATGAAACTAGTATTCCCCACAAAAGTAGGTCTTGATCGAAAGGTTTTCAACCCCAATTTTTCTAAAAATATCATAAGCCTCTAATCCAGTTAGAAAACTAATATGAATTCCATTTAGAAAAAGTTATTTTACTCAAGACAGGCATTATTTTCATCATGGATATAACACCTAATATTTTCAAACAATATTTATGTTCTTAATTCAAGCTCATAAACTTGTGCAAAGAAAATCTATGGTAGAAGAAAACTAAATCAATTATTATACCTAGAGTATAACTCCTTATATCTTTCTATAAGATTTTATAAAATTAGTTTAACTCTTTATACTAAATCATAAAATTATTCATAATATAAAAAATATATTAATGAAAAATAAATGGATAATATTAAATAAATGAAAAATTAAATATTTAAACATAAGATTCATATTTATGAATGTTTTCTAAAATAATCAATTATAAACGCATGCATTATGGGATTCCATTATAAAGTAAATATAAACACTTTTTATTCATTTTCCAATATAAAATACTTCAAAATATTATTCATATTTAATTTTACTTAAATAAACAATACCTTAAATATAAAAATATGTATGAACTATTCATATATTATATAAATTTTCATAACATCACATACATATTATAATATAAAAATTGACCACATAAATTATCAAAGATACTTTTTATATGGTTTAAATAATTTCTTTTTATAATTCCATTAAATGAAAAAACTAAAATTAATAATTATGAATAATTCAAAATTTGATATATTTTAAATTATACTTGTCAATTTTTTAATTAATAAAATTTTTATTAATTTCACTTATAATTTTCATATACATATTAATATCAATTTATATGTATTTATTTATTAATCAAATTTTATTTTATATTAAATCATAATAAAAAATAATATTTATATATTAAATGTTTTTAAAACAATTAGTAGTTAATTATAAGACTTAATATAATTAATTAATTTACAAGTAATTATAAATTAAATAAATATCCTAAAATAAATTATCCTATGATTATAAACTTTTTAAAAATTTCACAATTCAAGTAATAGTTGATAAATTTATGAATAAATATATTTCATGTCTATAATATATTATGAGACGAAAAATTACATATTTTATGACTAATTTTGAGTGATATATATTACGAAAATTATCCATTAAAATTCAAAAAAGATAACACGTGGCTTGTAATAATCTATGGTGGCCTATATAACATTAACTTAGTGGCACATGGAAATTTTAGTTAGTTGGTTAGAGTGGATAACTAAATAATTTGGTGAATTGATTTTCTAATTAAAATTCACATTTGAAATGATTTAAAAAATAAATCCTCTAAATTATAAAATACCACCTTGCTAAAAAATGGTAGAATTATATAATTTTATAATTCAAAAATCTTTATAAAAGATCAGCACAACTCATTTATAATAAGTTTAGAACTCTTTTAAAATATGTATTATACTTACAAGAATAAAAAATGGTATATAAATCAAATATTAAAGTTAAAAATAAATGTTTTATTTATATAGATTAAAAAACTAAAACATGTGTGACTTAAAAATATAGTAAAAAAATATATAAAACACACAATAAAATAAATAAGAGGTTTAGTGTTGATCCACGACCTTGTCCTCTCTATATGGAGTTTACCCAAATCTAAGAATTCCATTATAAGTAAATAGATCCACAACCCAGATTAGGTTTTAATAAAATAATATTCAAGTTTTTCTAGTCTTTAAATATCTTTTTATATAGCTCTATGTGGGAGAATAAGAAGGCAACAGATGCATGCTTGTAGTTCATGCTACCCAACTTCTTATATAGTTCTTTGAGGGAGAACAAATGAAAATGAATAAGAGAGATCATATTACACTCCTTAATATAGTACATGAGACAGTGATAGTATATATATAATGAAAAACACAGACCACATAGTATAAAAAAATACATAGTAAGAGAAGTTAATGAATTTGGTACAACAGAGTATGTAGTTCTGTTGTTCTGCATGAGATTTTTGTATTTTCATTTTCATATTTTGGATTGGAAGTAATACATGAAGATGTTAAGATGTCCATTTATGTTTTTTGATGTTGAAGATATAATATAGTCAAATATGTTCAAATAATATAGTAATGGTTCATATTTTTGACTCATGAAAAATTATGAAACATATGTGTTACACAGGTGTCTTGTGTTGCATCTTCTTATTTTTCACTATCTTCTATTGTATTTTGAAAAATAATCTTCCTCCAAAAAACAATTGAAACATCATCATTGAATAGCCTTATAATTTTCCAGGAAATATTGGCTCAATAAATCCTTCTGAATGGAAATTAATTATTCACATAAATCTAGTTGAAATAATATATTTAATAATATAATACTTGTTGTAGTTATGGTCACATTATGGTGTACCACATCTACTTTCATGGTTGGATCAACACATTTCAAAAATAATGGTTGATTTATTTGATAGTTTTTTCAATCAATAACTCTTACCTATGTTTTATCACTTGAACTAATGTTTGGTAACCTTAAATTTTTTGTCGATCAACTTACACTTACAATTTTTCTAATACTTTCTAAAGTAGATACGACTGACCACTATTTCCTTATTTACTCTTATAGATGATTCTTTATATTTTTCAAATTCCACATTTCACAATTTATTTATTTCATTTGTCTTTTTGGTCACATTTTTGGTTATGTAATTTATAAAACTAGCCTTTTGATCGATACAGGAGTTTAGGATGAGAATGATACAGGCAATCTATTAGGGGTATGATTTGTTCATGCATTTGTGATATAAATTTATTGTAGTGTTAACTTGGATTATAACATGTGGTCACTCATTTTTTCTTGTAGTAACTTGATTACATTGTAGTATATTCAATAAGACCAATCATATAGTCATATGGTTGATGCATATGTCATATGGTCAATTCTAGACATAAAAAATTCAATTGTTTTATAGAAAATGATTTAACATTCATAAAAGAAACAAATATTATAAATTACATAAACATTATCACTGATTAATAAAAAATAATTTCTATAATATTAAAACAATCTCCCCCATATTAGATAATAAAAATCAAGGCATTAATAATTATCCAATATATTAAAGATTAAGCATTAAATATTACAATCTACTGTAAAAAAAATATAGATAATGAATAATCACAACGAGTTTTATAAAAATCAATATTATTCATATGAAATAATTTATTTATTCTTCATTTATTCTATATATTTTCCCCCCATTTTTAATTATCAAAAATAATTCATAAATGGTGAAATATTAAAGATGTAATAAATCAAAGAGAAAACATGCAAAATAAAAAATGAACAAATTAAAAAATTATTAATAATATAGTAATATTTCACTATTTGTTCAAAAAGTGTACATAGGTCCTATTATATTCTAATCTAAATATATATCAATATGTTCTGGTTGGGTATAAAGGTTAATGGGGTCCCACCCTTTTCCAACAATAAGAGATGGGTAAAGAGAGGCAGTCAGAGGAATTTTAGGTGGTCTTAGAAAAGATATTCATTCGGAAATTGGCTGAATCAATCCTAGGGTAGGGGAATTAAAGAGAGATCAAGGTTATGTAGGAGGAAATGTTAATCTAGAGGTGATAATATATGATGTAAAAATTGAGTATTAGGTAGGAGATTAAAAATAAATATTATGAGGAGATAAAATTAGATTATTAGAAATATACATATGAGGTTCTATGAGCCATGATATTTTAGCTGAAATATTCATTCCATAATACCATAACCTAAAGAAACCTACATTTCATTGACATGAACTGACTGAGCAGAGTAGTCATCAACAATAAATTCTATATAATTTGTTTGAATAAAACTATCATAGGAGGATTCATCAATTAAATAGTAGTTGAAACATGTTGATATATGAGATCTTCTTCAGTTTAATCCCTTTTGAGATAATACTTTATTTCACCCTTGATTACACCTTTATATTTCTAAGTTTAAATTGATTCATCTCTAATAAAATTCAAATGTTTTCCTGCATAAAAATAAATGTTTATTTTTACTCGGATTCTGATATCTTTTACACTATCAAGGATATTATGAATATCATTATGAATCAACATTCAAATCAAGTCCTCATCAATTGATATTGAAATAAGATGAGGTTTTGACGCATAAATTTATGGTTTGGATAGACTGATCATCACTGATATATACATTATATCCATGGAAGCAAGAATATATTTTAGATTATCTTTCAGTGCTCCGATGTCACTTCTAAAACATTCCATTTCTCATTTGAAATACTGAATCTCAAGGTGCATATTGTATATTTTTAAGAAAAACCTAAGTTGGATGTGTGCAACACCACATTTAATAAAAAATTAAATATCATAATCTCTATCATGATTGTTATACCAACTAATAATAAAAAAATATTCTTTACAAAAATCCAATGGGTTATTATTAAACTGAATAAAATTTGCAGGTGTTATTATGGAGTGTTGAGCTTCTTGAGATGGAGTAGTTTCATCCTTAAAAGGTACAAATTTATAAAGGGAATAATATTTAGGATCAGAATAATGATCACTGAATTAAGGCCTTTTCCAATATACATCTTTAAGGGAGAGAAGACTAGGAGGTCTTATAATATCTTTAAGAGAGGCATCAGATTCTCCTTTGGATTCATCTATAGAAACCACTTTGGTTTTAGGAGAATAGTCATAAAGTGGTTCTTATTGAGAATGATATTATGGAACATATCTAGGATATAGAGGAGTAAATAAATGATTCAATAGATTCTTTAAATACATAGGTCCACCTATTTTTTTATAAAATAGGAATATTAGACACATTTCGAACAATAGTTTAATCTTTCCTTGAAACAACAATAAGGGTAAGTCTTTATCAAATTAGAATATTATCATCATATTATTCCATTACATACACATCATCCATATAATTCTTATTATCCTATTTTCCATGAAATTTATCATCCTTATTTCCATTAACATCACTAAGAGTATATGCACCCACATTAAAGAAAGGGTTATCCTGATGGGATTCTTCATGGGAAGGTGATAAATCAAATACGGGAGATCCCTATATCTCAAACATAGTTGGAATCTAAACTAATAGATTCACATACTTATAAAGTTATAAATAAGTGAGATCTATTCAAAACCACGTAGATCTTGAAACTCTATCCCAATAAGGATCTACATATCATTCTCCCAATTATTCAACCAATTAATACACTTTAGGCTCTTTTGTATATTAAACTAAAATATTAAGAATCCTTTAAACATTATGATCCATATATACCTCTTCTCTTATGGGTTATTTTTTTCAATAAATTCATTAAAATGAGTTCAACCATATCTCTCTTGAAAATATTTTTTAACCATCTCATCTATATCCATGGGAGGCTGAGATTCTTCCTCATTAGAGGATTAAAAGTATAAACAATATTATCTGGATCTAAACTAGGATCGATGATATCACATGTCCTAGATGGATATGATATTGGATTGAATTTCTTATAAAGTATCTTCTCGTCAGTTATCCAAATATTTTTACAATAATTTCTTATGGTCTTCACCTTTTATCAAGTAGTATGATTCAAACTGACACCACAAGGAAACAATCTTCTTTCAACTCTTCTAGGGACCAATCATTTCTATTCCAAAAAAATAGAAAAAAACATTAGGTATGAAAGAATGTTTAATATCAATGATGGTATGTTAAATAATTCTATACAAATCATTAAGAGTTAATGGAAATTATATATGAATACACTAAACCATGAGGTATAGAAAGAAAAAATCTTGATACCTTACAGAGAAAAAATATCACTTCCTAGGGAAGATAGTATGCTGAATGAATTTGAAAAAAATGCATTCTATACGTTAATAATAGGCAACTGTTCTCTAGTTTTTTATGTTGTCCATTAGATCTTACAATGAATCTATAATTCCAAAATTGCGAAGGCTTATAGGATATAAGATCTAATACTCATTAAACTCACCAAGATGCGAGAGTCCTAGATAATCATCCCAAAAGGTCAAAGTGAACTCACACACATCGCCATCTATAATGGTTCAAATCACATCATCATGATCTATGAATTTGAAACCCATATTTAGATAGACACCTTTTACCAAGGGTGGATAAAAATAGTGATTCCGTATAAGAACTAACTTTTCCAATTTGGACAAAGTATGACTGTTTCCACCCAATAATGACTGGTTTTGAGCCACTGAAGAAATCATTCTCTCCCAATCACTAATTCATGAAAAAAGAGATGCATATTAAAAAAACATTCTAGATCATACATAAATAGACTTCACTATTTTAAATTATTCAAGAAAATATTCTCTAAAATATATACTAATCTATACTGAGTAGACTAAGATTTATCATTCAAAAAACTAGTGTATCGAAGATGTTTGAGAAACAGGGTTAAAAAAGGGTTTGTTTTTTGTTAAAAGGTAGCATGATGATTCAATTTATGATTTGATATATCAATAATTTATGCATTTACTTGAAGATTAAGGAAAATGAAATAATTATAATTATTTAATATATTTTTAAACCTATACAATATATTTTAAAATTAAATAACATAGAATATTTTTGATAAAATTATAACATAAATATATCCAAAAAAATAATTAAATCCATATTAAATTGAATATTAAATGTTTTCGTAAAAAATTAATGAAATTAATCCTACCTATTTCATGAATATTATAATTTAGTCACACAATATTCAATGTTTTGGTAAATATTTCAATAATATAATGTTCCTTACCAATTAATTCAAGAGTTAAATCTGCCTTTTGAAATAGATCACTCAAAAGTAGTGTTTTAAATCAATTTGTTTTATCTGGGATTGAGATAAAATATGTTTAGAAATGTTCATAGCACATTTATTTTAATAATTTATAAATATATGTCAATATTTATAGCCATAGTCTATGTAATGACCCAACATATTTTTAATGGAATTTCTCTTCTTATAATTATGTCATGTAGTATAAAGCACAGGCCTCAAATAAAGAAGCCAAGTTCACATAAAATAACAATGATACATTAGACTACAAATAAAAATAATAATTCCCAATATTACAGGATCCTAAAAAAAGAAAATAAGGGAATAAGAATAAGAATGTTTGGATCTATTAAATCCTACATAATGATCACACACAAACAAAGATGTAAAAATGAAGCATAATTTTAGTGATACAATTTCATTTCAAAAATGAAATTATATATAACATTGATAGAACATAGAAGTTAATAAATATTTAATGGAATAAGAGATATTTATTAAATGTAGGGAACCCATTTGACCATAATAAATTTGACTATTAGAATAGTAATTTGACCATTCGAATAGTAACCTAATCAATCGAATAATAATATGACTATTAGGAATAGTGACCTGGCTATTATAATAATAAACTCGCCTATGTAAGTATAAAATAGTATTTAGCTATCTTATGAAATAAAAATATGATATATTTATATCATCGTACAAGTAAATAATTTTTTTAAATACGATAAATTTAGTATTAGATTTTTTATAAAATAGTAATGTTTTATTTGAAATTTTATAAGGAGTATAATGATTTCAAAGAATTATTTTTAATAAATTGGCTTAATAAATTTTTATTATTTTTCATATCATTTAGATAATTTTATCAGACCATAATAATTTTTCAATGGATTATTAAATTGATTATAATATTAAAATATCTATTTTTTAAAATAAATGAGGATTTTAATTAAAAATTTAATTTATTATATTTAGATAATTAGTTTAAAAAAATGGATAAAACTTTTAAATTATATTCTTAGAGAAATTATTAGGGTAAAATTTTGGAAATTTTCTAAAAAATTTGAATATTTTGTGAATAGTGAAATATGATAATTTATGGTATTTAAATTATAGGCCAAATACATGAATTTTTTAGTCATGAATAATGTAATAACTCGTTATTTAAAACTAATCTAAACCACTTAATATATATAGTCACAATTATAGATAATATTTATAGTATTTAACACAATAATAATCTAATGTATATAATATTCGAAAACACCACTCCCCCCCTTATAAAAACCAACACTCTTTAGACCTTATCTTCATATATTATATTTCTTGAAGATTTTAAAATCTATAAAAAACAATATCATCCGCATTCTCACCATGTTTAAGGGATTATGTTCTCTCCAAATGACAAATTCCATGTTCCTCAAGGGGTTCTTCAAGGAGGTGATATTCAACAGGTAACATTCTCAAACTACCTCTTTTAATTTCTTTTCTTATTCTACCTTATCCTAAACAACTTCATCCAAAATATAATAATAACTCTAGTATAATTAATATAGTATAATTTTATAATTTTAATTGAATATCTTCTATCCACACCTTTTCTGAGCTCCTCTTATTCATAGAATAATTAAATCAGTGTCTATGTTATGTCAGTTAACTGCCTTAATGGATTATCAGTTTTTGTTTTCAAATAATACCATAATGGATGGTTCAAATTAACTTATAATTTCTAAAAATGATCTAACTATATTTATTATATCGTATTTATTATTCTGGAATGATTATATGCCGAATAAATTATAAAAAATGATACTAGATTGAAATGGTCGAAAAAATAGTCAAAACATTCTAGATAACAATCATTAACATTTTATAAAATGAATCATCAAAATTTCAGTAAAAAAATTATATATGGGACAGTTTAAAATTATTTAATTTCATGAATAAAATTTCATTTAACTTCTATATAATTATTATCATTGGGAAAGAACATCCCAAGTAATACAAAAGTGAACAGACCATGAAACCATGAAACGAATAATCCTAGAATGACATGATTGAACATTATAACACAGCAAGATGGCCATAAATTGACAGAATAAAATTATAATAAATAAAATATATGTGAAATAGGTTTTAAAATCTGAAATTAGTTAATCTAATTTGATTATACATCATATTAGGTTAAAGTGTATAATGCATTTTGATATATGGTAAGGGATCTCTTTGGACCTCCGTATTTCATTTGGGTAATGCTTTATCCCCATTTTCAGGAATTTATATCCTTATTATTCTTATATAATTCCCTTATATTATATATATGTTCCAAACATATATATTGAGCTTAATTCATATTTATTTGATGTGTAAATTCATGTTTTAATTGGTACCCTTCTCAATTCCTCTCGATATGAATACTAAATTAAAGGAAACTTCACTATTTCTTATCCATTTTCATGTACACTCCTAAAAATGTTTTAAGGAACCCATATTTTCCAAAATCACACATTTTTTCATGAAGAGTTATTTTATTTCATCTTTGGTTTTGTTTAAATATTTATTCCTCTATCCTTTTTAAATACACTTTACTCTTTTTCATAAACCCATGCAAGGCGGCACATTTTTTAAGTTAATTAAATACTATTATTCATGTTTTCACATCAATTTGACAAATTTATTTATGATTAATTCTTATTTTTATGTTTTTATTCCAAAAAAATATTTAGTCCCTTCTTTAATGGATAATTTAATGATAGTTCATTTCGTTATGCCTTATAACATGATTATGAAACTCATCTCATTCCATGGGTAACCCTTTTGTTTATTCCATATGTTGATTTAGTTGTGTAGAAGACACATTTATGTACATGATAGGATGAGAGAACTCAAGAAGCACTCTAATACATATGGTAATGTTTTTTCTCATGAGACATTATGTGTGGGATTAGGGAGTAAACCTAATCAATTATGGGACTATGTCCACCATGTGATATTGTCTTTAAATTAATCATTAAATCAACATTATGTCATCCCTTTTATATATGTATTCCCCAAGTTATCCTATGAAGATATATAAGATCAAAGGAAGTCAGGATATAATAATGTATATTATTAAAAAAGTTCTTTATTCTAGTTTCATGGTTTCTAATTACATACCTAGCCTTCTGAATACACTATGAGTTTTGATCCATGGTTTGTATTTAATAGATAGTTATTATTATAATCATTTATAAATATTTGAAAAAGGATAGGGTTCCCATAGATGGTATTGTAGTACAATTTATTTATTTATACAGATTAGGACTAGAAAACATTATTAAAAACCCTAGGTATAATTTTATCATCATTGATGACCTAGATTATTACATTGCGAATAAAAATTTGAGATATTCATTTCATTTATATATTAATCCTTATATAATCATAGTTTTCCTTTTATATTCTCATTTTCTAAGTATTCAAACACCTATTTTTTATTTTTCTTTTTTTCTAGTTCATGGATAGAAATAAGAGAACTATTGTAATAACTATTATGATAGGAAATATGAAGATTGGAATATTTTGATTACAAACCTAATAAGAATGGTAGATTAGAACTTAATGAAGGTATTGGAACACTTATCTCATGTTATGAATATTTACTTAAATCATGTGGAAATCCCCCCTTCTCCTATTAAAGAGAAATATTTGGTTGAATCATTTATGTAATAGAGGAATCCTATATTCAATGGATATTCTGATATCCTCATTAAAAAAATGGATTAAATTTATTGAGTATAAATTATTTTTCCTCTAATTCTATTAAAAATAGAAATTCATGTTGGGGGGTCTATCATATTAATCGGGAAGCCAATAAGTGGTAGATACTAATAATGGACATGAAGTCTAAAGAATAAATTGATTCCATGGTATGAGAAGAATTCAAGACATTTTTCTTCGATAAATATTTTCTCATATCTCTCTATGTAAATAAAGATATGGATTTAGTAAAACAAAATAAAAAAGATGATGAGTCTATTAGGGTGTATGAGTAAATCTTTACAGGGATTACATGATATGAATTTGGCTTCTTTATAAAAACTAAAATTGGGATGGATCACTTATTTATTGTATTAAATTCAATTCTATAAAAAACATTTAAATTTAAGACTTCAATTACTATGAGGATGTTGTTTTTTGTTCCCTGAAGGTAGATCTAGAGTTTGGTTCTTCTAAGTAGTCTCATCAGCCTAGAGATAAGAAGTCAATAATGGAGTTTCATGTGGGTAGATCAACAGATAAATACCATGGATTATAGAAAACCAAGCATCTCATGTGTAAATATTATGGGAATGATCATCTTGGGAACATCCCAAAAGGGATCAGGAGATGTTTCAATTTTTGAAAAGAGGGGCATAAATCTAATAATTGATGAAGGTATATGAATAATCTCACTAATTCAATAGAAGAAAGGATGGTTTGGATCAATAATCATTCTAAATTTTAATGTTTCAACATTAAGTATTGTTGGAATTAAGTGATCCAATTCTCTAATACAAGGGTTTTCAGATAAAATAAACAATAAAAACATATAAGGTAGCATGGTATGTCATATTCTCTCACTATTGGTGAGGTGCATCATGACAATGATGTGTTGACAGGTCTGTTTGTTATTCATTCAATAATAGAAAAAATTATTTTTGTTATTAGTTTTACACATTCTATCATATATTAATTATTTTGTAGAATAATTCAATCCCCACCATAAAATAATTAGGTTGAGTTTTCAGTGAGAATATAAAATGGGGAAATTATTTTATCCCAAGTATATATCTCCTCATCGATCACTATTTTTGGATTGAAACACCCATAAAATCTCATCTTACATACTTTATTAGAGTTTGATGCTATATTGGTAATGGATTACCTATCATTATATAAATCCAACATAATATTTCTAGAGGTGGAGACCACTCAACACATCCCAAGGAATTCTCCAATTCTTTTAAAATGTAAAGAGGGGTATGGATAACCTTTGGAACATTTTTCTGATGAAAGTATAATATTACTTTATGATCAATAATATCTTTCGGAAATTATCTAGATAAAGGAGAGGATCATGCTTGAAGGCATGCATATTGTGCGATATTATGCTGAAGTGTTCTATGAAGTGTTTTCTTGGACTTCATGTAGAATGATAGGTTGAGTTATTAATTAAATTTTTACCTGAATATATGCCCATATCAATATATCCTTATATTATGGACACCATTGAGATAGAAGAAATGAAGAGGATATTCCCAGAGAATCAGTAAAAGGGTTTCATATGATAGAGTGTGGGATTAATTCAAGGGGATGCAATAGTCCTCTTTATCAAGAAGAATAATGTATCAATGATCATCTATATTTATTGTCCTGATCCTATTAAATATCCAAAAAGAACAATTACCCCATTCCATGTATAGATGAATTTTCCAATCAACTATGTGGGGAAAGGTATTTCTCTAAGGTGGACCTTCGACTGAGATGTCACCAACTAATGGTGAACACAAAATATATTTCCAAAAAATCATTTGGAACCTTGTGTGGACACATTGATTTCATAATTTTGATCTTTAAACTCAGTAATTATTCAACAATATTCAGGAACCTGATGAATAGAGTCTTCAGATATTAGCAAAAAATATTAGTTGGAGTATTTGATGATGACATTTTGATATACTCCAAGAGGTGAATTTGGTTAATCTTCTAAATACATTAATAAAAGTGAAAATATAAAAAAAATGTGTAGTAAATGTGATTTATGGATAGATAAAGTATCATTATAAGTAAATGTTATCACTAACAAAAGGATATTATTGGACCCTTCAAATATAATGGCTATTAAGGAGTGCCCTAGGATAGCATCTGTAATAGAGATCCACTATTTCTTTATTCTAGATGGGTATTAAATATGATTTTTTAGTAAATTGTTGGGATTTTCAAACCAACCATGATGAATCTAATTGAAGTAATGCCTTTTCAGTCCAGTGAATGTGAAGTCTGCTTTAAAGAGTTAAAAAGGATGTTTATCACTACACCAGTACTTACACTACCCACAAGTAGAGAACTCTATGTGATTTGAAATGATGAAAAAAAGATGGTATTGTTATATTTAATTATTTAATATGATAAATTTATAACATATGAATCAATGCAAGTAAAATTTTATGATAAAAACTATCCCACACACAATCTACTATAGGCGTTCATGATATATATATTTAAAATCTGGAGGAATTATCTCTTTTAGAAGAAGAGTGAGATATATACTGATCACAAGAGCCTCATATATATATATATATATATATATATATTCACACATAAGGAGATTAATATATAATACTAAATATGGTTAGATATCATCAAGGATTATGAATTATCAATCCAATTCCTTCTTGGTAAAGATAATAAAGTATTACATGATCTAACTAGAAAGGAACTATAAATTTATCAATGATAAGAATTTAGAAGGATTCAATTTTCTTAAACTTACAATGGATAGACATGGGAATAATAAAATAAATAACATCACCATTCATTTCTCAAACTATGGATCAACCATCCGTTTTAGGGAATATAATGGATTCACAAATAGATGGTGTGAAAATTCAGAAGAAGTTGGAAAATATAAAAAATGGTAAATCCTTGGAGTTTAAAATTGATGAGGATGAAGTCATAAGATTTGGGTCACTACTATGTCTAACATAAAACCCTATGATAAATAAGGATATTACAGATCAAACTTCTACATCCACCCAGGGAACATAAAGACATATTGAAATCTTCATTAGCGATATTGGTGGGACAATATGAAGAAGGAGATCAATAGATATACATAAAATTGTCTGATATGATTGAAAGTGAAGGGTAAAATGAAAATGTCTAAGGGGATGAAGAAAACATTACCCATACCAATATGGAAATGGTAAAACATAACCTTATAATTTTTTACAAGACTTATGAAGACATACTGAGGAAATAATTCAATATTAGTTATTTTTTATCTTATTACAATGACTTCTCACTTAATTGCAATTTTATAGGACTTCTTACATGATCTAATTACAAAAATATACATCAAATAATCATTGAGGTATAATAGAGTAAAAATATAATTTGTATATAATCAAGATTCAAGATTTACCTCCAGGTTTTGGAAAAGTCTCCAATGTACTCTAAAATTTGGGATAGACATTAATACAACTAATCAACCCCAAAATGATGTCCAGTCTTAGTGGACTATTAAAAAACTAGAATTAATGTTGAGATCATGATTGAAGGACTTAAAAGGGTTATGGGACAATCATCTACCTCTATTCAAATTCTCTTACAATAATTTTTTTCACCCATTCATCCAAATTATTCTATATAGAACCCTTTATAAAAATATATAGAAAACCCCAATATATAGGATGATATTGGTGAAGGTAGGATGATGAGACCAGAAATTGTCAAGAAAATAGTTAAAATGTGAAGACCATTCATCAGCACATGAGGGCTTCTGAAGTTTAACCAAAGATCTATACAAAAATCATTGATGTGGCTTAGATTTTTAGGATAGATATAAGGTGTTCCTTTATATATTTCCATGTAATATATTTATGTAATTTGGTAATATAGGAAAAATAATTCCTAGTTACATCAACTCCTTTGATATTCTTGACCTCGTTAAAGCTGTGGAATATCAAGTAGCACTTCCAAAAATCATGTCTCAAGTACATGAGGTATTCCACGTATCCCTCTTGAGAGAGTACATATCAAATTCCTCACATGTACTGAATTCATAGGTGGTATAGCTAAAAAAGGATCTCTCTTATGAGGGGTATCCATGGATGATCTTGAATCATATAGACAATGTTACATGGAACGATACCACTCACATAGTCAAAGTAATTTGGAGAAACCATAAATAAGATGAGGCAACATGGGAACCATATAATATAATGAAGGAGAAGAACCCTAACATTTTTTTACCCTTAAAATGTTGAAAAAAGTGAGAAAATTTCCTAATGGTTCAAAGAATTTAAGGACCTTGAATTTTACCAGTAGAATTTTCATTATAATTATGACATGTATTATATAACACATACATTACATAGAGAAGTCAAGTTATAATAAATGAATAATGATACATTATTAAAAAAACTAATCCAATTGGAATTAAAAAAAATTACATTAGGAAAATAAATATTAAATAATTGGATAAGAAAAGGAAAATTCAGATCTTCTCGATCCATCAGAATGACCACACTCACATACAAAGATATAGAAATGAATCATAATGTAAGTAATGAAATATTCAGATAGAATAAGAAATTATATATAACATTGATTGAAAATAAAATATAACGAATATTTAATGTAATAAATTATATTTATAGAATTTAGTGAAACCATATGACCATTATAAATATGACTATTGAAATAGTAATATGACTTTTGGAATAGTAACCTAACCGGTGGAATAGTAATTTGACCATTGGGAATAGTAATATTACTATTAGAATAGTAACATCACCTATGTAAATGTAAAATAATATTTAGACATCTTATAAAATGAAAATAAGATATATTTATATCATCGAATAAGTAAATAAATGTTTTAAAAATGAAAATTTAAGTATTGTTATTTTTGTAAAATTGTAATGTGTTATTTGTAATTTTTTAATGAATATAATGATTTTAATTAAAATTTATTTTCATAAAATTAATTAAAAAATGAATATTATGTTGTGTTATAATTAAAGAATAATTTTTTACTAAAATATATAATTTTTCAAAGGGTTAGAAAATTGATTATATTATTAAAATCGTTTATTTTTTGAATAAATGAGGATTTTATTTAAACATTAAAATTTTTATATTTAGGAAATAATTTTCATAAAATAGATTCTATTTTTAAAATCTAAAACATCAGATATTTTTGTGGGTAAATTTTTTGTATTTTTCTAAAATATTTGAATTTTGGTGAATATTAAAATACAGTAATCGATAGTATTTATCATTATAAGCCATATACATGAATTTTTTGTCATAGATGATGTAAGATCCAATTGTTTCAAAGTCACATGAACCATTTACTATACATATCAACATAAATTGATACACTTTATAGTCTTTAACCAATATAACAAACTAATTAATATAATAAACAAAAACACTGCTCTCCTACCCTTATAAATATCATTGTTCACTTCCCATTCCCTTAAAACCTTCTAAAATAATAAGATTTAAAAATATCTAACAAAAACGGTCCTCCCCACTCTACCCATGTACTAGTTCTTTTTTTCTCACCAAAATACCAATTCCATGTTCTATATCTGTTTCTTCAAGTAGGTTATATTCAAGAGGTAACATTCCTAAGCTACCTCTTTAAATTTCTTTTCTTTATCTACCTTCACCTCGCCTCCTTCATCCAAAGCAGCATAATGACCCCCATATCAGGTATATAATTGAATATTTTATTTATAATGTAATATCTTCTATACAAACCTTTCTCATATCCTCTAATTCAATGAGAAATGGAACCATTGTCCATGTTATGTATGTTAACTGCTTATGTGGATGATTAATTTTTTTTCAACTAATTTCTTCATCGTAGGTTTAAATTAAATTAATTTTTTTAAATAAAATAATTATTTATATAATATGTTGTTTCACAATATAGAATAATT
The DNA here is from genome assembly GCA_963277665.1 of Viscum album. Classification (NCBI taxonomy): domain Eukaryota; kingdom Viridiplantae; phylum Streptophyta; class Magnoliopsida; order Santalales; family Viscaceae; genus Viscum; species Viscum album. The sequence continues at coordinate 372,391,739 of OY728137.1, forward strand.
ATATCTCCAAAAAATAAAATAAAACTAAACTAGCATGAGATTCTCAAGAAAACAGCCCAAAATACACTAAACATTTATCATTAACATTTTATTAAATTAATTATCCAGATTTGGGATAAAATGATATATAGGATAATGTAAAAAATTATGTTCATTAATACCATTTCATTTTACTTCCTGATAAGTATTACCATTTTAATATAACTTCCATAGTTATACACAAGTGAACCGACCATGAAACCATGAAATAAACGCTCATGGGAAAAAATTAAACTTTATAACTCATCAAATTTTCCATAAATGAACTTAATATATTTATAATAAATAAAATATATGTGTAAGTTGTTATTAATTGAGTAATTAATTAATCTAATTTTATTATCTATGAAATTACATTTAATTATAGAATGCATTCATACGTAATGTATATGATCTATCTAAAACTCCATATTTCTTTTGGGTAACTCTTTATCTCTAATTACCCTAATTCAACACTTAATCTTCTGTATATAGTTATCCTATATTATCTATATATGTTACACTAATATATATCTATCTCAATTTACTCTTATTTTATGGGTAAATAAATTTAAAAAAATTTAATCTTATCAATACCTCTCGATAAGAAATCCCAATTCAAGGGAAATTCCTTATTTCCTACACCTTTTCAAGTATACCAAATTAAATATTTTATGAAACAAATATTTTTTAGGAAATTTTTTTATCATGAAAATCAATTTTATTTCATTTATGGTTTTATAGAAATAAGTATTCATTTATCTTTATTAATTACTCTTCATTCTTTCCACTAAAACCACTCTAAATTGGAACTTTTATAGTGGTTAATAAACACTATTTTTCATATTTTCACTTAATTTTCACATCATTATTAATGATATAATATTAGTTTTTACTTTGATATTTTATTAGAATTTTTTAACACCTTTTTTCATGGATACCGTTATGATACACCCTTTGGTTATTCCTTATGACATAATTATGAACCTCATTCCTTTCTTTGGGTAACCCATATGGTTATTCACTATATTTGATTTCTTTGTGTAGAACACATATTCATGTACATGTTTTGATGGGTGTTCCTAGATAGAACAAAAATGCATTGGGTAATTTTTTTTTATAATACATTATGTATGGGATTACTGAGTAAACCTATTCCATTATGGAACGTTGTCCACCATGGTGTATTGTCTTGCTAGTTATTAATGAATAATGTTTATCTCATGTTATATATTACCCCAAATTTCTTATTCTTCTAGGTTCATATGTTTCCATGTTATATATGTTATTCCTCCATATGTTTATTCATGAGCTATTCCTTTTAGGAAATCCGGATATTCCTCATAACTCATGTTCATTTCTTCATTTCCACTTGTTCCCCTTATTGGGATTTTTAGCTCACAACTTTTGTCTCTGTATTCCAAATGTTATCCTATGAAGTATTAGGTACTCAAGAAAGTTAGGATCTCATAATATAGTTTAATAAAAATATGATTTATTAAATTTTGACGGCTTCTAATTATCTACATAGTCTTACAAAGACACAAAGTCTTTCAATCCTTGGTTAGTATTTAATGGATAATTATTCTTAAAATAATGTAATAATGTGTATAAAAGGATTGGTTCACTATAGTATAATTTTCTGTGTTTCATCCATAGAATTGGTTCACAAAAAGGTACCCATGACTATGTACTCAACATCAATAGTGGATAATGTCTACGATCCCTACCCAATAAACTTTGAAACTAATATCTAGAACAATCATCACATGGCCTGAAGAAAGCCTCCCCATATGTTAGAGGCTACCAACTAACTATGAGGGTCAAATGATATGGTGGGGATACTATACCCTAATGTTCAGAGAAGCATTGTGTTATAAGAAATAAAAAATAACTCATCCAACAATGGAAACATTATAAATAAGGATTGAGCATGAAAAGATAACTATAATAACTGAATAAATAAAAATTTCCATCATCAATGTAAATATTCAAGAATGTATGACCTTATGAACTACATATAAAAAAATAAACATACATCAATGAAATATAATTCAATATTTGAACAAAGAAATGAGTAAAAATACATGAGGTCGATCACCATGAGCACCCTGAGTAATTGCTTAATCTTGTGCTCCTATACTCTCATGTACAATGCATGACATAAAAATGTCCAAATGAACTATGAAAATGAGGCCTTCTTGGGTATCCCAAGGTAATGAAAGTCTAATTTGAGTGTGATATATACTCATTAGGCCACCCCCAATGTTTTCAAAATCTAAAACTAGTCAGTGAATATAAAATGTACCACTGAACACGAATAATAATTAAGGGAAGATAAAAAAATAAATTAATGTATCATATCGGGCCCAAGTTCCTCAAGGAAACCTTTCCAAAAATTCATACTTCATCCTAACCCAAAGTTTATGAACCAAGTTGATATTGTGAATATATGATATGGGGTAATAATTTGTATCATAATTCAAGAGTAGAAATTGGACTGGTCCTAAACATGTGATTTTTCTTAGAGAACACATCCCAACAATAACAGTTAAACATTATTATTAGTTAATTTAATTTAAATAATTAGAATTTAAAAAGAGACACCTTGGGTCAATCCAAGGAAATAAAAAAGGAATACCATGTATCGCTCTAAGATAACTAATAATACCCATCACTATAGGAGTTTGTCCAAGTAGATCCATAAATGGAATCCCAATTATCACTCTCATCATAGAAAAACACACCTCTAAGTCTATCAGTGGTATCTCACATAGGGGACTAAGTATCACACATGTTCTAGTGTAACAATCTATCCACCAAGACATTCCATCGTGTCTCCCCTAGGGAACTGGTATAACTAATGAGGTGGTAAAAATTCATGGTGAGCCCATCCAGGGAATACCAAGTATCACTCATATAAAATCACAAATCAAGTAAACTATGTTCCCATATTTAAAATTCAATAAATAGATCTAGGGTATCGATTGAGGTATATCACAATTCATTTAATCATTTAAATTAAGAATAGAGAAGTTTATGTATGTAATCATTCCATAATACATTAAAAAGACACTAAATGAGGGTCATTCCCATAATTATTTAATTTAATTCATTAAGTACATATTTCCATTATTAAGTAATACTAATAATTCCATTAATTTATTATGTCGAGGTGGAATAACCATGGAGGATTACACCATATGTGAAATAGGTATTAAAATAGGCTAAGCTAACATGAATTCAATTCTAAAACAGCAGGTTTTTCCATACGATATTGGACATAACCACATAGAAGATTGTTTAAAAGATAATAGTAACATATTGGAGTGTCTCATTTTCCCACATTCAAATTAAATAATTTATTCACATTTTTTAAGATTTTGAACATCAATAAGGGGTTTTATAAGAAAAATAATTCATTATTTAAAGGAATTCAATGGAGTCACTCTTATGGGAGGTTGAAACCTAAGGTCTGTGACCATAAGAAGTCCAAATAAATATGAAATTTCTACTAGAATGTGGTTTTTTGATTCAATAAATTAATTATTTTATTTAAGATGTTTCGTATAGAAATATAGGTGCACGGAATACAAGTGTAGTTTATAAATTGTGAGAAATTAAGGGGAAAACCTACTGTCCACATAGTACATGCTTAGGAATACCCACACATCCAATATCAAATCTTAATTTGGTCTGGTTTTAGAGAAATCAAAGGAATTGTCCTTTGACCTAAAAATACGCCTAATTAGATTAAACCAAAATAGAATAGTATAGGATAATATAAACAAGGAAAATAGGAGAAAGGATTCTAAGGCTCACCAATATGTTCCCAATGTGGTGAACATAGGTTCAATTGGAATCTATATGAGGGAGATACCTTTACACCTAGGAGGATTAATAGAGGAACTCCCAAGAGGGATTATTATGAAAGGGTGGAAGGAAGAAAATAGGGGGAGAAAAAAAAAGAATGTTTTAGGGGACTTTTGGTAATTTCCATCCACTTTAATGAGGCATTTGGTTTGGATACCCAATTTTATAAGCCCAATGTCAAATGTGCTTAAGAAATTACATTGGATGAGAGATCACAAGGTTCATGTGTAGGGTTTGGGAAAATATCCACAAACCATGAATTTACCCTATAACAATGACCTAAATCATCCCACACATCCATGAGTCATGGAGCACATAGTTAAAAAAATCCACACAAAACCCTCAATAATTCTAATCAGGCCACATGGTTTCCTCTTATGGGATGCATCGTTTAGGAAAATCCATGTACACAGACTAGTTTCTCCGGATTTTTTTAATGGTTTAAAGCTTCTGAAACATGATGGGACACCATAGTAACCACATGTGACTTCATGAAAATCTTAAAATGTATCATTTTAGTGTTCCAGATCTCATATTTACATTAAAACGATCAGTTTAACAAATGAACCAGTAACTAAACTATAAAATATAAATTCCCAAGGACTTTCATCCAGTCCAAAAACAAAAGATGCTACAATATCCTCACCTTATAACTTCTTATCACTAATATCGCTTAGGGAAATAATGAAAACACCACTCAACTTACTCAGGTTATGAAGTCTTTCTCAAATGGTCACATTGAGTGCCCAACCTCCCAATTCAAGTAAAAACACCACCTTAAGAATTTTAATCAAAAGCTATAGAAACATTAGCCAACCCTTAAATTCATGACTGAAACATTAAGATAAATCATATCCAATCTCATATATCCCGAGAAACAATCATCCCATACTCTCTTTAAATATATGGAATTTATTACTCCCTACCACAAGTTCAAGCATCTTAAACCAATTCCAATCCATGGTATTCCAACAATCATAATTGTGTATTTTAGAAATATTATAAAAAAACACAATTATCATGAAATGTTTCATAATTATATCAAATGGTCGAATCCAAATTGACCTCATTTAGTCTATTCAGTCCAAATTTTCTAGGAAAATCCTTAGCTGATTACCACATTACACCCATCCTATCCTAATGACATTTTGGAAAAGGTTCCCCACAGACCGTACTTATTGAAATAAAATAGAATAGGTCGATCCACATATGGTGGAATACTCTTAAATTCATTTATTATATGGCCAGTGTATGCCCAATAGTTAGATCATGGTACCTTTAACAAAGGTACCTCGTTATTTTCTCTGGGAATTCTAATTGAAGCATATATCTAGCTTCTAATGATGTCTCCAGAGAGAACATCCATTGTTTTTTTGTTCCCCAACACAAACGTAGAGATACACTTGATCCATAAAACTTCTTTCATCATGATTAAAAACATCACATCTTATCCTAAATAAAGTCAAGGGTAAACTCATAAACAATAATTGGATTCCATGGAGATCATCCAAGGTTGTCCATAATTTAGAGAAAAAAGTAAGACATCAGTACATAGTCATGAATCCATGTATCAAGAACACTGAATTAGCCTAACAATATTAAATACTAGAACTAGTTGTTTTCTATGATTCTATGCAAGGCATTCCTACTCAGGATCCCATATAACACCCCGAGTTTCTAGGGACCTTTTTTTTCTTGATTTAATTAATTTTTTATTTCTGTCTTGAGATAAACTAAGTAAAACATTCCTTTCAAATGAAATTGACTTTTAATACATTACATATAACTACAATATGGAATATGTTACATGAAACACTATCTTTTCATATGTTACATACAACAGTGATGTTTCTACAAACAAAATTTCATTGTTATATTTATTTAAATGAGATAATTATAACCTAGCCATTAAAAATATTTATATGAATTGTAAAAACGAATTTTAAATTATTATTATATGTTTTTCATATTAATAAAACATATTTATAATTAAATATATAATTTTTGGTAATGTCCTTATATGTTAAAAAATATTGTTTCCTCAAATGAACTTCTTTTAATGCCATTCTTTGAAAAATAATAAAATTAATTATAGACACATTTATAATTTTTATTTGATAAAAATAAACTTCATTTTCGAATTTAGAATGTCAGAATTATCTTAGGGTTAAATTTGGGATTTTTTTGAGAAACATTATTTTTTGATGAATAGTGAAAATTACCAAATTCTAATTCAAAATTTCTTTTTGATCTAATTTAATTATAATGTAAAATTATATTTTATATTGGTTTATATGTTTAATTAGATAAAATTGTTTTAAATTAATAAAATTATATTCATTTAGAACAATTTCAAATTTATATTTTATGTAAAAACGTAGTAATCTTTTGAATGTTTTTACTTTAAAAACCAAATTGTCAGCACAACAGCAGGATTAAATTTAAATTAATTTCGGGAACTTATGTGATTATAATTTGAGAAAATATATTCTATATTTAGAATAAGAATAATTAATAGTGTCTCATAAGGTCAACTAGTTTTTGACAAAAAAAATTAGTGAAAGTAATTGAAATTAATTACATTAATTAATGTAAAATTAAGCATATCTAAGGACTAAAAATTAAATTTAAGACTCAAAAAAGACTATGAAAATTTCAGAACACCCATTTTATGGCCATTATTCAACCATGAAGCTTATATTATTAGTTTTTTTTATGACTTATTTTAAGTAAAAACGTTGGTACACCTAACTTGTTTTCAAAAATACCAAGTGAGTCCTTTCCATTTCATATAAAAGGTCACAAACTCTCCCTCTTCTTCACGCCTCTCAGACCACATTGGTTCAACCAATATCTACAAAATACACTTCCCAAAATTTCTATATTCATTCTAGAAACCTCACATTTGGAAGAAATAAACCCAAGTACTCCTTTTCATACAAACCAAAAAGGGTTACCCGATTAAGAGATAACATCTTCTCTCAAACTCGTTTATTTTATTTTATTTCTCCGCAACTCCAATATATTTATTCCATACTTTTAAAAAAACTCTATATAAAATATAATAGTATGTTTTTATGCTATTTTTTCAACCTACACTTACACACACCTCCATCTAATGGTTAACAAGCTTATTGTTTATGTGTTCAACAAACTACCACCTCACGAAACAATGATAGTTCATTTTTCCTTTACAAACTCTCATTGTAGAAATTATGATGAAAAATATATTTTTAAATATTAAATATTATATTTATTATATATTTAAGATTCATTATTATTTTTAGCACATATCCTTTTACATTCCATTGGGTGTTAATATGATAATTTCACGTGAGGAATTGTGGACTACCACCACCTCAAAGTGATGTGATTTGTTCACAGAATACATGGAATGCATTAATAATTGGTTTAATTAAAATATATTATATATATAACATTATTATTCTACTATAATTACATTATATAAATCTACACACATATAGAATCTTCATTATTTATTTCAATACAGTAATAAAAACAGAAACAACATTCATGTCTATATACGACATACCATCTTCAAGAACTATGCATTACATTTCATAATTCTATATTATATAGATTATTATAATAAAAATATACTAAATATATATTATATTTACATAATGGGTTAAATTCTGTAATCATGACATAAGTATAAGGACCATATATATAACAAATTAAGTCACAAGTGAAGAACAATGCAGATATTACCGAAAGTGAAACCCTAACATAGAATTGATAACATGAGGGTAATATAAGGTTATAGTAAAACCAAATATGTAATTATATATAATAATGAAGTTCTATAAAATATTTATAATAAATTTATTTTTATTATAAATGTGTTTTGAATGAGTATAACGAGAGTCAAGACACAAGGTATGGGGATTTCATCTCACATTTTTATTTTTTTAAGATACATACTTTATTGACCACCCATATCTTCTTGGGTGGTGTGTATACTACCCATGAATGTATTCAATAATTCACATACTAAAATTTATAGGAATTTAAATATCCATTTTATGATCTTTATTTCATGTATTTTATGTATCAAAAGTTACCAAATCGGTAAAATAGTTTGGCTTCAATTTTCCTTATTTAAGACTCATTGCTTGTTATACACAAAGATTCTATTTAAAGATATATATACTTCCATTTTATAGGTTATATCTGGAATATAATTATTTTCATGATATTTTATGGTTCATTTAATTTCATTTTCTTACATGGAGAGTATGATCCCAAGTAACCAAGTGGTAAGAGTTTATTTAAATAATCTCATTATTTTCCAAGATTGTAAAATATTATGATTCAATTAATAAAATATCATGACCCATATCCCAATAACACTGAATAATTTTATTATCCTATGGTTATTAAATATATACTCATTAATTAGTACCATTTTTCACTCTTTGTTACTTAAGATAATGTTTTTATGTAAATTCTGATTGTCTCTCTCTTCAGTCGGAAATCTATTAAATTCAAAGACCTTGTTTAAAAAAATATTTTCAAAAATGTATTGAAAATAAATTTGGATCCCATTTCCAAGGAAAACGGATTTTGAAATTTTATTATGGGTTTCAATGCAACCTTTATAAATTTTTAATGCTATTTTTGCGAAAATAGTTTTCAAAACGTTTTATGTTTTAAAAATCTTTTTTCAATGAAAAAGGATAATTTCATCAATAAATGTTGTCAAACTATATTTCAAAATTATTTTCCATATAATATATCATCCATTGGAGTTAATAATTCTTCTACGGGGAAATTATTCAATGTTTCTATTTATATTCTTACTCTTAATGGATTATTTTTTGATGTGTTATGTTTATGAAATTAATTTCTCTTTCACGGGTTATATAATTTTGAAACCCTATTCTTCTCATGGTTTAGGTTTATGATGAAAATATAATAAAACCTATCTCTTTCCTCAAGTTATGATATGATTACATGTTTATAATACCCATTTATTTTCATGGGTTATGATATGATTATATAATATATTGTGTCACATGTATGTTTGATTTCCTTATGAGTTGGATGAGACCTATATATCTATCTAATTCAGTGGATAATTATTTATATACCATTAGATATCCATTGATAGAATGAGAAATGGACTCAGTTCTATATTACATGGATGAATGGGAAATAAACTCAGTTCAATGTTACCTGGATGGAATGGTAAATGAAAGAGGTTTAGTATTACATGGATCGAATAGGAAATGAACTATGTTCAATATTACAGGGCTAGAATGAGGATTTAATTCAGTTTAGTAATACAAGGCTAGAATGGGGTTTGAATGCGGTTTAGTAAACTATATTGTACAGTAATATGTTTGAAGTAGTAATGCCTTGACTACTATGGAAATAATTATATATGCGTATGTGTCTTCTATAATTCCATGTTTAATTCCTTTGTTATTCTTTCATGGATTACGTTCCTTATTTCATTATGATTCATGTATTATGAAATACCAATCATTAATCTATGATTCATGTATATGATCTTTGATATGAAAGCTATTATATTAATTTTCTATGATCATGTTCTCATACCCTTATGCTCATTCTTATGCTTACATATATCCATTTTTTACCCTTACTGAGCATTTGAGCTCTCCCATTTTTATATTTCCTACCCTAGGTTATGATGATATGTGTTTTTTTATGTGTCTAAGAATGATGTTAGCCAATAAAAACCTAGTGGGAAATAATTTATCTCACATATGAATTAGTTTTTATGATTCCATGCTTCCAAAGGAACTATACAAGTATGGTCTTTAGGCATCTAGTTGTATAATGTTTTATGTGTTTTGAAAATATTATGTAATGTTAACGTATAAAAATTACCGGTCTCTGTAGTTTTTATTTGGTCCATGTTTTATTTAACCTTTGGAATCTATGATGATAAAAATGTTGTGAGAACCTTTAAGACATGTATAGGGATAAGTATAAAGATAAGAGTAGCATATGAAAATAACATGTAATTTGGTAAATGATATAGTCAGTGGATTCCTAGAAATAAATCCCTATCTAGATACTACAAGTTTATGTGGCTCTAATAGAGATGTACCTATAGGTAAAAACTTCTATGATATGTTTTGCGCTTGACTTGGGGTAATCTGGTTTACAAAAATTGGCCTTTCTGCACACCTAGTTTGACACTCTTAGGGGATATGCTTTGAAAAGTAAAAAACTATTCATGAACCATCATGAAATATTTAAACAGAATTTTCCTATAGATAACCTTGTATAAACCTATAGTGTCATATATTAAGGAACTTTTCATAATTTATACATCATAAAATTAACTTTTCATGATCATATGGTTCCTTGATATGATAAATATTTCTCACTCAATTCTTTTTGGTTTTAGTCAATGGATGAATCCCGAAGGAAGAACTTCAATGTTGATTGTGATGGAAAATGAAATGGTTGTATTCTAGAGAAACTAACCGATATGGGTTCTGTAATAAAAATGCACATTTTTAGACTCATAAAGGTTTCTGAAGCTATGAATCATGGTGGAAATTCTAATGAAAAGATGAGGGAACAACATTCTGTAGAGTCTATCATGTAGAATTTTACACATTATTTTAGAGGGTCTTCTAATCCACTTATAGTTTAAAAATATATCCATAACACTAAAAATTTATTCTCCATTCTTCAATGTTTGGAGCGTCATAAATTCATTCAGGCTATTTGTCGGTCAGAAGGAAAAGTAGATCAATGGTGGACTCTAATCAAGAATACAAGGAAGTAAGATGATATTGAATCCATGAATTGGGATGAGTTTAATAACTTATTTTTTAGTAATTACTTTCCTCAGATTCTTTATACCATGATGGAGAAATAACTCCTTTAGTTGAAGAAAATGGATAGTGAATCTATCAATACCTACGAGGAAAATTTCAGAAGACTTGAAATGTACACTCTTGTAATTATTACCCAACATGAAATTAATCATGAGAGGTTCTTCATTAGATTAAATCCATGTATCATAAAATGATTGTCCCTAATATAATTTATTAGATATGATGAGATTGTGTTTTGTGCAATCAATGTTGAAGTGGTGGTCAGATTCATCTATCAACTTCATGTTTTTTTACAATAAAATGAAGATAGAGTTCAAAAAAACTATAAAAACCGTGGTTAAAAGAAGATTAATTTTCCTTTATGCCCAAAATATTATAATAATCATTAAGGAATTTTTCTTAAGGGGTCAATTATATTTTCTACATGTGGAATGGATGCTCACTAGGAAATTGATTTTTGAAATGATATGAAGAAGTTAGATCAAAATTCCAATAGAGAAAACGTTTCATAGAATGAACCTCCCATGATTTAGTTCTATATGTGTAAGGGGAATTGAAATTATTTAACCACTACCCAACCCCAAGGGTTAGAAATTATGATCAATATCAATATCCTATTAAACTGAGGGACAATGGGAAATCTCATTTAATCACTATTTCTGATGAGGGGTGCAATAATGAAATATTGAAAGGTAAACTTTACATCAAATCTTGAATTGATAATTTCATATTTGATTCTATATCTACCCACTCTTTCATATCTAAATATTTTTAAAAGGGTGTTTAGATTCCACCAAAACCATTTTATGGGGAATTAGCTATGAATCCCCTTTGTGGTATGAGGATTTTATCTTATGTCTATGATTCTTCTCTAGTTGAAGTTTCTAGGAATGTGCTTCCAAAAAAACATTTCATTATTAATTTGGTATAATTTGATGTCATCATAAGCATGGATTGGATTTATCTACATAAATCCCACATAAATTTTCAAGGAAGGGATGTTAAATTTGATATTTCTAAGCCTCTTATGATCATCCATCCATGTGATGATAAGTGTTAACTTCTTGTGGAGACTATATCCAATGTATAGGTCTCCATTCCCATTAAAAATGTGTTTTTATCTCAAATGGTTGGGGATAAAATCTACCTCGATGATACGCCTATTTTTTGGGATTTTTTTGACGTCTATTCGGAAGAGTTGCCTAGCCTTCCACCAAAATTTCAAGTTAAGATCTCAATTTAACTCATACCTAGTTCCACACCAATTTCAAATAATCCTTATATAATGGATATGATTGAGTTGAAAAAAATCAAATATGTAACTGCATGAAATACTTTATAAGGGATTCATTTGTCAGAGTGTGTCACCTTGGGGTGCACCCATTCTTTTTGTGAAAAATAAACATGGAACAATGAGGCTCGAAATTGATATTTAATAGTTGAACAATATCATAATCAAGAACAAGTATTCTCTTCCCTATATTGATGAATTTTTTGATTAACTGCATGGAGGTCAATAATTTTCCAAGATTAACCATTTTCTAGATATCATCAATTGATGGAAAATAATGAGGATATACCCAAGATAACATTTTGTACAAGTTAGAGAAACTATGAATATATAGTGATACCTTTTGTTCTTACTATTTTCCCAACTATATTAATGGATGTAATGAATAGAGTCTTTAGTGATTACCTAAATCAATTTTTTGAAGTATTTGTAGATGATATTCTTATATATTAAATGATAAAGGAAGAGTGTGAAGATCACATGAGAATTTTACTAAACACCCTAAAGAAAGGGAATCTACCTAAAAAATTTAAATGTTTGAATTTTTAATGAAAATGGTTTCTTTTTGGGGTCAAATAATTTCAAGAGAAGGTATAGTAATAGTTCAATAAAATTAATAGGCTATTTTATGTTGTTCTAGAACAACCACGGTGATTGAGATCCATAGATTTCTTGGTTTAGCTAGATATTATAGACGGTTTGTGGAGAATTTATAATGACTATATAATCCTCAAACCAAGCTAACTGGGAAGGGTGTAAGGTTCCTCTGAATAGATGTATGTGAGGAAAATTTCAAGGAATTGAAGAGAATTTTATTTATTGAACCTATGCTTATGTTACACTGTAGTAGATAAGTGTTTGTAATATATAGTGATGCATCCATCAAGGGATTGGGAGGTGTTCTTGGGAAGAATAACATGGTCATCGATTATGCCTCACGGTAGTTGAAGATTCATGATAAAAATTACCCAAATCATGATTTGTAGTTAGTAGTGGTTTTTTTATCATTAAAGATAAGGAGGCATTATCTTTGTGGAGAAAAATGTGATCTATATAGTTCATAAAAGTATGAAATATATATTCACATAGAAGGAGTTGAACATGTTAAAGAGAATATAGTTAGAGTTGGAAAAGGATTATGACTGATAAATACATCATCACCCTTATAAATCGAACAAGGTGGCCTATGCTTTGAGTTAGAAGGATCATGCTAGATTATCCATGTTGAGGATCACTAAATATACAATATTTCTAGATGCTCAAAGGATAAATCTAGAAATCCCGAAGGAAGGGTAAAAATAATATCTTTCTCAAATGAATGTTTAACTCTTTATCCAAATGGAGATTAAGGAGGAGAAGAGGGAAGATATTTTGATTCAAAAGAAATTTATTAATGTTCCTGTATTTAACCTTGATCACGGTGGAATGGTAAGGTTTAGGAACTGCGGATGTGTTCCTTCTGTACCATATTTGAAGGAGTTATTAGAGGAAGATCATAGTTCTTAATTCTATATTCATCTTAGAAGTACGAATATGTATAGGGACGTGAAATAATACTTATGGTGGGATGGAATTAAGAGAGGTATCATAGAGTTTGAATCTTGATGCTTCGTATTTCAAAAAAACTAAGGCCTAAAGAAAAAATTGAAAGGGGATGTTTCATCCATTACCCATACCAAAATGAAAATGGGAAATATCACTATGAATTTTGTCATTGGACTACCCAAAAAATAAAGGGTTTAATGTTATATATTTAGTATTCGATCACCATACTATGTTAGTACACTTAATTTCTATAAGAGAATAATTATCTCTGGATCATGTTCCCTGGATGTACATTAATGAAGTGGTAATGTTTCCTGGGGTACCACATTTTATTGTATCTAATTGGGATCTGAGGTTCACCTCAATGTTTTGGGAATGTTTTCAGCAAGAAATTGATAAAAAATTTAGTTTCATTACTACTTATTATCATCATAAATATTGAAAATATGAAATAATAATTAAATACATATAGGATATATTGAGATCTTAGTCTCTCAGTTTCAAAGGTGGTTGGGATCAACACCTTAAAATAGCCGATTTTTCATTCAAAAATATATTTCCATTAAGAATTCAGATGGAACCATATGAATCCCTATATTTAATGAAATATATATCTTTGACATGCTGGTATGAGGTTGGAGAAATAAATCTATTGGGATCTGATATCACCGATTAAATGGTTGATAAGGTTAGAACCATTCAGTAGCATATCAAGGCTTCTCAAAATCAAAAGAAAATGTATGCGGATATTCATCGGTGTGATCTAGGATTTGAGGTTGGAAAAAATTTGTTCCCCTTAATTTATCCATAGAATAAGATTATGATCTTTTGGAATAAATGTAAACTAATCCCTAGATATATCGATCCCGTTGAAATTATTGATCACATATGGATGGTATCATATTACTTGGCAGTCCCTCAAAATTTATCTCACGTACATGATGTGTTCCATGTATCTCTCATGAAGAAGTAAATACCAGAACCTTCACATATAAGGACCTCATAGGTTATACTATTTGATTAGGATCTTTCTTATGAGAAAAAACCAGTTGAAATTCTGGATCGTATAGTGAATGTTCTACGAAAAAAGACCACTCACCTAGGAAAAACCTAATAGAGAAATAAATATATATAGGAATATATGTGAGAAATTTAAAATAAGATAAAGCACATGTATCCTCATTTTTTAACTCTATTGAATAATTTTGATGGAAAAGTTCCTTTAATGGGGGTAGAATGTAACACTTCAAGTTTTTGTTGTCCTTTTTTTCTCTAATAAATTAAATTTTCATTTATGTCTTGAAATTCACTAAGTCAAACATTTCATTCATATATAATAAAATTAAAATAAATTTCATAAAATATTTAATTTCCTTATGGTACATGCAACACTGACTTGGCGTACGTTTCATGCAATATTGATGTCTCTACACAACATCATTTTTTAGTTATAATGATTTAAATGAGATAATTATAACCTACCCCTTAAACATAGTTATATGAGTAGTAATAAATATATTTAAAATATTTTTTATATGTTTTATATAAATTAACTATATTGATAATAAATGATATAATTTTTTGTAATGTACTTATATATTTAAAAATATCATTTTCTCAAATGAACTAATTTTAATGTCCTTCTATGAAAAATAATAAAATTACTTTTTGAGAAATTTAGATATTTAATTTGATAATATAAACACAATTTTTTAATTTAGAATGTTGAAATTAAATTAGGGTGAAATTTTGGGATTTTTCTGAGAAACTTCATTTTTTGATGAATTGTGAAAATGCTAGATTTTAATTCAAAACTGTGTTTTGATATATAATATTTAGAAGGATAAATTATATTTTAAATTGGTTTATGAGTTTAATTATATAATATTTTTTTCAATTAATACAATTTATGTCTATGAGATAAATTTCATATTGAAATGGGATATGAAAACATAGCAAAATGTTAAATGTTTTTACTTTAAAAACAACATTGCTGACCTGACTGCACGATTATTTTTGAATTAATTTCTATCACTTATCTGATTGAAATTTGAAAATATTTACTAAATATTTTTAATCTAAATAATTTATAATTTTTAATAATCTTAACTTAGTTTTGGCCAAAAATATTACTAAATGTAATTAAAATTAATTAGATCGATTAAGGTAAAATTTTGCTTCTCTAAGAACTAAATAAAAAATTAAGGACCCAAAAAGAAAATAGAAAATTTTACAAAACCCATTTCTATCCATTATTAATCTATTAACCTTCCATTCTTGAGTTGTTTTGTATTGTTATGACATTTTTTAGAAAATAATATGGGTACACCAAACTTGTTTAAAAAAATACCATGTGAGTCCATTCCCTTTCATATAAAAAGAAACCACTTAGGTTCAGCCAAGATCATTCAAATAAAATTCCCAAAATCCCTCCCTTAAACATTCAATCCTTTATTTTTCAGAAATAATTCCAAGTAATATTTTAGCTCGACCCCAAAGGAGATCCCCGATTAAGAGGTAACGTCTTCTAGAAAACTCATTTCTTTAATTTTCTTTCTCCACCTCATCCACTATCTTTATTCCGTGCTGGTATAACAACACCAGTACCATAAATATACTATGATGTTTTTATTATAATTATTCAATCTACACATACACACACCTCCATCTAATGGGTAGCGAACATACTATTTATGTGTATGAATAACTATTATAATACCCCAAACTTCCACAGTACGCTTCTCTTTGAATAATACAGTAGCGTGTGTTGTACGCAACTTCGAGTTCTAACACACACCACAACCAATCAAACTAGCCGTTATGAATATTAATACCCAATTTTTGAAATTTTATAAATTTTATCTTTCAAAATGGACTTCATTTTTGGATTCGGAATATCAAAATTAGCTTAGAGTGAATTTTTGGTATTTTTCTGAAAACATTCAATTTTTTATAAATAGTTAAAAAAACACTAAGTTATAGTTAAAAAAATGAATTTTTATTTAAATAATTATTTATTTTATTTAAATTTAATTAAGGTCAAAATAGATACATAATAATTATATAAGTTCAACTTAATTCATTGGAGTTAATTTAGAATAATTTTAGATATATAAAAATCTTATTAAACTTTTCACCATCTTCTACCCACCTCCTAGAAGAATTTGGAAATTCACATCAAACTTAATTTTACTGCTTCTGTGAGTGGAATTTTGAAAATCCTAGAGATACGATTTATATCAAGGAGTAAAATGTGGTTCAATAAGATAAAAATAATTTTTGGTGAATGGTAAATTTTTTCTTTTATTTACCACCGTTAAAAGTAAATAGGGTAATTAAGGGTAAAAATGATATTCATATTACCCTAAAAAATATCCTAATTCTATTAGAAAAGTTTATATAGATCAAAATCAACCTTAGTAATAACGTATTATCATTTAGGTTCAGTTAGATTAGATTATGACATTTATTATTATTTAATTCAAAGAAGAGAATAAAGAGTTAAAATCGAAGTTTAATAACTAATTTTTTTTAATATAGGGTTATACATAAGATAAATTCTATTTTACATATTCATTAGAAAGATAAGAATATTTCCTACATAATGGTATTTTATTTATAATTTTTAGATATTAAATAATTTAATTTATTTATGACACAATAGTGATGCAGTAATTACCTAATTAATGAAATATTAAAATAATTGATATTATAAATATGAAAATATATGTAATTTGAGACTTTTTATGAATTACACAAATTTTATAGGTTAATATTACATATTAGGACTGGTTATATAATTGTTTTTCGATGTAATAATGTTGTTATGAAATTATCAAAAACAAAATACCCAATAGTGTCCAAATTGGCATAAAAGGGATTTTAAAACAAATATTATATTATTAATTGACATTCTATTCTTAAAAATCTAAAGTTCTGCCAAAGGACTTATATAATTATAGGTGTATCATTAATGGACCAATTTGTAGTCACTTGGAGGTATATAGTACGTTTATTAACTATATAATATAAAAAAACATAGAGACATGGTAGATGTGAAACTATTTAACTAAGAGTTAAATATAATTGATAAGGTTAATATATTGACTAAAACCTATCCAAAATCTATTGTTTGAATTTTTTAGACCCATCCCCACCTTATCCTATAAATAAATCAGTTTTGAGCCATTAAAAACCGAATATGAATTTATTATAAAATAATATTTCAAGCTTTTCCAAAGGTGCCCCTCACCCCTCTTATAAAAGAGCACTCCCCCTTCTCTATAATTCATACCTTAAAAGCAAATTGGGTCAGCCAAAACCTACCCAAATATTCTCTCAACTTACCTCACTTCAACCTAGATGCATTAGTTTTATTTAAAAGCCATCCTATGGAGCCCTTTTGATCAAATTAAAAGGAAGAACTCGAAGAAGAGGTATTGTTTTCACCATCCTCTTTCAAGTTCTTTTCTTCTTCAATTTCTTCTTTCTTTGTTATTGCCATTATAAAATAATAACTCTAGTATATTTTATATACTGTGATTTTATTATAAATATGTTACAACCATATACAGTATTCTATCCATCCTTTGAATGACATGTCACCATACGTGCGTACGTACGGCTTACCGTCTCCACGTCGTGGTGTAATTGTTATTCAAAACATTTTTATTTGGATGGGTATGATAATGATGTTTAATTGATGTAAATAATAAATATAACATGATAATGATTCTTTATAGATGATATAACATCCAATTATATATTATTTTAATATCAAAAGAATGATATTGTTGTTTGTGCGTAGGTATGGAATACAGTCTCCACTAACGTGATGAGATTCATTCCCATCATATCCATTCAAGTCTAATTCTCATTTGATGATTAAAAATAATGTTTATAGACTTTATACCAATCTTTATATGAATAAGATACAACCTATCCATAACAAATATGACTTATGTAAAAAAACATATAAAACAAAACAAGTAAGTTAACACCCGAAGTGACGATAATACAAAGATATCATTAACAAAGCAATGTTAAAAGATCATACATGATATCATATTAATGTATATGATTCTTGTATAATTTAATAACAATTATTTCACCATTATACAAGAGGTTAACATACCCTCAACCAAGTAAAAGTAAAAGGTAAGGGTTTATTTCACAATCTCTTCATTATCCGAGGTTGTTTATACGTAATTATCTACTTGGACCTCTTTATCATCCACATCCATGTTTATTAAAAATGTATTTCAAATCATTCTTAATTTTTTATAGACTATGCATTAAATTCATTTATACCCTTGTTGACTTTTTATAAGATCTTTATAAAGGAATATTTCCATAGCTTTCCAAACAAGGTCCTTTTTAACCTTTTCGACAGAATTAAGGTAAGAATGTATTTTTTTAACTTATACGGCGGGTACAGCTATTTTCCGCCGTTATAAAATTGTCGAAGCTTACCTTAAAATATTACAAGAATATATTCAAATTAAATTTTTTATTTAATAAATATGTGGCTTTTAAATGATTTCAAAAAAAGAGATATTTCTCTCAAATAGTTTTGATTTCATCTATGTCAACATCCTTTGATGGATTTTAAGCTTATTTGAAGTTTATTTATTATGATACAAAACATTCATATAGTATTTAAGGTTTTGTGATATGTTTGACTGTGGATGTGTTATTTTTATACAATTCATCATTTATAGAGAAAGTATTGACATTTTTTATGGTAGTTTTAATACGAATGTTTATATTATGTTTAAACCTGTTCATATAAGGAATGCATTGGACTTAATAAGTGATGGGTGGAGCTCTCTATAGCTCCTAGATGCATCGGTAGGTCTCATGAGACAAACTAGTGTCTTGGAAAAAGGACTTGACAAAATCTTATTTGTAGTCTTGGCACAAGGCCTTGACTATGTGGTTATGATAGTCTAGAGATATGCATTCCATCATTATGAAAGTGGTTATTGATATTTCATGTGATTATTCGACTACTAGAATATCCATGTAAATAAGTAAATGGAATTATTTAATTTTATTTGTTCCATATTATGCTGAAGTTCAAGTTTAAAAGGCATGTGTTTTATTTATAAATTTTCTTAAATGTTTATGATTATTTATGAAAGTTTCCGCAATATTTTTATCCTTACTAAGTAATTGAGCTCACCCCTTTCAATGTATTATTTTTTATCAGGATGTGAAAAAGTATTTTATGAATGACCTACAGGGATAGTTTTAGGGGATATGAAGACTAGATGTTGTTATAGTTTTTTTACTTTATGAGGTAATGTTAGACTTATGAATATATCTAGTGATTCCAAGGCTACTAAACTAATTTGTCTTTTGAGACTTAATCATTTGTGATCATGCCAATGTTATGTAATAATGAACCGACTCTAGGTAACTGGTGTTGGGGAATTATAGTTGGTATCAGAAGAAGTTTAGTACAAACCTTGGGAGCCTGATATAGATAAACTCTTATTAGAGCACATAGACCTTAGATGGACTTTGAGGATTAGTATAGAAGAACTTCCTATAATTTTGGTATTATAGAGATTTTGGGTGTTTTCCAAGCAATAAATCCCTGTCTAGATACGAGCAAGTAGAGGCGGCTCTGGCACATATGTACCTAGGGGTAAAACCCAAAAACACCGCTTTGAGCTAGACTCAAACGGGAACTGGTGCACGATAACGGGCCTTGCTGCACTCTTGGTTACGACAATCCAGGGGGATATTCTTAGAATAATTCTCATTTTATTTACAAACAATTACGAAGGGTTTATGAGTGTATACTTCCTCAAAAAAACATTTTTATGGTTATGGATTATATCCGTAAACTGTTAAATTTTTGTTAATTGTTTTATATGTTTGGATTTATGTATTGCGATTCATAAACTAATATATTGTATTCCACTGTTTAGAAATATCCCCTATTAGAAGAAATTGAAAATCTTTCAATGCACACACTCCATGTAGGGATTTCCCTCCTAATCAAGATAATTATAGTGGAGCTGGTGATGAAACTGGTGCTGATCATCTAATCACCATACTAGGACAACTCACTTAAATTATGAATAATAACCTTACCTGTATAGAGCACCCTGATCCGCAGCGTGGAGGATCAATGTTAGACCGCTTCATGAGGAAAAAACTACCAAAATTAAATGGTAGTAAAAATACCTTAGTAGCTGAGCAATGGATAAATTATTTAGAGAAAATATTCCATGCCTTGGGGAGTAGTGAAAGGGAAAAAGTTATCATGGAAGTTCACCACCTCACTGGAGATGTTGATCAATGCTGGTCATTGATTCAAAACACAAAGTAAGATGATGAAGTATCAGATATGGAATGGAGGGATTTCAAAGATATTTTCATAGAAAAATACTTTCCTCGTGACCATCGAGCAGATATGGAAAGGTAATTTTTGAGTCTGAGACAAAAGGAGGATGATAGTGTCCAAAGTATGATGCTAACTTTACAAGGTTAGCAAGGTATGCTGGAGATTATATACGTAACCCAAGATGTAAGATTGATTGTTTCTTTGATGGGTTAAAACCATTTCTCCATATAGAATTAGTCTCACAATCCTTCTCATCGTACGAAGATATTTTCTCATGTGCTATCAAGACAGAAAAGGAATTATCTAAGTCTAACGACTTTAAAGCAAAGCAAGAGAAGAAGAGATCTGATGATCACTCTGGGAATGAAAATAAGTGGAAGAAGGGAAAAGTTGAATATCCATCCTGTAGAAAATCTGGGAAGAATCACCCTGGTACTTGCTTAAAGGGAATAGGAGTCTGTTACAAGTGTGGTGAAAAAGGCCACCAAGCCTGTGATTGTATGGGGAAGAAAGAAGCTACCGATGTTCAATGCTACAACTGTAGAGATATGGGACATTATGCAAATGAATGTCTGAAGCGTCAAGGGAATTTACCTCAAAAAGGCCAAGGGATCAAGGCCAAGCTTATGTTATCACTACTGCTGAGGTAGAAGCTCCGAAAGACGTAGTGGTAGGTAATTTAATGGTTTCCACAAGTTTAGCAAACACATTATTTGATTCTGGGTCATCACATTGTTTCATATCTTCCCAGTTTCCTAAGAAAATTATATATTTCCAATTTTATTTAACAAGGTATTTGTCAGTTAAAACTCTTAAGGGAAGTAGCATTGCAAAAAAGTTTTGTGAATCAGTCCCCATTAGAGTATATAAATATTCTTTATCTGTTGATCTCATCGTCATAACTATGATAGACTTTGATATAATCCTTGGTATGGATTGGATTTTAGACCATGATGCATAGATTTATTGTAAGAAGAAAGAGGTTATAATTCTTGATGATGATGATAAAGAACTCTTTATCTTTAGAGAAGAATCGTCGTCACCTGATTCTTACCTAGATCCACCACCAGTAGCTCAACTAAAATCAATTATTGGGGAGCAAGGGAATTAAATAACTGTGGTTAAGGAAAGGAATGTTCAAAAAAAGTATGTACCTATTGTTAGAGAATATGTTGATGTGTTTCCAGAAGATTTACCTGGACATCCTCGAGAATGATAAATTGAGTTTTCCATTGATTTAATTCCTGGTTCAAGGCCTATATCGAAAACCCCTTATAGAATGTCCGTAATGTAATTAGTTGAACTAAATAAACAACTAGAGGAATTAAGTAATAATGGATTTATTATCCTTAGTGTTTCTCTATGGGGAGCTCCTATCCTTTTTGTTAAGAAGAAAGATGGATCTATGAGGTTATGTATCGACTATAGGGAGATCAATGCTATAATAATAAAGAACAAGTATCCCTTACCTCGCATTGATGATTTATTTGACCAACTGCTTGGAGATCAATACTTTCCCATGATTGACCTTCGATTTGGATACCATCAGTTGTGGTTGAAGAAGGAAGACATTTCAAAGACAACACTTCGAACTAGGTATGGGAATTATGAGTTTATAGTTATAACATTTGGATTTACTAATGAACCCATTGTATTCATGGATCTAATGAATAGAGTTTTCAAGGAATATCTAGATGATTTTGTAGTGGTATTTATTGATGATAACTTGGTATACTCCAAAAGCTACAAAGATCATGAAAATCAATTGTGCATTATCATGAAGACTCTGAGAAGAGATGAATTATATGGGAAGTTTAGCAAGTGTGAATTATGGATTCAAGAGATTTCTTTTCTTGGCCATATTGTCTCTAAGGATGGAATCTTTATTGATCCTTCTAATACCAAGGCAATCCATGAATTGACAACACCAACGAGTATAATGGAGGTACGTTGTTTTATTGGTTTAGCAGGTTATTATCGACGTTTCGTCCAGAATTTTGTCCGGTTGGCTAACCCATTAACAAAGCTCACACGTAAAGGGGTTAATTTTTTTTGAACAAAAGAGTGTGAAGAATGCTTTGAATAAATGAAGAGAATATTATTCAGTGCTCCAATATTGACTCTACCATCAAGGAATGACGAGTTTTCTTATTTATAGTGATGCATCGAAAAAGGGAATTGGTTGTGTCCTTATGCAGAATGATAGGGTTATTGCCTATGCATCAAGAAAACTGAAAATTCATGAGCCAGCTATAATATTTGCTTTGAAGATTTGGAGACACTATCTCTATGGTGAAAAATGTGAGATTTATACTGATCACAAGAGTTTGAAGTATATTTTCTCACAAAAATAACTCAACATGCGAAAAAAGAGATGGCTTGAACTACTCAAGGATTATGATTGAACGATACAGTACCAACCAGGGAAGGAAAATAAGGTGGAAGATTCTTTGAGCAGAAAGGATCATGGAGTTTTGAACAAGATGAGATTTGAGAGGGATCCTATATTCATGGATCTAATAAAATTGGATATGGGAATAAACATGGAAGGTGAAACATTGATACTTTTTCAAATGGTTTCCAAACCATATTTACTATAAAGTATAAAGACTTCTTAGACTGATGATGAAGAATTTAAAAATTAGATTAAAGCGATGAATGATGGGAGACTGAATGAATTTGTGTACGAAGATAAAATTTTGAAATTTGGGAAGAGACTTTGTTTTCCCAATATACCTGATCTAAAAACGGAATTGTTGGACGATACTCATAGTTTAAATTTATTTATACACCCTGGGAGCACCAAAATGTATATAGATTTGAAGGATCATTTTTGGTGAGACAAAATTAAGAGGAAGATTTCTGATTTTGTGTCAAGATGTATTGTTTGTCAACAACTGAAAGCTGGAAGGCAACAGCCTGGTGGAGTATTGCAACCTCTTCCCATACCATAGTGGAAATGGAATAATATCACAATGGACTTTGTCATGGGACTACCAAAGACTCCTAGAAGGAACGATGCAATATGGGTCATTGTTGGTCATCTTACCAAGTCATCACATTCTCTTGCTATAAGGGAGGATTTACCACTTGAACATCTAAAAAGACTCTATATTAATGAAGTTGTGAGACTTTATAGAGTACCCATATCGATTGTTTCTGATCATGATCCCTATTTTATATCAGGATTCTGGAAAAGTCTTCCAAAATCCCTGGATACTAAATTTCTTTTGAGCACTGCTTACCACCCCAAAACTGATGGAAAATCAGAACAGACTATTCAAACCTTATAAGACATGTTGAGATCATGCTCACTTGACATTCAGGGTATATGGGATCAATATTTACCTCTGGTATAATTTTACTATAACAATAGCTTCTATTAGAGTATTCATATGGCACCATATGAACCGTTATATGGAATGAAATGTCGCACACAAACCCGTTGGGATGATTTTGGGGAAAGAAAACTCGTAGGCCTGGAATTGGTGGAGGAAATGATGGAATGGTAAAGGTAATCCAAAACCATATCAAAGTATCTCAATGTAGGCAGAAGAGCTATGCCGATAAATGAAGGAAGTATTTTGAATTTTAGGTAGGAGAGCATGTTTTCATGAAGGTATCTCTATGGAAGAGAGTTATATGTTTCAGTAAGAAGGGTAAATTGAGTCCCAGGTACATCAGACCTTTAGAAACTCTAGAACGAATTGGGGTTGTAGCTTACCGTTTGGAAATGCCGCCAAGTCTCTCCGAAGTTCATGATGTGTTCCATGTATCACTACTGAGAAAATAAATGCCTGACCCAACGCATGTACTTATGAGGAATTAGAACTGGAACCTGATCTGTCTTATTGTGAAGAGCCAATCATGATTCTTGATACAAGAGAACAAGTGTTGAGAAACCAGATGACTCGCCTGGTAAAAGTTCTATGGAGAAACCATAAGATGGAAGAGACAACATGGGAACCCGAAGAACTTATGATGAAGAACGCCCGAGTATTTTCATGCAGTAGTATTCTAGAAATTTTGAGGATGAAATTATTTGAAGGAGGTGAGAATATAACAGCCCTAGCTTCCACAGTACACTTCTCTTTGAATAATATAGTAGCATGTGTGGTACGCAACTTCGAGTTCTAACACACACCACAACCAATCAAACTAGCTGTTATAAATAGTAATACCCAATTTTTGAAATTTTATAAAATCTATCTTTCAAAATCGACTTCATTTTTAGATTCAGAATATTGAAATTATCTTAGGGTGAATTTTTGGTATTTTTCTGAAAACATTCAATTTTTTATGAATAGTGAAAAAAACACCGAGTTGTAGTTTAAAACAGAATTTCTATTTAAATAAATATTTATATTATTTAAATTTATTTAAGATCAAAATAGATACATAATACCTATATAAGTTCAATGTAATTCATTGGAGTTTGTTTAGAATAATTTTAGATATATAAAAATTTTATTGAACTTTTCACCGTCTTTTACTTACCTCCTAGAAGAATTTGGAAATTCACATAAAACATAATTTTACCGCTTCTGTGAGTGGTGTTTCGAAAATCCTAGATACATGGTTAATATGAAGGAGTAAAATGTGGTTCAATAAGGAAAAAATATTTTTTGGTGAATAGTAACTTTTTACTTTTATTTACCATAGTTAAAAGTAAATAGGGTAATTAAGGGTAAAAATGATATTAATATTACCATAATACATGTACTAATTCTATTGGACAAGTGTATCTCGTCCAAAAACAACCTTAGGAATAAAATATTATCCTTTAGATCCACTTGGATTAGATTAGGACATTTATTATTATTTAATTCAAAGAAGAGTTAAAAGAGTTAAAATCAAAGTTTAATAACTAAACTTTTTTTAATATATGGTTATAAATTAGATAAATTCTATTATAAGTATTCATTAGAAAGATAAAAATATTTTCATCATAATAGTATTTTATTTATAATTTTTAGACATTAAATAATTTAATTTATTTATGAAACAATGGTGATGCAGTAATTAGAAAATTAATTAAATATTAAAATAATTGATATTATAAAAATCAAAATAAACATAATTTGAAACTTTTTATGAATTACAATAATTTCATAGGTTAATTTTAATTATTAGGATTGGTTATATAAATGTTTTCGAAGTAATATTTCTGTTAGAAAATTATCAAAAACAAAATACCCAATAGTGTCAAAATTGACATAAAAGAGTTTTTAAAACAAATATTATATTATTAATAGATATTATATTCCTAAAAATCTAAGGTTCGGCCAAAGGACTTATATAATGATATTTTTATCATTAATGGACCACTTGGGGGTCACTTGGAGGTATATAGTATGTTTATAAACTATATAATATAAAAATACAAAGAGACATGGTAAATGTCAAACTACTTAACTAAGAGTTAAATATAAATGATAAGGGTAATATAGTCACCTCAACCTATCTAAAATATATTGGTTGTGTTGTTATTGACCCACCCCACCTTATCATCTAAATAAATCATTTTGGAGCCATTATGAACCGAATATTAATTTATTATAAAATAATATTTCTAGCTTTTCCAAAGGTGCCCCTCACCCCTCTTATAAAAGGGTACTCCACCTTCTCACTAATTAATACCTTCAAAGCCATTTTTCTAGGAAAACCCCTACATAAATATTATCTCAACTTCCCTCACTTCAACCTAGAGGCCTTAGTTTGATCCGAAAGCCATCTAAACGATCCCTTTTGATCAAATCAAAAGAAAGAACCCGAAGAAGAGGTAATGTTTTCAGCACCCTCTTTCATGTTCCTTTCTTCTTCAACATATTCTTTATTTGTTATTACCATTATAAAATAATAACTCTAGTAACTTTTATATACTATGATTTTATTATAAATATGGTACAACCATATTCAGTATTCTATCCATCCTTTGAATGACATCTCACCATACGTTTGTATGTACGGCTTACCGTCTCCACGTCGTGATGTAATTGTTATTCAAAACATTATTTTTTGGATGGGTATGATAATGATGTGTAATTTATGTAAATAATAAATATAACATTATAATGATTCTGTATATATGATATACCATCCAATTATATATTATTTTAATATCAAAATAATGATATTCTCGCTCGTGTGTACGTACGGACTACCGTCTCCACGAACGCGATGAGATTCATTCCCCATCGTATCCATTCAAGTCTATTTCTAATTTTATGATTAAAAATAATGTTTAAGGACTTGATATAATTCTGTATATGAATAAGATACAACCTATCTATAACAAACATGACTTATGTAACAAAACATATAATAGAAAACAAGTAAGTTAACACCCGAAACGATGATAATACTAAGATATTATTAACAAATCAATGCTAAAAGATCATATATGATATCATATTAATGTATATGATTCTTGTATAAATTAATAACAATTATTTTGCCATTATACAGGATTTTAACCTACCCACAACCAACTAAAAGTACAGGTTAAGGTTTTATTTCACAATCTCTTCATTATCCGAGGTTGTTTATATGTAATTTTCTACTTGGACCTCTTTATCATCCACAAAATTGTTTATTAAAAATGTATTTCAAATCATTATTACTATTTTATATAATATGGGTTAAAGTCATTTATACCCTTATTGACTTTTAATAAGATGTTTATAAAGGAATCATTCTGTCGATTTCCAAATAAAGTCATTTTTAACCTTTTTGACAAAATTAAAGTAATAATGTCTTTTTTTACTTATATGGCGAGTGCGACTATTTTCCGCCGTTATAAAATCGTAAATTCTTCCCTTATAATATTATAAGAATTTCTTCAAAGTAAATTTTTTATTTTATAATTATATGGATTTTAAATGATTTCAAAAAAGAGATATATTTCTCTCAAATAGTTTTGATTTCATCTATGTCAACATCCTTTGATGAATTTTAAGCTTATTGGAAGTTGATTTATTATTATACAAAACATTCATACAATATTGAAGGTTTTGTGATATGTTTGACTATGGATGTGTTATTTTTATACAATTCATGGTTTATGGAGAAAGTATTTACATTTAGTATACTAGTTTTAATATGAATGTTTATGTTATGTTTAAACCATTTCATATGAGGAATGCATTGGACTTAATAAGTGACGGGTGGAGCCCGCTATATCTCCTCAATGCATCGGTAGGTATCATAAGACAAACTAGTGTCTTGGCACAAGGACTTGACAGAATCTTATTTGTATTCCTGGAATGAGGCCTTGACTATGTGGTTATGATAGTATTGCATTATGAATTCCATCATTATGGAAGTGGTTATTGATATTGTATGTGATTATTTGACTAGAAGAATATCCATGTGAATAAATAAATGGAATTATTTAATTTTATTTCTGCTATATTATGCTGATGTTCAAGTTTGAATAGATTTTATTTTAGTTATACATTGCCTTAAATGTTTATGATTATTTAGGAAATTTTATGCTATATTGTTGTCCGTACTGATCATTTGAGCTCACCCCTTTCAATGTTTTATTTTTCATAGGATGTGATGATGTATTTTATGAATGACCTACAGGGATAGTATGAGGGGATATGAAGATAAGATGTTGTTGTAGTTTTTTTTACTTTATGATGTAATGTAAGACTTATGAATATATCTAGTGATTCCTATGCTACTAAAATAATCGGTCTTTCAAAACTTTATCTGTTGTGATCATGCCAATGTTATGTAATAATGCACAGACTCTGGGTAACTAGGGTTGGGGCGTTACAACTACCGCCTCACGAAATGATGATTTCTCATTTCCCTTTACAGCCTCTCATGATGGACATTATGATTGAAACCCAATTTATATATATTATTTATTATAGTTATCATATATTTTTCTTATTTATTCCTTGTATAACACATTTATTCATACATTCTATTTTGGGTAAATATGATAATTTCATTTGAGGGATTCTGTACAACCACCCCCTCAAAGTGACATGATTCATTAAAACACTACATAGAATGTACTAAAGAAGTGATTAATGAAATTATATGATATATATATATATAACATTATAATTATAAGTAAAATATATACATATATTCCATTTTTTCAATATGCCACTAAAAACAGAAACATTTTTCATGTGTACATACGACTTACCGTCTCCATGAATGGTGTATTCCATTTTATACTGATAGGTTATATAGATTATTAAAATGAACATATAATTTATATCATTTATATTTATATCATTTTTTAGAATATGGAATCCTGAGATTATTATATAGACCCAATATATAACAAATTAAGACACATGTAAATAACAAAAAGGATATTGCCCAATGGAAGAATCAACAAAGGATTGTTAACCATAGGGTAATATATTTTCATAGTAAACATAGATATAGTAATTTAAATAAGAATATTTTTCTTAGAATTATTTATAATAAATTTATATTTATTATACAGGTGTCTTTAATGAGTACGACGAGAGTCAAAACAAAAGTTAAGGGTATTTCAACTCACTTTCTATTTATGTGAGATACATGATTTATTCACCACCCATTTGTTTTTGTGTGTTATGTATACTTCCCATGGATGTATTAAATGACTATTAAAATGAAATATATTCATATTTAAATATGAATTTTATGATCTTTCATTCATGGTGTTTATGTTTCAAAATTTACCAAATCGGTAAAATAGTTTTGTCTCAATTTGCCTTCTCTAAGACTCATGTTTTGTTATGCTCATAGATTATTTTTCGAGGTTTATACACTTCTATTTACATGTTATGCATTGAATATACTTATTTTAAAGATACATTAATTTTCAAGTAATTTACATTTCTTACATGGAGAGTATCATCCTAAGTAACTATGTGGTAATAGTTTATTTAAATAATCTCGTCACTTTTCAAGATTGTTAATGATTGTGCATAAATTAATAAAATATAACAACCAATCTCTCAATAACAGTCATGAATTTTCATATCTTATTGTTATTCAAGATATTCACATGTATTAGTACCATTTTCCACTATTTGGTACTAAAGATATTGTTTTTAGGAAACAACTGATTGTCTCACTCTTTGGACAAAAATATATTTTATTCAAAAACCATGTATTCAAACAAGCTTCCAAAAACTATTTGAATCCAATTTTCAAGGAAAAAGTATTTTAAAAAAGATTGGTTTTCAATTCTTTCGTTATATTTTTTTAAATCTGTTTTAAATGAAAACATATTTCAAAAGGTTTTATATTTTAGAGGGAATTTTTTAAAGAAAAAATAGTATTTTCCTCTTAAAAATGTTTTTAAAATATATTTTAACATAATTTCTCATATAAGATAACATCCATTGGTGTTAATAATGGAAATATGAGAAAATTATTCAGTGTTTAAATTTATTTTCTTTCTCATAATGGATTATGTTTTTATCACATGATGTTTATGAAACCTATTTATCTTTCATAGGTTATATTCTTTAGAAACCTGCATCTTTTCATATGTTATGTTTAGGATGAAATGATTATAAAACCTGTCTATTTCCATAGGTTATGATATTATTACATGTTTATAATAACCATTTATTTTCATGGGTTATGATATGATTCTTTATGGTCTTGTGGAACATGTATGTATGATTTCATTATGAGATGGGTGGGACATATATATCCCTCAAATTCATTGTTTAAAGATTTATATCTCATGAGATATACATGCATGGAATGGAAAATGAACTCAATTCAGTATTACATTGTTGGAATCGGAAATGAACTCACTTTAGTATTACATGGATGGAAGGAGAAATGAACCTGGTTCAATATTACATCGCTAGAATGGGAAATTAACTAGGTTCAGTATTATAGGGAAAGAAATAGGTAGTGAACTGTGTTTAGTAATACAAGGCTGGAATATGGTGTGAACCAGGTTCAGTAAATGACTTTTTCCATTACTTGACTACTATGAAAATTAGTATATATAATTATGTGTCTTCCATAACTCCATGTTTTATTCCTATGTTATTTTTTATAGAATAGGTTCTTTATATCAATATGATTAATGTCTTATTAACTTCCATGATTTATGACATGATTCATATATATGATCTTGGATATGAAGGGTATGATTTTCTATTTTCATGATCATGTTCCTATACCATTATGCTCATGATTATTCTTATATATCTTCCTTGTTTACCCGTACAAATAATTTGATCTCACCCCTTTTTATATATCCTTCCCTAGTTTATCAATATATGTATTATGTTAGATATGTCTAAGAAGGGTTGTAGTAAAGAAGTACTTGGTGGGAGATAATGTGTATTATGTATTTATCAATTTCTATGTTTCCATGTTTCCAAAGGCACTAGACTAGCATGGTCTTTGGGAATCTATTTTTATGATGTTTTATATATTATGAAAATGTTATGTAGTGTTGATGTATGAAAAGAGAGGGTTTATATAACCTAGTTATCACACAGGATTAAATATTATTCTATTAAAACCACACATATCGTGTGAAACTCTAGTGGTTACCCCTTAAAAAGTAAAAGGGTATTTTAATATTTTATCTTGGCGTATAACCAATGCTCTCTTAGTTTAACCATGACGATATTAGTATATAGTACATGTTCTTTATTTTTCTGAGAGTACAAATAAATTATTTAATCAATTTCCAAAAATGACTTGAGACACTCCCTATACATCAAGGAAGAAGTTCTTTGTTCAGTTTTGAACCAACCATTCCAAACCATGTATACAATGGTTAGTGAAACATCTCAGGATGAATTCTTAGTAAGATCTTCGCTTCACTCATAGACACATCAACATTACTAAACCATGATTTTCTTACCACCCGAGACATAATGTAATCACTCCAGGAAAAAACCTGAATTACATCTCTAACTAACAGTGTTTTCAACGGTTTCATGAATATCTAACCATTCCATTTTCATATTTACCTTTAAGCACTGAGATCTTCCTAAAACATTCTAGGTCCATGGAATTTAAAAATGATATTAAAAATACCGAAATTGTATTCTTTAGTTTTTTCCTTTTACTTGTAAGGACTTACCACAACATGTTAGACATGATTCTCCCCATCTTAGGTGTTTCATAGTCATCATTTATTGACAAAGAAAGCTCATCAAACAAAAAATTCTCCACTATCCACTAATTGTGGGTCCTAAACCTAGAGAACATGGTTTTGGAAAGAATTAAACTATAATGAGAGATATACCATCTACTTACAAGTTCAATAGAATAGATCTAATTTATACGTACATGTGGTACTTCACCTCAGTTATGTCAACATGTGTTGTATCATTAGTCATAAAATCCCAAACCATCTGACCAACATGTAAAAACACCTAATACTATTAAGATATCATCATGATCATTATGTCATGTAAAATTAATCCAATTCCCATGGAACTATACTCGATAGATGAACCATGGATGTAACATAATAGCACAAAGTTTAACGATGAATACCAAACTCCAGTCGTTTATTGCACCATTTTATAAACCTGAAGGGTACCACATATCTCAACACATGCCACCCTGAGATTAATTTTCGCAATGGTGGATCATTTGAAATTATACAAATGATTATCATCCCTATGAATCTAGTATCTGATGGTGTATATAAAAAACCAATAAAGATCTATACAATCTTATATGACCTGTAAAATAGGATTATGACCACGTAAGTCATCCAACACTAAAGGGGGAGGAGGATAATGGTTACCCAACCTTCTATGCAGATGACCATTCCCTAAGATTATCTATCCTACTGAATCTAAGCATTACAAGATTATCATTCCCATTAAAATGGTCAAAATATGGAATGACCAACATCCCAGACAAGGAGTCTCTTTAGAAACCGAGTCCTTCATGGGACAAAGGGAACTCGAACGGATCCATGTCTCTAAAACCAAAGCATTTAGAAAGGCATTAGGTCTCTATGGGTGCTGCCTACCTTGGTATATCATCTTCCTAAAAGAGTAAATGTTCCCCTAAAGATAGGTTATGCCAAAAATAGGTCACTAGGATCTACTTCCTATCATTTAAGTTAGAAATCACATATGGGAAATGCTCATGTTACCATTCTATGGAAAATACCCGAGGAACATTTAATCTACCCTTATACAAGGGTTCTGTATTGAACACCAATAAGGATTCATTTCTTGGTAGTTAACATAATTTATGGTTATATCTTTAAGCATTCGTAAGGATCTAATTAAACATCACTTACCAGTTAGGAAAAACATTTATACATTTTACTTTATTTCCCTAACACAAAACGCTACATCGTCAAGGTATATAACCTTTCTTCCAAATATAATTTATTTAACTGAAATCATTTCATATTTAGGTTGTTCTTATTATAAACTCAATTTAAAAACAATTATTTATTCAAAATAATTCACAATTTGATTATTTAAATACAATGTATGTTCTAATCTATAATGTAAAACACTTTTTAGGTTGAAATTACCATTGAATTAACTAAAACCTTCCATAAGTATATCTCAAAAGTAGATAACTGGTATTTTATTAATTAGTGAGGGGTCTGGTCAAGTGTTATTCTACCATACATCTATATATATAACACCATATAAGTGGATTTAGACACTTTAAATTACCATTATTATACAATATAAACTAACCCCTATGGGGTTAAATAGTAAGGAATAATAAAATAAAGGTCACCTATGAGGGTTTCAATAAATTCATTTTAGATTCCTCAAAATGAAACCCAAAACATGTTAAACATTAGTTTTAAGACACCCTTGTGGGTTTTATCACATACAAAACATTCCCCAACATACCTATATGGTTCCAGTAGTGTATTTAGGAAATTTATTCATATTAGCCATAATGCCTAGGTGATAGGGTTACAAGGCATTATAAAGAAAAAAATCATTTAATATCAATATATAATAGATTTTAAATTTAAAATAGTCTCAAGATATATCATTCTCAGAACCAATGATTCTATTACATAGGTTACCATTTCTAAATTTATAAAAAACCCATGAACTTTTTAAATTTTAAATTGGATCCCATTAAATCTCAACTATTATGTTACAGCCCATGAAACCAATGGTTCATGGTTAAAACTTCTCAAGAATGGTTAGTTAAGCTGCCTCCATTAATATGTGTCAAAAATAATTTAGGTTTATGATGTATAATTAAAATCCATTTGTATAATAAAATTATACCAATGCATTCAATCAAAAGAATTTGGTATAACAAAACATAGAAAAATAGCCATAGAAGAATAATAAAAGAATTATGAAATCAGACTACATAAATAGGGAAACACCCAATAATGTTATGAAGAAAAAAAATCTAAACATGACCCTAAAACATAGAAACATGCTAATGGAACACCAAAGTAGGTATAAAACTAAGAATATTACTAGAATAAATAAAAGGTTATTAAACCAGAATGATAATAAACACACAAGCCACATCAAAAAATATCAAATAGCCTATTAATGGAAACTAAATGTCATGGAATATTCTTGGAATTTGAATCTATATGTTCCTATAATGAAACATGTAATGGTACCACCTTTTCATACCAAGATAAGGGTGAAATTTTATAAATCACATAAATCAATGAGCCGTAAAATGACACCAATCAGTTGAGGTTAAATCATAATCAACAATATAAAATAACATCATGAAAAAAAATCTCATCCTCAGCCACTTAGATTTCCCCCCATTCATGGTTTGATCACTCCCAGACACGACTATTTACCAAGTACCGACACATTCCTAGTCTCATGTCTACTAACCCAAATAGTAAGACCAAGTAAGATGAGCTCGTATGTCACCTTTTAATGTATTATCCTGATTGACT
Organism: Viscum album; assembly: GCA_963277665.1. Lineage (NCBI taxonomy): Eukaryota > Viridiplantae > Streptophyta > Magnoliopsida > Santalales > Viscaceae > Viscum > Viscum album. Next base: position 372,426,553 of record OY728137.1, read on the forward strand.
ATATAACCAGTAGCCAGAAGGTTCATCACATGGCCTCAAGCATGACAACCTATAACAGAGTGGTTGCCAACTAGTAATGAGAGTCTAATGATAATATGGCAGGGAGACTATACCCTTTAGATTAGAGTAACAAAGTGGTATGAGGGATAAAAAATAAATCAACCAATAATGGAAACAATAAAAATAAGGAAAAGGTAGTGTAAGATAAATATAATAATCGAATAAACTTAAATGGAAATCGTTGATACATATTATCATGCATGCATTCCTATATGAACTTCATATAAAAATCAATAAACATTCTATAGGGAAATATAATACAATATAAGAACCAAAATCGATGAGGGTGATCAACATAATCACCCTGAGTACAAGCTCAATCATGTGCTCATAAGATCCAAAGTACAATGCACAACAACAAAAATATACAAACGACATATGAACATTATGTTATATTAGGTCCCCCAGTGCAATGTTGTCCTGAGAAGGGTGTGACATACACTTAATATTCCATCACAAATTGTTTCTAAATGTAAAACCAGACTGGGAATATAAATTTCAGTGCTATGTAGGGACAATAAATAATATAATCTATGCAAATAAACAAATGTAATAATTCAGGATCAGGTTCCCCCAGGACACATGGTCGACTATACCTACTTTAGTATAAGCTATAGTCATTGAACCAAGGTGATCCTATATAGATTTTATATAGGTGTAATAATGAGCACCATAAATCAAGCATCAAAATTACACTCTTATCAAGCATGTAATTTTTAATAGAAAACACGTCATAGGAATAATGTTTAAATATTATTATTCATTAATTTAAAATTAATCATTAGAATTTAATAAGAGACACATAGATCCCATGAAACATGATCTAAAGGAATCCCATATATTACTCAAGATGCACTAATAATATTCATCACCATAAGAGAGTATAAAAGGTGGTCCATAAATAGAATCCCAAGTATCACTCTCAACATGGCATGGAAACACACCATTATGTACATCCCTAATATCTCTCATAGGGGACCAGGTATCACTCATGTCCTGGTGAAACCGTCTTGTAATTAAGCATATCCATGGAGTGTCCCATAGGGAACTAGTATCAATCATAATAAGGTAGATAAAAATATTGGGAGCTCATCCAAGGCATATGATGAATCGCTCACAACATATCACAACTTGCATAACTTATGATCCAATCCTTGGAATTCTATAAATGGAACATAAGTATAGCTCAAGGAATATCACAATTCATTTAATCAATTAAGTCAAAAAGGGAGAAGTCTAGGTGCATAAGATTTCCATAATCTAATACAATGACACTAAATGAGGACCATTTTCTTAAACATGTCATCTAATTCATTAAGTATGTCATTCCATTATTAAGTAATATTAATCATATCACAAATGTATTAATTATTTTTGTATTATCCATGGAATATAACACCATACTTGTTTGTGGTATTAAAATGGGACAATATAACATGAATTTCATTCCAAAACATCAACATGTTCCATAATAAATAGGCCATAACTAAAAAGGATATGGTTTTATAGCTAAGGGTAGCATAGTGGATTATCTCATTTTTCCACATTCTAATTAGACAATATGTTCACATTTTTCAATAAAGCATAGATTGACGAGGTGTTTTATTAAAAAAACCATATATTAATTAATTACATTCAATAGACTCTCTATTATGGAAGGTTAAAAATTGAGGTCTATTACCATCAACAAGTCCAATTAAATAGGCAAGGGATACTAGAATTTAGGTTTCAGGTTAAATAAATTAAATATCACATTTAAGAGGCTTCTAATGGAAATAGCAACACATGGAATAATGATGCAACTTATAAATGGGGATACATTAAGGTAAAAACCTATTAACCACCGACGTCGTTCTTAAGAAGACCCTTACATCCAATTATGAATCTTGATTTGGTCTAGTTTGAAATATGTTAAAGAACTAGACATTATATATAAAAATAAGAAGAATTATCTCCCACCAAAATAGAATAGGTTTGGAGAAGATGAAAAAAGAAAGTGGTAAGGAGAAATCGAAGACTCACTGATATGCTCCCAACATGATGAATGACAGTAGAATTGGTCACTGTATATGGTAGATTCTTCCATACCTACAAGGAGTACTGGTTGAGATACTTGGATGGATTACTTCTTGTGAGCGGTGTTAATAAAATAGGGGAAGTAAATAAGAACATTGGGGAATTTGGGTAATTTCAAACCCCTTTAAAGAGATTCATGGTTTGGCTAAATGGTTGGAAAAATTGTGTGCTAATCCTGATCAATCCACTACCATTGAAGGGGGATTACATGGTTTATGTGCAAACTTGGGTAAACTTGTTAAAAATGTGAATTTACCCTATTTCAAGGACCCATGGAAACCTGGATGACTATGCAACCTACGTACATGGTTAAATAGAACCATGTGATATCCTTATTCTGTCCAAGCAAGCCGCATGGTTTCCTTTAGTGGTTTTCATGGTTCCAGAAAAACCATATTCCCTAACAGGGTCCTCCCCATTGTTTTGAAGAAATAGGATCCCAAAACTCAATGGGACACCCGAATCACCCCATGTAACTTCATACAATTATAAAAACATTTCATTTTAGTGTTTTAAATATCAAATTTACATTTCAAAACTCCTTTTAAATAATTTAATTTATTCAAAACTGTAAAATTCCAATTCCCCTAGAATTTCATCCTATCCAAAGACATGGGATGCTACATAATGAAATAAAATTCTATTTATTACTATACCATGAATCTAAATAATTTAAAATAAGATAAAATATTATATAGATTATATTTTTATCTATCTATAACCACCCAAATTATCATCAGAATGACTATCCTATTCAAATTCATATCCTTCAGGATAAAAAATACAAAATTGAATTTTTATTAAGGATTTTAAAACCCCATTTTAAAAAAATTAAAATAAATTATTTAGTATTTTATTCCGAACATGCACACATACCCACACTTTATGTATTATTAGGATGGCTAGTAGTTAAGTATAATTATCTTATAATCATACCTCTGTATGTAGTCTAGTCTATTATCTTTTAAAATTCATCAAGATCTATCTTATATATAATAATCAAGGGAGTATCATTACTTTTAGTGTTATAAAAACCAATACATTTTAAAATATCCTTTGTGTATTGTTTTGTATTCAAAACAATTACTTCTTTGTTTTGAGAAATTCAGAACACATGAAGGTGTTTTAACTCACCCATTAAAACCATTTAATTTTCATTTTTCATATTTTTGGAAAATTCAATACACAAAGAGTTTTTTGGATGACCCAAAAATAATATCACCATCATATTATCTAACATTTTTATCATCCATTGAAATTTATTTGATAAATAAATTTGGATAAATGATAAATTTTATATAACTATTTGAAGTAAGAAAAGTGTTGATCCTTTCATACCGAGCTCTAAGAGATTGTTTTAAACCGTAAAAGTATTTAGTTAATTTAAAAAAATCATTTGAATAATGCGGGTTTTCAAATTGAAGATTTTTTTAATAAATAAATCATCAATAATATAACTATTTAGAAAAGAACTCTTGACTTAAATTTGAAATATTTTAAAATTAATATGTGTAGTATATGAAAGCAATATTGTGATGGCATCTAGTATAGATACTATTAGAAAAGTTTTTTTATATAAATACCTTCTTCTTGATTATATCCTATTGAAACCAATATTTCATTGTTTATAGGGATTACACAAGAATCATCAACCTTGTTTCTATGTACCAACTTAGTGCTAATAGTTTCATAGTCTTTAGGTAGTTATACTAATTTATAGACATTATTCCTTTCAAAATGGTTCAATTATTATTTCATTTCAATTACCCAATATTAATTACTAATTTCTTAATTGGTTTTTGTTGGTTAAAATTGTGAAAATAATTCATTATTTTTATCCTGGTTTCTAGGTGGGGCCCTAGTTTGAGTTACCCGATCTATTTTTCCAACTATAACATGTAATGGGAGGTCTTTTCGAGTTCTAATAGTTATTGGGAGAAAATTACACGGTAATTTATTTTATTCATAAATTTTAGGAAGATATTGATAATTTATTCATGGGGATTTGTTAAGTAAATTATAAATAAGTTCAAATGATTTTGAGGTATTATTGATATTATTATTTGAAATAATGTCATTGATATTTTTTGAAGTAGTTTTGGGTCCTATCTCATCAAAAGTGACATGAATATTTTATTCCACAACATTATATTTTTTGTTAAAGACTATATAAGATTTAGTAGTGGCAGAATAACCATGGGGAATCCCTTCATATATTTTTATTGAAAAATTTTGTGATTCACTATCGTATTAAGAATATAAATATTATATCGAAAAACTCGAAATTAATTTATTTTTTGTTTTCTACTATTACGTAATTCATATATAGTTTTTTCAAGATATGTCTTATTAGAAATATATTAATTACATAAAAATATGTTTGAAGATATTCAACCCATAAATAGAAAGGAGTGTCTTATTCACCATGAATTGTACACGAAATTTCTTAAAGAGCACAATTTATCCTTTCAACAACCTCGTTTATTTGATGTGTTCGATATGAAAATAAATTATTATTGCTACAATGTAGTGATTATAGAGATTAAAATTCTTGATTATCAAACTATCTATCATGATCACATCTCATGGTATGTATAGTAAGTTCAATATGTTTTTTTATAGATTTAGAAAACATGGAAATGTATGAAATGAATTTACTTTTAGAGAATAAAAAAACCCAAGTATATCATGAATAATATATAACTATGAAATAATTATAATGTCATCACGCTAAATTAGAAACTCAATAAGATCAAAATAAGTTCATATAAACCAATTATAAAGATTCATAAGTAGTGACCTCTTTGTTTAGTTGAAAATATATTCTTTTCTCTAAATTTTGATTAGGTTGAAACACTTTTTCAGGATAAAATTATTGTTTTTGGAGATATTTGATTAAAAAATTCTTAGTTAGGCCATTATGTGAGTTTATATTACAATGTCAGGACTCCAATTCCATACCCAAAATTTTCTAGGAAATTTACTTAACCAAGAAACATTTTTAGAAAATAATGATTCTAAATAAATAAAAAGTTCATTGTCATTTCGAAAAGTTGTAAATACCTAATTATGATTCCAACAAAAAATATTACAAGTATTATTTTTCAATTTTACATAATAAAAATAATCACTAAATTGGTAAATAATATGATGATTATATTTTAAACCATAATTAAATAATCATTATAAATGATAATAGATTTAGAGTTACCAATTCTTCTATGTCTAATGATTTTTCCTATTGGGTATTCATAAAAAGTGACATTCCCACCATGAAACTTTATAAATATATTATTGATTTAATTTTCACAAATCATATGTTTGGAGAACCCACTATCTAAATACAAAAAATTATTATTGGTTCTCTCTACGAACTTATCTTGAAGTCAATTAATAACAAATTTACTTCAGTACACAGATATGTTTGGGTCTAGACAAGTTAACAATAAATGATTCTGGAATAAAAATTTTATTTATATTATTATTATAAAGAGATGTAATAGATTTATAAAGAAAATCAATTTTAGGTGAAAATTATTTACATCATTCCCTAAACATATATCATTTTTATAAAATAATGTTCTTTTTTTTGTCAGGAATAATATATCATTTATAAATTTTTTTCCTTGCCAGGTTGATAACCAAAACTAGATCTTTGTTTTAGTACAAACTAGCCTCCCAGAATTTGGTTAATGGTTTGTATTATTCTAGAATAACCTTTAATGTCCCTTTTTAATTTTTCATTTCCAATTTTCTAATAATTAATCCCCTTTAACATATTATCATTAAATTTCTTTTCATTATTATGATCTTTTTTTTCAATATAACATAATACCTGAGGATTTTTCATATATAATTTTCTCCCTTTTATATCCTTCATGGTGTCCTCCAATATAGAAAAAATATTCATTTAATTCTTCATTATACATTTCAGAATCATCATGAATATGTGAAAAAAATATAAGGTTCCTCAGAGATCATATCCATAATGCATAAATTATCTTTTAAATTCATAGTTTTATGGCATTAATATGAGTCAATAAGACTATACTTATATTTATTCCAAGAATCATTCATTAATATTTTTATTATTTTAAATTTATCTTCATATTTATTTTTATATTGGAGATTTGGACATTTTCCCTTTATGTTTCCTTTCAATTTTCAATTATAATAGGTGATCTCATTTGATGATTCATACTTTTTTAAATAATTTTTACAATTACCTTTCCTTTAAAATCTCCCATTACAGTTATAATTTCAGAAAAAATTATTCCCTTTATAGAACTTGGTAACCCTTATGGATAGATTATCAATTTCCTTATAACTTTTAGTGTCACATTCACTTCCACTTATACATATATCATTATTTTTCACTATTATTTTTTAAATGAAATACTCTCTCATTTCTGTTTATCTTATTCATTGTATGATTTCATCTATTCTTCATAAATCATCATATTTCCAATTAATTCTCTTATTAGAAACCTTTTTTACCACGACATTAATGGATAGAGGTTGCAGTGCTTCCTTATATATCTAGTAAACATATACAAACTCTCATTACATGATTATTGTTTGAAATTTTGTTTCCAAGATTAATCATAATGTTTTTGTTTTCATTGAATCTAATATACATATTTGAAATATATATTTCAGGTTTCATTTTGAATATTTCATAGGTAATAACATATTTTCAGACACATTTCCTTCACATTAGATGTTCCATTATCAGATGAAGAGAGGGTATCCAAAATAATTTTAGTATCATATCTATAATATATTATATTAATTTTTTATTTTTATAAAGTACAAAATAAAATTTTCTTATCTATTTTATTTGAGTCATATATAGATTTAATAGTATAATCCTATTTTTTCTAACAATTTTTGGTTTCTCATATTTTCATCAATAAATCCTAAAATATCAATGACCATTCTCTCAAGGTGTATTTTAATTGTTATTTTCCAATTTAAATATTTTAGACTATTAAATAAGTAGGTATTTTGGTTCTATAACCTTTTTAACTATCTTACATAATAATATATTATAATGTTAATTGAAATAAAAAAACTCTTTCTAAAAAAATTTGGTCAGAATAAATAGTAGGCAATTATAAATAAAAACCTCTAATACTAAATTCTAGTCTGAGTGGATATATAATGGGGGTTAATTAAGTTAATTATTAAAATTTCTATGGAAAAATATTTAAAAAATAAATCCACTAATTTATATTGTACACCCCATTTAACTAAAATAGTACAATTGTATAACTTGATTTTATAGAAATATTCTTATAAGTTTAATCAAAACTCAGTTAACATGGGTTGAAAACTCATTTAACTTTTGAGTTATATTTACTATAATAAAAATGGTATATAAAAAAAATTAATATTAACTACAAATTTATTGTTTTAAAAAAATTTAGAGAAATAAATTATATTTGATTTAAAAAAGAGTAAAACAAAACAGATAAAAAATAGTGGAATACAAATTTGGTTTAGTCTCAATTCAAGACAAATTCCTCTTTACAAGGGCATTAGTCATTTCCAAGTTATTGATCATAAATGTAGTGATCCACAACCTGGATCAGGTTTTACAAAACATCACATAAGGCAGTCTAAGACATATAGTGCCTCTTCTATTATTCTACGTGGGAGAATAAAAAGATAACAACTACATGCATGAATTATAGGATACATAGCATATTATATTGTTATTTATGGGTGAATATATGAAATTGAATAATGGAGTGTCTCTCTCACTCTATAATATGGTATAGTAGATAGTGATAGAAGATATATAATTAAAATTCCATGATACTCAATAGTCTGGAAGACAATGTAATAGAAGGGAATGAATTTGGTGCAGCATAGTATGTTGAATTATTGTTTTATAGGAGGTTATTATCTTCTCTTTATTTTAATTAAATTTGTAATTGATGTCAATTAAATTATTATTTTTCTTACTATGTCTTGTAATTTCAATCAAGAATAGATTCATAGATGTTCAAAGCTCAGTGCACTGGTTCATTTTTTTATTCATGAAAAATTCCAAATTTATTTGTTAGAAATTCACATTGTATTATATCTTATTGTTTTTTACTATGTTGAAATCACTTTTTAAATTACTATTTCTCTATTAATACTTGTTTAAAAGTAATAATTGTATATACTCTTTCTTTTTAATTGAATATGGACTCAATAAATGCTTATGATCAGTATTTAATTTTTCACAAATTGTATTTGAATTAATATATTTAATAATATAATACTTAAGTTAGTTTTGGTCTCTTTAAGGTCTTCCACATCAGCATTCACATTTACTTTGAGTTTTCTATGTCATAATCCTTGGTCACATCATTACTTCCAAATAATATAATTTGAAATAATTGAAATTTTTTATAGTTGAGTACTTATGCCTACAGTCGATCACATGTAATTATGATTGATCACCATACACATAAAGTTGGTATAATAGTTTTTCAAATTGATAATACTAAACATGATCACTTCATTTTCTCTTACAATACATTCTTTAATTTTTTTAAATTATATATCTCACAATTTCTTACTTTAATTTGGAATTTTAGTCACATGTTTTCTCATGATTTGATTGAACTAGACTTGAATTCAATTCAAGAGGTTGTGATTAGATAGCTATGATCAATCTGTTAAAAAAGCGGTTGATTCATTCCATTGTGAAACATATTAATCAACGTGTCCCTTTGGATGACTACTTGAAGTCACTCACTGTTTTCATGCAGTTTCTTGAGTACCTCATCATGTATTCTCCAAATTCAATTATGCGGTTGTGCGGTTGATTTATATTACATATTTTCTATCTTAAACTTAAATAAATTTTTAATATTTTATAGAAAATCATTTAACATTAATAAAACATAAAAAGGATTATAATTAACATAAAATGGTTTATGATTATTAAAATAAAGAATTGCTGGACTAAGACAACATAGTTTTCAACACAAATCATGGATTCCATAATATTAATACATTATTATATGAGAATAATATTATATATTTGGAATAGATATTACATAAGTTATAAAATGATATGTTTTTCATACATGTCTTGATACTATCATCAAATATGACTTCACATATCATAGTCTATGATATGATAAAAACCCAAAGGATTTCATTGTATCACCTATGATGATATAACATATTGTAATAAAAGATTATATCATATCTTATATTATCAAATATAATAAAATGAACCATATATGAAATTCTATATCATCACCTATGATATCAAATATTTTAAGATAATATATTATTTAATTTCAATATATTTTAAAATATTATCAAATATGATTGTGATATGAAAAGAAGGTTTCTTTATTCTCACCATTATTATGTGAATCAATAATAATGGTTAAGAATTAATATCACTAGTCGTTTTATAAGGATAAAATAATACCTTTTCAATTTAGTGGAAGACATAAGAAGCCTAAAATTCTCAAAAACACCATGAATTAAAAAAATTTATAAATGGAAAATAAATTTCACAGTGTACCTTTCACCATAGAAGGATAATAATTCTTTTTTCAATGATATTTTTTGACGATGATACCAGGGAAGTAGTCACAATTCTTTTTCCTACATTGTGTATACATGAATCTGATGAATCAATTGATGCTAGAGTGGGATCTATATTTCAACCATGATATAATAGTATCTATTTAAAAATAAGGATATAGAAAAATAGAGATACACTTGATAGAATCCCTCAAATGATTCAAAAACATTTCCAAGTCCTTTCTCTTATTTCTACAAGCCTCAAAGACACTCCATAATTCACCATGAATTAAATCATTACATTGTATATAACCTATGAGTTAATAGCTTCAGTTAATAAAATATCACTCGTTTCTATTAAATTAATGTATAATTGTTCCATATTCCATAATATGGTTAGTAATATGAAACATTTTAATAATTGATAGATTTATTTGAAAAATATATTTTAACCCGAAATTTTAACATTAAGAATCAACTTGTTAAATATATATTATGATTGACCGATATTATAATTATTATGATATGGAAATGTCATATAATATTTCATAATATAGATAGAGGTGTTATATCAGTTTACCTACAACACCCTGATATTTTGGAAAATATATATTTTTTAAATTACTACTATGTTTGATTGTTTTATCCACACAAAAAATAGAACTAAAAGGAGTCGTGATATGTTATAAGAATATTGGTAAGAAAATATAATAATAATTTAACATCTGTTAAATAAAAATATTTTAATCAGCAATAAATTCATACAAAATTGTATTAAGAACACCTAATGACTTAAACAAGCATTTTTCAAGAAAATAATTCATTCTTTGAATATGATATTTCCATATAAAAGATAAAATTATAAATTATATAATTTGATTCTTTTAAAATGAATTTAATTAGTAAATTTATAATATCAAAATTATCCTAATATTATTTTTATGATTTATCTAGAAATAATAGATATTAATGCGAATAGTAAAAAATATAGTTTTCACACAAGTTGTGACTTTTATAAAATCATCAATCTATGAGAAGGAACTAAAAGTTAATAAAATAATTTAATTAATTAAATTACCATTTAAGGAGTAAATATATGTATTTAAAATTCTCATTTTCCTCTTATAAAACCTATGATAAAAATTTTAGAACATAAGTATCATTTTATATTAATTTAAAAAGTTTTTTGGGTAATTTATTTTAATTAAACATTTAAAAGTTTATAATTAGTTATAGATTATTTTTTAATATAAAAACACTTATTATTTTATAATAAACAAAATTATATAATAAAATTCAATGAAATTGATTAATGTGTACTGCAAAAATAATTTAGTTTTTATAGAAAAACTTTTCAAGAAATGTGTTTTATATGTTATCTGCACTAATATTATAATTACTATTTATAAAATTTATAAATATTAATTGATAAAATAATTTTCATATTTTAGATCAAAATATACATATTATTTAATGATTTCAATATCATTTTTGGAATTAAATTGGGATTACTTTGATTAAATTCAATGGAAATGAAAACTGTAATACTGTTATTTTCAATGAATTTTTCTGTTAATATTGTGTACTATTTATCTTATAAATTAAAATAACATATTTTATATAATGAATTTAATATTTTATTTAAACATATGTAAATTTTTATGGAAAAAAAATTAATTATTATCCAATGAAAAATTAGAATTATAACACAAAATTTTAAAAAATCATTTTTCTACAGAAAAAACATTTTATGTATATATATATATAATGTTTTAATTTAAAAGATAAATTTATAATATTTATAAATTTAATTATTTGAATTGGAGATTAAATTTAGTTTCATAATTCCAAAAATTGGTAAAAAATTTTACATTATAATTTTAAGAAAAATTAAAATACTTAGCTAGAAACTATTAACCATTGTAAATCCATAAAAGGTAACATGTAAGAACCAAATGTTTAATGCGTACTGAATTTCGTAATATATTAGTTGATTTTTTAAGGATTTATAGACTATTTGTCAACCCAAAATCCATTATTTCTCACCTTTGTAACCATTGAACATTGATTTGTATAAATCCATTATTTAAAAAAAATGGATTTTCACAAAAATGATCTTTTATTCACATATAGAAGGAGACTCTTACATCCCTTCATTACACTCACATTTAATAAAAAATATTCATGGAATAATTATATAAAAATATTCCTAGAATAACCTCTCAATTTCATAAGCCTCTAGTTTCAATTATTTTTATTGTGCCCTTTATTTCCAATGAGACATTCAAGGGGATGTTCAAGGTCCCAATATGAGAATTACTTAATCATTATCATTTTCTTATAATTACATAAATTCCAAACCAATCATAAAAATTGTTATATAATGATCTCATTATGATTATTTCACTGGATTTTTATTATATTAATCAAAAAGACATTATTTATTGCTTCCCATTCTCTTTGGAAAACAATAGATCGTTGATTGTGCATTGTGTAGAGTATCACCTCCATGAAGTAACATTTTTTTCATCTTGAATTTAATTATTTATCCAAAATACAAAAAATATTATTCAAAAGTTTAAAAAATATATATATAATATAATTATCATTATTGTATAGTAACATTATTTCCAAATTTAAAATTTCTTGACCATACTCACCAATCGAATTATTTTATGTTCATTTTTTGGTCAAGATTATCACCATCATTAAAAAATTTATTCAACACTATCATCGATTAATGTGAAAAAAATATTATTAAATTTTAATAATAAAATTAATATTGTTTTATTCCTGAATGGTTATATTAATTATATAAATTATCCTTAAAATATTATCTTTGATTACTAAAATTACTATTATAATCTGACTCTAATTCCATTTTCATGCAATCATAAAAAGAAAAAATATAATAAATAAATATAATATGATAAGAAATGATACTTATTAAATGATATTTACATGAATAAATTACCTAATAAGGTATCTAATAAATTTAATTATATTATTAATCAGTTGGGATCCTGCACAAAATGAATTAGGACAAGGAAAGCAATTTCTTTGTCTCATTTTTAACTCCATGAGACATGTTTGATATTTGATGCCATAATTTATTTTATATTCAATGTTATCTTATATATTTAATCATCATATGAAAATGTATTTGAAACAATTATATTTCAAGGTCCATTTCACGATATTAATATATCATCATGTGGCCCTAGGCCTCTGACTGCTACCCAAACTAAAGGAACACTTGTTGAGTTTAGGAACGCCTCCTCATATAAAAAAAAGTCTTTGGGCCATTAGAGGGTTACCATGGAAAGTCTGTTTCCTCATTATTGTAGTATAATAACTGTAGAAATAAAAAAAAATAGATAACATCATGGTATATCATCCCAACTATGGAAGTGTAGAAAAATAAAGAAAACATCACATATGATAAAAAAATTAATATGAAATACATAACAGATACCCTATGATCAGATCATAAAAATTATTACATAAATATATAAAATAAAATAGTGACTTACTACTTATCCCTCATATGGTATTGAGTTCTGAATAATCCCATCATTTAACTCCAACTCATAGAATTAAATAAAAAACATCAACGATTGTCCTTCCATGATATGTGAAACAATAGATAAGAACAATATCTAATCGATTACCCAGGATCCATTTCCACCTGAGTAGGATGTGAATAAAACTCAATTGGACACCACTAATATATTCCTTGAATATAAGAAGTCTAAAAAGTGTTGCATGTAGATCTACACAATGTAAATAGTTATAAATATTAATTTAAAATATTAGAATAGAAATAATAATATAAATTCCAAACCTAGGGACTAGATTTACTATAAAAAGGGTATATAGCTAATTTATCTAGTGTATGACTATATATTTTCATGCAACATATACCCTACCAACTATCTCACTCTTGACCAGGGGTAATATACCCATCCTTATTCCAAACTAGATTCTAAGGGAAACATACCCATCCTTGAAGCCTTGTGTACCTATGGGGGGTGGACATGTTCACTATAGGATAACCATTAATACTGTCTTCTCCAAGTGGTATATTTGAACCTAGGTTAACCATTAATACAATCATCCCCTGGGGTAGAATTCACCCCATGTTAATTGTAAATACCAACATTCCCCCAGGGATGATTTTACCCTAGGTTAACAATTAATACCATCATCCCCTAGGGAAAAATTTACCCAAGGTTAACAACTAATACCAGAATCCCCTAGGGTCCTAGTTCACCCCATGATAACCATTACCATCATATTGAACCAAAACATGCTTCTAGAAAAACCACAAAATAACTAGAGGCATAAAGGATCACTCCACATTTCAGTTTCAAATGTATCCAATTTTTATTATCAAAAACCATTTCAAAACCAACTTCCAAATACCATTTTTCAGAACCAAAATAATTTCATGAAAATCATTAATGTTCCCATATAAAAGGCTAAAAAAATTAGTTTAAAGGACAATCCCCACTACCATTCATAATTCTCATTTAAAAAATAAATTTTTGACTTTTTTTAAATGGTTTCAAGTTCCATTACCAACATTATTTTTATGGAAAATTTATAATTTTTTTACAAAAAAAAAATCTATTTTTAATATAAATTTAGAATGGTCATATTGTTACTAAAGGGGTTCTACTAAGATCCCCCTCCCATTAATGTTCAAGAGCCAACAAGGGTTTCTACCTAAAAAACTACAATTTATAACATTAAAATAATTTTTATAGTCATTTATTGACTACTAGTTATACTTCCACCACATGAACTAAAATAATAATATAAGACTATGGTTGAATTTAGAGACCACATACCTTATGCTACTCTATCACACTATAATTACAAGGATTTATAACTAACCATGGACAGCTGAGACTCACATCACCAACCGGGTACCTATCTCAACCCAAGGAATTTAAAAAATTAATTATATAAAATTATAATTACTTCAAATAATTAATTATAAGTACAAATAAATCCTAAATACTCACCAAGAACATAATTTGTTCCCAAAAAAGGATAGACCATTCACAAATTCTCAGTATCATGTCCCTGATGCCAATCGGAGTAAAATCCCAAATAGGTGACTCTATTTTCATGATCTATTACAAACCAAATTTATATAAAAATAATTAAATTAACCATGTAATCCTATATTATTTAAATGTCGAGAAATATCATGAAGAATTTGTCTTGTGATATACTATGAAAGACAAGTAGAATGCTAATGGTACTAGGCCAATTATATTGAGCCTAGATGGATTAGAGTCTAAAATCCCAATCCAATGAATCAAATTTTTGGTAAAAGGATGGTGAAAAATAAAAAAATCCACTAGAAAAGATAACTTTTCATAATCCTAAAAAGAATAATCTAAAACCACCCAAAATATATGGATATTATAGATTGGAGAAAGGATTGGTTGTCCAGGAGAGTCATGCATGAGAGAGAAATAAAATAAGGATTGGTAGGTTAAAATATAGGAGGGGAAAATAATAATTATTCACTCTTTAAAGGGTTAATTGTTTGGATACATGGTTTCCTAAACTATACACTAACTATTTGATCTCCACTACCAAGGTCAATCCACCTTACATGGTTATGATTCATGGTTTCACATACAGTACTCCGACTATATCACATGACTATAATTTATTTTAGACATCCACATAGTTTCCAGGTATTTACTTAAAGGTTTCATAGAATTTGAACCTATGTAATTTAGGACACAAGGTTGGGGAATAATTAGAATAAAACAAGCTTTAATCATGTGTCCTATTTTATTTTTCCCAAAACATGAAACTTAATACCCTAAACCCCCCAAGAATCTCCTGAGACCCCCAAAATATCTAAGAAACTTCATTCAAATTCCAAATTTGGTCATTTTTTGGGTTTAAAAACATTATATCCTATTATGATTCTTGGTTCGGAATCCAACCCATCCACTAAACAAAATATTCAAATCCATTATTAATTTAAAATACCCACATAGACATAGTATCTTATAACCTATCCACTATAGTCAATAACTTCTTTGATATGTCCTAGTGGTCATTCATCCACACCTCGTTATAAAATATTATTCAGCTATTTAAATCCAAAATGATTCATACTGTCTTCAAATTCACGAACCACATTAATGTAACAACCTTCATCTTAAGGCGCTTAAGCCTCCAGTACACAAAAAAATACTTGTCATCAAAACCGAGAGAACAATATGGTGCTTACCTGATCATATTTGTATTAAAACACTAATAAAGATTCTATTTAAACTCGTGATAGGATGATGGTTCTTACAACAAAAATATTCATCTTATGACCACTATTAGCTATTTCTTGGAACCTCCACCAACAAAATAATATATAGAAAAACCACTCTCACATTCCAATGACATTCCTAGCATGGGTTACGACTCACCACACTATAAAAACAAAAAGAACATCAGTTAACATAAGTACCCAAACCTGATTATTGAAAACCAACTAAGGATAAACACATAACTACCATCCATTACCAATCCATAAACATGGAAAAGTTTTCTCTAAATATTATTTTTATTCCTAAAACACATCCTTCATATCCAAGATGACACACCAGATGTGATTTTTAACGCACCACATCAAAATTCAAGCCAAGACACTAGTATAACCTCCCCAAGATGACCCATTTAAAAAAATTTAACTCCCCCTAAAAATGCATTAACAGTATACCTTATCACTTCTGAAGGAACACTTTAAATACATAAACATGCTCACTAGAGTCCACACATGACTCATGGTGAGATTCTATGGTTAGAGCATCAACTTCCCAAAACCATTTCCATTATCCACTACACACAACACACCACTGATCCAAGCACCCTTATAACACTTTAAACCCACCCTAGGCCAAGAGCTAATGATTGGCCTCAATCAACCACCGTATTCGATTTCCCATTAGAATACACCACAGAAATCCATGTAATAACCTCATAGGTTCCTCACCGACATTATATGGTTACCACAATGTCTCAGTGGTCCGTACCATTCTCCCATGACAATTTTAGAATAAGGGAAACACCCCCAAATTTGACCCATTATAGCCCACCATAGGAGTTCCATTATTGTCACTTCTCGTGAACAACATCTAACTACCACTTCCCATGTTTCATTCATCACTAAATCAAGATTGGATATGTTCAATCCACTCTCACTAAATAATATGCCCTAAAATCACAAACTACTCATTCCCAACATCATAGAATGATATAGACATCATTCATCAACATCAGGTCTATAAAAGGGACCTCACCCACAGACATTTGATGGGGGAATCCCAACGATATGTGTTCAATGAAACTATTAATCAAGTGTAACCTCCATGTTTCAAGATAAACACAATGTTTTTCCTACTCTAATCCACGAATACCACATTATTGAACCTTTACACATCCATCTTGGTCATACATGATGACTTGTTCCACTACGCTTTAATCCCACCATGATCTCCCAACTCATTTTCAAGACATCTCAAAACCCATTTAAAGTCCTTATCCTCCCCACTCATAAGTATTTCATCAAATAATAGTCACATCTTGTCGAGAGGGACTCAATGAATGATACCAAAAAAACTCCATGAATCTCTATCAAGCAGTCGTGATTAAATGTTCTTGGAAACACTACCTTCTCTAACCACTCGGTCTCCTCCACTAAGAACTAAAAAAATTAATTTAACACTAAAGGTCTATTTTACCATTCCATAATCCAAGAAGTCATTGTACACACCCTGTTCACATCACCATGACCTCAACTAAAAATAATGATTTCTTTCTCCCGATCCACTCAGATTAAAAAGGTAATGGCACCACATATCTCCAATATGTGTATTCCACCTCAACCAAAAATACACCCAGGTCACACACTCCCCTCTAACCATTCAGTGAACCCAACTCAAAATCCCCTGAGTCATGAATTTATAATTCTATGATTATATTCCCACTCAAGAATATTACCATGCCTCACTATCTATCAGTCCCAATAAACCCAAGGCATCCAGGATGCTCCATCCAACTAGCATGATGTTTATAATGAGTCATGTTTAGCCAAAAAACCTCCCATCTGCTAGGGAATTACTCCCAGATCAGAACCCCCAATCCATGCTCTTTAATCCCTTAACCCATTACTATAGGGATAATTCTAATTAACCCATTGAAATAACATCAAAATATTTGGGTCATACATCCGAACAATCATGCACATTAAAATAGCTGTAAAACTATGACACGTCCACTAATGATACTTCCCCTAAAGATAAAATACCAAGCACAACCTTTACCATACTGGAAACCTTGATTGCACAATCCACACATATATTCTATATACTAAAACATCTTCACCTGGTTGACTTTTCAAAAACATCTTACGAAACATAGGAAACCCATATTGTAACTAAACTTGATTAAAAATATTCCAACATAACACTATAACCTAGTTCATAACCAAATATCAGTGGGATTTTCTAGAAACCACATTTGGCTAGGTCTCACATGACCACTTCTCAAGAGTGACACTTCTACCCATGATCCAAGAAAAATAGAATCTAATACACCTTTGTAAACAACATAATCAATGTTATAAACCCATATATACTTACAATTTCAATAAAACTAAAATATAAAAACCTTCTCTAGGTTCCTACATAACCACATGGATCACTAACAAACAACGTTAGAAAAAAGAGGTGAAACCTCAAAACCTCACGACCACAACCCAAACTCATTAGGGTATCACAACCCTTAACCAAGGGTCTAAAAAAGAGATAACTCCCACATTCTAAACCAACCAGACAAATGGTCCATCCAAAACACATGGGATTATCATCACCTAGTCCATAATGGTCTCACTATCTGCATTTAAATTTATCTAAACATAAAAATTTTTAAAACATATGGATTCATATTCAAAAACATTTAACACTCTTTAATTTGAATTCCCAATTATTATTAAATTATATATTCCATGTTTTTGGGTAAATAGAATTACACTAACATGTTATACACAAAACCAATTTATTAGTTTCTTACTGCCATTTTATTTAACTAAAACCATCTCTTTATATTAAATCATTTATACCAACCTACTAACTAGATTCCACATGAGGAGATGGTAAATTATAGTTCCAACATACACTTATAAGCATAAAATATGAATTGTTGGGGAAAATTTAAATACAAACCCCTATTTATTATTCACAACCATAAGAAGATACATATTAATAAGATACATAAACCATAATCATTATGTAAAACTCCAGCACATGTGATCCTAGAAAACCATCAATCAGAAGAAGTACAAATATGACATATCAATACTACATGCCTTGAATGATTCATGAATGAAAACACCAATAATTTCCATACATGGAAAAGTGGTAAATCCCATAAAATAATAACATCACACCCATGTGAAAAATATAAGGTAAAAATTAGTCAACTATAAAAGTGAAAAGAGAAAAAATCTACCACACCTGGAAACATGTATTTCCCATCGCATTCGGGATGAATGTACCCATGCATGAGAACATTTCCAAACCCTAACAATTTACTAGTATCTTTTCAACCAAGACCAAATATTAAGACAAAATAAAAACAACCTATAATACCACATTGTAACATCTGACATCTCAATGAACCTGATTAATGGAAAGATACATAACCTCAGGTGTACCTCTATGTATATTAGAGGATGTTGAATAGTGATGAAGACATAAATTGATTCCATTAATAGACCATAAACTCTTAATAATAGTATAATTTTAAAAGAAACAAAATAAAATTTTAAATCTAGGTATTAAATTACAACTGGGAAATTTCTGAAAAATAAACCAAACATTATATGAGATAATAAAATAATGTGACACACATACCAGATCCCTTGTTGGAAGATCGTACACAAGATATACTTAATGAAACAAAATAAAATGATGTCTTACTACCTATACCCCATCTAGTACTAAGTCTTTCCTAGTCCCATCATCTTACTCTAACCCATACATCTAAATAATAAGCATTAAAGATGTGACTCACTTGAAACCATCACCTATAGATAAGAATGGTATCTAATTAGGTACACAAGCAAAAATATAGCCTAAGTAGGGTTTCAGTACAAAATAATAGGCCAAAACCAATAGCATCCCTAAATATAACCAATCTAATATGTACTTCATGCATAGATAATTAAATTAAATATTTGAAAATATCCATTTAAAATATTTAAACTGAAATCATTACATGAATGCTAATCTATCGGGCCTTGTTCACCCCATAAATGGTACATATCTACTTTCGCTATTGTCTTGGTGTCTCTGATTAGGTCATAAAAATCATTCCAACCCTCTCACTTATAGAATTGGGTAATATTATCATCCCCTATAAAATCCATATTTTCAGGGAAATATACCATTCCCCATATCCATGTTTTATCTAAGGGGAATTATCACCCTAAGATAACAATAAATATTTTATTCCCCTAATGGAAGCATTCAAAAAGGGTTAACCATTAATACTATCATTCGAAGGGGGTAGCATCACCCTAAGATATTCACAAAAAAAATCATCCCTTGGGAGTATTTTTTACCCATGTTTAACCATTAATACCAACATACCCCAATGGTAGAATTCATGTTGGGTGAATCATTAACACTAGAATGCCCTGGGGTTACTATTTAACCCATTTTTACCATTTTAAGAACACAGAACCAAAGCATTCATTAAGAATAAACACAATATAAAAACCTTGGCATAAAGGGTAACAACACATTTCAATTTAAATAAAATCTGTTGTCCATTAAACCAAACCATTTGAAATACCATATCCAAATACAATTTTTTTTAAAAAAATCATGTCATAAAAATAATTCATGTTCCCATGATAAAATCAAACAAAACATACTATTTTTAAAGGAAATTCCCATTATAATTATTTATTATCATTTCCAAAACAACCATGTTACAATTATATAAAACTATTCCACATTCCTTAAACAATAACATTTTAAAGGCCACTATCCAAAAAAATTTATTTTCCCAAAAAACTATTTATTATCCATTTTCCATGTTAAAATTATTACAAATGGGGTTTCCCAAGGATCCACCTCTCACTAAGGTGCAAGATATGATCTGGGGTTTTAAATAGTGGAACTCTAATTTATGAAATTTAATTAATTCTTATGTTTATTTCTTGGAAATCTGTGGGAAATCCACCACATTCACTACAACCATAAAATGATACTTTGGGTGAATTTAGGGACCACCTACCTCATAAAATGATTTTACACTTTGATTCCAAGGGCCATAAAATTACCAATGCTTGTTTAGACTTGTATCACCTACTTAGTACCTATCTCAAATAGTGAAATTGAAAAAATAAACTATAAAATTTACAATCATTTTAAAGAAGTAATTGATGATAGATATAAATGCTAAATTTTCACTAGGCCCCCGAACCTAGCCTAAAAATAAAAAAACCTCACTAAGAAGGCTTGTTTCATGTCCCCAATACAAGAACAAGTAAAATAACTAAGAGGCAACCCCATTTTTATGGTTAGTTAAAAACCAATTTGAAGAAAACCTTTGAGAAATCATGATTTCCACATAACAAAATGAATTATTTTCCAACAATGTGAATAAGTCATCTCAGAATCTCTACTATATAAGATAATATAAATCAAAATGGTACAAGTATAATTCCACAATGCATTAATGGAATCAAGTCCAAAATCATTAACCAATGATCTCCACAGATTGAGAGAAATAAGGATAATAAGAAAAGAAGCCATCTAAGGAGAGAACATACCATGAATAACAGAAATATGGAACAAGAACCTCCCAAAATCAATGTTTATTTATGGGGGGATAAAGTCTAAGTCAAATAAGATATGTAAGATTAATGGAGAATGAAAATAGGTGTTAGAGGGTTAAAAATAAGAAGGGAGAACATGCAGTCTCTAATTTTTAAAGGGTGTAAGGTTTGGTCATATGGTTTTATAAACCATGTTCCAACCATGTGATCCCTATTATCAAAGTCTAGTTACCTTGCAAAATTATGATACATTGCTTCACAAACTGTTCACATTTCTTGAAACATGTTTATAATTTATTACAGACATCTATACAGTCTCTAGGGACCATTCACATAGTTTGAAAAATTGTGCACTTGTGTATTTTAGGGAAGATGGTTGGGGATCATAGTTAGAAAAAACCTTGATCTAATCACAGTCCTTGTTATTTTATTCCAAAAACATGATTTTTTTGGATTTAAACCCTTGAGACTATTATGAGATCATAGAATCCTCTAAGGATCTTCATTATACATCTAAATTGGTATATTTGAGAGGTTCCAACCCACAGAATGATGTTCCAATGCCCAGTTCAAAATATGTCCCATCAACCAACCAAAAATATTTTACTCCTTTTGAATTTAAATCGACCATATAGACATAAGATCTTACACTTAATCACAAGATTCTTTGATTCTTATAGTACCAACACCATAGGGGTTTTATTGAGTCAATTTAATTTTCATTTTGTCATAAAAATTCTTATATTAAAATACTTTTTTATCGTTCCTGTATATTTATATTACACTATTTTATGTTGTATTTACTCCAATTATCTAGGGAAATTAATTTTCATTATCAATAACTACATCCATGATAAAAAAACTTACAAAAAAATATATAAAATTGGTAATAATAACACCCATTCTTACTAAGGATATTTCTCTTCCATGTCCACATTTTTCACATCGAAGGTATTTTATTTAAATAAATCCAAATATTTTATGGGTTTTTAATTATCCAAATTTCAGTATCCCTTTTTTAAAATGGTAAATATTTAAATTTTTTTTCAAATGTGGATTTTCTTTAATACTTCTTAAAAATATCAATACAGGAATTTATTTTCATTATTTAACACTATAAATTTATTAGCATTATTTTTATGTTTATTTTCCAGGTTTCATTATATGAAAATATCTATATGGTGTTTTTTCAATATTTTTCTCTTTCCCTTATCAAAAATTATTTAAAAGTAATTTTCAATCCTCTTTTATAATAG
This sequence comes from Viscum album, assembly GCA_963277665.1. NCBI lineage: Eukaryota > Viridiplantae > Streptophyta > Magnoliopsida > Santalales > Viscaceae > Viscum > Viscum album. Next base: position 372,449,362 of record OY728137.1, read on the forward strand.
TGCATAAAATGTTTTGTGAAAATATTTTTATTTTTACTTCTATTTTTCATAAAATGTTTCTCTCTCATTAAGGTATGTTTTCTACACCCTCTATATTATATTATTATATGATTCCATTTTGAAAATACTATTATTGATATCCTTTAACTTCTAAAGTTCTTTTTATGTGGTTTTTTTGGAAAATTTTAAGAATTACATTTTCTTTACTTGCGTTATTTATTATATAGTGATGATTGATTTTATATGGGACACATATGTGTGGATGATGAAAGTTCAGGTACTATATCACTCTTCAATTCATTAGTTTATGTTAATATATCATGAGATATTTCTGAATTTATATAATGATTTTGTTCACATATGGGTGGTAATAATGATTTTTCTCACATTTTCAAGCATGAACATAAAGTTCTTTTCACATATGTCTGGGAGTAATGAGTTTTCCCATGAATTTTTTCTAATGATTATTATGATTCCACATTCCCCAATCACTGATCATGTTTTCAAAATTTACAATATATTTTTTATTTTTATGATATTCAATTTTTTCATGATTATGACTTATTTTTTCAATGTTCATAACTCTTATGTCTTTCTCATAGATTTTATGTTAATTGAGATGTATTTTATGTTATTTAATAATCATTATTCTTCCTTAACCATAATTATATATTCTTATATTACTCTATATTTATTTATGGATGTCATCAATAGTATTATGAACATTTAACATGATATTTATCTTCATCCTCATATTCTCCTTTAATTTTATAATCATATACAACTTTATTTTATTCACTTAATGAATATCTAAGATCACCACATCCAAATGATTCAAAATTAAATTATAGGAGGATAAAATGGAAGGAAAATGGTTGTATTTAAAAATAATATTAAAATTATTATATAAAATAAATGTTTTTAGCATGAAATAAGTCGATTTAAGTATCAAAAATCAAAATAAATAGGGTATTATGTAAATTAAAAAATTAAGTGAATTGGATGGTAAATTGTTCAAATTAAAAAGAATACATTAATAAAGGATTTTGTAAATAGTAGAATAGTGAGCCCCAATATCTCCTACCCACATGAATTTTTCAGTGGGTTATATTTCTACCCTAACTTTAACTATGTTCCAAAAACCAATGAAAAATGAACTCCCCTTGTATTAAAAGAATATAGGAAACCAAAGAAGAAATAAATCCCTTACTTTTTATTGAAACCAATAAATGAGAAACCCTTACTTTAAAATTGGTGAGCACCTAAGTATGAGTATGAATAAGGGTAAGGTTGTTTTTATAAAACCATTACAAATTACTCAACACTTTTTAAAAGATATGAATAATATTAAATATAATGAGAGAGATAAAACATAGAATAAAATCCTTATGAAATAAAATTAAGGGAGACAAAGGATCAAATGGAAAAAGAAAAAGAAAATGGATTATAGAATATGAAGCCCAGTTTCATTTTTTTGATTGTGTATTGAATTTCACCTAAATATATCTTATATTTATTCATCATCGATCGATAAAGAATTGATTGAAGTAAATTAGTTTTTAAATTTTAAATAAAATCCTCTATTGATGTCTATTTATTTACATTATAGCTTCTAGAAGAGTATTGGATTTATGTAAGAGATTAAAGAGAAAATTAAAATATTTTAAAATAATATTTAATTATTTTTAGATTTTTCTAGATCAAAGAAACTAACTAGTAGAAAGATCCCACTTGCTAGCTGGTGATACACCTTTTGTTCTTTAGCTTAATTTATACTCTACTCGAAAGCTATGAGCTACACAGGCTTTTTAGTGGGCTTCATTGTGCCCTAGGGGATAATGTTTTCACCACTAGTTGGATGGGACCATTATATTAGGTAGTTGGTGGGTTCTAACCAGTCAAGTCTTCAAGGAAAAACTCCATACTTATTTTTATTACATTATTTATTCAAATGCATTCCATAAATAAGACCAATAAACAATAAACCAAAAACACATAAAATAATGATTAGAAATACATTAGGTGATTAAGATTATAAATAACCATTATAGGTTCAACAATCAAACCCTTTTTGATGATAATAAATTCATATTTATGATTAAAATAAAATACACTAATGAGTTGATAAGAAAAGTGGAAAAAAGAGGAAGAAAAGTGTAAATATAAATAAAATATTTATAAATAACATTTCCCTGATGCAAATGTATCCTCCTTGAATCAAGATCAATCCATTATTTTAAAACTATTCCATTTTAAAATTGTTATTCCCTATTTTGATATCACCATTCTATTCATTAATCTTAACTACATTTTAATGATGAATCTATTCTTATATTTGAACATGATGGATCTTCAATCACTTCAAATCTAGAGCTTAATTTAGTTTTTCATTTAAATTTTCTTTACCATATAATTTATATTTTTATCCAACGTTGTGATTAGAAACAATAATTATAAAAAAAATAGGTTATATTGATAAAAGATAAAAAATGAGTATTATAATCAAAGAGATCATAAATATATGATTTTAAAAAATTGAACAAGTTGTTTTAAAAAATAATTAAATAAAATATTTTTATAAAAAAATAAATATTCGAAATGATAAATCCAATATAAGAGGAGAGGAGAAAAATATTCATAATAACTTCATTCATAACCCCCTTTATATAATTATTACATTATAGATCAAGGGGTTTTATGAAGATATCAACTAATTAATATTCAATGTTAATATATTCTAACATAATATCTATTGTTTAAAAGTGACATCTCAAAATGTTATTTTTCATACTAATTTGATTTGGGTATTCATGAGGAATAAAATTTATAGATATTCTAATGTAACTTGAACAATCATATTTAATTGGAACATGAATAAATGTTAGAAAAAAATATAATATAAATTATTTCATCCATATAATATTGGTGAAACAAGTCCCTAATGATATATATTTCACTTTGTATATTACAAGAGAAACAAAAATTATATTTTTTACACTCCATGAGATTAAGAAATGTTCTAAAAGGTGAAAATCCGCATTTATAATTTTCATATATAGCATAAATCCCCCAAAATAAACATCATAAATACTAGAATGATTAAAAGAGGATATTTTTGGATAAAATAAATAAATATTTTAATAACCTTATAAAAAAATAATAACCTTTTATGCGTTTTTATATGGGATTATTTAGGATTATCTTGAAAAAGAGTTCAATAAAATGAAAAATAATAGTGTGATGGTGGGATGTATATTGATTAATAATACTCCCAATCATACTTCTATAATTCATGTTGTCAACTGTATCACCCACTTCATCCAAATTTGGCTTACATTAATTACCCATGCATCTTTTAATTTCTTTATTTTGAGGTATTCAAAATTTATTTAGATGTTCGTTAGTGTATTTTAATTTTCTTTGAAATGATAATACCCATTTGGAATGATTTGAAAATAAAAATAATAATTTTGACTCACCAATAAATCTCATTTTGAGTTATATTCTCGTAATATTTGAAAATTTTTCACAAATGGATTTATTTTTATAACCAAAATTTACATCACTAACATAGATTTGAACGATTAAAAGATGACTTGGAATGATTTTTTGAGATAATTTTGTATATGGTTCCCTTTTTAAAAATAATTTAATAAAATAAAACATCTAAATTGTGAATATTAATAATGGTGGGCTTGTTATAAACCATTTAAAGCATTTCAAAACTTAAAAATAGAATTTTAAAATTTTAGATTTTCGAAACTGGGTGGCTATTTAATAAATGATATTTTGTGAAATAAAAGCATTCAAAAACCAATATCAACATCTATTTGAAAAAATTATTAAATTTTGATGAGTTGTGAATCAAAATAATATTCTAATAGATACTATTTGAGAAAATGATGAAAAGGTATACCCATATTCAAAACATTATTTCTTATAATATCCTTTTTTCAACATGTATAGATTTTTATGTGATATTACCTTTCTCATATAATTTAGTTTAAAAAATACATATTGTACCAATAATCAGTTAATAATTATGACTTTCAAAAAGATTCAAAACATTATTATTTTTTATTTTTTAACTCTTATTATTTATAAAACCACTAATTTTATTCTTTAAAAATATCATAAATATTTTAATTTTCTAGAAAATAAATAAATTAAAAAATATCAGTTTATTTAATTGAGAAATTTTAGTAATAATACCAACTTTTAGACAATGATAATATTTTCCAAGGGATTTAATATGGATTTTTTAGGATTTAGGTAAAGGACTAGAATAACATTCATCTTTTATGTGATCTTTAGTGTATAGTATTTTATTTAAAGTAAAATGATCATGTTTATCCATAACATTTTCAAATAATAATGATAGTTTGGGAATATTTTCTTCATCTTTTTTAGGAATGGGTTCTTCAATGGTTTTGCTTATTTTATTAAAGACTTAGTATTTTTTTATAAGTTTAGTTTCAAAAAAAACCTATTTCATATTTTGGATAAAAGTTTCCTGGGTTTTCATTAGTTTCCATAGTGTAACACATACATGCAAACACTTCAATAAAGAAAATTCATAGAATTTCATTCCATATTTCATAACAGGGTTTTTATCTGGGTCATATGTCAATTCAATTTATTATATACTAATTGTTACTGACTACCTCATCAATAAATTATTGAGGGTTTTTAAAAACATTCAAGATGGATCTTGGGATTTCTTAAAGTGTTTGATACTATCTTTTGAAAAACTCATTTTTTGAGTTATTCTTGGACTTGAAAATGTATGATTACAAACTTATAAAGAAAAATTTTCAACAAAATATTTGTTATGAAACTCTCATAAATGACTACATTAAATGAAAATTATTATTTTTACCTTGTTCATTTCCCAACTCCTTAGTAAATATTATAATGATATTAAAATCTACTTTTTTGTTCCAAGAGAAAGACCCATGTAAATTTTGTATTGAAAATCATAATGGAATATGATTTGACTTTGATAATTTCAACTTGAATTTCTCAAAATAGATAAATGTGATCAATATCAGGCGACATAGTGGGTGATACTTTGTATTTTAGTTTTAAAAAATTTATGTGTTTCTTACCAAGCTGGAAAAGTTTAAAACAACATTATCATGGAAATGTAAATTTGGTAAAACACAAACCAGTTGATTTTAGTGGAGCTTAATTAGTATTTATGTTATAAATTTATTATATAAAATATTCTAAATACAATTCTAAAAATCATTAATGATAAATAAATAGAACATCTTTAGAAGAAAGTGATTCAATATCGATAACATGAACATTTTGAAAACAAAATACAGTAAAAAAAATTTTATATTAAAATTAAAAACATTGTTATAATCATTTTAAAAATATATTTTAAAAATATATCATGAATTTATTAATTATTATCAAATAATTTTTTAAATATTTAATAAATAAATATTATTTTATATGTGAGCAATTGTGATAACTGATTGTATATATACCAATGATTTTAATTCTTGAATGTCACTGAATGTCTTGCACCCTCCAATGTGTTTTTCAATGTGATTAAATTATGTGATCACTACATGTGTGTTTAGAGAATAAATTATACATGTAACTTGTTTCTTTTTTTGATTTACTATTTTAACACATTTCCTACAAAATTAAGAATTCAATATTTTGGAAATAAAATTTTGGGTCCAAAAATGATATCTATAATTGATTTGGGGTATATTTTTTCCAATTAAATTTTTGAGATGTGATATGGAATTAAATATAAATACCTTTTGGTCTATAATATTGAGTGTTTTCAAAATTACAATCATCAATTACATGCCTATTTTTAACATTAATAATTAAAAAACTATTTTCATAGACATATTTTTCAAAAGTCATCTTTTTGTAAGAAATGCGAATATAAGAAAAACCAATTCATAAATTATTATTATCATTTTATTGTAATGAAATGTTTTTTATATTTTTTTCAACATTGGTAAATTACATGAGAAACTTTTTTATCATTGGTGGTCGATTATAACTCATGAACATTTTTTTGATCATTTAACCATTCCAGTAGTTCATCTTTTTAAATTTCTAGTTGATCCATTTATATAAGAAATTTTGTAAAAAACCTTACTCCTATAACATAGTCAGTATCTACTTTATAACATTAGCATAGATAAAAGTGTTCAAATCTTAAAGGACCAATCAGTGTAGTATTTTTTGAGATATAAATACATATATGATACCAATTTTACATTAGGGACTAAATATAAAACATATTAATCGAAACAAATTCTATCCATGAGATCATTCAAAAATTTCTTCTTCATATCCTAGGGGAATGAATCTATATAAGGGTGAACTCAAATTCTCATTAAGAGTTAAATAAAATGTAATTTAATATAAATCAATAAGGAATAATCAATATGGAAATGTAAATTACAGAACACACGTTCCATTTAATAAATTACTTAACAATCATGATCATATAAGGAAAAATCAATATGAAAAGGTAAATAACTGAAAACACTTTCCATTTAATCAATAAATTAAACATAAAATTCATAGATGAATAATATTAATATAATAACCTAATGTATATTAAGAAAAAAATTATAAATGATGTAATTGTATAATTTAGGATGTCATGATCTCATTCATCATGTTATCTATATTATCAATACCTTTATCAGGATACTTTAAATCAATGGGTAAAACCCAATTTAATTTATTGATTTCCCTCTTGATACCTATTGATGAATTGTGGGGATATATAATCCTAGGACCCACCCATAACTATATGTCCAGAAAATTCATCATTTTTAAAAGATCAATTTAATTAATGTATCAATATTTCTTATCTACAAATATGTATGTTGAATAAAGGATATAGATCAATCAATATTTCCCAAATTAATCAAATAACATTCAAAGTAAACACCGTACATAAATATGGTATATCATTTGGGAAATAATTATTTCTATGAAAATAATAGTATGGATATTTAATAGAAATTTAATTTCCAATTGTAACTGATCCAAATAAGGTGATTGTATCAATAGAAATAAAACAATCAAAAAATTAATCAAGAAATCAGAGGTGGTCATCAATTCATCAGTAATATATTTTTTTTCAAATAAAATTATACCTTTCAGTCAAATAAAGGGGTTGAAAGTGAAAAATTAATATAATCTTAAAAAATAGTTTTCTTTATAAAACCATTGAATTTTTTTATGATTATCTATATTTCATAAATCATTTATGACAATAGGTAATTTTTTTATCTTTATATATATTAATAAGAAATTTTCTTTTGAATTTTGGTGAAAATGATCCTTTAGAAAAAATAGTAGTAAAATTTATTTCTTAACCTTTTAAAAATTAAATTATATTTAAAATTTTCCTTAATAAATCATTTTATTAATTAAAATTACATCTATTAAATTGCTTTTGAAAAAACATAGACATGAGAGAAAAGAATATCTAGTTTAATATGTAAATAAAAAGGGTTTTTATTTTATACATTAATTTTTTTTTTGATTTGAGTACCAAAGAGAGGAATATTTGGAAGAAAATATGGAAAATACATAAATTTCTTGTGGATAAGAAAATTATTTGATACTTTGAATGATATATGATAAGATTCATTTAATAAGAGGAAAATCAATCCCAAATGAAAGTTAGATTGTAAAATCAATTATTCACCCTTTTGTAAAATTCAATTTTTAATGCCATGAAAGAATCAACATTTATTAAAACATTGTACATCATAAATAAATATTGATTCATGGAAAATACAAAAATGGGTAGTATATACACTATATAAAAGTGAATATGTGCATATTAAAAATATATCTCAATGGAATTGAGATGAAATCTCATACCTCATAAATCCCTTTAATTGAATACCCCTTAAACCCTTTTACAATCATTACACTAATGTTATTAAATTATAATAGAACCATATTAATATTTATAATATCATATATTATCCTCTAATAACATCTTACCACTAGTTTATAAACAATATTATTTTATTTATATTGTCTTGTGAATTAATTTTCTTGTTTTTTTATGCATATTTTTCATAGAAGCTCTGATTATTATATATAGGATATAGTTACATCATATCCATAATTATATTACTATTATAAATATCATATTTAATAATTGAATAATTTGTATAACCAATATTGGTTATTGAACAATGAAAATGAATCATATCACTTTGTGGAGATGGTAGGTCATACATACGCATGATAAATGATATCATTCCATTAATGGGTAAAAGGGTACGAAACTGGATGAAATATAAATTTAAATAATAAATATATTATCATAAATATTATATATATTCATCATTTCTTTCAATATGACTATCCATGTGAGTTAGTGATGGAAAAAAATTACATCGGTTTGTGAGGTGGTTGTTTTTTGTACACAAGAGTGATGGATTCATTTCCCATTTGTCGGATTAGTAGATGGATAAATATTATTCAATAAACTAAATAAAATCTCCAAATATTGGTCATAATTTTTATTATATTTTTATTTTCCAATATATAATTCAAGGTGGAAATATGATAAATAAACAATAATGGTCATAGTGAAGGCAATTACGATAACTTAGATGAACCTCGTTTGGATCTATTATCAAAGACCCCAGAGGTGGTATTTTGAGAATACCAGAATCTCAAAAATATGGTCAATGATATGGGTGAGTTATTTTTGTTGTTTTTTATCAAGAAATAAAGGCTTTGGAGGTGTGCATAAGTGAAAGTAGGGGGTTCCCTTTTATAAGTGAGGAGAAGGGCACATTCAGAATTTTTGAAATTAATAAATTATACCCACATTTTGATGATTATAAATATAAAAAAGGATAAATATATAAAATTTTATGTTATAAATTTTATATATGTAAAATAAATGGGAATTTTTCATGTTTTTATATCATTCTAACTCCTTTCAATATAAATTAACCCCCAGTAAAACCGTTTTTATCTTAAATAAGGTAGTTATGTTTTGTTTCTTTTACTATTAAGTATGAACAAAATCTAATTATAAATTATTATATAATATTAATTATTATAATTTCCAATATTTAATACATTTTAAAAAATTCAATTAACTGAAGTGATATAATTTAATTTCTAAATATAACCTGAGAAGAGATGAGAAAATGGTTTTCAAAGAAAATGATTTCAAAATTATAAAAATAATTTATATAAATATTGAAAGTATAAAAAATTATAATGAACTAAATTGGATTAATTTTAATTATATTTAAATAATATTACTTTTAATAATTTTTAATAGAAAATTTATTTTGTAAACACTTTACAATAAAAAGTGGTTTTTAAATAAATAACGGTTCATCAGTAATTTAATCTTTTCAAAAATTTATACAAAAAACACTCAAAGATAATTTTGAAATGATAATTTTGAATATAATGTTCATTATTTAAAATAAATTTTCATAATGTGGTAAAAAATTTAATCTCAAAATAATCTTTAAAAACATGATGAATAAGTATTTTATAAAAAATATAGTTTTAAAGGAATGTATTTACTTGTATTTAAAATTATTTTTTTATTTATACAATATTGATTACTAATAAGTTTTATTTACACTTTTTTAAACCATATATTATTCATATATTATTTATTTTTATTCATACCCACCAATTTAATGTCTTGTCTTACAATAATATATTATTTTACAGTTCTTTAAGACTTGGGGTTGCATCTGTTGCATGTTATTGAAGATATATAATTTATATTAAAGAAAAAATATCATAATTTCATAGGGTATTAAATAATTCCCTCCCTAAAAAATTACTCAATAGTTTTCATGGGTATTAACTTTTAAACCAAGGTGTGTGGTTCTTTTTCATAAAGTCCTCTGGTTTCCACATTGCTTTATCCATTTAATAATTTCCCCAAATTACCTTTAACATTTAATTTATCTAACTAGTTTGTAATTACTCCATAGTATAAGTAATTTTTATGGGATATTCATAGTATGATAGATCGTGTTCCAATTCTATCACTTCATAGGTGATCACTGTAACACCCTGAGATTTTATGAGAAATAATTTTTTTTAATTTCTTTGATGTTTTTTGTTGTATGCTACACCAAGATTATTATGCACTGTACACAACACCATATTATCTTTTAGTATATGCAAACACTATTCTTGACTTGTGTTACGCGCAAGAGTGACCTTCTTCAATAGCGTGTGTTGTACGCAATACTGAGTTTCACTAAACAACAATATATTGTTATAAAATTATTATGAACTAGACTTTATGAATATTATTAACCGCATGTTGAATTTTATAACAATATCATTCGTCTTTCATATATTCTATAACATGGTATGTGAAAACAAAATCGGGTAAAATACGTATTTTTCAGAAAATGCAGTTTTGCCGCCTTTTGATGGTGCACCCACTTTAAATATAGTTTTTGAAACATTTATAAGTTCAATTAGACGAAATAAACTTATTCATTTCATAAAGGATATAAAAATTAACATTGTATATTTTTTTAATATTTTCCGATTGACTTTCATATTTTGTGGAATAGTAAAAATACACTAAATTTTAAATAATTTTTTTTCATCAATATATTTTATATGGTTAAATTATAATCATGAATGGTTTTAAATTATAAATAGAATATATATTTACCATTTAATATTATCTATTTCATTATCATTAATTTTACATTGAATTCATAGGTAAAAACATTTCAATCTTTAGCAATGGTTTAATTTTTAGAACCCGTTTTCTTAACAGTGGGGTTAATTTTAAATTAAATACTGCAACTTATGTGTTTATAATTTGGATAAATAGATTATATATTTGGAATCAATTGGTTCAAATTATTTTAATAGAATTTTTTTATTTTTAGGTGTTATGGATAGTAAGTATGGTAAATTTTATTTACTATAGTTAAAGGTAAATCAGGTAATTAAGGGTTAAAATAATATTATAAAATTACTATAACACTTGTATTAATATAATTTTATGATTATATTTTGTACTAAAATATACTTTGGTCGAAATGGTATCTTTTGGAACCCACTTGGATGTGATTAAGACCTTTAACTTATTTTATTTAAGGAAAGTGAGATATGTCTCACTCAAACTTTAATAATTAAAGTATATTTAATATATGGTTATATAGTATATAAATTCGATTATAAATATTAATTTGAAAGATAAAATGTTTTTATTAATCATGGTAATTTATTTGTGATTTATAAGAAATATATATTTACCATAATATCTTATACATAGTGATGTAGAAATTATTTATTTAGTGAAAAATCAATAATATTGTTTTTAGAAAAATAATAATACCCCTAAAAAGGACCAGAAACATTACCAAACCTTATTGGTAGAGTATATATATACTCTAATAATCTAAGGTTCTACTTTATTACCATTTGTATCCTTATAAAATATATTATGAAATTTATATTATTTATTTTAAATGATTTCAAAGTTGTCACCTTCATAATTTAATAAGCATATCATTTTAAAATTTGGGTGTTTTATAAGATAAATTAGACTAATAGTATTCTTATTAAATATAATATATTTGAATTAATCATACTATTTAATTTTTAATTTTTATGCAACAAATAAGTATATTAAATAATTCTACGAAAATGTAATAGTAATTATTTTATTTTGGGAAATATCAAATAAATGGTTTTAAAAATATTAAAATAAATATTAAATGAACTAATTAATGTTCTCCACGAATTTTATATATAAATATGAAATTTTAGTAATCTACTAAATATTTTTTTTCAACTCTATCTTCTGTGTGGAGTTTATTTAAATCCAAATATATGAATAGTGTCAAAATTGACAATATTGATATTTTATAAAAATAACATATTATTAAAAAATTTCAAAATCACAAAGATATTTAAAAATTAAAAAATGAAAATTATATTGTCTAAATTTTCATAAATTATCCAATTATGGATAATTCACAATGCATAATTAAGTATTTATAACCATTTAAAATTTAGAATATCATTACCTCAAATAAAATAAAATAAAATAAATAAGGATAAATCAAAATCATAAGGTTTAAAATAAACTCAAAACATGTCTAAATTTGATTAGTTTATGATATTAATACCCTATAATATCTCATATTTTTATTTGAGTAACTTTTGAGGTTTTTATGTTGGATTTGAGTTTATTATAAATTAATATTTTTGGATGATTCCAATAGTGCTCCTCTACTCTCTTATAAAAGGGGACCACTTCTCCATTATCTTCACTCTATTTTGTGCTTTAAAACTCGTCCAAACCCTTCCCATTTCCCTTTTATACTTCCCTAGAAACATAATAGAGGTCTTGGTCTTCTTCAAAGACCATCGTTAGTTCCCTAAGAGGAGGTTTAGAAGAGGGGTGTCGGAGAAGAGGTAATATCCTTTACCGATTTTTTCAAAATTATTTCTTCTACTTCCTCTATACGAGTTATTTATTTATAAAGTAATAACATCAGTATCAATAATATACTGATATTTTATTATAAATATGAAACAACCCTATTTCATATTATATCTATCTTTTGAAAAATGAAATCTTTGCGCGTGTGTATGCACGGATTATCGTCTCCACCCCGTGGTGTAATCTGTTTTTCCACCACCACCATACTTGGATGGATATAATTGTGGTAATAATAACTATATTTGATTATTATAACATACTAATGATCCTGATATATTATATCATCAACTATAATTCCATTCAATAATTATAGGAACGATATTATCGCTCGTTCGTACGTACGGATTATTGTCTCCATGACGCGATGAGATTCATTCACCATGTTAACCATTTTAGAATGAATAGAAAGTTTATATAATAAATTATCATGAAATATATGACATAATAATGATACTATATTTATTTATATGTTATTTACTTACTTATATTCAATTTAATAAGGAAAATAAAATAGTGTTCATGCGTACATACGACCTACTGTCTCCATGAACGGTGTATTTCATTTCATTTATAGATATACTATATATATTTATATACTGAATATATATTATATATAAATCATGTTTTCCATTCTGTAATTAATTAATCATGATCTAAGTAATTATATTAATAATTAAAAGTCAAAACATGCATGATAAATGAAATGATTTTACCCAAAGCACTGCTTTAACATTGAATTGACAAATGAACGGGTAATATAAAGTCATAAGTGAATCATATATGACATCGTAAATTATATTATGGTTCTATTAAAAGTTAATAATATGTTTAAACCCACTATATCAGAGTCTCAAACACATATGGAAGAAATTGGAATAAGGTAAGGGATAATTATTACAATCTCATTCTTATACAGGATTGTTTATTTGTAAGTACTTACTTGGGTTATGTTTATCATCCATGTCCAGATTTTCTAAAAATGTATGGAAGGAATATATCTTTTGTTTACCATAAAAGGTACTTTTTGTATTTTCTAGAAAAAGTACGAGAATGATGTTTCTTAAATTATACGGAATGAATGGATTTTTACAGCTTTATAACGCCTTATTTTCATGAAGCTTACTCTACAAAATTTAGTGATTATTTTTAAAAAAATCATTTTCGTTTAAAATTGCCTGGAATTTGGTGAGAATAAAATTATTTTGAAAGATAAAGGAAATTTTCCTCAAGAATTCATTTCATATATTTTATCAAAACTATTTTCCATATAAGATGACATTATTTATTATGTTTCTGTTTCAAGTATGATTTCTCTATTATTTACATGGTTGGATTTTTCATATGATTAAATGATATCCATTTGTTTTATATAGATTATGTTGTGATGGGATGATGTTTATGAATCCCATATTATTATTTAGGTTATGATAAATGATTTATGTTTATTTTTGGCACATGAAAGAATGATTTCATTATGAGATGGGTGGGACCTATATCTCCCTCCAATGTATTGGGTAAAGATTTATATCTCATGAGATAGACATGGCTGGAATGGAAAGTAAATTATGTTCATTAATACAAGGTTGGAATGGCTAGTAAACCTGGTTCAGTAATGTACATTTTCTATTATGATGGTCTTGGCAGAAATGCCTTGTCTACTATGGAAATCATATCAAGTTCTTAATGGTTTTCCACAATTACATGTTTTCTTCCCATGCTAGCTTATCAGGATTAATATATATGCCTTATTTACTACCAAGATTTATGTAACATCCTAGATAAATAAATAATAAGACAAATTTCATATTTATTAATATTTTCAAATTAAATATGAATTTTACAATAAAGGGGGTGATATGTTCAATAGTGTACCTGATACGCAACAATGGGTTACTTTGAAATCTTACATTGCACACTAATAATATAATATTTTTATTATAAATAGTAGTTAACTCTTAGTGATTGTATTGGTGGGAATGAACAAAACTTACTAAAATATAATTATACATGTTTGTTAAATGTATTTACATTTATCTAATAAAATTTAGAGGCTAAAAATCAGAATGAATCTAATTTTAAGCATACTTTACATTAAATGGTCGACTTACAACCTTTTAATAGAGAACCCTCTTTAAATATAGTTTTGGACACTTTAATACATTCTATATGACCAAATTAAATCCTTTATTATAATGGGGATATCAACATTTACTTTGTGTAAATTTTTTAAAATTTTTCCGATAAAGTTCATTTTTTAATGAAAAGTGAAAAATATTGTATTTTAATTGAAAACAGCATTATAATATAATTTATTTATTTGGTCAGAGAAAATTTTTAAATGGTTTCAAATTTTAATTAGAAAATATTTTTTACGATTTAATCCAATGTTTCTCTTTGGAATTGATTTCACTTTTGGAATTGGACTTAAACAAGTGTCAATTTTTTGATAGTTATTTTTTCTTAAAAACACGCTATTTGTTTGAACAACATAAATTAATTTTAAAATTAATTAATGCCACTTTTATGGTTTTAATTTGGAAAAATAAACATCATTTTTGAATTTGTAATATCAAATAAATCTTAGGCTTAATTTTTGGTATTTTTCTGAAAAACATCAATTTTTGATGAATAGTGAAACCACTTAGTAGTAATTAAAAAACTGACTTTTTCATTTAAATGAAATTTTACCACTTCTATGAATTGAATTTCAAAAGTCTGATAGACATGGTTGTTATTAGTTTGTAAAATGTGGTTCAATAAAATGAAAATAATTTTTGATAAATAGTAACTTTTGACTTTTATTTACCTCAATTAATGGTAAATAAGGTAAATCAAGGTAAAAAGAATATTATAATAATTTAAAATAACCTTTACACTTGTCTAAACCTTATTAGTTGAGTCATTTATTACCATTGGAATCTTTGGGTCGATTTTTAAACCACATGGAGCCACTTATGAATGATAATGACACTTTAGATTAATTAATTTAAAGTAAAGGAAAAAATGACATAAATGAAAATCTTTTAGTAAATTAATTTTTATATGGTGTTATATAATTCATTTTTTAGACTATAAATATTATTTAGAAAGATAAAATTATTTCCTACATCATATTTCTTGTTTTATAATTTTTAGACATCGAATATATTAAATTATTAATGACGCAATAATGATGCATTATTTACCTCATTAACAAATGATTTAATTAAATAAGATTTTAATGATTAAAATATTATCAAAAACCTGTCCAATTTCTATTGGATGATTTTATTTCTACCATGAGTCATATTATCTTAGACTAAAATTATTTTGGTACTTTTAGAAACTGAATATCATTATATAATAAAATAATATTTTCACACTTTCTTAAAGATCCCCTCCTCCTCCTTATAAAAGGAGACCATTTCTATCCAATTCCACACACCTCTAAATCCATTTGGATCATCCAAAATATCCCCAATTAATCTAACTACATCCCTCTCCTCCTACTAGAATTCTAACCTTAGTAATAAGGCACTTCAACAAGTCCTTTTGGTTCCAACCAAGGGAAGTTACCCAAAATAAAGGTAACGATTTCTCTTAACTTCTTTTCTTTTATTTTACTTATTCAAACCCTAAAATATTTTTATTAAATTATTTTATAACAAAACCAGTATCCTCAAAATAATAGGATGTTGTTATAATATGTATTCTAACTACACTTACTCACACCTCCATCTAATGGGTGAAGGATATACTGTTTCTGTGGATGGAAAACTAACACCTCACGAGACGATGATTGTTCGATTACCTCCTACCGCCTCTCATATTTGCCATTAATATAGAACTATATTTATATATGATAAATATTATGTTTATATTTTTTTATTCTTCTGTATTTTACTTTTATAGCCAAACTTTATAGTTTCCATAATGGGTAAACACGATAATTTCATTTGAGGACGTGCGGACTACCACCCCCTCAAAGTGATATGACTCATTAATACCACATGTGGGGTGTATAAAGGATATATTTAATGATATTATATATGATATTATACTTCAATTATAATAAACCTCTATATAATTATGTTTTAATTCCATTAAAATATGAAATAGAAATGAAAGTAGCGTTTATGCGTACGTACGACTTACAGTCTCCATGAACGGTGCATTTCATTTCTTATCTCCAAAATATTATGTACTATTATTATACATATATATAATGGATATATTATTTATATGATATCTAAATCATGAATATCATTCTATAGATAATGCACTATTGACCACATGGACAACTTGTAATTATAAGGTGTTCATTTTTTCACTCAAGTACAAAATTTCAACTGAACGACCATTATTAACTTAAATGATTGAATAATGTTTATAACATTGTAATAAGTGATATAAGATGGAAAATAAACTTTAAAATGGTTCTTAAGAAAGTATAAATTAACTTGAGTTTATTATTCAGGACGAACAAGGAACGAACGAGTCAAGTCGGACACGGGGTTTGAGATTTTCTTATCTCACTTTTAATTCCATGAGATTTCCATTGTTCGCCACTTATTCATTGCATGTGGTGTATCGTGTCCTTCCATTTTATATATATTCTCATTATTCTCATTATATTCATGGTATTATGGGATTCATTTTGTGGTTATTAACTTTTGGTCATACGACTCAGTAGATTACAATGTGGTAAAGAGTTTCATCTCCCTTTTTATTCCTATGAAATTCATGCTATATTTGCCACTATTTAATTTTGTGTGGTGTATATACTTCCCATGATTGTACTCTTTGTGTAATATAATTTCATTTATGAGTATTTAAATATTCATTGTATGATCCTTCTTTCATTTGGCATATGTTTTTCAAGTTACCAAATTGGTAAGGGAACCTTTGACCTTCCTCTATTTAAAAAACATCTTTTTGTTATGTCTTTTAATTTACATCTTATTATGTGGGGATATGTTCTTATATATCCTCAATTATTTAAACATTATATCCAAGGGATTAGATACCCTTCTTATCTCATCAACTCATTTTCTTAATTTTAAAGTGACGATGTTAGGTTGTCGAATTTCTACAGGGGATCTTCTTAACCCAATTTCAATTCTTTGGGTTCAACTTGTACTTATTGTATATGTCATCCTATGAATATGTGTGAATGACCTATGATTGTTTTATAATTAATATCTAATTATATTTGGTGTATTTATATTTTTCTCACATAATTATGAGATTGATTTATCTTTAATTTTAGGATACCATCTTTATAAGGGATTTCATCCCAATTAACATTTCCACTGAGACTTCATTGTTGTTATGTACCAATTCAGTGTTATATGTTTTATATACTTTACTTTGACATATTTTATCATTAATACCTTTATTATCATGATATTATAATGTTCTGAATAAAATCTATTCTTCGTATGTTTGTATTCATGCATCTATCTTTTTGTTAAATACTATTTAACTAAAATATCATTTTAAATGTTTTAAAGATTTATTCATATAAATATTAATCATTAATTTCCATGTTTTCAAAATGGGTTTTAGGATTTACTTATATGAACATTAATGTTTACAAATGTTAATTCATTTAAAAGCATCAAATTTGTATGGTAAACTCTGATTCAAAAATCTCTTTTAAATGGTTTTGAAAATGATTTGATAAAACATTATTTATTTCAGTATCTTGATTTGATATATTGGAAAGTGGAAATGTTTTCTTCCCTTTATAAATCTATTATATTTTATGATTATGTTATGGTTATTGAGAATTGTTTACATATACGGGTGGTTTCGTGATAAACCTAGGGCGAGTGAGACTGAGATAACTCTTTAATTAATTGGGTAACGTGATGGAGGTAAACATGATGTTTCTCCTAAGAGATTTAAGGAATATACTGTGATGGGTATTCCAAGTGTAACTCCCTACGTAGTTGTGATAGCTATAATGTATGTTTGATATGGAGTCCATAAGTAACCTTTATTATTTATGATTTGTGTGTGTTATTCATAAATATTATGATTTCATATCGTATGTTATGATTGAAATGTATGGTTTAAATGATTTGTATTTATTCATGGGATATTATTTTACATCCTTCTTTTATAACCCTTACTGATCTTTTTATAATCATCCCATGTTTTTGAAATTTTTTCCATAGGACATAAAGATGAATGGGGTCAAGGATGCGATCAAGGAAAAGTCATGATGTCTAAAACATGGAACTAGACATTTTTTTAAGAGTTTTTATTTTATGAAAAAAATGGATACTGAGTAGTAGTGTCTACATGTAATATTAAAGTTGTTATGTAATATTATGGTTTAATTCTCTAAAACTCTAAACCTGAAAAGATCCTCATTTTGAATTATTAACTTAATTCAAGATTATGTATGTTTTAATGTCGGGTCCTTATTGTAGTTATCAGAGGTCGGTTTAGACAACTTTAAGTATTTTGAGTTTTCTATAGACATATGGTTAGTCCCTATCTATTATTTCATTTAAATCCTTGTTTTATAACTTTTTCAGATCAAGTAATGTTTTTTACAAATGGATGGAGGAGGATCTCAAATGACATTTCTATCTCTTCTGGATGACATACTTGCAATAATTATTACAAAGTCATGTTTGGATGATTGTGAAACTTTTTCCAGCATACAATTAACTTTGAAGAAGTTGTTTGAGATATAAAACACCTCCACTATACCTCGTCATCATCTTGGATCATTTTTTGTATTTAGAAAAATACTATTTTCACAATATTCTCATATTTTCATGAAAGGTAAATATTTTCAAGGCATTTTCAAATATTTTACCTTATCGCAATATTTTGTAGTATATTATGATTTAAAAAAAAGTGTTGAAGAAGGATACCCTTATGCAACCTATTTATATTTGATTTTACAATATAGTCTCTCAACACATACTTAAGGTATTTCAAAAGGACCATTAATTGATGGTTTCAACTCAAATTCGGTTTGAAAATTTTATTGAAATCATGCTTTATCAGATGTTTTGAAATTATATGTCATACATGATTATTTTCCAAAACTATTTTCTATGAACACCAATATGACCCTTGTTATACAAGGTGTAATTGTATGGAGGAATAAAATGATATTGAATGATCTATAAATCATTTTTGAAATGGATGGACCTTCTACCTATGTGAACAAGATGATGATGAAACCAAATGGACACCATGACCAAGGTATGATGTTCTTCATTTTGGGGATCATTTTATTTTATCATATAGTGGTGAAATAAGACTTTAAGAATTAAGATGTTGAGATCATAATGAATTTGGATGAAAATGAAAGGTATAAATAAACCATTTAGGTTAAAACCTGTTAGGTTTATTTTTGAGTTTTTTAAAAAGGACAAACCATAGGATGGGTGACAACATGTCGCATCCGGCGAGGCTGTAGAAATCAAACCCACAACCAGAGTGCGATTGGGATTTATCACCTACCATTGGACTACGTGAAGTCCCATGTTATTGTGACTATTATTTTTAGTTAAGTGATTTTATTGATCAATAATAAGTTGATTTTTGATCTTATGTCTTATCAAATTAATACCCTTAGTAGAGGAAAATTATTTATTGATTAAGTGATAAAAGTTGTTTTGGAATACATTCTCTCCTTTTAGAAAACACTAGATGCCTAAGGAAGATAGTGTACTATGGTATTTCAATTGTAGAATAATGGTTAAAATTTTAGTTTGGAAGAATCTATGTTTTTATTATGGGCATATGATTATTTTATTTATTTATGAAAATGATTAACCTATCATAGAGAATATGTGATTATGTTAATTATTTTTTAATATGAGACTTTATGAGAAACCGGTGTCACTTGGAGATAAATGTTAAGATTTATCTTAGAATTCTACCTAATTACATCCTTATGAGATTTGGGTTACAGTCTCTGATTGGATTACATTTGACGACTTTTAGGGACAATTTTTTATTGAATGGTCTTTGTCGAACTTTGGGTATTTTTAGACTAATTTAGGATATTAAGACCAGTTTTTTTATGTAAAAGTTCATCCTTTTTGGGGATTATCTGATCTTGTACTAAAAGTTTTTGTTTTAGTTTATATGTAAAGACAAGGGAAATATATACTTAATCTTTTGTGGATTATTTGATTCCCTAAAAGTTTATTATAGCACTTTTAATGTAAACAATTCATCCTGAATACTCATCATTTGGAGGAAATATGAGTTTTGTGTTAGAAATATAGTAATGGATAAAAGTATACATGACAAGTAAGTATGTTTCCTTATGTTTTTAGTTAAGATCATAAATGTATTCCTCAATGAAGAGTAACTTGAAACAAAAACTTTGTCTGTTATCTTTTCCCACTATGGAATCAAGAACCGTTGAACCCATCACATGTTTGTGATTTTGGACTGGTTAACTTTCTCCGAACTATGTTTTATATCACTCTCCATCAGAACATGACCGTTTGTTCTCTCTTACAGATCCATGGTTTCCTACATGGAATCCTAGTGTGGGTTATCTTAGGTGACCTGTTTACTTTTCTTCCATTATTTTAAAGTGGTAGTTTTATTGACTCTTTTCCGATGTGCGACTTTTAATGATGTCTCCAAGCCCAGTTTTAAAATTGCAAGTACAAAATTTCCAAAAGGGGGGAAGGATGTAACATCCCAGATAAATATGAAATATGAAAATTTCCAAATTTATTAAAAAATTTCAATTTAATATTAATCTTACATTAAAGGGGATGCTATGTTCGATAATGTACCTGGTACACAACAATGAGTTTCATTGAAATCTTACGTCGCACACTAATAATACAATATTATTATTTTAAATGGTAGTTAACTCCTAGCTGATGTATTGGTAGGAATGAAAAAAAACTAACTACAATATGATTATACATGTTTTTTAAATGTATTTACATTTATCCAATAAATGTTAGAGGCTTAAAATCTAAATAAATCTAATTTTAAGCAAAATTTACATTAAATAGTTGATTTAAAACATTTCAATGGAAAACCCTCTATAAATATAGTTTTGGTCACTTTAATACACTCTATATGACCAAATAAAATACTTATTTACAATGTTAACATCAACATTTACTTTGTGTAAAATTTTGGAATTTTTCTGATAGAGTTCATTTTAAATGAATAGTAAAAAATATTGTATTTTAATTCAAAATTGCATTATAATATAATTTATTTATATGTTTAAATTACCTTTTTAATTGGTTTTAAATATTAATTAGAATATATTTTTACCATTTAATCCAATTTTGGTCATTGGAATTGATTTCACATTGGAATTGGACATAAAAACATGTCAATATTTTGATAGTTATTGTTTCTTTAAAACACTCTATTTGTTTTAACATAGGAAATTAATTTTAAAATTAATTAATTCCACTTTTATTTTTTGAATTTGGAAAAATAAATATCATTTCTGAATTCATAATATCAAATAAGCCTTAGGCTGAACTTTTTGTATTTTTCTGAAAAACTTCAATTTTCGATGAAAAGTGAAACCACTTAGTAGTAGTTAAAAATTTGACTTTTTCCTTTAAATAAATTTTCACCACATCTGTGAATTGAATTTCTAAAATCCAGAATACATGGTTGTTATTATTTAGTAAAATGTGGTTCAATAAGATGAAAATAATTTTTTTTGTGAATAGTAACTTTTGACTTTTATTTACCATTGTTAAAAGTAAATAAGATAAATTAAGGTAAAAATAATATTATAATATTTCAAAATTAACTTGAAACTTGTCAAAACCATATTTTTTGAGTCATTTATGACCATGTTCATATTTGGGTCTATTTTGGGACCCCATGGAGCCACTTATAAATGATAATGACACTTTAGATTAATTAATTTAAAGTAAATGAAAAAAATGACATAAACAAAAATATTTTAGTAAATTAATATTTATATGTTGTTATGTAAGTCATATTTTCAACTATAAATATTATTTATAAGGATAAAAACATTTTCTACATTATATACTATTTGTTTTATAATTTATAGACATTGAATAAATTAAATTATTCATGACACAATAATGATGCTATATTTACCTCAATAATAAATGATTTCAATAAATAAGACTATAATGATTAAAATATTATCCAAAACTTGTCTAATTACTATTGAATGATTTTATTTCAACCATGAGTCATATTATCTTTTACTATAATGTTTTTTTAACTTTATAAATTGAATATCATTATATAATATAATAATATTTTCACACTTTTCTAAAGAGCCCCTCCTCCCCCTTATAAAAGGAGACCATTTATATCTAATTACACACACCTCTCAAGACATTTTTCTCATCCCAAATCTTCCCAATTAAGCTCCCTAAATCCCTATCCTCCTCCTAGAAGTCTTAACTTAGGCATAAGGCACTTCAAGAAGTCCTTTTGGTTCAAACCAAAGGAAGTTACCCAAATTAAAGGTAACAATTTCTCTTAACTTCTTTTCTTTTATTTTACTTCTTCAACCCCTAAAATAATTTTATTACATTATTTTATAACAAAAACAGTATCCTAAATATACTAGGATGTTTTTATAATAAGGATTAAAAGTACACTTACACACACCTCTATCTAATGGGTGAAAGACATACTGTTTCTGTGGATGGAAAACTAACGCCTCACGAGATGATGATTGTTCGATTACCTCATACCGCCTCTCATGTTGGCCATTAATATGGAAATTTATTTATATATATGATATATATTATGTTTATAGTTTCTTTATTCTTCTGTATTTTACATTTATATCCTAAATTTATGGTTTCCATAATGGGTAAACACGATAATTTCATTTGAGGAAGTGCGGACTACCGCCCCCTTAAAGTGATATGACTCATTAATACCATATGTGGGATATATAAAGGACAGATTTAATGTCATTAGATATTATATTATTCTTTAATTATAATATACCTCTATATCGTTATGTTTCAATTCCATTAAAATATGAAATATAAATGAAAGTAGCATTCATTCGTACGTACGGCTTACCGTCTCCATGAACGGTGCATTTCATTTCTTATCTCCAAAATGTTATGTACTATTATAAATACATATATATAATGTATATATGATTTATATTATATCTAAATCATGAATATCATTTAGTAGATAATGGACGTTTGATCACATGGACAAATTTTAATTATAAGGTGTTCATTTTTGACTCAAGTAACAAATATCAACTAAGCGACCATTATTAACTTAAATGATTGAATAATTTTTATAACATTATAATAAGTGATATAAAAAGGATAAAAACTTGAAAATATTTCTTAATAAAGTATAAATTAACTACAGTTTATTATTCATGAAGAATAAGGAATAGACAAGTCAAGTCAGACATGAGGTACGCGTTTTCTTATCTCACTTTTAATTCCGTGAGATTTCCATTGATCGCCACTTATTTATTGCATGTGGTGTATTGTGTTGTTACATTTTATATATGTTATCATTTTTCTCATTATATTCATGATATTATATAATTAATTTGGTGGTTATTATCTTTTTCTCATATGACTCAGTTGATTACAATGTGGTAAAGGGTTTCATCTCACTTTTTATTCCCATCAAATTCATGCTATATTTGACACTATTTCCTTTTGTGTGGTGTATGTAATTCCCATGATTTTACTCTTTGTGTAATATAATTTCATTTTTCTGTATTTAAATATTCATTTTATGATCCTTATTTCATGTGGCATATGTTTTGCAAGTTACCAAATCGATAAGGGAACCTTTGGCCCTCCATTATTTAAAAGACTTCTTTTTGTTATGTATTTTAATTTACATCTTATTATGTTGGGATATGTTCTTATATAACCTAAATGAGGTAAACTTAATGTCCAAGTGTTGAGATACCCTTTTTATCTCATCAACTCATTTTATGAATTTTAATGTAACACTGTTAAGCTGTTTAATTTTTACATGGGAACTTCTTAACCCAATTTCAATTATTTGGGTTCAACTTGTACTTCTTGTATATGTCATCCTATGAAGATGTGTGAATGAACTATGATTATTTTAAACTAAATATCCACTTTTATTTGTTCTATTTATATTTTTCTCACATAATTATGAGATTGATTTATCCTTAATTTTAGGATACCATCTTTATAAGGGATTTCATCCCAATTTACATTTCCACTGAGACTTCATTGTTCTTATGCAAATATTCAGTCTTATATGGTGTATATACATTCCCTTGATATATTATATCATGAATACCTTTATTCTCATTATATTATAATTTTCCAATTAAAATTTATTCTTCAATTATTTGTATTCAAGCGTCTCTCTTTTTGTTAAAAACTTTTTAACTAAAATATCAATTTAAATGTTTTAAAGATTTATTCTTCAAAATATTTCTCCTTAAGGTACATGTTTTCAAAATGGGTTTTAGGATTTATTTATATGGATATTAATGTTTTCAAATTATAATTCATTTAAATGATTTAAAGTGTTATGGGACACTTTGATTCAAAAATCTCTTTTAAATGGATTTGAAAATGATTTGATAAAACATTGTTTATTTCAATATCTTGATTTGATATATTGGAATGTGGAAATATTATCTTTCTTTTATACATGAGTTATATGTTATTCATATGCTATGGTTATTGGGAATTTTTTACATATATGGGTGGATTCAAGATCAACCTAGGGTGGGTGAGCTCGAGATAACTCTTCAATGCATTGGGTAACATGAGGAAGGTAAACGTGATGTTTCTCCTAAGAGATTTAGGGAATATACTGTGATGGGTATTCCAAGTCTAACTCCCTACATAGATGTGATAACTATAATGTAAGTTTGATATGGATGCCATAAGTAACCTTTATGATTTATGATTTTTGTGTGTTATTACTAAATCTTATGATTTCGTATGGTATGTTATGATTGAAAAGTACGATTTCATTGATTTGTATTTATTGATGGGATATTGTTTTACTTCCTTATTTTATAACCCTTACTAAACTTTTTATGCTCATCCCATGTTTTTGAAATGTTTTTGATAAGACATAAAGATGAATAGGGTCAAGGATGGGATTAAGGAAAATTCATGTTGTCTAAAACATAGAACTAGACATGTGAATTTTTAAGTGTTTTTATTTTATGAAAGAAATGGATACTGAGTAGTGGTGTCTACATGTAATATTCAAGTTTTTATGTAATAGTATGGCCTAATTCTCTAAAACTCTAAACCTGAAAAGATCCTCAATGTGAATTATTAACTTATTTCAAGATTATGTATGTTTTAAGGTCAGGTCCTTATAGTTGGTATTAGAGGTAGGTTTAGACAACTTTAGGGATTATGAGTTTTCGTTAGACATATGGTTAGTCCCTATCTATTATTTCAGTTAAATCCTTGTTTTATAACTTTTTCAGATCAAGGAAGTTTAGTTACAAATAGAAGGAGGAGGATCTCAGACGACATTTTTATCTCTTCCTGATGACATGCTTGCAATAATTTTTGCAAAGTCTTGTTCAGATGATTGTGAAAATTTTTCTAGCATACTACTCACTTTCAAGTAGTTTTTTGAGATATTAAACACCTCTACTATACCTCGTTATCATCGTGGATCATTGGTTGTATTTAGAAAAATTCTATTTTCACAATATTCTCATATTTTCAAGAAAGGTAAATATTATCAAGGCATTTTCAAATATTTTACCTTATCACAAGATTTTTAAGTATATTATGATTTTCAAAAAATTTGCTGAAGAAGGAGACCCTTGCGCAACCTATTTATATTTGATTTTACAATATAGTCTCTCATCACATACTTATGGTATTTTAAAAGAACCATTAATTGAAGATTTCAACTCAAATTCGGTCCGACTATTTTACAGAAATCATGTTTTATCAGATGTTTTGAAATTATATGTCATACATGATTATTTTCCAAAACTTTTTTTCTGTGAACATCCATATGACCCATGTTGTACAAGGTTTATTTGTATGGAAGAAGCAACTGATTTTGAATGATCTCTAAATCATTTTTTGCAATGTATGGACCTTCTACCTACGTTAACAAGATGAAGATGAAACCAAATGGACACCATGATCAAGGTATAATGTTCTTTATTTTGGGGATAGTTTTATTTTATCATATAGTAGTGAAATAAGACTTTAAGAATTAAGATGTTGATATCATAATGAATTTAGATTAAAATGAAAGTTATAAAGAAATCATTGAGGTTAAAACATTTTATGGTTATTTTTGAGTTTTTAAAAAAGGACAAACCATAGGATGGGTGACAACCCGTCATATCCGGAAAGGCTACAGGAATCAAACCCACAACCAGAGTGTGATCAGGATTTATCGCCTACCATTGGACTACATAAAGTCCCATGTTAGTGTGACTAATTATTTTTTGTTAAATTATTTTATTGATCAATAATAAGTTGATTTGGGATCGTATGTCTTATCAAATGAATACCCTTAGTATAGGAAAATTATTTATTGATTAAGTGATAAAAGTTGTTGTGGAAGACATTCTCTCTTTTGAGAATACACTATATGCCTATGGAAGATATAATACTATGGGATTTCAATTGTGGAATAATGGTTGAAGTTTTAGTTTGGAAGAATCTATGTTTTTATTGTGGGCATATGATGATTTGATTTTTTTATGAAAATGATTAACCTATAATGGATAATATGTGATTTGGTTAATTACTTTTCAATATGATACATTATGAGTAACTGGTGGAACTTGGAGATAAATGTTATGATTTATCTTGGAAGTATATGTAATTAAATCCTTATCAGATTTGGGTTACAATCTCGGTTTGGATTACTTTTGAATAATTTTAGGGAAAATTATTTATCGAATGGTCTTCATTGAACTTTGGGTATTGTTAGACAAATTTTAGTGATTAAGAGTAGTTTTTTCTTTATGTAAAAGTTTATCCTTTTGGGGATTATCTAAACTTGTAATAAAAGTTTTGGTCTTAGTTAATATCTAAATACAAGGAAAATATATAGTTCATCTTTTTTGGATTATTTGATTCTCTAAAAGTTGATTATAACACTTTTAATGTAAAAACGTTTTCCTGAATACTCATCATTTGGAAGAAATATGAGTTTGTGTTAGAAATCTAGTAAAAGATAAAAGTCTACATGACAACTAAGTATGTTTCCTTATGTTTTTAGTTAATCTCATAAATATATTCCTCAGTGAAAAGTAACTTGAAACAAAAACTGTGTCTCTTAACTTTTCCTACTGGGGAATCAAGAATTGTTGAACCCATCACATGTTTGTGATTTTCTGGTGGTTAACTTTATCCAAATTATGTTTTCAATCACTCTCCATCAGAACATTCTCATTTTTTCTCTCTTCCATATCCATGTTTTCCTACATGGAATCCTAGTATGGGTTATCTCTAGTGACCTTTTTACTTTTCTTCCATTATTTTAAAGTGATAGTTTTATTGACCCTTTTCTGATGTGGGACTTTTAATGAGGTTTCCAAGACCAATTTTAAAATGGCGAGGACAGAATTTCCAAAAGGGGGGAAGGATGTAACATCATAGATAAATAAGGAATAAGACACTTTTCATATTTGTTAATATTTTTCAATTAAATATTTATCTTACATTAAAGGGTGTGTTATGTTCGATAGTGTACCCGATACGCAACAATGGGTTTCTTTGAAATCTTACTTTGCACACTAATAATATAATATTATTATTTTAAATGGTATTTAACTCCTAGACATTTTATTGGAGGTAATGAACAAAACTAATTACAATATGATTATACATTTTTGTTAAATTTATTTACATTTATCCAATAAATTTTAGAGGCTTAAAATCTGAATGAATCTAATTTTAAGCATAATTTACATTAAATAGTTTATTTACCTCCTTTTAATAGTGATCCCTATTTAAATATAGTTTTGGGAACTTTAATACATTATATATGACCAAATAAAATCCTTATTTAGAATGGGGACATCAACATTTACTTTGTGTAAATTTTTGTAATTTTTCCGATAAAGTTCATTTTTTTAATGAATAGTGAAAAATATTGTATTTTAATTCAAAATTGCGTTATAATCTAATTTATTTATATAGTTTGATTACCTTTTTAATTAGTTTTAAAGTGTGATTAGAATAAATTTTTACCATTTAATCCAATTTTGGTCATTGTAATTGATTTCACATTGGAATTGGACTTAAACAAGTGTCAATCTTTTGATAGTTATTGTTTCTTAAAAGCACGCTATTTGTTTTAACAATGGGAATTAATTTTAAAATTAATTAATTCAACTTCTATGTTTTTAATTTGGAAAAATAAAAATAATTTTTGAATTCTGAATATCAAATAAATCTTAGTCTGGATTTTTGGTATTTTCTGAAAAACATCAATTTTGATGAATACTGAAACCACTTAGTAGTTGTTAAAAAACTGACTTTTTCATTTAAATGAAATTTTTCCACTTCTGTGAATTGAATTTTTAAAATCCTACATATATTTTTTTTATTATTTAGTAAAATTTGGTTCAATAAGATGAAAATAATTTTTGGTGAAGAGTAACTTTTGACTTTTATTTACCACTGTTAAAGGTAAATAAGGTAAATCAAGGTAAAAAGAATATTATAATAATTCAAAATTACCTTTACATTTGTCCAAACCTTATTGGTTGAGTCATTTATAACCATAGTCATCATTGGGTCTATTTTGGGACCCCATGGTGCCACTTATGAATGATAATGACACTTTAGATTAATTAATTTAAAGTAAAGGCAAAAAATTACATAAACAAATATCTTTTAATAAATTAATTTTTATATGGTGTTATAAAAGTCGTATTTTTTTACTATAAATATTCTTTAGAAATATAAAATTATTTCCTACATTATATTAATTTTTTTATAATTTTTAGACATCGAATAAATTAAACTATTTATGACACAATAATGAT
Source organism: Viscum album (assembly GCA_963277665.1). Classification (NCBI taxonomy): domain Eukaryota; kingdom Viridiplantae; phylum Streptophyta; class Magnoliopsida; order Santalales; family Viscaceae; genus Viscum; species Viscum album. The sequence goes on from OY728137.1 coordinate 372,478,818, forward strand.
GCAGTATTTATCTCGTTAATAAATGATTTAAATAAATAATATTAAAATGATTAAAATATTATCCAAAACCTGTCCAATTCTTATTGGATGATTTTTTTACCATTAGCCATATTATATTTTACTATAATTATTTTGGGACCTTTAGAAACTGAATATCATTATATAATAAAATACTAGTTTCACAATTTCCTAAAGAGCCCCTCCTCCCCCTTGTAAAAGGAGACCATTTATATCCAATTCCAAACACCTCTCAAGACATTAGGATCATCCAAAATCATCCCAATAAATCTCCCTACATCCCTCTCCTCCTCCTAGAAGTCTTACCTTAGACAGAAGGCTCTTCAAGAAGTCCTTTTGGTTCAAACCAAAGGAAGTTACCCAAATTAAAGGTAATGGTTTATCTTAAATTCTTTTCTTTTATTTTACTTCTTCAAACACTAAACTCTTTTTCCCTTTATTTTATAAAAACACCAGTATCATAAATATACTAGGGTTTTTTTATAATATGGATTCGAGATACACTTACACACACCTCCATATAATTTGTGAAGGACATACTGTTTATGTGGATCGAAAACTAACGCCTCATGAGTCGATGATTGTTCGATTACCTACTACCGCCACTCATGTTGGACATTAAGATGGAACTATGTTTATATATGATATATTATATGTTTATAGTTTCTTTATTCTTCTGTATTTTAAATTTATAGCCTAACTTTATGGTTTCCATAATGGGTAAACACAATAATTTCATTTGAGGAAGTGCGGACTACCACACCCTCAAAGTGATATGACATATGACTCATTAATACCGTATGTGGGATGTATAAAGGATAGATTTAATGAAATTATAAATTATATTATATTTTAATTATAATATAACTCGGTATCATTATGTATTAATTCCATTAAAATATGAAATATAAATGAAAGTAGCGTTCATGCGTACCTATGGCTTACTGTCTCCATGAACGGTGTATTTCATTTCATATCTCTAAAATGTTATGTAATGTTATAAATACATATATATACTGAATATATGATTTATATGATATCTAAATCATGAATATCATTCTAGAGATAATGGAATATTGACCACATGGACAACTTGTAATTATAAGGTGTTCATTTTTGACTCAAGTACCAAATATCATCCAAACGACCATTATTAACTTAAATGTTTGCATAATGTTTATAACATGGTAATAAGTGATATAAAAAGTATAATAAACTTGAAAATGGTTCTTAATCAAGTATAAATTAACTTTATTTTATTATTCATGAAGAATAAGGAACAAATGAGTCAAGTCAGACATGTGGTACAAGATTTTCTTATCTCACTTTTAATTCCGTGAGATTTCCATTATTCGCCACATATTCATTGCATGTGGTGTATTTTGTTCTGAGATTTTATATATATTATCATTATTCTCATTATATTCATGGAATTTTGTGATTCATTTGGTGGCTATTAATTTTTTTTCATATGACTCAGTTGATTTCAACGTGGTAAAGGGTTTCATCTCACTTTTTATTCCCGTGAAATTCATGTTATATTTTACACTATTTCTTTTTGTGTGGTGTATGTACTGCCCATGATTTTAATCATTGTAAAATATAATTTCATTTATGTGTATTTAAATATTTATTTTATGATCCTTCTTTCATGTCGCGTATGTTTTGCAAGTTACCAAATTGGTAAGGGAACCTTTGACACTCCTCTATTTAAAATACTTCTATTTGTTATGTCTTTTAATTTACATCTTATTATGTTGGGATATGTTCTTATATATCCTCATTGATGTAAAATCTATGTCCAAGTGATGATATACTCTATTTATCTCATCAGATCATTTTTTGAATTTTAATGTGATGCTGTTAGGCTGTCGAAATTTTAAAAGGGAACTTCATAACCCAATTTCAATTCTCTGGGTTCAACTTGTACTTCTTGTATATGGCATCCTATGAATATGTGTGAATGAACTCAGATTGTTTTACACTTAATTTTCACTTATATTTGGTGTATTTATATTTGTCACACATAATTATGAGATTTATTTATCCTTAATTTTAGGATACCATATTTATAATAGATTTTATCCCAATTTACATTTCCACTGAGACTTCATTTTTTTATGCACCAATTCACTTTTATATGGTGTATATACTGTATTTTGACATATTATATCATTAATACATTTATTATAATGATATTATAAAGTTATTATTAACATTTATTCTTCAATTATTTGTATTTTAGTGTCTCTCTTTTTGTTAACAACTCTTTAACTAAAATATCATTTTAAATGTTTTAAAGGTTTATTCTTCTAAATATTTCTCATTAATGTCCATTTTTTAAAAATAAGTTTTAGTATTTATTTATATGAACATTATTGTTTTCAAATGATAATTCATTTAAAAGCATCAAAGTGGTTTGGGACACTCTGATTCAAAAATCTCTTTTAAATTGTTTGGAAATTGATTTGATAAAACATTGTTTATATCAATATCTTGATTTGATATATTGGAATGTAGAAATGTTATATTTTCTATTATACATGTGTTATATGTTATGATTATGTTATATTTATTGGTAAATGTTTACGTATATAGGTGGTTCCATGATAAACCTAGGGAAGGTGTGCCCAAGATAGCTCTCCAATGCATTGGGTAACATGATAGAGGTAAATGTGATGTTTCTCCTAATAGATTTAGGGAATATAATGTGATGGGTATTCCAAGTGTAACTCCATATATAGCTGTGATAGCTACAATATAATTTTGATATGGATTCCATAGGTAACCTTTATGATTTATGATTTGTGTGTGTTATTCATAAATCTTATGATTTCGTATGGTATGTTATGATTAAGAAGTATGGTTTCATTGATTTGTATTTATTGATGGGATAATGTTTTCCTTCCTTATTTTATAACCATTACTGAGGTTTTTATGCTCATCCCATGTTTTTTAAATATTATCCACAAGACATAAAGATAAATAAAATCAAGGATGGGATCAAGGAAAAGTCATGTTGCTAAAACATGGAACTAGACATGTTTCTTTTTTAGAGTTTTTATTTTATGAAAAAAATGGATACTGAGTAGTAGTGTATACATGTAATATTCAAGTTTTTATGTAATAGTATGGAATAATTATCTAAAACGCTTTACATGAAAAGATCCTTATTGTGAATTATTAACTTAATTCAAGATTATGTATGTTTTAAGGATAGGTCCTTATAATTTATGTCATTACCCATGATTTTGATGTTTTATGTTCATGTTTTTACATTCAAATGTTTAAAAATTGTTTTATGTTCTCCATGATTACCCTTACTGAGAATTTGAGCACACCATTTTTATGTTTTATTTTCCCTAAGATATAAATAAAGGTTTTAGGTAAGAAAACAACAATGGGAGGATCTTTATGGGAGATGTTGAAGATCTTTCACCATGATTAGAAGATTATGCTCTGAGTTTCCAAAGACACTAAAATATTATGGTCCTTGGGTGTCTATTTTTATTATGTATTAAGTATTCCAAAAAAGTATTTTAGTGTCCATATTTTTTAAGCTTGGGTCTCTACTATTCGTATCAGAGGAAAGGTTTAGTTAACCTTTGGAAACTAGGATGCGAAAACTTTAGTGAGATCCCTAGAGATATTTCTAAGGTATGTTTGGGGATGTCTCTATGGTTTAGTATAACTATATGTTACAATTCTAGAATTATGATGATGATCATGAATAACCTAGGGTGAACCTAAGGTTTCATGGATTAAAGAATGTGTGATAAGTTAGACATCACATGAGTGACTTTTTAGGATTATATGGTTCATCATTATTTTAATAGTTTCTTACATTATTGTTTCTTGTTTTAGTCAATAGAGGGAACGAGAAGGAATTTGGTTAACATTGATTCCAACGGAAAAATTTGTGATTATGATCAACAAAATTTTGTAATTCCTAGAGATAATGATTTTATGATTATGTCGAATTAGTCATCACGATATATGATTAACAAGGTGAACTTTAGTTGTATTCCAAAGTCATCAAATTAGAGGAAGATATACTTTTATGCATGTTTGAATAGTAAGGAACATAGGGTAAGGAAGATTAAGGTTTCTACATATCAAGAAGAAGGGAAGAAGAACCTTGAGGAATACCCCAAATGGAGGGGAATATGTTATCTTTTTGGGGGGAAAGGGGCATAGAGTGACAGACTATTATGGAGCTCAATGTCTTATGTATGGAGAACATGGGCATTACCCAACTCAATGTTCTGACCTAAGAGGATACTTTTAAATCAAGGAAGTACAATTCTATTCCAATCATTGAAGAGGTTATATTGAAGGGATTATGTATTTTAATTCAAGAATAACATTGTTGAGGTACTTTTATGGTATATTGAAATATCTATGTATTAGTCCATTGTGGTTTTCCATAAGAATATAGTACCGGTAACCATGAAAAGTGATTAAAATATTTTTGGAAAGCAGATGATATGCGTATAATGAAGGGATAAAAAGAAAATAATACATTCTATAGTATTAATGAGCTCATGACTGATATAAGGACAAAGTGATATCATGGTTTGAGTATATAGAAATTTTGGGATTTTGGCATGTGGAAAGAGTTAACTTTAGACATCATTCATGTTTTAACTTAGGTTCTATGGTAATTTATGTTTCAATAGAATACATGATTAATTTATTCACATGTTTGGAATTTGACCAACAAGATATATGTTATGATATATGGGGGATAAATGATGGTATTCACATGCTTGGTAGATGACCTCTCTAGTAATATTTTTTTATACTATGAGATTGGATAGAAGTATTTTGGATAAGCCTAAAGATTGGAATGGATTAATTTAGAATTAGATAATACTGTTTAAGGCTATAACTTTTTTATATTATTTCTGAAATGTTATAATAGTATAGTTTTAAAAAAAGGGAAACTCGTAGGACAGGCGACAACTCGTCGTGTGTGACAAGGATATGGGAATAAAACTCACAACTGAAGTGTGATAGGACATTATTTCCTACCACTGGCCTACAGAAAGTCCTTAGTTTCTAAAAATTAGTTTAATTTTATTAAGAGGTATGATAGATGAAGTATAAGTCCATTTTTCGATCCATATATGATTAACCTCACCATAGATGTACTTATGTATATTTAATATCTTATGGTATACTATTTGTGATAGATACAGATGGAATGACCAATCATTCTATCACATGATCTATTAATACTTCAAGAATGAAAAATTCAACTTCATTTATTTAAATAAGAGATATTGTGGAAATTGTTCATGGAATGACCAATGTTGATTTTACACTGAAATCATGTTTGTATTTATAATTATTCAAAAATTCATCAACTTTAGGGAAATGATCTTAAAAACCAAAAATGTTGTCCTAGTACCCTCATATCTGATTAATCATATGGTACCTTAGATCATAAAAAATTTATGGCTTTGTGATTGTTGGATTTTTCATATCCATGTTCTCTACCACTTTTTAATCATAAAAATGATGGTAAGATTTCTCTTCCATATACATATTTTCACCAATATTCTCTTATGTTGAAACCTAGTGTTGAGTTACATTGGGTGTCCCTTATGTTTCTAACTTTCCTTTTTAAAATTAAGTTTTAGCATTCCTTTTTATGATCTGGGTTTCTATGAATGAAACTTTTACGTAGTAAATGATTTATAACCCCGACAAATTTCAAGGGTGAAATTCATTTTAAGGGGTAGAATGTAACTCCTTGAGATTTTATGAGAAATAATTCATTTAATTTCTTTGATGTCTTGTGTTGTACGCTACACCAAGATTATCTTGCGCTGTATGCAACACTGTATTATCTTGTAGTATATGCAAACACTATTCTTGTCTTGTGTTACATGCAAGAGCGACCTTCCTCAATAGCATGTGTTGTACGCAACACCGAGTTTCACTAAACAACGATATATTGTTATAAAATTATTATGAACTATACATTATAAATATAATTAACCATATTTTTAATTTTATAACAATATAATTAATCTTACACATATTCTAAAACATGGTATGAGAACAAAATAAATTATTCGGGTAAAATAATTATTTTTCTAAAAATGCAGTTTTGCCGCCATTTGATGGTGCACACACATTAAATCTAGTTTTTGACAAATTTATAAGTTCAATTTGACGAAATAAACTTATCCATTTCAATAATGATATAAAAATAATCTTTGGATAATTTTTTAAAGATTTTTTGTTAACTTTCATATTTTGATGAATAGTAAAAATACACTAAATTTTTATTAAAAACAACTTTTTTCATCAAGATAATATATATTGTTAAATTATAATTTTGAATGGTTTTAAAGTATAAATATAATATATTTCTTCCATTTAATACTATTTATGTCATTATCATTAATTTGACATTGAATTCATAGGTAAAAACATTTTAATCTTTTGGAGTGTTTTAACTTTTAGAACCTGTTTTCTCAACAACAGGATTAATTTTAAATTAAATACTGCACCTTCTGTGATTCAAATTTGGAAAAATGGATTCCATATTTGGAATCAGTAGGTCCAAATTATGTTAATAGGTTATTTTTTATTTTTGTTCATTGTGAATAGTAACTATGGTAAATTTTATTTACTACAGTTAAAAGTAAATCAGGTAATTAAAGGTAAAAATAATATTATAAAATTACCCTAACACTTGTATTTATATAATTGGACTATTTTATTTAGTCTTAAAATATACTTGGGTTTAAATGGTATATTTTGGAACCCACTTGGATGTGATTAAGACCTTTAATTTATTTTATTTTAAAAAAGTTAAATATGTCTCCCTCAAACTTTAATAATTAAAGTATTTTTAATATAAGGGTATACAAAATATAAATTTGATTATAAATACTCATTTTAAATATATATTTTTTTCGTAATAATGGTAATTTATTTTTGATTTTTAAGAAATACATAATTACCTTAATATCTTTTACATTAATGATACAGAAATTATTAATTTAGTGAAAAAATCAATAATATATTTTTTATTAAAAATAATAATACCCATCGAAAAGACCATAAACTTTACCAAACCTTATTGGTAGAGTAGATATATACCCAAATCATCCAAGGGACGACTGGTAGACCATTTAGATCCTTATAAAACAGATTATGACAATTATATTATATTATTTTAAATGATGTAAAAGTTGTCAGCTTCATAATTAAATAAAGATATCATTTTAAAAGTTTAGTGTATTAGAAGTTAAATTAGACTAAAAGTATTATTATTAAATATAATATATTTAAATTCATCATAATATTTTATTTTTAATTTTTATGCAACAAATAAGTATATTAAATAATTATATGAAAATGTTGTAGTAAATATTTTATTTAGATAAATATCAAATAAATAGTTTTAAAAATTTTAAAATATATAAAAAATAAACTAATTAATGTGCTCGACAAATGTTGTAGATAAATATGACATGTTAGGAATCTATTAAATATTTTTTTGAACATATATTCTGTGTGGATTTTATTTAAATTCAAATAAATGAATAGTTTTAAAATTAACACTATTGATATATTATAAAAATAACATATTATTAAATTGTTTCAAAATCAAAAAATATATTTAAAAATTAAAAATTAAAATTTATATTGTCGAAAATGTCCTAAAGTATCCAATTATGTAAAATTCACAATACATAAGTAAGTATTTATAACGATTTAAAATATAGAATATTATTACCACAAAAAAAATTAAATAGAATAAATAAAGAATGATTAAAATAATAAGGTTTAAAATAAAATCAAACATGTCTAAATTTGATTGCTTGATGATATTACAACCCTATATTATCTCATCTTCTAATCTGAGTCACTTTTATTGTTTTTATGTTGGATTTGATTTTATTATAAATTAATATTTTTGGACGTTTCCAAAAGTTCTCCTCTACTCTCTTATAAAAGGGCACCACCTCCCTATTTTCTTCACTGCATTTTAAGATTTCAAACTTAGAAAAAACATGAAAATTTCCCTTATACACTTCTATAGAAACATAATTTAGGTCTTGGTTTCTTCAAAGACCATATTTAGTGCCCTAAGAAGAGGTTTAAAAGAGGCGCATCGAAGAATAGGTAATATCCTTTACCGTTTCTTTCAAAATTATTTCTTCTTCTACTTCCTCTATATGTGTTGTTTCATTATAAAGTAATAACATCAGTATGAATAATATACTGATATGTTGTTATAAATATGAAACAACCCTATTTCTTCTTATATCCATCCTATGAAAAATGAAATCATCGCGCGTGTGTACGTACGGCTTACCGTCTCCATGACGTGGTGTAATCTATTTTTCCACCACCACAATATTTGGATGGATATAATTGTGGGAATAATAACTATATATGATTATTATAACATCATACTGATTTTGAAATATTATATCATCCACTCCAATTCCATTCAATAATTATGGGAATGATATCATCACTCGTGCGTACGTACAGAATACCATCTCCACGATGCGATATGATTCATTCACCATGTTAACCATTCCAGAATGATTATAAAGTAAATATAATAAATAATAAAGAAATATATGACATAATAATGATGCTATATTTATTTATATGTTATTTATTTTCTTCTATTCAATTTAATAAGGAAATGAAAATAGTGTTCATGTGTACGTATGGTCTACCGTCTCCATGAACAGTGTATTTCATTTAATTTATTGATCTAATATATTTATTTATATACTGAATATATATTATATATAAATCATTTTTTACATTATTAAATTAATTAATCATGATCTAAGTAATCATATGAATAATTAAAATTCAAAACACATACGATAAATGAAACGATTTAACCAAAACACTGTTTTAACATGGAATTAACAAATAAACAGGTAATATAAAGTCATAAGTGAATCATATATGATATCATAAATACTATTATAGTTTTGTTAAAATTTAATAACATGTTTAATCCCATTATACCAGACTCTCAGACAAATATGGAAAAAATTGGACATAAGGTAAGGGATAATTATTCCAATCTCGTTCTTATCCAGGATTGTTTATTTGTAAGTACTTACTGGGGTTATGTTTATCATCCATGTCCATGTTTTCTAAAACTGTTTTCATAAAATGTTTAAAATTATTCCATGTATGTTTAAATTCATTTTTACCCTTTTTTAATTCTACCACATGGCATAGAAGGAAACTTTCTTTGGTTTAGCATACGAGGTACTTTTTGACTTTTCTAACAAAAGTACGAGAAGAATGTTTTTTAAATTTATAATAAATGAATGAATTTTTACAATTTTATAATACCTTATTTTCATGAAGCTTAGTCTACAATATTTCATGAATATTTTCAAAAAAATCATTTTCTTTTAAAATTGCATGGCATTTTGTGAAATGAAAATGATCTTGAAAAAGAAACGATATTTTTCTCAAGAATTCACTTCAAGTATTTTATCAAAACTATTTTCCTTCTAAGATGACATTATTTAGTATGTTTATGTTTCTAGTATAATGTCTCTTTTATTTACATGGATTGATTTTTCATATGAAAAAATGATATTTATATGTTTTATATGTATTATGTTATGATGGGATGATGTTTATAAAATACATATTATCCGTTGGTTTATGATGAAGGATTTATCTTTATTTCGTGACGCACAAAATAATGACTTCATTATGAGATTGGTGGGAACTATATCTCTCTCTAATGCATTGGGTAAAGATTTATATCTCATGAGCTAGACATGGATGGAACAGAAAGTAAATCTGGTTCAGTAATAAAGGTATTTAACGACAAGCAAACCCGGTTCAGTAATGGACATTGTCCACTATGATGGTCTTGGCAGGAATGCCTTGGCTATTATAGAAATCATATCATGTTCTTAATGGTTTTCCATAATTACATGTTTTATTCCCATGCTATTTTATCATGATTAATATCTATGCCTTATGTACTTCCATGATTTATGTCATTACTCATCATTTTGATGTTTTATGTTCATGTTTTTACGTTCAAATGTTAACGGATTGTTTTATGTTCTCCATGTTTACCCTTACTGATCATTTGAGCTCACCCTTTTTATGTTTTATTTTCCCCAGGATATAAATAAAGGTTTTAGGTAGGAAAAAAAGGGGAAGATCTTTATGGGAGATGTTGAAGGTCTTTCACCATGATTAAAAGATTATGCTCTGAGTTTCCAAAGGCACTAAACTATTATGGTCCTTGGGTCTCTGTTTTTGTTATGTATTAAGTATCCCAAAAAAGTAATTTAATTTCCATGTACGTTAAGCTTGGTTCTCTACAATCACATGTGCTGATTATGGCATGTACTTCATTAACAATTATATATGGAGCAAAACCTGTTTTTATAGAGTCTTGGTGGAATTTCCAATTTATAATCCATAGGTCCAATAATTTATAGAATATAAATGAGTCTAATGTTTATAAGGATCAGTTTTACCATCATACCATAACTTTTGACACCATTCTATGATGTTAATTTCAATAAAACACGATCTCCAACCTGATATTCCAAATATTTCCTCCAATTTTCAACATAACTCTCTTTAATACATTTATCTTCTTTAATATGATTTTGAATCATATTTAATTTTTTTAACTTCTAATTATTTTAGGTCTAAAAGTTTCATATCACCAAGTTCATCCCAATAAGTTGGAGTACAACATATCTTTCCCAATAATGCATCATACAACCCCATTTGAATACTAGAATGAGGACAATTGTTATTTTAGAGTCATACCAAATGTAAATAATGGTCCCATATACCTTGAAATCCACATGATAACAAAATCAACATGTCATTTAACATTTTAATAGTCATTCCAGGCTATCCAACAGAATGAGGATGGTAGATTATTCTCAAATAAATCTCAATATCAAAAGCCTTACGAAGAATATTTCATAATTTCAATGTACAATGAAGATCATATGATCAAACGCACCTGAAAGATTTTAAATTTTAATTATTAAAACATTATTAATATAGATCCTTTTGAGCTTTTTAAGAGTTTCCCCTCTATTATTGTGAGGATATGTGCATATTGGGTTTGGTGATCAATAATAACACATCTCACATCATTCTTTCTATGAGCCTTGGGATGCCTTGTGATAAGTACCATAGTGACTTCATCCCATTTCTAAATAATAATAGGAAGAGGTTTCATGAATCCTCTTGGATGTTTTCTCTCATACATCACCAATTGAAAAACTAATCACATTGGTTCATAATAAATAAATTCCCACATATTTTTATACCACAAAAAAATGTTTAATCAAATCCCTATAAATCTTGGTGCTACTAGGGTGTATAATTAAATTTGAGTTATTAGAATCATCAAAATATTTCCTTTTTATATTTTGTATATATTTAATGAATAATCTCTTTCCAAAATATAGAATTCCATTTTAACAACCAAAGTCTACCAACTTCCCATCATTCACATATTTTATTTTCTTTTGAAAATTCTCATCATATGATTGATAAATTTTTGATATTTTTTAATAAATATGGTTTCAATATCATTTGATAGAGGGTATATATCATACCTTCCTTAATAATTATCATATTTATTATTATAATATATTATAATAAATGATCCCCTTCAATCCTAATTTGGTTTAGACCTCCATAATCTTTCCTTATTAATTTATGTGCTACCATATTTTCCTTCCATGTGTGGCAGTGTATTGAACAACCATGACCCTTGAGTATCTCAAGCTATCTCCTATTCCACATGTCAATCTATTTCTGTGAAAATATATTTTTTTAGGCTCATATTGTCTGTGTATATCTCTTATCATTTACAATTAGAATAATTTCTCCCAATATTCAATGAAAATATTATAGTGTCAACTAAAGATCATTTCATGGATTGTTTTATTGAGGAGCCTCCTAATGCCTTGTTTTATATGGAACACCATTCTCATTTTACATGAGTACACAACCCAATCATTTCTTATATATATCATTATATATCTCAAACCTATAATTTCAAAATGGTAGAGTAAAAATAAAAGCATTGACTCATATCTTCTTTAATTTATCAAAACATACTTAACATTCCTTTATCTAAATAAACTTAATCACATTATGTATAATATATGTTAAGAAGTTAAAAATTCATTAAAATTTATGAATGAATCATTGATGGTAACCTTATAACAAAATATAATAAATTACCTCAATTGTTTTCTATTTTGTAAGACATTATATGAATGCCTTATTCTTTACAGGATTAGTTGAGATTCTATCCATGGAGACAATGTGGCCATGAAATGAAATTTCTTGAATTAGGAAATCACGCTTACTAAATTTATTATATGAAACTTTTCTTCTCATAGTCTTAAAAATGATCCAAAACTGATTCTCATGGCCCTCATAGATTCTATAATAAATTAAGATATTATTAATGAAAATAAAGACCAAATCATCATGATATTCTCTGAATACTCTATTTATTAAATTGGTGGTGAATTAGCCAATCCAAATGTAATTACTGTAAACTCATAATGTCAATACCCAATTATAAATGTTTTAATTGGAATTTCATCCTTTTTTACATGAAATTGATGATGCCAATGTTGATGGTAAATCTTTCAAAAATATTGAACTATGTAATGTTCGTCGAATAAGTCAACAATGTGTGGTAGAGGATACCTTTTCTTTATCATAATAGCATTTTTTCTATTAATAATTGAACAACCTCATGTATCCATAAAGAATCTTATCTATGAGAATAGTGGATCCCCTAGGTGAGAAATATGGAATATGAATCCCTTAACACATAACTCCTCTATTTGTTTACAAAAATCCACTAATTACAAAGTGGTCATTCTATAGGGTGACTTTTATATAGGAATTTCTTCAAAAATTAAATCAATTTTGAACTCAAAATCATGATTTAGAGGATTTTTAGGTAATTCCATGTGAAATACATCAATTTATTGTGATACAATATGAATGTCCTAAATTTTAAGATTACCTTTTCCATCCATAGACTATTTTTATCTTCTCCAAAAGAATCTTTTCAGAAGATATAGTTAGGGGATATATTCATGACTCGGATGATGAATTATATTCCCTAAAGATGAATAATTCCATATCATTATTATGAATCATAATTTCCTTCTCCTTGAAATAAATCCTTCCATCATATTTTAAAATATTATATATAATAATGGTTATTTATAATTTTACAATATGTATAATAATAAATTATAAAAATATGGAACATTTATATTTTATAATGGGGATTTCCTAAAGATGAATAATTCCATATCATTATTATGAATCATAATTTCCTTCTCCTTGAAATAAATCCTTCCATCATATTTTAAAATATTATATATAATAATGGTTATTTATAATTTTACAATATGTATAATAATAAATTATAAAAATATGGAACATTTATATTTTATATGGTGTTATAAAAGTCGTATTTTTTTACTATAAATATTCTTTAGAAATATAAAATTATTTCCTACATTATATTAATTTTTTTATAATTTTTAGACATCGAATAAATTAAACTATTTATGACACAATAATGATGCAGTATTTATCTCGTTAATAAATGATTTAAATAAATAATATTAAAATGATTAAAATATTATCCAAAACCTGTCCAATTCTTATTGGATGATTTTTTTACCATTATCCATATTATATTTTACTATAATTATTTTGGGACCTTTAGAAACTGAATATCATTATATAATAAAATACTAGTTTCACAATTTCCTAAAGAGCCCCTCCTCCCCCTTGTAAAAGGAGACCATTTATATCCAATTCCAAACACCTCTCAAGACATTAGGATCATCCAAAATCATCCCAATAAATCTCCCTACATCCCTCTCCTCCTCCTAGAAGTCTTACCTTAGACAGAAGGCTCTTCAAGAAGTCCTTTTGGTTCAAACCAAAGGAAGTTACCCAAATTAAAGGTAATGGTTTATCTTAAATTCTTTTCTTTTATTTTACTTCTTCAAACACTAAACTCTTTTTCCCTTTATTTTATAAAAACACCAGTATCATAAATATACTAGGGTTTTTTTATAATATGGATTCGAGATACACTTACACACACCTCCATATAATTTGTGAAGGACATACTGTTTATGTGGATCGAAAACTAACGCCTCATGAGTCGATGATTGTTCGATTACCTACTACCGCCACTCATGTTGGACATTAAGATGGAACTATGTTTATATATGATATATTATATGTTTATAGTTTCTTTATTCTTCTGTATTTTAAATTTATAGCCTAACTTTATGGTTTCCATAATGGGTAAACACAATAATTTCATTTGAGGAAGTGCGGACTACCACACCCTCAAAGTGATATGACATATGACTCATTAATACCGTATGTGGGATGTATAAAGGATAGATTTAATGAAATTATAAATTATATTATATTTTAATTATAATATAACTCGGTATCATTATGTATTAATTCCATTAAAATATGAAATATAAATGAAAGTAGCGTTCATGCGTAACTATGGCTTACTGTCTCCATGAACGGTGTATTTCATTTCATATCTCTAAAATGTTATGTAATGTTATAAATACATATATATACTGAATATATGATTTATATGATATCTAAATCATGAATATCATTCTAGAGATAATGGAATATTGACCACATGGACAACTTGTAATTATAAGGTGTTCATTTTTGACTCAAGTACCAAATATCATCCAAACGACCATTATTAACTTAAATGTTTGCATAATGTTTATAACATGGTAATAAGTGATATAAAAAGTATAATAAACTTGAAAATGGTTCTTAATCAAGTATAAATTAACTTTATTTTATTATTCATGAAGAATAAGGAACAAATGAGTCAAGTCAGACATGTGGTACAAGATTTTCTTATCTCACTTTTAATTCCGTGAGATTTCCATTATTCGCCACATATTCATTGCATGTGGTGTATTTTGTTCTGAGATTTTATATATATTATCATTATTCTCATTATATTCATGGAATTTTGTGATTCATTTGGTGGCTATTAATTTTTTTTCATATGACTCAGTTGATTTCAACGTGGTAAAGGGTTTCATCTCACTTTTTATTCCCGTGAAATTCATGTTATATTTTACACTATTTCTTTTTGTGTGGTGTATGTACTGCCCATGATTTTACTCATTGTAAAATATAATTTCATTTATGTGTATTTAAATATTTATTTTATGATCCTTCTTTCATGTCGCGTATGTTTTGCAATTTACCAAATTGGTAAGGGAACCTTTGACACTCCTCTATTTAAAATACTTCTATTTGTTATGTCTTTTAATTTACATCTTATTATGTTGGGATATGTTCTTATATATCCTCATTGATGTAAAATCTATGTCCAAGTGATGATATACTCTATTTATCTCATCAGATCATTTTTTGAATTTTAATGTGATGCTGTTAGGCTGTCGAAATTTTAAAAGGGAACTTCATAACCCAATTTCAATTCTCTGGGTTCAACTTGTACTTCTTGTATATGGCATCCTATGAATATGTGTGAATGAACTCAGATTGTTTTACACTTAATTTTCACTTATATTTGGTGTATTTATATTTGTCACACATAATTATGAGATTTATTTATCCTTAATTTTAGGATACCATATTTATAATAGATTTTATCCCAATTTACATTTCCACTGAGACTTCATTTTTTTATGCACCAATTCACTTTTATATGGTGTATATACTGTCTTTTGACATATTATATCATTAATACATTTATTATAATGATATTATAAAGTTATTATTAACATTTATTCTTCAATTATTTGTATTTTAGTGTCTCTCTTTTTGTTAACAACTCTTTAACTAAAATATCATTTTAAATGTTTTAAAGGTTTATTCTTCTAAATATTTCTCATTAATGTCCATTTTTTAAAAATAAGTTTTAGTATTTATTTATATGAACATTATTGTTTTCAAATGATAATTCATTTAAAAGCATCAAAGTGGTTTGGGACACTCTGATTCAAAAATCTCTTTTAAATTGTTTGGAAATTGATTTGATAAAACATTGTTTATATCAATATCTTGATTTGATATATTGGAATGTAGAAATGTTATATTTTCTATTATACATGTGTTATATGTTATGATTATGTTATATTTATTGGTAAATGTTTACGTATATAGGTGGTTCCATGATAAACCTAGGGAAGGTGTGCCCAAGATAGCTCTCCAATGCATTGGGTAACATGATAGAGGTAAATGTGATGTTTCTCCTAATAGATTTAGGGAATATAATGTGATGGGTATTCCAAGTGTAACTCCATATATAGCTGTGATAGCTACAATATAATTTTGATATGGATTCCATAGGTAACCTTTATGATTTATGATTTGTGTGTGTTATTCATAAATCTTATGATTTCGTATGGTATGTTATGATTAAGAAGTATGGTTTCATTGATTTGTATTTATTGATGGGATAATGTTTTCCTTCCTTATTTTATAACCCTTACTGAGGTTTTTATGCTCATCCCATGTTTTTTAAATATTATCCACAAGACATAAAGATAAATAAAATCAAGGATGGGATCAAGGAAAAGTCATGTTGCTAAAACATGGAACTAGACATGTTTCTTTTTTAGAGTTTTTATTTTATGAAAAAAATGGATACTGAGTAGTAGTGTATACATGTAATATTGAAGTTTTTATGTAATAGTATGGAATAATTATCTAAAACGCTTTACATGAAAAGATCCTTATTGTGAATTATTAACTTAATTCAAGATTATGTATGTTTTAAGGATAGGTCCTTATAATTTATGTCATTACCCATGATTTTGATGTTTTATGTTCATGTTTTTACATTGAAATGTTTAAAAATTGTTTTATGTTCTCCATGATTACCCTTACTGAGAATTTGAGCACACCATTTTTATGTTTTATTTTCCCTAAGATATAAATAAAGGTTTTAGGTAAGAAAACAAAAATGGGAGGATCTTTATGGGAGATGTTGAAGATCTTTCACCATGATTAGAAGATTATGCTCTGAGTTTCCAAAGACACTAAAATATTATGGTCCTTGGGTGTCTATTTTTATTATGTATTAAGTATTCCAAAAAAGTATTTTAGTGTCCATATTTGTTAAGCTTGGGTCTCTACTATTCGTATCAGAGGAAAGGTTTAGTTAACCTTTGGAAACTAGGATGCGAAAACTTTAGTGAGATCCCTAGAGATATTTCTAAGGTATGTTTGGGGATGTCTCTATGGTTTAGTATAACTATATGTTACAATTCTAGAATTATGATGATGATCATGAATAACCTAGGGTGAACCTAAGGTTTCATGTATTAAAGAATGTGTGATAAGTTAGACATCACATGAGTGACTTTTTAGGATTATATGGTTCATCATTATTTTAATAGTTTCTTACATTATTGTTTCTTGTTTTAGTCAATAGAAGGAACGAGAAGGAATTTGGTTAACATTGATTCCAATGGAAAAATTTGTGATTATGATCAACAAAATTTTGTAATTCCTAGAGATAATGATTTTATGATTATGTCGAATTAGTCATCACGATATATGATTAACAAGGTGAACTTTAGTTGTATTCCAAATTCATCAAATTAGAGGAAGATATACTTTTATGCATGTTTGAATAGTAAGGAACATAGGGTAAGGAAGATTAAGGTTTCTACATATCAAGAAGAAGGGAAGAAGAACCTTGAGGAATACCCCAAATGGAGGGGAATATGTTATCTTTTTGGGGGGAAAGGGGCATAGAGTGACAGACTATTATGGAGCTCAATGTCTTATGTATGGAGAACATGGGCATTACCCAACTCAATGCTCTGACCTAAGAGGATACTTTTAAATCAAGGAAGTACAATTCTATTCCAATCATTGAAGAGGTTATATTGAAGGGATTATGTATTTTAATTCAAGAATAACATTGTTGAGGTACTTTTATGGTATATTGAAATATCTATGTATTAGTCCATTGTGGTTTTCCATAAGAATATAGTACCGGTAACCATGAAAAGTGATTAAAATATTTTTGGAAAGCAGATGATATGCGTATAATGAAGGGATAAAAAGAAAATAATACATTCTATAGTATTAATGAGCTCATGACTGATATAAGGACAAAGTGATATCATGGTTTGAGTATATAAAAATTTTGGGATTTTGGCATGTGGAAAGAGTTAACTTTAGACATCATTCATGTTTTAACTTAGGTTCTATGGTAATTTATGTTTCAATAGAATACATGATTAATTTATTCACATGTTTGGAATTTGACCAACAAGATATATGTTATGATATATGGGGGATAAATGATGGTATTCACATGCTTGGTAGATGACCTCTCTAGTAATATTTTTTTATACTATGAGATTGGATAGAAGTATTTTGGATAAGCCTAAAGATTGGAATGGATTAATTTAGAATTAGATAATACTGTTTAAGGCTATAACTTTTTTATATTATTTCTGAAATGTTATAATAGTATAGTTTTAAAAAAAGGGAAACCCATAGGACAGGCGACAACTCGTCGTGTGTGACAAGGATATGGGAATAAAACTCACAACTGAAGTGTGATAGGACATTATTTCCTACCACTGGCCTACAGAAAGTCCTTAGTTTCTAAAAATTAGTTTAATTTTATTAAGAGGTATTATAGATGAAGTATAAGTCCATTTTTCGATCCATATATGATTAACCTCACCATAGATGTACTTATGTATATTTAATATCTTATGGTATACTATTTGTGATAGATACAGATGGAATGACCAATCATTCTATCACATGATCTATTAATACTTCAAGAATGAAAAATTCAACTTCATTTATTTAAATAAGAGATATTGTGGAAATTGTTCATGGAATGACCAATGTTGATTTTACACTGAAATCATGTTTGTATTTATACTTATTCAAAAATTCATCAACTTTAGGGAAATGATCTTAAAAACCAAAAATGTTGTCCTAGTACCCTCATATCTGATTAATCAGATGGTACCTTAGATCATAAAAAATTTATGGCTTTGTGATTGTTGGATTTTTCATATCCATGTTCTCTACCACTTTTTAATCATAAAAATGATGGTAAGATTTCTCTTCCATATACATATTTTCACCAATATTCTCTTATGTTGAAACCTAGTGTTGAGTTACATTGGGTGTCCCTTATGTTTCTAACTTTCCTTTTTAAAATTAAGTTTTAGCATTCCTTTTTATGATCTGGGTTTCTATGAATGAAACTTTTACGTAGTAAATGATTTATAACCCCGACAAATTTCAAGGGTGAAATTCATTTTAAGGGGTAGAATGTAACTCCTTGAGATTTTATGAGAAATAATTCATTTAATTTCTTTGATGTCTTGTGTTGTACGCTACACCAAGATTATCTTGCGCTGTATGCAACACTGTATTATCTTGTAGTATATGCAAACACTATTCTTGTCTTGTGTTACATGCAAGAGCGACCTTCCTCAATAGCATGTGTTGTACGCAACACCGAGTTTCACTAAACAACGATATATTGTTATAAAATTATTATGAACTATACATTATAAATATAATTAACCATATTTTTAATTTTATAATAATATAATTAATCTTACACATATTCTAAAACATGGTATGAGAACAAAATAAATTATTCGGGTAAAATAATTATTTTTCTAAAAATGCAGTTTTGCCGCTATTTGATGGTGCACACACATTAAATCTAGTTTTTGACAAATTTATAAGTTCAATTTGACGAAATAAACTTATTCATTTCAATAATGATATAAAAATAATCTTTGGATAATTTTTTAAAGATTTTTTGTTAACTTTCATATTTTGATGAATAGTAAAAATACACTAAATTTTTATTAAAAACAACTTTTTTCATCAAGATAATATATATTGTTAAATTATAATTTTGAATGGTTTTAAAGTATAAATATAATATATTTCTTCCATTTAATACTATTTATGTCATTATCATTAATTTGACATTGAATTCATAGGTAAAAACATTTTAATCTTTTGGAGTGTTTTAACTTTTAGAACCTGTTTTCTCAACAACAGGATTAATTTTAAATTAAATACTGCACCTTCTGTGATTCAAATTTGGAAAAATGGATTCCATATTTGGAATCAGTAGGTCCAAATTATGTTAATAGGTTATTTTATATTTTTGTTCATTGTGAATAGTAACTATGGTAAATTTTATTTACTACAGTTAAAAGTAAATCAGGTAATTAAAGGTAAAAATAATATTATAAAATTACCCTAACACTTGTATTTATATAATTGGACTATTTTATTTAGTCTTAAAATATACTTGGGTTGAAATGGTATATTTTGGAACCCACTTGGATGTGATTAAGACCTTTAATTTATTTTATTTTAAAAAAGTTAAATATGTCTCCCTCAAACTTTAATAATTAAAGTATTTTTAATATAAGGGTATACAAAATATAAATTTGATTATAAATACTCATTTTAAATATATATTTTTTTCGTAATAATGGTAATTTATTTTTGATTTTTAAGAAATACATAATTACCTTAATATCTTTTACATTAATGATACAGAAATTATTAATTTAGTGAAAAAATCAATAATATATTTTTTATTAAAAATAATAATACCCATCGAAAAGACCATAAACTTTACCAAACCTTATTGGTAGAGTAGATATATACCCAAATCATCCAAGGGACGACTGGTAGACCATTTAGATCCTTATAAAACAGATTATGACAATTATATTATATTATTTTAAATGATGTAAAAGTTGTCAGCTTCATAATTAAATAAAGATATCATTTTAAAAGTTTAGTGTATTAGAAGTTAAATTAGACTAAAAGTATTATTATTAAATATAATATATTTAAATTCATCATAATATTTTATTTTTAATTTTTATGCAACAAATAAGTATATTAAATAATTATATGAAAATGTTGTAGTAAATATTTTATTTAGATAAATATCAAATAAATAGTTTTAAAAATTTTAAAATATATAAAAAATAAACTAATTAATGTGCTCGACAAATGTTGTAGATAAATATGACATGTTAGGAATCTATTAAATATTTTTTTGAACATATATTCTGTGTGGATTTTATTTAAATTCAAATAAATGAATAGTTTTAAAATTAACACTATTGATATATTATAAAAATAACATATTATTAAATTGTTTCAAAATCAAAAAATATATTTAAAAATTAAAAATTAAAATTTATATAGTCGAAAATGTCCTAAAGTATCCAATTATGTAAAATTCACAATACATAAGTAAGTATTTATAACGATTTAAAATATAGAATATTATTACCACAAAAAAAAATTAAATAGAATAAATAAAGAATGATTAAAATAATAAGGTTTAAAATAAAATCAAACATGTCTAAATTTGATTGCTTGATGATATTACAACCCTATATTATCTCATCACTTAATCTGAGTCACTTTTATTGTTTTTATGTTGGATTTGATTTTATTATAAATTAATATTTTTGGACGTTTCCAAAAGTTCTCCTCTACTCTCTTATAAAAGGGCACCACCTCCCTATTTTCTTCACTGCATTTTAAGATTTCAAACTTAGAAAAAACATGAAAATTTCCCTTATACACTTCTATAGAAACATAATTTAGGTCTTGGTTTCTTCAAAGACCATATTTAGTGCCCTAAGAGGAGGTTTAAAAGAGGCGCATCGAAGAATAGGTAATATCCTTTACCGTTTCTTTCAAAATTATTTCTTCTTCTACTTCCTCTATATGTGTTGTTTCATTATAAAGTAATAACATCAGTATGAATAATATACTGATATGTTGTTATAAATATGAAACAACCCTATTTCTTCTTATATCCATCCTATGAAAAATGAAATCATCGCGCGTGTGTACGTACGGCTTACCGTCTCCATGACGTGGTGTAATCTATTTTTCCACCACCACAATATTTGGATGGATATAATTGTGGGAATAATAACTATATATGATTATTATAACATCATACTGATTTTGAAATATTATATCATCCACTCCAATTCCATTCAATAATTATGGGAATGATATCATCACTCGTGCGTACGTACAGAATACCATCTCCACGATGCGATATGATTCATTCACCATGTTAACCATTCCAGAATGATTATAAAGTAAATATAATAAATAATAAAGAAATATATGACATAATAATGATGCTATATTTATTTATATGTTATTTATTTTCTTCTATTCAATTTAATAAGGAAATGAAAATAGTGTTCATGTGTACGTATGGTCTACCGTCTCCATGAACAGTGTATTTCATTTAATTTATTGATCTAATATATTTATTTATATACTGAATATATATTATATATAAATCATTTTTTACATTATTAAATTAATTAATCATGATCTAAGTAATCATATGAATAATTAAAATTCAAAACACATACGATAAATGAAACGATTTAACCAAAACATTGTTTTAACATGGAATTAACAAATAAACAGGTAATATAAAGTCATAAGTGAATCATATATGATATCATAAATACTATTATAGTTTTGTTAAAATTTAATAACATGTTTAATCCCATTATACCGGACTCTCAGACAAATATGGAAAAAATTGGACATAAGGTAAGGGATAATTATTCCAATCTCGTTCTTATCCAGGATTGTTTATTTGTAAGTACTTACTGGGGTTATGTTTATCATCCATGTCCATGTTTTCTAAAACTGTTTTCATAAAATGTTTAAAATTATTCCATGTATGTTTAAATTCATTTTTACCCTTTTTTAATTCTACCACATGGCATAGAAGGAAACTTTCTTTGGTTTAGCATACGAGGTACTTTTTGACTTTTCTAACAAAAGTACGAGAAGAATGTTTTTTAAATTTATAATAAATGAATGAATTTTTACAATTTTATAATACCTTATTTTCATGAAGCTTAGTCTACAATATTTCATGAATATTTTCAAAAAAATCATTTTCTTTTAAAATTGCATGGCATTTTGTGAAATGAAAATGATCTTGAAAAAGAAACGATATTTTTCTCAAGAATTCACTTCAAGTATTTTATCAAAACTATTTTCCTTCTAAGATGACATTATTTAGTGTGTTTATGTTTCTAGTATAATGTCTCTTTTATTTACATGGATTGATTTTTCATATGAAAAAATGATATTTATATGTTTTATATGTATTATGTTATGATGGGATGATGTTTATAAAATACATATTATCCGTTGGTTTATGATGAAGGATTTATCTTTATTTCGTGACGCACAAAATAATGACTTCATTATGAGATTGGTGGGAACTATATCTCTCTCTAATGCATTGGGTAAAGATTTATATCTCATGAGCTAGACATGGATGGAACAGAAAGTAAATCTGGTTCAGTAATAAAGGTATTTAACGACAAGCAAACCCGGTTCAGTAATGGACATTGTCCACTATGATGGTCTTGGCAGGAATGCCTTGGCTATTATAGAAATCATATCATGTTCTTAATGGTTTTCCATAATTACATGTTTTATTCCCATGCTATTTTATCATGATTAATATCTATGCCTTATGTACTTCCATGATTTATGTCATTACTCATCATTTTGATGTTTTATGTTCATGTTTTTACGTTCAAATGTTAACGGATTGTTTTATGTTCTCCATGTTTACCCTTACTGATCATTTGAGCTCACCCTTTTTATGTTTTATTTTCCCCAGGATATAAATAAAGGTTTTAGGTAGGAAAAAAAGGGGGAGATCTTTATGGGAGATGTTGAAGGTCTTTCACCATGATTAAAAGATTATGCTCTGAGTTTCCAAAGGCACTAAACTATTATGGTCCTTGGGTCTCTGTTTTTGTTATGTATTAAGTATCCCAAAAAAGTAATTTAATTTCCATGTACGTTAAGCTTGGTTCTCTACAATCACATGTGCTGATTATGGCATGTACTTCATTAACAATTATATATGGAGCAAAACCTGTTTTTATAGAGTCTTGGTGGAATTTCCAATTTATAATCCATAGGTCCAATAATTTATAGAATATAAATGAGTCTAATGTTTATAAGGATCAGTTTTACCATCATACCATAACTTTTGACACCATTCTATGATGTTAATTTCAATAAAACACGATCTCCAACCTGATATTCCAAATATTTCCTCCAATTTTCAACATAACTCTCTTTAATACATTTATCTTCTTTAATATGATTTTGAATCATATTTAATTTTTTTAACTTCTAATTATTTTAGGTCTAAAAGTTTCATATCACCAAGTTCATCCCAATAAGTTGGAGTACAACATATCTTTCCCAATAATGCATCATACAACCCCATTTGAATACTAGAATGAGGACAATTGTTATTTTAGAGTCATACCAAATGTAAATAATGGTCCCATATACCTTGAAATCCACATGATAACAAAATCAACATGTCATTTAACATTTTAATAGTCATTCCAGGCTATCCAACAGAATGAGGATGGTAGATTATTCTCAAATAAATCTCAATATCAAAAGCCTTACGAAGAATATTTCAGAATTTCAATGTACAATGAAGATCATATGATCAAACGCACCTGAAAGATTTTAAATTTTAATTATTAAAACATTATTAATATAGATCCTTTTGAGCTTTTTAAGAGTTTCCCCTCTATTATTGTGAGGATATGTGCATATTGGGTTTGGTGATCAATAATAACACATCTCACATCATTCTTTCTATGAGCCTTGGGATGCCTTGTGATAAGTACCATAGTGACTTCATCCCATTTCTAAATAATAATAGGAAGAGGTTTCATGAATCCTCTTGGATGTTTTCTCTCATACATCACCAATTGAAAAACTAATCACATTGGTTCATAATAAATAAATTCCCACATATTTTTATACCACAAAAAAATGTTTAATCAAATCCCTATAAATCTTGGTGCTACTAGGGTGTATAATTAAATTTGAGTTATTAGAATCATCAAAATATTTCCTTTTTATATTTTGTATATATGTAATGAATAATCTTTTTCCAAAATATAGAATTCCATTTTAACAACCAAAGTCTACCAACTTCCCATCATTCACATATTTTATTTTCTTTTGAAAATTCTCATCATATGATTGATAAATTTTTGATATTTTTTAATAAATATGGTTTCAATATCATTTGATAGAGGGTATATATCATACCTTCCTTAATAATTATCATATTTATTATTATAATATATTATAATAAATGATCCCCTTCAATCCTAATTTGGTTTAGACCTCCATAATCTTTCCTTATTAATTTATGTGCTACCATATTTTCCTTCCATGTGTGGCAGTGTATTGAACAACCATGACCCTTGAGTATCTCAAGCTATCTCCTATTCCACATGTCAATCTATTTCTGTGAAAATATATTTTTTTAGGCTCATATTGTCTGTGTATATCTCTTATCATTTACAATTAGAATAATTTCTCCCAATATTCAATGAAAATATTATAGTGTCAACTAAAGATCATTTCATGGATTGTTTTATTGAGGAGCCTCCTAATGCCTTGTTTTATATGGAACACCATTCTCATTTTACATGAGTACACAACCCAATCATTTCTTATATATATCATTATATATCTCAAACCTATAATTTCAAAATGGTAGAGTAAAAATAAAAGCATTGACTCATATCTTCTTTAATTTATCAAAACATACTTAACATTCCTTTATCTAAATAAACTTAATCACATTATGTATAATTTATGTTAAGAAGTTAAAAATTCATTAAAATTTATGAATGAATCATTGATGGTAACCTTATAACAAAATATAATAAATTACCTCAATTGTTTTCTATTTTGTAAGACATTATATGAATGCCTTATTCTTTACAGGATTAGTTGAGATTCTATCCATGGAGACAATGTGGCCATGAAATGAAATTTCTTGAATTAGGAAATCACGCTTACTAAATTTATTATATGAAACTTTTCTTCTCATAGTCTTAAAAATGATCCAAAACTGATTCTCATGGCCCTCATAGATTCTATAATAAATTAAGATATTATTAATGAAAATAAAGACCAAATCATCATGATATTCTCTGAATACTCTATTTATTAAATTGGTGGTGAATTAGTCAATCCAAATGTAATTACTGTAAACTCATAATGTCAATACCCAATTATAAATGTTTTAATTGGAATTTCATCCTTTTTTACATGAAATTGATGATGCCAATGTTGATGGTAAATCTTTAAAAAATATTGAACTATGTAATGTTCGTCGAATAAGTCAACAATGTGTGGTAGAGGATACCTTTTCTTTATCATAATAGCATTTTTTCTATTAATAATTGAACAACCTCATGTATCCATAAAGAATCTTATCTATGAGAATAGTGGATCCCCTAGGTGAGAAATATGGAATATGAATCCCTTAACACATAACTCCTCTATTTGTTTACAAAAATCCACTAATTACAAAGTGGTCATTCTATAGGGTGACTTTTATATAGGAATTTCTTCAAAAATTAAATCAATTTTGAACTCAAAATCATGATTTAGAGGATTTTTAGGTAATTCCATGTGAAATACATCAATTTATTGTGATACAATATGAATGTCCTAAATTTTAAGATTACCTTTTCCATCCATAGACTATTTTTATCTTCTCCAAAAGAATCTTTTCAGAAGATATAGTTAGGGGATATATTCATGACTCGGATGATGAATTATATTCCCTAAAGATGAATAATTCCATATCATTATTATGAATCATAATTTCCTTCTCCTTGAAATAAATCCTTCCATCATATTTTAAAATATTATATATAATAATGGTTATTTATAATTTTACAATATGTATAATAATAAATTATAAAAATATAGAACATTTATATTTTATAATGGGGATTTCTTAACACATCCTTGTTTTAGTGAGGCTTCCACTATGAGTTTTTGCTGACAACTCCCTTCTTAAGGGGACATAAAAGAATTATTTTTTCTTAAAAAACATATAAGATATAAAATAGTGTTAAGATCCATAATAAAATAATGAATTGAACAAATATGATGATTTTATTAAAGTACCTTCCACTATAATATTGGGTACTTCCACCTCAGTTGTAGTGATTATATAATCTTTGAATTCTCCCACTGACCCCTTCTATGGAAGATTCCCTTGATGATTAAGAAATTAGTTTGAATAATTCCCCATTTATTTATATATGAATTGAAGTATATCAGTGGTATATTTATTTATATTATATTCATGAGACAACTGAATATTTTTGTGAAATATATAACAAACTCTCATTACCATTAAACAATTCCCATGATGCATATTTTTGAAATTTTCACATTTTGGAAATTTATTTTTCACATTCTTATTATTTTATGTGTTATAATTTTATTTATGTTCATATGACCTCTTTTTCTATTGTTTCCCCTAAATAATATAGGATTTGTATAATTTATTCTCTATTTTTATGGTGCAAAGAACTATTTCATCATATGATGGAAAATTTTGAGAAACTAGAGCCCTTCAAAGACTTGGATTAACCCCTTAACAGAAATTGTCAATCTTGTATAATGTATTTCATTTGAAATTTGTATCATACTTGAAAAATATTATAAAGTTTGTGTCATACTTCATAATATGTTATTCTTCCTTTTTCTTTAATATGATAAACATTATCATCATTTTAATTTTTTTCTCATGAGGGAAATATTTTTTTAGAACGTTTCCTTTAAATATATACATTCCATGAATTTTATTTATTATTTTATCCTATTATTCTAGATCAACAATTACAATTGATCAATATTTCTTTTGATAAAATACTCTGAAAGTGTATCCATTTCTTTTTCATTACATCCCAATGCCAGAAATATATTTTCAAGGATCTGTATACCTTTCATTATTAACATAGGATATGATTCCCCACTAAATGATGGGGGTTTCTATCACTTGAATAACTCCAACATAGTATAATCACGTTGTGAAATAACAAGATACTCCATTTGGGTTAGGTCATTAATTGTAACCTCAATATGTCTTCCTAATATTTCCATGATCAACTAAAATCCAATACTAGTTATACTGGATTACTCAGTATGGAAATTTATACATTTATAACAAGTTTAGATAATATTATTTCTACCATGAACCATTTCT
This sequence comes from Viscum album, assembly GCA_963277665.1. NCBI lineage: Eukaryota > Viridiplantae > Streptophyta > Magnoliopsida > Santalales > Viscaceae > Viscum > Viscum album. Next base: position 372,507,076 of record OY728137.1, read on the forward strand.
AACAAATGTAATAGAATTTATCATCTTGTCAAACATTGAATTTTAAATCATAACATATATTTATTAAACAGTTGTAACAATTAACATAAATAAAAAATCACACTATTAATCGCAAAATCATACACTTGGTTTCCTTGGAGATTTCATTATTTTTAAGTCCATTATAATGGGTTTTAAAAAAAATTGTGAATTATCTTATGAATATACCTAAAAAATTTCAAACCATGTGCACAGTAAGGCCCGTTTTAGTTCACTAGGTGAATATTGAGTCAAATCCCAATGCACTAGTTTTGGAGTTATTTCCCCTAGGTGAAACTATTCTAGAACCATGTCAACTTCTAGTATCGAGACAAAAATTTATTACTATGAGAAACCACATAATCTATACATTACAAATATATTTAGATAACATTCCACAACGTGAAATATCATCAAAGTCGATCATAGTGTTATGTTTAATTAATATTGATTTCCTTAATCTATTTACCATGGTTTCTACTAAACATACTTTAATACTAACTACGGCCACCATAACTATAGTAATAAAAATTTAGTATATAATTTATTACATTGGGATAGATACAAGGTGTCATGTCATGATGGACCAATCAATTTAAATGTTTTGAATAGACAAATGGATACATGAATCCCATTTTACGTTTGAGATAATATATAATACATAGTAACAAAAAACATCTGACATCATTGAAATCATTTAAATAATTTTTCATCATATCCTAGGTGATGGAAAAAATAAGGTTGAGTTAGAATTCTCATTATGGGTTATGTACAGTTGTAGATATCATAAATAAATAAGGCACAATTAATATGGAAATGTAAAAAAATGAACACACATTCCATTTAACAACAACTTGATAATAAAATGAATAAATGGATGATATTCAAAACAAATATCATTGTTAATAATAATTGAATTATCAAGGAAATATATTCTTAATTTTTTATTTCATGATCTCATACATAATGATATTTATACCATCAATACCTTTCCCAAGAGAGTTTAAAAATATGGTTAAAACACAAATTAATTTTCCTAACTAAGTTATCTCTAGTGACCTACACATGCTTCGAGGAATAATATAATTTTATTTCATAGGGGTTTCTGCATTTCCAAATCATTCCTCATATGTAAATTGATTGATTTAACTCATAAATCAATAGTACTTATCAAAAAACATCATTATGGAGTATATGATATAGATTTATAAAATTTCCCCAATTAATCAAATAACATTCAAATTTAATACCATATGTAAAAAACAAACATGTTTTGTGAAATAATCATGTCCACATAATAAAGAATATAGATATTTAATAGATGTTAAATTTCTAATGAGAAATGATCACAATAAATTTTTTTTCTTAATAAAATGTTAATTATAAATAAATTAATCAATAAATGAGAGGTGGACATCAGTTCATCGAAAATATTGGTTTTTTCAATAATATTATTTCTTTTAAAAGGATATTGGGAATATAAGTTAAATAATAAGATAATATTTCATTAATGATTTCTCTTTGTAAAACCCCTAGAAACATATATATGAAACAACAATTCTAAACTAGTTACAATATATGGGAATAATGTTATTCTAATATACATTAAAAAATTCCTTTTGTATTTTTTTATGAAATCATTCGTTTTGAGAAATAGTGGGAATTTTTATTTCAGACCCCTTTTTAAAATTCAATTATAACTTAAATTTTTTTAAATAAATCATTTGATTAAATAAAATGACTTTTGTAAAATAATTTTGAAAAATATTAGTAAGGAAGAACAATATGTTTGATTTAAAAGTGGATAAAAATCTATTTTTCTATTATTAATTTTGTTTCTTGATTAAAATAAAAAATAGAGGAAATGTTTGAAAAAAATATGGAATCTTAATAAATTTCTTATTGATAAGAAAATTATTGGATCTTATGAAAAATAAATGATATGATTCCTTCATGAAGAGTAAATACATTACCAAAAGAATGTGAGATTGAAAAATTGATTCTTACCTCTTTGGATACTATCAAATTATCACCCATAGAAAGAATAAATATATATTCAAACATTAACCATTACTGATAAATAATTATTCATGTTAAATACATCGAAGGTGCATTATACACACCACATAAAAGTAAATAGGTGCATATTAACAAATATGTCTCAATGTAATGAGAATTGTGATAAAATATATTTCCTCATGGTTCCATTTATTTTAATTTTATTTTGTATGATTTTTTAATAACTATTTTTAGATCTTTTATAGATTATTTTTTAGGACAGGTTCTAAGATGACATGTCATTTTGCAGTCCATTGTGTCTCAAATAAAATTTTAAAATATTTTAAATACCCCATGTGCACATTTTTCATGATAAAGTGGAATAACATCTATACGAAGGACCGAATTAGAAATATAAGGACAATATGGAGTTCATAACATAGGTTTTACCTTATGCATGATATAAAAATTGGCAGTAAATGATTTTTGTGAAAAAATCATCAAAAGAATAAAATTAATAAAATTATTAAATAAATTATTATTTTTTATTCAGTGATGTAGTGACCTAACCACTTCTATTAGTATAAGGTTATAGTGGATTCTTAATTATATCCACCAAATCCTAATGATCTATAGAACTGATAGAGGGAATCTGGAGGATATATCATGGTTAAGTGATGGTCATATCATAGTTTGAGGATCGGTGTGTAGCAGAATCAGAGGATATCACCAATGAAAACCACATAACTTGATTATTCATTAGTGATAGATCCAAATATTTGTAGGATGATGTTTTTATTTGATTTATTACCCATTATTAATTTCTACAAGGAGAGAGAATCAATTAACAAATGGATTGATTCATGGATCAGTCGTATTGTGGGATGGGTTTACCTATAGGGATTTATTGGGAGATTTGTTTTATTATTATTGATTCATAATTTTTTATTTTAATGGAAACAGATAATAAACAACTCAACATGGCCAAGGTTCATTCATATTTTTCATGTTTCTTGGTTTTCTCTCATTATTCTGCATTCATTCATTATTGGGGTTTCTTTTTCTAAATGGTTCGACCCAAATACTGAGTAATTGATCATTGGAAACCTATTTTTTAGCTCAATTATTTGATATATCAAATATGGACACCGTATGGAATAAGGATCAGGTGATGGTAGAAATATAAAGAATATCAGACTATATTGTAAACCTCTTTTAAAGAATGGTGTTCATCCACGATTAGAACCAATGGTTGTCATTTTCTAAATGGTTTTGAAGGATGTGTTCTAGTTAAAATCCTTGGTTAGGCTTGGATAGAATAGATGTACATATCCCAGCATGATTCATTTCTAGAATAGAGACTGGAGGGGGGGGACCACCCTATTGAATGTTTTGGATTTGTGCAGAACTATGATCTATATGGGTTGTATTTTGAGAAAACATGCTATGTGGGACCCCTTTTTGGTGTTTAGGGTTTCCATGTGAATTTAAGGATCTCACAGTGTGTGTCCCCTTTCACACAGTGTGTGATGACTCCCTTGGTAGATAATCATGTACCATAGTGGGTACACGAAAACGAGCAAGAGAACATAAGTTCAGGCATTACATGTACTCCCACATGGAGATGGTCAGGACATGTGTACACGAGAAGATCCATGTACATTGATAGGTGAATAAGTACAAGGGTAGAAGCACAGTCATGTAATTTTACATGGACACCCGCATTGACCATTTTCACGGGCAGGTTCTAGTGCCAAAGGGGCACTCCGTGTACTAAATGTTCACATTATGTATTCTATAAAAGTTGGTTTGAATAACTTTTCATCTATATCTTAGACAAGTTTCATTAAGATATATTCCTTATATCCTCTCTTTAATGGAAAGTATAGAATCTCATCCAACACATAAGAGAGAGATCCCTTTAGACAAACTTCTTAGATAGAGGTATTAGAATTCTTCCAAGAGGCATGGAGTGAGATCCTCTATCATCTCCTTTCTCTAAGGGGAGTTATTGGTGTAAATTTTATTGAAATATGTGAGCATCGATCCACTACATATCAGGTTATTACCAACTGAGTTATCGGTATAAACCATAGTCTAGGGTATGATTATTAATTGTGTATCATGTCTCCATAGACTACCATAATATACTTATTATGACGAGACCCGATGAGAACAACCTCTTGGACAGACATCTCCATTATTATCTAACTCATCCAGTGTGATCTCTTAGATAGTTCTACGTGGAAAGTTCATGCAGGAATCCTATGATGGAAATGATGTTCTAATTTTACTTTGAGGATGTATGTCATTTTGATTATTTCAGGATATTGTTATTATATGTTTTGTAGACATATAAATGTTTAGATAAAGATTTTATTATATTTTTTTGGTATTGAGGTGTCCTTATGGGTATTGTTATACTCACCCTTATACGGGCTTTAATTGCATGTGTCGTTTCTTGTGTAGATGATTGATATATTGGTGGTGTCCTAGAGGGAACTGGACTAGGAGACGATTAGAGAGTCAGAAAGAACAAAGTGTGATCCTTAGATTATCTTGATAGCTGTACCTATCATTACTTTTATGTTGGAATATTTTTTAGACTCATTTTTGTGAGATTTTATTTGGCCCATTTTTTACTTTCCATTACTTATTTTCACCATCTAGTTATTGAATTTAGATGTATTCATGAATGGTTTTATTAGTTTCTTTTCATTTCAACATTGTATAGGCTTAGATATATGTGTTTATGTATAGTTAATTTAGGATAAGTCCTATTATGTTAGTGGTATGTCTAATCAATGCTAGTCTCTAGCCCTTTCATATTGGTGGTTGTCTTGGGAAGTCACGTCATGGGACCCATTGGGATGGGTTGTGTTTGAGTGGTATCAAAGCAGTCAGTTCAACCATAGGATAGGAGTCTATGAAATTTGATTGGGTAAATAGTGTTAAGTTTTTTGATTTCATAGTTCAAGCAAGATACTCCAGTTTGGATGTGACAGACAACGTGTTCATGCACAAGAACTCAAATCACCTTCTTTTCAACTTAGTACATGATAACACTTCATAGAGGGAAAATTGTATATTTAGCATATAATAATGGGTTGTGGTTTATGAAATAGGTAATCATATTTTCCTTATTTTTATATGTATTTAAAATATTTAAACCCTCCAAATTTATCAATTTCATCTTATTTGAATCAATTTTAGATTTATGGGTTGTTTCGAGTTAAAAAGTGAAAAATAATTAATTCTAAAATTTTAGTAGATTTTATTCACCCTGGTATTTTGGGAATAAAATTTAAAATATTATACAAATTTGAGTATTTATTATTTTTAGGATTCATTGATTTGGGGTCTTCAAAGTTATCTTATGGACCAATATGTGATTCGAACATATAGTTGCCTGAAAAAATCAATCAATTTGAGAAATTATTCGGGTAGAAATAGTGGACCCCACTCTATATATGAGACATAAATCAAGATAAAATACTAAAATTGAGTTAATTATTTTTATATTCAAAAGATTTATCATAGATGAATTTCCCAAATAAATTTAAAAGAGTTGTGAACTCATTAAGTAAGACAATAGATGCTCAACATTGAATAAAGATTTTGGAAACATTCGAGAATAATAAAATTTCTGAGTAATTGGGATATAGATATTTCTAAATGTGGATAATGAAGAAAAAAATTTGAACCCAAACTACCATCACATTTTTAACAACTATATATAAGATAACATTTGTTGATTAGAAAAAACCTATAGTTTACCATATTATAACTTTTGAAGAATCATTCTAGATTAATATTTTCAACTATTGACCTGAAACTCATCAAATGGTCCATTATGAATCCCCAATGCCTACTCAATGTCCATAAATAATATGATAGGGTTGTAATTATTGGATATTTATTGGAATGGAAAGATTTGGATGATGGATACTTCTTTAGTATTTTTATTTCTTTTCTTTTCTTTTCATTTCCCATGTAACACATTCATCTTTTGTTATTAGAGTATCTATTTTCTTCTTCCATTCCATATTTCTCTTCTAACCCTAATTTTTTTCTCTCTTCCATCTTCCACCAGGATATTTTTTCACTTTTCAATGAAAATTTACTAACACAAGGTTTACAACTCGGGGGGATTTCATGGTGTTCTTTATTATTGTCCTTTAATGGAACATGTTTTAAATCTACTTATGGTGGATGCATGCGTATTACATGGGTGTGGTGGTCACCCACCAAGGAATTTTTTTAAAATCCATTATTTTTATTTGATTCATTATTTTTCCCTCCCACTTATTAGGTAAACCCTTCATAATACCTATTTTGGGTTTCCTTAAGGGATGAAATAGAATACCGTGGAGACAGGTTATTTAGTAATAGCATTCTTGGTTGATTTGTTATCCTATTTAACTATTGGAGGAGGTGTATTTTGGTTCACTAAAGGCACAGAAAATCACACACTCAAATAATCAAAGGATTTTAATTCATTAATAAGGTTTCATAAAATTAATTATTTAAATAAATTTAAACAATAATTAATTAATTAATTTACTAGCATTATCAAACCATAGACCAAGACCTTTCTTACCAAATTTGATTTTGTTTGCATCTATATTTATATTTCAAATTTATATTTAATTATTTTTATTTCTAATTTCGCATAAAAAACCCATTACCATAATTTTCATAAATATTTTTAAAAAACATAAACAAATTATATTATGTAAATTTTAAAATTAGTGATTTAATGGACTGAAATTCTCCTCAAGTGAGATGGCTCTAGTCATCCTCTGTGCTATAATAGGAAAATTAAATTAATTTTCCCATACCCTATGATAGGTGTCTATAAAAACTGGATCCATTTTTGGGGATATAAATAGTTATTTCAGGCACTTTTTTCTAAATTCACATTTTTTAAAATATTTTTCATTTTTATCTTTATAAAAAAAATATCAAAACCCTATTTCCATTATTTATTCAAATTTAAATTATTCTGTATGGGAAAATTACTTGTAGGTGAAATATAAAGAATAATAAATAGATTATTGTGATCAAAATTATTGGGCAAAAATGATGAGTGATTCTATGGATAAATTGGGGAGATAATGGAAATGGAATTTGACTATATTTGGGAATTAATGGGGAAACCCAACCCATATACGAAGCAAGAACATAAGGAAATGGTGGATGAAATTTCACCACTCATCGTTTAAATTAAAAACATGAGGAGGTAAAAGTAGAGATACCTAATGATTTATTCATCCTAAATAAATCATTTCAAGGGGAGATAATTGAAAAGGACTTGACTAATGAGGTACATGTGGGAGATAAACATGAACTGTAGAACATTTGGAATGAATTTAAGAACTATTGGATCTCTTGAATCATTACAAATAAGTATATCCACCACCATTTCATATATCTCTAGCCCTGTAAGAATAAGAAACCACCCAACAGGTGGAATTATAAGAAATACTGGAGGATCCTGACTACCTACCTTCATCTAGTGAAGATAAAATCCAAGAATCACTTTCAATTTAAGAGGATACTAAAGTTAAACTAACTCAGGGAGATGATACATTCTTAAACTGATATTATTATAAATTTTTCAAAAAGAATTTGAGTATCACTCTGAATAGTTTCGATTTATCAAATTTGGGAAACTCATATTATGCCCTAGAAAAATATTCTGAAAAATAATATAAATCTATTGAGAAACACAGAGAGCTCCTTGAAGACATTAACATTTACTAGATTGAGTACCAGAAGAGACCCTAGTGGATTTTCTGGAAGAAAGACTCACACAAGTTGGCTACACTAAAAGGGTAAATTTTAAAATTAATACTTCATATTAAATTTGGAATCTACCATTGATTATTCTTTTCATGCAACACATCTTGATAACCCACTAGATTGTGAGTATGGTGTTTTATAGGTAGCAATGAACTATGAAAAGGTTTCATACTACATCCTACCCTTGCCATGAAAACTATACCACATTGAAATGGGGAGGATCTAGTATACTCTATAATTGGAATTCTTTTAAAAAATAACAAGGAAATAGAAGCCAGTGAAATCAAATGTCATTTCTCACACTCCAAAAAAATACACCCCTCCAATAAAATATGGATAACCATTGGTAATACCACATCAAGAGGGAGTCTAAAACCCAGTTCCCAATTAGGGGATCATACTAAGATTTATCTTTACATGCTTTCTAGAAACATATATTTTAATTTTATTGTTTGAATTATCAATCCTGAAACCTAACACCCTTATATTTTTTATCTTAAATGGACATGATCTTTATGATTAATTGAGTAATTATATTGTTTAGGGGACCATGATTTAATAAGGAATTCCCCAACATTAGAGGAAGAGGAATATTGATTCGTCTCACAAGGGAGTTCAATTTAAATATTTATATTTTAAACACCCTAATTTTTTTTCAAAACATGTTTTGTTCTTTGTACTAGAAATTGAATGCTATTTCTTGAACTATGAATTACATAACTTTTCTATCAGACAAGATTTTCTAGGAATCCTACGATTCCAGTGTTTTATATTTCAATATAAATGTTATTGAATGAGTAAAATGTAGAATTCAATGTCTAAGGTTATGCATGGATATTGAAATGAGGACTCATTATTTGAGACAATTATTTGATTCATGTAAATAAACTTTTCCTCACATTTTTTCATGAATTTTCCATCTAAAATTCTTGTGAAATGATTTATTTTTATTTTTTATTCCAATATTTTATTTTTCCCAAATCATATTTCCCAATCCATGGGGATTTGTAGACAAATTAAATTCTTGTTTATTCTTTAATCATATTTCATGAGTGATCCTGGGGCATGACACCGACCCAACATGAACATGAACTGTTTATGGATTTGACTATGCAAAAAAACATTAGAAAATGATTGAGGAATATTCTAATAAGATATTTCCCTTAAAATACCACCTTTACATCAATCCTTATTTGTCTCATAAATACTATGGATGACCTTTATAGGGAAGATCCATGTTTTAATCCAATTTTATCTATTCCAACATTCCTCTTAGTATTTGCATGATATTTTAAAATTGAATTCTAGTGGTGAAAGGGATTTTATGGTGGAAGGGCATGAGACACATTTAAGGGAAGATGTGTGTGGTTTATTATTGTAGAAAAATTAATCTTGTAGATTCATTCATGATACTTCATTTTCCCCTCTTGAATTAGAAAAAATATAAAAGAAAAAATGAACAAAAAATGAGTAAAATGGGTTGTCATTTGGGAAAACCCAAAATCATTATTAATAAACCTATGATTTTTATCATGTATTGTTATGTGGTGGATTTGAGGTTTATTATAATAAAAAATTTGAAAAATAAAATAAAAATAAAAATTGAAAAAAATAAACAAAATATTATAAAAATAAAAAAAAATATTCAAAAGGGTTCACAAATCATTCATTATTATTCATTTAATCATAACCTTTAATTTGAGTTTTGGGGAAGTAGGAGTTTCAAATTTTAAGGGTATAATTTCATTTCACATTTATTTTGGATATCTTGAATTTTAATTAAGATATAATTCTATTCCATGATAACTAATTTTTGGACATCAATTCCTACTAACCTTAAGCTTCATAGTCATTTGAACCTTTAATGAAATACCTTGATATTTTATCTGAATATTTTCTTTACCAAGTGGATAAATTAGTTTCTTTAGAATCATATGAATAAGAAGCTTGTTTTGATGATATGAAAATAATGCTACTTCAATTTTATCATTATTGCTGAGAAAAAATATTCAAAAATGAGGTAGATCATGATTTTGGATTGTTTAATAACAATTAATTATAGAGATTGAATTAATCAATGGAGAAGTTCCATTATTTTTCAATGAGGAAAACAAATTTCACTAATTTATTTCTTCTTGGAAAAAATTTAAATTGAATAGTTATTTTATGTGAAATTTGACAATTTTATTTGAAATTGGAATTTATTGGATTTTATTACTTTGGAATTTGAATAATGGACAACATTGGTGCCCTATAAATTCCATATTGAGATTTTTTGATTGGCGAAAATAATGGTTTAAGTGTGAGGTAATTGAGAGAGGCAATATTTTCCTCATTTTTATATTTATTTAAACTATTTGAACCCCCAAAATTTTTCAATCTGACCTTATTTGAATCAATTTTTCATTTATGGGTAGTTTTTGAAAAAATGATAAAGTTGATTAATTTTGAAATTTTAGTATATTTTAATCATTATGTTATTCTAGGAATAAAATTAAAAATATTAAAAAAAATTGAGTATTCCATTTTTTAGTATTAGTTGATTTTTTAAATTTTAACTTTTTCTTCTATAATAATATTTTATTTGACCATATAGAGGCCATCAAAAAATAATCAATTTGAGAAATTGTTCGAGAATAAAGATTGGTCCCCTCTCGATAAATGAGATATAAATCATGATACATGCCTCCAATTCAGTTTATAGTTGTTGTATTCAAAATAGGACTCATATACGAGTTTCACTAATAAATTTTATAAGTGTTGTACAATCATTACTGTTTCCAATGGATTATCAACATTTAATGATTATTTTGGAAAAAATTATAGAAGAATAATGTTGGTGAATAATTAGATGATAAAATTTTCTAAAACTGGATAATAAAGCTAAAATTTTGAGGGAAAAATAACAACATATTTTCTAAAAACTTAGTAAAAATCATTAGAGGATTTGGAAATAATGATGGGGTACCCCATGGAAATTTTTTAATAATCATTATAGAGTCCAAATTTTCAAATATTGACCCAAAACTCATTAAATGGCCTATATGAGACCCCAAGGACTCTTACATGCCTATAAATAAAAGGAAAGAGGTGGATTAAAGGGAAATCAAATTGAGTGAGAATATGTTGAGTATTAATACTACTTTATTATTTTTCTTTAGTTATTTTTTTTCTTTTCCCATATAACACATTCATCTTATTTAATTAGTGTTTCCTTTTTCTTATTCTATCCTTAAATTATTTCTCCCTTGCATCTTCCATCATGATATATTTTCACTTTTTAATGGAATGTGACTAACCCAAGGTTTGTCCCTTTGTAGGTTTCAAGGTGTTATTTATTAGTATGCTTCAATGCAACATGTTTAAATATATATGTAGTGGATGTGTGATATTTTCATGTGTGTGGTGGCCATCCACTTTGAAATTATTTTCAAATACATTTATTTTCATTGATTAATTATTTTCCCTCCCTCATCATAGGAAAACCCTTCATCCAGGGGATTTGGGGTTTCCTTATGGGATGAAGTGGCATATGGTGGAGCTAGGTCCTTTTATCAATAGCATTCTCTATTGAGGTGTTTTCCAATTTAACTATTGGAGGAGGTGTGGTTGGGTACTCCAAAGGCATGATAAAATCACACACTCAATTTATTGATGGAAATTAATTATTTAATTAGTTTATCATAAAATAAATTATCAAATTTAATTTACACAATAATTAATTAATTAATGAAATTGCATTATTAAACCCTAGACCAAGGCCTTTCATCCCATATTTCATTATGTATACATCTACATTTATATTTAAATTTTTCATTGCATTATATTAATTTCTCATTTCAAATAAAACCCCACTACCATGATTTTCATAAATATAATAAAAAAACCCAAAAAAAATATTATATGAATTAAAAATTAGTGATTAAACAACTGCAATGCTAGTTAAGTGTGACGACCCTGCATTGTCATTATGCTGTATTAGGAAAATTAAATTGCCGATAGGCGTACATCAATTTCCATATACTTATTGAGTTAGACCTCAATATATAATCATTGATCATGGTACATCCTTTTTATTTCTTCATGCCTCCATGAGGTATACAAGCTAGGATTCAGCATCAGGAATATAAGGATACCACCCCCCCCCCCAATGACGAGGCTTTGATACAATGACCAGTTCTAGAGGTGATACCTCCTTATGGTGCAACATCTATGTAACCACATGTAGATAAATATATGGTACCCATAATACCATCATATGAGTAGTGCAGACTAAGTGTACTTCATAAGTTTTAGTGACAGAAACCCCTCATGTTTTGAGTCGAGTCTAACCCACAGTAGGGTCAGGATTTCATTGAAGCAGATATGTGAGTTTTTTTAACTTTTCATGACACTTGAAAATGATATGGTGGTTTTAGTAGTGACCCTTCATTATTGATCTATAGGGAAATGGTTGGGTTTAGTGACTCGGTATTTTGATGAGGCTAATGTACAATGGATATATTTTGAAAAAAATTTGGAGAGGAGTTATCCCCGGATATAATGAGGGATGTATTCATGTAATAGCTTCTATAAGTTCATCAATGTATCATGACAGTGGGTTATTATTCGTTGAGGTTCACCAACCACTCCAGGTACTCGAAGGATATGGTTTAGGATATATTCTACTAAGGTTAGACCTTTGAGTGAGGTCTCTGTTAAGAAATTCAGGCCAACATTATACCTCTATGAGTTCTTACCTATGTTGGTGTGCTAGAGTGAGATTTGGTGGTTGAGAGTTTTCAGGCTGAGGAGACACGGATAGTGGTTGTCACCAGTGGGAACATATGGTCAGACACTTTTGTAGAAGGGGGATGATATCAGTCTCAGGGACCTTTATGTGAAAGGAATCTGAGGCTGAGGTCCCGATAAATAAGGTCTGTGGTTTAGGGATTACAGGATGGGTCTAGTGAACTCAGGGAGAGGCATTGCCACACATTCAATGATAGGGGAAATATTGCATGAGATCATATGACCTATTGTGTGGAGGATATGGAAACAGTGGATGGGCTACAAAGATAGATTTAGCAGGAGGAGAAAATAAGTCCACAGGAAAATATACATGTCCAATGAGTTGGGAGGGTGACTATAGGTGGTATTTGCTTTGACATTTTGCCACTAACACCCCCATGTGGTCAATGACATGCTGAGGGAGCTGGTGGAAAGTGGGTGGGGAGCTTCAGGAGTTCAAGTCTTATGACTAAGAGACTTTAAGAATGATACAATGTGTATTCTATGTCTTTTCTAAATTAGTTATAATATTGATAGACACAGGTTCTAGTCATTCCTTTATTGTCACGTATCTGGTTCAATACATATATATTCCACTTGATCCCTTGGATCAACCACTGTGCTTGGAGAATTTGAATGGAGATGACTCATTAATCACATACTTGTGCTGAAAATGAGACCAAACTCTTGAAGATAAGAGTTTATATTATAATTTATTTATAGAATTGATGATTAATTATGACGTCTTCTAAGATATGGACTATTTATCCATATTTAATTCCCAAATAAACTAATCTAGGAGGAGGATGGGGTGTTCCCATAGTGATGGAACCATGTTTTCCATTCTGGGTGAAATGTAATCCCAAGTAGTGTAGGATGAATTGTTTCATAGGAGGTTATATCTATTTAACTAATAGTTTACTAGAATGACCCTTTGTTTAGTGTATGTTATGAGTTTCCAATTCCCTATAGTGGTGGAGGAGTATAAGGACATCTTTCCTAAGGATATTACAGGCTTAAATCTATACTAAGAGATAGAAATAAGTATTGATCTAAACTCCAGGATGGCCCCAATGTCTACACTATCATTTAAAATGGATCCCATATAGATTTGAGAGGTGATGGTGTAGTTAGAGGGCTTATAGAGGGTCATCTTTTTCAGACCCTATGTTTCACCCTAGGTATCCCTAGTGTTATTCTCCAAGAAGGTGGATAAGAGAATGAGTGTATGTGTAAACTACTAATGCTTGAACTAGTTGACCTTGAAGAAAACTTATCAACTACCATGTATTGATGTCCTCCTTATCAATTGGGATGGTCATGATGGTTCTTAATGATTGACATCATATCAGGATATCACTAGTTTCGAGTACGAGATGAGGGTATACCGAAGATGACATTCAGATGTCTCTAGTTTCATTATGAGTACTTGGTTATGCCCATTAGAATGAATAACACCCCATCATTGGTCATAACACTCATGAAACACATATTTCATCCCATATTAGACCAGTTCATGGTATTCTTCATAGATAATATCTTTGTGTACTCGACGTATGGGGAGGATCATGTTATACACTTGAGGATGGTTCTGGATGTGCCCTAAGAGCACCATATTTACAATAATCTCTCAATGTACTAGTTCTAGATTCATTAGGTCCAATTTCAAGGACATTTTATCATAGTATATGGGGTGGTAGTGGATCGGGCGAAGCTCTAGTTAGTTTTATCGTGGGACCCCCTCAAGAGCATGATAGAGGTATGAAGCTTACTTGGGTTGGCTGGCTACTATTGAAGATTCATACATGACATCTCTAGGATATCAACTCCCATGATAGATTTAACCTGATAGATGAATCCATTTATTTGTATGGAGAGGTTCCATCAAACATTTCATGAGTTGATGTATATATTGAGAAGCTCTTCCATCTTGAGATTTATAAGGGAGGGTGTCGAGTACATAGTGTTGTATGATTAATCAATAACTGAGCATCGTTGTGTTCTGATGTAGAGGAAGGTGGTGATTGTCTATGGTTCATGTCATTTGAGACTAGATCAGTAGAACTACATGACCCATGGTTTGGATTTAGAAGTGGTATTCTTTGTACAAATTTTGTGGTGAAACTACTTGATGGGTGAATGGATTTTCATCTATTCAGACCATATGAGTTTCATGTATGTCTTCTCTTAGAATGATATCAACATGAGAAAGAGGTGATTTCAATAGATCATCCAAGATTATGACTTTAGTATTGTATATACTCCCAGGGAGGGGTATGTGGTAGTAGTTTCTCTCAGTAAGAGATCTTGTACTAAGTTTATAAATGAGGCCTAAGATAAGTGGGTCTCATTGTAGTTATTCTTTGAGGATAGGGATGGAGTATCTTACCTCTAGTAAATGGTTATAACACCAATGTGTTTTATGTGATTCAAAGAGGCACAGATTGGGGATACTGAATATGAGACCCTACATAATCTAAAACCCCTATACTTTCTTCTTATAGATTTTATGAGGGTGGGGAGCATGTTAATCTTTTTCAGATGACGTATGATAGTATTAGTAACATTATAAATTGAGTTATGATATAGTTTCATATAAATCTTTTGGTGAAATATCCATGACTATAAAATACTTATCAGGATGTCTAATGTTTTTCTTGTGGCCAGAGAAGAACAACAGAGTTTCATTATTATTCTCTTGATAATTTACTTCACAGGAAGTGAAGCTTAATCACCATGTTTTAGTGAGTATATATCTCCCCCTTGAGGTTCCAGAGTTAATGTTGGATGAGATATCTATAGAAATCATGATAGGGTTGCCATTTACATCCAGGGGACAGAATTCCATTTGAGAAATCATGGATCTACTCATCATGTTATCCCACTTTATAGTTATTTGGGATAACAATTTAGTTGAGATATTGGAATGCCATTACATATAGGAGATAGTCTGACTCTATGGAGTAACCTCAATGATTGTTTCTGACCATGATTCTCGAATTACATCTCAGTTTTGGAAGATATTCCATGAGTCTTTTGTGACACAATTGTGTTTGATCTCGAATTTACACCCTCAAACTGATGGTCATCTTGAGAAGACCACTCATGTTCTTCTGTACATGTTGTGATCTTGCATGTTAGTCATTTTTTATACCTTTTAGGATCACCTAATACTAGTGGCATTTTTATAAAACAAAATATGTTATTACACCATTTGTATTGAGCCATTTGAGACCTTGTACCAGTGACCCTACAAGTGATCACTTTTCTGGACTAACCCAGGAGAGTCGACACTTATGGAACTATAATTTTTGTGAGACACTATAGAGAAGGTGCAGATGATCTAGGAGTGTATGAGGAATGGAAATAGTCTCCATAAGTCCAATGAGGATAGATGATAGAGGCAATTGGAGTTTGAGGAGGGATACTGTGTGTTCCTATGGTTTTCACCTCAACATAGATTATAGATATTTAACCAGGGTGGGAAGCTATCTCCAAGATTCATCATCCCTTTCTATATGCTATGTAAATTTTGCGAGGTGTGATAACACTTAGCTCTATCACCATATTTAGACTACATACATGATTTCTTATACATTTCATGGATAAGGAGGTATGTGAATGACCCATTACACGTTATCGGTTGGGGAGATATAGTCATCGAGGATAGAACTACCTTTTTTGAGTACCCTATAGAGATCAAGGATATGAAGAAGTGAATCCTTCTTGGGATATTGATTCCCTTACTGCATGTCTGGTGGTAGCCTGAGAATCTTTAAGAGAGAACCTAGTATAGGGAGGCTTAAACGTGTTCTCAGTACCCACATATCTTTGTGTAGATGGATGTTTTAGATTTTTAGGTTGTAAATCCCCAAGATGAGGAAAAAGTAGCAACTGATATTTCACATGAATTATTTTGGGATATTTTATTGATTATTTTTTAGATAAGGAATTGAGGTGATTTGTGATCCTCAGGCTGGATGTTCCGAAAATAAATGTTTGAAATATATTAAATAGAACACTCTCATAATATTACTAAAAAAAGTGGAATAACTTTTAAGCTAGGGTTTTAATTTAAAATTGGGTGAAACCATTGAGTTCATAATGTGGTTTTCACTTTAGGCATGGCATAACCTTGATCGATGTGTCATTTTTGTGAAAAAAACATCATGGGCTTAAAATGAATAAAATAATTAAAGAAAATATTTTATTTTATTCATTTATAAAGTGACCTAACCAATTATATAAGTATAATATAATATTGGATTCATAGGTTTATTCATTAAAACCTGTTGATCCAAATAACTATTGGATATTTTTTGGAAGAGATATGTGGGAGAATGATGGTCGGATTGTATTTTGATGATTGGTGAGAAAAGAATTAAATGTATATCACAATAGAAAATGACAAATATTAATTCATCATAAGTGATTGATTTGATTTGAGGTATGATAAATTTTTATGGAATTTATTCTTCTTTAATAATTTCTATGATGAATATGAATCAGTTGACTAACAGATTGATCCATAGATCGGTTAAATTGTGAGATGGGTTTACCTGTGGGGATATATTGAGATATTTTTTTGATTATTATTGATTCAAAATTTGTTGTTATAATTTAAAGAGATCAAGTCCAACTAAACACATTTGAGGTTTATTTCTCTTTTTTGTGTTTTATATTTTCTCCCATTTTTTAAATGCATTCCTCGATGGGGTTTCTTTTTCATGATGCTTCAACCCAAATACTAAGTAATAAATGGTTTTATACCCTTTTTCATGTCTCAAAAATTCAATATCTCATATCTAGAATTGATATCGTGTGAATATCATGTTGTGTTAGTAATGGTAAGTGGATTGGACAAGATTAGAGACTACTAATTTGAGTGTGTCATCAGACGGTGAAGGGAACCAATGGTGGTATTGTCATAAATGGTTTCAAATGTTTAATTATAGTTAGAATCCACGAAGAGTATTTTGAAGAGTATACTCATATATCCCATAATGATTCATGGTTGGAATGGTGGCCAAAGGAGTAGGAGACCTTGCAGTGGAAGGTTCTTGAGTTCTAGAAAATCCCAATCTACACAGCTTGTATTTCTAGAACACACACTATGTGGGACCCTTATGTAGAAACTAAGGTTTCCATGTGAAGTTAAGGATCACGTGGAATTTTACCCCTATTACACAACTTTTGAGGCCTCATTTGGTAGCTCAGCATATACCTTAGAGGGTACATGAACATGTGCTAGAGTATACAGGCCCAGACACACCGTGTATTCCCACATGGACATAGCCAGAATAGTTGTAAATAGGCATAGTTTTAACTTGGGAATGATCATAATTACAAAGGTAGGATCATTACATATACTTTTATATGGACACAAGAATATGACCTTTACATGGGAAAACCCAGTGCCAAAGAGACACACTGTGAACAACTATTAAACATGGTATACTCCTTTGAAGTTTCCATGGAGCACTTTTCCTATATATCTTGGAAAAGTATCATTAGGATGTTTTCCCAATATCATTTTCCCAATGGTTAGAATGGAATCACATCCTACACATAAGATAGTGATTCCTTTAGTAGTAATTCTTTTATAAATTTGTTTGAATCCTTCTGAGAGGCCTATTGTAAGATCCACTACCATCCTTTTTCCTTCGCTGAAGTTATATGTATCTTCCAGACCAACACTACATGACTGTTGATCCTCTACTTAGTGGTTTATTACATTTTGATTTTTTGGTATGCCCCATGTCTTTTGGTGTGTGTAGAGATCTATTCTTGTTGTACATGTACATTACATTACATTTTTTGGAATACATAATACATGACACAAACAGACGCCCAAAGACCGTATTAGTTTAGTGTCTTTGGATAATTGGAACATAAAATTCTAACTTGGTGAAATATCTTCAATATCTACTATAAAGATGAACCCCTTTCATTTTCCAACCTAGAATAATACATTATATCTTAAAGAAAAAACATAAAAAGGGTGAGAAAAAATGCTCAATAAGGGTAATCATTGAGAATATAAAACAACCCATTATCATAATAATGTACAAACATGAACATAATGTTTAAATACCAATAACATGAGTCATGAAATAAATATTGGTATTTTTTAAGGCATAGATCATAAAGGAACATTGACCATGATAAAATATCATTTGTATAAAACATGGAATTGTGGAAAATATAAGCATACAATATGATTTTGATTAAAGCCAAGGCATTATTTCCAAGACCATCATAGTGGAAAAAAGTCTATTACTAAAATTGGATTACTTTTCATTCCATTCATGTATTACTGAACTAGATTTACATGTCGTTCTATCCCTATATTACTGAATCAGATTTACTTGTCGTTCTAGCACGATATTAGTGAACCATATTTACTTCTCTTTCCAGCACTATATTACTAAATTCGATTTAATTTCTATTATAGTCTTTTCTATATCAGGAGATATAAATCTATACCCAATTCATTAGAGGGAGATATATGTCCCACCCATCTACTAATGAAATAATTCTTACATATTCCACAAAAACAAAAATAATTTATCGTAGCATAACTAATGAAATAAAATGGGTTTTCTTAAACATCATTCCATCATAACATAATCCATATAAACTATCATTCCATTAATAACACAATAAAATAATAGTAATAATATGGATAAAAACATATCCCTATTTAAGAGTGTTATCTTAGATGGAAAATAATTTTGATAAAACACTTGACCTTATTTCCTGAGGAAAATATCCTTTCTTTTTCAAAAACACATGTTTTTATAAAAATATCATGAAATTATAAAAGAAAATATTTTATATGAAAATACACTTGAAAATTTTTATAAGATGCTTCATGGAAATAAGGTGTTATGAAGATGTAAAAAATCTTTTCATGCCTTATAAGTTAAAAAACATTCTCCTCGTACTTTTTCAGGAAGAGTCCGAAATACCTCAAATCAAATAATGAAAAAATATTCCTCTCATACTATTTAATAAAAATCCACCAAGGGGTAAATTTAACTTTAAAATATTTTAGAGGAATAGAAATAATATTTCATAATTTGTAAACATGTATGGGGATGATAAATATATCCTAGTAAATACTTATGTATAGGGAATCTCAGATAAAAATGAGATTAAAAAATTACCCCTTACCAATTTACATGAAGTCGAATCGTATGACTCATAAAATAAATAAAATTATATAAATATATAAATATCATAACCTTAATAATGATAATAATAATAACATTCAAGGGTAACATAAACATCACACAAAAGAATTAGATGATCTATAAGGAATATGTCCCACAAAAATAAAAGTGAGACAAAATAGTCCGTTAACATAGATCTGATATGATTCCTATGTGTCTGAACCTCCTGTATAATGATTTATATAAGGTTATTAACTTATTCCGGAATCATCTTCATCATATATGGTCATATTCTACTTCTTTGGATTGTAACAATTCATTATTTCTCATTATATGGGTGTTAACTGCTTTATAATGGTATGCATGTTTTGTCGAATAAGTTCTATTTCTCCTTATGTGGTAATATTTATATATTTATAAAATTATATTAACGTAATAAATAAAATATTCATATATTATTTACATTTATATAACAATGATTTAGTGGTTATCATAATGAACCAATCATATCACATCGTAGAGATGGTAAGGCATACATACGCACAAGCGATGATATCATTCCCATAATTATTGAATGTTATTTATTTACCTGGTGTAATATATTTCAGAATAAATATAATTTTATAATAATAATATATATTCATTAAATCTATTTTTATACCCATACGAGTAACGTGGTGGTGAAAAACATATTACACCATAGTGTGGAGACGACAAGTTGTACGTACGCACGTGTGGTGATTTCATCTTTCTTATGATGGATAGAAAGTTGAATGTGGTTGTTTCATAATTATAATGACATATCATTATATAATTTATACTAGATTTATTATTATATAATGAAAAAACTATTGAAGTGGAAGTATATTTATAATGAAATATGAATGAATCGGAATAGGAGATTACCTCTTCTTTGACGTGCTCTCTTTTGATCTCCACTTAATGGAACTACAATTGGTGTTTTTAGAAGACCAGAAAAACTATAATGTTACTAGCGATGTTGATAATTGAAATGGGTAGTGTATGGATTTTTTTAACTCTTAATTAGTTGTGGAGAAATGAGGGAGGAGGTTTTCTTTTATAATTGGGGTGTATAAGACTTTTGGAATTTCTAAAACTAATAATTTATAATAATTTTAAAATCCATTAAAATACTTCTAAAATGAGATATACTTGAACCTAAGATATGAAAATATTTAAATCTCATCAAACAATAAAATTTAGAAATATTTTGATGTTAATTTATACACTATCATTTTAATTAAAAATTATTTATTCTATTTTATTTTAATTAAGATAACAAATGATTCAATATTAAAAGGGTAAAATATTTACTTATTTGATTTATATTTTACCAAAAAGGAATAATTTAGATTATTTTAGACCATATTATAATTAATATATATTTTTAAAATTGTTTTATTATTTTTTAATAATTTTATAAAACATTATTTCAAGAAAATATCAATTGCGTCGATTTTGACACTATTCATTTCATGGATTTTTAGAAATATCAAGATAAGTTGTTATCCTATAAAAAAATATTTTATTATATCAATAATTGGTAAAGGTAATCTATAAAATTCATTGGATAAATTAGTTATCCCAAATAATATATATTTTAATATTTTAATTATCATTTATTTGATATCTCCATTATTAAAATAATTACTATAGTGATTTTCGGTAATTATTTAATATAGTTATTTTTTGAGTAAAAATTAAAAATTCAATACTATAATGAAGTTAAATTTAATATATTTCATGATAATACATTTATTCTAATTTATCTATTATAAAATCAAACATTTTAAATGTTATACTTATTAAAGTATGGATGTGACAACATTAACATTA
The DNA here is from genome assembly GCA_963277665.1 of Viscum album. Taxonomy (NCBI): domain Eukaryota; kingdom Viridiplantae; phylum Streptophyta; class Magnoliopsida; order Santalales; family Viscaceae; genus Viscum; species Viscum album. Next base: position 372,528,699 of record OY728137.1, read on the forward strand.
ATTTAAATAAAATAATATAAAGGTATAATCAATTATATAAGGATAAAAATTGTCACTAGATTAATATTTGGATTATTATAGTCTATATATACTCCAAAAATAATATTTGGAATTTTTTTTCAATTTTTATGGTAATTAGGATTTTAATAAAAGTTGATTCCTTGATTTCTCATCAATTATATATTTTTTACATCATCATAAAATAAGACTTTAAGGTAATTATTTATTTCCTAAAAATTAAAAATAAATTACCAAGATATATTTAATTCTTTTATATTTTAATGGAATATTTATTTTCTAAGATATCACATAGTTATCCGTATATTAAAATTATTATACTCATAATTAATGAGAGTTTGATATTTTGTAACATTCATTGGTTTTATTAATATTTAAGTTATTTTCAATGTCAAGTGGGTGTTAAATGTCTATGATTAAAACCTAAGATGTAAAACGTATAATTTTATTCATATAATGGTATTTTAAGAGGCTTTAGGATAATTGTTTTGTCCTTATCATATTATTAGTTACCCTAATTTATCCAATTTAACTATAAATATGGTAAATAAAAACTATTGTAGTTACTATTCATAATATACAAAAATAAACTTATCCTATTAGAATAATTTGGACCCAATTATTACTAATATGGAATCCATTTTTTATAATTAAAAACATATAATTAGAAGAAATTAATTTAAGATTAATTCCCACTGTTAAAACCAAAAAGAGGGTTTTTAAGAAGAAAAAACTTATCAAAATATTGTCATGTGTTTATGTCCAATTTGAATGTGAAATTACTTCTAATTACCAATTTGAGATTAAATGATAATAAAACAATACAATTACACTTTAAAGACAATTAAAAGGATTATCTGATTATATAAATAAATTAGATGAAAAGGAATTTTTAAATTAAAATTTATTATTTTTCATTATTCATTAAAATATGAATTTTATTAGAAAAATACAAAAATTCAACAAACATTAATTTTTATGTTCCGATTATATAGAATTTTTTTTAAATTGAACTTATAATATTTTCAAATACTAGATTTAAAATGGATGTGTTATCAAAAGGCGATAAAACTATATTTTTTGGAAAATAATTCTTTTATCAGAAAAATTGATATTTTTCTTATATTATGTTCTAGAAAATATATAAGATGAATTATAATGTTATATAAAATGAAAAATATGGTTAATATTGTACATAATGGCTAGTTTATTTCACATTATATAATAATATTTGACTAATATATTTTCATTCAATGAAACTCGGTATTTCATACAATGAAAGGTATCAATAATGGTCTCTCTTACGTGTAATGCAAGCCAAGTAAGTTTTTCATTTAGTGAAAGCTTTATTTGGTGTTCCATAAAACATAATCCAAGCATAGTTTATTTATACAGTGGAAAGAATTCTGTACTCAATGTTTCGTGAAATTAATTCTATCAAAAGAACATGAAATTATGTGTAACACCAGACAAGAATAGAATTTTTTGTACTCCAAGCTAATAAAATGTTGCTAATATTGGCGTAGCGTACAAAACAAGACATTAAAGAAATTAAAAGAATCTATCTCAAAAAATCTCATGGTGTTACAGTGTGGTCCTCATATGTGTATCATATCTATTTAAACTTCTATCATATACTTCTTATGATAAGACCCGATGAGTAAAACCTATAAGATATATTTAATAAGTATTATATGACTCACAGAGTGTGTTCTTAATTGTGAGTTCTATGTGGAAGCTTTAATAAGGAATCATATGCTAGAATTACATTTTTGATTTTACCTTGAGACTGTGTATCTTTGTTGAGTATATCGAGATATTCTTGTTTTATGTTTTCTAGACATATTACTATATAGAGATTATTTATATACTTTTTTATATTTTTTGAGGATTTGGGGGGGCTTATTTGGTATTTTTATACTCACCACTACTTGAGGTTTCCCTGCACATGTCGTGTCTTGTGAAGACAATCAATCATTTGGTGGATCCCTATAGGGACTCAGACTATGTGAAACTAAGTGAGCTGGATAGTCTAAGGTGTGTTCATATGGTTATCTTGATATCCTTCCCCATCTTTATGATTAGGTTGGACTTGTTTTCAGGCTCTTTGTGGTGGAATTTTATTTGGCTGTGTTTACTTTCCATTACAACTTATCGTACTCAGTTTATCGGATTAGGATGTATGTATACATGGTTTTATCAGTTGTTTTTACATTTAAAAATTGTATGATCTTGGATGTGTGTGTGTAGTTACATTAGGATAAGACCTTATGTGTTAGAGATATGCCCACTCAACACTAGTTTCTATCCCCTGGCCTACTAGAGGCAGACTATGGGAGTCACGATATAGGTAACATTGGGACAGTTCGTGACATGAATACAATCTAAAACCATATATAATGTATTTTTGAATGTTATTAATTAACTATATAACCATATTCATATTTATAATATAATATATGATCCGATTATAACATCGTACCACCATTTTATTAATATTATTTTATTATTACCATGGTTTATTTTGTTAATGGACTTGTTTTCTCAGGCGTGTTTTTTCATGAATGTTTTAATTCTTGTGTATAAGAAATACTCCCATCATCTCTGTCAATATTTTAATGTTATAAATTTCAAATTTAATCATTAAATTCAATTTTCTAACCATTCTTTAATTTTGGAAATGGAAAATGAACTTCATCACTTTCTGGATATTGTAGTTTATACGTACGCATGAATGACGATATAATAACCTTATTATGTGAAAGGGTATATAAGTATATGAATTATTAATTTATGTAACAAATATCATGACATAAGTATCATCTATATTCATTACTTTCATCATTTTCACTATCCATGTGACTCGGTGATGGAAAACAAATTACATCAGTTTGTGAGGTGGTAGTCCACCCTACACATGATTGATAGATTTGTATCTAATTTGGTGGATAATGAGTTATATAAATATTATTTCATAAATATAATATCAAATAATTATATTTTATGTTTTTGTGTTACTATATTGTGATTTTTAATACATAAGTTTTGGTGGAAAATTAACATCCGAAGAGAAAGAGCTTAGTGATGGAAATTAACTTCTCTTAGAAGTACCATAGGGTTCAAATTTTGAGTAGATGAAATTATTTATAATGTTTATAAAGATTCTTTACAAATATTTTTTTAGGTTTTTTTAGACAACAGACATGGCAGGTGTGAATATGTGATGGGAGGGAGTTCCCATTTATAATTGACTAGGAGGACACACTCTGAAACTTTGAAAAAGAATAGATGGTAACCACATTATTCACATGAAAAAAGGATCTAAATTGAGTAATTATAGAGTATTATCTGTGACAAGGTCAAATTATATCTATAAATTGTAATTATACATATTATTAGGTCATTTTAACCCTTTTATTTGTAGATTAATCCCAATATAACTATTTTTTACCTTAACGTCCGTAATTAATTTTAACTATATTTACTATTAAATATGATAAAAAATTAAGTTGACCATATTATATAATATTAATTATTTTTATTATGAATATTTAATCTATTTTAACAAATGAATCATATAATTTTCAGGATTTAATTAAAATTCAACCCACATATGTGATGCAAAATATTTTTCCAAAAGAAAAGTTTTCAAAAGTGTAAAAAGTTTGTATATAAAAATTGAGCATATAATTGATTAAAATAGCCTAAATATGATTAATTATAATATATTTTAACCAAATTTTGTTTTAAAACAATTTTAAATCAAAATTTAATTTTTAAACTCTTTAAACAAAAATGTTGTTTAAAATAAAAATGCATATTTTTTATTATTTGTAAAACATTATTCATTTCTAGAAATTATAAAAAAAATCTCTAAAATAATTTTGACATGATGATTTTCACAATGAATTCAATTTTTTTAAAATAAATTTTATAAACGTGGTAAAATATTATTATTAACATATGCATGCAATATGCAATAAAACCATTTTTTTTTAAAAATACAGTTCTTCAGAAAAAGAAAACATTTTTCAATTTAAATGATTTTTACTTTTATTTATACTCAATTTAGAACTAATAAATTTTATTTAAATTTTTTTAAAAAGAATATTATTTATAATTTAGTCAGTTTTATTAATATCCTCCATCCTCATTGGTAGTGTTGTAACTGTATAGTATTTTATTGTTTTTATGAATCTGGGTTTCATATATCATAAGCTATTAAAGATATAGAATTTATTTAAAACGAAATATACCATAAATTCTCAGGGTATTATGGAAGTTTTATAATTATTATCTTCAATTTTTAAATTTAAATAAATTAGTAAAACAATTCCTTCATTTTATCATAATAATATTTTATCTCTTTGTATAATAGTTTATTTGAAGAAGAATAGGAATAAGAGGAAGTTGTGGAGTAGGAAGATGAGGAGTTTGAGTTTAATTTGTTATTGTACATACTTAATCCATGAAAAACATGTTTTTTTAATCAATTTATTATCCTATTAATATGGAATCATCACTTACTCTCTAATATGAAACCTTCAAAGATTTATTTCATTGATTTTGTCTTCACCTTGTTTTTATTTTAGATCAAGGGCATTCAAACCTTATGTGTCACGTCCTTTAGTGTTCAAAGAAGATGACTTTTTAAAAAAATTATGGTTCACATTTTTGGAAATTTTTTTGGACTTATTTATTTTAAACAGTTTATTCATATTCTTTGATATATATTACATTTCATCATCATCATAAGATTTGTCATTAATTTCTCTAAAAATAATTTTCTTTTTCTTCATAACTTATTTGGATTACTTATTGACTTATTGCTTATTTTTTATATCATAACTTATGATATATGTGATGAAATAATTTCCAAAAGTGTTCCTTATATAATTGGATTTTTTTGAGTGTCATTACTTTGGGTTCCCAAATAATTCGTAGTACCCAAAGGATATTCTTCACAGGAATTTGTGTGACAAATGTATCTCATTGAGACATTATTTCATTGTATATGTTAGTAAATATTGTAAAGATATCAATAATAGATTCATTAGAACGAATACTAATGCTTTCAAAATATTTAATATACATATCACGGTTAGTTTCTTTAAAATTATTTTTTACTTCATGTGAAACTTCTAAGAGTTTCAAGATTTTAGGAGTTCTTTTTCATATAGATATATGATAAATCTCATTTTGGTCAAAACCACATTATAGGGAATTCATATCTTTACCATCTAATAAAAAATTATAAAGATCATTAGGTTTCCATTTTTATTATTTCTCACAATTATTAATATAACCATGTTTGAAAAATTTAATATAGAGGGTTATAAATACTTCTATGAAAGGATGACACATGTACCTTCAAATTATTATAGATCAAATAGTCAAAATAAGGTTCCCTGCCCATTGATTTCCCATTGGGGCCACCATGGGTGCTTGAAATAGAATCCAACTTAAAAAGATAAAATGATAAAAATAGGTTAAGATATAGAAAACAAGGTTGATTTTAAAAAAAGAATATGTTTTAGAAAAAAACCTCTGTCAATGAAAAATGTTGGTCAATGTATGATAGAATGTAAAGGGTTTATTTTTTTTGAAAACATTTTCTAAACGATTCTATAAAAATAAAAAATATTATCATATAAGAAATATATTTATATATAAAACAATCATTGTAATGATAAATTAAAAATTTAATCACAACATGAAAAAAAATGGTATAAATTAAAAGTCATTTTTTGAAAAAGGAGTTTGGAAATTTCTCATGAATCACCCATAAATCTCCACCCTAAACAATGATTTAGAGGGTTACATTTATCCCTTGATATTCACTATATTCAAGAAACCAAATAACTATGAAATACATTAATTTTAATATAAATCGAAAACAATAAGAATGAAATCAATTGGTTTTACAAAAATACATGAATCCAAAAACCCTCACTTTAATAGTGGTGAGCACCTAAAGAAGAATTCAAAGAAGATAGAGGTTTTTTGAAAAACTCATTACAAATAACTCAAATCTCTTTAGAATATATGAATAATATGAAATATGAGGAGTGTGGGAGATAAGATATAATATGAGTCTTATAAAATATAATCAAGGAAGAATACATATTAATTATAAGATAGAAAGGAAAAATTGTTAATAAAGACAGAACTGAGTTTCCCCCTGTTTATTGGCAGTTGATGTTCACCTTGAAATATAATTTAATTTATAATTGTGGGTTGATGAAGGATATATTAATATATATTGGTGTCCAATATTGTTATAAACAACTCCATTAAAGTCTAATTATATCCATAATAGGTTTTGGAGGAGACTTAGGTAAATTAAATCCATAAAAGTACCGATTCAAAGATTTTAGACCAACATTTAATATTTTTTTAACTATTCAGGAACATATCGATTATCCGGTTCAATGATCTTACTGGATAAGAGGTGTGAATCATGTATCTCTCCAAGTTTCATTATAATCCACTCAGTATTTGGTGATCTCTATCAGATAGTCGGTGGGATTCGTAGTGCTACATGTGATTTGGTTTTCTCTTTTAGTTAGTTCGTATCTTTGTATTGGGTAACCAATGCATGTAGAATAATCAAATTTTCATGTAATTCCACCATCATTATCTTCACTAAATTAATTTTTCTAATTCATTTCTTAGATTAAGACAAAACACTATAACTAATAGAAACTTAAAATATTTTTTATAAATACTTTATGTTATTGTGGTCATAAAAACACATTCTAGGTTTAACAATGTTTCCATCCTAGTAGTTATGAAGATGATTATATCATGTGAGATTTCTGGAAATGTGTTTAAAATATTGTGATGATATATAAATGATATAATTTTTGGTAAAATAATATTTTAAAATATTTAATATCTAAGACACTAATCTATTCATTCATAGGCTTGTGTGCCTGTTTGTGAGATATATTTTCTAAACCATGAAATTAATGTATTACTTATGATAAACATATCTTGGGACACATTATGTGGTATCAAATGAGGGTTTAGTTATTATTGGAGATAGTTTATCTATTTTTAATATTATTTAATAGGAATTTAGTGAAAACCCTAGGGATAAGTATAGTGGACAAGGACAAGTATATAATAAGATCCATAAATTTTATCAAACTAGTAATTGTATGGTTTTTAGGGAAATAACATCCCTTTATGGACACTATAATGGGATATAGGATTTGACACATATATATTTGTGTATTAACACTTAAAGGGGAATATTGATTAATTACTAAATCATCACCGTGTGTATGAGAAATAGGCCCAACTGCACACCTAGTTTGACACTCCTAGTGGATATGCATTGGTTAATCATATTATCATTATAATAAATTATTAAGGATTTATTATGTTATAAAATGTGGATAAGTAGTGTGAGATAACCCACCCTAAATAAATATAGAGTGAACCTAGATTTATTTAGAGTGAAAAAAGGTTAATTTTATTCTTCTAAAAAGTCATACATTTTGAGGTTGAGTTTTTATGAGAAAATTTATGATAATTCTATAATGATGATAATTTTTCATCACTCATGTCAACCCCCATTTGGTTTTAGTAATGGTTTATGCCAAAAATAATCAAGTTAATGATGGGTTTTATGGATAATGTAGAGACTTACCCCAATAAGAAACCAAATGTGATAGGATTTGGAGGTAGAAACCTTGGGATTATTCCAAAAGAAACAATAAATAATTATAATTAACTAGGTGAACTTAGTTAATTTTGAAAACACAAAAATGAAGATAATGATGGACTATCATATAAGATCATGTGGTAATGATTATGAAGGAATGAATATTCATTTTCTTTTGTGTTAAAAATGTGGGAAGGGAATCCAAATGGAATGTCTCAAAGAAACTAGAAGATGTTTTGTCTCTGGTAAAAGAGGACATTGAGAAATAAATCATAAAGAAAAAAAGAAGAGTTCAGTTAATACAATATTTGTAACGAATGATCACACAAATATACCATGGATACTTTGGTCACTAAAATGTATAAATCATGGGAAATGTCTAAGATAATGTTATAATAAATGTCATAATAAGGATTATATGTGTGACATACTATCCTAGGTTACAAAGTCCCCAACCCTGATCCAATTCACTATATGACCTCAGGTGCACCTTCCCGTTTGTTAGAGGTTGGTGACTAACAGTGTGGCTCTAATATGTATTAAGTAGAGACTATACCCTCTTTACTAAAGTAGCACAAAAACAGAAATAAATTAACAATGACCAAATGACATAATGAATAACCAAAAATAAACCATAAAGAATACATACCACTATCACATGATGAAGTAAAATAGGAAGAAATAACAAAAAAACTAAAGCAATGAATATGGTATTCCATATATGTGTCAAGTGTCAAATGAAAAACCAAAATAAATACACATTGATATTTCTAATTATGTCTTGACATTATCTATGGTCTTCTCATCCATGATCCATCTTTAATCAGCCATCTAAAATAGGGACTTTTCCCATATCATGTCTTGAAAATATGAAGTCTATTCTGATACTAATTAGGAAACCTATGTTAGGTGTGACTACAAATCAGTAGGCATCCACCAATTATGTCTAAAAATTTATCCATTAAATTAAATTTTATGTAGTAGAATAAGTAATTAAGTACAATAAAGTAATTTTTTATCACATTTCATTATTCTTTACTTAACCAAATATATTACTTGGGATAATGATGACATCTGAACCATTTATAATTGATTTGGCCCATACCTGAGTTGGAACCATCTCGAGAGGATATCACATATCACATCTCATGGTTTTAAATTATCATTTCAATTTAATTTCGCATTCATTTAACTGGGTCCTAGAGTGGTAGTTTGAAACCCCATTAGTATTTGGAGTTGTAGTCTATATCCCACATCTCAAGGATCACATACAAATACATAAATATATCGAGGTCCTTTAGTGGTATTTTGAAACCCCCGTGGGTATTTGGAACAGTTTTCTCTATCCCACTACTCATTTTAATTATATTGTAGCAACCTATGGGTGGATAACACTTTCACAGTTTCTATTTTCCAAACAATCACAATTCACATTTCTATACTCTAAATATATCAACACACCCCATGTGGGGATATCCATTTTAAAATTCCATTAATCACCTGTTTCACATTCCCATTATTTTCATTTGCATATCTCCATGATTTAGTAATTCCATAGTCACAATTCTAACTAGTACTCAATATCAAAACATTTATCAAATTAAATTTTTATTTCCCCAAGTTCAACACATATCATTTTTAAATGAAAATTCAATAAATAAATTCAATTTAGAATGCAATTTCTCAACATGGAGATTTCAATTTCACAATTACATACACTCAATTTCAATCAATAATATGTGAATTGATTAACAGACCACCTACCTCTATATCAGGAAATGAATTATTTTCCAACCAAATTCATTAATTTAATTAAAAATAGGAAATAAACGGTGGAATAATCGATTTAGGACCCAAAATTGGAATCAAACACCAATAAACGATGATTAAAAGTGAATACATTTCTCTAAGACCACTAAGATTCACTCTTGGGTTGAGTAGAGGAAGTTATCACAAAGGAAATGAAACTAAAATGAATTTTTCCAATACATTTTAATTTTATTATTGTGTCATTAAATAGAGTGTAATTCAGCTACACATCATGTAATTTTTTTCTGGTTTATGCCGAAAAACCCATCACCTCAGAAAATTTTATCCCCATTACAAATTTACACATTGTTTGACCCATTTACATGACATGAAAATATTCTATATACTATTTTTTTCAACATAAAATATTATGATTTATTTATCTAACCACCTCCAAGCCTTCTAAAACAAAATCAAACCCCTAATAACCCTAGAAGAAATGAGAAAACTCAAAAGGGATGTACGAGAAAAAATAAAAATATCTTACGATCTCCCCACTTTATAACAACTCATCCCCGAGCTACACTCCCACACATATATAAGATCCTGAGGAAAAATATCAGGTTACTATATCTATATATCTATTTCTCTCTTCTATGTTTCCTCCCATTCATGTTCATCTTACAACAATTCTTGAAATATCAGCAAGACCCTTCCCTGCAACACAATCTAACCATGATCAAAAACACGTATTGGATGCCCATCAAAGGACACATTAGTCTCAAACTTAAAATCAACAACATCAATCACACGGTATATTTTTGTGTAGTTCCAAAAAAATTGTGACACATGAATAATACCATATGTAGAAACAAACATCATTGGTGGATCCAATCAGTATGCCACTAGCTTCATTCTATCCATAGTCTCAAAAGGCCCAAAAAACTGGGTGCCAACTTGATCTTCATCAGAATCCTAAAGTATCCCAATATAGTGGAAACTGAATAAATACATGATCATGCACTATAAATTAAATGGTTAATTAAAATTTATATGCATAAGAATTTTTCCTACTCGGAGTCGTAGCCATAAATTTATGAATTAGATGACCCTGCTCTAACAACTCTTAAATGATAATCGGTCCTGAAAAATCTTACTCACCATCCTCCATCCAATATAGAAGTGATCTTCATGGCCTGCCATAAAGAGTCGTATATGGTTCCATCTGAATAATCTTCGAGTAACTATTGATATATGAGAACTCAGTGAGTGCTAGTAGATTCTCCCAAGACCCACCAACTTCAAGAACACTAACTCATCACATATCCTCAAAAATCTATATAGTACGTTCTAACTACCCAACTATCCATGGGTGGAAAGAAATACTCAAAAATACCTATGTACCAAGTTCCTTCTATAAGACCTTCTAGATACACGAAGTAAGTAATGATTAATTTTTTGAAAATATACTCTATGAAACCACATGAAGATGGACTATCTCTCACATATATAAGCCTCTCAGTTGATCCACTAATGAGGATTCCCGTATAAGAAATAAATATACTACATTCAAAAATCAGTCCATAACCACCCAAACTATATTATTCTTGTGAGGCTTTCTTGAGAGACCCACCACAAAGTCCATGGTAACGTCATCTACCTTCCATTCTAGAATGGCCAATGGTTATAGTAAACCCCCCAAGTCGTTGATGCTTACTCATCACCTTTTGATAGGTGTAGCATCATTTAATGAACCCTTCAATATGATTTTTCATGACTATACACCAATACTATAAATGTAGGTAATGGTACATTGTGTACAAACCCAAATGCATAACCCACTTTTTATCATGAAATTAACATATTAGATCCTCTCGTATACTCTTATGGAAAACTAGAATACCATGAACATAGATAATCTCATCCTTATTTATGGTCCAATTTGAAGGTGACTCTCCACCTTCAATTATTTCTCTCAAGGATAAACACTCAAGATCCTTACACTTCCTCTCCCTGAACTAGATCAAAAGTGTGGACTCTGTTGAAATAAATATGAGATTCATCTTATCCTAGTCCACTCAAACCACAAAATGCATCTCATCTAGAAAATAATCATCTTCCACTCAAAAATAGAATCCTTAACAACCTGAGTCAGATATTTTCTACTCAATGTATCAGAAACATTGTTTCCCTTCCCTAACATATATATTAGCTCAAAATAGAATGACAACATTTACTCAAACCATATCTGCTATTAAAGATTCAAATATCATTATGAAAAGGAATAATTTAAGATATTTTGATTAGTATACACAATAAAAATTTAACCCAAAAGATAATTCTACCAACACATTAAACCATAAATCACTGCATCTAACTCAAGGTCATTTGTTGGGTAATTCCATTAATGTGGTCTCAACTACCATGACCCATATGCTGAAACATGATCTCCCTAGATCAAAAATACTCCAAGAATAATCCCAAATACATCAAGAAACAGTTTTCCACATCCCCTCAATGGGGTAGGATCGTGATCAGTGTGGAAGTCAAATGTTTCTTCAACTCCTAGAAAACATTTTCAAATACTTCAAACCATTGAAACATAATTTCCATATGAGTAAGGAAAAAAAGGTGTTTCAAAGTTAGAAACGTTTTGGATAACCCTTTTATAATATCCCACTAATCCCAAAAATTTATGGATATCAAAATCATTCTTGGGATACTCCCAAGAAACAATTGCATGTGCCTTCTTAGGGTCCACCGACACAACTTCTTCTGAGATGATGTGACCCAGGAAATATACCCTATCGATCAAAAATTAAAACTTTTATAGCTTGGTGTATAGCCGATTCTATTTTAGTGTACTCATGATGAAGTCAAGATGTTGTGCATGATCGTTAAGATTCATGGAGTACCCTAAGATGTCATAAAAACAGACACCAACTAATCTGGATATGGGTGTAAGATTAGGTTCATCAAGTCCATAAACATTATTGGTGCATTCATTAGAAAAAAAGACATCAGGATAAACTTCTAAAGGACATACTTGCTTCTAAAAGTAGACCATGGTATATCAAAAGTTTGAACTCTCAACTAATGATAACCAGATCTGAAACTAATCTTGGAGAACAGGAGAGATCATATCAATTAGTCATATATATCATCGATACACAAAATAGGATATTGTTTCTTCATTATCATTCAGCTCAACTTCCAATAGTCTACATAAAAGTGCAAATTCTTGTTATCCTTCTATGGAAAAATACTAGAGAACCCCTTGGAGATGTACTTGGATGGATAAATCTATTACCCATAAATAATTCAAACTGAGTCTTAGGATCCTGAAGCTCTGTTGGTTCCATTATATATGATTGAATAGAAATCGGATTAACCCTCAGTATGATCTCAATAATAAATTACTCATCTATCTTTGGTGGAATATTTTATAATTCCTTGAGATACTCATCCTAGAACCTTTACAATATGAGTGGAAGGGAATCATATATCACACCCCCCATAATCCATAAAAATACTAGGGATATAAGTTTTATGATCCCTATTTGCTGAAGAACTGGCCCTTCATGTCCTGTATAGATATCCCACTCTCCACGATAAACAAAATTTTCACCCTTAAGAGATATAAAGGTCACTCCCATGTAGTAAAAATCTATGTGGACTTGTTATTCTACAAACCAATACATATCCCAAATCTTGTCAATGTCAAAATATTAAGAATATATAGATCCCAAAGAAAGTGATATTCCCCATTTATAGGAGAACACACCTTGAACAACTTGATGTCTCTCAACTGTACTCTAAATGGAGTATCAGTCATCATTACCCCACTCAAAAACTCCACCATCAGAATCAACCAATTTATAAGTTGTATATATACAAATGAATGAGATTAATTTTCATCAAATAATGGATTTGAAAGTGTATAAGATACATGATTAGTACCTATTATTATAAATGGTCCAACCCCATTATCCATAAGTTTATGCTGGAATTCTTGAAACTGTCCTTCCACTCTTCCTTTTGCGAAAATCTAATTCCCTTGAGCTGCACCACTCTAATGATACCATAAATCTTTCCCAGAAGTTTCATCTCCCTAGACACCTTGTTTTTTATCTCTCATGTTAAAATTTTCAAAGAGAAACTTCCTAATATTTGGATTCATACCAAATATTCATCTAGTAGAAACCACATATCCAACACTAGGATCCTTCTTCAATTTCTTATCAGGCATGAGAGACTGATTCACCACTTATTAAAACTTTTTCATTAGAAATTTTTTAACCTGAGACTTAATCTCCCATTTAAGACCATCGTAAAAGAATTTCATTGCAGTAGCCTCATCCTTTTTCAGTATTGGAAAAAATCACTACATATCCATAAAGCATCCTTCACAATCTATCATGAACATTCTATGTTGGTTTAGACTCATGAACTCTTATACCCTCTTTATCATAAGAATATCAAGGTAATTGTACTCCATGAACACCCCATTAATGTCTTCCCACGCCATATTATCCATCTTTCCATCCCGATTCCGAATGTCCCACTAAAGTTTCACATGACCACATAACATAAAAGTTTGTAGTTTGACACTCTTCTCAATAAGAGTATCTAGGTGGTCAGGGATTATCTAGATAAACTCAATCCAAAACCCATATTCCTTGGGTCCACCCTCTTTGATGAATGTTAGAGGGTGTTGCATCGGGAACACTCATGTCAAGTCTGACATACTCTTCCCAACCCAACCTAGGTCTCTTTCCATAAACTAAATAAAGTGATAAAATTTCTCACAAATCATCTCTCTTGTATCCTCACACTGAACTAACAGGGCCTCAGGTTCCACTTTAAAAGGCACATTTCCATCCTTGTCCTTATATCATCCTATCAATAAGCATCATCATGAAGGAATATATATATAATTCAAAACACACATCTTAGGACACATAACACATTATTATAACAATTATATAAGGGGGATTTATAGTATTTCATAACCAGTCATTCCCCCCAAACCCCACCGTATGATAAAAACTTAGGAACTATCACTATCCCTAACCATTCCTCATCTAGGTCATGGATCTCATAGGGTAAAAAAATCACATTTAAAAGTTCTCTTTAGAAACACATTTATCCACTACATTTACCATATTTATCATCACTCAAAAATTTCAATTTCATATTTTGAACTATTTTCATTCAAATTGCACAAATTAAGAAATACTTTTTTTCATTTCAATAACTCACCCAAAACCTACTTTTTCATGCATCCCAAAATCGATTCATGTCACAAAATAATCCCACATGACTTGAATGATGCATGGATACATCAACTCTAATGACATACCAGGCCACGTGTCAAGTCTCGTAAATCTTGGAATTAAATAACATCACACAAAATGTGCATCACTCAAGGTGAACTAACATTCACCTATAACTACCCACATCAATAAAAACAATATCACTATGTGTACTTGTATTTTACCACCACATATGGGTTAGCTACTCCCATTCATGATCTATTAAGAAAGACCCTACTCATCATATTCTCTCTTATACATTTCACAATAAGTAATAAAAAAGAAAATAAAATAAAACTCCTTCGATAACACATTGTGAAGACCTGGCCAAAGTGCCACATGTCGGTTCTCCAAGCTGGTTCACAAGATGACCATAGGTGTGCCTCCCCATACACTAGAGGGTACCGACTAGAAAAAAGGGTTTAATTTGTAACATGGGAAACTATAACCTCTTAATTAAAGTATCTCAATAGAGAAAATAAATAAATAATTACCAAATGAGATAATAAATAATGATAAATAAACCATAAAAAATACATATCAGTATCACATAATGAAATAAAATATGAACAAAGAACCCAAAACTAAAGTATTAGATATGAAATTCCATATATATGTCAAGTGTCAAATGTAAAACCAAAATAAAGACACATCGATGCTCCCAAAAGAGGTCCCAATATTATTTATAGTTCTATCATTAATTCTCTATACTGACATGGTCATATAATATTGGTCTTTTTTCTTATCATGTACTACAAACAGGAAGTCTATTTGGGTGCTGATCAGACAACTCAAGTAGGGGGGAGTAAAACTAAGTAGGCCACCACCAATGGATTTTAAAAAATATCTATTCAATATTAGTGTATATGGTTTTGTAATTAGTAAAGTATAATAATGTAAATTGTTACCGCATTTCATTATTCATTACATAAAATCATAAATTATATGTGTTCATGATGACACATGAACCATCAATACCTACTTCAGACTATTCTAAAGTCTAAACTAACCCCAAGGTATATCACTTAATACATCTCATGGTTTTCATTTACTATTTAAATTGAATTTTACATTCATGAAATGGGGTCCTAGAGTGTTAGTCTAGAACCCTGTGAATTTTTGGAGCTGCAGTCCTTATCCTATAACTCAGTGACCAGATATAAATACATAAATATTTTAGGCTCATAGAGCTTCATTCTGAAACCTCATGGGTATTAGGAGTAGCATTACCTATCCCAAAACTTATTTCAATCATATTATCACACACCATTGGTGGATAAAACTTTCACAATTTCCATTTATCAAATCATCCAAAATCAAAATTAAATATATAAATATATTGGAACACCCCATGGGTGGATATAAATTTCACAAATCCATTAAGTACCCATTTCACAATTCCTTGTATTTATAATTACATAATCCCATGATTTATCAATTCGATAATCAAAATTCCAACAAATATTACTTATCTCAACATATACCCATTCTAATTTCAATTTCCCCAATTTCCACCCATTTCATTATCACGTAGAGATTCAATTAATCAATTTAATTTAGAACGAAATTTATTAATGTGGGGATTGAAATTTCACAACTACATATATGAAATTTCAATCAAGATTATAGGAATTGATAAATAGACCATCTACCTCAAGATCATTGAAAAACACATGCCCAACTGAAATTATCAATGGAGGGAGAATGGTTGGATCAACGATGGTATAAGAGATCTAGAACAAAAATTGGTAATCAAATACCTATGTTCAATTATTATAGATGGATAAATTACTCCAAAACCACTAAGAGTCTCCATTGTGTCGAATGGAGGAATGTTGCGTGAAGGAAATAAAAAAAATTGAACCACATGAATCATTTTAATTTTATTCTTTAAGAGTTACACAGAATGTAATTCCATTACACATTCTGTAATATTTGTTTTGGTTTACACCTAAAAAACCCATAACCTTGGAAAATTTTATCCCTTTTGAGAATTTACACAATATGTAACTAATTTACATAGCGTGTAAATTTTATGCAGGCTATTGTTTCAGCCCAAAATAGTACAATTAAGATATATGACCACCACCAATCCTTCCAAACCAAAATCAAACCCTCTCTAAACCTAGAAAAAATAGAAAACTAAATGGATTTACCTGAAAGGAATACGATCTTATAATTGGAATAATATATTTCTATGAAAAAAGGAACCATAGAAATCCTATGCAACCAAAACTATTTAATGGATCATTTAAAATCATGTGGGGTGATGAAAATAGACCCTCATCTAAAGAACTATGGGTGTTGTATTTGTATCTTCTTAGAACAACTACTTTATATCTAGAATGCTTTTTAAGGATGTTAATTCATCACCTCGATTACTAGATATTGAAATTTAAGTAAAATATTGTAGTGGTATTACTATTGTATCCCATATTTATGTTTATAGGAAATTGATTTTTTTAAAATCATTTTACCCTTCCTTTGAATAATTTTAATTTTATTTTTGAAATCGATCAGTTTTATCCACATAGAGGAAAATTATTTTGAGAAAACATTTCATAGTGACCTATGACGGTAGTCTAAAAATTCAAGGATTATTATGAACATCCTTCTAAAAAAAATTATATAATGTTCATTTTGATAATGAATAATGATACACAAATTTCTCAAATTTTTATATAAAACGCAATATTAGAGTTAATCCTTTATTGATAAGAATGATTTGTTTGTAACTTCTTAATCTTGATGAATCTATAGAATGTATTCACTGAGCCATGACTATGATTTAGATACCCTTATCCTTTTCTATTGGTAAGTGATAATTAAAATTATAAGGATGTAATTTATTTAAGTATGGGAATCTGTCACACTAATATTTTGTAATATAGTTTTCTAAAATAATACTATTATTGATTTCTTTCTCTATACACAACACCAAACTATAATAAGGAATGACATATTAGGTGAATATAATTAACACAATTTAATAATAATAATACCTATAGTAAAAAAAAAATATTAAAAAATTATATATTCATAAAAAATTATTACAAATGCATAAAGCATTAAATGTAATCTTCCAATAATTATAGTTTTCCATTTTATATTTTCTTTTCTTCTAAAAGGTAAATTTTTAAATTTCAAAATTTTAATTTTGTAAAATTAATTTAATTTTATAATTCTGCATATCAATATTATGAAAATATAAAGTTTAGGCATTTTTATGAAATAATTGATTTTTAAGTAAATAGTAAAAGTAGAGTTTTTTATCAAAATGTTAAATTTTATGAATTTATAAATATATGAGAAATACATATAAGTTTAAAAACAATTTAATTGATCAAATGATTATTTATGATGAAAATATTTGTATTTTAAAAATTCATTTTGAACTTATAAAACATTTGATCAACATTTTAGAATATATGTAACATTTCGACAAATTTAAAATTGTATTCAGCTTATTTTAAGTAAAAATTTTAAAAGTAATATTCTATTTTGGATTGATTTTTAATCCACATAACTCTTATTGGATTTATAATAAATAAATTTAAATCATAAAATTCAATGAAACTAATAAATTTATACCACAGATAAATTTTAAGCTTAAAACAAACCTTTTCTAAGAATGGGTTACATGTGTTTTGTGTGCTAATATTAAAATTAACTTTTATAACCCTTAGATATTTTATTATATAAAATTATTTTCATATATTAGATAAAAAATATTATATTATTTAATAATTTAAATTTCATTTTTTGGTATAGAATATGATTACTAATAATAAAGATAATGACAATGATAATGGTAGAACTATTATTTTAACATAATGCTTTTATTAATATTTTCTAATTTTTACCTAATGAATGAAATTAAAATATATAAAATTATTAATACATTTTTATTTTTGTAAGCACACACATATATATAAACATATTTAATTAGTAAGAATGTTTAACTAATATTAAAAACACATAATGGTTAAAAGATACTTTTACTTTAAAAACAAGTTTTTCAATATATAATATGTATTTATTTAAAAGATAATTTAATATTATTATAAATTCATACTATATTAAATTTATATTTAAATTGTGTTCATTAAATCCAAATTTCATTAGAGGGATACCTTATATTTTTATTAATATATAAATCACTTGTTTAATAAGCATTTACCATAATCAAAACAAAAATGGTAAAATATAATAAAATAATGGTAAATGTCACGAGACATGTTAAAAAAATGTGTGAAAATTTATTTTTGATAGTTTATCAAGATTATATCATCCCAATATCTATTATTTCTAACTTTTTGAACCATTTACTTATGAATAGTGTCAGTTTAATATTGAAAAACAATGGTTGTTCACAAAAGTTCACTTTTCATCAATTATTAAAGGGGAAAATTAGAAACTTTAATCTCACACCCATCTATTTGATATTATTCCAAAACCACTACTATTTTGATCCACCTAAAAACCCCTTTATGTTTGATATTCCTCACGAATCAATTTTTTATCCTATGAAATTTAGTTTTAATGATATTTGCAAGGGAATGTTCAAGGTCCCAATATGGGTATTACATAATCCTAATCCATTTATTTCAATTCTTTACTATCCAAAACTATCCTAGATAAAGTTATATAATGAGCTAAATATAATTAGTATACTATATTTTTATTATATTATTTTAATAATAATTATTTATTCCTTACTATCCCTTTAGAAAAATAAAATCTTATCGATCGTGCATTGTGTGGACTACCACCTCCATGAAGTAATATTTTTCATTTTGTATATTTATTTTAAATATATATCCAAAAAACATAAAACATATTATTTAATTCAAAAAGACTTTGTATGTTTTTAATATTTTTCTTTTTAAAAAAATTAGTGATGATGGAGGTAGCCAAAAACGAATTATTCACTCCACATTTTAGAAATCTGAATCAGCTACATGGCCAGAACAACTAAAAGAGAAAATCAAAAAAAAAATCCAGAATGACTATTTTATAAAATCAGCTAAGTTATTTTCATCCACATTCAGCTATGTCTATAGTTGGGTACATACATTGCATCTATGTGGATGTTAATCTCCATGGATGTAAGACTCTATGGATTTGGCTATGTAGAAACATAGGCTATGTAAATTTGGCTACATCACTAAACATATGATTATCGCATAGTATTGAATGTTTCATTGTAATCAACCATTATTGATGGTAGGAGGAAATTGCGAGATTCCTATCTATTATTAGATTAATGAAATTGTGTGTTTATCTATAAATGGGGGCCTACCGCATTCAAGGGTGGTTTTCCTGATCATCAGTCATAATGATTTAAAATCCAAAAACATTGACTATGGTGTTGTACATATATAGTTTTCCATATATTATAGAATTTAATTCTTGTGGATGGATATATTCCATGAGTTTATTTCAATAAAAAAATATATATATAGTTACAACTTGATAAATGTAGTGAAATTTAAGATCCTTTTTTGTTTCATTAAATAAAAGTTTCTACAGATACGATAATAACTATAAAAGCATTTATCAAATGGCACATATCTTCATAGAAGAAATAAACATAGAGAGAAAGACATATGGATAATTTATAGTGTCATTTGAATATCTCAGTAAGAATTTTTTGTGTCAAATATGTTGTTATTCGTGGATTCCAATTCACAGAGGAAGTAAAAAAAATGATGAAGAGAAACATCGATGTTCATGTATGTTTCCAATATACTAATTTGAAGAAGGAACGATTCCACAGATTAATTTGGGAGTTCCTTTTTGAATGAGATATATGATTTCAAAACTTTTTCATGGTAATGAATATGGAGGTTTATTGACACCGATCCAAAATTTTACATAGAAAATAGTGAGATTTAATCAATTTATTTCACAT
Source organism: Viscum album (assembly GCA_963277665.1). Taxonomy (NCBI): domain Eukaryota; kingdom Viridiplantae; phylum Streptophyta; class Magnoliopsida; order Santalales; family Viscaceae; genus Viscum; species Viscum album. Next base: position 372,549,367 of record OY728137.1, read on the forward strand.
TTAAATTTTCATTGTCATGCTTTCTATATAGACTATTCTACTATGTTTTATCCTTGTAATATCCCTTAATTTATTGAGTTCTTTTATACATTATTAACAATAAATATATAGAAAGACTGGAAAGTTCCTCAAGGTCAGAGGTTAAGGTCCTCATAAATGAAAGACCTATATTTAACATTTATTCCAAGATTCAGCCCCTATAACGAACAAATATTTTACCAATGAATAATTCCTATTGAGATAATTTAATGTCTTATTATATAAAACGGTTATGTAAAACATATTAAATTTCTTGGTTTTATGTTTTTTGATTTTAAAATACCGTTAAGAATTGTGACCATTGCTAATATAGTCATTGAATAGTTATCAAATGATTAGTATAAATATAGGGAATTAAAAAATACAATTTATTAAGTCAAAGGAACTGATGACCGCATCTAGTAGAATTTATCCCTATGAATCCCATTTTTACCAGCTCAGAATGGATGTGGCCTCATTGGGCTTCACTCTTGGCCAATCCAAATACAATCTTCAACACATTAAGCTCAAACGGATTGCTTATGGAAGAAGTGGAAGTTGATAGAGATTATCACTCAAGCGATGTAATCTGAGACACCCCAAGAGTCTATCACCATCATACTCCTTACCCTTTGGTCTTATGAGAGTGTTATAAGGGGTTATTTAATAAGACCATAGAACTATGATTCTGTGCATTATTTTTGTATATATTAAAGAATATACATTCATTTTATTATTATTACTTTGTAAATGGGTTTTAAAAAACAAATTTTATTTTTTGTTAACATTCAATTAAGAAATATATTTTGATAAATTGATGAATTTTTGAAATAAATAATATTTGAATAAAATATTAAAAATTAATTACTTTTTATTAAATATAAATTATCTTATAATTTTTATTAATACAATTGTCATTTTTATTAAGGTTTGAACGCCATTTTTATAAAAAACCATGATTTTTTTATAAATGCCTATTATTATTTTAAAAGTAAAAAATCACATATTTAGAAAATTATTTAGATAGAATGAATATTATTTTTGGAATCAGGAAGTTTAAATTATCCAATGGTGAATTTTTCATAATTTATTGAGACAGTTGAATTTTTTGGATAAAATTTAAATACAATTTAATTATATAATGTGTTTTATGACATCATAATGACTTAATAGTGATGTAATAAAATACTATAAATGAGATTTTCTAACAATCTCTATTTTACCTTTAATATAATGTGAGTTTATGTTTGTTTGATTTATTTTAGAAAGCTTTAGTGGACCCTCCAAGACTTATACAACATTTTAACATTTTCAATTTAGTTCCTTGAGAGTGTGGCACATATCCACATAATAAAGGATAATATTTTAAGAATTTATACCATTTTTCATATTAAATAATTTTTTCCAATCCCATTTGGAAAAAATAATGGGAAAAACATGGGATGGTTTGTGGTTTTGATTAGTTTAATGTGTGGTGTCCAAAACCTAAATATTAAAGAATTCCCTTTATGTTCCTATATAAAACCTCCCAAGATCCCACTTACTCTTCAATAAAAGCCTTTAGAGCTCAACCAAACTCTTCCCTCCACTCTCTAAAACCCTAAAAATGTTCCCCAAGATACCAAAAAGCCTCTCTCAATCTCCTTACAAGGCTTTGGGATCACACTTGTAAGTAAGGGACTTCTTCCTTTCTCATTTTTGTCCAAATTTCATTATATAGTTATACCCTTTCCCTTTCAATTAAAAATGATGTGGTATGATTTTTCACCTCCCCTATATTTCCCTCTTTTTTTTGAATGATGAGAAACCCCTTTATCTATCATTAATTCCTCCCAAGTACACTTGTTACCATGCTGAAATTCTGTAAGGGATTTCTCTCTCCTCATTTAAATTCAATAATTTTTTATGAATATAAATTTCATTAAATATGTTGGGACATGTATCTATATTTACCCTTACTTTACATTTCATGTACATATGATTATACACCCCTTTATCACTTATCAACCATTTTTATAAATTCTTATGTCATGTTGTTATGCTGCCAAAATTGCACCATGATTTTCTAAGCCAATGTCATAGTGTAGTGAATACCATGCCCATTTTTCTATCAAGGGTAATCACCTGTATGAAAATTTAAAAATTTGTTATAGTGTTTCATTTATATATTACACATCTCTAATTCATGGAACAAATTATGATGTCTAATGAATCCATGTTGTATGATCTATGTGGCACATTTATACATTAAATGAAATGATTACGAAGGGTGTATCCTGATAGCAATCCATTTCATTGGGTAAAGATTAGTATTATGATAAATTAAGTGAAATATGGGTTTACTCATTAAAATTCATGTAAAATGAGGTTTTACCCATGCTCCATGTGCAACGAGCCTTGGATCATTCTAATATCATGCTAAATGTTGTTGCCACATTTCCATGTTACGATAATCATGCTATATCTAAATTTATGTTCTTATATCTCTTATACTACATTGATATTCTTATTTCCTAACATGTACTACATTTTTCATGTTAGTCCTTGTTTACCCCCTTGCTCGGATTTATAGCTCACACTTTTCTAATAAATGTCCTCAGGATGTACCATGGAATGCAAAGTACGAAGGAATGTGTGTTGACATGTAAAACATGTTTTCAAAAAAGTTGTGTGTTTCATGTTTTAAGATTTTATGTAATGCTCTTAATCTCCAAAGACACTATACCTCTCAATATTTTATGTTGTATCAAGTGAAGGTTTTATTTAATAAATTATGTTTAAGTGTGAAATAGAGAGAAGAGTTGTTATAATTGGTATCAGAGGATAAGTTTAGTTATTTTTGGGATTAGGATTAGAAACCCATAGTGAAATACACTGGGATAAGAATAAGTATAAAAAACATCCCTAAATATTAGTGACTATTGGGTAAGTGGTTTATCAAAAAAAATTCATCCCTGTTTGGATACGATCAGGTAGAGGCGGCTCTGGCACAGATGTATCAAGGGGTAAAACCAAAAAACACCACTTTAAGCTAGACTCGATGGGAACTGGTGCACGACAATTAGCCTTGCTACACTCTTGGTTATGACACTCTCGATGGACATTCTGTGGTAAATTCATAATCATATTATGAACCATTATTAAGGGAATAAAAAAATTCCCCTAATAATATATGTTTGGAAGTAGATCATGGATAATATTGATTGAAGCCTTTAAGTTCATATATTAAGGAAATAAAGGTAATTTATAATTCATCCATTTTTTCCTTCGATTAACCTTTATGTGTTACCCCTAAATTTCAATTTATTTAATCCAATATCCAGTAATAGGAGTACTTATGAAAACTACCGATGTGAAGATCAAGGTGATGACTATTCTAATGGGATGCCAAATCCAATGGGAGTAGGAAAAGAGAAAATTTTCATGATACTCTCTCAGTTTACTCAACTTTTGAAAAGAAACATGGGTTAAGAGGAAAATTCAACCCCTCTCCCTAAGAAAGAAAAGTCACAATCGAGAGCTTCATGAGATAAAGGCCACCCACATTTAATGGATCATTTGATCCCTCGATCCCCGAAAAATAGATCAAATACATTGGGAAGACCTTACCTATAGTTAAATTTCATAAACAAGAAGAAGTTACTCTTGGATACTTATCATATGAATTGTGAAGATGATCAGTAGTGGAAATTGATCAAAAATATGAAGTCTGAGGAGGAGATCGAGGTGTTGGAATGTATGTATTTTCAGAAAATGATTTTTAAAAAATAGTTTCCTCACACCCTCTAACTTAATATGGAAAGGGACTTTCTTTCACTCAAGAAAAAAAGATGGAGAATCTATTAGATCATATGAGGAAAAATTTACAAGGATTTCATGATAATTCTCCAGATTTTTTGTTACCCCTAAATACAAGGTTGACCGCTTCTTTGGTGGGAAAAAAACCTAGCCTACAGAAATCCCTTGTGATCCGTGACTTTGAGAGAAATGAGGAAATTATCTGATATGCCCTCAATGTCAAAATGGGGATTGTAGAATCTCATGGGTATCATGGGGATAAGATGAAAAAGGTGGACTTTCATTCTGGTGGTTCGATGTATAAATCTAACGGTGCGAAAAAATCCAACTCCCCACTTTCCAAAGGTGAGGAATGAGGCACCCAATAAATTATTAGAAGGGGATGTGGCAATTCTTTAGGTGTGGAAGATAAGTTCACCTGACCATTAACTACTGACAAGAAAAACTCATAGATGTGAAAATAGAAAGGAACACTCCGTTCGACACACAAAACATTGTTCATTACTTCATATTCAAAGAACCAGGGCACTTTGCAAAACAGTTCCCTAAGACAAGGGTTTTCAAGGGAAACTAACAACCTCCAAGGTTAAAATGATGATATTTTTCCATAACTACATCCAAAGTGAACCTCGACAATGAAGTGGTGATTGTACGCAAGTTATTCATTAAAGAAAAGTGAATGAACTTCTTGATTCTAATTATACACATTCTTTTATATCCCGAATGTTTAGTAGAACAATCCCAACCCCACCAAAAGTTATGGAAGTAAAGATGTCAGTGAGAACAAAAAATGGGGAAATCATTGCATCCCCTGAATATAACTCCTCCCCCATCGTAATTTTTGGAGTGAATTTCCTGGAGAACCTCATCATACTCCCTCTGGTGGAATTTGATGAAATTCTTACCATGGAATGGATTTATCTATATAGAGCCAACATAAATTGTCATGAGAGGGAAATCACTCTCCATTTGATGAATCAACCCCTGATTCTGTACAAGTTCAAATAAAAAGATGACTCTTCTTTAAAACCATCATCTCAATCATGGATATTACTACCCTATGAGCATGCATATCTGGCTCAGATGATTGAGTCTAAGGAAGAAACCATACTTGAATACATGCCTATTGTGAGGGAATTCACTAAACTGTTTCATGAGGAATTGTCTAGTCTTCCTTCTAGAAGAGATGTTGAATTATCAATTGATATTATACATGGGGAATTGCCCATATCCAAGGTTCAAAATATAATGGTTGTTATAGATCTTGAGGATGTGAAGAAACATCTATAGGAGAATCCGGTCAAAGGTTTAATACACCTAAGTGATTCACCATGGGGTGCACTAGTCCTCTTGTTAAGAAGGATGGGTCAATGCGCCTTTTTATTGATTATTGTGAGCTCAACAAAATCATGATTAAGAACAAGTATCCTCTGTCCCGAATTGATGACTTGTTCAATCAGATACATGGTGCACAATACTTCTCCAAGGTTGATTTGCAATCAAGATATTACCAAGTAAGGTTGAAGAAGGAGGATATCTTTAAGACTGCTTTTCATACAAGGTACGGGCACTATTAATTCATAGTAATGCCTTTAAAACTCACTAATTCTTCAGAAATCTTCATGGACTTGACGAATAGAGTCTGTAGAGATTACCTTGACAAATTTTTGTTAGTATTTATCGATGATATTCTAATATACTCTAAAACCAAGTAGGATCATAATGAGAATATAAGAACTGTACCAGAGACCTTGTAAAAGGATAATCTCTACGAAATGTACAAAAACTGTGATTTCTAGTTTATGGAGGTCTCATTCTTGGTTCATATCATCTCATTAAATGAGATATATGTGGATCCCTCCAAGATAGTAGCAATTGAGGGATGGTTGAGGCCATCATTGGTAACAAATATCTATTGCATCATATGGTTATATGGATTTTATCGCTAATTTGTGAGAAAATATTCATGATTGTGAAACCTTATTAATAAGATAACTCGAAGGGAGTCAATTTTTCTTGGAGTAGTGAATGATAAGAGAGCTTCAAGGAGTTTTAAAGAAGGTGTATCATGGTTCCCTCCTCACACTACCCACAAGTGGATAAGTATTTTGATATTTAGTGATGCTTCAAAGGAGGTATTGGGATGTGTGTTGATGCAAAATGACAAATTCATTGCCTATTATTTAAGGAAATTGAATATTCATGAGAAAAACTATCTTACACGTGATCTTGAGTTGGCTGTAGTAATATTCACATTGAGAATTTGGGGGCATTACCTATTTGGAGATAAGTGTGAAATATAAACTGATCACAAAATCATTAAGTATATATTCACACAAAAATAAGTGAACATGCACTAACGAAGATGGTTTGAGCTGATCATAGACTTGGACTACTCAATCCATTACCACCCAAGGAAAGAAAACAAGGTGGCAGATGATCTAAGTGGAATGGATTGAGTGATTCTATCATTGATGAGAATTAAAAAGGATCCATTCTTCTTCGATTTGATTAAGATGTACTTGAGAATCCTAAAGAAGGGAACATCATCAGTCCTTTCATAAATGATTTCTCAAGTGTCTCTTTTAGAATGGTTAAAGAATTCTTAAAAGGTTAATGTGGGAATTCAGAAGAAAGTGGAAACTATCATAAAATGAAAATACTTAGAGATCAATATTAATGAACAATGAATTATGAGATTTGGGACAAGTCTATGTGTTCTACCAAATTCGGATATAATAAAGGAACTTTTGGATGATGCTAATAGTTTGAATTTCTACATTCACCCAGGAAACACAAATATGTATCGAGATCTCTTAGAAACTTTTTAGTGGGATAACCTGAAGAAGGAGATCACTGAGTATACATCAAAGTGTCTGGTATGTCCGCAAGTGAATTCTAAGAGATTGATGTCTAAGGGGATGATACAACCTTTACCCATACCCACATGGAAGTGGGAGAACATCACCATGGAATTTTTCACCGGACTACCGAGGACATTTAAAGGAAACAATTCTATTTGGGTTGTTGTGGATCATATTACAAACACTAACACATAATTACAATTCAAGAGGATTTATTATTAGAGCAACTGGCACAGATATATATCAGAGAAATGGTATGGTTTCATGGAGTACCAATTTAGATTGTATCTGATCGAGATCCAAGATTCACCTCTATGTTTTGGAAGGTTCTTCAGCATCCTCTAAATACTGAGTTGAACATATATAGGTCTTATCATCATCAAACTGATTTCTAATCTAAGAAGACTATCCATACACTTAAGGAAAAGTTGAGAGAATGATCAATGGACTTCAAAGGAGTATGGGATAAATATATCCCTCTAGTTAAGTTCTCTTACAACAACAGTTTTCACTCATTCATCCAAATGGCTACTTATGAAGCCTTTTATGGGAAGAGGTGTATAACACCGACATGTTCGGATGATGTTGGGGAGTGAAAACTCCTAGGTCTACAAATGGTCGAAGAAATGTGGGGGAATTTTAAGACCATCCAGTAGCACATTAACAATTTTCATATTCGACGAAAGATATATGATGTTAATCATCGATGAAATCTAGATTTTGATGTTGGAGACATGGTATTCCTATGCCTATCACCGTGGAAAGAGTTATGAGATTTGGGATGAAGAAAAATCTTATTCCAAGGTACGTAAGCCCTTTTGAGATACTTGATCGCATTGGAGGAGTGTCCTATCAATTAGCACTCCCACCAAACATATATCAAGTACATGATGTATTCCATGTATCACTCTTGAGGAAGTACATACCTAACCCGTCACATGTCCTCAATCCATTTGTAGTACCATTAGAGAATGACCTATCTTATAAAGAGAAACTAGTGAAGATATTAGACAATAGGGAAAATGTTTTATGAAATAAGACAATGCCCCTCATCAAGGTGTGGTGGCGGAACCAAAGGTCTGAAGAAGCAATGTGGGAATTGGAGTAAGTGATGAAGCAGAGTTACCCTCATCTGTTTTAGTGTGGGAAAAGGAAATTCCGAGGGAACAATTTTTTAAGGGGGAAGATTGTAATGGACAGAACCTTTATCAATGAAAGTTTATATTTATTTATTAAATGTATTATTATGTAAAATGGTTATGTCAAATATATTCACTTCCATGGTTTTATGTTTTTGGATTTTAAAATACCATTAAGAATTGTGATCATTGATAATATAGTCATTGAATAGTGATCACATGATTAGTATAAATATAGGTCTTCAACAAATCCAATTTTCTCATACAATGGAAGTGATGGCCTTATCCAGTAGAATTGCTCCGTACGAAGCCCGTTTTTTAGATCTTGAAAAGTAAGTGGCGTCATTGGTCTTCGCTCTTGACTAAGTCCAAGCTGATCTTCAACATGTTAAGCTTGAATGAAACTGCCTACAGGAGAAGTGGGAGTTGATAGAGATCACAACCTTTGTGATGTTACATGAGCCACCCCAAAAGTCTGTCACCATCGCACATCTTACCCTTCCATCTTATACAGGTGTTATAATAGGTCGTGTAACAAGACCGTAACACTATTATTATGTGCATTATTTATGTATATTATAAATATTATAAATTATTTTTATTATTGCTACATTGTAAATGGTTTTAAAAGAACAAATAGTATTTTTGGTTAATATTCAATTAAAAAATTTATTTTGATGAGTTAATGAATTTTTTAATTAAATAATATTCTAGTAAAATATTATTAACAAATATCTGTTTATTAAATATTAATTATAGTATAGTGTTTATGAATACAATTGTGATTTTCATTAAGGTTTGAAATCTGATTTTATCAAAAACCAGGAATTTTCTATAAATGCCATTTTTAAGTAAACAAATCACATATTTAGAAAGTTATTTAGATAAAATGAATATTATTTTTGTAATTAGGATGTCGAAATTATTCATTGGTGAATTTTTCAGATTTTTTTTGAGACATCCGAATTTGTGGGTAAAAATTAAATACCTTTTAATTATATAATGTGTTTTATGAAATAATAATGACCCAGTAGTGATGTAATAAAATACTATAAATGATATTTTCAGATAATATATATTTTACCATTAAAAAAATGTGATTTTAGGTTTTTTAATTTATTTTAAAAAGCATTAGTGGGCCCTCTAAGACTTATAAAACATTTTAACTTTTTAAATTGATTTCCTTGAGAGTGTGACTCTCCTCCACATAAGAGAGCCTAATACTTTAAGAAGTTCAGCCATTAGACATATAAAAAAATTTCACTCCACATTGGAAAAAAAAACATTCACAAAACCCATGGTTTGGTTTGTGTTTTTATTAGATTAATGTTTGGTGTCAAAATCCTAAATAATAAATAATTCTCTTTCTTTTACTTTATAAACCAACCCAAGCTCACACTTAATATTCACTAAAAGCATTTGGAGCTCAACAAACATCTGACCTCCTCTCTCTATAATTATACCAAGGTGCCCCAAGCCCCCATTAAGCCTCTCTCAAACCCCTCCCAAGCCTTTGGTATCACACCTCCAAGTAAGGAACTTCTTTCTTTATCATTTTTGTCCAAATTTTATTATGTTGTTATACCCTTTTTTTCAATTAAAAAGGTTGGGGTTTGATTTCAAACCTCCAAATACTTCCCTCTATATGTTTTAATGATGAGAAACTCTTTTATCTTCCATTATTTCCTCCCAATTACACCCGTTACCATGCCAATATTCGGTAAGGATTTCTCCCTCCTCATTTATATTCATGAAATTATTTTGTTTTATGAATCTAAAAACCATTAAATATGTTGGGACATGTATATATATGGCCACTGTACTTTCCATTTAAGGAAAATATGATGAGAAAGCCCTTTGCACTCATCAACCATTTTTATAAATTCTTATGTCACGTTGCTAGGCTACCGTAATTGCACTTCGATTTTCCAAGCCAAAGTCATTGTGAAGTGAATACCATTCCTATTTCATTATCAAGGTTATTCAATTTTATGAACAATTACTTATTTATTATATAGTTTCATGTATGTATTCCATATCTCTTATTCATGGAAAAATTTACGATATTTAATGAATCCATGTTGTATGGTCTATGTGGCATATTTATGCATGAAATTAAATGACTACAAAGGGTGCTCCCTGACAGCACCCCAATGCATTGGGTAAAGATTAGTATAATTATACGTTAAGTGAAATGAGAGTTTACTCATTCTAATTCTAGTGAAATGAAGTTTTAATCATGCCCCATGTGCAAATTATCCTTGTCTCATGCTAATATCATGTTAAATTTTGTTGCCACATTTCCATGTTATGATAATCATTTTATGTCGTGCCTTTTTATTCTTGTATCTCTTATGGTCATTTTATATGACTATTTCCTAACATGTTATATATTCTTAATTTTATTACTTGTTTAATCTCTTACTGGGCTTTATAGATCACCATTTTCTTATGAATATCCACTGGTTATCCAATACAATGCTAAGTACGAAGGAATGTGTGTGGACATGTAAAAGAAGTTTTCAATAAAGTTATTTGTTTCATGTTTTAATGTGTTATGTAATGTTACTAATCCCCAAAGATACTATACCTATCAATATTCTATGTTGTATGAAGTGAAGGTTTTATGTAATATATTATGTTTAGGTGTGAAATAAAGAGCAGGGTTGTTATAGTTAGTATCAGAGGATAAGTTTAGTTATTTTTGGGATTAGGATTAGAAAATACTAGTGAAAGACTTATGAATAAGACTAAGTATAATAAAAATATCCCTAAATTTTGGTTAGTATTGTGTAAGTCGTTTGTTAATAAAATCCATCTCGGTCTAGATACAAGAAGGTAGAGGTGGCTCTGGGACATATATATCTATGGGTAAAACCCAAAAACACTACTTTGAGCTAGAATCGAACAAGAAATCGTGCATGACAATAGGCCTTGCTGCAATCTTGGTTAAGACACACCTGAGGGATATTCTTTGGTAAATTCATAATCTTAGTGTGAACCATTATCAAGGGAATAAAAAAAATTCCCCTCATAATATATATTGGTAATTAGATCATGGATAATATAGATTGACGCCTCTAAGTTCATAAGTTATGGAAATAAAAGTAATTTATAAGTCATCCATTTAATCTTTGAATTACCTTTTACATTTACCCCTATCTTTCCTTTTATTCCAGCCAATGGCCGGTAATATATGGACTCTGGCTAACAACCAAAGTGAATATCAATGTGATGACTATTCTAATGGGATGCCCAATCTGATGGGAGCAGGAATCGGGAACATTTTCACGATACTCTCTCAGTTAAATCATGTTTTGAAAAGAAACATGGGTCAGGAGGAACATTAAACCCCCTAGAAATGAACAAGTCACAATCAAGATCTTCACGAGACAAATGCCTCCTACTTTTAATAGATCATTGGATCCCTCAATCACCCAACAATGGATCAAATCCATAGATAAGATCTTCTCCATCCTTCAATGTTCTAAACAATAGAATGTACTTCTATCTACTTATTGTATGGTGGCTGAAAATGATCAATGGTGAACATTGATCCAAAATACGTATCTTGAGGAGGAGATTGAGGTGTTGTAATAGAAGGATTTTATCAAAAAAAAATACGACAAATATTTTCCCCACACTCTCCAACTTAATATGGAAAGGGACTTCATTACCCTCATGAAAAAAATTATGAATCTATCAGAGAAAATGAGGAATAATTTACAAGGATTGCACAATATTCCTATGGCTTTGTCTTTACCCCTAAATGCAAGGTTGACTGGTTCTTTTAGGGCTAAAACCTAGCCAACGGAAGGCTTTAACAATCCATGACTTTGAGAGCTATGAGGAAATTTTCCGATGTGCCTTCAAAGTCAAAATGGAGATTGGAGAATCTCAAGGATATCAAGGGGATAAGAAGTGTAAGGTGGACTTGAATTCTGACGGTTCGATTGATAAATCCAATGGTGTTATGAAAATCCATCACCCCACATTCTAATGGTGTGGAAAGAATCACCCCTGAAATTCCCAGAAGGGGATGAAAAAATTCTTTAGGTGTGGAAGAGATGGACACCATCCCATTAACTACTAACAAGAAAAAACAGAATCTACAACAAAGGAAAGGAATGCTGCATTCGACGCTCAATGAATTGTTCATTTCTTCAAATATAATGAACTGTGGCACTTTTCAAACTAGTTCCCTAAGCCTAGGGATTTAAAAGGCAACCAACAACCTCCAAGGTAGAAAGGGAGATCTTTTTCTATCACTACCACTAAGGTGAACCCCAAAAACAAAGTGGTGATAGGTACGCTAGTTATTCATTCAAGAAAATAAAATGTTTTTTCATTATAGTTCTATGCATTAGTTTATATCCAGAATGTTAAGTAGAAGAATCCCAACACCACCACAAGTAATGTAAGTAAAGATGTTAGTGATAATGAAAAATGGAAAAATCATTGCAGCCCATGAATATAATAGCTCCCCCATCATAAATTGTTTATTTAACGTCCCAAAGAACATCTTCATACTCCCTCTGGTAGTATTTGTTTCAATTCTTAGTGTGGATTGGATTTCTCTATATAGATTCAATAGAAATTTCCATGAGACGGAAATCACTCTCCATATAGAGAATCAACCCCAGATTTTGTAAAAGTTAAAGGTGGAAGATGAATCTTCTTTACTACCATAATTTCATGCGTGTATATTACTTCCCTATGATCTTGTGTATATGACTCAGATGATTGAGTTTAAAGAAGAAACCATCCTTGAAGACATGCCTATTGTGAGGAAATTCACTGAAGTGTTTCCTGGATAATTTCCTGGTCTTCCTCCTAGAAGAGATATTGAATTCTAAATTGATCGTATAACTGGGGTATTTTCAATAACCAAGGATCCATATATAATGTCTATTATGGAGCTTGAGGATGTGAAGAAAGAACTATAGGAGAATCTAGATAAAGGGTTTATACGCCAAAGTGCTTCACCATGGGGTGAAATAGTCCTCTTCTTCAAGAATAATGACGGGTCAAGGCTTCTTTTCAATGATTATCGTGAGCTCAACAAAATCAAGATAAAGAAAAATTAACCTCTTCCCCAAATTGATGACTTTTTCGATCAGCTATGTAGAGCACAATACTTCTCCAAGGATGATTTTCAGTTTAGATATTTAAAAGTAAGGGTGATGAAAAAGAATATCCCCAAGACTACTTTTCGTACAAGGTAAGGCCACTATGAATTCATAATAATGCCTTTCAAACTCACTAATTCTCCAAAAATATTCATTAACATGATGAATAGAGTCTTTAGAGATTACCTAGAAAAATTTTTGGTAGTATTTATAGAGGATAATCTAATATAATCCAAAACTAAGGAGGATTAAGAGGAGCATATAAGTATTTTACTATAGACCATGTGAAAGGAGAATCTCTATGAAAAGTACAAAAAGTGTGAGTTCCTGTTGAAGGAGGTGTCATTCTTGGTTCATATCATCATAACAAATGAGATATCTGTGGATCCATCCAAGAAAATTGAAATTGAGGGATGGACAAGGACAACATCGATAATAGATATCCATAGAATCCTATGGTTATCTAGATAATATCGCCGATTTCTGAGAAATTTCTCATGATTGTCAAACCATCATTCCAAGCTAACACGTAATGGAGTCAAGTTTTCTTAGAGTGATGAATGTGAAGGGAGATTCAAGGAGTTGAAAAGGAGGCTTATCATTGTGCTCATTCTCACGCAACCCACAATTGGAGAAGTTTTTTTGGTATTTAGTGATGCTTATAAGAAGGTCCTAGTATGGGTATAGATGTAAAATTTCAAAGTCATTGCCTATCCTTTAATGAAATTGAATTTTCATGAGGGAAAATATCCAACGCATGATCTGGAGTTGGTTGTAGTAATCTTCGCATTGAAAATTTTGTGGCATTACCTCTTCAGGGAGAAGTGTTAAATATACATGGATCACAAAATCCTCAAGTATATATTCACATATAAATATTTGAACATGCACCAATGAGTATTTTTAGAGATGTTCAAATACTAAGACTTCTCAATCCATTACCACTCTGAGAAAACAAACAAAGTGGCAGATGCTCTATTTATAAATGACCTAGTGATTCAATCATTGATGAGAATTCAAAACGATCTAGTCTTCTTATATTTGATGATGATTTATGTGGGAATCATAAATAAGGTAACATAATCAGTCCTTTCACAAATTATTGCTCAACTATTTCTTTTGGAAAGGTTAAAGGATGATCAAAAGGATAATGTGGGAATTTAGAAGAAAGTGGAAACTATCAAAAAAGGGAAATACTTGGAGTTTTATATTAATGAATAAGGAATTGTAATATTTGGTACAAGACTATGTGTTTTATAAAATCCAGAGTTAATGAAAGAACTTTTGGATGATGCACATAGTTGAAATTTCTCCATTCACCCAAGAAACACACAGATGTATCGAGATCTATGAGAGAATTCTTGGTGGGAAACATGAAGAAGGAGATTACTGAGTATAAATCAAAGTTCCTGGTATGTCAGTAAGTGAATGATGAGAGGAAGAATTATAAGGGGATGATGCAACCCTTATCTATACCATCAAGGAAATGGGAGAACAACACCATGGACTTTATCACTGGACTTCGGAAGACATCCAAAGGAAACGATGTTATCTGAGATGTTGTCGATCTTCTTACAAATACTATACAATTCATTACAATTCGAGAGGATTTCTCATTGGATAAACTAACATATATATATATCAATGAAGTGGTAAGGCTGTATTGGGTACCAATTTCGATTGTATCCAATAAAGATCCATGATTCACCTCTAACTTTTAGAAGAGTCTTCAACATACTCCAAATACTAAGATGAACTTCATTACAGATTATCATTCTCAAAGTAATGTCCAATCTGAGAGGACTATCCAAGCACTTGAGGACATGTTCAGAGCATGCTCAATGAACTTGAAAAGAGGACGGGATCAACATCTCCCTCTACTTGAGTTCATTTACAACAATAGTTTCCACTCAATAATACAAATGGATCTTTATGAAGCCTAATATGAGAAGAGGTGTGGAACACCACCATGTTTTAATGAAGTTGGTGAGAAAAAACAAATAGGTAAAGAAAATGTCAAAAAAAATGGTGGAGAAGGTTAAAACCATCTAGCAACACATTAATGATACTCAAAATTGACAAATGGTTCTATGATGATAATCGTCAACGAAACATAGAGATTGATGTTAGAGACATGGTATTCCTCTTCATATCACCATGGAAGAGAGTTATAAGAATTGGGAAGAAGGTAAATCTTATTCTAAGATACATAAGCCCATTTGAGATCCTTGATCGCATTGGAGTAGTGGTATATCAACTAGTACTCCCATAGAACCTATCTCAAGTACATGATGTATTCCATGTATCATACTTGAGGAAGTACATACCTAAAAAATTTCATTTACTCAATATAGAGGTGGTACCACTGGAGAATGACCTCTTATATTAAGAGAAGCCGGTGAAGATCTTAGATTGTTGGTAAAATGTTCTATATAATAAGACAATTCCCCTCATCAAGGTTTTTTGGAGAAACCAGATGTTTGAAAAAGAAATGTGGGAATTAGAGGAAGTGAGGCAGCAGAGTTACCCTCATCTATTTTAGTGTGGGAAAATGAAATTTCTAGGGTAAAATTTCTTATGGGGGGATGTTTGTAACAACCCAAACTTTTATCTCTGAAAATTCATCTTGATCTAATTTTATGTCTTATCTGGTAAAATGGTTATGTAAAACATATTCACCTCCTTGGTTTTATTTTTTTGGATTTTAAAATATCTTTATGAATTGTGACCATTACTAATATAGTCATGGAATAGTGATAGCATGATTAGTATAATTATAGGGCTTTAACAAATCCAATTTACTCGGAAAAAGGAAGTGATGACCTCATCTAGTAGAATTTCTCCATACGAAGACCATTTATCAGAGTTTGAAAAGGAGTTTTCATCATTAGGCTTCGCTCTTGACCAATCCCAAGCTGATCATCAAAAAATTAAGCTCAAACAAAATTGCCTATAGAAGAAGTGGATGTTGATAAGGATTACCACCCGAACGATGTTATCTGAGCCACCCCAAAAGTCTATCACCATCGCAGACCTTATCCTTCGGTCTTATGTGGGTGTTATAAGGGGTTATCTAAAAATACCTTAGAACTATGATTATGTGAATTATTTGGGTTTATAATAAATAATATACATTCATTTTATTATTGTTACTTTGTAAATGATATTTAAAGCCTAACTAGTATTTTTTGTTAATATTCAATTAAGAAATCTATTTTGATGAATTAATGGATTTTTTAATTAAATAATATTTTTATAAAATATTATTAATAAATTAATTTTTATTAAATATAAATTATCTTATAATTTTTATGAATAAAATTGTGATTTTTATTAAGGCTTTAATGTTGTTTTTATCAAAAAAAGTGAATTTTTGATAAATATTGGTTTTTATTTTAAATGTAAAAAATAACATATTTATAAAATTATTTATAAAAAATTAATATTATTTTTGGAATCAAAATATTAAAATTATCCAATAGTGATTTTTTCATAATTTTTTGAGACAGTCGAATTTTTGGATAAAATTAAATATCATTTAATTATATTATGGGTTTTATGGCATCATAATGACCCAAAAGTAATGTAAAACAATACTATAAATGATTTGTTTGGAAAATATCTATTTTACCATTAATATAATGTGATTTTATCTTTGTTTTATTTATTTTACGATGCATTAGTGGACCCTCCAAGAATTATAAAAAAATTTAACTTTTTATATTGATTTCCTTGAGAGTGTGACTCACCTCAACATAATAAATCATAATATTTTAATATTTTATGCCATTGGTATTATAAAATTATTTTTTCCACTAACATTTGAAAAAACCCATGGTAAAAAACCAGGGGTTGGTTTGTGGTTTTGATTAGTTTAATGTGTGTTGTCGAAAACCTAAATAATAAAGAATTCCCTCTCTTTTCTTATATAGACCCACCCAATCTCCCAGTTCCTCTTCACTTAAATAAATTGGATCTCAACCAAACTCTACCCTCCTGTATCTAAAATCCTCCCAAGTCTCCCCAATCTCCTAATAAGCCTCTCTTAATCCCATCCCATGCCTTTGGTATCACAGATTCAAGTAAGGGAATTCTTCCTTTCTATTTTTTTTCCAAATTTCATTATGTTGTTATACCCTTTATTTTTCTTTTAAAAATGTTGGGGTATGATTTTCCACATCCCCCATACTGTCCTATTTATGTTATAATGATTATAAACCCCTTTCTATCTCATTAATTCCTTCCAAGTAGACATGTTCCCATGCTGAAATTCCTTAAGGGATTTCCCTCTCCTCATTTACCTTCAAGCTATTTTATTATGAATATAAATTCCATTACATATGTTGGTTAATGTATCTATATGACCCCCTTAAATTAAATTTCATGTACATATGATGATACACCATTTTCTCACTCATCAACCATTTTTATAAATTCTTATGTCATGTTGTTATGTTGCCAAAATTGTACTATGACTTTCCATGCCAAAGTCATTATGAAGTGAATACCATGCCCATTTATCTACCAAGGGTATTAAAAATTATTAAAATTTACTTATTAATTATATAGTTTCTTATATGTATTCAACATCTCTTATTTGTGGAAAAAATTATTATGTTTTATGAATCCTTGTTGTATGATCTATGTGGTACATTTATGCATGAAATGAAATGATTACGAAGGGTGTTCCCTGATAGCCCTCCAATTTATTGGGTAATGATTAGTATCATGTTACTTCAAGTGAAATAAGGGTTTAATCATGCTAATTAAAGTGAAATTATGGTTTACTCAGGCTTCGTGTGCAATGAGCCTTGGATCATACTAATATCATGTTTAATGTGGTTGCAACATTTACATGTTATGATAATCATGTTATATCATGCCATTATGTTCTTGTATCTCTTATACTCCATTTATATGCCTATTTAATAACATGTATTGTATTTTTCATGTTATTCCTTGTTTACTCCCTTTTTGGGATTTATATCTCAACTTTTTCTTATGCATTTCTTTAAGTTATCCCATGCAATGCTATGTACTAAGGAATGTGTGTGGAGATGTAAAAGAAGTTTTGAATAAATTTGTTTGTTTTATGTTTTACATAGATATGTATTGTTCCTAACCCCAAATACACTAGACATATCAATCTTCTAGGTTGTATCAAGTGAAGGTTTTATGTAATAAATTACATTTAAGTGCGAAATAAAGTGCAGTGTTGTTATACCCACTGTTAAGGTTTAATCCTCTATAAGGTTTTAAAGAGTGGTATTAAAGGTACTTTTATTATTATTTTATTTTGGAAAATCCATAATGGTTGTCCACTATAATATTATACTTAAATTTTACGGTTTTAATTTAGTATTTTTCAAAATCCAGATGGAATGTCATTTTAAATCCTTGGGCATGAACTTTTACACATTGGTCATTTATGGAATCAATAATAATATTAAAAATAGAGCTTTTACATAGATATATCATCAATAAGTTTATTTAAATGAAAAATCTTAAAATTCTCTGGGAAGTCCCCTCTATAATCCCATTTTTTACAAATGTAATTTCCTTTAAATCCTCTCATTTTATGCGGTAAATGGTTCTAAATGTTTATGAAGGATATTAAAAGGTTTGAGAGAATAATTTATAGGTTCTATGGGAAAAATATGATTATTTAAGAATTAATTCAGATGAGATAGTTGATACCTTTTTTAATCACTTAAAATCTCTTATTTAAGATATGGGGTCCTAGGTGAAGACCTTAAAGATGAGAATATCATGAAGAGGTTAATAGAGAGAATCCCACCATAAATCAATTAAAAATTTCATGTTCTTAATGACAATGACCTAAAATATATTTATCTAAATGGTTTTCATAGTACTCTTATGGATTATGAAATGATAAATGATGATAATGAAATAATAAAAATAGAAAGTACCATGGTAGTGGCTTTTAATTTGCTAACTAATATCTATATCCAATAGAATATATAATTTTACAAATTTTATGAAGTTATTTCATTTTTTATCTAATTTTAATAGAATAATATTATGGTTTAAGGTTAATATTCCTCTTTCTTCTTTCAAATGTGGTAAGGTGGGAAATCATGTGGGAAAATTTCACAGTACCTTTCAAAAGGTGATGATGTATACAAACAACCTAAAAATATATGAATGTAAGGAATACATAAATATTATTGCATGTATTTTAAAAGTTAAAAATGTATTTCTAATAAATAATATATATTTGGTGAAAGTGAAGGAGAAGAATTTGAAAATTTTATGAATGGATGTTTTTTGATGGTTATTTCAAGTAATCTAAGATATGTTGATAGTGATTATGATAATTAATGAACTTTAGGATGTTTTGATTGATATTTAGAACATGAGGAAACCATTTAAGAACTTGATGTGTGGAGAGAAAATATTTACAAGTAAAATGTATTAAAGCATGAAGCCAAACTTTATATAAAATGATAAAAAGATGAAAAATTAGAACTAAATACTGAGACTAAAAAGTCAAATCCATAATTTTACGAAATTCAGGAATTGAAGTTAAAATTAATCTTAAAGATGAAGAACTAGACCGAATAATTGATGGAATGGACAATAAATCATTGAATGATTGAGTAGAATTGTGGAGTTCAAGAAAGAATTTTTGAATTATCTTTAGATTTATTATGATCATGAATTATTATTGACACATGATGTGTTGATAGATAATTCAAAGAAATATTATTTAATTTAATCCAATGTTATTTTTAATAACACTTACATATTCAAAAAAATTAGTGGTTTAAAGATAAATAAAAATTAGTCGTGATTCACTTTGAAAAACGGGAGAAAATGTGATTATATAAAAACCACAAGCACTAACTATCAATAATTAGCTGGATCATTATGAAACTAGAAAGGAATCAAATCAGGTGATAAATGAATACTAAAGCATAATAATAGATAGATTTTTTTCCTATATAAATTTTAAACACACTTACAATGGGTTCAAAATTTCTAGGAGGTCCTTCCGAGAACATTACCAATCCAAATAATAAGGACAAACATGAATTCATTCTACTTATTTTAATGGTTACATTTTTTTATTATAATGGTTTAATATATAATAAAATTAATTTCATTTCAATAATTAAATAAATATCATCTATAATACGACAAGGTAGAGGAAATAAAAATCTAAAACCATCAACAAAAAGTATAGAAACTAAAAAAATAGTTTTTAAGAAGAATAATATTTCAGGGGTCATGTGATTGAGGAGGAACACTCATCACCAACATGAGTGATGAAATGGGGTTTATAGAATGAAAATGGTGTAGATGTTTTTTTGAGGGAAATATAAAAGTAAAGCTCGTGGTCATTGAATAATAGATGCACACCATATATGACCATAAATAAAGACCTCATTTTGAATTTCATAAATAATAAAGATGGTTTCATTCATTTTAGAGATGATTAGGGTCTTAAAATTTTTCTCTCAATATTATAGAAAAATATCATAGGTAAACTAGAATTATTTGGGTTTATGGGGTTACTAATAATCTCTATAATGTCATCCAATTATGTGATTGTGGACATGTGTTGGAGTTTAATGAAAATGTATGTATTTTCAAATACTAATATGGTTCAATTATACTATAGGTAAAGTAAATAAGGAAAATTTATATCTTATTATAGATTAAAATTTAATTATGATATCCAAAGAGTATGAGAATAAAGTATGACATAGTTATCTTGTCCATTTGAGTCAAACACCTCAAGGGATGTTGGAATAAAGAAATGGGGAACATGATATTTATTGTCTCACATATGATCACACACAAATATATTATTTATAAAAAAATTGGAATATTATTTATAATCCTTACAGTCCGAAGAAGATAAATGTATAATTATTTTTTGAGATTTTTCATGTGGATGTTTTCTGACGGGTCTCACCCAAAGTGACAGATGTAATAAATTATTGTGTGTTGTTTATTGATGATTTTATAATCACAACATGGATAATTCCTATCACACAAAAAATAAAGGTTTATATATGTATCACATTATATTATATAAGAACATAAAAGATGCTTGGTGTGAGTAATTATAAATTAAAAACCAATAATAAAAAAATATATATCATGAGGTTAAAGAATAACTAGAGAAGTATGGAATTCAAAATAGGGATTCGTCTATTATAACACCACCATATAATGTGTTAGTGGAAAGAAGAAATTGAATAATCAACGAAATAGCCTAAAAAATCCTAATTGAAAATTCAATTATAGAAAAAATATTAGAGATAAACTATTCTAACAGTAGTGTATATCTCTAATATAGCTTTTTTTATGTGTAAATGGAGGGATTACTCTATACGAAATTTTTGGTGAACGTAATCATACGCTCAAACAATTTTGGGAATTTGGAATTAAATTTTTTATCCTAAACAAGGATAAGATAATCAAATTTTATGAATATGTAGATGAAATAATATTTCTTAGATACTCATCAAAGATTAAATAATACAAGTGTTACAAAAAGATACTCAAAATGATGATTTATAGAAATTATGTCATGGTGGTTGAAAGTGGGGAAATTACAGTAACACACAAACAAAATTTTTCAGGACAACCAAAAAATTTATAAATTTCAAGGTGATGAATAAGAACTTGATTATGTGGGAGTTACAAGGAATGAAGAGAATTATTATGATAATTCAAACTATGAAAAAAGTGTAGAAATTATAGTCAACTAATGAAGAAAAATTATCATGGATGAAAGCACTGATATAAGCATTATTAGAGACTAACCATACCTATTTCAAACTAGAAGTATGAATTCTCAAACAACATGTATCTTTATTATCAATGGTGGAACAAATATATTTTAAATAATCTATAAATTATTAATGTTGGGTCAAGGATATGAATAAATAGCTTGACCAAATAGAGAAAAATGAACCACGGGAAGTTATTCCAATTCTATGTGATAATAATGTCTTTAGAAACAAGTGGGTGTTTCGAAATAAACATAATTATGAATGAATATTGATTCAGAAAAAAACAAAATATGTTCCCAACGGGTATTCCCAAATTAAAGTAATTGATGATGATGGGATGTATGTTCATATATCATGACTTCAAACTATCTGATTATTCATTTTCCTAGTGATTAAAAAGGATTTAAAATTATGAAAAATGGATGATAAATCTATCTTCCTAAATTTTTTACTTGATGATGATGTTTACATGAAGAAACTAGAAGGGTTTCTTATTAATGAAGATGAAGGAAAAGTACAACAATAGGTTAAGGATTTTTATGGGAACAAATAAAAATTAAGAGCATGGTATTCCATTTTAGATCAATTTCTAAAGATTCTTGGTTTTAATAGATGCGGTGTTAATCAAAACAATAACATAATTGAGGAAATTGATAAGTGATTAATGGTGATTACATAAATTGACCACATAATTTTTTGAGGGTCGTATGAAAATTAATGAAATCAATTTTCAAAAATCATGTGGTACACATTTGAGATGTCTCAAATTATTGAAATTTTATTTTCCTTAAAAATAATGTATTTTAAATAGTTTATGGGAAATTTTTCTCGAATTTCATATATGAAAAGGAGGTTTTTAGAAGATTTCATATTGATTATTCAAGAACCATGGAAACACCAATAGAAATAATATTAAAATTAAAAAAATATGAGTATTGAAACAAGGTCAATGTGACCACATATGAGAAAATCATTATGATTTTTCTATATATGACTTCCATCTAGCCAAATATTTTATTTTAAAAATATCATGATTCTAATTTTGGGTGTGGCCCCAAAGAAACAAAAATTAATGAAATGAAAATAATACTTTGATATATCTATTACACAATGAATAATAAGTTGTTATATTTTAATGATTTCAAAAAAACTATTATTTAAGGATACAAATTGGACTGGTTTAGTAGATGACTGAAAATCGTCTTCAGGTGGTGATTTTTATATTTATATTTAATGCATATCATATATAAGTAGGTGTAAGTATTTCATATCATAGAGAATCATAGAGGTCGAGTAAATAGATTCTACTCAAGAATGCACCCAATTTCCATAGATGAAATAAAAACATGATAATGTAGGTGTTAAAGTTATTTATCAAATTCTAATTATGTGTGATAAATCTAGTGAAATAAATCATAGAAAAAAATTATTTAATATTCATGAACCATGATCAATAAAATCAAATATCACATCATAAAGTATTTGGTATAGATTGTAATTTTGGATTTCAATTATGTTTTATCTCAAGGTTATGTTACCGATATCTTGAAAATGGATCTACCCAAAGTGGTGTTTGAGAAACAACAGTTCTCTATTCTAGTATAATTATCTCATTCCACATAAATATTTTCAAAATGGATCTATACTCCCTGTAGTTTCTTTCAAAAGGATTTTTTGTTTTCTCACCTCACT
This sequence comes from Viscum album, assembly GCA_963277665.1. Classification (NCBI taxonomy): domain Eukaryota; kingdom Viridiplantae; phylum Streptophyta; class Magnoliopsida; order Santalales; family Viscaceae; genus Viscum; species Viscum album. The sequence goes on from OY728137.1 coordinate 372,572,775, forward strand.
TTTTTTGGATATCTAACACAGTTGAGAAATATTTAGATAAATGATCTCTTTTGGTTCATTGCTAGAGGGGGGAAAATGTCCAATTGTGTTTTTAAAGTAGATAAGTTCTTGATAGGGGAGATTATTTCAGTATCAAATCAAGGGGATATATGTGGTATGTGGTTTTTTAATGGATTCAAAGCTGATGATGAAATAATATTCATTAAAAACTTTCTTCTCACAACATTCATGGCTCAAATTGGCTTAAAATTAATGATTAGTTGCTCGTGGATATACATAAGGCACAAAGGCATTTTTTCTAATATGAATTCAATAACTCTTGAAGTGTTATGATTATTTTTAATATACCCAATATGGGATATTACTATACAAACTAGATTTACATATTTTTTATATGTTTATTTTTTTGAAAAAGTTGAAGATTGAGGTAGTTGAAGAGGAATTTTGTGCTCTATTTCATGGATACATGAATCTAATATGTTTCTAGAATAGATAAATTTGAAAATAGTACACATGTATGAAATTATTACATGAGAAACTAAGAAACATGATTTTCTTTGGTATTCGGCTATGTTCCCAATTGGGTACATCAATTTTAGTTATATGGAACATTGCTTTTGTGGATGTCCAACTACATTAATTTTCTGATGTAGAAACATAAACTACATAAATGTTTCTACATTTATAAATGGGAGAATTAATAATATAATTTATGTATTTATATTATTCAACCATGCATGATTGTTAAATGAATTTCATGTTCTTAACTATTAGCAGGTGCATGGATGTGTGCAGTTATCTATAAATAGAGGGTCCTCCACATTTATGGATGGTTTTTATAGTCATGGGTCATATTGATTTAAAATATAATAACCACTATCATGGTGATAGGTAGATATAGTTTTCCATATTTTATATACGTTTATTATAGAATATGAAGACAATTTTGGGGAGTTATTTCTCTCCAAAACATCCATGTTGTTACAACCCAATACATATTGAAAAATTTCAAAGCCCATTATGTCACTTTAAATTAAAGTTACATAATATGTGAAAATAAATTTGAAATATTTTCATCATATGAAACATATATCATAAAAACAAATATCGGGATAGATAGATACATAGTTAGTATTCTAGATTTCTTTTCTATGTCTCATCTAAAAAGTTGATAGTTGAAGAGGGTGTTATTCCAAGAGTCCAATTCACACTAAAAGTTGACATTATTTATATGTGAAGGAAAAATATCATTAGTGTGTTTTTATAACATCATCATTTGAATATATAATGATTCAAGAGATAGAGCATAGTACTTCAATTTTTTATGTTATTAAACCAAGAGTTTCAGTGAGACTGCTCCAAAATTGTACACATAAATCAGTGAGCTTTAGTGGATTGGGTGCACATGCACATTACCATGCATGATTATTGCACTATATCATGTATGTAACCCATGTAAAACCCCTAATACTATTTACTTATTTCATCACCCATTTATAGAGATATTTGTTTAAAAAATATTGAAGATTTGTTTCAAGGTGAGAGAACAAGATCCTCATAAAAGGAAGAATTTTTTTTAACTTTAATACACTGATTCACTCCCCCATATCAGGGTGTAATACTTTATAAGGTTCTAAAAACATTATATGTATATAAAAGAATCATTATTAATATTTTATAATTATATTATTTCAAAATAAACAATTTCATAACCAAACTCACCCCTTGGATTATTATATGTTCATGTTTAGGTTGATATGACCACTTACTCGAACAATGATATAAAATTATATCATGGATGACTATAAGAACATAAATAATAATAATATTTAAATTTAAAAATAAAATAATCATTTGTTTATTTATTTTTAAATTCTAAATTATTTATTTTAATTAGTATTAAAATATCATATTTTATCACTAAAATTACGAAAATAAGCTGCCACTTATTCCATTTTCACACAAACATAAGTAAAACTCTATAATTAATTAATATAATATGTTAATATATATTCCATATTAAAATAAATATTTATGCAAAAGGTCCCGAATAAATTATATAATAAACATAAAATGATTATTCTATAGATTAGGCTCATACGCTGAACAAATTAGCTCCATGATAAGGGTTTCTTTGTCTTGTTTTCAACAACATGGGACATGTTTGATAATTCCCACCAAAATTAATTTTATATAGTGAATTCACTATCATTATTTACTTCACATATGAAAATATCTTCAATTTAATGATATTTTAATACCCATTTCTATATCTTCCTCTGATAATCATTTTATTCTTAAACTACCAGCACCATAAGGGTTTCCATGACTCAATTTCTGATCTAAGGGCCATAAAAATTATTAATTGAATATAATTTTTGAAAATTATTAGATATTTAAATTAACATTAATTATATATTATTTTATCTTTTTTTCAACGTAAATTAATTCTAATAAAAAATAACCACTTATTTGATTAAAATTTTTCCAGAATAAAAATATAACTTTAGAAAGATTAACACCCATTTTTACCAGTAGATATCTCTCTTCCCTGTCATTGTTATTGCTATAAAAAAATTTATATAAATAAATAAAAATGGGTTTTTATATTAGGTTTCTAGAATTTTTTTACCTATTTTAAAAATGCAATCTTTTAGTTTTTACCTAATTTTTATTTTTCATTAATATTTCTTAAAAAACATAGCAATGATATTTCATTTTCTATTCACCGCTCCATATTTATTAACCAAATTTTTTATATTTCATCCAAATGATCATTTTTTTATAACTATTTATAATCTTTTTTCCTAATTATTCTCTTTCCCTTTTCAATATTTTGATAAAAAACACATAATCTTTTATAACAATGTTTAAAATTTTTTTTGAAAAGTCTTTTATTTCCATATATGTTTTTTCTATAATATTTATCTCTCATGATGTGATGTTTTCATAAAAATTTATATTTTATTATGATATGATTACTTTTTTAAATTAATGTTTTTAATGTCGTGTGTTTTTTTATTTTATGTAATGTAATTTTTTAGGAAATGACTTAAAAAATCAATATTTTTACAAGGGTTTTTTAAGATATGATAATGATTGATTTTATGTGGCACACACTTATTTGGAAGATGGTGGGTGGGGTATTATATTACCCTATAATAAATTTTTTTATGTTTATATCTCATAAAATAATATAGAACATACATAATTATTTCTTTCACATAGGTGTAGATATAATGAGTTTTCTCACATTTTCCGGTATGGGCATAATGATTTTATTCACATAGGTTTGAGAATAATGATTATTATCAAAAAGGTTTTCTTATGGTTATTTTTTATATATTACAATGTTTTTTATATATTTTCCCCCATTTAAAATATTATTTTACATTTTTAAGATATTCCATGTTTTAATTATTACATCTTATTTTATAATGGTCCCTAGTCTTATGTCATGCTCTCTTGTTTTCTAATTATAAAATGTATTTTGAGTCATTCGATAATTATTATACTCCCTTATAAATCGTATTATGGTCTTATGATTTATGATTATCATTTATGTTCTTATTATCTTTTTAAGAGATATTTATCCCCTTCCTCATATTCTCTTTTATGGTTATGTTCTAATACATTATGATATGTTTTTTCCTTTTTGAGCATCTCAACTCACCCCTTTCTTATATTTCTACCCCAGGTAATAAAGATGGTTATATCATGTGAGATATCTAGAAAATGGTATATATGAGTGAGATTATTTAGTAATGTTTGCAATTTTTGTAAAATAAGATATTTATATGGATAATATCTGTGACACTAAACCTTTCTGTCCTTGGGTTGTGTGACTGTTTGTGAAATGTTTATCTAGACCGTGCAACTAATATATTATTTAATTTATGTTTATCTTCAGTCACTTCATCACCTCACCCTATTATATTACCAAATTTATATCATATTATATTCCTTGATTTATATATGACATATCATACAAAAAGTAAATACAATACACTATGATATATTTTTCATTATATTACATGTAATTAATTATTTAGTGAATGCACCCTTCAAAAATATAATTTTAATAGATATAACACATTATTATAATTTAATCTTCTAATGTAGAGAACTGAAAAGATTCCAACATCTAATTTTAGTAATTTTTAACTAGTTGGAACATGTTTACAAATTACATTTACCCACTCCACATTACATCTCACAGTCTATCCATATCAGATGACGCCTAAAGAAAATTCCATATATCATTTTAATTCCAATATTTTATATTAAATAATATAAAAAAATTATTTATATTAAACCAACAATTATTCAAAAAAAGCTCAAAATTTTTATCACCTCATAGAACAATAGATTAAGTAATCCATAAGCCATTACAATAATTCTGTATCCTTTTAGCTCAATCACAACACCAAACCAAGTAAATATCCCACTCTTAAAAATATCATATCACCTATAAAGTCCAATATAAATAATAGTATATGGCCTATAAATCAGATTTTAAATACATGACCCATTCATTTTACACTCACAATCTACAAATGCATGACTTTTTATAATCCACAGACCAATTTTAACCTAATTCTTATGATCCTTTAATCCTAATCTAGCTGTGAAGCTTAAATCAAATCCCATTAGTTAAAGAATAAAAGCCTCATCTAAAAAAGTATTTCCATCCCAGATAACACATAATATTCAATTCTCATTCACAAAGAAATGGTTTTATTTGGTACCATGGTGATTTTCATAATCAATGTTATTTCACCCTTATACCAGTCTAGCATAATGAAAAATCAACAATTTAGAAGAATCTCCCTTTGATCAAATAACCCCATTAGTTTTAAAACTAGAACTAGTAATAACAAACACCACATAAAATGCATCAAATCTTTATCCACCACTTTTTTTGATCACATCAGGATCCACCTTCTACCGAACACACTATATAGAAATCATACAACAAACAAACTCATACAAGCACTAAGTACAAACACAATAAACACATGGATTATGCGACTTATAATTTCATCATATATCCTTGGGAGAGTGACATAATAACTTCCTTTTAATTAAGAAAAGGAGTAAATATTATTGAAAAGGGATATAAAATTCTGAAAATTCTACTTATAAACCAAAAGGGGTTACAAAAACTCATTATCAGTTTCATCTTCAAGTGCTCCTACTAGTCTTCTACTTTCGACATTTTGACCTCCCATACATGGATGGACTAAGGTGTGTTCTTTATATAGATACCTCATCCTTATATTAGGAACTATCAACATATATTTATACCACTTGTACATGTGGACCAATCCCACCTATACAGTAGTCCAAGATAGTCATACAAACAAAATCACCATACAATATATATAGTTAGCCCTATATTGACACTAGAAGCTTATGATTTCTTATAGAACCCATTTATTTAATCACCAACACTATTTAAATTTTTTGGGTCCTATCCCATTCACACTAATAACTTTTATGAATTTCTATTTCCTACATATTCAAGGAAAGATATCCACATATCGTCATCAATGTTTATGAAACATGTGAAAATTCACACTTTCTTCACTTAGCCTGAAATTTAGTTTGACTACTAGAAATCTCCCCTTCTATCTACCTCACTAAATCTCTTTAAAGTATCACCGGTGATTGAGTACCATTATAATTTTATAATTCTCAAAATTTCCACACTTGAGCTCCACCATAATGTATCTCCTGAACTCACTCTATTCATTTAACTTATGATAATTTGATACCATAAGGATCACATCAAATAATTTTTCAACCAATGTCGCTGCATTCAATGAAATGACTCATCCACTTAATAAGCTTCCTATGAACTAATTATATAGTATTAACTCAAGATTACATGGTGTTGGTTTACTCTCATTATCCATTTCTTCTAATGTGTTACTTTCAAAGACTAAACTTTTAGAGCATTGACCAACAAAATTTTTTTCACAAACAATACCATCAATATCCAACTTGAAAACTTTTTTTGTATGTAAAATTTAACAATCTACCACCCAAAGCCCAATATTATGTTCAAACTAATGTCACACCAGCCAGTTTCCATTCACCCTCCTTTAAAAGTAACTAAATAGTTATCCTCCACACTCCATTCAATTATTAAATCCCATATTGTAATAATTTGTTTTTTAACAAGAACTAAAATCTAAAATCCCTATAAAAACATAAAATTTATCTAAATGAGTCAATATGAACTATTTAAAAAAACTAGATTTCCTTTTATATCCTCTATTTTGGTTAAATTTCCTTCAAAAATTTGTGTTGTGCACCTGGTATGTGACCTCGTTCTTTCAAATCTCTATATTGAAACTTAGATGCCTATAATTTTTAAATTGAATATCTTAATTAATCATTAATCTCTTACATTATAATGGAAACTAATATTCATTCATAAAATTTAGATATTTTGATTCCATAAGCATGAATAACTCTCACCGAAATTTTCATCAGTGAAAAAAATACAAGAATGGATATTTTACCCCAACATATAACCCTGATTATAACCCTATTTGGATTCCACCTATATTAAATAGGTCATTTTGATGTGTTTTAATTATTTAAATGGTTATTTTCTTAGATTCAAAATAAATTACAATGAAATGTGTAACTAGATGTCGGTTTTTACTTTCTATGTATTTTTTAATTAAATGAATTCAGCATCTTCTATAGACATTTTATATGAGTGAGAAACACTATTCGGATCCAACACATGTGGAGTATCTTTTAGAAGATCCTACCCCAATTGGAATTTGACTCTTCAACACTATTTTTTGGTGATCTATGTCAATATTCTTGAATTATAAAAACTATATCTGTAGTATTCTATGAATTTCACCGTCAATCTACAATATCTCATCTATTAGACCAAAATTTCGACCTACTAAAGCATGTTTCTTATTTATTCACTGCTAAGGTACCTAATGAACAAGGGATATCAATGAGAGAAACCATCAGAATTTTAACACCACTCAATGCCACCAAATATTTAACTCTACTATGGTGTTATAGAAAAAACATCTCATCGCATTGAATTCACATCATTCTTCCTATCACAATCAAATGAATTAATGAAAATTTTTACTTACAATTCATAATACTATTATCTGATCCCTTGAATGATAATACACCTAGAATACATATCATTTAAGAGAAGGAAAGTTTTCTATAAGATCCATCACTGTGAATCCCCTTTAATGAATTCACACACTCTTCTAAAATACCACTTTCTTCCATGGTGTCTATATCCTAATGAATTGTTACCTTTTTACACTATATCTTTTTAATTATAGAAATCAACAAATACTTTGAATCAATTTAAAATTCTTTTTCCCAGTTGTACATTTTTATACCCTCTTAAATTTAACCTTTTAGGAGCATATATCTCAGTATTCATCAATTTTCCTTGACATTACTGTCTACTCATCTGATGACTAAATATGGTAACATGCATCATTATTATTATTACAACCTCTATAATAATATGTGTGATTTATTTTATTACCTTCCAGTTCTTTTTTCCCAATTACTAGATGAATTTTCCATCTAATGGAATTAAAAACCATCCAAGAGTAGCAAAACTATCATCCTATAGGATCTAAGATATACACATTAATATCATCAAAATCCAATGAAATAATTTACACTAAAACTATGATATCCCACTAAATCTGGTTAATATAATCTATCATTATCTTCTATCATAATTTTATTATTCTTGTATCAATATAAATATTCCACTAAATAAATGAAATATTCAAAATAACACCAGCTAGTCATTTGAACTTTTTATGTCTCAACCAAACCACAATTATTTCTTATATATTACATTGAAATTTATTAATAACCTTATAGACCACATAACCATAAGAACCCAATGATATTCCAACCATAATATAACTATAAATAACAATGAAACATGCCTAAAGTCACCTTTTGGTAAATTGAACATTTAAAATCCTAGAAACCCCCTGATATGACAACTATCCTTATAGTAACTCCATATTAATTCCTCAATAAACTGATCCATAAAAGACTATAATACTATGCTCTTCTATCATGCATTGTATCCACACATCGAAACCACGTGATAAAGATGATGTTGTTTTCCACAATCACTAGAAATTCACCATTATGATAATCTATTGTATAATAAATTTGACCATCAAAATTTTCTCCCTCCAATCTAACATGATCTATAACTTTAAATGCTATAAATTTAAATAAAAATCAGCCCCACCACTAAATGACGACCTCTTCTACCATTACATATGATCACCTCATAATCCACTATCTAAAAAATGGAAAATAGACCAAGCACATGAAAACACTCACATTTCATCACAAAACACAAAGAAAATTTACATAGGGATTTCATGGTTAGAAATTTTGCCATGAAGCCATGGGTGAATTGTATCATATATTTTATATGTTCCCTTGTGTTCTCCTTTATGATCAAAATTTGACTTTTGTTATAACTCATAATCATCAGTTAATCCCACTTACACATGTAGACTAATCCCATATATATCATATGCCCAACTGGTTATCCATTTAGCATTTCCATCTCACATGTGTAGGTGACCCTATTTTGACTGTCAAAACATTTGATTATTTATAGGATCTATTTACCAAAACAAAAAAAACATTTTTAACAGTGAATAACATACCCTCGTCACTATAATGAATTTTATGAATATCTATTTACCACATTCATTAGGGCATAATTCCATATCCCATTATCAAAGTTCAATAAATAAATAAACTTCCACACATGCTTCACATGATCTATAATTCTATTATACTACTTGAAACAACTACTTATATTCACATAATTTTTTTCTTCTAGATAATGATTGATTCCTAAGTAAAAACATCATATGTTACTCCAAACAATTCACCCACTCTAATACCATTGTGATGTATTCACAAAACATAAAAAATCTAGTGAACTTCCACTGATTTAAATATTAATGATATTATTGAACTTTCTTTAAATTTATGTTACAATATATTGTGAACTAAAACATTAACATGATGGAATTTTAGTGAATTAATTCCTGCAACTATAACTTATACTTCTGGAGTGCTGTTGTTGTAAAGACTCGGGCTCCATTAGCCAAGATCTGATGGTAAGTTTATTACCATGGAATAAGACACAGGAAATCACAACCCAGTGGACTAAATAGTATATTAGTCTTAATGTACTAGTTATTGACATGATTCTCATTTTAAATTGGTAAATAAATATTAAATTTTAATGAACCTAAAAGAAAATATGCATCCTTCAACTCATTAAAAGATTCCTTATTCATAACATTAGGAGAGGAAAAAAATATGGTTGAGATCAAATGTTCTAAAAGGGAAAGAGAGTAGTGGAATCCATTATAGAATAAATAATTCATAATCAATATATACTAGTGAATAATTGAAAAAAAAATCATTTTAATCAATAACATGAGCACAAAGAATAATATTGAAGGAATAAATGATGATAAAATAATTCAATATAAACAATCACATGATCTTAAAACTTATCCATTGATATCATAAATATACAAATAATGATATCAACATTAATAAAAAAATCCCACAATAACAGAATTCATAATTTCAGATATCATAAACATACCATAAAGGAGTTACTCCAATACATATTAGATAAATGGGTAAGGCATCAACCAAATACCCAAAATAGTTTTTCAAATAAGACCTAACTATGTATTGTGGGGATATAATTGGACCCTCGTCACTTTATTAGTCCATTGAATTCATAATATTAAAGGGTAGAATAAACATTCAATACGTAATCAACATAAACATTCTTAATGAAAACTATTATATGAAATTTTAATATTTTCCAAGTTAAACTGAAAATAAACCATCCAAAAAAATATGGATGACAACATTACAGCATATCCCCAATAGAGAAAAATAAAAATAATGTTTCTTTGTTTTTAATTAATTTAAATAACATAAAAATATCATTAAAACACTATAGAGGTATATATATTTTTATTTTCAAATCCACTTTTAAAAATTAAAAAATTACATAATAACAAGGAAAACATTTTATTTTAAAAAAATCATGGATACTTGTAAAATAGTATTTTAATTAAATATCAGTCATTAAGGTAGAAAAAATACATTTATTCCAAGTATGTTAAAACAAATATTCCTTATTCAATTATAGTATAAAACTAAAAACTACAATATCAAATAGATAAAAAGAAGAATCCTTTTAAAGAATTTTATAAAAAATAAATATTGGGTGATATTTCATTGATAAATTATTAGATAATATTTAAAATATTATTGAATTTTTTTTTAAAAAAATATCTATATTGATGAAAAATATTATTGACTAGGTAGAAAAACAAGTTAGTTTTCCTTAAAAACAAGATTTCGGTATGCTGAGTACTTAAAGAGTGGGAAATAAAAGAAAAAAAAATTATATAAATAATCATATGATAAGAAAATAGTTTTTAATATATATAAATATCAAATATATCACCCATTAGATACTTACACATAAATAATCTATAATAAAAATGATATTCTAAAATTAACTCATACCACATTGGTGAATTTAGAATCCTAACCCATATAAAATAAATTACTTCAAATGAAACATTAAATACCATAAATATAAATTATTTCATTAAATAACATATCTAATCATCAATATATACACATTATAAAAATAAATAAGTTTATATTTTCAAATATTTCTTTATGGAGTGGAAATTGAGATAAAATCTCCTACAAAGATCATATTATTGAATTGATTATGTGAATAAAATGTAAATACACATAAATCAAGTTTTGTTATAGGAATAAATAAAAAAAATAATTAAATTCATAATAGTAGAATATAAACTATAATAAAGATATAATATAAACCAATGAAAAGAAAATTTAGTTATCAAATCCCTTTCCTAAGGTCCAGTTCATCAATTATTATCTTCATAATCCTAAATAATAATAAAAATTATTATTTAATTTACTTAGAACCTTTTTCATGTTTATTATTAATTTTTATTTTATTTTATTTCATTTTATATTTTCTCACTTAATCGATTAACTTCACATTGGAGGTTTTGATGATATCTAGTTAATATGTCCAAAATGACTTCAGTAGCATGAATATACTAAAAGAAGTCATTATTCCATAATATCTAGAATAATAATCATGAAATAATTTTTATTTCTAAATTTAAAGTATAATTTTTAAATTAACCATGAAATATGTTTATGAAAAACGAATTATGTGACAATAATGGGGATGATATACCGTCTATATGCATGAGTAATGTTTCCATTTTTAAACAATTATGTTGGAAAGAACATATAAACTATTTTATTTTATTTTATTTATAATTAAAACATAAAAAACATATTATTTCATTAAATACTCAAACATATTGTATTCATGTATTGTGGTGTTGAAAAAAAATCACATAACTTTGTGGAGGTGGTAATACATATGTATGCTCAAATGATGTTATCATTTTTAAATAAATCTAAAGTTAAAAAATTATATGAAATATTATATTTAAATAACTAAAAATATTTCATTAATATAATATATATATATAGTAAGTACATCATTAAAACTATCCATCAGTGGTGGTGATGGAAAATAAATAACATTAGTTCGCAAGGTAGTAGTCCACCATACGGATGAGAGATAGTTTGGTTTCCCATTTGATGAATGAGGAAATGGATATTGAGATAGAAATTTACATTAAATGTCTTAGTATATGAGATATAATAATTTTTTTGTTTCATAATGTTTGAATAATATTTTAAGCAGGTGGAAGAAAAAATAAAAATGCTCTTTTAAGAATGATAGCACTTATTTGGATTGGCTATATATTTACTTCAAAATACTTCCTTGTAGGGTTTTATAGTAAAACATTTCTCTAGAAATTGGTAAGGGAAATAAGGAATATATTTGGGAAGGAATTATCCAAAAAAATTATTTTTAAGTGTGAATAAAATATGAGTGTAGGTGACCTTTTATAATTGAGGGGAGGCATACTTTTTGGAATTTCAAAAAATATTAAAAATAAATAAATTTTTTTTCATCAAACAAGGAACAATATTGATATAATTAAATTATAAGATAATTATGTGTATAAATCTTTTCAAAAAATTAAATTTGTACCAGTTTATAATAGTATTTTTTCCCTTTTCTTTTTATTTTAACTCATGTTAAAACTTTTTGACAATTACTATGATAACAATGTTTTTATTTTTTAGGCATCAAGATAGTTTCTGTAAAAAATGTCCAATAAATGGATCATGAATAATATTTTATACCATATCTAAATCATTAGGTTGAATATACAATTTTTATGAATTTTGAATCATTGAATAAAATATTATTTATTATAAAATACTATTAATGTTGTTTTTTGAAATATTCATTTAATTTGACTTTGAAAACAACATGAAAGAAATGGAATATGAATTTAATACATTCACATACCAATACCATGTTATGTTTATCTAATAATACATGTAACATAACAAATAATTAAAAGTTAATTAATTTTAATATTTTTAAAATCATTTATTTTTTTTCATTATTTTATTAAATATTGTGTTAGTGTTTCATAAATATTTAATTTAATTATTTAATGACCTGAAATTAGAAACAAGATTAATTGATAATAAAAAATAATTTATATTTCAAGTTAATGTTTATAAAAAACAATAAGATGTTTTTACCCATATCACAAATTATTATAGTTATTAAAAGAATGATATTGGCATTTTTTGTCCTTATATTTTACTTAAATATTATAAAAGTCAAAATCAAAGAAATATGGCAACATGTAGAATTAAATTTAATACTTATAGGGAAATATAGGAATTCTAATAATCCAGTGGGATAACAGAAACTATTGGAGTCATTTTTAGCCCTTATTATTTTATTTTTAACTTTAGTTACCTGATTTACCATTAATGTGGTGATAATTATTTATTGTGGATATTATACATAAAGAAAAAAGATAAAAGGGACATATTTAAAAAAAATTAAACTCTTAATTAAATATGAAAAATAAATTTCTAAATATTTTTTACATAATTATCAGAATTAAATTTAAAATTAAACTCATAAAGCGTAATAAAAAACCTAATTTTTCAGAAGATTCATTTTTCATGAAAATGGTGTTTTAAAATAGTTTTTAGAATGAATGCACTTTTGGGCATTATAATATATTTATACTAAAATCATGAACATTTGTAATTTAAATGAAATTTGTTACATTATAATAAATAAAATAGATCATATGTAATTTAACAACCAAATTCAAAAATATAATTTGACTTCAGATTACTTAATTTGATTAAAAGAAATGATAATTTTATAAAAATTGACATTTTTTACTACGCACCGAAAAAATTGTTTCCAAAAAATATTAAATTTTTAACAAAAGATAATTTTTTATATGTTGATTTAAAAAATTATACCATTTTTATACCAGAATTTTCCAAAAATATTCATAAATTCATTATAATATTTTCTCATGAAAAGAAAAAAATATTCCATTTTTGAAGAAAATATATTTTTGATGAATAAGTTGAATTTACTAAAAATTGAGTGATTTCTTACTAAGAATTTATTAATTCATTTATATTGAGTATGGAGTTTTTATATATTTCATAAATTAGTTCATCCTATTATTACCCACCAATTTAATAGCTCAGTAATAAAAAACATATTTATATAATAATATTTCATGGTTAATTTTGGCTATGTATTTCTTGTAGTGTACTCAATCAAATGAAGATTAATTTTTTTTGAATGTCAAGGTCTTCCATTATATCCCCCTCAAAAAATTCCATTATCTCAATTAACATATTCTATCTATAATCAAGGGTTTGAAAATTGAAAATACCATTTTTGAAAACCCACATTGTAAAAAGTGATAATTAAACAACCTCTTAAAAGACGGAAATAGATATACAAAGGTCGCATAACCACATTTAAAAATACAATAAAATTAGTCGGAAGTGGAAATATGTACATGGAGGAGAAAATAAATTTCTAAATAATGACAGATAGTGATACAAAAAATTTATCAAATGAAAGTGAATGATCATGAGATAGTTAATGACCACAAAACCATAAACCCAAGATATATGAAAAAGACTGTCAAGTCATCAAAAATGAAGGTACTAAGATAACATTTTTTTGATATCCTTTTCCAAGCTTTTATGAATTAAATAATCATATAGACTAAGAATATTAGGAAATATACCAACTTCATTTGTATAATATTTCCATTAATCAATTTCTATAACAATATCATATTTTTCCTTAATAAATGAGTATCCAATATAAATTTTTTAAAATCAAAGAACTAAAATAAACTACTAACATATCAAAAGATCCATAAAAGAATAAAAATAAGTATTTAATAAAATATAAATGTTTAGAAAAATTTAATATAATATCAAAAATGTATAAACCATTCTACATTAATCTCCAAATTTCAATAATAAAACTAATGGATTGACATACATCAAATAAATAACCCTATATCCCAAATAAAACCAATGACCTCAAAATTAAAGAATTTTATAACCTCATATGATATCTCATACATTTAAACATAAACCTACAAAAATGTAATAGTATACTTCCTAAATAATCTTTCATATCAAATCTAATGGTTATACATACCTCAAACTGATAAAACATCTCCTAAAATATCATTAATCACCTCAAAATAAATATTATTCCATCCAATAATATGTATCCAAAAATAAGCAAAATATTCAACAATCAACCCATTTAAATAAAAATAATTTCATACCTACAAGGAAATAACATAGGTATGTGATAAAAAATGCACCCCTTTTTCCCTTCAGTTGTGGGTTCAAGCCTCATGGCCTTTCTAGATGGGGCAATATGTCACCTCACACATAGGTTTTCCTTTTTCAAAAAATTTATTAATATCATTCCTATAACATGTCCAAAAATTTGATGAACATCCTCAATAATAAAATTTTTAGTGACCCTGACTCTAGTGACTCTGAGTGAGTGTATTCTTTATTATATTAGAAAATGACACAATGAATCACATCCTGAAGGGTCGAATAGATTAGTAGTTTTGGTAAACTAGATACATAATTGATTCTTACATTACATTTCGAAACAAAAATTGCAACATATTTTTTTTAGAATATCATTATTACCTCTATAATATCATGCATATCATTCATAGTACACTTCCTAGATTCCTAATAAAGGAAAGAAAATAAATGATAGGTAAAATACTAAGTAAGGGTTAATAACAGTGTAAGCTATCATGAATCAATAAGAGTAATAAATTTGGAAAGATAAATAATTGAACACCCATGAAACACAATCAATAAACTAAGGAGGAAGTGCATATAGATATAATTTCAATATGAACATCTCGTGGATAATAATCAATATATCATCGTAAATAACTAAAAATGTATTCCATTTAACCAATAACATTACTATTACCCCTATATAAGTCATAATAAAAATGGAAATGTAAGTAACTGAAAATAAATTTCATTTAATCTATAATTGAGAATAAAATGAATCTAGATATAATATCATTGTGATAATATCAGGGGATAATAATAATTAAATTAATTATGAAGTAAATTCTTAATTTTCGAATGTAATGTTTCAGGAACATGATACCTCTACCATTAATACCTTTTACAATATAGTTTAAAACTATTAGGAACAAACTCATCCAGTTTATCCAACTGATTTTATACCTGATTACTGATTCACTTTAAAAGGCATCTAATACATCAAGGTTCTATCTATAACTGGTCCCTAGCTCTATCTATATATCGAAATCATTCCTAATATATTGAATAATAAATTTAATCCCTGAAAAAAATTCCTTACCATTAAACGTAAGCATTGAATAAAGAACATGGATTATAAATATTTCCACAATCATTCAAATAACATTCAAAGTAAAAAACCATATGTATAAATGAGATACCATTTAATAGATAATCATATCCATGAAAAATAATGATTCCATTTTAGGGAAAATTTAATGTGTGATGGTAAAATGAATGTAAATATTAAAAAGGAATGTTAATGACTACAAAAATGAATCAATAAAGTGAATTTTAATACTTTACATGGTAAAAAAACCATAAACCACCCATATAAAGAATAAATATGGAATCAATACAATATATACCCATTGCAATGAGAATAATGTGTTGTTCTCATTAATGATTAGAAATAAAAGGATCTTTACAAGTATTATTAAGTAAAACATCATTTTAATTTTGAAAATAATATTTTAAAACTAAAATTTCAAAAAATATATTATAAGTAATTTTATTTGATAATATCATTTAAAACATATAATAGAATATTTTAAATTTTTGAGTGGTCATCGTGGCTGTAAATTTTGTTCATGTCATACAAGTTAAAACAATGTTTCCTTTCGCTTTTTTGGTAAAATCCAAATAATTTTGTTTATAAATTACATGAAGTTTAATTTAAAAATATTTTTTAAAAATTAAAAAGAAAATCTAAATTTATTTAAAAAATCATCTATAAAATATTAGAAACGTCTTTTATTTTTTAAACATGGTTTTGTAATAAAGTAGATTTCTGATCGAAGAGATAAATGAAGATGCATTTTTAGAAAAATATTTTCTAAATTATTTTAAGCACCGAAGAGTTTAAAAATGGTAATATCATTGTTAACCAAAGGATTATAAAAATATTTCATTTTATTAGAAATTATCAAATAATTTATTTCAGATGAAATTCAAGAATAAACAATCTCTATGACAATGAGATTATGAAATAAAACATTACAATGATCAACACATTGAAGTGATAATTAGTAAAAAAATTGATTATGTAACAAATTTAAATCCACATAAAATAAGTGAAAATACAACATAAGATAATTAAATTTCATTATAAATATAATCTTTTAATATCAAATATGATGAATAATTAATATATCTCGATGAAAAGAAATTCACTTACAAAATTTTATTACCACTAGGTATCTTTTAAGTCAAATCCCATTGAATTAAATAATTAAAATTGTAAATTAAAGATAACATGATTTATTAATTAATCATTATAATTAATGTTAATGTTTTATTATATACACTATAGAAAATAAATGAGGTACATAACATTAGAATATTACTCAATGAATATAAATTGATACGAAGTCCCTAACATCACACTTTCTTTTGGTTGAATGTTCATTATCCTCTTGTCAAGTGGTTTTAAACATGTTATTAACTTATTAAATAGCCATTTTAATATTTATAATATCAAATTTGGCCCTTTTATAATATCTTATCACCTATTCATTGATAATATTTCATTATTTTCATTGTTTCATGTGTTAAATGCCTTGTTTTCTCAATCATTATCTGTTAAAAAGTTATAGTTCTTAAGAATATTATAATATTCCATAATCTATATAGTAATAATAAATACATATTTTTATATTTATACCTAAAATGTAATTTTTATACCAATCATAAAATATGTTCTTAAAAAATGAATTTTGTTGTGATCATGGAGATGATAGGTTTTACAGACTCATGAGTATTGTTTCCATTTTTCAACGACCATTTCCAAAAGTTGGTAAGTGATATTTTAAATTTTATAAATTATAGTAATAAATTATTCCTTTAGATATAATTATATATATCATCCTTGTTTTTTGGTGATGAAAATAGTTTCTCATCACTTTGTGAAGGCAGTAGCCCACACGCACACGAACGATGTTATCATCCTTAAGTGAGTGAAAAGTTAAGAACTAAAATAATATATTATCATTTAAAAATGATAAATATGTCATTAATATCATCATTAACTCATGTAGGTCACATATATTCATTAACCATATCCTTATTATTTTCTATGTAAATCATTAGTGAAAGATGTATCCTATCACTTCGTGAGTCGGTAGTTCATTTTACACACGGGTGATGTTATCGTATCTCCGATGGAATAGAAAGTAAAAAATGTATATATGATATAATGAATCCCGATTTGTATTTTTGTTACAAATATCATATATATATATATATATAATTTATATCCATCATCATACCAAACCGTGAGAAGTGGTAATGGAAAAATGAATAACATCGGTTTGCGAAGCAGTACTCTATCATACACACGAAGAAGATTTTGTAACCCATTTGATGGAAGTGGGAAATTTTTTATGTATTTAACTTACTATGAAAACAACTCAATATATTCAATATAATTACTTTTTTATATCATAATTTTTTAGTAATAATTGAGGGAGGTGGTGGAAGAAATAAAATAAAAACACTCGTTAAAGAACGTTACTGATACTTTGGGTATCCTCCATAGGTTTTCACAAAAAGAATTCCTAGGATAACTTTATGCCAAAAATAATTATTCTTGTATGAGAGGAGAAAATATATAAATTTATTTTGGTAGGTCTTGTACAAACCAAAATGGTTTTATGGTTCAAATAATAGTGGAGATGAGGTGGACTTTTATAAGTGGGGTTAGTGGAACACTAGTAATTTTTGAAATGAAAATGGTGTACCCACGTTTTTTACATTAAAAAAGGGCCCAAATTTTATTTTTATAGAGACTTATACATTTTTAGGACAAAATATTTCAATAAAATATATTTTATATACGTTTTTAGTTCATTTTAACCGTAATGTTTTTAGTTTAACCTTCCAGTAAATCAATTTTTACCCTAACCATGATAAATAATTTTTATTGCATTCACTATTCATTTTAGTCAAGAATAAAGTTGACCTTATTAGATAATATAAATTATTATGATTCAAAATATGAAATATATTTTCCCAAATAACATTTAGATAATTGGAAAAAATTAAATTAAAATTAATCCCACAAACGTAACAAAGCTACAAAACTGGGTTTATCCAGCGTAAGAGTTTTAATAGCGCTGGCTAAAAGCGCTGTGAAAAATAACCTTTCTCAACACAATAAAAAGAATAATTTATGGGTTTTTTAATATTAATTTTATTAGAACTAGGGAATTTTAAAATAATAATAAAAATTAATATTAAGGGGTTCCCTTTATCAATGCTAGTAAAAAAGTGCTAACAAATCTACCAATCAACGCTAGTTAAAAGGCACTAATAAAGGGGATTCTTATCAATTATTTTTAATAAGAACTGATAATGACCCCCCATTTATCAACACACTATTACTAGCGATGATAAAGTATATATATCAAAACAAAATTTCACTAAAAATAATATATTTATATATTTATATATTTAAATTGATAAAAATATAATATATATTTTCTAAATTTGTTTTAGATAAGGATAAATATTCATTTATCAATAATATATAAAATATTTATTCAAAATTTATTAATACTCTAGAAAATTACTACAAATCCAAGAGAACTTGAAACCCTAATAAAAACTCTAGAATCCCTTATAACCCATAAAAATGTTAAGAAACCCCATAAAACCCCTAAAATGGCCACAACTTTGGATCTGGGAGCCCGTTTCATCCACAGAACCAGTCAAATCAATGATTATGAAATAAAATAAAATAAAATTATATTTAAATAATTTTATAATAAATGGAATAAAATATATTATAGTTTCAAAAAAGTGATAAACCGAATTCGAACTTTAAACAACCATAAATTTTGATCTGGGTGTCTATTTGGGATCCACCACACATCAAATCAAATATGGTGATGATATCTATGTAGTTTAGGGATAGTGATGAACTCACAGAGCTTTGGTAACATTTTTTCACCAATAGAAAGTCCTATATGGCCTCCAAAATGCAGTTTTTAGTCACCGTACCCCAATTCCTTAAAACTCTAATGGCTATAACTTTTGATTTGGGTGTTTTTTTGGCCTATACCACATATCAAATCAAAGAATGTGATGATATATAAACCCATGTAACACATGGAAAAACTTTATTTCCTTTATCAAGGAAAAAACTGATTTTATAGTCGTCATATGCAACTTTTTTCACATTCGACGGCCTTTCAAATCACCATAACTTCTTCTCCACGTGTCTATTTGAAAACATCCACATATCTTATTAAATATAACAAAAATATCTACACTTATTTGACCTAAAGGACCCACCAATAACCTCTTTTAAGGCCAAAAAAGGCCAATAAGGCCTCCAAAAATTAGTCTTTAGCCTTTGTACCCTAAATTGTTTACATTTAGTGGATTTTAAGCCTCATTTAAGGGGGTATTTGTGTAATTTTTCATTGGTGATTGGATTTTTTCTTAGGAACTACATTCTTATTTATATTATGGATTTAAAATTTTATCATTTTTTATAATGTATTGTTATTTATAAATAAATATATAATAATATATACATAATTTTATATATATTCTCACATAAAAATTTGATTTTATATATAAATAATTAAAAATATTTACATATAAATAATATTTATCAATATATAAACTTATCTAAAAAAATAATATTCATTTTAATGAATATATATATAAGTAGATATATATTTATAAAATATATATAAATATATAATATAAACATATATATTAATATATGGACAAAAAATATAACTAAATATATAAAAATATATAGATATATCATAAAATGTAAAAACATAGTATAGGGTAATTGAAAATGTGTTGGTGTTTAAGCAGGAGGTCTCAGGATTGAAACTCGTTAGAGGCAGGGGCACACGCTGGGGTGGGATTATCTAAAGCACTAATAAAGAGGTTGGGGAATCACTTATAAATGTGGGAAGTGTGGATAAAGGGGGTGGTAAGTGGTGATAAATGGGTGGGTTGGTGTGTGAACAATAAAATTATAACCTTTATTAGTTGGTCTATTATCAGTGCTTTTTAACACTGTTAAATAGGTCCTTTATCATAGATTTTTTACAAGCATTTTTAAAGATAACCCTTTAAAATAGATTACATTATTAGTACTTCTATTACACTGATAAATCCCTCTTACTAGCACTATTAATGGCCTGATTTGTAATACTGTGATGATAATGTGGGTTTTTAAAGAGAATATGCTTAATGTTTTACAATGTTTTTATATCGAACTTCACTTTGAAAAGGATCCCAATTACCTAAATATGATTCATAGATATATATTTTAAGTAATTTAACTTTTAAACCAATTAAAAATATATTTTTAGATTTCAACTAATTTAATCAAAAATACATTTTTCAAATAAAATTTCAATATTTTTAATAATTCATCAAAAAATTGGCATTTCCTAAAAATACAAAAATATTAACCTAATATAATTTTTATATTATGATTTATAAATAAAATTTAGTCTTTGAAAATAATTTTCTTAATTTCATAAAAATTATTTTCAAATTATTTATAGAAATAGATACTAAACTGTCATTTGGAAAAATATAGTTTTACATAAAACATTTTTTTTATTTTAAATTATTATTATTTTATTTATAATCAATTGATAATAATAATATTTATAATTTAGTTAGAAATATTCATACCCTCAAATTTAATGAATAGGTATAAAAATTATGGTTCACATAGAATAGGGGTTTTGTTCTTTTTAAGCAATTTAAGAGAATAAATTTAATGATTTTTTGTGGATTGTTTATGCTCATTGTTTCATGTCTGATATGATATTGAATAAAATTTTCTTATTTTATAATTTATGGTGATAAATAATTATTTAAAATTTTCCTTTTAAATCCCATGTTTAACTAAATGTTAATATATATGTTCCCACGCTATGATAACTAGTAATTACCTCATCATCAAAGATCATATAAAATTTAATGGTTATCAATACCATTAAACATTTTTCAATAAAATAAAAAGAATTATTCCTTGAATAAAATCTTTATTAAAATATATACTAGACCAAAGGGTTTTATTCCCACAATTGCCTCCTAAAATATCTATAGTGAAGTTAAATTCCCATCACAAAAAATATATCAAAAGGGGGTATCTATTCGTTTAAAAATATGTTAAATCATAGACTTATCATCCTAAAACACTTTAGGTTAATACCATGTAAATATTCCATATAATATTTTCAATATATTCTATTCAATAAGTCGTCATCATCGTTCATAGATAAAATTTGAATTACCCCAATCATATCCCCAATGAGTTCCAAACTGGGTGTGTAGTTTGGGCACAACCACCATGCAACAAAATTATGGCAAAGATATACTCGAACAACTCTTTTTTAGGGTTATTACCCCGAGATGCATATGTGTAAAAACCATGTCCTCTTATTTTATGAAAAAAGAAAAATCTTTATATGAAAACCTCATAATCATTACATTACTAAAAACATTATGATGTTATCCTGTAATTAGAAATATCCTTATATTTTTTCATAGGATTAAGTTTTCTAATCTATGTTTTACTAAATATAATTTCCATTTTTTTTACTAAACTTCCTCTAATAAAAACTATAAATTCCAAAAATCAAGTATCATAGAGCCAATGGTTACTTTATTAAATCGGAATAAGATACATGTAATCACATCCCAAAGGAAAAAATAGTTTATATGTCTTGAATAACTAGATACATACATGATTCCCCTTCTACATTGGGAATAAAATATATGAAGATAATGAATGTAAAAAATCTATGAATCATTAGACTTATTCAATGATTCTTTATTAATAACCTAGGGAAAGTAATAAAATAATATTGACCTCAAATTATCTGTAAAGGAATATGAATAATGTAATCTATCATATAATAAATAAGGCGTAATCAATATGTAATAGTGAATAACCGAAAATACATTCCATTTAATCAATAACTTGAGTATGAAGAATAATATGGTAGCAATAAATGAGGATAAAATAAAACTTTTCCATGTATATCATAACTATTCATATTATCTGAAGTACATAATTAACTAAACTCATAATGATGGAATATATAATTTCCAATATCATAAACATACAATAAAGGCATAATGACAAGAAATATTACATAAATGGGTAAGCCCTCAGTCAAATACCCTGACTATTTTTTCTCAGGAGACCAATCAATTCATAAAGAGTATATACTATACCCCTACCATAATTTAATAATTCTAATACATTTATCACATGAAAGGTTATAAAAGTAATTCATTACATAATATAAAAACAATTTTTTGTGAAAAAATCACATAAAAAATGTTATTATTTCCTAAGTTAGACTGATCATAAACCATCTAGAGAAATAATAATAGTGGTATCGTTACAACATATCCCCATTGTATTATAAGATAAATAAAGGGTTATTTTCATATATGAATATAAATATCATAAAAGTCCATTAAAAATATTCTTGAGGAAAATACAGTTTTCATTTTGAAACCCACATTTAAAGAGTAAAAAATTTCCAAAATATTTGGTAAAAACTTTTCATTGAAAATATCATAAAAAAATATAAAATAATTTTCATTGTAATCCTAAGTCATGTTAAAGGTTAAATTAAGTTCATTCTGAGTATGTTAAAATAATTATCTATTTTACATTTCGATAAAAATTCAAAAAAATTATATCATTTTCCCTAAATGAAAAGAATATTCCTCTTAAACCATTTTTAAAAAAATTAAAACATGGGTAAACATTTATCTAATAAATAATTATATAATATTAAAAATATTACTTATAATATTTTAAGGAAATATGGATATGGAAGATAAATATTCTCAGTTGAGTAGAAAAACATGTTCTTTTTCCATAAAAATTGGATTTTTAAATCATGAGTACTTAAAGTGTATATAATTAAAGGAAGACTTATAATTTTTAAAAATAATCAAATGAGAAGAAATTACTTTTGATTTAATATTGAAATATCAAATTATTTAACCCATGGAGACTTAAACGTAAATAATCTCGATTGATGATGAGATTTTGAAATAAACCCTTACCACTTTGGTATGTTTTTAATTATAACCCCAATTCAAGAAATAAATCCAAATGAAACATTTAATACCATGAATATAAAGATATTATTGATATAATATATAAAATGGGAAGTGGATACACCTTGTAAAAATAAATTGGTTCGTAATACCAAACCTGTCTTAATATAATGGAAATTGAGATGAAATCTCTTACAAAGATCATACCATTAAAGTGAAATTTATCAATGAAATCAGTATGTGCATAAAATTTAAATCTATATAATAAATGTTTAAATAAAACATAAAATAATGAAAATTAATTACACACATAATCTTGGAATATCAAATAAAATGAATAATTAATATATCTCAATAAAAATAAATTGAGTTATAAACCCCTTACCTTAGGTACAAATCACCACATACATTTACTATCCTTCTTAAGAATAAACTTATATTATTTATTTACATGGTTATGAAAATTTTTCATTATTATTATTCTATTTATTTTATTAAATACCATGTTATATTTGATTAGTTAATCAATTAAGCTCATGATAGATGTTTTTATGACATTTAATTCAAAATTCCCAAATGACTTAAGTAGTTTGACTATGGTAAATGTGGCCATTATTCTATCATCCCTATAATAATAATAACGAAATAATTATCATTTTTTTACATCAACATTAATTTTTAAACTATCTATGAAATATGGTTATGAAAAGTGAACAGCATTATAATCATGGAGATGGTATGCCATACATACTCAGGAGAAATGATTCCAATTTTGAAAGATCATGTTGGAAAGAAGAGAATTATTATTTTATCTTTCTAGAATGATCAGTAAAACAAAAATATTATATTATTAATTTAAATACAATTATATATAGTAGTCATGTGATGTTGTTATGCAAAATGAATGACATCATTCTATGGAGGGAGTAATTGAAGCTTATGTTCGAATGACTTTATCATTTTTAAATTATTGCAATGGTAAGAAGTTATATGATATATTATATTTCTAAAATTATAAATATTTCATGAATATAATATACATAAAGTAAATATATCGTTGAAACCATCCATGAATAGTGGGGATGGAAAAAAATTACATCAGTTTTTAATGTGGTAGTTTTTCATATGCATGTGTCATAGTTTCAATTCCCATATGATTAAAGATAATAGAGATATTGTAACACCTTGAGATTTTAAAATATCGACATTATGTTTAATAACATATATGATTGGCAACACAATGCTTAGAAAACCAAAAAAACATATTATTTCTATAAACTATAAATTAAATTTTACGGTATGATAAATTTCGTAATAAATAATATATTTTTGATAAATTATTTATATATAATAAATCAATTTATAATAATTTGATTTTATTAATCAAAAATATGTTTTCTTCAAAAATAATTTTTATTGCATTTTGTGTGGAAACATAGTAATTAATTAGTGTATATTTTATAATATATATTTAACAAAATGGTATTAATTTTTAAAAATAATTATTTACAAATTATCATAGCGTGAATATTTGGTTTTTTTCAGAAAATATTGATTTTTCACTCAATAGTGAAAAATACATATATTTGCAAAACGTCAATTTCTTTTCAATAATTTAAGTAATTTAAATTCCTCATTAGGTTTATTAAATATTTTTTTAAATAAATTATGTTTTATATAGTTATATTTAAAAAATATATTTACATTTTCAACATCTTTATAGTGAATTTTAGAATATGTTTATTTTCCTTTTTAAAAATGCATTTTTCTGAAAACTATTTTAAAGTGCATAATGTTTATTCATTTTAATTAAGTATAATAATATGTAATGTGGAATGATTTGAATTATATTTATATATTAAATATCTATAAATAGTAATTTAAATTATTATAATGATTATTAATAGCCATAGTGTTAATAAAAAGTTATCTTTCTCTTTTAATATACACTTATTTAGAAACTACTTTATCATCACATTTGTGGGTTTAATTTTAAATTAAATTATTCTATTTTTATGAATTGAATTTGGAAAAATGGATTCTATATTTTGAATCAGAATAATTTATATTATTTAATAATATCAATTTAATTTTTTTCATAACCAATAGTGAAACCAGTAAAAATATGTTACTGCGGTTAACGTAAAAACGGGTTTCCTGGGGGATATACTAAAAAGATAAGGGTTAAAATGAACTAAAAAATTATGAATTAAATTTTATGGATATATTTATACCTTTTATCATATATTTATCTATAATGGTACATTTTTTATCCTTTTTGGCATGTGATTAATGTGGGTATCACTTTTCCTTTTCAAAAATTTTAAGTGTTCCTCCCACCCTTCTTATAAAAAAGACAACCCCATATCCTCTCCTCTTCGTACCTTAATATAATTATTTAATAAAAATCATACCAAATAAATTACATAATTTATTACAAATGAACAAGTTCCATTTTTATCACAAATCCTTCCTATAAAGTCTTTTGGTGCTAACCATGGAGGTTTTCTGAAGAATATGTGTCGTGTTTAACTCGGAATTTTTATTTTATTTGTTTTTCCTAATCCTTAAAATATTATTCAATTATAATGATATAATGAAATAATTATATCCCATATAATGAGATATTATTCCGTTAATTTAATGACCTAAGTCCATCTCCTCTTCCATAGAATGGGAAATGAAGCAATCATTAATGTGTATGGTTGACTACCACCTCGCAAACTAATGTAGTTCAATTTTCATCATTGTCATGAACACCTTTTTATAATTATGTATTTAAATTATATATATTATATTTGAAAATTAATTTTACTTTTTAAATTATAAAATGACATTTAAATTATTACATTCAATTTCATGGGGTATACAATAAGGATGGTCATGTGTACGGCGGACTACCACCTCGCAATGAGATGTGATTTTTTTTTACTAACACTTTTCATGGAAGGTAATAAGGATATATTTAATTATTATATGTGATATATATGAATTCATTATGATATTCATTAAATATTTATCATTCTAAAATCATAATATATCATTTAATTTTTACATTTCAATCCACTAAGAAATGAAAATGTTTTTTGTGCGTACCTTTGGATTATCACATCAATGAAGCGATGCGATTATTTTTTTCATCACCACATCAAATAGATTATATATATAAGTTTAAAAAAGAAATAATTCTATATTCATGATATTCTTATCATTGTTTACAAATAAATAATACTTTATTTTTATAATGATTTTTGGAAAATTGAAATATTACTCATGCGTACGTATAACCTATAATCTTTGTGATCGTAACATATATCATTTTTCATATCCATTATTCCTACATTATTTTAAAATTATAATTGTACTATAAAAATTATAATTATTTCATTATAATTAATCCATATATGATGGAACAATGAACACTTTTACCATAGTCAACACACTAAATCCATTTAGAAAGAGTGAACTAAACATCCTCAAAACATCTAATGTGGACTTGAAAGATTAAGTATTTAAAAATGTTAATAAAAATTAATAAAATAAATAATTTACTAATATGGTATTAAACATAGAAAATTTTATTTATAAATAAAATATTTTATGTAACCTTGTAATACAAGAGTTAAAAGGTATGCATGGAACGTCTGGACTAGGGGTAAGGGACTTCGTCTCAATTTCCCATAATTGAAGCATATTTTAATATTATAAACATAATTTATTTTATATGGTATATTTAATTAACATATTACATGCAATATCATCAATACTTTATAAATTGTGGTATTTATTTTTCAATTTGAATTTTTTTATCCAAGAGTTTTTAGTTTAAAATTTACCGAATTGTAAACAATTTAATAACTCAATTTATTTTCATGGGGTTATATTACTATTAATTTTCATGATATTATAAGATTATTTATGTAATGAATTTTTATATCCTTATGTTTTATTTTAAATAGCTTTACATTTATTAACATTTGATACACATAATAGATTCATTGATTAATTATCCCTTCAATTTTAAAATAATTGTAAGGGCTGCTCATCTCAAATTGTGTTCTTTGAGAAATATGTTATGTTATACAACTATATTCATTTATAATGTGTATATACATTCCATATGATATGTTAGTTTATGAATATTTTTATGTTCATGATATTTAAAATTTTATGTGATGTTATTCTTTCATGTGGATTATGATTGATGAGTTACCTAAGTGTAAAATGATTTATGATAAAATCATGTTTCTTTTCAATATTTTTTATATTGAATATTATTTGGGAGGAAATAATATGATATTATTTTATGGAACCACCTATATTTTCATATACTCAGGTTATGAATGTGTATCACTAGTTTCGTTTCCATTTCCTCCCTTATTGATTTAAAATGATCAAGAAATTTATTTGTAAGTGATATCGATCTTGTATATTTATTTTGGATTATGAATTTTTCTCTTTCATATTAATTTTTTTAGAAAAAAATCAAAATTATTCCTTTATATTCATAAATTATCTACTAAGTTTATTATTTCAAATATTTTTTACTTATTTTAAATGGTTTTAAAAAGTTAATTTCTAAATGTTTTCCAAATGGGTCACTTTGACTCACTTTATAAAGTGTTTGAAATACGTTTATTTTTAAAATTTAAAACTTGAGTATATTTTCCCAAAGTCGATACCACTCTTTATTTTGAATCTTCCTTTTTATGTTTGAAAGGTAATTTTAAATTAAAAAATATTTATATAATGTTATATAATGTTTCATATTTTAAATTTGTTTATAAAAAATGGAATATTTATTTTTCTTATGAAATGTTCCAAAAAATATTTGAAAATATTTTTCCATCTATGATAAAAACCGTTGAGGTTACTCAAAGTGAAAATGGTATTTTTCTCAATGATTTTTTTAAAGATCATTTAATGGTTTTATATTAATTAAAATAAAAACCCTTGATATTCCTTTCCCTCCACTAGGGATATTTTTTATTGATACCATACATATTATTTATTTGGATGGATTATGACATTATCATGGAAACTATTTCTTTTCCATAGGTTAATTAATCTATAAATTAATATTTATTATTGTCATGATTCAAAATTGAATTATTTTTTATGTTTAATTCACTAATGGTACAAGGAAATTATTGGTGATGAATGAGTGAAACTGGTACAACTTATTAAAATGGTTAAGCCACAATAAAATAACAAGTGATCTTGATATAGATTATATAATGGGAACATCCAGACAGTGTTGGGTGATCAGAATATAGCTTATATGTTGGGTTCACCTAGACATCATTGGGTGATCCCAATATATATTATAAAATCGGTGCACCGATATATTTTTGTGTGATCCAGATATATCTTATATTATGGGGGTTCCCAAACAGCTCTGGGTGATGCCAATATAGCTTATATGATGCGTTCATGAAGATATAACCCCTATGCATTGGATAATGTTACTTGTGTTTAGAGGAAGGAGGGAGGGAGTTATTGGAGGGTTTATAAAATGTATTTAACTATGATCTTGTTATTTCTGACATAGGTTTATATGGGGTTATAAATATAATATTCCAAGATACAAATTCAATTTATTTATACTTCTGGTTTATTTTTAATGATTCATTTAATCAAGTTTTAAATCACATGGATCGTGATTATTTCTTATTGTGACTCTTTGATAAATATTTATTCCATGTTCTATGATTGTTGATCCAGGTATTTATTGGTTTTAATATTCATATTTTATGTTCATTAACTTTTTTAATTCATCATACATTTAGTCACTTCTTATGCTCAGAGACAACATTCAATTTTTACTGCTTACATAAACCCTTACATAGAATTTGATCCCATACTTGAAATATTTCATATTACCGATGGTAAGAAGAATAAAAATTGAATTATTTTATTTTAGAAATGTTTAAATCATGATAAAGATTTTGGGATATGTTTAATACTTAGAATTGAATATGAAAAGCTATGTATAATGGGGAAATAATCCATTGAATTCTTAGGCATTATTTATGTAAGAGTTTTTACTAATTCTAAAAAACCCTAAACCTAAATGTTTATTGGGTATGTAAGTGATACAATAATTTATTTTTATTTTTAATGTTTTTATGGTAAAAATTTGGTCAAATTAACCATGATCGAATCAAAAATTTAATGATTATAATTATAGAACCAAATCTGTGAGTGCTAGTTCGGGGTTTTTACTATTGGTATTATATCATGATTTAGATAACATTTTAGATTAAGATATTTTAATTTGAGGTTATATTTGTGTACATGGATACCATCATAGTTCCATAAAATTAAGGTTGATCATAATCTCAATGTCTTAAAAACCCTTTAATGTTTTAAGTGATGATATCATGAATTGATTAATTTCATTTGGGGATAGTTTTTATTAAGTTGAAGTGTATTTAATTATTTGGTTTAACATGAAGTATGAATTTTCATTTTATAGAAAATTGTTTTAAGTTATTCATAATCTTTATGGTTTATATTATATTTGATATTGAGTTAGTCATGGTAATAAATGTTATATCATATTGATGACCATGGGATTGAAAATTGATTTCGTGGCTATGTGAACAATTTTATTTCAGAATAATATCACTATATTTTTTAGGATTATAATATGAATGGTATTATATAGCCTTTGATGTTAAAAAATCATTAATTTGAGGTCATTTTGGTTATTCGGGATGTAGTTTCATTTATTTAAGGAATTATTTAGTTTAAACATTGGGTATTTTTGTCTAATTTCAAAGATTAATGTATTTTTTAATCATATAATGGTTTATTAATTTTATTTATTTTCCCACCACATGCTAATCATTATATTTTTGATAAATTTCTAAAGGTATTATGAATATCTATTTCTCATTTTGTGTACAATGTAGTCCTTTATAAGTATATTTTATTGCTTCATGCATAAAAGTTTTTTCTTGAATAATCATTATTTATATAAAAATATGAGATTGTGGAGGAAATTGATTAAAGGATGTAGTTAAACATTTCATGTAAGTATATTTCCTTATCTTCTTAATCCATATGGTAAGGAATTCTTAAAAATTTGGAAAAGTTTATTTAAAATGAAAATGATACCCTATTACTTTTATTTCTAATGAAATAATGATCTTTTTAACACCTCATTAGTTTATGATTTTGTGGCTTCTAACTTTATCATCGACATTCAAATTTTTATGATAAATGACCTCTATCACACTATTTCATTGTTTGGGAATTAAAATTTCCTTTTAAATCCAAATATTTACTTCCCACCAATATTCTTCTTTTTTAAACCTAAAATGTGTTTTTCTAGATGACTTTCTTACTTCCATTTCTCTCTTATTAGGAGGATGTTTTATTAAACATTTTTATGATGTGGGATTTCAACAATGGTATATTGAAATTTAAAACCCTTATTTTGGGAGTTTATGTTCAAATTTCAATGTAATAATTTATTGACTGGGGGAATAATGTAACACCTTGAGATTTTAAAGTAAGGACATTATGTTTCATATAATATACAACATGCAACACTGAGCTTAAAAACCCATGAAATATATGATTATTATAACATAGCTTTTAAATTAGTGTGAATGAATTGTGTTAACTACTTTATGAAAATTATATATAAATTTCAAAACTAATTTAATTTTATTGATAAATTCTTATTAAATATTTAATCAATATTTAGTAATGAAATTTTATTCTCCAAAAAGATATTTTCATCAAAAAAGATTATAATTTTTTTGTGAGAAAATGTAATTATAAATTCTTTGTGTTTTTAGACAAAATTATTTGATAAAATAAAATTAATTTTTAAAATCATCATATCATAATTATCATAGGAAATTTTTTTAATTTATTGAAAATATTGATTTTCAGTGAGTAGAGAAAAATACAGATTTTTTTAAAGAAATCATTTATTTTCAATAAATTAAGTAATTGAAAAGTCCCATACAGTATTTAATATGATTTAAAGTAACATAAATATTATTAATTTATATTTAATCCAATTATTTACATTGTAATAATCTTTATACTGAATTTAGTTTACTTTTTTTATGGTAAACACTAATTTTCCAGAAAATTTTTTAAAATGCATAATGTTTCTCCATTTAAATTAAGTAAAATAATTCAATATTAAGAATTATTTAAACTAAATATATTTTGTAAATATATATAAATATTAATTAAAATTAATAATATTATTTTTACTTGTAATAGAGTTAATATAAAATCATCTTCTTCATGATAATACACTTCTCCAAAAACAACCTTTTCATCACCTTTAGGGGTTTAATTTTAAATTAAATTATAATACTTATGTGAATTAAATTTGATAGAATTTATTACATATTGAGAATAAGAATTATTTATATTATTTTGAAATAACTCCTTAAATGTTTTCATAATTAATAATTAAAACAATAAAAATCATTTACCATGGTTAAGGTGAAAACAGATTTACCGAGGGATTAAACTATTAATATAAAGGTTTAAATGAACTAAATACTTTTAAAAATTCTATTTTAAAGAAATATTATTACACTATCTCATCTAATTATCAATAATTTTACATTTAGGAGACTTTTTTCAAAGTAAAAATGTGGTTATCACTTTTTCTTTTCAAAAATTATAAGTGTGTCACTCACCCCACTTATAAAAGGACACCTTATATCCTACACTCTTAACACCTTAAAATATTTTTTTATAATAATACCATCCAAATACCATTCATAATTCCATAAATAATACTATGATCCCATGTTCTTATCATAAATCTATCCAATGAAGGATTTTGGTGCTAACCTAAGGAAGTTGTCTAAAGAAGAGGTATTATGTTTAACAGAGCGTTTATATTTTATTTCTTCTTCCACATACATAAAATATTATTCAGCTGTGATGATATAATAATTCTAATATCTATCATATAATAAAATTTCATTATTTTAGCATAACAACATAATTAAATATCCTCTTCCACTAAAAGAGAAATGAAATCATCATTCATGTGTGTGGCGGACTACCGCCATGCAAACCGATGTTATTCGTTTTTCATCGTCTCCTATCACATCTTATTATAATGATGGATTTAAATTAAATATATGAAACTTTTAACATAATTAAACTTATATAATTATTATATCACATATAAAATCTTATATTCCATTCCAATTTGTATTGAATAATTTTGCTCATGTGTATGGTGGACTACTGTCTCACGAAGCGATGTGATTTGTTTTTTCACTGGCATTTTTATAGAATGTAATAAAGATAATGTTAATGAATATATGAAACATATATGACATAATTATGATATTAATTACATATTTATAATTCTTAATAGATAATATATCTTTTAATTTTTACATTTCTATTCACTAATAAATTATAACATCATTCTTGCATATGTGTGGATTACTGGTTCCACAAATCAAAGTGATTCTTTTTTCTTCACCACATCACATGGATGATATATGTAATTTTATATAAATAAATAGAATTATATTTATTAAATTTTAATTATTATTTATATATAAAATAATGCTTACCTTTCTTCATAATTATATTTGAAAAATAAAAATGTTACTCATGGGTATTAATGACTTATCATATTCATGGTTGTAACATGGTTCATTTTTCATAACCATTATTCCAAGATTATTTTAAAAATTTAATTGATTTATTAAAATTATAATTATTTCATTATTATTATTCTAGATATGATGGAGCAATATTCCCTTTTACCATAGTCATCACACTGAATCCATTTTGAAATAATGAACTAAACGTCTCCAAAACACCCAGTGTGGAATTAACTAATTATATATTAAAATATATCACTAAAATTAAATAAAATAAATGACTTAATATATGTTTCTAAAATAATAAAATGTAATTAATAAATAAATTAATTTATATAACTTATTATATTAGAGGGACGGGTCATAAATAGAAATTATGGACTTCAGTTAAGAGACTTCACCTCAATTTTCCTTAATTAAGTAATATTTTAATTTTATACACCTAATTTTTATTATATGTTGTATATGTGTACCTCTATATATATAATATCATGATTAGTTCATAAATAATATTATTTTAAGTTTCAATTTGATAATTTCATCCAGGGGGATTTGACTTTAATGTTATTAAGTGGTAAAGAATTCCATATCTCAATTTCTTTTTTATTGGGTTCAATTACTTTTTTGACTTGATATTATAATATTATTTGTGAAATGACTTTTTATAATATATTTTTATTATTTTCAATTCTATTATGTGTATTTAAATTTTATATACATAATCTATTCATTTTTTAATTTTCTATTCAACACTATGATCATTGTAAGGGTTGTTCATCTCAAATTTTCTTCTCTAG
Source organism: Viscum album (assembly GCA_963277665.1). Classification (NCBI taxonomy): domain Eukaryota; kingdom Viridiplantae; phylum Streptophyta; class Magnoliopsida; order Santalales; family Viscaceae; genus Viscum; species Viscum album. The sequence goes on from OY728137.1 coordinate 372,607,150, forward strand.
GGAATATGTTATGTTATACACCTATATTATTTTATATGGTATATAATCTTCCCCATTGATATGTTATATCATGAATATTTTTATGTTTGTGATATTTTAATATTCATATAATTTTATTGTTTCATGGGTATTATGATTGGGGATTTACCAAGGTGTCAAAGGATTTATGATACAATCTACTTTATTTTTAGGATTTTTTAAATTTATGGTTTTTTGTGAGGAAATAATATGATCTTTCTCTCCTGAACCACATCTATTTTATTAATATACGGTTATTCGTATGGTTTAGATGTTTAATTTCCAATTCCTCATTTATTTATTGAAAAAACATCAAGAAATTTTATTTTAAGAGATATTGATCTTGTATCATTCTTTTAGATCAAGAACCTTTCACTACCATATCAATTTTGTATAAGTTATTTTCCAAACTGTTGTTTTATGAACATAAATTTTTTACTAAATCTATTTTTCATGATCTTTTACCTTCTTTTAAAAGGTTTTAAAATGTAAATTTTTTAATGGTTTCTAAATGGATCACATTGACTCCCTTTATAAAATGTTTGAAAAGAATGTTTATTTTTTACAATTACAATATGAATGGATTTTCCTACCATCATGAACACTAATAGTTTTAAATATTCTTATTTAATTTTAAACATTTAGCTTCAAATAAATTAATTTAATTTTTTATAAAGATTTAGATTTTAAATATGTGTTTTACAAATTAAAAGGATATTTTCCTTAAGAAATTTTCCAAGTGATCATTAAAAATATTTTTCCATGCAAGATGTCATCACTTGATGTTAATCAAAGATAAAAGTTTATCTCCCTCAAAAAAACTTTTAAAAGTATTTCAAGGATATTTTCATTAACTAATGTCTGAACCCCTTTATGTTACGTTTTCTCTATTGGTGAAATTTTGTATTGATATAATCCTTATTATTTCTTTAGATGGATTGTGAGATTTTAATGAAACTCATTTCTTTTCCAAGATTTAATTGAGCGATGAAGGAAAATTTGATATTATTAAGACTAAAAAATTAAGGCTTAAATTTTTTTATTCGTGAACGTTACTTGTACATTATTGATGATGAATGGGTTATACTGATACAACTTATATAAATGGTTGAGACCCATTATAGCTCATAGTTGATCTTAATATATCTTATACGATGGGTGTTAAAAAATAGAATTAGGTAAGACTGATATATATTATATAATGGGTGTACCCAGACAGTTTTGGGTGATCATGATATAGATTATATGGCGGGTGTACCCAGACAACATCAGGTTATCCTAATATAACTTATAAAATGGGTTCACCCAGATAGTGCTCTAATGCATTGGGTATTGTTACTTGTATTTAGAGGAAAAATAGAGGGAGTTACAAGATGGTTTTTCTTTTGGATATGAATGGGATGAATTTATTTTCAATATGGGTTTAAAACTTTTTATTTATATGATATTCCAAGACACTTACATGTTTTCTTTATTCTTGTTATGGGGTTTTAATGATTCCTTTGATCATGTTTAAAATGACATGGCACATGATTATTGATTCCTATAATTTTTTCCATTGATAAATATTTATGCCATGTTTTATGATTGATGGTCCAGATATTGATGTGTAGGAATATTATTAAGTTATGACCATGCACTTTATTTATGTAGTCATACCCTTATACTCTTCTTATACTCATTGATGATGCCCAATTATTATTTTATGTTTACCATTACATAGAATTTAAGCTAACCCTTCTTATGTTTTATATTACCTAGGTTATTAAAAATGATGATTAAATTATTTGAGTTTATAATGGTTTATAATATGATCATGTTTGTGGGAGATGTTGAAGACTCAATATGAAATATAAAAATATAGGTATATTGGAAAAATAATCATTTGAATTAATGGGTATTGATTATGTAATATTTTTTAATAATTATCTAAAACTATAAACCAAAAATGTCATTGGGCAGGTATGTAACCCACTATTTCATTTTGATGTTGTATATTTTGGATGTTGAAAATTGGGTTACCTTTTTTAGTATCAAATCTAGAAATGTAATGTTTATGATGTTAGCACTGGATTCGAGAGTGTGGGTCCAGGATATTATAGATATAGAGAAGGACATTAAAATAAAAAAAATTCTCATTGTATGAAATATACTAATTTTGGTCAATAATAATTGATGAATAAGATTTTAATGAATTGGAATAATAAATAAAAACCAAAAATGCTCAGTTAATAACGATACCTCTTCTTCAGACAACCTCTTTAGGTTGGCACCAAAATCCTTCCTATAAGGTTTCTATAATAAAGAAATGGAATATAGTGCATGGAAAGGGGATTAAGGAAGATACTTGGGAAGGTATTGTATAGTCCAAAAGTCTTTTTATGTTTTAATAAAAGAGAATAGGAATTTACCTTTTATAAGTGAGGAGAGGGACACTTATTCAATTTCATAAAATATTAAATTAATATAATTTTATTTTCCTGAAAAAAGGGCCTGAAACATATATAATTAGAATATAGGATGATTATTTGTGAAAATACTATCATACATTAAAATATGGACATGTTTATATTAGATTTTTACCCTTATCAAATTTTTAACCCACAATAACCCTTTTTGAAAATTACTGTGATAACAAAGTTTTCACTCTTTAGGGGTCAAGATATTTACCATAAAAGTAAAATTAGTCAATATATGGTCTGTTATTAAAATTTTAAACCATATATAAATAACATGAATGAATATAATATTTTTTGAAATTTTAAATCTTTTAATAAAATATTATTTATTATAAAATATCATTAATGTTATTTTTGGAACTATTCAATTAATATGACATAGAAAAAAAATGACATCAATGAAATTAAAATATATTCCTTTAAAGAATCACATACATGGTATTTTTATTTATAAAAATTGTGGAACGTATTAATTAATTCAATTTATATTACACGCAATATCTGTTAAACCATTTATTTTGTTTTTCTATTAATTGAACAAATAACATCTATGTGTTCCATAACCATTTAGGAAAATTATTTAATTAATGAATTTTTTAAATAAGTTACCAAGATAAAAATATTAATTTATAATTAAATTTAATATATATAACCAAACCTATGTTTTTTTATCCCTATGGAAAAATATTATAGTTATTAAAATTCAGAAAGTTGCATTTGATCTTTATATTTTACTTAGATATTATATATTACAAAATAAATGAAATATGAAACCATGTGAAAATATATTTGTGTATTTTAAAGAAATGGATGAATAAAACTACTCAAAAATTGATAAATTAATTTTTTATGGTGAATTTTTAGTTTTTATCCTATTATTTTTATACATAATTACCTGATTTACACTTACCGTGGTGATAATTATTTAATATGGTTACTATTCATAATAATGAAAAAAAGTTTCTAATTTACTAAAAATGGATATCATTATTCCTAATGTGTAATAAATTTTTATTGATTTAATTTACATAATTTTTTGAATTAATTTAAAATTAAATGCCCAAAGCACGATAGAAAACTGTTTTATAAGAATGAGTTTTTTAAGGACGGGCTAATTTTATATTAGCTTTATGACTAGAAATATTAATTATAGTAATTTAAATTCATATATATATATATATACAAAAAAAGTTTCATTTATATCATTCCACATTGGGGGTTATTTTGATGTTTTAAAATGCAAAAACATTATGCATTTAAAAATAATTTTCAGAAAAGATGTGTTTTATACATAAAAATAGATTTATAACAAAATAATGGAAATTACTATTTCAAATAAAATTAATTATATTACTCTAAATAAAATAGATCATATTTAACGTTGAAACAAAATAAAAAATATAATCAAACATTGAATTTTAGAATTAATGAAAAAAATGATTGTTTTACATAAATTCATATTTTTACTATTTATTGAAAACCAAAAATTTTCAGAAAAGTATGAAAATTTCACCAATAGCTGATATTGATATGATGATTTTAAAAATTATATTATTTTATGAAATAATATTTCTAAATTTTATATAAATTAATTATTAATTTATCTCAATAAAATTAATAAAAGTCATTTTTTGAAGAAAATGTATCTTTGTAAAATACATTGACTTTACTAAAATTGGAGTAATTATTTACTAATAATTTATCTAAAAAATTTAATTAAGTATTAATTTAATATATATTTCATAAATTTTTTAATCTTATTCATACCCACTAATTTAACAACTATGATATAACAATATTATATAAATAATAGTATTTTATGGAAAATTTATGCTCGATTGTCTTTGCCAAGTATGCTCTCAAACATAGTTTTATTTATTTAAAATACTAGGGTGTTATAGGTGTACTATATTCCTTCACTTTCTACCAAGTGATACATCAAGTGACTTAAATTCTATAATTTATTTACCATGAATATAGTTCTACCAAGAAACCCAATAGATTGATGCATCATAACAACACTAGTCTTTTTTATTTTTTGAAATATTAAACTTTATATGGAATACAAATTAAAAGGTGTATAGTGTGTTAATTAGATTGTGATATGTTTCATCATAATCAAAATTTGTTATATATGATGAAATAAATCATCTATGATCATCCATGTGTAGGAAAAGCCTATACTTATATAAATATATTGATCTATTGAAGAGACAAATAGGTTCATCTATGAGATGGGTATATATCATGATTTTAATTTTTCATCATATATTTTTATGATTTATGAGTTATTTTGGGATTTCAAAAAAAGTAAAGTTATACACTTTTAGGGGTATTTTGTTTCATCTACATTTTCTACATCTTTCCCCATTTAATTTATAAATTTTCTTATTTTCTTTTTTTATCTATTTTGTATATTCATATCTATCTGTGTTTTAACTCATATATAATTGAGTTATAACAAAATGGGATAGTTTAGTTGAAATGACCAGTGTGGTTATTCAGTTTTGATGATAATTTTTTCTTCTGATGTTATATTTTTTTTGTTAAATATTCTTTATACTATATGATGGGGTTTAGTGAAAGATTCCCATCATTACACTTGATCGTTATTCTTTTTCTATACTATTGGAACTAAACGATTCCCTTCAAAAAATATATAATTAAATTTTTTATTTGGTTCATTATAGTATTAATTATATAATAAAATATCCATTTAGATATATAGTACTTATTTTATTTCCCTATATCAAATCATGCCTTAAGATATGTTGTTATTGTAACACCGTAACATTCTAAAAGAATAACATTTTATTTAATTGGGTATCTAATATGCTACAACAGTCATATAAGGGAATATAATATCATGATACATTAATATGTATTTACTATTTTAAATATATTCAATAAATTATATATCTTAACATTTTTGAATCAATAGGTTTATCTTTAGTTATATGAAATAAAGAGTCTATTCAAAACCTTACATTACTTGCAAGGCCGAGTTTTATCGAACAATAAACTACTAATCTTATTATTTTACATGATAGTTACTACATAATCATTATAATGGTAGGTATTAACAATATTAACTAAATTGTTGCATAAAATATAGTTAAAACGCATTTATGGGTAATCTATTGATTATAAATATTAATTGTCTTCATTTAGAAGAAAAAAAATGTGTTTTTGAGAAATTGTATTTTTCTAAAAGAAGTTTTTGTAATGCATGGAACACATAATTTAAAATTAATTTTTAACTTTTTTAGAAAATTTATTATAGAAAATAAAATTCATTTTTGAAATCATAACACCAAAATTATTTAATGTTTATGTTTTTGGATTTTACTGAGAGGTTTTATTTTTCAATGAATAGTGAGAAATATTGGATTTTAATTGAAAACTTCTTTTTCATCTAAATAATTTAAAACGTTAAATTTTATTTTTACTTTTTTTATAAAGTAAAATTATTTAAATTTACATATATTAACCCAATTTATGTCATTGTAATCATTTTAATTTTTAATTTAGATATAATAACATTGTAATCTTTTGATCATTTTCACATTGAAAACGCATCTTGTCATCGCATCTGCGGGATTGATTTTAAATCAACATTTTCCACTTATATAAATAAAATTTGGAAAAATGGATTAAATATTAATAATTAAAATAATTTATATTTTCTAATAAGTTAAACGAAATTTTTTACCAAAATTAATAGTGGAATATAAAAAATTAATTACCGCGATTAAGGAAAAAATGGATTTATTGTAAGTTAAACAGAAAGATAAGGGTTAATTTTACCTATAAACTTTTCAAAAAAATATTTGATAGACATATGTATAAAATTAATCCTATAATTCTTTATAATAATTTTTTTTTTCCATTATTCCATATGCAAAATGAGGGATCACTCAATTCGTTTCAAAAATACCATGTGTGTCCTCTCCCACACTTATAAAAGGTCACCCACTCTTCTATATTCATCAAACCATCAATAAACTTTTTTTTCTTACAATAACATAAAAAATCAATTCCCAAATTAACTCACCTGATAATTTAATCTTTATTTTTTTCATAAATTTTTCCTTTTAAGGATTTAGAGGAAACCATAGCAGGATACCTAAAGGAGAGGTAAAGTTCTTCAACAAGGGTCTTTATTTTATTTCTCTCTATATATCCTTAAATTACTATTATAAAATTATTATATAATAAACTAAGTATATTAAATATAGTGATATGTTTTTATGCTAATTTTATAACCTACAAACACACACATTACATCGAATGGTTCATGAAATCATCGTCTGTGTGTACGACGAACGACTATCTCATGAACCGCAGTATTGGTTTTTCCAATGAAACCTATCAAAGTTGGGAGTGATGATGTAGATAAATTTAATACATTATATAAATAAAATATTTATTCTTCTATATTCATTCTATAATATATACATATATATATATATACTTTTTACCTTCCATTTCTTAAGATATTCGATAATTTCACTCATGTGTGCTGCAGAATATCGCCTCACGAAGAGATTTGATTTTCCTTTCTCTAAAACTTCACATGGATGGTGATAAAATTAAAGTTAAGTATTACATATGATATACATGAAATAATAGTTATGTTCATTACATATTTATCATTATTTAAAAATAATATATATCATTTTATTTCTTCCTTTTTCACTCATGTAATGAAGAAAACCTCATTCATGTATGTGTTGACTATCACCTTCACGAAGTGATGTGACTCGTTTGCATCACCACACAAAAGTTTTGAAGTATATAAATATATAATATTATATTAATTATATTACGATCATTTTTTAAATGATAACTATTACTTACCTCCATTCTATAAAGATCGGTGAGAAATGCAATCTTTACCCATGCATAAGTACAATCTAATGTCTCCCAGATTGAAATGTACTTTGTTTTTCAAAACCATCATTAATTATTGGTTTTAGAAGTATAATTAATATATATATAATATAAGTATTCAATTATTATTATGTAGATGATTCAATTTATAATATGTTCAAGAACTACTTCTTTAACAACAAAGTAAGCATGAGAAAACAAGGCAATTAACACCTTAAACAACAAAAATAATAATATATTATTAATAAATATAGGACAAGATGTTATAGAAGGATCATTTATGATATTATAAATATTAATAAAGTTATGGTGTAAGTTAATTATTGGTTTAAAACCACTATGTAGTATTTTAAATTATATTCAACCAAAAGTAAGAGTGACATAAGATATTTCATCTCAATTTACATTTTGTTGACACTTATTTATCATTATGAACCAATTTATCTTTATGTGGTGTATACACTACCCCTTTAACATTTAATATCTTCAATACTTCATTAATTATGGAATTTGACATTTCAATTTGAATTATCACATCTAATGTTATTTAACTTAAAAATTAACAAATGAGAAAAGTTATTTTGCGATCTTATTTTCTTTTATGGTTGATAACTTTATTGAGATTATTGTAATCATTTTTCATTAGATTTTACATTTCTCTTAAATATCGATATTTTTGGGTAAGGTTTATGATTGTTTCCTCAAACATATACTGTATAATTTTTACTTTTAATGTTATTTTTTAATAATGGAAAATTGATAAATCCTTATCTTTTACTTAATATAGATATTTGATGATAAGTTATATTGATTCATGAATAAACATTATTTTTTGATATAGGAAGAATGCTTCAGAATATATGTGATGGGTGGTTTCTAGAATTATTTATCCCCTTGATCCATTATTTGGTCTCACTAAATAAATCAGTTGTCAAATTATATGGGTTTTTACCGAAAGTTTTAAATTTTCTGGAGGATTGATCTTGATAGAATAGGTTTTCATGTTCCTCAGACACAACATCCCATAATTACAAATTATGTTCATGAAGAGTTCAAGGATTATTATCCAATATATTTTCACTATTCTATTAACATTGGTTTCATTTTATTCTTAGTTTATTGATAAATGTCATGTTTCTTAGTTATTTACCTTTCCGTATTGATTTTACTTATCAATTTAGGAATTCATATTATTTAAATGGCATGTGTGTAATGTTTTTTACCATTACATATTTATTATTCTTTATCTTTTCATACAATAAATTTATTTAAATTGAATTTTTTTTAGTTATTTACCTCTATATATTTATTATACACATTGATTCATGATAAATTCTATTATATTTCACCCTAACTAATCATTTTTGTTCAACCTTATTCTTTTTCCTCTCCCTAAGGGATAGAGATTATTTCTTCGATTGAGTTTCAGGGATATAGTTTATTTTTTTGTTATGTATTAGGTTTTATTTTCCATTAACAATGTAAAATGGGAATCATTTATGTAATATGGTTCACCAAAACTACTAAAATATTTGGTCCTTTGGGAATCATCCCATTAAATCTATTCCAATGTAATAATATTAAGAACCGTCTTGAGGATTTTGGTGTTTGGTTAATTATAGATGGTTTTAGAACGGGTGTTGTAGGAACCTTGGGAACTATATTTAGTAAATCATATATTAGGGAGCATAAACCTATGATATAAATTTAGGATAATTATAGAAGAACATCCTAAAGTTTTGGTAAGGAAGAAGTTTTTGGGTCTTTCTAGTAGTACATCCCTATCCAGATTCTACAAGTAGATGTGGATATAGAAGAGAGGTACCAAGGGGTAATAACCCTAAAAAATTTGTGTTAGTACTGACTTGTCCATTACCTAGTTCCCAAAAATGGTCCTTATTATGCTCCTAGTTTAACACTCCTATGAAATATTTTTAGGATAATTCATATTTTGTTTACAAACCAAATTGTTGTATTTGAATGTAAATATATCCCTAAAAGAACCAAATTTTATTATCCAAAGATTAATAATGAAAAATCATTAATTTATGATAAGTGTTACACTATATTTTTAATTAAAAATTATTATTTAAAATTAATACTCTTATTAGCTAATAAATTATATTCCATTGTTTTTAGAAGGTACTAAGAAGAAAGAAAGGTATCAATACACATGCCTGGTGTAGAGGTTTCTGTGTTGAGGAAGACAATATAACTGGTATTAGAACTAAGAAATTGATGGATATATTACGGAATATTAATTAGGTTATAACCCAAAAACATTCTATGATGGAAAAACCTATTCTGCGATTTGATTCTCCAATGTTGGATCATTTTATGCAATATAGGTCCCCATCATTTAGTGGGAATATTGGTCCAAATGAAACTGACTAGTGGATTAATTATCTATAGAATATATTTATGTAATTGTGATGTGGTGAAAAGGAAAAGGTTTCAGTTTTATTTTATTTTCTTGATGCCAATTTTGTTCAATTATGGTCATTGATCGAAAATGCTAGAGAATAAGGGGATGATGAACTAATGGAATGGAATGATTTTAAGGACAAATTATTTGAAAAATATTTACATCATGATAAAAAAACTAATATTAATATATTGTTCTTTATTTCAAATTAAAATTAATAATAAATTGTTTCGTAGTTTGATTATACATTTATAAGGTTATCAAGGTATGATACGGATTACATAAACAACACATAATACATGATTGACCATTTATCTAAATGGATTAATCCATGTATCCAAAGGTCACTGGTCTCATAAAACTTTTTATTAAAATGATGAAATAGTTTTATGTGCTATAGAGTTAGATAAATAATTCTACAAACCTTATGTATTATAAGGGAAGAAAGAGGCTAAAAATGATGGATGATAAAATTCTGGATAAATGGATGAAAGGAAATAAGGATTCTCAAACATGTGATAACTATGGAAAGGATCACCCTGGGAAATGATTGAAGGGAATGGGATTTTTTAAAAGTGTAGAGAAATGGGTCTCCAAGAAAAAGGACAAGGGAAGAAAAAACACAACAATTAAATGTTTTAACTATAAGGATATGGGTCACTACACAAACGAATTACCTAAGATTCAAGGGAATATACATCAAAAAAGCTAAGGTATCAAGGTGAAGCATATGATATTGATGCAAATAAATTAGAATGATTAATATTAATATTTATTTATATACATGAAATATGTTATAAAATAATTTCTTTATGTTATTCTCATCATAATAATTATGATATAAATAAGGATTATACTACAGTATTATTTCATTATGTATTTTAGAGCATATTTTTAATGTTACCAAGAAATGTGATTTAGGGGAAAGTCAAATTTTTTTGTAAAAAAAATTGTTAAGGGAAAGATAACCATTAATATGTTTCTGATTTTGAGATAATTATGTCTGGATAAAGAGAACAATGATATAAATAAAGTAAATAGGATACTACTAACTACTTTGTAACTAATTAATGATAAGATGATTTTTCTAATTCAGTGACTATATTTATTATGTCTTGGAACATAATATTTTTGGAGGTTTATAAGGTTAACCATTTCTAAAATGGTTTAAGTTGAAATTTTGAAGAGGTTTTAAATATTATTGTGTTAATTCACTGTATGAGGATTTATTAATATCAAATAACTAATGATAACTAATTTTTAATATAAATTAATAGAGATATATGGAATGACCTATAATTCTCTTAAGTATCCTAAAATTTGTAAAAAATTATATTTAGTGATTTAGGCATAAAAAATTCAGTCTTTGTGTAAGGGAGGAATTGGAAATTGTGGAAGGCATAAACAAAGGATGAGATTGTGTTTAAAAATTGTAATGAAATCAAATAATTTTATTTCACTATATTCTTAGACAGTAAAATAATTCCTTGAGTCTCGGAAAAAGATCTGGAATCAAAAATGTTTTCCTATTATTATCATTTTTTAGGATATCAATGACAATTTCATGCCACTTTTGTTTATGTACTTGTGGTCATTAACCTTCTCTGTATCACCCAATTTTTTTGGTCAATGTTCTCTATCACTCTCCCTCGGTATTTGGATGTTATTTGTCTCTTTGAGGTCCATGTTTTCATTTCCCACCTATGTTATACTATCTCGAAACCTAGTTATGTGATTATACAAAATTAAATTTTTTTTCTTCTATTTATGTATTATTAAGGGGATATCTTATTAACTATTTTATGATGTGGGTCTTTCAATAAAAGAATTTTCAATTTTCAAAAAATTAAATTTTGAGATCAAATTTAAATTTTGAAGATGAAATTTATTTATGTTGGGGAGAATGCAACACCCTAAAGTCCAAAAAAATAAAATTATATTCAATTACATATGTGACATGTAACACAAAATTTTTAAGAGAATATAAAATCTGGATAATTTATAATATATTTTCTATTTTAAATAAATTAAATTAATTATATAGCTTTCATAGAACCCAAAACTAATTTTATCTTATGTTACATACAACAACAAGCTTCTTCAAAATCTTATATTACATGCAAGTTAGAGTTTTACCAAATAATAATATGCTAATAATATTATTAATTAATATGATAGTTATCTCCTAGATATTGGAATAGAGGGTATGAATAGTATAAACTAACTTATGAAAATATATATTTTACACACATTTATATGTAATATATTTGTTATAGATAATAATAATATTTATTTAGAATAAAAATAAATGTTTACATAGAAACTGTATTTTCCTAAAATATTGTAAACTTGTGCCTGGTGCATATAATTTAAAATTTATCTTTTTTCTTTTTATAAAAAAAATGAAAATAAAAAATATGTTTTGGAAATCAAAACACACAATTCTTTTTATGGTTATTTTTAGGACTTTTCTGAGATGTTTCATTTTCCAATGAATTTTAAAAAATACTTGATTTTAATTGAAAACATTCTTTTTGTCTAAATAATTTACAATGTTAAATTATATTTTAATTATTTTTATAGTATAATTACTTAAATAGTACATATATTAATCCAATTTATTCCATTTTAATCATTTTCATATTTAATTTAGATACAAAAATTTTGTAAACTTTTGAACATTTTCACTTTGAAAACCCGCCTTCTCGTCACATCTTCAAGATTAATTTTAAATATAGATTTTTAAAATATATTAATTATATTTAGAAAAATTGATTCCATATTTGTGGTTAATATAAATTATAATTTATAATAATTTGAGAATAATTTTTTACCCAAATGAATAGTTAAAAAAGTAAAAATTAATTATAGTGGTTAAGGAAAAAATGGATTTATTGAGGGATAAATTGAAATAACAAGTGTTAAATATTCATATAAGCTTGTCCAAAAACTATTTTATGGTCATATTTAGACCATTACGTTTCTATTTTTTGAGAATGGTCAATTTTAGACCATTTTTTATATAAAAAACGTGGGATCCCTCAATTCCTTTCAAAAATACCAAATGTGTCATCACTACCACTTATAAAATGCCACACTGTATACACTCTTCTTCACACCTTCAAACCACATTGGTTTGGCCAATACCTAACAAAATAACTTATAAATCTCCATAATGTAATCATATAATCCTTAGTTCTATTATAAAGACATCCTTTCAAGGCATTAGTGCAAACCTAAGGAGGATACGTGAATGATAGGTAATGTTCTTCAATGAGCGTCTTTATTTTATTTGTCTCTCCAAATCATTCAATTCCAATTATATAGTGATTTTATAATAACCTAAGTATCTTAAATATACTAATATGTTTTTATTCTTTGTTTATAACCTAAAACCACACCCACTAATATCAAATTGGTTATAAATATAAGGACCCGCACTTATTTTATACATAATCTTGAATTTATTCAAGAAAATAATTCATTATATATTGAGGATCTTTTCAAGTTTAGAGCTTTAGGGAATTAAGACAAAACATTCATAACATTACACATTGTTACATAGTGGATACCATAAAATAAGTTTCCATTTTCCTCAGAATATAAAACATTAAAACATAAAACAAGACTCCTTGACAATTCTTCAACATTTAACATGTCTTCCTTCCTTGTATTACTCATCCATTAACCTGTGAAAAATCATTTAAAAACTTGGGATGAGCACAAAAGCTCAGTAAGGTATGAAAAAGAAGGAAAAATCACATTAGTCCATGAATACATGACGTATGAAAACATTTTCAAAAGACATGATTTCCACCCATAAAATCTTACTTTATGTAACATGAGATTTAAAAAAGATAAACACAAACATAATTATAATCATAGAGGTATATTGGGTAATTACTTGCATAATCTTGTAACCATCTTGGCTACCTTAAAATTTGTAACCCTCATGGCTACCTTACTTTGTGTAACCATCACAGTTACACTTGGAGTAACCATACGGCCGACCTCCAACTTACTCATACCCAATGCATTGGAAAAAAATATAGTTCCCACCCTTCATCATAAACAATGCCCAATAACCAAAACATAATCATACAACATAAATAATAGCATAAAAACATTGCCTTTGAATCTTATAAAACAGAATTTTAAAAGAGGATTTTAGAAGAAAAGTCCCTTATAAACATCATATACTTGAAGTGTGACTTAATGGAGTGGATGGAATATGTATATACTCTATAAATACACATAATGAAACATAATATAAACAAAACCCATCACACAAACAATTTTAATAGCACATAAATTATAAAGTAGAATGTTAACCCAAAGAATGGAAATTGGGTTAGGAATTCCCTTACAACAATGTGATCAGTCGAAAAATATGACCAGAACATAATAAATATTAATTGAATCATTGAATAACATGAATATAAAGAGAATCATGTTATTGTATATATCAAAAGACAGTACACATACTCCACATACAAGAAATAAGCGGTGAATGATGAAAATCTCACAAAAATGAAAGTGAGACGAGGAACCCCTTACAACTTTGTAATCAATTGATTTTATGACCCAAAATTAATGATTGTCAATTGATAAATTGAATATCATAAAAATAAATATATTCATGATATGAGACAATAATGGGCAGTATACATACACCATACAAAGTAAAAATAGTGATTACGGAATATCTCACAAAAATGGAAGTGAGATGAAGAAACCCTTACCTTAATCTTGTATTACTTCAAACTTGTTAAAACCTCCGGTATAATGGTTAAACGACTGTTATTAGTATTTTACAGAAACATTTTTATGTTTATAACATCTTATATGGTCATTTCATAACCTCATTTCACCCCTTATTTGTTAGTATTTTGTTCCTTGCATTATTTTGGGTGAGTTCTTTTGTGATTTTCACGATCGGTTCATGATGAATCATTCTTGTTGATTGGAAGTGAAACTCCAGAATTGGAATGGAGTAGTATTTACATAATTCCAGTACCATAAATTATACCATTTATCACTTTGGTGCTTTATATGATGATGATTTATAAGTTAAACATTAATTATGTTCGTTTAGATAATTTAAGTGGTTCTTTGATAATTACAACTTCATTTAGTCTTGTAAATTTGAATCATGAGTACAAAAGAATTCCAGAACCTTATATGATTCATTATAACTTGGTTCAATCATATAAATGGTTTCATGACCAGACTTGAAAGAATTAAAGGAGATTGAAAATACATCGTCCACGATATCGGTAATTCGGCACAAATGGACAATGTTTTTTTTTGATTCTTTAAATAAGTGAGAGAGGAGAGGAGTAATGATTTGTAATTTTCCATAAACATGACAACATCCAGAATATACATGATTCTGGAGATTTCATGCCTCTTGGATAAGAGGGGGTGAAGAACGAAGAGAAGGGAATCTTGAAATGAAGAAAACATGAGAAATTTCTTACAAAAATTTGGAAGCCTAACGGCGTCTCTTAAAATTTCATAAAAATAAGATTGATGAGAGGAATGGAATATCTCATCATTAATACAAAATTTGGACAGTAAGGGGAAATATTAAATGAAATATCCCAACAAAAGACAAAGGTAATGGAAGAGAATAACATAAAATGGAAGGAAAGAAGGAAAATGAAAGAGGATGTTTACCTCTTGATCTCTTCTCCTTGAGATCCTTCTTAAGGGCTTTGATTTTGGTCTTTTGGTGAGACCAGAAGCTCTAGGACGTGGGGAAGAAGATTGGGGAGGGAATTTGGCAGAAATTAGGCAATTCTCAAGGCTTGAGAGGTGTGAGAGGAAGAGGGGAGTGAGGGTGGTATTTATAGTGGGGGAGGGGAGGTATTTTAGATTATTTTAATTATTATTATAATATTTTTATCAAGACTATGAATAATCTCAAATCAAGTGGCCTTAATTAATGAAAATATCAAGTGAGTTCGAGGAAAGTGGCCTTTCGTCACTTATGATGTCATAAATAGTGCATTTTTACTGATAAATTGATTATATGGTATTTTACCGTATTTCACTATTCACCGAAAATTCAAGAGTTTCAGAAAAATACCAAACATTTACCCCAACCATTTTTCGATGTGTAGAATTCAAAAATGAACTCCATTTTTCAAAAATAATTTTCTAAATATTATTAATTTAATTTTTAAATAAGGTCACAATTAATTCGAAAAATAACAATATTGAAGTGCAATTAGTTTTATGTGACTTTGGAAAATTAATTATGATCCCATTATCCTATTGCCATGGGAAAATAAAATAATAATATTATTTACTATTCATGAGGTCATATTACTATTCATATTACTATTCATTTTACTATTCATAAGGGCATGTTACTATTCACCAAAAAAACAAGTTTGTTTCATCAGACTCTAAATAACATACTGAACACAATTGTAGATGACAGTTTCTTGAAATTCAAATCATAGAAGAAATAAAATTATGTTTAAAGGATACTTATAAATATATACCTTAAACAAAATTTCAAGCATTTTCAATTTATTTTTAGAAAACCTTGGGATGTTACATTATCCCCACCTTCTTGAAATTGCGTCCTCGCAATTTTATTTACTTATTAAACAACTGAGGGTATTTTTCCCTCATAGCATTTTCAGACTCCCATGTTGCTTCTTCAACCATGTGGTTTCTCCACAAAACCTTTACCTAGTGGATTACCTTATTCCGCAATACCTGTTCTCTTCGATCAAGAATCTGAACTGGTTTTTCTTCATAAGAAAGGTTCTCTGCTAGCTGAACTTCTTCCGGCCTCAAGACATGTGATGAATCTGGAACATACTTTCTCAACATCGAAACATGAAAAACATTGTGTACCTGAAACAAGATCGAAGGCAAAGCTACGCGGTACGCAACTGTTCCAACTTTATCCAAGATTTCAAAAGGACCGATGAACCGTGGACTTTGTTTCCCTTTCTTACCGAAACGCATCACACTTTTCCAAGGAGATATTTTAAGGAAAACATAGTCACCTACCTTGAAAGAGAAGTCTTTCCTTCTGTTATCTTCATAACTTTTCTGCCTGCTCTGAGCTATCCTCATGTGTTGCTGGATCATCCTCACTTTCTTAGCCACTTCTTCTACTAATTCTGGCCCCATCAACTTTCTTTCACCGACTTCATCCCAAAACGCAGGAGTCCGACACCACTTTCCATACAAGGCCTCAAAAGGTTCCATCTGAAAACTGGAATGGAAACTGTTATTATAAGAAAACTCAACTAATGAAAGATGTTGATCCCAACTTCCCTGATAGTCCATTGAACAAGCTCGAAGCATATCCTCCAAAGTTTGAATCGTGCGTTCTGACTGCCCATCTGATTGAGGATGAAAAGCTGTACTGAAATTCAACTCTGTGCCCAAAGACTTCTGAAGTCCCTTCCAAAATTTAGAAGTGAACCTGGGATCTCAGTCAGACACAATGGAAAGAGGAACTCCATGTAACCTGACAATATCTTTGAGGTACAAACGAAAAAGCTGATCTAATGTCATTATATCTCAAATAGAAAGAAAATGAGCAGACTTTGTTCGCCGATCAACAATAACCCATATCGCATTGTTACCTCGAGAAGTATTTGGTAGTCCCACCACAAAATCCATGGATATATTCTCCCATATCCATTCTGGCACTGGTAAAGGCTGAAGCATCCCCTTCGGTAACTGTCGCTCTGCATTAACCTGCTGACATGTCAAACATTTCATTGTAAAATCAGAAATATCCCTTTTCATCCCATTCCACCAGTAATACTCCCGAAGGTCTCTGTACATCTTAGTACTTCCAGGATGAACAGAAAATGGAGAACTATGAGCTTCACAAAACAATTCTTTCTTCAGCTGGGAATCACAAGGCACACACAACCTTTTTCCAAACCTTAGAACACAATCTTTATCAAGATTAAATTCTGGAAACTTCCCCATTTTAACCAATTCTACCTTTTTCTGTAGCTCACGGTCTTCCTTCTGCGCTTTCATAATTCTGTCTGACAACGAAGACTGCACTAAAACCTGAAACAAAACAGATATATTCCCTGCACCAATAACTTCTAATCCAAAATTTATCAAATCATTAATCAAGGGATCACGTTCCAAACGTAGCATGGTTAATGATGCATGATTTTTCCGACTTATGGCATCCGCTACTTTGTTTGCTTTTCCAGGATGGTAATTAATCGTGCAGTCATAATCCTTTATCAGTTCTATCCATCTTCTCTGCCTCATGTTTAATTCCTTCTATGTGAATATATACTTAAGACTTTTATGGTCAGTATATATTTGGCATTTGGTTCCGTATAGATGATGTCTCCATATTTTCAAAGCAAAAAACCACACCTGCCAATTCCAAATCATGTGTGGGATAATTCAGCTCATGAGGCTTAAGTTGTCTCGAAGCATAGGCAATTACCTGATCATTCTGCATCAAAACACAACCAAGTCCCTTCAAAGAAGCAACACTGTAGATGACAAACTCACCATTCCGGGAAGGTAAGGCCAAAACTGGAGCATTTACCAATCTCTTCTTTAGTTCCTGAAAACAAACATCACATTCCTCTGTCCAAACAAATTTAAACCCTTTCCATGTTAACTTAGTTATTGGGCTAGATAACCGTGCAAAGTTCTTAACAAAGCGTCGGTAATAACTTGCTAAGCCTAGAAAACTACGAATCTCTGTAACATTTGTGGGTCTTGGCCATTCATCAGCTACTTTTGTTTTGGCAGGATCAACTGTTATTCCATCCTTATTTACAATGTGCCCAAGAAAAGAAATCTGTTGCAACCAAAAATCACACTTGCTGAATTTTCCATATAGTTTCTTTTCTTTTAAAGTTTGTAAAACAACCCTTAGATGTTTTTCATGCTCCTCTTTATTTTTAGAAAAAACCAGAATGTCATTAATAAATACAACCACAAACTTATCCAAGAACTCATGAAATACTCTATTCATAAGATTCATGAATACATTAGGTGCATTAGTTAACCCAAATGGCATAACAACAAATTCATAATGCCCATATCTAGTACGAAAGGCTGTTTTCGGGATGTCATCCTCCTTCACCTTCAGCTGATGGTATCCAGATCTCAAGTCAATCTTGGAAAAGTACTGAGATCCCTGGAGCTGATCAAACAAGTCATCAATATGAGGCAAAGTATACTTGTTTTTAACAGTGATGTTATTCAAAGCTCTATAATCAATGCAAAGTCTCATGGAACCATCTTTCTTTTTAACAACCAAAACAGGGGCTCCCCATGGTGAAGTACTGGGACGAATGAAGCCTTTGACAAGAAAATCCTGCAACTGATTTTTCAATTCAAGGAGTTCTATTGGAGCCATACGATATGGTGGTTTTGAAATTGGCTTAGCATCAAGAACTAAGTCAATTGTGAATTCAACTTCTCGATTAGGTATGAAACTGGGTAACTCCTTAGTAAAAACATCAAGGTATTCATTTACCACTGGAACATCATTAATTTGAATAGTTCCCTTGTTTTCAACAATTTGAGCCAGATAACTTTCATTTCCATCTTTCAGTAGTTTCTCACCTTCTTGATATGTTATCAATTGTATGGGTTCATTCTTGTATACAAACTGAAACTCTTTCTGAAAAACAACTTCTTTAGCTCTACAGTCAATCTTAGCATGATAATCAGAAAGCCAGTCCATCCCCAGAATAACTTCAAACTCGGCTAAGGGTAAAACAACAAGGTTTGCAGGTAAAGTCTTTCCACATACCAAAATAGAAATATTCTTATAATTCCTCTTTGCTATAACATTTCCCCCTGGTGTTTTAACAACAAGTTCAGGTATCATTTGTTGAGGTGATATTTCCAATTCACTAGAAAATTTCTCAGAGATGAAGGAATGTGTAGACCCCGTATCAAACAAAACTGTAGCAAAATCTGAGTGAACAAACAATGTACCTGATACAACTTCATTGGATGGCCCAACATCTACTGACGTAGTCGAAAAGGATCTCACTACACCTTTTTGCTTGTAGTCTGGCTTCTTTGAATCATTTGGATCCCTCTTTGGATAGGAATTTGCATAGTGACCCATCTCACCACATTTAAAACACTTTACAGTTTGCTTATCAGGATTAGTCTTTGGATCATTTTCATTGCAATCTCGGGCCATATGTCCAAACTTACCACATTTAAAACACTTCCCAGTTTTGATAAGACATTCCCCAGGGTGCTTCTTGCCACACTTTTCACAAACTGGAAACTTTATTTTCTTACCATCAGTTTTCATTTGTTGATTCTTACCCATTGCTTTCCAATTGGACCTCTTCTTCTCTTTGTTTCCAAATTGCATGTGATCGTCAGCAAACTCCATCTCTACCCTCTCAGCACATCGGATAAGTTTCTCGTAACTTTGGAATTCACGGGAGGCCAACGCCCTTCGATACCTTGGCTTCAATCCTGAGTAAAAGTGGTTGATTTTGCTATCGAGATCCAAAATAAGATTTGGAGCATACCTCGCCAGTCGGGTGAAGTTCGCCTCATACATAGCCACTGAATCTTCCTCCTTTTGTTTCAGTTCAAGGAATTGTTTCTCCATTCTAAGTCGCACCACCTTAGGAAAATATTTTTCAAGAAAAATACTTTTAAATTCATCCCATACCAAGGCATCAAAATCCTCTCTACCCCGGATATTCCTTACCATTGACCACCACTGATCAGATTCCCCTTCAAAACGATAAATGGAAAGACTTACCTTTTGATTGTCCGAACATCCCATAACATCAAATATCTTTTCAAGGGATTTAATCTATCCTTCTACTTCCACTGGGTCAAAATATCCATTGAATGCAGGAGGATGTTGTCTCATAAAATGTTCCACCACTGTCATGTTCCATTGGGGTACTTCTATTTGTCCTCTTGCATGGATTCCACAACCATTTATTGCCTGTGTTAGCTGAGCCATTACTGTCACAAACTGCTCGGTTCCAATCCCTATCATTCCGGGCTGTTGATCAGGAAGGATGTCATTCTATCGGTGCCTATCCTCTTCAGCATCCATGTTCCTTCTGCGGACAACCATTCTAAACAAACATTTCTTAGATGAAGCAACATGGTAATCTTTAAATGCTATAACAAATTAAACATAGGGTGAGAATTATTTATGGTATTCTATTAGCATCACCTTAACCCCTAAAGTTATCTAAACCATCCTCTGATACCAACTATAAGGACCCGCACTTATTTTATACATAATCTTGAATTTATTCAAGAAAATAATTCATTATATATTGAGGATATTTTCAAGTTTAGAGCTTTAGGGAATTAAGACAAAACATTCATAACATTACACATTGTTACATAGTGGATACCATAAAATCAGTTTCCATTTTCCTCAGAATATAAAACATTAAAACATAAAACAAGACTCCTTGGCAATTCTTCAAAATTTAACATGTCTTCATTCCTTGTATTACTCATCCATTAACCTTTGAAAAATCATTTAAAAACTTGGGATGAGCACAAAAGCTCAGTAAGGTATGAAAAAGAAGGAAAAATCACATTAGTCCATGAATACACATGACGTATGAAAACATTTTCAAAAGACATGATTTCCACCCATAAAATCTTACTTTGTGTAAAATGAGATTTAAACAAGATCAACACAAACATAATTATAATCATAGAGGTATATTGGGGCATTACTTGCATAATCTTGTAACCATCTTGGCTACCTTAAAATTTGTAACCCTCACGGCTACCTTACTTTGTGTAACCATCACAGTTACACTTGGAGTAACCATACGGCCGACCTCCAACTTACTCATACCCAATGCATTGGAGGGAAATATAGTTCCCACCCTTCATCATAAACAATGCCCAATAACCAAAACATAATTATACAACATAAACAATAGCATAAAAACATTGCCTTTGAATCTTATAAAACAGAATTTTAAAAGAGGATTTTAGAAGAAAAGTCCCTTATAAACATCATATACTTGAAGTGAGACTTAATGGAGTGGATGGAATATGTATATACTCTATAAATACACATTATTAAACATAATATAAACAAAACCCATCACAGAAACAATTTTAATAGAACATAAATTATAAAGTAGAATGTTAACCCAAAGAATGGAAATCGGGTTAGGAATTCCCTTACAACAATGTGATCGGTCGAAACATATGACCCGAACGTAATAAATATCAATTGAATCATTGAATAACATGAATATAAAGAGAATAATGTTATTGTATATATCAAAAGATAGTACACATACTCCACATACGAGAAATAAGCGGCGAATGATGAAAATCTCACAAAAATGAAAGTGAGACGAGGAACCCCTTACAACTTTGTAATCAATTGATTTGTATGACCCAAAATTAATGATTGTCAAATGATAAATTTAATATCATAAAAATAAATATATTCATGATATGAGACAATAATGGGCAGTATACATACACCATACAAAGTAAAAATAGTGATTACGGAATATCTCACAAAAATGGATGTGAGATGAAGAAACCCTTACCTTAATCTTGTATTACTTCAAACTTGTTAAAACCTCCTGTATAATGGTTAAACGACTGTTATTAGTATTTTACAGAAACATTTTCATGTTTATGACATCTTATATGGTCATTTCATAACCTCATTTCACCCCTTATTTGTTAGTATTTTGTTCCTTGAATTATTTTGGGTGAGTTCTTTTGTGATTTTCACGATCGGTTCATGATGAATCATTCTTGTTGATTGGAAGTGAAACTCAAGAATTGGAATGGATTAGTATTTACATAATTCCAGTACCATAAATTATACCATTTATCACTTTGGTGCTTTATATGATGATGATTTATAAGTTAAACATTAATTATGTTCGTTTAGATAATTTAAGTGGTTCTTTGATAATTACAACTTCATTTAGTCTTGTAAATTTGAATCATGAGTACAAAAGAATTACAGAACCTTATATGATTCATTATAACCTGGTTCAACCATATAAATGGTTTCATGACCAGACTTGAATGAATTAAAGGAGATTGAAAATACATCGTCCACGATATCAGTAATTCGGCACAAATGGACAATGTTTTTTTGATTCTTTAAATAAGTGAGAGAGGAGAGGAATAATGATTTGTAATTTTCCATAAACATGAAAACATCCAGAATATACATGATTCTGGAGATTTCATGCCTCTTGGATAAGAGGGGGTGAAGAATGAAGAGAAGGGAATCTTGAAATGAAGAAAACATGAGGAATTTCTTACAAAAATTCGGCAGCCTAACGACGTCTCTTAAAATTTCATAAAAATAGTATTGATGTGAGGAATGGAATATCTCATCATTCATACAAAATTTGGACAGTAAGGGGAAATATTGAATGAAATATCCCAACAAAAGACAAAGGGAAAGGAATAGAATAACATAAAATGGAAGGAAAGAAGGAAAATGAAAGAGGATGTTTACCTCTTGATCTCTTCTCCTTGAGATCCTTCTTAAGGGCTTTGATTTTGGTCTTTTGGTGAGAACAAAAGCTCTAGGACGTGGGGAAGAAGATTGCGGAGGGAATTTGGCAGAAATTAGACAATGCTCAAGGCTTGAGAGGTGTGAGAGGAAGAGGGGAGTGAGGGTGGTATTTATAGTGGGGGAGGGGAGGTATTTTAGATTATTTTAATTATTATTATAATATTTTTATCAAGACTATGAATAATCTCAAATCAAGTGGCCTTAATTAATGAAAATATCAAGTGAGTTCGAGGAAAGTGGCCTTTCATCACTTATGATGTCATAAATAGTGCATTTTTACTGAAAAATTTATTATACGGTATTTTACCGTATTTCACTATTCACCGAAAATTCAAGAGTTTCAGAAAAATACCAAAAATTTACCCCAACCATTTTTCGATGTGTAGAATTCAAAAATGAACTCAATTTTTCAAAAATAATTTTCTAAATATTATTAATTTAATTTTTAAATAAGGTCACAGTTAATTCGAAAAATGACAATATTGAAGTGCAATTAGTTTTATGCGACTTTGGAAAATTAATTATGATCCCATTATCCTATTGCCATGGGAAAATAAAATAATATTATTATTTACTATTCATGAGGTCATATTACTATTCATATTACTATACATATTAATATTCATAAGGGCATGTTACTATTCACCAAAAAAACAAGTTTGTTTCATCAGACTCTAAATAACATACTGAACACAATTGTAGATGACAGTTTCTTAAAATTCAAATCATAGAAGAAATAAAATTATGTTTAAAGGATACTTATAAATATATACCTTAAACAAAATTTCAAGAATTTTCAATTTATTTTTAGAAAACCTTGGGATGTTACAATAAAATCACCATTTATGGGTATGGCATACTACAGCCGCCTGAACTGACATCATTCATTTTTTCATTACTAGCTCTTAAGGTTGGGAATGATGATGGATATAAATTTTATACATAACATTTATAACGTATTTATACATCTAGTGTCATTATTTCATATATATATATATATATACTTATTACTTTTCATTCTTTATGAGATTTGATAACATCACTCGTGTGTACGGTGGACTACCGCCTCGCAAAGCAATGTGATTCATCTTTAACTAACTCTAAATATAGAAGGTGGTAATGAAAACTGTAATGATTATATATTATTTAAATTACATAATTATGATATTAATGAAATTTTTATCATTCTATAATGATAATATATATCATTTTTTCATTCCTTTTCACTCATATAAAGATGATAACATCATTCATGTACGGGTCGACCGCCTCCTTCACGAAGCGATGTGACTCTCTTTTCATCACCACAGAACATAGATGAAATATATACGTATATAATTTGTTATTTATGATATTATTATCAATTTTAAAAGTTAAAATATTAATTATAACTCTTCTATAATGATAGATGATAAATTTAAATTCTACACACACATACATACGACCTACTACTCATGGTCATAACGTACTTTATTTATCATATGCATCATTAATGATTGGTTTTAAAAGAATAATTAAAGTAAAAATATAATAATTATGTCATTGTTATTATTATTTACCCAATTAAAATCTATAATATTTGCAATAATTATATCTTTAATAACAAAAAATGCTTGAGAAACAAGGCAATAAACAACCAACATAATGAAAATAATAAAATATTATTAATGAATGAGTGATAATATACTATAAAAGGATAATATATGATATTAAAGATATTAATATGGTTATATTTATAGATAATTAAATGTTTAAAACCCCTTTACAAGATTTTAAATCACGTTCAACCAAAAGCATGCCTAAGGTAAGGGATTTCATCTCAATTTACATTCAATTGAGTTTTACTTGTTATTATTCACTGATTCACAATTATGTGGTGTACATACTACCCCTTTGAATTTTACTATCATAAAAACTTCATTATTAATGGTATTTTAAGTTTTAATTTGAATTATATCATCCAAGAGGATTTCACCTGATAAAATCAAGTAGTATAAGTTATTTTACAATCTCATTTTCTATTGGGATTATTATCCTTTTTAGAAATAATCACTTTGTTGTAGTCATTTTTCACTATAAAATAAATTTCTCATAAATATAAATATTCTTGTATAATTTATATTATTATTTCCCAAAACTATATATTATTTCTACATTTTTTTAATTTGACTGTTATTTGATTAACTGGGGAAATATTGATAAATCTATATATTTTAGTTAATAAGGATAGTCAATGATAACGCATATTGATTCATGAATGAAATTTATTATTCAATATAAGAGGAATGATGTGGACTTGAAGTAAAGGGTGGTTCCTAGCATTATATTATCTCTATTTTCATCATTAGGTCTTATAAGACAAATAAGTTGGCCAAATTAAATGGTTTTTACCTGTAGATTTCAACTACCCAGTAGACAGATCTTGATAGTCTCAGTTTTCATGTTCCTAATACATGAAATACAATAATTAAAAATTTCCTTCATGAATATTTTAATGATTATTATCTGGGATATTTTCACTATGTGTCTCTTGAAACATTTCATTCTCAGGATATTGATTAAGTAGAATGTGTTTTCAGTTATTTACCATGCCATATTGATTAGTCCTTTTATGTTCATGTAGTAATGTTATTTAAATTGATTTTGTATTTATTTTTTACCTTTCCATGTTGATTATTATTTATATATCTATGTTGTCATGTAATTTTAAATAGAATGTGTGTTTATATATTTATCATTTTATTTTGATTATAATTATTGATTCATGATTACTTCTATTGTACTTAATCCTTATTTAGTATTTAAGCTCAC
Organism: Viscum album; assembly: GCA_963277665.1. Classification (NCBI taxonomy): domain Eukaryota; kingdom Viridiplantae; phylum Streptophyta; class Magnoliopsida; order Santalales; family Viscaceae; genus Viscum; species Viscum album. Next base: position 372,633,305 of record OY728137.1, read on the forward strand.
CCTTATTTTTTACTTTACTATGGGTATGAATATAATTTATTTGAATGAGTTTTAAGGATGTAGCTTATTTTTTGTTCTTAGGTAATATGTTTTTATTTTCCATTACCAATGTAAAATGGGTATCAGTTATGTAATTTAGTTCTCCAATGTTGCCACATTGCCCAGTCCTTCATGATTTTACCCATGTATCTATGTAAATATTGAAGGACCCCGGGACACCCTGAGAGGGGAGGGGTGAATCAGGGTGACCACTTTTTCTTTTAATGTGTTGGATCTTGTTCCCACGTTGGTAGGAACTTGTTGAACCTGTATGATGATTATGATCAAAAAGAAAACATTCACATGCACAGAGAGGACACAACCATTTTTACTTGGTTCACCACTAAGGGCTACGTCCAAGGAGCATACGTCGACTGGTTGCCGGTCGTACCTAAATCCACTATGCTTCACTAGCTACGGATACAAAAGTTCGGGTACAGACACTCTGTCCCAGGCTCACTGCCTTTACAATTGTTCAGGGATAGCTCACTGCGTCCCTCGGGTCACTCCCGTTGACTCCCCCTGGCTCACTGCCGTTGGTGAAGTCCCACTCAGTTTATAGACGTGTAGGTCTCTTCTTCATTTGCATAAGAGTGCATCCTTTGTTGAATGTAGATGCTCTATTGAAGTCCGATTCTCACTAGAAGAAGAATATCACTTTTCCTCGAATGGACCGAGTAGATTCTCAGCTTTCGTGCAGCTCCAGCAAGGCAGGCGTGCTTCAATAGTGTCTAGGTCTCCTTTTCAAGCCCGGCGCGCAAGTCTCCCGGCGGCGCGCAAGTCTCAGGCGCGCAAGACTAAACTGGCGCGCAAGTGTCACTGAAGCACCTGCGCGACACTGCCTTCTTGAACTAAATACTTGCGCGATCCACTTACTTTCTCTTCCAAACTGCCTTGGGAGAACAGCCAAACACCGGTGCGCAAGCTCTACTTGCGCGACAAAACAACCACCTGCGCGACTCAACCACCTGCGCGACGAGAGCTCGAACAATCTCTCGGCCTTGAACTCCGTTGGAAATGAGGAGGGGTGGTCCAGTATTTATAGGCAAACTGGACCCCCTGCGCGGCGGCGCGCAAGTCCCTCGACGGCGCGCAAGTCCTGTCTCCAGATCCTCTGTCGCGCAAGTTACTTGCGCGACCCGACCAACACTTGCGCGACCTTCTTTCCTTAGCCAAATTGTGATGTTTTGATCCTCAAAAACATATGGCGCGCAAGTCTTTCATCCTCCAAGAGCTCGGCGCGCAAGTATCTTTGCCAAAAACACTTTACTTTATTTACGGATTTTCAGGCCCAAAAATTTGGCAAACACTGGGAAACAGCGCCACCTTCACTACTGTTTTCTGCTTGAACGGTATGATCACTTTGTTGGTACACACCCTGAACTTCCACTGAGGATTGACAACAAACACAAACCATACACCAAATCATGCTTTGAAGAACCTAGTTCCAACAATCTCCCCCTTTGGGTTTGTTGGCAATCAGAATAAATTCAATAGATCTCCAACCATGAGCAAATCCAAAACGCAAGAATCAACTCAGCTAACACTCTAAGTCTACGTGAGCAATGCTCGGTGTAGAAAACAAGAGAGAAAGCTTGAATTGGGTCTTAGTGTGTTGAAATCGTACACGAAATTCTCCATCCCGATGTTATCCTTATTAAACTTCTCATCACAAGCTTACACTTCTCATCACAGAAGAATTTCTTGAATCGTACACGAAATTCTCCATCCCGATGTTATCCTTATTAAACTTTTCATCACAAGCTTACACTTCTCATCACAGAAGAATTTCTTGACTTGAATTTATTCCTTTCTCCCCCATTGACAATAAAACCAAAGACCGAAAAGTTTGTTCAACGTTCAGCTCAAGCCATACTCCCCCTGGATAGTATCTCCCCCATAAACCTGCATCACAGCCATAAACAGATAAAAACAGTTAAAACAACCGGGGAGAGGGGACTTCCGGAGCCTCCTTATGCAGTAGGAGGTGGTCGAACATCGAGGTTCAACCGATGCTTCTCGAACACAGCCGCGGACAATGGCTTGGTTAGGATATCAGCCACTTGCTCATTAGTTCCAACATGATCCATTTTAATCACGCCTTGTTCAACCTTTTCTTTGATAAAATGATACCGTATTTCAATATGTTTTGTACGAGAATGCTGAACCAGATTCTTCGTAAGATCAATTGCACTTTTGTTATCACAATAAATCACCATTGGTTGCTGCACCTTATCACCAATATCTGTTAGCTGCTGCTTCATCCAAAGAAGTTGAGTGCATGCTTTTGTGGCGGAGATATATTCAGCTTCAGCAGTACTAAGAGAAGTACTTTCTTGCTTCTTTCTCAACCAGCCAACACATTTATGCCCAATATAGAAAGCTCCACCACTAGTGGACTTTCTGTCTACTACATCCCCAGCCCAGTCAGCATCAGAAAACGCTGATAATTCACTGTCCCTGCCTTGAGCAAAAAATAACCCGAAGTTATGTGTGCCTTGAATATACCTCATGATTATTTTTACTGCTGACATATGTTCCTCCTTTGGATTACTCTGAAAGCGGGCTGCAAGGCATGTTGCAAAGACAATATCTGGCCTTGTCGCTGTCAGATACAGTAGGCTTCCAATGATCCTCCTATACATGGTGGGATCAACAGAGTTCCCATCCTCATGCTTTCCAAGTTTAGTTCCAACAGGAATCGGAGTTGACATTGGTTTGGAGTCTTGCATATTGAACTTCTTCAGCAACTCTCTTGCATATTTTTCCTGAGAAATGAAAGAGTATTCCTTCTTTTGAATTACTTGCAACCCCAAGAAATATGTGATCTCCCCAATCATAGACATTTCAAATTCTGATTTCATGTGGTTGGCAAATTCATCCACTGATTTCTGCCTGCTCCCACCAAAAATGATATCATCAACGTAGACAAGAACCATGAACTGATCTTTTGGAGAATTCTTCACATAGAGATTGTGATCAACTCCTCCTCTTTTGAATTCCAACTTCTTGAGATATGAATCTAGCCGTGAGTACCATGCCCGTGGTGCCTGCTTCAAACCATATAGAGCTTTCTTTAGTTTGCAGACCTTTGTTTCATCGGTACCCAAGACAAACCCCACCGGTTGTTCAATGTAGAATTCTTCTTCAAGTACACCATTCAAGAATGCTGTCTTAACATCCATTTGATATACTTTATATCCTCTTTGGAGTTCCATGGCAAGGAAAAGCCTGATTGATTCCAGTCTAGCAACTGGAGCAAAGGTTTCTTCAACATCAATACCTTCAATCTGGGAGTATCCTTTACATACCAGTCGTGCCTTGTTTCTGATAACACTTCCATGCTCATCAAACTTATTTTTGAAAATCCATTTGGTACCAATCACATTGTGACCTTTAGGTCTCTGGACAAGATCCCATGTCTGATTCTTATCAATCTGATCTAATTCGTCATTCATGGCTTTCACCCAAGATTCATCTTTTGCAGCTTCTTAGAATGAGGATGGCTCTACAACTGATAGAAATGCAGATTGCGTGGTATTCCTCATCCTTCTGGTTTGTGTGGGTGCACTCCTATCCCCAATTATGTTGGATGGATCAATCTCAGCTCTTCGATTTCTCCTGCGAGGTTCAGTAGTATTCTCTTCAGCCATAGTTTCTTCTTCAGATTCTTCTTCTGAGTCAACATCATTATGTGATTGATGAGTGTTTTGAACAGCTTCCTCTATTTCTGCATTTGTAGTTTCTTCATGTCCACATTCTTCATGACTTTCTATCACATCATCATATGACGTCCGTGAAGCATTTGTGGTTTTCTCTTCAATTATCTTAACATCATTTCTTTCCACAATCCTTCCCAAACGATTGTTGAAACATTTGTAGGCTTTGCTATTCATTGAGTAACCGAGGAAGATTCCTTCATCTGCGTTGTCACCATATTTCCCCTGATTTCCTTCTTTCTTCCTGATGAAGCACTTACTTCCAAAAACACGAAAGTATTTTAGAGAAGGCTTCGGTCCATGCCACAATTCATATGGTGTCTTCGTCTCACCCATATAAAGTCCTGTTCGATTCTGAATGTACACTGCAGCTTGAACAGCCTCTTTCCAGTAATGTCGTGGAATACGACTCTCAATCCGCATAGTTCGTGCCATGTTGTTCATCTGTCGATTCCTTCGTTCAACAACTCCATTTTGTTGTGGAGTTCTCACAGCAGCTACCTCATGTTGTATCCCATGCTTCTCCAGATAATTTTCAAATTCAATGGACGTGTATTCTCCTCCATTGTCAGATCGCAACACTTTGATTGTTCGTCCAGTATCATTCTCGGCGATTCGCCGATATGTTTTCATGCAGTCAAGGACCTGTCGTTTCCGGTGAATGACCATCACACATGCCATTCGACTGTAATCATCTATGAAAAGGACAAAGTACCTTTCTCCATGAGTTCCGGCAAAATTTATTGGACCACAAACATCTGTATGAATCAGATCAAGAAGGTGAGATGCCTTTTTCTTCTTTGGCCGATATGAACTGCAGACCAACTTCCCACGAATACAAGCATCACAGGATTTTTCACGCTCACGCTTCAGGTTGGGAATGTCCATGACAATTCTCAATTTTGATATTTTCTCCATGTCTTGTTGATTGATGTGTCCCAATCTCCGATGCCACAGATTGTTTTCTTCTTCAACAGTCATGTAACATACATTCTCTTCACTATCAACCTGATACAAGTTTCCTTCTGTTCTGCATCCCTTCATGAGAGAATTGCCAGTTTTTCCCTTGATAGTGCAGCCTTCTTGATTAAAAGTAACAACAAGTCCTGAGTCACAGAGTTGACTCACGCTGAGGAGATTATGACGTAGGCCATCTACGTAAATGACTTCAGTCTTCTTTAGTTCTCCATTAGCTAATTTGGTACTTCCACTCCCTTTGATTTTCAGAGCCCCATCATTACCAAATCTTATTGTACCATCAACATTATTTATGATATTTGTTAGTAGACCGGCATTACCAGTCATATGAGATGAGAAACCGCTATCTAGAATCCAGGTACTGTTGTTCTTTGTAGCTTTGAGAGCTACCTCTGCAAGGTTTGATTTCTCAATCTTCCTCCTTTCCTTCCATGAGACATTAGATTGAGTATATAGAACTGATGGCCTTTCAACTATCTCTTCCGCAAACCCAGGTTCTTCATAGTCAAAGTCTTCTTTAAGAGGTGAGAACCTGTTTGAAAGAGAAACATCGTCTTGCTGACGAGACTTGACATGTCTGGAACTTCTGCATGAGGTGTCAATGTCCCTTCTCTGTCTGCAATTAATGGCCTTATGACCAAAGTTAGAACAATGAAAACAATATCCATAGAAATTATTTCTTCTATAAGAATTAGGATATGAAATTGTTCTCCTTTTTTGAGCATCTATATCTTCTCCATTCAGATAGCTTCTTGCCTATTCACAATAAGACATGGTATGGCCCAGATAGCCACAAAACTGACACTTCATGAGAGGAAATGTCTTCTCACTTGAATTTCTCCTTATACCTTTTCCTTGGGAGAGTAGTAAGCCTGTCTGTCATTTCTGAATGTTTGAGGATAATTTTCAGGTCTCCTTTTAGTTTGGATTGGGGGTTCCCTTTTTAGCACTCTAGGTAACATTTCATCATGTTCAACTTTCATCTTGTCTTTCTTTTGGATCTTTTCACTTCCAGCAGTTGATGACTCAGCCTCACAGCCAATTCCACTCTTTCCCATGCAAGCGGGTCTTTGATCACTCAAGACTTTTCCAACCCCATCAGAACCACACTTGGCTCTTGCAAGTAATTCTGCATCTGAGAATCTTCCGAACTGTATTTTCTTCCTTGATTCTTTTGGAACTGATTCAGTCTCCAGTTTACTCCTTAGAGTAACTACTTCTTCCTCAAGACCCTCAGTAGTCTTGGATTTTTCATCCAGTCTAGATGTGAGGTCATTGATGACCTTTGCCTGCTCTTCAATTCTCAACTTCAGATCAACTGCATCATCATTGCTTTCAATTATTTTAGACTGTACCTTCACAAATTCTTCTAGTCGTTCAATTTCAGCTTCAAGTTGATCAACATATTCAGTCGATTCTTCTACAATTGATTTCCACTTATTGCAGCTCTTACATTTAATTTTAAGCTTACTAACTGCATCCTTAAGTTGCACCTCAGGATCTACACAAGTTCTCAGTTGTTTTTCTCCATCAGTATCTTCTGACTTTTCAACAGTGGCCATCATAGAAGCATGGTTCCCAGTTTTGAATTCCGGTTCTTCTTCATCACAGAATTCATTGTCATCTTCTTCCTCTTCACAGACAAAACTCTTCCTTTGCATTTTCTTTCCAGATTTGAAGTCTCCATTTTTGAAGAACCTTCTCTGAGGCTTCTTGAAGTTTTCATCTTCACTGTCATCATCATTGATATTCTTCAAGCACTAAGAGGCAATGTGCCCAACTTTTCCACAACGGAAACATGCGAGAGGTAACTTCCCTTTGAATTTCCCTTTCCCCTTCTGGAACTTCTTTGCAATGAGAGAAAGAATTTCTTTCTCTTCGTCATCATCACCGCTACTATCCTTTGAGATTTTCAATTTATCCATGGCCTTGAATGCCATTTCCTTGCTCACCCGAGTCGTAGCATCTTCTGGTTTGACTCTCATTTCATATGCTACCAAGCTGCTCAGTAGATCATCTAGAGAAAGTTTGGAGAGATCTCTTTCCTCAAGGGCTGACACCTTAGCATTATACAGAGGTGGAAGTCTTCTTAATATTTTCTTTACAATGTCAATGTCTTTTATTTCTTCGCCTAAACCCCGAATTGCTCCAACCACTTCAGTAATTCGATTGAAGAAAGACTCTGCATTCTCGTCTGGATGCATCTTCAGATCATCAAAACGATTGTGAAGCACTTGTAGTTTCGCCTCCTTCACTTTGCTGTCTCCTTCATAAATATTCTCAAGTTTATCCCACATGGATTTTGCTGAGATGCAATTCATCACCTTCAGGTAAATCTGATCAGAAAGGGTTGCAGTGAGAGCATTCTGTGCTTTAGCATCTGCATCAAGAAGTTTCCTGTCTGTTTCAGTCATATCCAGACCTGTTGGATCAGTGACATGTATTCCTTGCATAGTAGAAAAAAGAACTTCCATTCCAAGAGATCTTAGATGAGATCTCATTCTGTTCTTCCAGATCTGGAAATTGCTTCCATCGAAGTGAGGGACTCCCCTGACATTGACCGCGTTTTCCATGACGAAGAAGGTCAGATTCAACACCAGCAACCTTTACCCTCTGATACCACTTGAAGGACCCTGGGACACCCTGAGAGGGGAGGGGTGAATCAGGGTGACCACTTTTTCTTTTAATGTGTTGGATCTTGTTCCCACGTTGGTAGGAACTTGTTGAACCTGTATGATGATTATGATCAAAAAGAAAACATTCACATGCATAGAGAGGACACAACCATTTTTACTTGGTTCACCACTAAGGGCTACGTCCAAGGAGCATACGCCGACTGGTTGCCGGTCGTACCTAAATCCACTATGCTTCACTAGCTACGGATACAAAAGTTCGGGTACAGACACTCTGTCCCAGGCTCACTGCCTTTACAATTGTTCAGGGATAGCTCACTGCGTCCCTCGGGTCACTCCCGTTGACTCCCCCTGGCTCACTGCCGTTGGTGAAGTCCCACTCAGTTTATAGACGTGTAGGTCTCTTCTTCATTTGCATAAGAGTGCATCCTTTGTTGAATGTAGATGCTCTATTGAAGTCCGATTCTCACTAGAAGAAGAATATCACTTTTCCTCGAATGGACCGAGTAGATTCTCGGCTTTCGTGCAGCTCCAGCAAGGCAGGCGTGCTTCAATAGTGTCTAGGTCTCCTTTTCAAGCCCGGCGCGCAAGTCTCCCGGCGGCGCGCAAGTCTCAGGCGCGCAAGACTAAACTGGCGCGCAAGTGTCACTGAAGCACCTGCGCGACACTGCCTTCTTGAACTAAATACTTGCGCGATCCACTTCCTTTCTCTTCCAAACTGCCTTGGGAGAACAGCCAAACACCGGCGCGCAAGCTCTACTTGCGCGACAAAACAACCACCTGCGCGACTCAACCACCTGCGCGACGAGAGCTCGAACAATCTCTCGGCCTTGAACTCCGTTGGAAATGAGGAGGGGTGGTCCAGTATTTATAGGCAAACTGGACCCCCTGCGCGGCGGCGCGCAACTCCCTCGACGGCGCGCAAGTCCTGTCTCCAGATCCTCTGTCACGCAAGTTACTTGCGCGACCCGACCAACACTTGCGCGACCTTCTTTCCTTAGCCAAATTGTGATGTTCTGATCCTCAAAAACATATGGCGCACAAGTCTTTCATCCTCCAAGAGCTCGGCGCGCAAGTATCTTTGCCAAAAACACTTTACTTTATTTACGGATTTTCAGGTCCAAAAATTTGGCAAACACTGGGAAACAGCGCCACCTTCACTACTGTTTTCTGCTTGAACGGTATGATCACTTTGTTGGTACACACCCTGAACTTCCACTGAGGATTGACAACAAACACAAACCATACACCAAATCATGCTTTGAAGAACCTGGTTCCAACAAATATAATAACTTAAAGCATCATATTCAGGATTATAGGTTTTTTTACAGTTTAAGCGAGATCAAGGGTTCTTCTAAACACCTCAGTGTTATATACTATTTTTTATAATAAAAAAGTTTTCAATGCATTTTTTTATCTTGTGAAATGAATTCTTGTATGAAGACTAAAGGAGGTTCTCAATTGTGACATCGACCAATTTATGAGAAGTAAAATTAAAAAAAATAATCAAATAAGAATGTAATTAAATTGGAATTATATATAAGAAAAACTATATATTTAGTATAAATTTATTTTTCATTGAAATAAATTCATATTTTTCTTTTACAAAAACCAAACCAAACATCTATCATTTATTTTACCCATTATTACATAAATTTTAAAAAAATAAAGTGGTAATGAGAATGGATTTATGATTTAGAATTATTTGTGTAATTAACCTATTATAAACAATTGTACTAAATTAATAGAAGTTTTATAAATTTTAATGGATGTGAGGATCATTTAATGAGGTCCATCCACTAATAATTAGTCCTCGAGATCATATACATGAGATAATTGAGTGAAAACATTTTGAGAATAAATCTTGATTCTTATAAGCCCCTAATACCTGATATTAATTCATAATCTACATCACTTTATATTGATTTATATAGATCATATGACCTATATTTATTATTTCTATCACAGTTTCATGAGGTAGTCATTATAGTTAAAAAATACTATAAATGTTTAATAAAATATGTTTTATAAAGAAATTACCATATATAGTGTATATATAAGTAATGATATTGTTATAATAAGTATAAATATTATATATAGCATATTGTCTTCAAGATATGGTAATAAAAAATGTAAAAGCTCAAGCTAGGTCACGAAAAAACTACTCTTAAAGAATAAAATCATCTAAAAATTAAAATTAAATGATCATAATATACAAATAGAATTCTTAGCATCATTAAACAGCTCAAAAATTTTATCACATAGGAAAATATCTATGAAGATTAGTGAATTTGTTTTCACTTTATCCTAACAATCTATTTCTATTTACAAATATCTTGAATATCAGTCAAAAACATAATAATGAGAATTTACTACAAACCAATAAAGTATTTAATTTTGAGAATTAAAAAGTAAATGATCATTCATGGTCAATCTGATCGAATTTACATAATCTATAGTTTATTTATTGTTCACCATATTTGTAACTAACTCATAAAATTCAGTATTTACCATTATGAATCTACATTTCCTTAGAATATGTTTAATTAGGATCTCTAATTTAGTTTATTAGATAACAACTATTAATCAATCAATTAATATAAATTCTTTAACTTCATAAAAACCTCTTAAAGATTAAGATTCCATGTCCTTGGATTCCATATAAATAGTTTGACATAATCCTCTAATAAAATCTTATAAATACAATGTAATTAAATAATTCTTGGAAGGTTAGAAGAATTATAACCTAAATACTATTAATTAAATATATAAAATTCAATGATTATGTATTTAATATATAAATAAAGGTCTTGTGAAATTATTATAGCATGTTACTAAAATTTCTCAATAAAATAAATCTTTATGTTTTTAGACAAAATGATCAACCCCAATGTGGGTGGGAAATCAATATTGGGACACATGGAAGAAATTATCTTAAATATTACTTAATAAAAATTCTTATACCATGTAAATTTAATTTTTTTCCTCTATGAAGTTTTTATTATTAATAAAATAACTTTATATGAATTGATTTCACTGTAATTTTCATGATTTTCTCCTGGTAATGTGAACATTCCTATAAATTTTTTGAGGCATTTTAGAAATGATAAATTACATTATAATAATGAATTATCATTACTAGAATTATAAGTATAATCATGAATACTCTCGTGAATAATTTCATGAATAAAAATTATTTTATCAATTTCAAAATGATTCATTTATGTTATATTAAATAAAACTCATGAATCATATCGATATAAAACTAATATCTTATATTTACATAGAATGTTGAATGATTTTATACTGGATATTTCATTACATAAAATACATTAATCTAGATTAAGTTTTAAAAAATAGTGTCATTGGTTTTTAATTTTTCAATGAAATTTTATTATTTAAATGGAAAAATATGAATTATAGTAAAAATTATAATATTATTCAAGCTAAAAGGATAGAAATATGTTGTTTATTTACTTATAATTTGATATTTGTGTTATATTTGGTATTATTTTTTAAGATAAATTATCTAAAAAGTGAATGTCTGATAGGAGGCTCTTGAGGGGGGAATGTATGTTGGAGCCCAACCTGGTCATGTATAGGCTAGACATAAGGTGAGTGGTGTAGAAATTGTGGGGAAACCTAGCTAAGACATATGGATATGGATGGGTGTCCAAGGTGTCACACCATGACATTTATTTTCCATATTATTTTAATTATTAATCAATTCATTTTTTCATGATTGAGTTTTAATATTAATTCCACTCAATTTTAAATTTTTGGGACTTTTAGGATATAGTGAATGATTGGATAATGGTTTAACTAGGCATATGAATAACATTACGATGGCATGTAATTTTTTATCATGTGATTTTTCATGGTTGTAAAATGATTTTTCTAGTTATGTGGCCAATCTTTGTTAGTTCATAGATGATTCTAGTAGGAATTACACAATTGTCATAGTATAGTGTAAACTATGTAGCCTTTCTAGGATTTTGAAAGTTTAAAATGGAATATCTACCCCTATCAAAATTTAACCCCTAAGCCCCTCACTCTCATCCCACTTGAGATTTATGACCCTCAGGCATTCCTCCCATTGATTTTTCTTCATCTATGGTCTATTTTGTCATTTTTCTTCAAGATTAAAGATCATTTTATCAAGTTAATAACCTCAAAACCTCTCCTTTTACTATTTTACTTCTTTTTTCTCATTTTTATTTTCTTATAGAGGTAATGTAATCCTTGCTAAAAAACTATACAGACTTTCCTTTATGAGCTTCATGATTTTATGGTTCAACTTGATTCATCATAGGTTTTTCTTGATTTCCATGTATGTATTAACACCTCTCTTGGTGGAAGTGATGATTCAAGTTAGTTTTAGAAAATTTATTTATCTTTATCTTTATAACCATTGATTGAATATGTTATTTTACCCTTGATTTATATATTTGTTAGTAGTAATAAATGTCCTCAAGGATCTACTAAAGAGAAAATGTTGTTTTCAATTGGATTTAATTTAATGTGAAGGTGGTATCCTGTAAAAGTATTTAGTTTGAATCGGTTAGGTTTGTTTAAACACACAAAATTCATGATAAAATTCCTCAATAGATTTTCTTAATTAATTCTGGGATTTTAAGAGATGAATTGGGTTTGAAACTAGTTTTTATAGGATTAATTATATTTTAAAGGTGTGTTTGGTTCATTAAAAAGTGTCAGGTAAACTACTAAAATGATTTATGTATTTTCTAATGATATAATATTTGTTTTAGAATATGAATTTATAAAATTGGTTCTAAATAGTGAATATAAGGAATATTTTTCACTTTGGGAAAAGTATTTTATTGATAGAAACACACCCATGGAACATGACCCCTACTTTTTTATTAAATGGAAGAATGTTTCCCTATGATTATTGAAAATAAGAGTTTTGTTCCTAAGAGGGGTGATCTAGGTGAAACTTGCTTATAAATTCTGATTTTAGTTCTTAGACATATTTTACATTCATATTATAGTTTTTTACAATTTATTGGCTTGCCATCATTTTATAAATCATGGGAACCTGACAGTGGCTAATAAAATTTTTGAGAGCATATGTTGTATTATCCTAGGATTATACTCTAGATACTGGTCCTTTGTATATATTTTTCTTCATAATTTGGGAGTTTTCACTTGGTTATTCTAGGTAGGTTATGACTGAGCTTTAGGGTGTTTGGATTAAATTAATAGTACCAAATTGGATGGATCTTGTAATAGTTTTTTTAGATTTTTTCCAAAGCTCCTAGGTACCCATAATTCTTGTTTTTGGATCAGAGCCAATAGTTATTTTACATTTTCCATTATGATAATACTTATGTTATATTTGTATGATTTTCTATTCTCCCATGATTCCTTATTATAAAATTTATTAAGTGTATTTCCTTTTTTTTATAAATTTTTTTATGGAATTTAGGTTTTTTCTAGTATTCAGTTCATATAGGATTTTAAAATAGGATTTTTATTGAATTTCTTCAAATACTATCATTCTATCATATAATATCCTCCTTAAAAATTAATTTTCATCTTATTTTTTGAAGTTAAATCATCATGATATCGATTTTATTTTAAAACTAGTAGTTATATGATCAATTTAATTTAATCGTACTTGATATGGATATATTTTTAAAGTTGGTCCATGGGATTTGGTTACATTGGAATTCCTCAGATGTTCTCATGATGATAAAAATTATATTATATAGGTTTAGGTTTCAATTATTTATGTACATATATATTCTATAGATTTATAGTTATAGATTATACTATAGAGTTACATATAGATTGGTTCAATAATTCAGTTTTTCTCACATTATTTTAGTATTTTTCATGTCTACTATTTTTATATGAAACTTTTTACCACCTTTATGTTTTCTTTTTTCCTCTTTATTTATTTACTTATTTTGTTACTTTTTTATTTCAATGTATTTTTTCATAATTTGTTTTTATACACATGGTACCCAGTTATATTGAGTGGCCATCGTGATCTTATAAGGGGAAGTTCTCAATTTATTTATTTATTAGGTGAAATCATTACCTTTTGAATATTTTTTAATTCCATAACATTGTTTTCTAACTAATGGAGATTTAGAAAACCCCTCAAGAATTTCCAAAGAACTGTTTGAAAACCTGTATTAGGGGCATCTTGGTTAGTTCATGAATACATAGTGTCAAATACTATGTTAGAAAGAAGGACTAGGTTTTTGAGCATGCTTAATTATTTAGTTGTGTCTAGAATATTAGAGTTAATACTATTGGAACTTCAAAGGTAAGTGCACTAAGAGTCTAGCTAGCTCTTTTTTTATTATTTTCCTTAAGTTATACTGAGATGTTGGGTTGTATTTCCTGAATTTCATGATATCATTACTTATATTTATTTCCATTCATTTATATTGATGTTCTTTAAGACTGTAAAGGATTTTTATTGGTGATATAAGGGGTATTCATGTTTTTGGAGAAAAAAGAGAGGTATAATCATAGGGTAAAAGTTACCAAGAACAGTCTAAAAACTATACAGAGACTATAAAAATGATTTTTATTTCCTTCTAGTGGTATTTTTGTAGTAGTTGTTGGTTGACCAAACCATGTGACCAAACCATGTACAGTCGCTAAACTCCTTTAAAATTTTGTTTTAGATTCATTTTGGACTTGAATTTATTTGGGCGATAGGTGAGTGTTAATTGGTAAACATTTTGGTCAATTATAAAGATGAATTATGGTTATTACACTTGATCTTGATGAGATTTTACAATTAAATCTTATTTCTCAAAAGGATAAATGTATAATTTCAAAAAAAAATATCCATATAGATAAAATCGATTACATTATAAATAGTGATTTTATTTTAAATTGTAGATGTATTTTCAAAAACTAATGAAGTTATTTTTCCAATTATTATTTGATATTTCTCAGTTTTAATTTTTTAGTTTTTAAAATCATTAAATGGTTTTAATGGTAAATAATAATATTTAAAATGTATAAATAATATTTATAAAATTATTTGATATGAAGGTAAGTTTTAAAATTTATAATTTAATTTCAATGGAGGATTTGGAAAAAATATAAATTAGTTAGAAGGAGCTATTTTTAAATTGGTTAATAATCCTTTTGATAAGGAATTAGAATGAATTTTATTTTTTATAAATAAGGAAATATTTTTGAAAAATGATTTTTAGAATTTTTAAATGATTCTAAAATTGGAAAATAATGATTAATACTACGTGTATGGTTTTAAAATAGTTTAAAAGGGAATTTATAATATTATTTTATTCTTATCACTTATTCATTCGATTTTATTTTTGAGTTGAGTTTTGAGTTTGGTTAAAGTGATTTCATTTTTGAAAGATTTTGATGGTGTCTTATGCATATATTTTTCTATGAAGTACTAATCCTATAATAATTCCTAAAGACCACAAAGAGTTATTATCTCGGGGTTTCATTTATAATTGTATCATCAATGATTTTAGGGATTCCTTTCTAGTGATTAATCTTACCCAAAATTAATGTTTTATGGTAGGCCAAACCCTCAATGAAAAAATATCTTAGTAAGTGGTATTTTGTAATATTGTTGTGACCCCTTTTTACCTGTATAGAATTAGAAGCCCTATCATAAGAATCTTGATAATTATTGCCTTAACAGTGAGATGATTCCTTTTTATGGGTTAAGTTAACTGAAACCTAGTACCCAAGATTTAGGTGGTAAGATTAGGCTGATTGATTAGAAAGGCCTGTATTATTATCTATTTGTTTCTTATTTCCATTTGTGATCACTATATTTGAATTTTTGGCATATTTTACACAATTATTTTATCTGGAGAAGAGAATCTATGTTCTATGTGATAATAGATAGGCCTTGGATAGTCTTTTTATTCGACAACCATAAATTTTAATTTAGTTTGTTCTCTATGGTGGTTCATTAAAAATTATTTTATACTCACATTCCTTTATGCTAGCATAAGCCGTATATGGTATTGTGAATGACTATTAGTCTCATCATTTCTCTGTTATTTCTTTTTAATTATTATGCTCGTGTTTCTAATATATTTAAGTTATGTTTTTCTCATATATTTTGATCTTTTTTAGGTTTGTGTATGTTAACCCTTATTTAGAAGATATGTATGATTCATTTTATAGTACTGAATTTATACAGAAATTATTATCCATTAGAGATGATGTTTACAATTTTTATAACATTTTTATGATCTCTCACATATGGAAATGTGAATAAATGATTTCTGAGATTCACATAGAATTACTATATTTTGATGATACTTCCATTTTTTTCTGTAATTTTGGGAGTTTTTTATCATCCAATGAGAGTTTTTGTTTTCTACGAACTCCACATATAGAGGTAATTCCATAGTAGTTGATAATTTTGTGTTGGTAATTCCTTATTTCCTTGTAATGTTTTGTGTTTTATTTCACAAACCCAATCCTTCCCTATGATGGGTTTAGGATTTTGTCCCATGGCCATTTTTTTAATCTCATTTGGGGTATCTCATGGGTTTATCTTATGTGATGGACTTGGGAACTTGTAGAAATCTCAACATTTATGATGATAATTTAATGGATAACCATTATTTATGGTTATTAAGGTTTATTAGGGTAATATTTGACTAATTTTATTTTTCATGTCTTTAAAAATTTAGAATACTATTTTAATGGGTGTCATTGTAATCATCGGTTTTTTTATAATCGAGTTATCTATTAAAATATTGAACTTCATTCACTCCTTGATCAACCAATTTGGTTGCGTCTTTCTAGAAATAAAATGTGTTATAATAAAGATAATTTTTATATCCTAGACCTTATTATACATATTTTTTTATCAGTTTATATACTAGTTCTCTATTGTAGGGCTGATTTCATTAGAATTTTCATGTTTTTAAAGTATTAAGGAAGGTTTCACTTATGGTACATGTTAAATAATCACCATGTGGTGGCTTGTAGTTTTTAGAAGTTCCATTTTACATGATTTTTTCATAGTTAGTCTAACCATGTAGTTAAAATGTAAAGGTTTCTAGGTGAGTCTAATATATTGTGCACAGTTTGATAAACCATATAGCTAAACTATTAATTGTTATTAGATTTTTTATTGTAGAATAAAACATTTCTATATCTCTCAAAATTTGACACCTAAGACACACCCTCTCCTATCCATTGATTTCTATGACCACTATCCACACCAACATTTATTTCCCTTACACTATAGTATATTTTTTTGTTTGTCATCAATATTTAAAATCATTTTATCAAGGAAATACTCTTCATACCTTGTATCATCTCATTTTCTTTCATTTTTCTCATTTTATTTCCTTGGAGAGGTCATTTAAACCAAGGGAAACCCTTGTTTTGATTTTCATTTGTAAGCTTCCTGATTTTTGGTTTTGGATTGATTCTTTAGGCGTTATTATTGCTTAATAAAATTGGATTAACACCTTGATTAATGGAATCATTGTTCTAAGGTAGTATTTATCTATTTATTGATAATTAACATTAAAACCACTGATTTCATTCTTATTTAAAGTCTGTATTTATATATCTATTAGTAGTCATAAATGTTATCAAGTATCTTTTGAAGAGAAAATGGGTTATTTCCCTGGTTTTTGGTTTAATTTAAATGTGATTTTCAATTTAATTATTTATTTTTAATCCTTTCTTTCAATGATGCTGACCAAATATTTGATAAAATTACTAAATGGAAATTATAAATAAATTATGATATTCTAGATATGTTTTACGTATGAAATTAATTTCTAAATATTTTCTTAGGATGTAATGGATTGGTTGTATATTTAAATAAAGTACTTATAAATTATTAAAATGTATAATATATTTTCTAATGATATATGATTGGTTTTAGAAGTTAAATATATAATATGGTTTTTAAAGAGTGGATACCAAGACTGAATCAAACTTTTTAAAAAGAATCCTATTTATATAAATAAACCCTTTGAACAATACCCATTATTATTTTGTTTAAAATCGATTATTGTTCCCCTGATGTATGAAACCTTTGGTATACAATTATTCTTGTCAATAAGGGGTTTATTCCTATGAGGGGTGCTTATGGGTGAGCCTTACTTATGATTCCTTATTTGAGTGAGTGGAAAATGGTTTACATTTATATTATATTTTGTTACTATTAATTAGATTATATCTATTTTATACATCATGTAAAGCTGATAGTGGATGGTGGAATTTTTGGGATAATATGTTGCACTATCCTAGTATTATCCAATATCTAGTGGACCTATGTATATATTTCACCATTATTTGCGATTTTCCCCTCAATTCTACCATGTATGGTAATGCCAAGCATTGGGGTGGTTATATTACATTAGGAATAAAACTTGGATGGATATTTTTCTAGTTTGTCCAATATTTTCCCTAAAGGTCTTAGGGTCCCATGATTATAGTTATTTTATTATGAAATAATATTACTTTTACAATTTCTTTTTTACAAATATTGATATTACACATATGTATTGTTTCTTGATCTCCCTTAAACATTTGTTTAAAAAATGATCAGGAAGATTTTCTTTTATTATAACATGTGGTTTTTAAAGACACAGTATTTTTTATAGTATTCACCATACATGGGTTTTTGGAAAAAAGATTTTTTTATGACATGATTCACTTACTAACATTTTTTATATTCATTATTATTTTATGTAACATACCAGACTACAAAAATCTATAAATTCTAGTTATATTACATTATTATTATAGAACAAAATAGTTCATATAAGATATGATAACTTAATTTTCATGTATGACTAAGTAAATATATATATAACAATTTAAAATATAAGATACAACATGTGTACGTTTTGAGAAAATTATTACCCTTTCATTCAAATCCATTAATTAAATATAGTTCTCTAATAGGTATCCTTAGAAAAGGAAAAAAATAAGTGTGAGATGATATGTCTAGTAAAAAGTAACATAAACTAGATTCTATCATAATATAAACATGGAACAAATGATATGGAAGGAATGAATAAACAATAAGAATACATAATCAATAGAAACTGATGGAAAATTTTATCCATGAAAATAAATTAAAATATACATTTCAATAATAATTTATCTCATACTAATGGAATTTATAATTCTTGACATAAAAAATTATGTCAAGGTTGTAATATATGGGAGAAAAATGTATGTATATTTTAATGTTTGATAGATTGTTTCTTGGGTTTGGTGCACTTCATAGTTGGTTTGTTAATTTTTCTATAAAACCTAAACATCACACTTCCTACTAGAAATAATCATTTTCTATATTAGGTACACAATGTGAATATTTTGTCGAGAAGATACAATGAATTCCAATCAATGGATGAAAGTTTACATGCCCTAAAACTGTTTTACATCATGAAAATTTCAATCAAGAATTTTTAACCTGAGTTGATGCCATTTTTTTAATGCACATGGACTCCTTGAATTTCACATCGTGACTTAGGGATCGAGGTCATCAAATGATTGTGACCAGTTGGTTTTCACATGTGGAATGGATAAAAAATAATTTCTTTTTCTTTCATTCGTGTACCTCTTACCCAAAGTTCTATCCCAAGTGATTTTGGGTATCTCCACTCCTTCTAGATCACTTTATTCAAGAATTTATCCCCTTGGTAGTAACATCACTCCTCCCTGGTAAGAATTATTTCTACATCATCATTTTCTATGGACACAGTAGTGATATAGAACTATGTTTTTGGATTCACTAACCATGTGGTGACATTTTTTTTAATCCTTTCTAGATCCTTTGTGCAATAATCTCCCAAATTCTAATCCTCATGTTAGTTGTGGTTTGGTGTGTGAGTTCTTTGAGGTATGTATTGTTTTATCTTCCCTGGTAAATTTTTTTCTTGTTAAATTGTTTACATGATATGGGAATCAATTCTAGGGACTTCTTTTTTGTCTCTACATTTAATCTATTGGTTTTATTCCCATTATAAGTGTGTCCAACCTAAGTTAAGGTAGGTGATTCCACTACAAACCTACATTGGATGAACTGTATTTCTATGGCTTTAACAATTTCATTCCAAATAAGTAGGCATGATTTATTGATTTGTGTGTGTAAATATGTTTTTGAGAAAATATAGTATCTCCCCTTGATTTTGAAAAAGAAAATTAATTTTAAAAAAAATATTAAAGGGATTTATGAAATGGGTTTTAAGAATGGTTTAATAAAATGGTTTGGAAGATGTTAGATATGGTAAGACATAGGTACTTAGGTGGAAGGTTTATTAATATCCCTCATCTATTGATACTATTGAGGTACTCACTTGAGTAGTGTTACACTACTCCATTGGCCAATTTTCCAAGGGAATTATTTCACATTGCTAGGATGTTCACTTTTTTAGAGTGTTCCTGTAATATCTAGATTCAATTAACATGTCAAAGGGATTGATGCACACTATTTTATATTCTTGGGTATGAGTGTCCAAGATTTCATGGCCTACAGTGATCATTGGAATTATTTACCAATGTTGTGGTTTGTATCTTTTATATTTTGATTACTTTCCTTGACATATGTGATATGATTTAAAACTGTTTACCTGATATAATTTAGAACTATGGAAAAGCGGAATAAAATTACCATTCCATAATATAAAAAACATTTTTTCCCATATTATTATGTGTTTTTATTCAAATTTTAGCATTTTTATATTGTTATATATATACTTGATATCAATCACTTATTTCGTATCCTACAGAAACTATTTATCCCACTTTCTATTTACACATTAGGTGGTGTTTAGATATTTTTATGATTTTTTTAGAGGAAAACACAAGGCACTATTGTGAGGAAGTGAGGTTTTTGTCATCTAGGCATGGGTAGTTAGTGGTCATATGGATTGAGGATTCCCAAAATCTCATATTAATTATTTAGTTACTATTTTATTAGTCCTTTTTTGTTGGACTTTAACATTGGGGTTTTTTAACTATTTGATTTTTATCACTTCTGTTGTTTTCTTTAGTTATGGAATATGTGTATTTTTTCTTTATTTTTTGTGTGTGTGTGTGTTTGTGTATCATGTTGTCTTCTTCAGGTTGGAAAAAATCATTCCCTCTTATTTTAATTGATTATTTAGTGGTAGTCACTATCCTATGGGGATCAGGTGTGCCCTTCGGGTATGCCCCAGATTAGGTTGGGTTCCATTTTTGAGGTTTTAGAGGTCATTTCATGATAAATTAGTATTAGATCTCAATTTTTTCTCAAGAGTATTTGACTTGGGAAAATTTTTATACTACAGAAAATATTGATTTGATGTGAGAGGTTGGTTCCGATGAGTGTTTGGCCAGACCTTGTCATTAAAAGACTCATGTTACCATGGAATGTTGGGATGTGAGTCTCTTGGGATGAATTTTTTATCTTAATATTAGTTTTTTCTTATGATTTTATAGTTTAACATGATATTTTCTTGCTATCTAAACATTCTTCTATATTTGGTGTTAAGTATTATACCTATGAGACATATTCCATGGGTTCTACAGGAGGAAGAAATAGATTCTCCACAAGGGAATATAAATTTAGATTAGAATCTTATTTTGCTAATCATTTCTGTGATCGATTTCATGGACCAAAATGTGCTGCAATTTCAAGACAAAGTTGCTGAGGTACAAACTAGAGTTGGAGGAGAAAAGGATCAGTCTCAATAGTTCTTATAAAAGAATCCTTCATCAATTAAGGTTATGAATGATCCCTAAGAGAAAGTATACTAGATGGGTAAGATTGATCAGATCTTCGACTTCATAGATACATTGTGAATATCATGGTGAAGTGCACAACACTCGAACTCAAGGGTACTACCAAGTGATTATGGGATTCCATGGATAAATTAGATAGGTATAAGGTATTAGAAATGAAGGGTTTCGAGAAAATCTTCCTCTAAAATGGTTTTCCTGAGTCTCTAATGACTGAAAAGTCTCCAGAGATCTTCTCATTATATCAGAGAGAGCATTTAGTGTTGGAGTACACTAGTAAATTCCCAAATATAGTTTTTTTACTCTATAGATAGTTAAGAATGACTAGATGAAGGGTCAGAAGTACGTAAAGGAGTTACAACTGGATATCAGATCATAGGTATTTATGGAGAGGATATTTATCTAGGCAGAGATAGTAAACAAGCCTATGATGGTAGAAATGGACATGGAAGGAAATATTGACTATTATGTCCTTTATCACCCACCTAGTGGTAGCTTCAGGGATGTACATGTAAAGAATAGGTAGTGGCATAAGAATTATTGGAGTGGTGGAGGTGTTTCTCAGAAGCATTCCTCCTCTTCATCATCTGTTATAACTAATAGTGTTCCCCTAAATTTTTATCAGTGTAAAAAGGTCATTCACACCCAAAATTCGTGTCCTTCTCCTTTGAGGATTTTTAATGATTGTGGCCTCTATGAACATCTATAGAAATTATTTTATCCTATTTTTAAACCTCATTATGGTCAGGTATCATCGAATAAAAATGGCATTGTAGCACATCAATAGTCATTATAGCCTATAATGATACATCTATAATCCTCATGAATGAATAAACATTGCATAGTGGATGATCTTTTTATGATGTCTGATTTGGGTCAAGTGATAGTGAGAGGTACCATCATTATTGCATCATCTATATCAGCTAACTTATTTGAAACTAGTTCCTCCCACTCATTTGTATCTTCATATTTTTCTAATATTATTGAAATTTCAAAAGTGCCTATGTCCTTTGTTATAGAGTTCGTAAAACCCATTAGTAATTGGAAAGGGGGTATTTTTTGTGTCCTTGTTCTTTACTGATTTAGGATGTGGAGTTTGTATGGGATTTCTTTATTCCCAATGAAGATCTTTTTCACATCATCATCATGATGGGTTAGCATGTCGTTCATTATGTTGATATTGATTTTTATCATCGAAATGTCTCATTTCATTCTATTGATGGAATTTCATAGGTGTTTCAAAGATTTTGGGATTAATTCAATGGTCGTGAATGAAATTTCCACCCAAGGATCATGATTTTGGTGTCTGGTATTTTAGTTAATCTTAATGAAATTTATTTTATTGGTAATCAAACCTTGGTTTTATAATATTTTCTTGTTGAATTTATAGATTACTTCTCCTATACTCTTCTAAAAAGAGAGTTAGAGTTTATGATTGATTTAGTATTAGGTATTAAGCTGATATTGATACCAACATATCACATGGAACTGGTATAGCTAAGAGAGATCATGTTTCAGGTAGGTGTTCTAATGGAGAATATTTTTGTACACCCTATTATATCATTGTGGGTAGACCCAGTTCTTTTTTCCAAGAAGAAATATTGTTCACTTCGTTTATGAGTATACTATTATAATTTTAACCAAGTGATAGTTAAGAATAATTAAAAATTCCATAGGTGGATGAACTATTTTATCCATTAAAGGGGGGAAAGTTGTTTTAAAAGATAGATCATTTTTCATGTTATCATCATCTCAGAGTTAAAGAGTTAGATATGATTAAGATGGATTTCAGAAGTAGGAATAGCCATTACAAATATCTTGTGATTCCTTTTTTAACTAATTATCCTTAATTTTTTATAAAAATAATGAATTGGATATTCCATTAATATCTCAACACCATTATTTTAGTTTCTGTGGATAATATTATGGTTTATTAAAGATTTGATCATGTGAATGAGTACAATTTGAATCTATTTTTGTAAATTATGAGGAGTCACTATCATTCTATAAATCTTCAAAAATGTGGTTTTGGATCCAATAAGTGATTTTTTTAACGTGATTTTTGATCATTTCTTTTCGAATGATCATGGGAAGGTGAAGTTTGTTTTCTTATAGGATGATTTACAAAAAGTCTTTGATATTTAGAGATTCCTTGGAATTTCTTGATACTATCAGTGTTTATTTAAAGATTTATTGAATTTGGCATCATCTTTGACTAGTATAACCTAAAAGGGGTGAAAATCATTTGGTATGCAAAGCACCTGACTTATTTTGATGAGTATAGATGACTTATGATATTGGAACCTATTCTAATCTTTCCATATACTAGTGAGATGTATGTGTTATTCTGTGTCCTATTCTTATGTAGGATTATATTTTGTAGAATACAGTTCTCATTAGCTTTGGCCACATGAGTAGAACTACCCCACCCATGATTTAGACCTTTATATAGATATTCATGTTATTAAATGTTAAAAGCATTATATTTTTTAAGAGAGATTCATAGACTATTCTAACCATAAAATTTTGATCTATATATTTTCTCAGAAAGAATTAAATCTAAAGTAGAGGCAATGTGTGGAATAACTTTAGACATTCAACATCGGTTTCACCTACACCCAAGGGAAGGGAAATGTATTTATAGAGTTTATTAGCAGGAATGTACAATCATATGCAATTTTGGAATGTAAGCATGATTGGAACATTGGGGGACTCTTTGCATAGTTATATTTACACACTTTGGAGGGTCTTTCAAGTATGGTTCTCTCCATTTTTTAGTTATCATTGTCTCTCCTTGAGTCTATTGTGCATGTTCAATAGTTGGAAGATATATTCATAGGAATTTGAGAAACCCTATATGGTTGGGAGACTATTTTTGTTTGGTCTCTACCATTATATTACATTCTCCATTTGGGGATCATTTTTTCTTCCCACCATCTATATGATGTTAGTTTTTTTACAATCAAAGATGTTGGAATTAAAAACATAAACCCTAAATTCACAAGACCCTCTATCATGTATAAGGGATTAACAATGTAACGAATACCTTTAACAAAGTGATAGAAAATATATAGAATTTTTTTCACAAATAGAATATAACAACAATAAACAACGAATGCAGAAATGTAAATAGAAAGTAGATATAATGTTCTTCTGCCCCATTAGAGACCTACATGTATTGAGAGAATGCAACTAGAGAAATATTTTTATAAATAAGTAAGGAACACAAGAAAGAGCAGCTAAAGACTTGAATACATAATAAATAAATGACCACAAAAACTATATTAAGAGACCATGCTTGATGAACTAGGTGTCGGTTATCAATCATTTCATGTAAAGTCAGCCATGTCCACTCCCGAATGGACTCATACACACACACAAGTAGGATACAGTATCATACATGATGAATAAAAATTGGTAAATCACTATAGATCAAAGATATATATATCAGATCTTAGTTACAATTGAAAATGTGTCATGGACTGATACTACTTGGAGGGTAGTCGTCTGAAAACCCAGAATAGAGACAATTTCCCACTAATTCTACACCGAAGAAGAACTCCGGTTACAGGAGCTAGCACACACTATGGTAGAGGAGATTTGGGTGGTCAGAGACCCCTAGGATATTACTCCTTTCCTTTTTGCAGAGTCAGAGTATATATTCTATCATAGAAAGCTCTTGACAACTAGAATAGACAAGAACCTAACCTGAGAGGGCATCCACATCCCAATACAGATGGCACATTCAATGTGATTCAGGAAATCTGGTAGAGCCACAAGATGAGTTCTGTATGGACCATTGTGATCAGACAAACATTTCAACTAACAAACAATGATATAGTGCACAATACAAGTGAAATGACAAGATTTATGTGGTGTAAAACTAATGGATCAAAGCCAAAAAAAAGAAACACATTATGATACATTATGTGTCGTTGGATCATAGTTGATCAATGGTATGGAATAAAAGATACTAATGGTTTAAAAAAATGGAAAAACAAATGCGATACATAGGTAATCTAAAAATAGAGCAACCAAAGGCACCATGTGAATAGTCCCCATCCAAGCCATGTATATACAAAGAATACAAAAAATGGTTAAGAATATTGATTCATTTAGTTCCAACACAAATATGCATGGGAATAAATCAAAAAATATCCACCTTGAAATTCAAATAAAGTCAATGATGATGTTCTTAAAACATACATTATAAAATTAGGACTAAATTCATAATTTTAAGCAATAAATGAATTTAGATAATGGTACGACCTTAGTCAAACTATCAGATGGATTATCTGTAGTGGGTATATTTTTAAAACTCAATATACTAAATTCTATTATATCCCTAAAAATGAAATCTAATGTTAATGTGCTCTTATCTACCATGGAATACATAGTTTTTATATAAATGTAAAAAAATGGCTATTATAGTTGAATTATGATATCGACAGATAATAATAATTATGAATGAAAACATTTTATCCACATAACCTCTTTAACGGCTTCTATCAAGAAAATATACTCTTCCTCGGTAGTCAAAAGTTCCACCATTGATTGTATATTTACCTTCTCGGAGATCAGTCCTCCAAATGAAAGAAATAAATACCAATGATAGACTTGCAGGGATCAATATTTTTAGCATAATTCAAATCAAAAAATCAAACTATATCATTATCAAAACTAATATTTATGCCATATCAAATGACAAATTTATCAAAAATGAAAACATAACTAAGGATCCATTTCAATTCATACTAATG
This sequence comes from Viscum album, assembly GCA_963277665.1. Lineage (NCBI taxonomy): Eukaryota > Viridiplantae > Streptophyta > Magnoliopsida > Santalales > Viscaceae > Viscum > Viscum album. The sequence goes on from OY728137.1 coordinate 372,659,177, forward strand.
AGGCTTACCTGGTTTCCCCATGAAACTGCTCAATGTACAAACAAGATAAGAAAATATAGCCTCGAATAGACCATTTCATACATGAGAATTCCTACAATATTATCATATGTAATCTTAATCATAAAGGAAACCTCATCTTCATTTATAGGGGATTGGGATGTGGAACATGTAAAGTGTTGTCCTAAAGGAATGATAACGGGTTTAGATTTCTAAAATAGGTATCTCTTTAATACCTTCCTAGTATAAGTATATTAGGATAACTATAAGGTTTTGTTCTTCCTATCCCTAATAATTTCAATACCTAAAATTTTATTTTCAGGACTAAATTCATTCATTTCAAAGGAACAATTCAATTCGTGCTTGACATAGTTTATAATCCTCATGTTTTTTCAAATTAAATTCATGTCATTAACATATAACAACATGTAAAAATAGTCATGTATAACAGTTTTATAATATAAAAATTCATCAAATTTACTTCTAGAAAACATATTTTCAACAATTAAAGAATCAAACCTTTTATACCATTTTCTAAAAGACTATATAAGCCTATATAAAGACATCATAATAATAAAATCAAGATTATATTTGAACAGTTTTGAAAATCATTGAAGAGGTGTCATATAAATTGTTTCATCAAGAGTTCCATATAAAAAAGAAGTTTTTACATCTAATTATTCAATATAAAGATCAATTTTATCTAAAAATGCCAGAAGAATTTTACTGTATGAATACTTAACAATAGGAGGGAATATTTCACAGTAATTAATACCTTCTCACTAAAGAAATCTGTTAACTACCATTCGATCTATGAATTTGATTTTAGTCTCTCCTATATTTTTTTTCTTATTATTATAAATCCATCTATATCCTATTACCTTATGGTTTTTAATACTTTCAACAACAACCATGATTTTTTATTAAGAAGAATATTTATTTTCTCTTGCATTGCTTTCAGCCACCTAGTGGATTATTTAGACTTAAGCGCTTTATTGTATGTTTAAGATTAATTATTAATCAAATCATGTGTTACATTAAAATCATAGTCAGCAATGTCTATTTGGTTGAAATGGGAAGTGGGTATAATAACTCTCCTCTCTCTTTCTCTTGAGTGAGATGATATTTTCTCAGATCATCGGGTTCCTTGGTCTCCGGTACAGAATCCGAACTAGAGTCAGATTCGACATGGGTCAAGACATCAGGAGGAATATTATTAGTTGTGGTCTAAGAGTGGTCACTAGATCCAAAAGGGAATTAAACACCTAATTTTTTTAGAGCCCCATAGGGTCCTATAATGTTATTATAAGTTGAAAAGGTTTTAGGCCTTTTTTCATTAGACAGACCAAATTCATTAAACACCACATCTCGTCTAACGATGCATTTTTTATAACCTAGTTTATCAACCCATAAAAAATACCCTTTACGACCCTATTTAAATCCAACTCATATAGACTTAATAGACCTACGAGATAGGTTATCATGGAATGTTTGTGAATATTCTATGAAAAAATACTAAGGTGTTGTAGACTCAGAAGTGAACCATTCAAGAGTTCATTAGGTGTCTTAAAAGTGTTTTCAAAAGATGGGAAATGCTCAATGAGGTACACTATAGTAGAATCAGCCTTAGTCCAAAAGGACCTGGTGATTTTTGAGTGGGATAACATACATCTCACCCTCTCAAGAAAAGTATTATTCATTATTTATACTATCCCATTTTACTATTTGGTTTTCAAAATAGTATGGTATCATTTTATTCCTTAGGATTCACAAAATTAAATGAATCTAGTGGATAGATATTCTAAATTATTATCATTACTCAATGCCTGAAGTTTCCTATTATACTCACTCTCTACCATATCGTTTCACTTCTTAAAAGTCCGAAAAGTATCAGACTTGTGTTGGAGTATATAAATCAATACCTTCCTAGAGAAATCATCAATAAATATTACAAATTATAATCCTCCACCGTTGGAGGTAGCCCTAGAAGGACCCCCAAAATTTGAATGTAGAAATTCAAGGGATTCTTTAGATTTATACATAGACTTACTAAAACATAATCTTTTAGATCTCCCAAATACACAGTACTCAAATAAAGTTTGGTCGTTATGAGAAATATTACATAAAAGACCTTGTTTTTTAGGTTCACATAGACCCTTGGAACAAAAATTACTTAGTCTCCTATACCACAAGGGGGTGGAATCACATTCTGATCTAGAATAGGTATTCAACTAACTCTTGTAGACCTTACCATCTAACACATACAAGCCATTATGAAGGGTTCCTTTCCAAACAGTAAGGGATCCTCGGGAAACTCTAAGACTTCAAAAATAGGACATAAAGTTGTACCACTTTTGGTAAGAAAATTCCTAGGAATATTAGGTTTATTTTTAACTCAGCTACCCACCTAACTTGCTCAAGAGATTTGATAGATCCATCATGAAGCTCTAATGAAATAGAGAATATTCCCATAATATGGAACCTCCTGTTATTACCTAGAAAAACCTCACAAAATTTTATTTCCCTCAAACTAATAAATTACTCTTTCTGGGGATACATGTGGAATGAGCATCCTAAATCCATGATCCATTCATCATAGCTGGTAATCTCATAGAAATTTAACACATAAGTAGTGTCAATATCCTATTCATCAAACAGGTAATTGTCATTAGTATTATATTTATAGTCATATTCTCTATTATGATAGTTCCTCTTAATATTTATAGGTTATTTACATTGGAAACATTTAATTATATTTCTTGTAGATTAGTTTCTATGATTCGTGGATTTACCCCTTTCTTTTCTTCTACCCCTTGACTCAATTCGGCCTCTAGATTCACTCATGTCCCTATACTCACCTATATCCTTAAAACATAAATCCTTATACTTGGATTTAATACTACCCTTCCTTTGAAGGACTTTAGAGATAAAAAAAATTTACTTATTCACGAGTAAGGGTGTCTTTTCCATACATCATAAAATCATTATTAGAATTAAAGGGATCAACTAAGGATGTCAAAAATATAATATTCTGGTATTCATCATCCAATTTAATATCTTTTTTAGCTAGATATAACATGAATTTATTAAATTCATCAATGTGTATCATGACTGCAGTTCTGGGGAACTTTTTGAAAGTATACAATATCATTTTCTTATACAATCTAACAATAAATTATTTAGACATATAAACGGATGCATGTTTAGACCATATACCAACAGTTTTGGACTCATATGATACTTCTCTTAACACTTTGTCTCTTAAAGATAAAAGTATTAGACTATAGGGTTTTCTAAGGGTCTCCTTAGGGACATCTATAAAGTAAATAGAAGCCCTCCCATTAGGGGAAGTAGTGGTAATATTTTTTCTAGAACCAGAAAGGGTATCTATTAGGTCATTATGATCTAATAAGGTTGTCATTTTAATTATATATCGATTAATGTCGTTTTCACCATCAAACTTATCAATATTAACTTTAGTATAACCCCTATTAATGTTATAATAGGATTTCATACAACTAATTGGGGTTGAACACTTAAACCCTAAATTCCCATGACCCACTGTCGCATATAAAGGATTACTAATATAACTAATTATGTTAACCAAGTGTTTGAAAATATACAGAACATGAATTATTTAAAAAAATAATGGAACAATAAAAAACGAATGAGGAAATGTAAATAGACATTAGATATAATGTGATTCTTCATCTTTGGGGACCTACATTCCTAGCGAGAACACCACCAGTGCAGCAATTTTATTATGAAGTAAGGAAGGTAAGAAATAACAATTATAGACTTGAATGAAGAATAAATAAATCACCATAGAAACTATCTGAGGAGGATGGTACTGTTGAACTAGGTGGTAGTGATCAATAATATCATGTATAGTAATCCACTTCCACTCCTGGATCTACTCATGTACACACCCAAGTAGGATAATATATCATACATGACAAAGAAGAACAAAAAAGGTAAATTTTTATATGGCCAAGAAACATAAACTAACTCTTGGTTATGATTGATAATGTGTCAAAAACGGATACCACTTAGAGTGTAGTTGTCTGGAATCCTAGAACAGATATTATTTCCCACTGAGTCTCCATCTAAGAAAAACTCTGGTTACAGGAGGTGGCACGTACTATGTTATAAGGGAGTGCAGGTGGATAAAGACCCCTTGGATATTCTTCCTTTCTTATTCATGGAGTCAGATCAGATCAGATCTCTAAAAGAGCACTCGAGAACCAGACAAGTGATAACCCTAACCCGAGTGAGCAGGCACATCCCAGTGCATACGACACATTCAATGAAATTCCTAAAATTAGGTGGACTCATAGGATAAGTTATGTGTGGACAGTTGTGATTAGGAGGATGTTTCTTGTAAAAAATTACAGGGGAAACTTACTGTATAAGTTGCATTACTGGATTGGTTTAGTGTAAACCCAATGGATTGGAGATGAATAATGATGCACACCGGGATCTATACTAGTTCATTGGATCATAGTTGATCAACAGTCAATAAGAAAAGTCGATAATGGTTTAAGGAAAATGGAAAAAATGTGGTATATAGGTAATATGAAAATAGAAAAACCAAAGGTACCATGTGAATAGTCCCCATTAAATCCATGCATATGTAAATAATGCAAACAATTTGTTAAGAACATTGATTCATTTTGTTGAAAATCAAATATTTTGGTGAGTAAATCAAAAAATGTAATTCATGGACCATCCATTTAAGAACTATGTAGAGGTATTATGACTTGATACAATGATTTTAGTTTCTGGGTATGAAGCATGTTATTGGAGATTATGTTTCATGTTGTTACACCTGCCAACAGATAAATTTAGATCATTTGAAACATTCTTTTTTTACCCAACCTCTTTCGGTGGTAGTGTGGAAATGGGATAAAGTTTCCATGGACTTTTTCATTTGGATTTCATTGAATCACTAAGGAAAGAATTCAATTTGGTTAGTATTTTACCGGTTGATTAAATATTCTTAATTTATTCCAATTAAGGACACCATGAATATTGATGATATGGGTAAACTATATATGTATGATATAGTGAGGTTATATAGGGTTCCCAATTCTGTTGTTTGAGACAGGAGTCCCATGTTTACTTCCAAATTCTTTAATATTATCTACGACAAGATGGGGAGTCATGTTTGTTTGAGTACAGATTACCATCTATAGATAGATTGTTAGAATGAGGGTTCTATTCTGATCCTAGAAGATATTATCCATTCCTACATCCTAAAATTTGGTGTATTTTAGGATATCAATATGAGATAGGATAAGTTTTCTTATAAAAATAGTTATCAGTTTTCAATAAAATTGGAACAATTTGTGTCCTTGTATGGTGTCCCATATAGATCACCTTTTTGTTGGGTAGATGAATGTGACACATTTCTTGTGGGACTAAGTCTCATTCACAGGACATCAGAAGGGGTTTAAGATAAACATCATTGTTTTTTATAGCTCAAAGTTAGAAAAAATTATACATTGATCATTAAGTCCCCATTTGAATTTTTCCATTGGAGACCAAGTTTTATTGAAATTTTTTCCTTGGATGGGTCACCATAACCATGGAAAATGGTGGAATTATGCTCTAAGATATGTTGGACCATTTTAGGTAACTAATTATCTTGGGTGGGTTGATTATTTGTTGTCATTTCCAATTTATTTGATGAGTATCATCAAATTTTTTTCACATTTATCCGTTTAATAAGTTTCATACTAATCCCTATCAGGCTCTAAGTTGGGAGAAGATCAAGTTATATCTTTATGTTTTAAATTTTTAGTAGCTAGTGGAGATCGTCAATTCTCATGGGAATGTATTTCATGGGAATTATATTCCATTGGTCAGAGTGTTATGGTGATATTAGTCATATTCCCATGAGACATGGGAGTTTGAAACATCAATGAGAGTGTAGTTCCCTCACCTATTTCTAGGGAACAATTATTTTACATGACTTCCCAATTATGTAAAATACTTATGGTGGGAATATTGTAACATCTAGGATAAAAAGTTATGAATCTTTTAATTTTTTACAGATTGTTTATCAAGTCTCATGGGATTTGGTGTTTTCTTGGGGTTTTTTCTATAGAACCTAGACTTACCACTAGACATTTTACACATTCATTCCATGAATCAATTTCACAATATGAATCCTTTCCTAGGAATATTCATTGAATTGTATTCAGAGTGTGAAAATCAACAAGCCTTGAAACTGGTTCACATTTTGAAAATGTTGTTTGAGGATTTTTTTAGTTGAGTATATTCATTTTCTAGCACATATGGACTTCATGGATTTCACATTTTGAATTAGGGATTAACCATATAAAATGATCAGAGCCTATATATCTTCACATGTGGAATGTTTGAAAAATAATTTCATTTATTTTCCTTCCATACCCTCAAACCCTAGGTGCTCACCCAAGTTATTTTGGGAATCTCTTCTCCTTCTGGATCACTCTATCCAGCAATGGATTTTCATATTTGTTGATCACTTCTCCCTAGTAAGTGGTCTTTCTAGTTCTTTATTTCCAATGGTCGTAGCATATTTTTGTCACTGAATTCATAACTTCATTGAGCCTATGGTGTCATTTTTTTCCTTTCTAGATCTATCATGGGATCTTTTCAAAAATTCTAACCCATATGTTGGTTGTGGTGTAGCATGTAGGTTCCTTGAGGTCTTTGTTGTTTTATCATCCCCATAGACCATTTTTCTTATTAAATTGATTCTATTATGTTGTAATTAATTCTATTCCCTCCATTATTTTCCTTATGTTCCTTCCATTATCTGTAGATCCCACTGCAGGCATGTGCAACCCGAGGTGAGGTATGTAGTTTAGTCACTAGAATACAATGGATGAACTATATTTCTCTAGTTTTATAAATTTATTTATAAATAAATTATAATTATGTATTGATTTGTGTTTTTAAATGATTTTTTGAGAAAATATAGTTTTCCCCTCGTTTTGGAAAAAGAAAAATTATTTTCAAAGTCTTTTAAAATGGATTTATCAAAGAGTTTAGGAGCATGGTTTGACAAAATAATTTATAAAATTTAGAACATGGAAATTTTTGGGTACTTGGGTGGATGTTTTAGTAATGAGACTCATCCATTTATTCTATAGGGGTGTTCAAACATGGGGTGTTCCTCTACTCCATAGGAAAATTTCCATAGGTACTTTTTGACACTATTAGGAGGTTCACTTTTTGGGGTGTTCCTCCACACCCTAGATTAAATTAATATGTCTTGGGGCATTATTTTGGTGATTTTATTTGTTTGGGTGTGATTGTTATAGGTATCTTGACCTATAGTGATCAATGGTGTGATTTACTTGTGATTTGGTTTGTACTATTTGGATTTGATTACCTACTTTGACATATGTGATATTATTTGAAACTGTTTACCTCGATTATTTAAAACTATTGAACAGGGGGAATTATTTTACCATGCCTTGATATAAAATAAAATTTTAACTAATTATCACACCTTTTTTTATTTAAATTTGATAATCTTCATATTTTTATATAGAGACTTCATATGAAACACCAGTGTGAGATCCTACTAAGCCTATTTATCCTACAACCTAACCACACATTAAAAATGAATTACACCATTTTATGTATTTTGATATCGGAAAAGGAAAGCCTCTATAGGGAGTTAGTGAGGTTTATATTAGCTGTGAATGGGTAGCTAGTTGTGAGATTGTGGTAAGATTCCCATGTTATCACACAGAGTAGTCTGTTTCTATTTTAGTATTCATTTGTTATTGAACTTGTACATTGGGTTTGTTCTAAATGTTTAAGTTGTATTGATTCTATAGTTTACATTGGGTACTAGTTTTCAATGGTATCTTGGTCAATTCATGACAAAGTCCATAATCAAAGACACTATACTAATATTGGGAGAGGTATACAACAATACCCAAGATGTTTTTCCTTATGAGACATGTTGATGTATTGAGGGGATATATAATTTAGGACCCCACCCATCACATGATTTTGTCCAATTCATTCACCATAATAGTCAAAAAGATAATTCATACCATTTCCTAAAGAACCTATGGAAAAATAATAATATTTATATACATACAATGAAAATAAATAAAACAAATACTTCCCTATTAAATTGTATGATGTTTAGTTTTTGGGGAATATTCTTTAATCAACATTGAAGTCATAGGGTTTCATCAAAGCAATAGTAAGTACTCTTATCAAAGATATATATTGGTGATAGTACATTCAATATGTTGTCCCTGGAATGCAGTAACTGGGTTATATTTTAACAACCCAAATTTTTATTAATGAATCTTCATCTTGATCTAATTAAATGTCTTATTATGTAAAATGGTTATATAAAATATTTACTTCCTTGGTTTTATGGTTTTGGATTTTAAAATACCATTATGAATTGTTATCAATTCTAATATAGTCATTGAATAGTGACCACATGATTAGTATAAATATACAGTTTTCACAAATCCAATTTACTCAAATAGAGGAAGGAATGGCCTCATCAAGTATAATTTCTCCATACAAAGCCCATTTGTCATTGTTCAGAAATGAGGTGGCATCATTGGGCTTCACTCTTGACCAACCCCAATCCAAGATGCAAAAAAATAATATAAAATGTATTTTTCTCTAATATATTTTTTACATTTAAAAAAATTATTTTAGATTTGTTTGATTTATTTTACAAAGCCTTAGTGAACCCTCCAAGACTTATAAATTTTTTTAACATTTTAAAATTATTTCCTTGAGTGTGTGACCCAACACCATATAAGAAGTCCTATTATTTTAATACATTCCTCCATTGGACTTATAAATTAATTTTCCACCCATCTTTTGTAAAAACCATGATCAAAACCCATGGGATGGTTTGTGGTTTTGATTAGTTTAGAGTGTAGTTTCAAAAAACATAAATAATATAGAATTATCTCTCTTTTCTTATATAAACTCACCCAATATACCACTTCATATTCACTGAAAAACTTTTTAAGATGACCAAAATATTCCCACCTCTCTATAAAATCCTCCGAAGGTGCCCCAAGTTCCCAATAATCCTCTCTCAATCCTCTCCCAATCCTTTAGGATAACACTGCCAAGTAAGGGATTTCTTCCATTCTTATTTTGGTACAAATTTCCTTAAATTGGTATACCATTTTGTTTTCAATTAAAAATGTTGGCGTCTGATTTATCACCTCCCCATTACTTCCCACCTTATTTTTGAATTATGATATACCTCTTTCTCTAATTCCTCCCATGAACACCTGTTACCATACCGAAATTCGTAAGAAATTTCTCTCTTCCCATTTACATTCAAGCAGTAATTTTTAATTATAAATCTAAATTCAATTACATATATATGGGAAGTGTATATATATGACCCCCTTACTATCCATTTCATATTAATTGGATGAGACACCCCTTTCTCTGTCATCAATCATTTTTTATGAATTCTTTTGCCACACTGTTATGCTGCCGAAATTACACTGTGATTTTCCAAGAAAAAGTTATTATGTTGTGAATACCATTCCCATTTCTCTATAAAGGGTATTAACATTTATTCACATTTACTTATTGATTATAGAGTTTCATATATAAATTACACTTTCATTTATTGTGGAATAAATGATGATGTTTAATGCATCCATGATATATGATCCATTTGGCACACTTATTCATGAAATGAAATGATTAAGAAGAGTGTGCCCTGATAGTGCTCCAATGCATTGGGTAAAGATTAGTATAATGATAAATTAAGAGAAATGAGGTTTTACTCATGCTAATTCAAGTTAAATTAGGGTTTACTCATGCTCCATGTGTAATGAGACTTATTTCGTGCTAATATAATATTAAATGTTGATTCCACATTTCTATATTATGATTGTGATACTATATCATGCCTTTATATTCCTGTTTATATTATGATCCATTGATATACCTATTGTATAAAATTTACTATATTATTCATGTTATTCTCTTTTACTCCCTTACTGGCCATTATAGCTCACCCTTTTCTAATGCATGTCCTCAGTTTATCCCATGCAATACCAAGTACAAAGGCATTTTGTGGTCATGTAAAAGATGTTTCAATAAAGATATTGTGTTTAATATTATAAGTTGTTATATAATGTTTCTAGTTTTCAAAGACACTAGACCTCTCAATCCTTAGAGTTTTCATTAGTGAAAATATATGTAATAAACCATGTTTATGTGTTTAATAAAGAGCAGGGTTTTTATAATTTATTATCAGATGATAGGTTTAGTTATTTTTGGGATTAGGATTAGAAAACCCTAGTGAAATCCTTAGGGATAACACTAAGTATAATAAAAACATCCCTAAATTTTTTTGAGTACATAGTAATTGTTTTATCCTGAAAATACATCATGGTCTGGATATGTGCATGTACAGGAGGATCTGGCATAGATGTATGTGGGGGTAAAACCTTAAAACACCACATTGAGCTAGACTTGAATGAGAAATAGTGAAAGACAATGGTACTTGCTTCACTCTTGGTTAAAAAACTCTTAAGGTATAAGCTTTTGTAAATTAATAAGATTAGTATGAACCATTATTAAGGGAATAAAAAAATTCCCCTCAAATATATGTTGAGGAGTGGATCATGGATAACGTAGATTGAAGCCTATAAATTTATAAGTTAAGGAAATAAAAGTAATTAATAATTTATCCCATTTTCATTTAATTCCCATTTATTACCCCTAACTTTCCTTTTATTCAAGACAATGGTTGATAATAGGTGGACTCTGACTAACAATCAATGTGAAGATCAATGTGATCGCTGTTCTAATGATATTGCCAATCTTATGGGAGCAGGAATTGAAAACATGGTCACAATACTCTCTCTATTAACTCAAGTTTTAAATAGAAACATGGGTAAGGAGTAACGTTCAATCCCCATAAGAAAGAACAAGTTTCAATCTAGGGCATAATGGGAAAAAAGCCTCCTACTTTTAATGGGTCATCTGATCCCTCAATTGTCGAAAAATGGATCATCTCCATTGAAAATAACTTCTCCATCCTTCAATGTTCCGAACAAGAGATGGTTCTTTTGGATGATTATTACATGGGGTTGTAGCTAATCAATGGTGGATATTGATAAAAAAATATAAAGCCTTAGGAGCAGATCGAGGCATTGAAATTAAATGATTCCTAGAAAATGTTTTTCAATAAATATTTTTCCCATACCCTCTAACTTAAGATGGAAAGGGACCTTACCCACAAACAAATAGATGATGAATCAATCATATAATATGAGACAAAATTCATAATGCTTGCATGATATGACTCTGACTTTCTCATTACCTCTGAATACAAGGTTGACTATTTCATTGGTGGGTTAAAACCTATCCTACAAAAAACCCTAGAGATCCATGACTTCAAGATCTATCCGGAAATTATTATATGTGACTTCAAGGTCAAAATAGATATTAGATAATCTTAGGGGTATCATGAGGATAAGAATCATATGGTGGACTTCAATTTTATTAGTCCGATGGATAACTCCAACAGTGCTAAGAAAATACAAAACCCCACATGCCAAAGGTGTGAAAAGAATCACCCCAAGTATTGCCTGATGGGAATATGGAAATGATTTAGGTGTGGAAGGGAAGGGAACCTGGCCATTAACTGCCAACAAGAAAAACCCATGGCTGAAACAGAGGAGAGTAATGCTCTGTTCAACCCTCAACGTGTAGTTCATTGCTCCAATTGCAAGGAACCAGGGCACTTTACTATAAAGTGGTGATAGGTAAAATGGTGAATCATTCAAGAATAGAGAACATACTTTTTGATTATGGTTATATGCATTATTTTAAATCTCAAAAGTTTAGTAGAACAATCCCAACACCACTAAAAATCAAGGATGTAAATATGTCAGTGATAATGGAAAATGTGGAAATCATTGATTCCCATGAATATTACTCCTCCCCTATCAGAATGTGTGGATTCAAATTCCTGATGAACCTCATCATACTCCCCCTGGTGTAATTTGATGAATTTCTTGGCATGGATTGGATTTATTTATATAGATCCAATATAAATTGATGTTAGAGGTAAATCACTCTCAATATGAAGAATCGACCCCTGATTTTGTACAAGTGCAAGGAGGAGGATGAATATTTTTTAGAATCATCATCTCAAGACTGGATATTACTACCCTATGATCATGGGTATATTTCTTAGATTATTGAGTCTATGGAAGAATCAATCCTTGAAGACATGCCTATTGTGTGGGAATTTGCTGAAGTGTTTCCTGAGGAATTTCCTAGTCTTACTCCTATAAGAGATGTTGAATTCTCAATTCATCTTATAACTAGGGCATTTCCAATATCCTAGACTCTATTTATAATGGATTTTTTGGACTTTAGGAGCTAAAGAAACAACTATAGTAGAATCTGTATAGATTGTTTATACGCCCAAGTGCTTCACCATGAGGTGCCCCAGTCCTCTTCGTCAAGAAGAAGGATTGGTAAATGCACTTCTTAATTTATAATTGTGAGCTAATCAAAATCAAAATAAAGAATAATTATCCTCTTCCACGAAATTATGACTTGTTCGATCATCTACATGGAGCACAATAATTCTCAATGTTGGATTTGCAATTAGGATATTACCAAGTAAGGGTAAAATATGGTGATATCCCCAAGACTGCTTTTCATACAAGATACAAGAACTATGAATTCATAGAAATTCCTTTCAAATAGACTAATTCTCTAGAAATATTCACGGAATTTATGAATAGAGTCTTTTGAGATTACCTTGACAAATTTTTTGTCGTCTTTATAGATGATATTCTAATATACATCAAAACCTAGGGGGCATGAGTAGAATCTTACCACTGTACTATAGACCTTCCGAAAGGATAAGATCTATGAAAAGTACATAAAGTGTGATTTCTGGTTAATGGAAGTCTCAATCTTGGTTCATATCATCATAAAAAAGGGGATATCTTTGGATCCCTCCTTGAAAGCTGCAATTGAGGCATGGTCGAGGCTAACATCGGTAATGGAAACTCTTATCCTCCAAGGGTTAGCTGGATATTATCACCCATTTGTGATAAATTTCTCAAAATTTCCAAACCCTCTTACCAAGATAACTCATAAGGGATTCATGTTTTTATAGAGTGGTGAATGTGAAGATATCTATAAAGAGTTGAAAGGAGTCTTTCCACTATTCATGTTCTCACACTACCAATAGATGGAGAAATTTTTGTGGTATTTAGTGATTTTTTGAAGAAGGGAATGGGTTGTGTGTTCATGAAAGTGTCTGGTATGTCACCAAGTTAAGTCTAAGAGGGAGAACTCTAAGGGGATGCTGCAACCATTAACCATACTGTCATGGAAATGTGAGAATATAACTATGGACTATGTCATCATACTTCTGAAGACATCCAAAGGAAACAATGCTCTCTGGGTTATTGTGAATCCTCTATGAAAGACTGTACAATTATTTTTTATTCGAGAGGATTTATCATTGGATCAACCTATGAAGATATATCTTTGGGAAGTTTTATGGTTGTATGGAGTACCACTATCAATTTTATCTGATCAATATTCAAGATTCACTCTATGTTTTGGAAGAGTCTTCAACATGCTCTGAATTCTGAGCTGAACATCAGTACAGCTTATCATCCTCAAATAGATTTCCAATTTTAGTAGACTATCACAATACTTGAGGACATGTTAAGATCATGATCAATAGAATTTAAAGGAGTATGGGATCAACAACTTCCTCTGGTTTAGTTCTCTTACAATAATAGTTTCCACTCAATAATCCAAATGGATCTATATGAAGCCTTTTATGGGAAGAGGTGAAGAATATCGTCATGTTGGAATGAAGTTGGGGAGAAAAAACTCGTAGTTCCAAAAATGGTAAAATAAATGGTGTAGAAGGTTAATACCATCCAGCATCACATTAAAGCTAATCAGAGTAGAAAATAGAGATATGCTGATAATAGTTGATGAGACCTAGAGTTTGATGTCATAGACATTGTATTCCTCTTCATATCACTATAGAAGTGAGTTATGAGATTTGGGAAGAAGGTAAAACATATTCCTAGGTACATCATCCCTTTTGAGATCCTTGATTGCATTGGAGTAGTGGCCTATCAACTATTAATCCCACCAAACCTATCACAAGTACATGATGTATTCCATATATCACTCTTGATGATGTACACAACTGACCAATCACATGTACACAATACAGAGATGGTACCATTGGAGAATGACCTCTCCTTTGAATAGAAATTGGTGAAGATCTTCGATCGTAGGGAAAAATTTATACAAAATGAGACAATTCCCCTCATCAATAAGTTATGAGGAAACCATAAGTTTAAAGTGGTAATGTGGGAATTAGAGGAAGTGATGAAGTATAATTACCCACATCTGTTTTAGTGTGGGAAAAAGGAAATTTCAAGGGAGAAATTTCTTAAGTGGGGGGATTGTAATGACCCAAACATTTATTAATGAAAATTCATCTTGATATAATTAAATGTATTATTATGTAAAATGGTTATATAAAATATGAACTTCCTTGATTTTATGTTTTTGGATTTTAAAATAACTTTAATAATTATTACAGTTTCTAATATAATCATTAAATAGTTTCACATGATTAGTATAAATATAGGGCTTTAACAAATCCCATTTACTCAAACAAAGTTAGTGATAGCCTCATCCAGTAGAATTTCTACATACGAAGCCCATTTCTCAGATCTCAGAAAGGAGGTGGCATCATTGGACTTCTCTCTTGACCAAGCCCAAGCTGAGCTTCAACACGTTAATCTTGAACGGAACTACCTACGGGATAAGTGGAAGTTAATAGAGATTTCCACCCGACAAATGTTATTTGAGCATCCACAAGATTCTGTCAATATAGCACTCCTTAATATTATATATTATGTGAGTTTTTTAAGTGTTTATTTATCAATACCCTAGAACTATGATTATGTGAATTAGTTTTTAATAGAATAAATAATATTGGTTCATTTTATTGTTGTTACTTTTTAAACCGTTTTTAAAGAAAAAATAGTATTTTTAGTAAATACTAAATTAAGAAATATATTTTAATAAATTAATGGATTATTATAATAAAATATTTTTACAAAATTTCTTTTTATTATATATAAGTGATCGTATAATTTTTATGAATACAATTGAAATTTTTTTAAGGTTTGAAGACTATTTTTGTCAAAACCCATTAATTTTCGATAAATGTCATTTCAATATTTTATAAGTAAAAATTCCCATATTTATAAAATTATTTAGATAAATTTAATATTATTTTTAGAATCATGAATTCAAAATTATCCAAAGATGATTTTTTCATAATTTTCTGAGACTATCAGTTTTTTGTGTAAAAATTAAATACCATTTAAATATATAATGTGTTTTATGAAATCCTAATGACCCAATAGTGATGTAATAAAATAATGTAAAATTTATTTTCTGCCAATATATGTTTTACCTTTAAAAAATGTGATTTTAGATTTGATTGATTTATTTTACAAATCCTCAGTGGACCCTCCAAGGCTTATAAAACATTTTATCATTTCAAAATGATTTCCTTGAGAGGTGGACTCACATCCACATAAGTAATAAAAATATTTTAAAGGTTTGTCCATTGGCCATATAAAATAATTTTTTCCTATCCCCTTTGAAAAAAACCATGGGAAAAAACAATGGGAAAGTTTCTGGCTTTGATTAGTTTAATGTGTAGTGTCCAAAACCTAAATAATAAAGAATACCCTATCTTTTCCTATATAAACCCACCCAAAATCCCACTTCCTCTACACTAAAAACTATTTGATCTAAACAATCCTATGACTTTATCTCTATATAATCATCCCAAGCCATCCAATATCTCAAAAATATTCTCTCAAGCCTCTCCCAAGCCTTTGGGATCACACTTCCAAGTAAGGGACTTCTTATTTCCTCATTTTTGTCCAAATTTCATTATATTGTTATACCATTTTGTTTTCAATTAAAAATGTTGGGGTGTAATTTATTACCTCTCCCATAATTATCTCCTTATGTTTTAATTTTTATATACCTCTTTCTCTCTTGTTAATTCCACCCATGTACACCTGTTACCATGCCAAAATTACATAAGGAATTTTCTTCTTCTCATTTACATTCAAGAGATTATTTTGTATTAAAAATAAAAATTCCATTATATATGTTGGGAATTATATCTATATTACAGAATTACATTCCATTTCATGTATATATTATGTCACACCACTTTCTCTCCCATTAACCATTTTTATTAATTCTTATATCACGATGTTATGCTACCGAAATTTTAACGTGATTTTCCAAGTCAAAGTTATTATAAAGTGAATACCATGCCCATTTCTCTATCCAAGGTATTCAAATTTCTGAACATTTACTTATTTATTATAGAGTTTCATATATGAATTCTATATTAATTTATCTTTTTATAAATGATGATGTTTAATGAATCCATGTTATATGATCCATGCAGCACACTTATGCATGAAATGAAATGATTAAGAAGGATGCACCCTAATAGCCCTCCAATAAATTGGGTAAAGATTAGTATCATGATACGTCAAGTGAAATAAGGGTTTAATCGTGATAATTAAAGATCAATGAGGTCTTAATCATGCTCCAGGGGAAAATTTCATTGGCTCATTCTAATATCATCTGGAAAGTTGATTCTGCATTTCCAAGTTATTATAATCATGCTATATCATGACTTTATGTTCATGTTTCTCTTATGCTTCATTGATATAATTATTTATTAACATGTATTGTATTTTTAATTTAATGCATTATTTACTCCCATATTGGGATTTATATCTCACCCTTTTCTTATGCATGTCCTTAGGTAATCCCATGCATTGCTAGGTAGGAAGGAATATTGTGGTCATGTAAAATAAGTTTCTATAAAGATGTTGTGTTTTATGTTCTTATTTGTAATGTAATGTTCCTAATTTCCCAAGACACTAGAACTCTTGATCCTTATATTTGTCTTATGTACAATTTTATGTAATAAATAACGTTTATGTGTGTAACAAATAGCAAGATTTTCATATAAATAGATTTCATTTATAGAAGACCAAGGTAGTGGTAGGAAAAATCCTTCATCTCATTTCATAAAGAGCATGTGAATATTCTAAATCATATCCTCCTAGAGTGTCAAACCATGTGTTTAGTATTAGGCCCACTCATTATACATTATAGGGATTATTAATTCAATTCTCATCAAATATTTTTTTGGAATATTACCACTAGGTGAATCTTTTACAAATCCTCGTACACTTTACTATATCTATAAAGTGATATATTTTATAGATAAACCACACACATTTACTGTACCAAAACATAATTGTGGGTTCTCAACCATGGAAAATATTGGGTTCTCTAACTATTTTTGTATTGACTAAATAAAATGATTTTCTGGTAGGGATATCCTATGGACTTTTAAATCAATTAAAATTCAGGTGTAATATGTTAAAAACTATTCCATAGAAATGTATACACCAAATAAAATTAATTAAGTGGTGATTATATCTTGATTCCTAAATAATGAAAATTGAGATAGAAAAAACCACTCATGGATTGGGTAGTAATTCAATCATAACCTCTTGAAATATAAGTCTTCAAATTAATCTTCAAATACAATGAATAAAATTACTTTAATGATTTAAAATATAAAATAGGTAGTATATAATTAACACAAAGTATACTACGTACAAAATAAAAACATGTCTCAAAGGTAGGAATTTGAGACAGAAAACCATTACCTCTTATCTTGAATTTAAAGAATGCAATTTAACCTCATATATCACAAAAACGAATGTCATAATAAAATATATTAGAACCATAATCACTTTCATTTTCATTTTTAATCTTCTTATATAGTCAATCTATATTTTAATTCTATTTTTATAGTTTTCCTATTTTCTCACATCATGTGTTTATAGTTTGATCATTTGTACTAATTTTTTAATAGTGTTATCATTGTTCATTATTATTACAATTTTCATCATTACTATAACATTAAATTTACTATTATGGATGAATTATAATAATGTATTATGTTTTAAATTCCTTTCATAAGTTTTCTTGTATTTATCCTTAATGATTAAAGTGATAAAAAACTTGTTTTGGGATTCTTAATGATCAATTGGTGTTTTACTAATTAATAAATTAAATATTTATTTAATTTATTTAAAACCAAAAAAAATATATTTACATATTTATATAAAATTATAAAATTAATTATGCTCTCATTTTCATTTATGATATAAATTCAGAGTGTTTTTCATGTAGATGGCTAAACTTGTAGATAGATGAACATAACGAGAATTAATGAATGATTATAGGGTGGTTTAGTTATAATATAATTATTAAAAATTGTAAAAAAATATCAATTTTTTATTATTGTGATTTATTATAATTATAACAAATTATAAGAAGAATTAATTTATATTACAATATTTTATTGTATGAAAAAAATTACTTTCCTCTTAGGATTATTGTTTAAGACGATTAATTTTATACGTATTTTTTATTATATATAAAATTTATAGGTTATTAATATTTAATTAATATAACCGGTATAGTGACATAGGCATAGAATTTATCATTTAAAACCATTCTTAATTCCATCCATTATAGTATGTAATTAAAAAAATAGAATTCACCATTTCATGGAGGTGGTAGTCAGCATGTATGCATAGATAATGACTTCATTTTCCATAAAATGGTAGAAAGGAGAGACATGGTTTATTATATTATACTGACATAAATTTTATATATACCATAATTAATTACTAATTTCCCATTTCGAACAGTCCATGTTATGCGATGAAGGGAAATGAAACACTTTGTTTCATAGATGTGGTAGTATCCACATGCACATGAATCACATTTTAGTTTTTCTTAACAAAATGGGGAATGGGGTGAATTATCATTCCATTAACATAATAAAATTAATTATATAACCAATACATATGTTTCAATATAGGGTTGATAAAGTTATAATTGTGAAGGTAAGATAGTAATGAAAGAATTTAAGTATAAACGATTACTCTCATTAAGAACATTGAGATTTCCTTAGAGGATCCATTTAAAATGGTGAGATTTGACTAAAATTATTTGAAATAATATAATGGAAGAAATATAGGATTCATGGATAAGAATAAATAGTTCATTTTTTGGTATGAAACAAAATTTTTTGAGTGGTATAGAAGGGGTGGTGAGAGGCCTCTTTTATATGAGAAAGGGGATGAATGTTTTGTAAATACCCTTAACTTTTTAATAATGGGAAGTCACTCTCAAGTAATTTTTCTCTAAAAAAGATATATAATGGATTTTTTAATAGATAAAGTGAATAAATCCTCTAATATTAAATTTCACACATGTATTAAACATGTTTCTGAATCATTAAATTTTGATTTTTCCACTTTTCCTATTTTTGACTTTTACTACGGTGAGTAGTATTTACCTTACTAGTTTATCCTTTATGGATAAAAATAAAATGGACCTTCTTATATAATTTATTCCAATTAATTTCAAATATTTAATCAATTTCATAATATTAAATTTCTAAAACTGATATATGTTAATGATAAAATAGTATATGTATAATAAATTAAAAGAGTTTTTTTTAAAATGTGACTTATGTTTTTAAATATAAAATATATGTTTATAAATTAATAATAATATTTTAAAATTTATAGTGATAATTATAAAAAATAGTTCATAAAGTTAGGAGTCTTGAGAGTTTTATATTACTCTTAAATCCTGATTATTCCTTAAAAATCATAGTTTTAACAAAAATGGTGTTTCTAATATTCACCTAAAAAATATTTTCAGAAAAATCATTAACACTCATATTAAGATAATATCATAAATAAGATTTAAAAAATTATTTTTAATAAGCTAAAATAAAATTCTAGTGTTTACAAATTAAACTATTAATAATACTCATACATAAAGGCTTGACGCACGCCTGCCGTGGGGCGTGGAAAAACAATATTTTATTTACCTAAGTATAGTATAGCAGTTGATCCTAGGTAGTCTCCCGAAGAGGAGTGCACACAAAACAAGGTTGTCACTTTTTGATGGTTTTCTTAAAAAGATTGGTTTTAATTAATATGAATGACTATGAGAGAAACAAACAATAGAAATTGATTGATTTTAACAAATTATAAATATGGTGATCGGATTAGGTTCGGCTAGACTTAGTGTTGTGCCATCATGGTTTCCAAATTTTATATCTTCTTCTTCCTTAAACTGGTAAGAGAGATGTGATGAGAATTTCCCTTTCTAAAACCTTAGATTGGTCTATCCTCCTTCCAATGTGTTTAGGGTTGTAGAAGATCTCTTGATTAATTATAGAAATCCCAGACCTGGAATTGTTGTTCCCTAATAAACCAAGATTTCGACATACAATCCTACACACGTGCTTGACAACCGTCGAGAAATCACCACCCAACCCTAATCATGTTCCACCGTATACAGATTAGAATTTGGTGGAGGGAGATGTGATCATCGACCAAAGCAATTTATAATTTCAGAATAAAAACCTTAACAAAACCGCATTCAGAATTTAATACTGAATTATTAATTGGAACCATAAGAAGAAATAAGAACAAATTTTATTCATTTCAAGCACAAAAACTCAAGCACAACACATAGGTCCAGCCTCCCCTCTTTCCGATCACTCAAATGAAATTACCCCTCCATGGATGGGGTAAGCGAGATAATACAGCAGAGGAGAGACATTTAAAAATAAAAGAAATAAAAGAAAAAGCTGAGAAGTTCTTCTCCTGGGTGCCCGGGAAGGAATGGGGTGGAGAATGTGATGGATTGAGGGGGAGGAGCTCTCCTCCTTTTATCGGCAGAATTCTACCCCCAAACGTTTGAGCATTTTAGACCCCATTAATGACCTCTTCACGCGTTCCACCCTTCATGAATGTTGTGAACAATTATCTTTTCCGTCTCTACCCAAAATTTCAGCTCATTTGAAAACCGGATGAAAGAGTTATGAATTTTTAATTCTCGATTTCTGTTTCTGGATGAAGTTTCCAGGATGGTTCCTCCAAATGTATGTCGTTTAATGGACTCCTTAATGACTTTCAAACTTCCCCAAATTTCTTGTAGAGTCGGCACTATATGTCCTCGTCATAGCCCAGGTGGAAACACATCATTTAGATAATTTTAGGCCGAGTTTGATGTTCTTTATGTTGGGTGGGTCCACGTTGTCCGCTCGGAAAACTTCCCAACTTCAATGAATTTGTAGACCCTTTAGATGGCCGAATCAGCTCCTGGTCAAGAAGACAAAAATGAAGTAAATAAAATAATTATTATAACAAAATTTTAATCAGAAAATTTTAAATTTTATTTTTCCAGAAATGACTGAAATACCCCTGACTTAAAAATCTGTCAAAAATCCAGAAATAGTCGTTTTTCACATTTGGGTTCAAAATAACACTAAAACCTAAAAAAATGACAATTACCCATCCAATAACACTTTTTTTGGGAGTATAAACAATGATATTAAATATAAATTAATTGAAAATATTTTCTCTATCAATTCCCCCACACTTAAATTATGCTTGTCCTCAAGCATAAAATCTCAACATGGAATTCAAAGGGCACCAATGTCACCAATATTTAAATTTCAAATGGAATAAAATAAAATTATTATCAATGTCCAATCAAATTTTCCAGTTCCACAAAAATAACAATTTAATTTCCCATTTTTCAAAGAAACAATCAATTCATGCATTTTACTTTTCCCCTTTGAAAAATAATGAAGCTTCTCCTTTCATTCATTCAAGCTTCTCAATTTATTATTATTAAACATGCCAAATCATGACCTACCTCACTTTGAATATTTTCTCTCATCACTCATGATACAATTAATAGTGGAGTTATGCTCATATCATGAGAACATGCTCCTTACACATAGGCTTGTAATGTAACTACTTTCTCCACTTTGTAAAGACAAAACACACATAAAATCATGAGGACTTGTAATAAAGGTTCAAATGACTCTGTGGCTTAGTGTTGGTGGGTAAATGATTGAAATAATTTAAGGCCAGAAGTAGGAGGTTTGACTCTTAAGTATAATGCATGATTAATCAAGTGAAAACACAAGATGAACCTCACTCAAATTCCCTTGAAATGTGAATCACAACACCACTCCCCTTTCAATGACATGGGTCATGAGTCAATAAATGATTACAAAGAATGATATCATCCAAGTTCTCCCTATTTTTTTTGTAAAGCTCCAGAAAGGCACAGCTTTATTTTTTTGTAAATCTCCAGAAAGGCACAGTTTTATTTTGATTTTTTTTCTTCTTTATTTTGGAGAACCAGATGAAATGAAAGAAGCATAATGAAATGATGACTCATGCCCAATTTTCTAATAATACATTGCCCAAAATGATGACGCACACATTACACCACCCAAAAATGATACATATCCCAAGGAATGCACACGAAAGGCCCTCCCCCCACACTCAAACTTGAAATAACCATGCAAAAATACTAAAAGTGCAGGTAGGTAAGGAAAAATTGGATTGTAATGTGGCTTAAACCTATAAGGCAATTCATGGCATCTAAGGGCTTACGAAGGATAAATGTAAAGGTGGGTCTTAGGATAAAATGGGGATAGCCAAAGATATGCCTCAATCATTTTAAATGTGGTTTTGTACAGTCATAGCTTTGAAAAGTTTCAATATAAGTTCTAGCAGGTGGCACGTCCCAAGATCACTCAAGAAATATGCTCAAGATAAAATAGGAAATATTTGGTCTAGAAATCCTCTCAGGAATGAGAATATGATATTAGACAATCACTCATGGAATGATTAATAATAACAAATTAATTCACATGAATTTCAGAAATTCAAAGAATGAAAAATGGAAGGGAAATTTCATTTACATGAATCAATTAATTCCCTTAAATCATGAGTCCTTATTTCAATATCCTTGCTTCACTTTAATCATCCAATTATCCATTTTAATCATTTAATCTCATTAACATTGAAATCTAAAACATGGCATCACAAGATTCCTAAGAAACTCATGTCTCCTAGAGAAGTCAAGTAAAACATGAATTCAAGCGTGGGCATGCCTTTTTTTGATTAATTTTTCAAAAGACTAAAAAAGTAGGGAATAAAGTTGGATAATATAGAATTGAAACTCATACTCTCCTGTCAAATGGATCCTTTTCTTCACGACGTATAATCCCACAACACCCTCTTCATTAATGGACCTAAAAAAAAATGAAAAAAATTGATAGTGCAGGCCCGTTCAATCATGATGGTAAATGACTAAGAAGACAAGTGGAAAATGGAGGAAAATGCGGGTTGCCTCCCGGTAGCGCCTTTGTTTAATGTCATTGGCTCGACAAAACAAAACAAATTTTGATTTTGATTTTGATTTTTTTTTGAAAAATCTCTTTGACTACAAGATTTCCTCCCCCACACTTAATTTATGCAGTGTCCTCAATGCATGTAAATTTATGTCTCAAAAAGTCGGAGTTACTTCATTTAATCAAGTGTAAAGGAATGATGCAACCTGGTAGGTGTTCATTTGTATTCAGGATGAAGGAGTGTGATCTCCTCCACTGGTTCTTGAGGTACGGTCCCATGGAACTTCTTTAGCCTCTGCCCATTTATAGTGAATGGGTTTCCTCCTCCCTCCTTTTGAATCTGCACAGCACCAAAGGGATATACATGAGTAACAGTAAAGGGGCCTTCCCATTTGGAACGAAGTTTACCTCGCATAAGCTTAAGTCTGGATTTGAAGAGTAACACGTGATCTCCCGGGTTGAAGGTTCTTGGTTGAATTATCTTGTAATGGGCCATCCTCGTTCTCTCTTTATAGATCATTGAGTTTTCAAAAGATTCCCTTCTAATTTCTTCTAACTCCTGCAACTGCAATCTTCTTTCTTTCCCAGCTTTCTCAAGGTCCAGATTCATCTCTCTGACCGCCTAGTAGGCTCTATGCTCCAACTCCACAGGAAGGTGGAAACTCTTTCCATAGATCAATCTATAGGGACTCATCCCTATCGGTGTTTTGTAGGCCGTCTTGTATGACCATAATGTATCATCTAACTTTTGGCTCCAGTCCTTCCGGTTGGGTTTAATAGTCTTCTCCAGAATGGCTTTGATTTCTCTATTAGAGACTTCTGCTTGGCCATTTGTTTGGTGATGGTATGGGGTAGATGTTCTATGATGCACCCCATACTTCTTCAGCAATGCTTCCATTTTCCTGTTGCAGAAATGAGTTCCCTGATCACTGATGATTGATCGTGGCATGCCAAACCTATAAAAAATGATAGCCCTAACAAAATCACAAACAACTTTTGCATCATCAGTTCTGGTTGCTTTTGCTTCCACCCATTTTGAAACATAGTCTACAGCCAAAAGAATATATGGATTTCCAAATGACATTGGGAATGGTCCCATGAAATCTATGCCCCAAACTTCAAAAATTTCACAAAAGGTTATTGGTTTTTGTGGCATTTCATGTCGTTTGGATATGTTACCATAAAATTGGCATTTTTTACATCTTTTACAAAATTCATATGCATCCTTGAATAAGGTGGGCCAGTAGAGTCCAGATTCTAAAACTTTTCGGGTAGTCCTCTGAGGTCCAAAGTGGCCTCCACATGATAATTTATGACAAAATTCAAACACTGATTCAATTTCACTTCTTGGCAAGCATCTTCTTATGATTTTATCATTACAAATTTTCCACAGAAAAGGATCTTCCCAAATGTAAAATCTTGATTCATATTTAAGCTTATGTTGTTGATGAGAGCTTAGATGAGAGGGTACCTGAGATGTTACCAAATAGTTGACAATGTTGGCATACCATGGTACTTCACTGTTGATGATGTAGAGTTTTTCTCCAGGAAGCTCATCATTAAGTGGGTTCTGCTTTGGTATTTCTATTTCAGCGGTGTGGGGTAGTCGACTCAGATGATCAGCCGCTTGATTTTCAGTCCCCTTCTTATCTTTGATTTCCAAGTTGAACTCTTGTAAGAGTAGCATCCATCTCACCAACCGTGGTTTAGCATCTGCCTTTTTCATTAAGTACCTAAGAGCTGCATGATCAGAAAAAACAACAACTTTAGTGCCCAGAAGATATGATCGGAATTTATCTAGTGCAAAAACGACTGCAAGGAACTCCTTCTCTGTGGTTGTGTAATTTATTTTCATTTCATCCAAGGTCCTTGATGCGTAGGAGATGACTTTAGGTTTGCTGTCAATTCTCTGTGATAGATCGGCTCCCACTGCTTGGTTGGATGCATCACAAAGTATCTTGAAAGGGTAATCCCAATTGGGTGGCTGCATTATTGGTGGTGTTATCAACCTTTCCTTTAATTCATCAAATTATTCCCTACAAGCACAATCAAAATTAAAGTTATCATCTTTTAGAAGTAATCTTGGGAGAGGGAGAGAAATCTTACTGAAATCCTTGATGAATCTTCTGTAAAATCCTGCATGCCCTAAAAAGGATCTAACATGTTTGACACAAGTTGGATATGGTAAGGAATTTATTACATCAACTTTTGATTTATCAACCTCAATCCCATTTTGTGAAATTATGTGCCCCAACACTATCCCTTTTTTAACCATGAAATGACATTTTTCAAAATTTAAGACAAGGTTCTTTTCAATGCATGTTTTCAAAAAATTTTCCAAATTTCCCAAGCAATGATCAAATGAATTGCCAAAAACTGTGAAATCATCAAGAAACACCTCCAAGCAATCCTCAATGTGGTCCGAGAAAATACTCACCATGCACCATTGAAATGTACCTGAGGCATTGCATAGCCCGAAAGGCATCCTTTTGTAGGCGAATGTTCCAAAAGGGCAGGTGAAGGTTGTCTTCTCCTGGTCTTCTGGTGCAATTGGTACCTTAAAATAACCTGAGAATCCATCTAAAAAACAGTAATGAGTATTTCCAGCTAACCTTTCAAGCATCTGATCAATGAATGGAATAGGAAAGTGATCTTTTCTGGTAACTTGATTTAGCTTCCTGTAATCTATACAGACTCTCCAGCTGTTTTGTATTCTCATGGGGATCAGTTCATTTCTTTCATTTGTGACAGTGGTCAGGCCAGTTTTCTTGGGGACTACATGAATTGGGCTGACCCATTGAGAATCAAAGATCGGGTAAATGATATTAGCTGCTAAAAATTTCTCAATCTCTTTCTTAACGACCTCCATGATTGTGGGATTGAGTCTTCTTTGAGGTTGTCTAACTGGTCGAGATTCACTTTCTAAAAATATCCTGTGAGATAATACCTTAGGGTTGATTCCAGGAATATCACCTAAACTCCATCCTACAGCTTTTACATTCCTTTTGAGAAGGTCAATCAATGTTTGTTCTTGTAGATGGGATAGGTTATTGGCAATGATTACTGGCAATTTCTCCCCTTCCATTAGGTAAGCATACTTCAAGTCACATGGCAAAGGCTTCAGTTCTAAACATGGGGGTTGTTCAAGGGATGATATTGCATTTATGTTTCCTACATCTAATGTTGAATTCTCTGGAATAATCTTACTTCCTCTCAACAAATCATCGAAAAAATCATATTTTACCTCATCCTCCAACATGATATCAGAATTTTCAAGTTCATGGGAGTTATAAAATTCAAATGAAGAGTGTTCTCCCACATATAACATGTCATGAAGCATACCTGAGTCTTTAATTGGTTCTATATCTTTATCATGGGTGATTGCATAAAGTGAGTGATTGCTGGACGGGTGTTTCATCGTATCAAGAATATTGAAGTGTACCGTACTATCTCCGAGCTCCATGGTGAGGGTTCCTTCATGCACGTTGATGATTGTTCTTGAGGTTTTCAGGAATGGTCTCCCTAAGATGATGGGAGATTGGGATGGTGCTCGGTCTTCCTCCATGGTAAGGACATAAAAGTCTGCTGGAAAGATTAATCCTCTCACTCCTACAAATACATCTTCAATGACTCCAGCTGGGAAAACGGTGGATCTGTTTGCTAATTGTACTACCACCCGAGTTGATTTTAGTTCTCCGATCTGCAAAGATGAAAACACAGAGTGAGGCATCACATTTATCGGAGCTCCAAGATCACATAGTGCATCAGTAAAATTTGATGAACCGATAGTGCAGGGAATAGAGAAAGTCCCCGGATCTTGACATTTTTGCGGTATCGCTGGTGTGATCAATGCTGAGACGCTTCTTCCTAAGTTGATTATTTCATTTCCATCCAGCCTCTTTCTTTTAGTACATAGATCCTTTTGAAATTTTTCATATTTAGGGATTTGCCTGATTGCATCCAGTAGTGGAATGTTAATCTCAACTTTTCAGAATGTTTCCTGAATTTCCCGTTGAAGTCGTTCTTCTTCTCCCTTCTTTGACTCAACCAATGCTGATGGGAATGGTGCTGGAATATCCTTTTTCTCCCTTTGTTGTTTCTGCAATGGTGTTTCTAGTCTTTCTTTCTTGAACCTTGTTCTTTCTACTTTGTTGTTGACTCCATCTTTTGGTTGGACAGGACGAGCCTCAGCAGGTTCCCTAGATTCATCCTCCTCATATTGTTCTGGTGGTTTGAGCTCCTTCCCGCTTTGGGTTGTGATTTCACTAACATTCTCTTTTGGATTGGGAATTGTTTGTGCAGGAACCTTACCTTGGTTCTTGGTGAGAGCATCCATAATGCTTGCAAATTGATTAGCTAGCTTGTCCATCTTATCTTCTATTCCTGCAACTCTTTTCTTCAGTTGTTGCTCTTCATTTGTTGGTGCACTTGTGGATGGTTGCTCATAATTCTTCCGCTGGAAAGGTGGTGGTTGAAAAGTTTTTTGTTGTTGGAAGGGCTTCTGATAAGGTTGTTGGAATGCTATCGGGTTCTGATATTGCTGCTGAAAAGGTGCTATGGCTTGGTTTTGTTGAAACCCATACCCTGGTTGGGTTTGCAGTTGGTATTGCCTTTGTTGATAGGCTGCAGCACAACTTTCTGTCCCCTGCACTTCCGGACATTGATCAGTGTAATGAGAATTAGAAGAGCATAAACCACATACCTGATTCAGTCCTTGTTGTTCCTTCACATGGTTCACAGCTATTTGTCGCACCAACCTGCTGAGTTCACCCATTTCATTCCTAATTGAATATACTGAATCAGATGTTCTTACCTCATGGATCCCTCTGGTGATCGTACCTCGAGTTCCAAACTGCTGTGAATTTTGTGCAATCTTTTCAATCAGAATTCGTATATCTGCAGGTGATTTATCAATGAGGGCTCCTCTCGACGAGGCATCTAGTATATTCCTGTCATTTTCAAGCAATCCTTGGTAGAAGCACACAAGGAATTAGTCCTCTTCTATTTCTCGGTGTGGACAACTTGCACAAAGATTCTTGAAACGTTCCCAGTATTCGTAGAGTGTTTCTCCAGTTGATTGATGGATGACATAAATCTCCTTCTTTATTTCAGTGCTCCTAGATGTTGGGAAGAATCTTTGTAGAAATCATTTTTTTAGATCTTCCCAGTCACTGATCTCCCCCGGTTGTAGATTGTACAACCATTCCTTTGCTGGTCCCTCTACTGAGAAGGGGAAAGCCCTCCACTTCACATGCTCTTCCGCAACTGCTCGAGGTTTGAAGTTGGAGCAGACATAGGTGAATTCTTGAATATGTCGATTTGGGTCTTCACCTGCAAGACCATGAAATTTAGGAAGCACTTGGATCATGTTAATTCACAATTCAAAATCATTTTCTATGGCAGGAATTGCAAGTTGATAATTTTGATTGACAAATTGAGGTGCACAGATGTCACGTAGGGTTCGGTTGGGATTTACAGCCATTATTAAAGGTTCAAAGTCTTCACTCAAGGTATCACTTGAATCGATGATATTGATTTCTTCAAATTACTTGGGAAGATTTTGATTTTTCAATTTGGTTGTTGTGCGCTCAATTTCTGGATCGAATTCTAATAAATTGCTATTTGAACTACGGGTCATTCAAAAGAGATTTTTTTATTTTTTTATTTTTTTTAAAAAAAAACTTTGAGGCACTGCCTCCCCGGCAACGGTGCCAAGTTTGACGCACGCCTGTCGTGGGGCGTGGAAAAACAATATTTTATTTACCTAAGTATAGTATAGCAGTTGATCCTAGGTAGTCTCCCGAAGAGGAGTGCACACAAAACAAGGTTGTCACTTTTTGTTGGTTTTCTTAAAAAGATTGGTTTTAATTAATATGAATGACTATGAGAGAAACAAACAATAGAAATTGATTTATTTTAACAAATTATAAAGATGGTGATCGGATTAGGTTCGGTTAGACTTAGTGTTGTGCCATCATGGTTTCCAAATTTTATATCTTCTTCTTCCTTAAACCGGTTAGAGAGATGTGATGAGAATTTCCCTTTCTAAAACCTTGGATTGGTCTATCCTCCTTCCAATGTGTTTAGGGTTGTAGAAGATCTCTTGATTAATTAGAGAAATCCCAGACCTGGAATTTTTGTTCCCTAATAAACCAAGATTTCAACATACAATCCTACACACGTTCTTGACAACCGTCGAGCAATCACCACCCAACCCTAATCATGTTCCACCGTATACAGATTAGAATTGGGTGGAGGGAGATATGATCATAGACCAAAGCAATTTATAATTTCAGAATAAAAACCTTAACACAACCGCATTCATAATTTAATACTGAATTATTAATTGGAACCATAAGAAGAAATAAGAACAAATTTTATTCATTTCAAGCACAAAAACTCAACCACAACACATAAGTCCAGCCTCCCCTCTTTCCGATCACTCAAATGAAATTACCCCTCCATGGATGGGGTAAGCGAGATAATGCGGGAGAGGAGAGACATTTTAAAATAAAAGAAATAAAAGAAAAATCTCAGAAGTTCTTCTCCTGGGTGCCCGGGAAGGAATGGGGTGGAGAATGTGATGGATTGAGGGGGAGGCGCTCTCCTCCTTTTATAGGCAGAATTCTACCCCCGAAAGTTTGAGAATTGTAGACCCCATTAATTACCTCTTCACGCGTTACACCCTTCATGAATGTTGTGAACAATTATCTTGTCCGTCTCTCCCCAAAATATCAGCTCATTTTAAAAACAGATGAAGGAGTTATGAATTTTTCATTCTCGATTTCTGTTTCTGGACGAAGTTTCCAGGATGGTTCCTCCAAATGTATGTCGTTTAATGGACTCTTTAATGACTTCCAAACTTCCCCAAATTTCTTGTAGAGTCGGAACTATATGTCTTCGTCATATCCCAGGTGGAAACACATCATTTAGATAATGGTAGGCCTAGTTTGATGTTCTTTGTGTTGGGTGGGTCCACGCTGTCCGCCCGGAAAACATCCCAACTTCAATGAATTTTTAGACCCTTTAGATGGCCGAATCAGCTCCTGGTCCAGAAGACAAAAATGAAGTAAATAAAATAATTATTATAAGAAAATTTTAATCAGAAAATTTGAAGTTTTATTTTTCCTGAAATGACCGAAATACCCCTGACTTAAAAATCTGTCAAAAATCCATAAATAGTCGTTTTTCACATTTGGGTTCAAAATAACACTAAAACCTAAAAACATGACAATTACCCATCCAATAACACTTTTTTTGGCAGTATAAACAATGATATTCAATATAAATTAATTGAAAATATTTTCTCTATCAAGGCTCCTTATAGTAACCATTACATGATATTTCCATATATGGTGTCTACTAGAAATAATAGAGTATTTGGTATTACATCCTCCTACACTAAAATAATTTCATCCTCAAAATTGGTATATATATCCTCAATTGAAAAAATTTGTACATTCATTCCTCATTACTTCTTCAGCCTACCAGTTTACCACTTATGGTTATTTATCTCACCTTTAGACATTCACCTATCGAGTTGTCTAATTCTGCAACACATTTTATATGGTGTCAAGAATCAATATAGGCTCTTCATTATAAGAAAATTCATACTGTAAATACATTCCCTTAGATGTGAACACATGCATTAAATCTAGAAATTATTCCATCATTAATGAAACATAGAATATGCCATGTACTTTTGAAATGTATGTAAATATAACCATTCATTAAGAAAAAATCCAATTATTTCTAGTATTTAAAAAGACCCATTATAATTAAGGATTAAATTCCCCTTTTACAAAATCTTAAAACTTACTTATATAGTGAAACCATTAAAATAACATATTCCATTACCTAAAATTCAATGTCATTCATTCAATTTTCAACATATCCCTTTTTTCTGTTACGATATTTTTTAATATGGTCATGAGTTGTCTATACTTTGAAATTTATCTCCCCTATATTCTATGGTAAAACTGAAATTATTCCTCTAAAAACTCTATATGATCAGAGATGACACCTCTTCTGATTTGATGCATTTTATGGTTCCATCAGGATTCTTCAATTCACATTATTATTCTATAAAAATTCTTACAAGGGGTATTTTGCCCCCATATACCTTGGAATTTATGATAACAATATATTTGCAATTCTTCTAATGTCTATATAGTCCTTTCAAACTTCCCATCAGTTTGGGGATGATAGATAGTGCTTAAATGTATGGCATTATTCAGAGTCTTTATAAGACTCTTCAAGAGTTATAATGTGAACTGAGGGTCATGATTAAACACAATTGATAGATGTTCCCCATGAATCCTTATTAATTCATTTATATATATCCAATTAAGGATCTTAAAGCATAAATCATCTATTATCTACAAGAAATTAGAATACATAGTAAGGCGATCGATAATGGCCCATTAGACACCTTTTTTCCCTCCCAAGTTGGTTGTGTATTGAGAAATTATATTACTTGAGTAGTTCCAACCATATTATATTCTTCATGATGAGGTCTTTTCGAGAGAATATATAATTTAAAATTTTATGGTCTATATTTATCACATTTTTCTCTATAGATGCAGTGTATTTATTTTCAAGGTAATGATTATTTCTTCCAGATCAATTTCTTGAGTTGTATAGTTCTATTCTTGAATACTCAATTTCTTTGATGTATATGAAACAACCCTAAAAATTTCCATTCAAAAAAAAACATGTCCTTTATTAGATGCATTACTATGAATTAAAAATCCCTCCCTTTATAATGATAATTTTAATACCAATTCAATAATAAATCACCACTTCATCTAATCAAAACATTATTAACATTCACTAGACCATTTCAATTTTTCAGAATGAGGTGTTCACATAGTTAATGGGTTAAAAAACTAGGAATTATCATGAATAAATTATGTATAATGACCTGCTAAGCCTATGAAACTATGTATCTTTGTTATATTTCTTGATTTAGGATATTCATTTACTACCTTTATCATTAATATATCAACAAATATTCTATACTTGGAGACAATTTGGCCAAAAAATAAAACTTTATTTATCCAAAATAAACACTTACTATACTTCCCATATAATTATTTTTTCAGAAGGGTCCACAAAAATATTTGTAGATGCTTATGATGATCATCATAGATAATAAAGTGTATCGAGATATCATCAATTAATTCCTTGAAAATGTTATCTAGATAATATATGAATACTCTATTCATAATATCAATAAATATAGAAGTTGCATTGGTAAATAAAAATGTTCATTAATGTGAACTCATAATTTACATACCTTATTTTAAATTCCTTTTTCAATATATCATACTTTTTCAGCCTTAGCTGATGATAATTGGAGAAAATATTCATGTTTGAAAAGTATTGGGCTCCTTGAAGTTGATCAAATAAGTAATCAATTCATGTTAAAGGACCCTTATTATTAATAGTAATAGAATTATTTTCCTATAACAGATTCACAATCTCGGTAACAAATTCTTTTTCATGAATAAAACTTGGGCTACCCATAGTGAATTACTATGGTGTATAAATCCATTATCACACGAATCATGAAACTATTTCTTCAACCCCAAAAATTCCATTGGTTTTATTATATAGGGAGTTTTCGATATAGATCATTCATCATGAATGAGTTTAATGTTGAAAAAAACTTCATTCTTAGGAATATGATCGACTAATTATTCTAGAAAAATGGTGATGATTTTTTGTACCATTGGTATATCCTCTACTAATAAAACATATTTTTTATCCATATATCAGAGTTCAACATCCACTCTTCCTTAAATTAAATTAAGTATAACTAGTGGGGGAGGATCCATGCATGATTTATATGATTATTTCTACCCTATAAATATTGGATATTCCACTTCTCCTTTTTGAATAATTGAATATTTATATTGGAAAAAAATACAATATACCCTGAAGGGTAATACATACCAAGAATCATATCAAAGTCAACCATAAGTATAATGTCCAAGATTTCAAATATGGTAAACCTATGAATTATAATTTAAACATAATTAAATATCTTTATTGTAATAATATTTCCACCATATGTCTTAACTGATAACAACCTTACTATGGTGATAGAAAAATATTTAATGTTTTTAGATAACATAGAAGATATAAAACAGTGTGATGATATAGAATCAAATAAAACATTATATAAATTTGAGGTTAGGATCAAAATTACTAGATACAACCTCACTAGGAACATCAGTTTTAGTTTTTGTTATCACATAATCCAATAATTTCTCCATTTTCCTATTATGGGGTAAATTATATTAATGTTTGGGGAATTGTTTCATATAATTTCCCTTATCCTTATATTTAAATAATTTAACAACAACAGATTCAATAATTACATTACATTAGCAATCTTTATGGACTTTAACCCTTCACTTATAACCAAATATTTTAACCTTCCTGTAATCCCCCTGGAGTTTCTTCCCAAAGTTATCACATGTGGTAAATCCCATATTTCATTTCTTCCCAATTTTTACATTGTTCTTCATATGATGCTCTTACAATTTCTTCTTCTTCTTATTTCTATTGAAGTCATACATCATGAATAAATCCTTTTCCATCTTAATGGTTCTTGAGATTATATCCTCATAAAATGAAGAGGTTTTATAGACTAATACCCTTTAAAGGATCCAAATTAACCAATCAATTAAATATTCAATATTTCATTCTGGTCTATTCGCATAGTCTATAACATGTCTAGATAACCTTGTAATGTTATCCTTGTACTCTAAAATATTTTACTCCTCCTTTTATCTATTATTGTGAAAAATAAATTCTATTTAATATCTTTTATCATTATGAATTCATTTTTTATAAAATATATCATTATGAGTCCCCCATTCCATGTGATTTATCTCATCTGCATCTTTAGTGTTTTGAATTAGTAACCTCCATTGGTACACATCTCCCTTCAGATGATAGACCACCATGATGCCTTTTTCATTTTCACTAATTCCTAAAGAGATAAACATATTCCTTAAGGACTTGATTCATTATTTACCTACCAATTAATTTATAGTTCCACTAAACACTATATGATTTTATCACATGAAGTGGTCCAATATAGTTACACCATATGGTGGATCTTGCATTCACTTCATGTAGGTGAGATTATTTTTCATAACCTAGGTCAAATTCCAAAATATATTAATGGCCTGATTAGCAAAAACTCTAGCTTCATTGAGTTTCTCAAGGGGGGACATCCCTATATTGACAATCAATGTTTATATAGTTCCCATTCCTCCCGTTAGTCTCTATTTCTCTATAATAACATACATATAAATATCTCATGATATTATATTACAAAATAAAATTGTAATTATGTTTTCTAGAGTGTTTCCTACAAATATTGCATTATTTTAATAGTGTTTGTTCCATATAACTAGGTTCTTCTAAATCTAGTCCCCAAGGTTATAACTAAACTTCCTCTAATACCAATTGTGATGTCCCAAGATCTAGAAACCAATTGCTAGTAGTTTTAATACATTATTCATACAGAATACTAGAGTATCTATATGATCTAAAAGATTTTTAGTCTTATAAGAATATATATATATATAGTATATATGAAAATATGTGATATATAACGAACACATTATGAGAACATCATTATCCCATCAATCATATCCCTAAAAATTACTCCTAATTCTCCTCAGGGATTCATTGGAAAATGAAAAAACAATGGTGATCTCAAATACTCAGTAAGGAGTAGGATAAAATAGAAGCTTTCAAAACATAAATGTGGAACAATTTATACGGAATAAATTAATTTACTACATGAATCTAAAATAAATGTAAAATTACGACATTCTATATACATGAAAATAAATTAAACATGGGAAAAAAACATTGATCTCATACTGATGGAATATATAATTTTTATCATCAAAACATGTTTTCGAGGACTTTTTCCAAGACCCTATATAGATATAGGGATTGGAATACACCAAAACCCAAGAAAAATTACCTTATTGAGACCATTCGATGCACTGGGTGAATTATAATTCTATTTTGCAACTATCAAATTATTTTGTCTAATGCATTCATGATAAGTGTTAATAAGAAATTTGATATAATTCTCTAAGGAACATCTAAATGAATAAATAAAAGGTTTTCTATATAATGAAAATACAGTAAAAAAAATCCTTCCTTATTAAATGGAATAATTTTGATATCTATGAAAACATACCTTAATCAACATATAAGTTGTGGGTATTATCAAAGTAACAGGAAGTACCCTTATCAAAAAAAAATATTTGTGAGTATTTATTCAATATACAGTGTCTTCCATGGAATATAGTGTCTGGTTTCACTATACTTATTGGTATAAGACCATGGAAATTGTATTAAAACTCATTCTTTATAGATCATAAAAAGTTTTGAATATTCTAAGTAATATCCTTTAAGAGTGTCTGGATAGGTGTTCACCCTTATTCTCAATCATCATGCATTAGACTAATTTTTGAGTCACTGATCGACCAAAAAAATTTAGGGTGACATCCCCAAGGTGTATTAATGATACAACTATTTACACTTTCTATTATCTGTATAGAGATTTATTTTCTATGAAACTATACACAAATTTACTTTACCTGATTTATGATAGTTTTTCCACCATGGGAAAGATTGTGGTTTACAATGGATTTGGTAACACTTGAATAAATATATTTGAGGGTGGCATACAAATATATACATTCCTGAAAATTTATTAAGAATATTGTAAAACTTTTTTAATGTTAATTTATACACCACACAAAAGATAATACGTGGTGATTTTAGCTGAAGTCCCAACGAATGAAAATTTTAATGGAAAACCTCAATTATATATTAAGAAACAATTCAATAAAAATTCCTTGAAATGTAGGGTTTAAAAAACATCTTAAATAACAAAAATAAAATTAATTTCCTTATATAAAATTTATAATAGGAATTATATACACAATATAAAGTAAATTAGGTGCATAGTACAAAATATATTTTAAATAGAGAAATTGGAGAAACAAAACACTTACCAATTTCCTAACATCCGAAAACATACTTTAACATCTTTTATCACAATCATAACTATAATAATCACTTAATTAAGAATGATAATCATATCCATTTTCATTTATACTTTTCATATATAGTTATTCTCTTTTTTAATTCTATTTCAATTTTTTTACCTATTTTCCCACACTAGGTGTTTATGGTTTGACCATTTGCACTATTTTTGATAGTAATGGTGTCAATATTCATTATACTTATAAATTTAAACATTAATAGTTCCTTAAATTTACTATTATGGATTATTGATAAGAATTTATTATGTTTTAAATTCATTTCATGAGTGTATTAGTCATTATCACTGAAGATGAAATCGATAACAAACATTTTTTTAGTAATTGTTGATGATATATGGGTGTCTTCTAAATAAAATAATTATATATTGATTTAATGTATTCATAATAAAAAATGAATAATTATTTAAAACTTTATATCATATTATACAAATAATTATGTTCCCATAATCATAAATGGTATAAATTCATAATATTTTTCAATTAAGTGGCTAAACTCACACCAACATGAATATACCCTAATTTAATGAATGATTATAAGGTGGTTTAGTTGTAATATAATTATATCAGAAGCATAATTATATTATATTGTGTATATCAGTGTGATATATTACAATTATAAGGAATTATAAGAATAAGTAGTGGATATGAAAATATTACGAAATTTGAATAAAAAGTTTTTTTCTCTTAGTAAGCATATTTAACTAGAAAAGCTCAGCTAGAGGAAAACCTATGACCATTTATTAAAATAAAATAAAATTACAGCGACCAAGAACCACAAGCTTGAAAAGACAACTAAAAATCATAAAAATCACACTTATCACCACATCTAGGAAAGATTGTTTCCTCCACAATAGATGATTCACACTCCGAGCTTTCATAATGCTTCAGAATCTTGGAATACTTCCTTATAAGATTCAACTTCTCCAAATATTGAAACTCCTTAGAAGACTATGTATCTTTTTTCTAACCAGATACTTCCACAACTTCCTTGAAAATAGAATACCTGGTATACAATAGATTTGGCAGATAGGAATAGTCTTTCCACAACCTCTTTCGTGGTGGGGTAGTCATAACTAACTCTTTTTCCGACACCTTCTTCTTCCCACCTTGAACAATGTCACTATAGGAAGGTCAGATCATTCCCTAATCATTTTTCTTGTCACTATTTGAGATGTCCCTCCAATTTCTAAGGATATTCACCTCTTGGTAACCATCATTCACTACCTGTTCCTACTAAAATTGACTATTAGTATCAATCATGGGTAAACAGTGTGTGTGTGTGTGTTCCAATAACTCATGACCATCATGTATCCCCTAATTCATTATATAATCATCAGATCTGGTGTCCTCTATTGTGCCTCCTTTTGAATAGTACCATGTGCTTTGTCACCTCCAAGACCAATATTATCTACTTCCCACACCACATTTTCCTGAGATTACTCCTCACCCACTGCATGTTTAATGGAAATCACCTCCACACACACTCCATGCTCTTGAGAGACTTCCACGGAGTCATGCATTAGAGGAATGCTCCTAGGACGTTCCATCAACAGTGTAAAATCTGAAACAGGTGCACCATAGCCACCATTACCCATCCTCATCACCCCCCTGTGAAACCTAGGGAATCCTTTGGTGTGACATACCACATCTGCATGACCAAATCGGCCAGAGACAACACTATATGTAATTCATGATTAAAATCTGACATCCTGCTTCCACTAAAACTCTTTCCCATCTTTGATACAAACACAATTCACATGATACCTCACAAGATCAATCTCAACACAAATCTGTGGAAATTTGGGATGACATAGCACCTCTGTTTGAATATTAGGCAAAAGATATTAGACTATCTTATTCCCAATAGAGCTCAAAATGGAGGGATTTTGAATGAAAAGTGGAAGACCAGGGAGACTCACCCATGTCACCATCATCGAGGGGTCACGCTATATGTGGAAATCAAGACTGCATAGAAAAAGATAAAAAGGATCTCTATTGCATCTTCAAGAGGCTATAGACTAGGCGTTATTTAAATCAAATTCTGACTCAACCCGAAGCATCAAGTGCCTCTGATCAATTAAGTTGACAACCACACACTCTTGAAGATCCTAAGAATTAAAAACAAACCGATCAAACTCATCAACCAAAGGATGATGAATAAGAAACTGAGACACCAGAGAGATATTTCCTAGATATGTGGCACTATTGAGCTTCACTGGGTAAAGAAATAGTTGAGGTGCTTCCTAGAAGATTTCAGGGACTTTCAGAGAGATTTGAATCCTCAGGATGGAAGGAAGATAATCAGGATTGAAGAATTACAAGAATGAATTACCCCTTCCATGAGAGTGAGATCGTGAAACACCCCCCCCCCCCAATTGAGAAAGGGGTCATGGATCCAAGACAATAAGTTTAGGGCATCACTACGAGGGAGATCATCACCGCGAGTCAAGAAAATCTTCATAATTCATGATATTTTTGGGCAAGTTTATCAGTTAGCTTATCTAAGATGGTTTATTTTGTAATTATTTTTTTATTGTTTATATAATTAATAGGTTATTCATTTTTTCTAAATAACCTTAATAGTGGCATAAAAATAATATTTTTCCTTTAAATCGATTTTTAGTAGTATCCATGAATGGTGTAAATGAAAAAATACATAATACACCATTTTATGGAGGTGATTGTCCACATGTAAAAATGGAAAATGATTTCACATTCCTTAAAAGGAAATAATGGAATAACATATTTTAATATATCAATATATAAAAATTTTAAACATATTATAATTAATTACTAATATCTCCTTTTGTAAAATCCATGATAAGATGTAATGTAAAATGAAACACATTATTTTGTGGAGGGGGTAGTATGTACATACAAAGGGAACATATTTTTGTATTTCTTAAATAAAAGGATATGTGTGTTTAATTATTATTTACTTAGAAAAATAACATTAACTATATAACGAGTACCAATGTTTTTATATATGGATGATAAAATTTTAATTATAAATGTAATGACCTGATTTTTAGTAAAATATTTATCTTTAAATAAATAAGATGTTTGATATCTTGTTTGATGAGGAACACCAATACCAAAAAAAATGTAAACTATAGAAAGATAGGTATATAATTGGTAGGTATAAAGTTTTTTAATGGAATTATGATATATATATATATATATAAATAAAAAAACCATAATAAATTTCACTTTAAATATAGACCCAAATAGTGCAGTTAAGAAACTAATAAAATAATTTTTATATACTTCACATGGTATTAATGTATAATAAATATTTATATGAATAATTAATTAACCCTATTTTAATTTCTAAATATGAATAAAATAGATATTATACTAAAAAATCCGATAAAAAAAATTTTCATTATATTTTAGGTTTCAAAACTAAAACAAATTATAATTTTTAGGATATTAATTTAAAAATTTAAAATATGTTTTTTTATTTTTCATGAAAATATTACCTTACTACTAAGATTTATGATTATTCAAAATCAAGATTTGTTTTTGGAACAATACAATTTCCTATTTTTTACAAATACAGTGCCTTTTGTAGAATTACTAGTTTATAAAAGAGATTTTGAAAATTTTCAAACAATTTTTTAAAATATATATATATATTAAGTTATTATATATATTTAAATATATTAAATCTAGTTTAGAAACTAACATTTAATTTTTCATAACATAAGTAATATTTTTCACAAGAAATTTTTTTTAATACATTATATAATAATTTTTTTGAAAATAATTTTTATCATGTTTATAAATTAAATAAAATTAAATTTATTTGAAATTATTAATCGTTAGATAAAATCCATTTAATAAGTATTATTTTATTTTTTAATCATAATGGTTATGTTTTGTAAAAACTAGTTGCAACGGTAAAATATAAAATGTTAAAAGATAAAATCTAAGAGTAAATTGTCTCAAACTTCTTTAAAATATGTTTTGTAATGTTTTTTAAGTCCATTATTGATCTAGTCTATTATCCTATCCATTATGTCTCAATTGTTGAGTCCCTTTATTTGATATTATCATCCCATTATTAAAGAGTTATAGGTATTTACAAAAAATTCCATCCATTTTTGACTTATAAACTAGGCTCTCCTCTCCTCACTTCCCCCACACCAAAACCCCCATTTTTTTGGAAAAACACTAAAAAACCTCAAATAACACCTAATCACATTAAATAGTTTCTTCTCTTCATAAAACACACACAAGGGTTTTACCCCCTTCAGAATTTAGATAATTCAACTGGCGATGTATAAATTTCAAACAACCCATTACACTTTTATATTTTCTTATGGGCACTTATTCTTGATAAAACTACATTACACCATATTAAAATTATAACATAAGTATCACAATTATATTGATATGTTATTATAATTTTTTTACAATCATTAACCACCCTTCCCTTTCCTATTTAGAAAAATAGAAATGTGGGTTGTGAATGTGTACGGACCACAGTCTTTATGAATAAACATGTTTAATTTTTCTTTCACCATCAAATATGGCTGGCATAAAAAAATTATGTAATAGATAAGTATAATATATATGAAATTTTTAGGAGTCTTAACTAAAAAACCATACATGTCCTTTATCTAATTTCATGAAAAATGAAATCATCATCAATGTGTACGGGTGGGTTGTCGCCTCCATGGAATGATTCATTCCATTTTTCTAAACCACCTAAAAATATGGGTTTAGATTATAGTTTTTTAATATATTATATATATATATGTGAGTATTATATATCCTTAATATGACTATTTATCCAAAAACAATAATTAATGGACATTATAAGGTATTCTGTCGATACTGATAAATAACCGAAAACTTGTTCAACATCGAGTTTGATTTCATGAAAAAAAACATTAATGTAATTTAATTGTAATATTATATGAAATTATAGAACATAAATTATAATAACTTCAATGTATTTTTAATAATTAACTTTAGAAAATTATATTTTTATTGATAATTATATTATAAAATTAGTATAAACAATCAACACCAATGTATAAAAATATAATAAATGAAGAGAATTGATAAAAAATATTGGTATAATTATAAATTTACATGAATATTGTTCATAAATATTTAATTATGATTTTTTATCTTTATGATAAATGATTTTAATGAACATCTGTGGAAGACAGGATTAAATTTCATGATTTCCTATCTAAATTTCCAATCCTTTGAGACATAATTCTTATTATACACCTTGATTTATTAATAATTGTATATTTTATTCCCCATTTCATTAATGGGGGATAATAATATTACATTTCATGATTCTTTAAGGATAATTTCTATAACTCCTTATTGTATTCTTTTGTTTCAAACATTCTTTGATCCATAAGGTACATTGGTAACTAAAATTTCTTTCCTTGATTGGTGCACTTTCATTTGAACTTTGACCTTCAGTGTTCCATATATTCAATGATATACATTTACACATGATGTAAAATTTTATCTCTATGGGGGGAAATGAGTTCTTAATTCAAATACCCTTCCATTAAATATTTTATTTACTATTAAATAATAATAGGTTCTGAATAATTCCCATCATCTTAACTATTGATTTATCTTAAATAGATCTTTATTTGAAGTCTGTTTTTCTAATTACCCCCAATGTTATCCTTTGTAGTTTTTAAAATCAAAATATGAATCAATTAATTTGAACTTCATACATTTCTTTTAAAGGTAATATTTATAATTCTATTTTATGATTTTGATTCCATTTTATCTTATATTTTATAATAGATATATTTTCAATGATGTTATGTTATATAAATCACCCTATAAATGATTTTATAAGGTTACGCTTTTGGGGGATAGAATTTGGTATCAATTAATCTGATTTATGTGTTTATTTTTGTGATTCATTTTGATTTATAATGTGAAACCCATTATTATTACCTTTTTTAATTTTTTTATGACTAGATTTTTTTCTTATGGCATATAGGTGTATAGTTAAAATTTAAGTGATTTGAAGGACCTATATATCCATCCTATTAATTGGATAAAGCCTTAAATATCCTGATATTATGTCAAAATTGATATTGTTTATAGATTCAAAATTGGAGGCATGTTGTGATTTATGACCTATTATGGGAACATGTTGTTATTTTTAATAAACTATTGGGAACATGTTTTGATTCCTATTATATTATGGGAATGAGGTGGTGATACCAGATCCACAATTTTCTACTTCAATTCTTATATTGGTGGAACACATGTTTGATATGTGATTATATTTATCTCCCTGGATCATGATTTATGTCCCAGGTTTTTTCAATCTTTACCCCATGTTATATATTTGATCATATGGGATTACTTATTCTCATATCATTCCATATGAACCATTTTTATGTTTCCATATTATTTAATCAAATATTTATATACTACATATGTATTCTCATATACTTCAAATATCATCCTAGTTAACATATTGATATGTTTAGTTTTTCCTTAATATTCATTTTCTAACCCATTTATTCAGTTTTTTTCCCTAGGGAATGATGATGAGTTTAACTTTGGGGATATTTAGAGGAAGATCTTGTATGATGAAAAAATAGGGAAATGTTTACAAGCATTATATATCCTTTATTAAGAAATAAGAGTTTTTTATGAATATTTTTTCATTATATATAAAAATTATACATAATACTTAAAAATAACTTTTTACTATTCATATCAATAAGTTTAACATCTAGGTTATAATGCTCTAATTTAAATAAATAAATTTTAAATATATCATATTTTTATTAAAACTTAGTGTTTCATGTAATGAAATATAAAATATAGTTGTTTGTAGTGCAAGATTAACTTGGTATTGTGTATAATTAAATATTAAATTGGTTTTTTGTCTAATGAAATTCATGAAATTTATTTAATTTAAATAAAAAAAATTAAATTCATAAAAACTCATGGTGTTACACTTGTGTTGGATGGAGATTGGAGAGTCATCTCTTGTTAGGCCATAGATGGTGAAATATATGATGGGTAAAGTTTAGGTGATCCATGGATGTATGCGGACAACCTAGAGACAATATAAATCTTACAAAAATTGATGTCATGGATCCTTGGAGTTCGAGAAGGGAAACCATGTATTCATGAGAGTCTCCCCACCAAGGGGGTTGTGTATGTTTGGGTAGGGAGGAAAGCTATGTCTAAGTTTAATCAGGTTGTTAGAGATCATAGAAAGGGTTTGTGAGGTTTCTTACTACCTAGCCTTAACCTTGTAGTTGGAGTGGGTATATGAAGTCGACCATGTGTCACAACTAATAATATATGTGAATGACCCTATGTGTGTTATTCACTAGGGTGATATGGCCATTAAGGATGGAGAATCCTTTGTGGAGTACCTAGGGGTGATTTGGGATTAAAAAGACACGATCCTGTGAGGGCGGACCATTCCCTTGGTTCGGGATTTATCGAAGTATCAAAGCATGATAGAGATCTCTTAAGAGTGAGAGAGATAGATATCAACAGTTTGTAGACCGATAAAGGAAAGACATTTGATGCAGGTGATACTCCATAAATCTTGGATCTAAAGGGGCGATGGGATCATGTGGAAGCAGGTTTGAGGCATGACGCATAGCATTATGGGCTTCGATGGGATCAAAATAATTTTATTTCTTCCCATAGGAGGCTAGGAATAAATAGTCACAAGTGATTTCTTCCAGTTTTGGGTGGTCAATAGGCATGATTCACGGTGGGGAGGCTAGATATGGAGAACATGGGAAGAATATGGACTTTATAAAGAAACCTAATATAGGGTGTGTAATGGGATTAATACATGTTCTCTAACCACCTGAGCATAGTTCTAGAGTTTTAGGCCGAGATAAGGATCACACACCATGTCACTGCACCCACATTCTTTGTGCCCCCACCTGCCTAAGTTTGGTGCCAGCTGCACACAACCAAGAAGTTGTGAGAGAGGACACATTTTGTACTTTGGGAGTTCACATGCATGGGCTGGTACCCAGGCATGGATAAGTACT
This sequence comes from Viscum album, assembly GCA_963277665.1. Taxonomy (NCBI): domain Eukaryota; kingdom Viridiplantae; phylum Streptophyta; class Magnoliopsida; order Santalales; family Viscaceae; genus Viscum; species Viscum album. The sequence continues at coordinate 372,703,711 of OY728137.1, forward strand.
TATTTAGGTACATGTTCGTGGCCAAATGAATATAGGCATGACTAAAAGAACACTAGTAGGCCCTTGGTGGATGAGACATTCCATGTGCAACCCCTTATATGTTGTTTATGGTGACATATACTCTAATCCATGTCTAGAGGAGAGCACCACCATGTATTGGAGTGAGACCACATGTTTTTTGTACCCCATACATGTGCAGGTACCCTTATGAGAAAAATCAATGTTGAATATCTCCTTCATCTGAACTCAGATTTTGGACCATGAGTAGACTATCTTGATTAGTTTTCCACATAGGATTAAATGGTAGCCTTCATAGTGGATTTCAAGATATTATGTGAAATGTTATGAGAATGAATCATCCTTAGGAGATTCTTGAATATGGCAGTGATCAGGAGGAATCATTAGAGAGAGGCCAGGGTTGGAAACCCCCTTGTCACACCAGGGCTAAGGTCTCTCATACTCCTTACAGTGGTTGAGAGGCACCCACTTAACATAATAGTTAATGGGTCCACTACCAAATATGTGGACCCCCCCCCCCATACCCATAATTCACTAGGGAATGGGTCCTCTATCGATACCTACCAAGTGGCACACCTATTTTACAAGGGATCAGGTCCTCCATTCATTGATTGGAACCCCCTGACATATTAAGATGTGAGTCATATTCTGATAGATTATAACCCTCATGATGCACTAGGTCATGGGTTGTCTATCAATAACTACTGAGTAGAACGTATTATTATACTAGGGATCAGATCCCTCATTCATTGAGTAGAACCCCCTAGCATATTAAGGTTTGGCTCCTCTGCCCGTTGAGTGGCATCACCTAGATGCACTATGGAGAGGGTCTTCTACTATGCTACTGAGTGGTACCCCATATCATACTAGGGTGTGGGTTCGATATTTAATAAATAGATACCCCATAACATAGTAGGGAGTGGGTTCTCTTTCTGTTGGATATTTTTTCCCTTGATCCATGGAGAAATAGTGAGGTGGGGTCCTCCTCATAACCATCTGTGGTTAGACACATGTGATTCCAAACAACAGTGATGAACCTTTGGGGTTGTAGGAAGAATCATCATTCTAGGCTAGGATGTGAGATGGAAATCCCATTTCTCTCTCATATAGTTTTATTTTTTAGCATATATGTATATATATTATTGGTTTTCATTTCCATATTTCTTTGGGTTGAGATAAATACAGCAATTGTGTCTTCTACTTCTCCCTATTTAGTACTTGGGATGTCTTACATGGTATGTAAATAATCTCCCCTACATGGGGTTTTCCCATATGTGTTAAGTATTATGTAGAATAAGGATAAATTAGTGGTTATTTTAGTGGATCATAGGGATACTTAGGTTAATTGGCCCCATATGGTTGTCGGGCATAGAGATCTAGAGTTGGTAACTCTAAGTTAATTTCTATTCCAATTATTGTCGTGTTGGGAAATCATTTATGATGGGGAATATTTTTTTTTAGGCTTTGGTTTTATTCTTACATACTCTGATGTATTATCTATAGTTATTTCATGCATGGTTTACTCTATATTTTATAGTCCTTTTTTATTATACCTCTACACTATTTCATGGAGATGGTTGGGTTCACACATGTTGGTACACTGGGAAAAGGCCTCCCATTTACATTATTCCTTCTCAAAACTTGTGAATATCCCCTAAACTATTGGGTACAGGCTTGGGTTTATGAAGGTTTGGCTTTTTTCTTGTCTGGTGGGCCCCAATGGGTTGCGTCATCACATATAAAAAATTATGAAAGGAGTATTTTATTTATCTTATATGACATAAACTAAATTCCCCTGCCCCCATCATCACTAATTAATTCTTAGAAGGATCCATTATAATATTCTATGGTTATTTTAAAATAAACTTTTTTCCCTTAAAATTTGGGAAATTTTTATGCCTTAAAAAGTTTATTTCAATGTGGAAAGGATATTTTCAGCAAAAAAGTTTTCAAGTGACCTTTTAAAGTACTTTTTGATCTATAATAACATTCTTTTTTGTTACTAATGATTTACTTGTGTTGTTATTCAATGATACCATACTTATTCTTCCTCTTTATGTTTTATGACTATGATGATGAGTTGTTTATGAAATCCGTTTATTTTAATATGTTATTATTTTTTGAATTGATGAAATTTTTATGAAACCTATTTTATTTTAATGGGATATAATGGGATGTTATAATGAATATTATTATGATATTATAGCACACATATGTATGGTTTCCATTATGTGATGGGTGGACCTAGAATTATATATCCCACAAATTCATTCAGTGATGTTTTATATATCAAGATATAATTATGGGAAACCAGTCGATGTGATTGGTCCATTATGGGAAACAAGTCTATGTTCTTGATCCATTATGGAGAAAAAGTTGGTGTACATGATACATTATAGGAAACAAGTTGATGTGGTTGATCCACTACAGGAAAGAGGTGTTGAGGCCTTATAATTTTTTATTTTATGGTCTAGGTATTTGACCTTGACATATAAAATGGTTCTTACTTGTGATGGTTCTACACTTTCATTACATGAACCTATACTTCTTAATTGAAGATGATTTCTCACTCTTATAATTCATGTATTTTAGAATTATGGATTTTTATAAAATGAATCATGTTTATAATCCATGATAGATTAGGTATGTAATTTGTAATTTGTGTTATTGATCTCATACCCTTATGCATATCTTATTGTTTCATATAATAATTGATTTATATCTCCTATGTTTACACTTACTGAGCATCTAATGTCACCCTTTATTATGTTTCCTTTCATTATATTAAGAATAATGGTGTAAGTATTCCATGTAGATGAAGTTTAATAGATGAGAATATTATTATAGGATAAATTTAATATATTTCATAACATGATTATGTATCTAGTATCCAAAGATGCTAAAAATTTATATTCCTTAGGTGTGTATTTATGAAATTTATTGAATATTCATATAAAAATATTTAAATTTCTATATGAGAATCTTGGGTTGATATATTTTTGTTCATAGGATAGGTTTAGTCAATATTTGGATATTATTATTAGAAAAAGTTGATGAAAACCATGGGATAAGTCTATGTGTATGATAACATTACAAAGTATTGGTAATAGTCATGCGTGACTTAGTTTAAACCTAATTTATCCACGATTTAAGTGAAGGTGTCATGATTTATACATCATATGAATTACTTTTCATGGGATATTACTCTAATCAATGATTTTTGATAGTCACGGTAACTGTTTTAGTATTACTTAGGGTTTTAATATATAATTATAACGTTGATGTGGTTACAGGTACTCTAAAATATTTAAGTACCCTATTTGAGAATAGATATAATAATTCTTCTATTTAAAGAAAAGTATCAAGGAATGTTAACTTCTATTATCAATGATTAGATGTTGAATTAGAAATAAAACCCCCTAATGGTACGTTGATCACATATCAAATATAAGATTCTTCTTTGGTTGAATTTCATGAAAATCTATTTCCTGAAAATGTTGTTATTCTCCCTCTAGTTGAATTTGATATTTTCTTAGGCATGGATTGACTTTATCTATATAAATACTACAACAATTTTCAAGGAAAGGAATTCACATTTGATATTCCAAAAAAACATATGGTCTTCTATCAATGTGATGATAAATGTGAAAATCAAGTGGAAATAACATACATTATATGGGACTTCATTCCTATAAAATAGATATGTTTATCTATGTTGGTTGGGGAGAAACTTGACATAAAATATATTCCTTTAGTACGTGAGTTTTTTTTATTTCCAAATTAATTTCCTAATCTTACACTGAATCCTGAATTTGATTTCTCAATAGAACCAATTCTAGGTTCTACACCAATTTCAATTCCAATATATAGAATATACTTGATTGAGTTACAGGAAATTATTAATAGAATACATCAGAATATTGAAAAGTGATTCATTCGACCAAGTGTAACCATTTGAGGTGCACTTGTTCCTATTTTCATACTAGTACCCCCACTATCTTCATGGATTTAATTAATAAATTATTTTTAGATTACCCTGATCAATTTTTGGTAGTATTTGTATATTATAGTATTATATATTCAAAGAGAAAGGAAGGGTATAAAGATCATTTGAGAATTTTTCTGAAGATCCTGAGGAAGGATAATATTAATGAAAAATTAACCAATTGTGAGTTTTATATTTTGAAATATTTATTCTTAGGCTATATAATCTCAGGTGAGGGTATATCAGTAGACCCTTCAAATACATAAGTTATTGAATGTTATCATGTACCAAAAACTATGAGTGAGAACCATAATTCTCTTGGTTTGGATAGATATTATCGATAACTTCATGGAATTTATATTGATTATATAATAACATTACCAGGTTAACTCAGAAGGGATCTAAGTTCTTTTGGATTGATGAATGTGAATAAAAAATCTTGGATCTGAAGAGAAGGTTAGTCAGCTCAAATATTCGTACATTACCACATAGTGGATAAGGTCTTGTAATCTATATTGATGAATTGAAAAGGGATTTTTGATTCATTATCACAAAGAATGATATAGTGATAGCATATGCCTTGATATAATTGAAAGTTAATGAGAAAAATTACCCAAATCATGATTTGGTGTTAGAAACGTAAATTTTTCTATTGAAAATATGGATTCATTAACTTTATTGATAAAAGTTTGATATATATATATACGGATAATAAAATTTTAAAGTATATTTTCACAAAAAAAATATGAATATACACCAAAAAAGTTGTTTGGAGCTGATTAATGATTCGTAATACTAAATACATTAGCACCCTAGGAAATAGAATAAGGTGGTGGATTATCTGAGTTAAAAGGATCATGCTTTCTTATTTACGATGAGGATCAAAAAATGTAAAATATTTTTAAGTTTTCAAAGCTTGAACATGAAATCCCGATGTAAGTGTAGAAATATTATCTATCTCAAATGATTTTTCAACCATCTATCCATGTGAGGATTAAATAGGAACATAATAAAAATATACAACTATAGAATAATGTCATGATTTTTATAGATTTCAATTGTGATTGAGGGGAAATTATTAGGTTCAAGAATTTTTTTTGTGTCCCCAAATTACTAGAGTTGAATAAGGATCTATTGAATGAAGTTCCTAGTTCATTATTCTATATTCATCCTAGATGTAAAATTTTTTTAATGAGACATGAAAAAGTTTTTTTGTGGGAATATATGAACATATATTTTTCATAGCATGTATCCCAGTGATTGGTTTTTTACAAAGTTAACACTAAGAGACAAAAAACTAAAGGGGTGTTTCAATATTTACCCATTCCAAAATGTAAATGGGAAAACATCACCATGTATTTCATGGACTCCCCAAAACTATAAAATGGAATAATTCTATTTGGTTTATAGTCAACCACCTTAGGAATTTAGCATACTTGATTTCCATCAAAGAATATTTCTATTTTGATTACCTTTCTATTTTATACATTATGGATGTGATGAGATTTCATGAAGAACCACATTTTATTATATATGATCGGGATCTAAGGATTACCTTGAAGTTCCAGTAATGTCTTCAGTTGGATTTGGATTCTAAGTTATGTTCGAGCATATCTTATTATCCTTAATAAATAATTAGTCTGATATGACTATTCAAACCCTAAAATATATGTTGATAGATTTATATATGGAATTAAAATGTGGATACGATCAACACCTACCGTTCATAGAATTTTCTTAAAATAATAACTTTCACGCGTGCATTAAGATGGTTCTTTATGAATCCCTCTATGTCAAGAATTTTGGAACTAAAAAATTTTGGGATAGTGTTATAGGAATAAATATTTTGAGATCCGAGATAACAAAAGAAATTGGAGACAATTTTATATCCATTCAGTAACACATTATTTTATAACAATATCGATTAAAATTTTATACTGATAATCATCAGTGAGATTTAGAGTTTGAAGTTGGTGACATTTTGTTCCTATGAATATCTCCATGGAATAATGATATGATGTTTGGAAGGAATGGAATTTCAAGCCCTAGATATATTTCTCCATTCTAAATTCTTGCCTTTATTGTGATTATATCTTATCATTTGGTTTTTCCACCAAATCACTTTTATGTTCATGATGTGTTCCATGTATCCCTCTTGAGAAAGTACATATTTGATCCTTCACATGCACATAAATCATAGGTCATAATATTGGAACAATATCCTTATTATGAAAAACATCTTTTTGATATTATGTATTATAGATAGAAAGTGATATTAAATAATAACTCTTACTTGGCCAATTTTTTGTGGTGAAACCACAAATTCGACGAACCTATTTGGGAAGCTGAGCATGTGATGGGGATGAAGTGTCCTCATTTTTTTATATTAGAGTAAAGAATTTTATGGGAGAAATTATTTCTAAATGGGTATAATATAACACCCTAATATTTTATAAAATAGTTCAATATAAATAAATTTGATTTCTTTGATAGCTTGCATTACTTGTAACTTTGAGTTTAAAAAATCCATGATGTACTGTTAAAATATTATTAAGTAAAGGTTGTCTCCTAGACATTGGATTAGTGGTTATAAATAATAATAACTAAATTATATAAAAATTATGGTTTACATATAAATAAAACGAATTCATTTATTTTACAATTAATTAAATATGAAAATAAAAATCAGTTGAAACTAAAAGATTTTTTTTTTTCTGAAAAACTGTTTTTATGCACACAATGTGTTTTTAACATAATAAATTAAATTTTCATTTTTGAATGATTTGAATGAAATATATATATATATATATTATATATTCTTTCAAATTTTTTATCATTTATCTAATATTTGTTTATACATGGGATAATAATAGATCCAATTTTATGCTTAAAATGTATTTTTATAGAAATCAATTTATTGAAAAAATTATCATGCTTATTTTAAAATTAATTACTTCCACTTATATGCATGTAATTTTATAGAGTTTATTCCATATTTAAAGTTATGTTTTTGAAATTTTTTGAACAGTTCCCTTTTATTTTTAGGCATTATTAATACTAATCATGGTAAAATTTATCACCCCGGTAAAGGGTAAATATGGTAAATCAAGGTTAAAACTAAGTGATAAGGTAATAAATTTTCAACCTAATTATTATTGGATGAAAATAATTCATTTATTTTCACCTTAGCCTAGAAATTAATTTTTTTAAGTGGTAATTTTCTGTGAAAATGATCTATAAAAAATTAAAGTAAACAAAAATTCAAAATGTCACTCTCTTACTTTTAAATATCTATTATGTGTCCACATAAGGAAAAAAGGAACGTTATTAATGAATATAAATGTCTATTTTTATAAAAATAAAATTATTTTATGGATAAAAATTTATTTATAATATTTAGTATGTATATAATTACCTTAAATACTCATACAATACCAACGAAGTATTTTATCAATTTATAGAAAAATAAAATAATGGATTTTAAAAATGTTAAAAGTAATAAAATTTGAATTATTTTGGGATTAAATGAATTTTATAGAATAATATGACATAAAAATTTTGTGTCTAATGATTATATAAAAAATCATACTTTTTATTTATGGATTTTTATCCAAATTACAAAAATAGTTTTAAAGTTTTCATAAATGATATTTTATTAAAATATTTTTTATGAAATTATTTAAAATTTACAAAAAAAATTAGAGAAGAAAAGGAGGATATTATTTTGTATAAAATTTAATTCATTTTACATTTATGATCCAATTATTACATTATATTTAATTTTATAACCTTTTAATATTGAAGAAATCTTTACTGGGGATAATGTAAAAATAAGTTAACTAAGGGGTTAAACCACAAGATATAGTTTAAAACACCAAATAAAATTGTAAATATTATATTTTTCATGTTATTTAAACCCAATTTAACCTTATATTATATTAAATATCATTTTTTTAGTCATTTTACATGATAAATTCTTTATTATAATTTCATTTTTAAGAAATTCCAAAGCTGCCCCTTATCTTAATTATAAAAGGGTGCCCCTAATTTCACTTCATCTCACAAATTTGATCCTTCTATATCGACCATTCACTGTAAAAAACCCTTTAAACTTACTTATTCTCATTTTATGGGTTCCATTATTTCCAAGTGACCAACCCTAGGATCCTTAAGATGATATCTAAAAGAATTATTTTAGAGATGAGGTAATCACTTTAACTGGTCACTTTAATTTTTTACTCCTTCTTTACCTCTTCTGAATCTATGTTATTTATCATAAAATAATAAATTAAGTATAATAACTACACTAAAATGTTATATTTATTATTAAATATCCATTATCCATACTCTTTCCTGTGAAATGGTAAATGAAAGTGTCACTTGTACATACGTACAACTTATCATCTCAACATAGTGATACTATTCATTTCTCATCACTATCATTTGTGAATGGTTGTTATGATGTTTTTAAAGTATATATATGATACTTATGAAATAATTATATTTCTTGAATAATAATATTACATATAAATTTTTACTATACAATTTTTATTAAATAATGATGTCACTCATGCATAAGCGTAGACTACCACCTCCCTGAAGCGATGTGATTTGTTTCTCATTTAGGATTTTCATGAATGGTAAAAAGGATGGATTATATGAATATATATGATTTAATAACTATTATTTAATTGTTAATTATTATTTATCTTTCCTTCATTCTATCCTTTTAAAAATGAAAACAGTATTCATGCGTACATACGACTTACCATCTCCATGAAATATGTAATTTGTTTTTATATCAATAATTTTTATATATTAATATAAATATATATATATATATAATGAATATATATTATAATTATTTTTTAATTAAAATTATTTAAAAAATAAAACTATGTTTATGGAATAATTTCCAATACATCTAAACCAAAACACACATGAGAAACGCAACAGTTATAACCCTGAACAGTTATTTTAATAACAAATTGTTAATAAATGGTTGATAATATGTCATAAGTACATCATAAATTGTATTATATATATTTTTATGGTTCTAGGATATATTTATAATATATATATATATTACATATGCGGTTATAATGTCTACTATGAAAGATGATACTAAAGGGAAGAGATTTTGATCTCAATTTTATCTCTGTGAGTCACATGCCATATTCACAACTTGTTTCATTTAGTTAGTGTATATACTAAACATGAATATATTTTATTATTTTTATTATGAAATTTATGGGGATTTAAATATCCATATACTTTTTTCCCTTCATGGGTCTTATGATTTAAATGTTACCAAAGAGGTAAGGGGTTTATGTTTCAAAACTATTTAAATTTGGATTATTAATGCTTGAATTTCTGTTGAGAAAATTATATGATCGTTTTCTAATAAATTCATTCCATTTTTATTATCCACTATTTATTTAAAAAAATAAAATTTTTCATATAATTTACCTCACTTTAATTACTCATGAGACTAAAATTTTCTTTTTAGGGAAAAGTGACCATATTTTATTCTTCGATCAAAAAAACTTTTTAATTCATATCTATAATTTTTCAACATGTTTTCAAAAAAATTATTACTATTATAAAATGTTTTTTAAAATAAGTTTTACTCACACATTAATTTTAACCAAAATTTAATGGGTTCTTCTTATCATTTTCCAAATGAGGTAATTTTGACTATTTAAGGAAAATAAGAAAGGATTTTTTTATTTAACTTATACGACATGAATAGAATTTCATATTGTCATAAAAAATCAATGACTTAAATATTACATTAAAATTATCTAATTTTATTATTAAATAAAATAATTTCTTTTCTATTTAGGAATTTTTTATTTTTTAAGAATGTGATTTCAAATAGAAAAGGATATATTAATTAATAAATTTTCCAGTGATCCTTTAAATTAATTTTTCTTATATGATTGAATAATTTGATGTCACTTATGATTCATTGGTAATATGATCCGAAGATACTATACTTATTATTTATATGGATTTTTTATGAATATGATGATGAGAATATTTTTGATCCCATTTATTTTAATGGTGTATGATATGTTGAATTGATAAAATTTTTATGAAATCCATTTTATTTTCATTGGTTGTGATATGATGAAATAATGAGTGTTATTATGATATTATGTCACACATATGTATCATTTTAATTATGTGATTTTTGGGCCTAGAATTATATATCTCTCTCTAATTCATTGGGTAAATTTTTATATCTCATGAGATAATTAAGGGAAATAATTTGATGAGATTTATCTATTATGGGAGACAAGTCAATGTTCATGATCCATTAATAGAAACAAGTAGATGTTTTAGATCAATTGTGGGAAACAATTCAATGTACTTGATCCACTATAGGAAACAAGTTTTGAGTCTGATACTTTTCTATTTTGTGTTCTGGGTAGTTAACCTTGACATATAAAATGGTTCTATAGTTATGATGGTACCACACATTTATGAAATGAAATTTTAGTTAATGATGAATGTTGATTGTTCACTCTATTAATTCATATATTTTGAAGTGATTAAGTTTAATAACATGAATCATGTTTAGAATCCATGATATATTAGGTATGTACTTTTTAAGTTATGTTATTTGACTCATACCCTTAATTAGGATATGAATATGAAGAGTACTAAATGGAAGGATATTTATCATATATTTTAAGATCTTTTATAATAATATTATATATAGAGTCCCCAAATAAATGAAACCTTTACATTCCTCATGAATGTATTTATGAAATGTATTGGATACTTATTTAAAAACATGTATATTTATATAAAAAAATCTTGGGTCACTATAGAATTTCATAGTGATGTGTATTAAAGGAATTAAATTAAGTGTAATGTGTGTAAAATAATGGAATAAAGTATCAATTTTACAATGAAATATAAATAGTTCAATGGAGGGATGTAATGTACATTCTAAGTCACCATTTATTGTTGAATGTATTAAATGTGGGTAGATTACTAATTATATAATTTAATTTCCAAATATAATGGATAACTCATATACCAAGGAAGGTTATATACTATGTTATCAGTATTGTGAATCATGAATATTAATTCACACTAATTCTACACTCCATATTTGGGTATTTCATATTTATGTTCCTAAGAATGTTCCCTAAAAAATCTAATCTATCATCCTTATATGAATTTTGATGTGATTTTGAGAATTGATTATCTCTCTATAAATAGATTCTATATAAATCCCCATAATTACTAAATCAAATTTAATATTACAAATAATCCAAGGATCATATTTTGAATTGAGTATGAATATGAAATTAATATGGGTATTACTTCCATTTAATGAATTTTTTTAACTATTCATGGGGGATGTTTATCTCAAATTTTTGGTGAGAAACATTGAATTGAATATATTACCATTATTTTAGAATATGAAGATATATTTATAAAATACATTGATAGTCTTTCCCCAGAATCAGGAAGATTAATTTTCAATTGAACACAAACCTGGGGCCACAACTATTTCAAAGAATCCATATAGAAATTCTTCTCTTGCGTATGAATAATTGAAAAAGAAATTCTTAGAAATTCTTGATAAAGGATTAAAAATCCCTATAACATCTTCATGGGATGCACCTATTCTTTTTATTCAAAATAAATTTGGTTTAATTCCCCTAATCATTGATTATTGTGTTCATAACAACATAACTATCAAGAACAAGTATCATTTCACCCATATTCATGAATTATTTGATAAAATGCTTGGATGTCAATAAATTCCAATGGTTGAAATTTTTTCCATAAGTTATTAATTGAGGGATAAGAATGAGTATATTCAAAAGAAATCCATATTCACTATGTATGGTCATTATTAATTTATAGTGGTTTTATTTGGATAAACCAATACACTAACTATATTCATGGAATTAATAAATAGATTCCGTAAATATTACATCAATCAATTTTTGGTTTTCTTTAAAGATGATATTCATATATTTTCTAATATTAAGTAACAGATATAAGATCACATGAATATTTTTTTGAATACCTATATGAATGATAATTTTTAGGAAAATTTCAGAATGTGTGAATTTAGTTTATAGAAAGTTTCATTCTTGGGTCATACCATTTAAAGTAAGGGTATAATTGTATATCCTTCAAATATAGAAGTTATTTAATAATTTCCCAACCCATCCATGGTGATTGAGATCAATAGATTTCTTAGATTGGACGAATACAATCTATACTTGGTGAGGGATTTATCATAACTATCTAACCCAATAACCAAGTTGACTCAAAATGGATATAAGTTTGTTTGAAAAAATCAATGTGGGGAAAATATCGAGGAGCTAAAAGTAAGGTTGGTTAGTGAACCTATTATTACAATTCCCTATAGTATATAAGGGTTTTAGATCATTAATGATGCTTAAAATAAGGAAGTAGGATGTGTATTTATATAGAATTAGATGGTAATAGATTTTGCCTCATGACAAATGAAAATTCATGAGGAAAATTTCCCAAATCATGATTTATAACAGATAGTAGTAATTTTTTTCATTTATAATATAGATGAAATATATTTATAGTGAAAGTTGATATATATATATATAGATCATAAAATCATTAATTACATATTCCAAAAAAATGAATATTCATAAAATCATATGGTTGGTATTGATTAATGATTATGTTTTCTACAAACATTACCACCATAAGAAGGAAAATAAGGTGGATGATTCTCTAATTTGAAATGGTCAAACTATTTTATCTATGATTATTATTTAAAGAGAAATAATATTTATTTATTTATAAACTATTGACCTTCAAATCATGATGAAAGGTGACACATCTAATATTTTTTAGATGAATGTTCTATCATCCATCTATGAGAGGATTAAGAAGGAATATAATGATGATGTGGAATTGTAGAAGATGGTGAGGAATGTTATTGAGTTAAACCATGATAGTGATGGAAAGGTAATTTTTAAGATTAGATTAATATGTCCCATAAATACCAATCTTGAAGAATGAGCTATTATATGAACGAAATAGTTCATTATTCTGTATCCATCCTAGAAGAATGGATATATATAGAGATCTAAAAGAGTACATTATGTAGGAAAACGTGAAAATGGATATTATAGAGTATGTATCTTAGTGTATATTTTTTCATAAATTTTCTGCAAAGAAACTAAATTATAAGGGGATGATAAAACCATTACCCATACTATATTTGAAATGGGAAAACATTAGCATGTACTTCATCATCATACACCCCAAAACATATAAAGTGCATATTGTATTTTGGGTTATATTCAATAAACATACGATGTTATAATATTTCATTGCTATCAAAGAACAAACATTAAATAATTGGTAAGGTTTCATGTGGTACCAAATTAGTTTTTACCTAGTCATGGTATGAGGTTTAGCTTGAAGTTCTAGATATGTCTGGAGAAGGATTTGAATATAGAGTTTAAGATTAGAACAATATACCATCCTAAGAAATACGGCCAATAAGAAAGTGGAATTCAAATTTAAAAAGATATATTTATAGAATGATATATATATTTTAAAGTTATTTTGGATCAACACCTTTCTCTAGTGGAGTTTTATTACAATAGTAGCTTTCACTCAAACATCCTGATAGATCAGTATCAAGCCTGCTATGGATGGAAGTGTAGATCTACAAAGTGTTAGGATGATGTTAGAGAAATAAATAAATAGGATAATTAGATAGCTAAAAATGAAAACAAATTTTAGACTCATTCATCAACACATTAATCTATCTCTGAGTTGATAGAATTGTTAAGTTGTAAATTTTTGGTGAGATCTAAAGTTAAAAGTTGGTGAAAAGATATTCCTATGAATATCACTTTATAATTAAATTATGATGTTTGGATACAAGGGAATTATGAGACCTATATTTATTAGTCCCTTTGAAATTATTAATCATATAGGGTTGGTTGTTTATCGATTGTATAGAAACCCTAGCCTTTTCACATATTATTACCTGATTTTAAGAATAATTATCCATCAAATACTGACCAATGATTAAAACTTCTAGTGTCTTTAGATGACTAGGTACATAATTAGAAAACATAAATATAGAATAAAAAATATTTTATTAATATCCATAATGATATCATAACTCCATTTTAACTCCCACAACTATATAGGATAACTGTTAGAATACCTATAAAATGGGGAGGAGCTAAAAAGTCCAATAAGGGAATAAACAGTGGAATGGATCATAGAACATAAGAAAGAAGTAATAACATGATACAATAAAAATCATGGAACATTAATAAATATATGGAGTCATAAAATACAGAATATGGAATCATATTATCATGGAAACATAGTAATTTGGAAGTGACATAAAACATGACATAAACATGAGTCAAGGCTAGCTATCATGACTATATCACATGGTGGATAGAGTCCTGTAATGGATTAGGTTTACTTTGTAATCCCATGAATAAAATTTAATGATAGAAAAAATTACTCAATGTATTGGATCACTATCTAGGTTCACCCATAATAACATGTACATGAATATGTGTGATATATGAAGTAATCAAACATAAGGAATAATCATAAGGGTTATCCATGGAAAAATGGGTTTTATAATCATAATATAAGGCATAAACAAATGGTGTATCATAATGGAATCCATTAAATAAGTAATTAAACAATTTTTAGACATTTATAAAGTAAATTATATAATTTATCCATGAAAATGAAGTCCAAATGAAGTGAAACCATGAAAAATAGTGGATTTGTAACTTTAGAAATATTTTACTTAAACATAGTTTTAGGGAAAATAATGACTAGTTTTTAAGGAGGGTAAAGAAATAATTATTTCCATACCACTAGAAATGAACTAAATTTAATTATTATGATAAGATTATATAATTTTTAAAAAATATCAGAGGCTTCAAATAGTTTATATAGTGAACATTAAAATGGGTAACAAATAAAGAAGTTCCCTTTAAATGGGTTTTCCTGTCGAGATGAATTGAGAAGTGAACCATTTAAAACAATTATTTACCATAAAATAAAGATGAATTGATATATATACACATTTTTTGAACATATGAACATAATTTAATATAAGTATATAATTATAATTAATAAATTATTTTTGGTAAAGAGAGAGAAAGTGTAACCCAATGGAAAAATAGAGGTTCAGAGAGGTCCCTTACCTTATGTTTGGATGTGTTATGCACTATATATTAATGTCCTAGATGATAATATTAGATTAATTATATACTTATATCATAAAAAATACATTTAAATTGGATTTATTATAATTTTATTGAGTTCATTTATGGATATTTCATTGAGTTATAAATTTCAATTTCATCGTTCTGAGAGCATTTGTTTAATGGTTATAAGATATGTTCACTTGTGTATAATTATGAAAGTTCTTATCAATTAATAACAATTATCTATATGTAAAATTATATGGTATTCATGATCTTATATAATTTTAAATGGTCTCATATATCATTATTTTCTAAATTATAGATGATTCATTTGATAAAATGCTAATAGAAAATGTTTAGTTTATTTTAGAGGTTTTTTTGACCATCGTGAACTTATATCATTTTATTTAATATTATGTAAATATATTAGTTTCATAAAATAAAATATGTTAAAATATCAATATTAAAATCTTATTTAGCCATAATAATTATTTTATGACCATCCTTGAATACAGTAATCAAAAACGAAAACCCATCATCCATGAAGGCGGTCAACCGAAATATTAAAGATGTTGTTTTCATTTTTAAAATAAAATGAGGAGAGAAGGGGTTTTTTTAATTTATATTACATTAATATAATTAAATGATATATAAGATATTGGATTTATCATTTCATTTTAGATAGGAGAGATTATAATTTATAATAAAGAAACAATTTAAAAGAGAAAGATGGAGGGTTTTACCTCTTGAATGTCGTCCCCTTGAGAAACTCCTTAAGGCACATGGGATTGGATTTTTTTATAAAAAACACTTATCCATGAAGAAGAGTCTTGTTAAGGTAATTGGGAATAATATTTTCAATACCAAAATTTTAGAGGGTGTGAGGAGAAGGGGTGGGGAGGGGTGGTATTTATAATGGGGGAAGAGGGGGAATTTTAATTATTATATTAATTAGTTTATTATTTTGGATCAATACTATCAATAGTATTGATTAATGTAAATATATTTTGTTACTGATTCATGTGATTTTGAAATAATGGATGATTACATCATGAAAGACTAAAAAATTCCATATTTTCTATATTGTTAAATGCTGTAAATTTCCATACATCACTATTCAAAAAAAACTATTTTAGGAAAAAAACCCAAAACATGACCCTAACCATTTTTAAATGTTTACATTAAAAAAATGTAATCCTAGTTGTGAAATAATTTTAATAAATATGAGGAATTTATTTTTTGATCAAAATCATTAATTATTCAAAAAATACTGATTTTAATATTATAATCATTTTTATGAACCATTAAAAAATTATTTATAGCCTCATAAAATTATATTATAATTATTATAAAAGTTATTATTAATTTAAGAATTCATTTTATGAAGACGAAATTTCTTTTAAATAATTATATTCACTATAAGATTTCAAATAAAATATTTACATTTTACAAATATACGAACAATAATTTATCATTTTAAAAACATTTGTTTAGATATACCATAATATAAATATATCATTTTTTAGGATACAAAAATATTATTTTACAATTATATAGGTGTTTTTACTATTCTAATTGTTATATTATTATTCTTATCAATCATATTACTATTCTTATGGTCAAGTTAGTGTTCCATCGGTCAGATTCATATTCTGAAGGTCATATTTATAATAGTCATATGGGTTACCTATTTCATATGAATACCTCTAATTACATTCATTCATAATTAAATTATATTTTTTCTCTAGGTTATATATACTTTCATCTAAAAATTAATATTTTATTACTAACATTATGTCTTATTTATACATATTTTTCATGAGTGCAGTTATTCTTGTGGATTAATCATATCCCAATTATAATATTATTATTCTCATATTTTCTATTTTATTGTCCCGATTTAATATTTGTAAATTTTGAGGTTTATTTTCTAAATAATGAATCAATATTAATTTGTGAGAATAGTGTTTTTGTTGGTTTCTTTATGTGATGTATGATCTTTATATTATAAGACATAATTATAAAAAGTGAAATTCCATTGATAAAAATTTCAGATCAATACATTATAAACCCCTTATGAGAATTCACCCTTAAAATTTTGTTTTATATAGTTTGGTGAAAACAAGTGAGGGTAGTTCTCCATCATTGTTTCCTCTAGTTCCCATGTTTCCTCATCATACTTATGTTTTCTCCATAGAATTTTGACCATGTTAGTTGTATTGTTGTGTAGAACATTATCTCTATGGTCCCTCATCTTCATTAGATTCTCCTCATAAGAGTGATCATTTTCCAGTTGTACCACTAATGAATTCATCAGATGTGAGAGATCATGTATGCACTTCCTCAAGAGGGATATGTGGAATACATCATGTACATGATACATGGTTGGTGGAAGTTCTAGTTTATAAGCCACAACTCTAATGCAATCAATAATATCAAATTGTTGGATTTACATGGGACTTAAAATTACCATCTATACAAATATCATGATTCTATTCAATGTAGATTGGTGGCGGAATATCATGTCTCCAACCCAAAAATCTAGGTCCCATCAATGATTGTGTGCATAGCTCTTCTGTTGACTTTGAGGATCTCCACTGTGATTTTAAATGATTTTCACCATTTATATCATTTCATCAATCATTTTATATCCCAACATCATACATTCACTGACTCCATTTCTTAATTTAGGTTTTATAAATTTTTTCCCATAATAGGATTCATATGGAGTTGGTTGGATGCTTGAGTGGAACCTATTATTGTAAGAGAATCTGACTACAGAAATATATTGGTCACATCCTATTTTAAAGTAGATAGAGTGTGATATCAACATATATTATAATGTCTAAGTAGTATACTCAAATTGTAAAACAGTTTGAGGATGATTATCCATACTAAATTTTAGCTCAGTGTTTAGAAAATATTGGAGACTTTTTCCAAAATTTGGAGGAAAATTTAGGATCTCGATGAGATACAATTAGTAAGGTACTCCATATAGACTCACCACCTATATGTGGAATATTAATAAAAGTTGATCGAGTGATAAGTCCTCTCAGATTGTAATAATGTGAGAATTTATAATAAGACAATACATAATAACCCATTTAGAATTATTTCTCCTAGGTGTCTTCGGAATTCCATTGTTGAAGTCCATGGTGATGTTTTCCTATTTCCATGTAGGTATGGTTAATGGTTATATCATCCCCATTTTATTTTTTCCTTTCATCCTTCACTTATTGAAATACAATACACTTTGATGTAAATTTACTGATATCTTTATTCATTTCATCCCCCCAATAGTGATCTCAATGATCTCAATACAAATTTTTCTCACATGGTGGATAGAAAAGGTTGAGCTATGTTCATCACTAAAAATATCTTTCATTGTCTCAGGATTTAATGGTACACATTTTCATAAAAAAAATTATTAATCCTTCCTCATAAATCTTCAATTATGAGTATTTATCATTTTTATGGCTTCCACTTTCTCCAGAATTTACACATCATCTCTATTTGAATACTGTGTATTCTCTAAAAGGGATTGTTGATAAATTATTTTTTATGGGGATGACAATGTACCTTCCTTTATTATTCTTGTTTCTATACTTTGAATGTCTAATAAGAGTGTATTATTCTCAGTTTTAATCATTGAAAAGATTGCAGAGTACTTCAGACATAGAGCATATGCATCCTTATTTTCTTTACCAAAATGGTACTGGATTGAGCAATCATAATCCTTGATAATATATATCCATATTCATTGGAACATATTAATCTCCTTCTATGTGAATGTATATTTGAGTCTTATAATTAGTATATATCTAATACTTATAAAAAAATAGTTAATGACACCATATTTTCAATGTAGAGATCAAACCTGTCATCTCTGAATCATATATATGATAGTTTTTCACATGAAATTTCAGATTCTTTGAGCCATATTATATCACATTATAATTATTCATTAGTTCATGGTGTAGTTTATTCTTTTAATCATCATAGTATACCATGAATAGTTCTCCTATTGTGGGTATTGTATGTACTAGAGTAGTTATAAGCCTATTTTTTTAACTCTTTGATGATATCTTCACATTCACTAGTCCAAAAAAAATTACTCCCTTTTGATTTAACTTTATTAATGGATTTGGAAATAATGACAATTTAATAAAAAATCATTTACAATACTCATTTAGACTTAGAAAACTAATAATCTCTATTACATATGTTTTTCTGGGCCACTCTTAGATTGACATTGTGTTAGAAGGGTCCACATATATCCCTTTTCTAGGGATAACATTCCCCCAGAAAGATACTGCCTCCTTCCAGAACTCACATTTACTATACTTTTAATATAGTTCATCCTTTCATAAATTATATATCATAGTATTCAAATACTCCTCACGCTCCTCTTTTATATTGGAGTATATCAGAATATCAACTATAAATACTAACATAAGTTTTTCAATGTAATCTCTAAAGAAGCTATTCATTAAGTATATGAATATTTTAGGAGCATTAGTGAGTCTGAAAAATCATCACTATGAACTCATAGTGTCCGTGACTCGTTCAAAAGGAAGTCTTGGGAATATATTTCTTCATCAAGTTTAATTGGTGATATCATGACTGATGTTCCATCCTAAATACATAACCCCATGTAGTTGATCAAAAAATTCATTTGTCCATGCCAGGAGATACTTTTTCTTTATCATGATTTTTTTGTGCTCAAGATAATCAATGAAGATGTGCATTGATCCATACTTATTCATTTTAAAGAGGGTCAGCACACTCCGCGGTGAAGCACTAATGCATATGAAACCCTTGTATAAATTCTATTTTAGCTGCTTCTTTAGTTCTTCCAACTCATTGGTTCCCATCCTATAAGGATTGTTTTAATAAGGAAATATATCATGGTATATGTTCAATTGATCACTCAACCTCTGAGTATGAAGTTAGACCAAGAAATTCTTTTGGGAACACATCAATGTAGTCCCTTGTAATTTGAATGTCTTAAGCCATGATTCTCTCATTTTTATTTTCACCCTATCCTTTTACATATTACATTACATGATTTTAATAATAATTATACATCATAGTATAAGCCAAGGATCGTAAAGTCTAGTTTCATAGAAGACTAGGTACATAAAACCTAAAACATGGAACTAAATATAAGATTTCATTATTTATTATTCATCAAGAGCCCATAACTGCCATTTTCATCATACATATTCATAGGATAACATGGGGATATCATAAACAAAGTTATGAGCTAAAAATCCCACTAAGGGAATAAAAATAAGAACTATGCTTTAGAACATGGGTTAGAAGGTATAACATAATGATATAAAACACATGGAGCATATAGAATCATAACATATAACCATTGGATCATAAAATAATTAATTCATAGTAAGGTTTAAGAAACATAAATAATTAATTTAGCATGATTCATGTCTCATTTCACATTGAGGAGCACAAGTCAGGCTTAACCTTCAAAACTGTTACACATGGTAGCACGAGTCAAGGATAACCACTAAGACTGTTGCACATAACATATCATGAGACTCAATATTACACATTTAATTGGAGTGATATCTGGGCACACCTATTTTAACATGTTCATGAATATGCTTTCCACATAAATAATAATACATAATCTGTCATACATAACCCTAAGGGAGGCCATGGAGAGAAATGGGTATCACATTCATGTCATAAATCATAATGAATGGGTGTATCATAAAATTGTCCATGAGAGAAAGTAATTAAAACATACATTGACATTAATTTATTAAAATAGTAATGTATCATGGTATGTGATGTCAAATATATGTTACAACATATAAGAAGAGTATTTAGGAAATTTTTATCATTAAAACATTTTAGTGAGGTTTTAAGGAAAATGCTAAAGTGTATTTGAAATCAAAAAGGGAATAATAATTTATATAAAACCAGAAGTGAAACATTAAGGTTTTCATAATAAGAATACTTATTTTATAAACTTTATGGTGGCTGAAAACAAATGTTATAGCTCACATGAAATTGGGTAAAAATTTGGGAAGTTTTGAGGAGGGAGTCACTTAAAAGCGTGTATATCCCCAAATGAGAATGAGGTATGGATCTTGAAACATTATTTTTGTATCATATACACAATATTTAGAAGTTATACATAAAAATAAAAGACAATTTCGTTTGGGAAAAAAGAAAAGTAGAGCAACCTGAAGAAATAAAGGTACTTCAGGTAGAGTCCCTTACGAAATATTGGCATGGTATCAGGTATACTTAATAGGGCTTAATGATAGAGAAATTGATTTATAATATTTTATAAATAATGAGTTAAGTATATTGAAGGTGTAAAATCATATCCCATAACTAGTAATTACACATAAAAGGTAATAACATAGATGACATTCTTGAATATATGTGAGAAAAAGTGGATCCCTTACCTTAACTTTGATGGTGATCTTTCTATGATATTAATGAACTGAATAATAAAAAAATCATTAATTAATAATTCTAGAACCCCTTTTACATGTGAAATATTTACTATAACATTTTTGAGTTTATTCATAACCTTTTTGATTGGTTATGAGGTATAATTTCATTTTTTTTTGTCCATTCGTTTCATTGGTTTTAATGATTGGTTCACCTATATTCATGTTCGGAAACATATGTATGATGAATGTAGTTTTCAAGAATTGAAATTATTCAAAATTATTGATACTTAAAAAAGATTATGTTGTTATAAAAGTCATTTGGTTATTTGGAGTGAAGGTGATTCATTAGATAAAACATTAATGTTAAACTCTTGGATTAACTTAGTGATTTGGTTCATAATTAACTTGTTTTGTATTATTATTTTACACAAAGTGTGAAAAATAATTCCCCAAAAAAAATATAATAAATATTTAATAGTTTGGTTAAATAATAAAAATTCTTTCATGACCAAAATAGAAGATGGTAGTAGAAATTGATAAACTGACGTCCTTGAATGAAATAAATTAACACATCTCGGACGGTGTTTTTGTTTCTTTCGTATAAAAAAGGGGGAGAGGGAGATGATAATTAATTATAACATAATCATAAAAAAAATTACATTTATTTTACTATATTTATCATACCATTTAGATTAATATAGGTGGGGAATGAAAAAGAAAAGAAAACAACATTAATGAAAATAAAAGAATCAGAAAGAGGAATTTACCTCGTGTTAATCTCCTTTGAGAACCTCTTAAGGAGAGAAGATTTGGTTTTTGGGGAGACCAAGGGATATTAGAAGTGGGTTAGTACCATGAGGATATATTTGTGTAGAATTTAGGAAAGGCACAAATCTTGATAGGAGTGAAGAGAATAGGGGAGTGTGGGTGGTTTTTATAGTGGAGGGGGAAGGGTTTCCTTAATATTTTAATCATTAATTCAATATTTTTTTCATAATTAAAGAAATAGTAATGATTTTGGTGACCAAAAATAGTAATATGTTCATGTGAGTTAGAACGAATGGCCATTTAAATCATCTATCACTCAAGCATAATGCAAAAATTCAGGTTTTAGCATTTATTGTGAATTATCGTATTTTACTATTCATAAAAAATTCAAGTATTTTAGAAAAATCAATAAAATTCACCCAGGCCATTTTTCGAAATGTAGAATTCAAAAATGAAATCCATTTTTCCAAAATTATTTTCTAATTATGATCAATTTTATTTTTAGTTAAAACCATAATTTACTTGAAAAATACAAATTTTAATACAATAACTGATTTTATAATGCTTCTAGAATTACATAAGGTCCTATAAAATTTACTTAGACCAGAAGACATAAAATTTTTAATTTATGAACAGTGTTTAGGAAAATTAATTTTCTTATAAATTAATTAATTAATGTTAATTAATTATTCATGACTTACAAAAATACCCATACTCTTACTATGGTCATATTATCACCTATAAGATTCTTAAATTTTATTTATGCATTCAAGGGTTTGGTTTATATTATTTTGGATGAATTACTATTCATAAGGGTCATATTATTATTCATAAGATTGTGTTACTATTCATAAGGGTAGGTTACTATTCGCCAAAAAATGTTTTCCCTATTAGAATCCAAATATAACATCCCTGCTCTTTATTACACACATAAACATGATTTATTACATAAAATTGAACTTAATACAACTATAAGGATCATGAGATTTAGTGTCTTGGTAAATTAGGAACATTACATAACAACTTATAACATAAAACACAACAAATTTATTGAAACTTATTTTACATTACCATAACATTCCTTCAAACTTAGAATTGCATGGGATAACCTGAGGACGTGCATAAGAAAAGGGTGAGCTATAAATCCCATAACAGAAAAAATGAAAAACATGAATAATATAGTACATTTTAGGAAATAGTCATATCAATGGAGTATAAGAGAAATATGAACATAAAGGCATGATATAGCATGATTATCATAACATAGAAATGTAACAACCTGAAATTTTGAATAAATCTTGTTTCCTAATTTTGTGTGTTACTCTATTTTTTTACTCAACAAAATTGTTTCATTTGATAACATGAGTAGAATTAAAATGAGACCATTGGGTTTTGACTGTTATATGACCATTGGTCTATATGACCAATGGAAACTAAACATTTCAATTATTGTCTCTAAATACAAGTGATCTTGGTTAATTAATATAGAAAGAAGATTCGATGGCCTCACCCAGTAGTCTTCAACCGATCGAAGCATATCTAACAGAACTTTGGATGGAGGTAGCACCACGGGGCTTTGCTCTGGACCAAACTCAAGCTGAACTTCATCGTGTGAAGCTAGAACATAATTGCATTCGCGAGAAGTTCAAACAGATAGAAATTACTACTCGTGCGATGTTGGCCGAGCCTGCCTTGGATTCTCTCACCTTAACACACCTTACACTTAAGTCCTATGTTGGTGTGATAAGGGGCTATGTAAGGAGACTAAAACTGCCTTGTGTAATCCTTTTTTTTAAATAAAAATTTTGATTTCTTCTTATGATGAAGTTTATGAATTTTAAAATGTCTGAATAAATATAGTATGCATACTTTTTGTGAATTTTAGAGAAAAGATATTTTAAAAAATGTTTATTCAAACCTTAAATAATTAA
The DNA here is from genome assembly GCA_963277665.1 of Viscum album. Lineage (NCBI taxonomy): Eukaryota > Viridiplantae > Streptophyta > Magnoliopsida > Santalales > Viscaceae > Viscum > Viscum album. The sequence continues at coordinate 372,728,066 of OY728137.1, forward strand.
AAATGTGTAATGATTTTCAAAAAATGGTCTTCTACAATTATGTTCAGTAAAAAATTTAGAGTCTAATAAGATCAACTTAATTTTTTATGAATAGTAAATTATGAATAGTGATTTTATGCTTGGGATTAGTAATGTGACCAAATGGATTACTAATATCACATAAAGAAAAAATTAATATAATCTTGGCACCTTGATTAAGTAATGTAATTCAATAAAATGGGTATATAATGGTTTCATAAATTATTAGTCAAGTATTAGTTTTTTCAGATGAATAGTGTTTTTTAATTAAAAATTAAATTAAAAATAGTTAGAAATTAATTTTTATAAAATTTATTTCATTTTTGAACTCAGAGCATCGATATTATGTTAAGGTAATTTTTGGGGATTTTTCTGAAAAAATAAATTTTTAGTGAATAATGTATTTATTTAAAAATAAAATTAAAAATATTTAGAAAATTATTTTTATAAAATGGATTTCATTTTTGAAATTAGAGCATCGATATTTGGTTAAGGTGAAATTTTGGGATTTTTCTGAGAAAGATGAATTTTCAATGAATAGTGAAAATACAGTTTTTAAGTTACGGGTGTTTAATGACATCATTAAATGATGTATTAAGTATGTAATCAATATGTTCGACTTATGAATAGTAAGATAAGGTATTAGGTGTCCCAAGTGGCCAATACCATGGGCAAATACCATGGGCAAGCTCATGGTTTTTCCAAAACCACCAATAAGGTGTCCCTTGGCCATTAATGTCTTGTCCCCTCACTTTCCCTATAAATACCAAGCCATCATCTAATCCATTCGACTCCAAACTCTCCCCCAATGAAGATATGGTTTCATTATCTCCCACGGAGTCCTCCCGAGGTTCCCCCAAGCCCTCAAGGTCCCAACCTTTGAGTTTTAAAAGTTACGTTTTAAGGTAAGGGATACAAACTCTCTCTTTCTTTTCAAATACTCTCTTTTAAGTCATTTCTTTTATACTCCATGTTCTTATGTTGGAGGATGTTATTTCATATTCATCTTAATACCCTTTTCATGTTCATATGATTATATATCCCCTATTACTCTCATCATTTTGTTTTATGAATGTTTATGTGGCGCCGTTAGGCTGCAGAAATATTTGTAACCGATTCTTTCACCCGTCTCATTTTCAAGTTCTATTTTCTTGTCAAGTATTTCAAGTTCCTTTTTATGTTGGGGTATGATCTATACATCTATAATACTGATCTTTTATTTTCATATTATAAGATACCCTATTTTATCTCTTCAAATGGTTTTTTTTAGTTTAAGTGACGCCATTAGGCTGTCGAATTTTTAAGGGGTTCTTTCACCCTTCTCGTTTTCAAGATCTATTTTCATGTCAAGTCTTTCATGTTCATTTTTATTATGTTGGGTTATGATCTCTATATCTATAATAATTATATTTTATTTTCATTTGATGAGAGACCCTATTTTATCTTGTCAATTCATTTTTTGAAGTTTAGTTGACGTCGTTAGGCTGCCAAATTTTTAAGGGATTCGTTCACCCTTCTCATTTTCCAGTTCTATTTTCTGGTCAAGTCTTTCAAGTTCCTTTTCATTATGTTGGGGTATTATCTCTATATCTATCATACTGATCATTTATGTTCATATTATGGGAGACCCTATTTGATCTCGTCAATCCATTTTTATAAGTTTTAAGTGACGTCGTTAGGCTACCGAATTCTCATAAGAGAAATCTTATTTTTTGTCTTCCTTTCAAGTTCTTCATTTCATATGGTATCTCATTAAAATTTCATTACCATGTTCTTAAATCCTTTATATTATGTTATGTATCATTTATTATTGTATGACCCATGTCCCTTCTCTTTTCAATGTTTTCTAAAACCATGTATCAAAGCCGTTATGCTGCAGAATTTTCGTCTCAAAATGTCTTTCTCTTTTTTCAAATTATTTTATTTTATTAAGTGAATACTCAAAGATCTTTCTTCTACAGGGGTATTCACATATATATCAAAATATTCTATTTTATTTCATTACCAGGTTTTTAAACCCATTTCTTTTATACTATATGGGTTGTTTATGAAATGTTTGATGATCATATATCTGGCTCACATGATAATAAAGACAAATTTAAGGGTGCTTTCTAATAGCGCTCCAATGCATTGGGTAAAGACTTAATATCTAGAGATGACCATTTTTAACGACGCCTTGGTGAATAACCTTGGTAATTTTTAATGACACCTTGCGGATGGACCTTGGTGAAACAGAAATGATTGTCAATATTAAATGTTGTAGCCACATCTTCAAGTTATGAAATACGTTATTATTATTATGATATGCCTCATGATTTCTTTCTCATGCCTTAAAGTTCTTTTTCATGACATTGTTGATGTATCTCAAGTTCACATGTTAAATGTTTCCCCTTGCTTCCCTTACTGGGCCTTCTGCTCACCCTTTCTTTTGATGTATGTCCCCAGGTTATGAGATGCAGTAATGAACCTAGGATGAACCTAAGGAGAATCATTTCTTGTGTTTAAGAAGAATGTTTTATGTTTTCATGTTTTAAGTTCCTGGTTTCCAAGACACTAAACCTTAAAGATCCTAGGTTTTGTAAAATTTAATGAAAGTTTATGTGATAAAAAGGCGGGTTTCTATAGTTGGTGTCAGAGGATGGTTTAGTTATTTGTGGAAATTAGGATATGAAAACTTTAGGAAGAACCCTATAGAAAAGTTTAAATATAGGAAATCTTCCGGGTATTTTGGTGAGTATTGGGTAAGGGGTTGCCAAGAAAATACATCCTTGTCTGGATACGAGCAAGTAGAGGTGGATCTAGCACAGATGTACATAGGGGTAAAACCCGAAAACAGTGCTTTGATCTAGACTCTAACGGGAACTGGTACACGACAACGGGCCTTACTGCACTCTTGGTTACGACACTCCCAGGGGATATGCTTTGGTAAATTCATAAGCTTAGTATGAGACATTATTAAAGGAACAAAGCTAAAATAAAATAATGATTCGGATAAGAATATATTATCATGAATAACCTAGATTAGGATCTAGGGGATCACAAATTAGGGTATAATTTTCGTCTACAAGTTTATCCTTCTATTCTTTAAGTTTCCTTTTCATGATTATTGGCTAAGTATTTAATCCCTCTAATTATATGTTCTTTTCTTAGTTAATGGCGGGAAATGGAAGAGCATGTCCCAACAACCAATGTGATAGGAAATGTGATGATTTCCCTATTAATGTGATAGAGATGATGAAAGATCAAGTTGAACATATTGTTATTATGCCAAACCAGCTATCAAAAATCACAATTAATAATTGGTACCTAGTTGAATGCCCAAATTCATCAGGGAAGAAGAAGACAAAATATCAAGGGTGTTCATCTGATAAAGTTGATAAGGGAAAGAAGACCCAATTTCTTTTTTTCAAAAAGTGTGGTAAGAGGAACCAAGGAGAATGTCACAAAGGAATCGGGAGATGTTTTAAGTGTGAGAAGATAGGGCATAAAGTAGTGAATTACTTTAAAAAAATGGATAATGTGATGAATGGAGATAAGGTTTGATCTGATGTACCTTATACTTTTCGATGTCATAAATATGGAAAAGTTAACATTACCCAAGTAAATGCTCTCTTGGAATGGATGAGAAGCATGATGAGCATCAACAATCTTCAAGGACAAGGTAACAATGTAAGTCCTATGATGAGATGGATCATGATGACTGAAGTACATGTAACTTCTTCACAAAAATTGTCTATGTCATGTTGTATTTTAGTTTGTTCTCTATGAGCATATCTTTTATGTTTTATAAGATCTTCAAGTCACTACCTAAGATTATTTTATATCATTAAATAAAAAAGCTATTGTTATGTACCACATGATGACGTAGTGAAGCTGTTCTTCTTAAAAAAGGGTGATTAGGGGATTAAAAGATGATTATTATTTTGGAAGACGTTCACTATTTTGGGAACCCTTTTTGATTGAGGTAAATAGATTACTATAGTATTTTCTTTGAGGATTAAAGATTGACTTATATTTTGAAGAATCGAGGAATTTAAGGAGGACTTATAGTAATTTAGGTTACATATGGAAATGATTAACCTATCTTGCGGAAAATGTGATTAGGTTAGTTACTTTTGTTATAAGATGATAAGAGTGGTTGATGTTGTTTGAAGATGAACGATAAAGTCTATCTTGGAAGACTATGTTATGAGATCGTTCTTATAATTGGGTTTAAATTTTATTTTGGTTTATTTTAAGGAATTTTAAGGAAAGTTATTTATGGAATGGTATATGATGAACTTTGGGTAGTACCATGGAAGTTTGATGATTTAAAAGTAGTTTCCCTTCCTATGGGACTATTTCTTTTTTAAGAGTTCTTTTATCTTACCCTTTCTGTTTTTGGGATAATGTTTAAAGATAGAAGAAATTGATAGTTAATCTTTTGTGGATTATGTGACCCTCCAGAAGATGATTCTTGTTTTTTGATGAGGCCAAGTGTTTTCGAATGCTCATCGTTTGGAGAAAAGATTAGTTTTGGTAGAAACATATTAAAGGATGAAACTCTACTTTAAGGTAGGTATATTTCCTCATGTTTTTGTTCTATGTAGTAAATGAATTCCTTAAAATTATGGATAGGATTGTAAAACAAAAATGTTGTTGGTTTACGTTTCCTACTTGGTAATCAAAGACCGTTTACACACATCATAAGTTTGTGATTTTCTCATGGTTAACTTTCTCCTAATCATGTTTTCTATCACTCTCCCTCAGAACTTGACCTGTTGTTTTCTCCTCCATGTCCATGTTTTCCGACATGTAATCCTAGTGTGGGTTAACTCGGGCGAGCTTTGTACTTCCCTTTCTTTCTTTTAATGTAATAGTTTTACTGACTCCTTTTCTGATGTGGGACTTTCAATGAAATTTCAAAACTCAATTTTAACAATTGCGAGGACTCAATTTCTTAGGGGGGAAGATTGCAACGACCCAAAATTTTGAAAAAATCTTGTTTCCTAATTTTTTATGTTATTTTATTTTTATACTCAACAAAACTGTTTCATTTGATAACATGAGTATAATTAAAATGAGACCGTTGGGTTTTGACTGTTATATGAACATTGGTCAATATGACCACTGGAAACTAAATGTTTCAATTATTGTCTCTAAATACATGTGATCTTGGTTAATTATTATAGAAAGAAGATTCGATGGCCACACCCAGTAGTCTTGGACTGATCGAATCCCATCTAATCGAACTTGATAAGGGGGTAGCACCACTGGGATTTTCTCTGGACCAAACCCAAGACGAACATCATCATGTGAAGCTAGAATGGAATCGCCTTCGTGAGAAGTTCAAATTGATATAAATTACTATTCATGCGATGTTGGTCGATCCTCCCTCGTATTCTCTCACCTTAGAACACCGTACACTTAGGTCTTATGCTGGTGTGATAAGGGGCTATGTAAGGAGACCATAACTGCCTTTTGTAATCCTTTATTTGTTTAAAAAAATGATTTCTTCTTCTGATGAAGTTTATGAATTTTCAAATGACCAGATAAATATAGTACGCATATTTTTGGTGAATTTTAGAGAAAGGATATTTTAAAAAATGTTTATGTAAACCTTAAATAATTAAAAATGTGTTATTATTATCAAAAAATGGTCTTCTAAAATTATGTTCAGTACGAAATTTAGTGTCTAATAAGATCATCTTAATTTTTGATGAATAGTAAATTATGAATAGTGGTTTTATGCTTAGGATTAGTAATGTGACCAAATGGATTAGTAATCTCACTTAAAGAAAGTATTAATATAATCTAGGCACCTTGATAAAGTAATGTGATTCAATAAAATGGTTAAATAATGGTTTCATAAATTATTAGTCAAGTATTAGTTTTTACAGGTGAATAGTGTTTTTTAATTAAAAATTAAATTAAAATTATTTTTATAAAATGTATTTCATTTTTGAACTCAAAGCATCAATATTATGTTAAGGTAATTTTTGGGGATTTTTTCTGAAAAAAATGAATTTTTATTGAATAGTGTATTTATTTAAAATTTAAATTAAAAATATTTAGAAAATTAATTTTATAAAATGGAGTTCATTTTTGAATTCAGAGCATCGATATTTGGTCAAGGTGAAATTTTGGTATTTTTCTGAGAAAGATGAATTTTCAATGAATAGTAAAAATACTGTTTTAAAGTTACGGGTGTTTAATGACATCATTAAATGATGTATTAAGTATTTCATCAATATGTTTGACTTATGAATAGTAATATAAGGTATTAGGTGTCCCAAGTGGCCAATATCATGGGAAAGCCCATGGTTTTTCCAAAACCACCAATGAGGTGTCCCTTGGCTATTAATGCCTTGTCCCCTCACTTTCCTTATAAATACCAAGTCATCCTCTCATCCATTCGACTCCCAACTCTCACCCAACGAAGCTATGGTCTCATTACCTCCCAAAAAGTCCTCCCAAGGTTCCCCCAAGCCCTCGAGGTCCCAACCTTGGAGTTTTAAGAGTTACGTTTTAAGGTAAGGGATCCAAACTCTCTCTTTCTTTTCAAATAATCTCTTTTAAGTCATTTATTTTATGCTCCATGTTCTTCTGTTGGAGGATGCTATTTTATATTCCCTTTACTGCCCTTTACATTTTCATATGATGAGAGATCCTATATTACTCTCATCATTTCGTTTTATGAATTTTTAAGTGGCACCGTTAGGCTGCCGAAATTTTTGTAACGTATTCTTTCACCCTTCTTATTTTCAAGTTCTATTTTCTTCTCAAGTCTTTCAAGTTCCTTTTTATGTTGGGGTATGATCTCAATATCTATCATACTTATATTTTAGGTTCATATGATAAGAGACCCTATTTTATCTCTTCAATTGATTTTTGTGAAGTTTAAGTGACGTCGTTAGGCTGTCGAATTTTTAAGAGGTTCTTTCACCCTTCTCGTATTCAAGATCTATCTTCATGTCAAGTATTTCAAGTTCCTTTTTATTATGTTGGGGTATGATATCTATATCTATCATACTGATATTTTATGTTCATATGATGAGAGACCCTATTTTATCTCATCAATTCATTTTTTGAAGTTTAAGTGACGTCATTAGGCTGCCGAATTTTTAAGGGATTCATTCACCTTTCTCATTTTCAAGTTCTATTTTCTGGTCAAGTCTTTCAAGTTCCTTTTCTTTATGTTGGGGTATAATCTCTATATCTATCATACTTATCATTTATGTTCATATGATGATAGACCCTATTTGATCTCGTTAATCCATTTTTTGATATTTTAAGTGATGCCGTTAGGCTGCCGAATTCTCATAAGAGAAATCTTATTTTTTGTCTTCCTTTCAAGTTCTTTGTTTCATATGGTATATCATTAAAATTTCAATACCATGTTCTTAAATAATTTATATTTTGTTCCCCTAATATTTTATGTATCATTTATGAGTGGGTGACCCATGTCCCCTCTCCTTTCAATGTTTTCTAAAACCATGTATCATAGCCGTTATGCTGCAGAATTTTCGTCTCAAAATGTCTTTCACTTTTTTCAAATTATTTTATTTTATTAAATGAATACTCAAAGATCTTTCTTCTATAGGGGTATTCACATATATATCAAAATTTTCTATTTTAATTCTGGGATTTACATACATGAGACCCTCTTTCCATTGTCCGTGGGTTTAAAGTGACATAAGGATCACGTCTTTAAAGCATTTTTTTTAAAATGTGATGACTATGAAATGAAACCCATTTCTTTTATGCTATATGGGTTGTTTACGAAATGTTTGATGATGATATACGTGGATCACATGATAATAAAGAAAAATTTAAGGGTGGGCCTTGATAGTGCTCCAATGCATTGGGTAAAGACTTAATCTCTAGAGATGACCATTTTTAAAGACGCCTTGGTGAATAACCATGGTAAATTTTAACGACACCTTGGGGATGGACCTTGGTGAAATGGAAATGATTATTAATATTAAATATTGTACCCACATCTTCAAGTTATGAAATAAGTTATTTTTATTATTATATGCCTCATTATTTCTTTCTCATGTCTTAAAGTTCTTTTTCATGACATTGTTGATGTATCCCAAGTTCACATGTTAAATGTTTCCCCTTGCTTCCTTTACTGAGCCTTCTGCTCACCCTTTCTTCTGATGTATGTCCCTAGGTTATGAAATGATGTAATAAACCTAGGATGAACCTAAGGAGAATCCTTTCAAGTTTTTAAAAAGAATGTTTTATGTTTTAATGTTTTAAGTTTCTGGTTTCCAAGACACTAAATCTTAAATATCCTCGGTTTTGTAAAATGTAATGAAATTTTATGTGATAAAATGGAGGGATTCTATAAGAAATGTGGAATCAACATTTAACATGATTTTATCATGATCCAAGGATTATTGTGCATGGAGCATTAGTAAACCCTTATTTCACTTTAATTAGCATGGTTAAAACCTAATTGCACTTTATGTATCCTGATGCTAATCTTTACCCAATGCATTGGAGCACTATCAGGGCACACCCTTCTTAATAATTTCATTTAATGCCTAAGTGTTCCACATGGATCATATAACATGGAATCATTAAACATAATAATTTATTATATGATAACGAAATGTGGAATTTATACATGAAACTCAATAATAAATAAGTAAATGTGTAAACAGGTGAATACCCTTAATAGATAAATGGGCATGGTATTCACTATAAAATAACTTTGCCATGGAAAATCACAATCCAATTTTAGTTGCATAACGATGTGACATAAGAATTCATAAATATGGTTGATGAGATTGAAAGTGGTGTCTCGTCAAATTTTTATGAAATTTATGTTAAGGGGTCCATATTGATACATTTCCCAATATATGTAATGGAATTTAGATTCGTAATACAAATAATTACTTAAATGTAAATGAGAAGAGGGAAATTACTTATGCAATTTTGGCATGGTAACAGGTGTACATGGGAGGAAATTATGAGAGATAAATAGGTATATCATCATTAAAACAAAATTAGGGAATTATGGGGGAGTTTCACAATCATACCCCAACATTTTTAATTGAAAATAAATTGGTATAACAATAAAATGAAATTGGGAAAAAATGAGAAAGGAAGAAATCCCTCACTTGGAAGCGTAATCCCAAAGGCTTGGGAGGGGATTGAGAGAGACTTATTGTGTGATTTTGGAACCTTTGGTGGATTTTATAGAGAAGAGGGTAGGTTAGGGACGTGCTCTAAGGATTTTTAGTGAAGAGAAGTGGGATCTTCGGTGGGTTTATATAGGAAAAGAGAGGCACTTCATTATTATTTAGGTTTTGGTCCCCACACATTAAACTAATCAAAACCACAAAACAACCCATGGTTTTTTTCCCATGGTTTTTTCCAAATGGTAGTGGAAAAAATTATTTTATAAGTCCAATGTCCTAAATTCTTAAAATATTAGGTTTTCTTATACGGAGGTGAGTCACACACTTAAGGAAATCATTTTAAAATGTTAAAATGTTTTATAAGTCTTAGAGGGTCCACTAAGGTACCATAAAACTAATAAAATAAATCTAGAATCACATTATTTTAAAGTTAAAACATATATTGGATGAAAATATATTTTATAGTATTTTATTACATCACTATTAGGTCATTATGTTGTAATAAAACACATTATATATTTATTCAGTTTTTAAATTTTATCTAAAAATTAAACTATCTTAGAAAATTATGAAAAAAATTTCCTAATTCCAAAAATAATATTCATTTTATCTATATAATTCTATAAATATGTGCATTTTCACTATTAAAATAAAAACTGGTATTTATTAAAAATTCATGGATTTTGAAAAAAAACAATTTTCAAACCATAATAAAAATTAAAACTGTATTCATAAAAATTATATGATAATTTTTATTTAAAAAAAGTAATTTAGTAATAATAATATTTTATTAAAATATTATTTAATTCCAAAAATCCATTAAATCATCAAAATATATTTCTTAATTGAATATTAACTAGAAATGCTATTTGGGTTTAAAAACTATATACAAAGTAACAATAATAAAATGAATGTATATTCGTTATTCTATAAAAAACTAATAAACATAATCATAGTTATAGGTTCTCATTACAAAACCCATTATTACACCTGCATACGACCTAAGGTTAAGATGTGAAATAGTGAGAGACTCTTGGGGTGACTCTGATAACATCGTCTGGGTGGTAATCTCTATCAAAATCCACTTCTCTTGTAGGTGGAGCCGTTCAAGATTAATCTATTGAAGCTCAGGTTGGGCTTGGTCTAGAGAAAAGCCCAATGATTCAACCTCCTTTCCAAGCTCCAACAAATGGTCTTCAAACAGAGCTATTCTACTAGATGAGGCCATCATATCCTTTATTTGAGTAAATTGGATTTGTTAAATCCCTATATTTATACTAGTCATGTGATCATTGTTTAACGACTATTTTAGTAATTGTTACAATTTTTAATGGTATTTTGAAACCCAAAAACATAAAACCATGTAAGTTCATATTTTATATTACCATTTTACATAATAATACATTTAATTAGATAAAGTTGATTTTTTATTAATAAAATTTTTGGTCATTACAAATCTTCCCCCTTATGAAATTTCACCCTCAAATTATTCTTTTCCCATACTAATATAGATGAGTGTAACTCTGCTTTATCACTTCCTCTAATTGCCATGTTGCTGCTTAAATCATATGGTTTCTCCAAAACACCTTTACGAGGGGAATTGTTTTATTTCATAGAGATTTTTTCTTACAATCTAAGATCTTCAATGGATTCTCTTCATAGGATAGGTCATTCTCCAATGGTATCACCTCTTGATTGAGTACATGTGATGGGTTTAGTATGTACGTCCTCAAGAGTGATACATGGAATACATCATGTAAATGAGATAGGTTTGGTGGGAGTGTTATTCGATAGGCCACTACTCAAATGCAATCAAGGATCTCTAAAGGGTCGATGTACATTGGACTAATCTTTCCCTTCTTCCCAACTATCATAAATCTCTTCCATAGGGACATGGGTAGGAATACCATGTCTTTGACATAAAACTCCAGGTCTCATTGGTGATTATCAACATAGCTCTTTTGTTCACTCTGAGCAGATTTAATGTGATGCTACATGGTCTTAACCTTCTCCACCATTTCCTCTACCATTTATAAACCTAGGAGTTTTCTCTTCCCAATATCATCCCAACATGTCGGTGTTCTACACATATTCGCATAAATGGATTCATAAGGATCCATTTAGATTCTAGAGTGGAAACTGTTTTTGTAAGAGAACTCACCTAGAATAAGATATTGATTCTATCTTCCTTTGAAGTCTGTTGAACATGCTCTCAACATGTCCTTAATTGGTTAGATAGTCCACTCAGATTGGCCATCGGTTTGAGGATGATAAACCATACAGAAGATCAGATCAGTATTCAGAGAATGTTGAAGACTATTCCAAAACGTAGAGGTGAATCTTGGATCTTCATCAAATACAATAGATAATGGTACTCTCTTAAGCCTTGCCACTTCTTTGATATATATCTGTGTGAGTTGAAACAATTAGAAAACCTCTCGAATTTCAATAAAGTGTGCAGTATTTGTAAGACAATCCACAACAACCCAGAGAGCATTGTTTCCTTTTGATGTCTTTGGTAGTCCAGTGACAAATTATATAGTGATATTCACCCATTTCCATTCTAGTATGGGTAATGGTTGCATCATCCCCTTAAACTTCTTCCTCTCAACCTTAACTAGTTGATATACTAGGCACTTTGATGTATACTTAGCGATCTCCTTCTTCATGTTATCCCACCAATAATGCTCCTGGAGATCTTGATTCATATTTTTGTTTCCTAGGTTATTGGATAAATTTGAGCAATGTGCGTCATCCAAAAGTTCATTATTTAACTCTGGATTTGATGGAACACATAGTCTTTTCTCAAATATCACAATTCCTTGTTCAGTAACATTGAACTCTGAGGATTTCCCTTTTTTGATGGTTCCACTATCTTCTGAATTCCCACATCATCCTTTTGAGCTTCCTTTAACATTTCCAAAAGATACGGTCAAGAAATAATTTGTGAAATTATTGATGATGTTCCCTTCTTTATGATTCCCATGTATATATTCGTCAAATATAAAAAAGATTGGATCCTATTCAATTATCATCAATGATAGAATTACTGGGTATTTTCCACTTAGAGGATCTACCACCTTGTTTGCTTTCCCATGGTGGTAATGGATTGACCAGTCATAGTCTTTGATCAACTCTAACCATATTCAATGGAATATATTCAACTCTTCATGTGTGAATATATACTTGCGGATTTTGTGGTGTGTATATATTTCACACTTCTCCTCAAAGAGTTAATGCCACAAATTTTCAAAGTGAAGATTACCACAGCCAACTCCAGATCATATGTAGGATAGTTTTTTTCATAAAATTTCAATTTCCATGAAGTATAGGCAATTAATTTGTCATTTTTATTCAACACACATCTCAGGCCCTTCTATGAAGCATCACTAAATACCACAAAAAGTTATCCACTTGTGGGTAGTGTGAGAATGAGTGCAGTGATAAGCCTTCTTTTCAACTCTTTGAACCTCTCTTCACATTCATCACTCCAATAAAACTTTACTCCCTTCTAAGTAAGCTTGGTAAGAGGGTTGTATAATCAAGAGAAATTTCTCACAAATCGATGATAATATCTATCTAACCCCCTAAAGATACAGATATATGTTACCGATGTTGGCCTTGGCCATCCCTCAATTTTTGATGTCTTAGAGGGATCCATAGATATCCCATTTCTTGTGATTATATTATCTAATAATGAAACCTCCTTCAACAAGAACTCACACTTTTTGTAATTTTCATAGTGCTTCGTCTTTCGCAAGGTCTCTGTTATAGTTCTTAGATGTTTCTCCTTAGTTTTGGAGTATATTAGAATATTTTCTATAAATACTACTATAAATTTGTCAAGGTAATCTCTAAATACTCTATTCATCAAGTCTATGAAGATTTTTGGAGCATTAGTGAGACTGAAATTCATTACTACGAATTCATAGTGCCCATATCTTGTATGAAAAACAGTCTTGGTGATATCCTCTTTATTTACCCTTACTTGATAATATCCCAATTGTAGATCCACCTTGGAGAATTATTGTGTTCCGCATAGATGATTGAATAATTCATCAATTCATCGAATATGATACTTGTTCTTTATCGTGATTTTTTTTGAGCTCATGATAATCAATGCAAAGGCGCATTGACCCATCCTTCTTCTTGACGAAGAGAACTTGTACACCCTATAGTGAAGCACTTGGGCATATAAACCCTTTATCTAGATTCTACTATAGTTGTTTCTTCAGATTATTAAGATCTAAAATATCCTTTCTATATAGAGAATTATATTTTGGAAATTCACTAGGTATAAGATCAATTGAGAATTCAACATCTCTTCTAGGAGGAAGACCAGAAAATTCCACGAGAAACACTTCAGCGAATTCCCTCACAATAGGAACGTCTTCAAGGATGGTTACTTCCTTAGAATCAATCATCTGATCAAGATATTCATGATAATAGGGTAGTAATACCCATTCTTGAGATGATGTTTCTAAAGAATATTCATCCTCCTCCTTTAACTTATACTGAATCGGGGATCAATTCTCTATATGGAGATTTATTTCCCTCTCACGGCAATTTATGTTGGCTCTATATAAGTAAATCCAATCCATGCCTTGAATTTCATAAAATTCCACCATATAGAGTATGATTAGGTTTTTTGGGAACTTCAAACCACCAATTGTGAAAAGGGAGGAGTTATATTCATGGGTTTCAGTGATTTCCCCATTTTCCGTTCTCATTGACAACATTACTTCCATTATTTGTGTTGTTGTTGGGATTGCTCTACTAAAATTTCAGTATATAAAATAATGCATAGAACCAAAATAAAAAAGTTTGTTTACTATTCATGAATTATTAACTAGCTTACCAGTCACCACATCATTTTCGGGGTTTACTTTGGTGGTTGTGACGGTAAAAACTTTCCCTTGTTGCCTTGGAGGTTGTTTGTTGCCTCCAAAAACCCTTGGCATAAGGAAATGGTTTGAAAAATGCCCTAGTTATTTTCAATTGAAGTAATAAAAAATGCGTCAAGGGTAAAATGATCTGTTCCTCTCCTCTATTGTAGATGTGATTTTTTCTTGTTAGTATTTAATGGCCAAGTGCCCTTCTCTTCCAAACCTAAAGCATTCTTTGTCCCCTTCAGGCAATTTTTGGGGTGCTTCTTTTCACACCTTTGGAAAGTGGGGTGCTGAATTTTTTTATCACGGTTGGATTTATACATTGGACTACCAGAATTAAAGTCCACCTTATCCTTCTTATCCCCGTGATACCCTTGATATTATCTGATTTCTATTTTGACCTTGAGGGCACATCAAACAATTTTCTCATACCCCTCGAAGTCATGGATCACTAGATATTTCTGTAGGCTAGGTTTTATCCCACCAAAGAAGTGGTCAAACTTTTCTTCAGGGGTAATGAAAAAGTCGGAGGCATATCATGAAATACTTGTGATGTTTTCCTTATACTATTTTATGGATTCATCATATTTTTTCTTGAGGGAAAGGAATCCCCTTTCTATCTTATGTCGGAGTGTTCGAGCAAAATATTTATCGAAAAATATTTTATCAAAATCCTTCCATTCTAACACATCAATCACCTCCTCAGGATTTCTATTTTTTATCAATGTCCACCATTGATCAACTTCACCCTCCATACGATAAGAAGCTATAAAAACCTTCTCTTGTTCGGAACATTGAAGGATGGAGAAGATCTTTTCCATAGAGTTTACCCTTTGTTCTGTAATTGATGGATCAGATGATCCAATAAAATTAAGAGGCCTTTGTCTCATGAAGCTCTTGATTAAAACTTATTCTTTATTAGGGGCATTGATTGTTCCCCTTAACCCAAGTTTCTATTCAAAACATGAGTTAATTGAGAGATTATCATGAAAAAGTTTGTGATTATTTCTCCCATTAGATTGGGCATCTCATTAGAACTTTAATCACATTTATCTTCGCATTTATTGTTAGCACAAGTCCTCCTATTAACAACAATTGGTAGGAATAAGAGTAAATTTAGGGGTAACACCTAAAAGGGGAATCCATATAAAAAAAGGCATAACTTATAAATTTATATTATTTCCTTAACTTATAAATTTATCGGATTCTATCTATGTTAGTTTTGATCTACTTCACGACATATATTTTTAGGGTATATTTTTTTTAATTTCCTTAATAATGGTTCATACTAAGTTTATGAATTTACCAAATAATATCCCTTAGGAGTTTCATAACCAGGAGTGCAGCAAGGCCCATTTTCGTGCACCAGTTCTCATTCGAGTCTAGCTCAGAGTAGTGTTTTTTGGTTTTATCCCAACATACATTTGTGCTAGAGCCTCCTTTACCTCCTCATATCCAGACATGAATGTATTTTATTTATAAACCCTTAATCAATACTCACCAAAATTTAGGGATGTTTTTATTAGACTTATTCTTTTCCCTTATCCTTTAACTAGGATTTTCTAATCCTAAATCCAAAAATAACTAAACTTATCCTCTCATACCAACTATAACAAACCTACTCTTTATTTCACACACAAACCTGATTTAGTACATAAAATTTCACTTAAGACAAATATGAGGATTGAGAGGTCTAGTGTCTTGGGAAATTAAGAATATTACATAATAACTTAGAACATAAAACACAACATCTTTATTGAAACTTCTTTTACATTACCACAACATTCTTTCATACATAGCATTGCATGGAATAACATATGAACATTCATAAGAAAATGGTGAGATATAAAGCATAGTAAGGGAGTAAAAAAGGAAAAAAATGAATAATATAACACATGTTAGGAAATAGGAATATCAATGGATCATAAGAGAAACATGAACATAAAGGCACAATATAGCATGATTATCATAACATGGAAATTTGGCATCAACATTTGACATGATATTTGCATGAGCCAAAGATTGTTGCAGATGAGGCATGAGTAAACCCTCATTGATCTTGAATTGGAATTATTAAACCCCTATTTCACATGACATATCATGACACTAATCTTTACCTAATGCATTGGACTGTTATCAGGGTGCATCCTTCTGAATAATTTCATTTCATGCATAAGTGTGTCACATGGATCATATAACATGGATTCATTAAACATCATCATTTATTCCATGATAAAAGAATGTGTAATTCACAAATGAAATAATATAATTAATAAGTAAATGTGCATAATTTGGAATACCCTTGAGAGAGAAATGATCATGGTATTCACTACACAATGACTTTGGCAGGGAAAATCATGGTGCAATTTCGGCAACACAACAACGTGACATAAGAATTCATAGAAATGGTTAATGAGAGGTAAAGGGGTGTATCATAATATGTACATGAAATGTATGCTAAGTGGGTAATATTTATACATTTTCAATATTATGTAATAGTATTTAGATTCATAATACAAAGAATTTATTTAATTTAATTGAGGAGAGAGAAATTCCATATGGAATTTCGGCATGGTAATGGGTGTAAATGGGAGGAATTAATTATAGGGAAATATTTATATAATCATTAAAAAAATATTTAGGTAAGTATGGGAGTGGTTCTAAATCATACACCAATATTTTAACTGAAAAAATGGTATAAAAAATAATGAAATTTGGGGAAAATGAGAAAGGAAGAAATCCCTTACTTGGAAGTGTGATCCCATAGGCTTGGGAGGGGATTGAGAGAGGATTATTGGGAGCTTTGGGGGCCCTGGGAGGATTTTAGAGAGATAATTGAAGGATAGGGACGTGATAAAATGGTTTTTAGTGATGATAAGTTGGTTCTTGGGTGGGTTTATATACGAAAAGAGAGTTAATTATTTATTATTTAGGTTTTGGACACCACACATTAAACAAATCAAAACCACAAACAAACCCATGGTTTTTGCCAATGTTTTTTCACAGAGGGGAGTGGAAAAAATTATTTTATAATTTTGAATGGCCAAAATTCTTAAAATGTTAGGCTTTATTATGTGGAGATGAGTCACACTCTCAAGGAAATCATTTTAAAATGTTAAAATATTTTATAAGTCTTAGAGGGTTCACTAAGGCACCATAAAATTAATCAAACAAATCTAAAATCACATTATTTTAAAGATAAAACATATATTGTCCAAACAACCATTTTATAGTATTTTATTACATCACTATCAGTTCATTATGATGTCATAAAACACATTATATATTTAAATGGTATTTAATTTTTACCCAAACATTCGACTGTCTCAAAAAATTATGAAAAAATAACCATTGGATAATTTCGACATCCAGATTCAAAAAATAATATTCATTTTATCTATATAATTTTATAAATATATTTATTTTAACTTTTAATATAAAAATCGACATTTATTGAAAAATCATGTGTTTTGACAAAAACAGTTATCAAACCTTAATAATAATTACAATTGTATTCATAAAAATTCTACGATCATTTAATTTTAATAAAAAATAATTTAGTAATAATAATATTTTGTTAAAATATAATTTAATTAAAAAATCTTTAAATTCATCAAAATAGATTTCTTAATTGAATATTTATTTAAAACAATATTTCTTTCTTTAAAAACTATTTACAAAGTAACAATAAAAAATGAATGTATATTATTTATTCTATAAAAAACTAATTCACATAATCATATTGTTGGGTTCTTGTTACATAACCCCTTATAACACCTTCATATGACCTAAGGGTACGGTGTGAAATGGTGACAGACTCTTGGGGTGACTCGGATAACATCGCTCAGGTGGTAATCACTATCAATATCCACTTCTCTCATAGGCAATTCCATTAAAGCTTAACGTGTTGAATCTTAGATTGGTCTTGGTCAATAGAGAAGCTCAATGATGCCACCTACTTTATTATATCTGACAAATGGGTTTTATATGGAGCAATTCTACAGGATGAGGCCGTTGATTCCTTTGTCTGTGTAAATTGGGTTTGTTAAAGCTCAATATTTATACTAATAATGTCATCACTGTTCAACGGCTATATTAGCAACAATAAAAATTCTTAATGGTATTTTAAAATCCAAAAACATAAAACCAAGGAATTTTATATTTTATTTAACTGTTTTACATAATAAGACATTTAATTAGATCAAGTATAATTTTCATTAATAAAATTGTGGGTCGTTACACCGAACATCTTACAGATCGCAAAATTGAATGTCATATTTACAAAATTATGATCAAAGAACTGATAAAATTGTGTTTAAATGTCAAATAATACACAATACTTTACTATGTTGTGATTTTATATGACATGTTTATAATAAATTAATTTCCATTGATAAAACATTGGGTTATTACATTATTCCACACTTATAAATTTCACCCTCAAAATTTCATTTTACATTCTAAACCAAAAATAGGTGTGAGTACTTTTCCTAACTGTCTCCTCTAGTTCCCATGCTTCCTATTCGTACTTATGGTTTCACCAATGTACTTTGACCATGTGAGTAGTCTTTTAACATACAAATTTATCTCTATGATCAAATATCTTCAATTTCTACTCCTCATAAGAAAGAACATTCTCCAACTATACCACCTATGAACAGAGTAAATGTGAAGGATCTGATATGTACTTCTTTAAGAGGGAGGGATACATGGAAGACATCGAGTACCTTAGACTTGGTAGGTAGAAGTTCCAGTCGATACGCTACAACCCAGACATGGTCATGAATCTCTAAGGGGTTGATATACTTGGGACTTGGCTTTCCTTTCTTCCAAAACACAATTCATTCTTCCATGGAGATATGAATATAAATACTATGTCTCCAACTCTGAACTCGATGTCTCTTTTACGATTGTCTACATAACTCTTATGTCAACATTGGTCTACCTTGTTGTGCTGCTAAATGTTTTTCACCTTCTCCCCCATTTCAACAACCATTTTAGGTCATGTCATCTAACACTCACCGACTTCATCCCAACACGCCAGTGTTCTTCACCTTTTACCATAAAAGACTTCGTATGGTGACATTCTAATTCTAGAGTGGAAAATATTGTTGTATGAGAATTAAAATATTTGAATATGTGGGTCCCATACTCCTTTGAATCCCATAGAACATGCTCTCAACATATATTTCACTGTCTGGATAGTTCTCTCAGGTTGGCCATCGGTTTGAGGATGATAGGATGTACTAATGTTTAGTTCGATGCTTAGAGCATGTTGGATACTTTTCCAGAACATTGAGGTGAATCTCGGATCATGATTAGATACAGTAGATAGTGGTACTCCATGAATCCTTAAACCTTATTCGATATATATCTGTTCAAGTTGATCCAATGTGAAGTCCTCTTGAATCATGATAAAGTGAGCTATCTTTGTAAGACGATCCACAATGACCCATAGAGCATTGTTTCCTCTGGATTCCCTTGTAAGTCTAGTGAAAAAGTCCGTGGTGATGTTCTCACACTTCTATATTTTTATGGGTATTGGTTTAATCATCCCCTTAGACTTCTGTTTTTTTCCTTCACTTGTTGACATACCAGGAACTTTGATATATATTCTACAATCTCCTTCTCCATATTTTCCTACCAAAAGTTCTCTTAGAGATCAGGATATATCTTTGTGATCCATGGGTGGATATAAAAGGTTGAGTTATGGGTATTATTCAGAAGCCCCTTCTTTATCTATGGACTATCTAGTATACATAATTATAACCAAAATCTTAAAACTCTTTTCTAATCAATCTTGATTTCTGAGGATTTCCCATTTTAAATGACTTCCATCCTTTTTTGAATTTCCACATCTTTTATTGCAAAATCCTTTATTTTCTACATGAGGGATGGTTGAGTGATCATTTGAGAAAGGATTTATGAATTTCCTTCATTAATGATTCCAATGTTCATCCTCTGCAAATCTTAGAATATCTAATCCTTTTCAATTCACATCATTGATAAAGATGCATGATCCTTTGTACATAGAGTATCTTCCACCTTGTTTGCTTTATCGGAATGGTAGTGTATTGAGAATTCATAATCCTTGATGAGATCTATCCATATTCCTTGGTTTATATTATATTATTTTTGTGTGAATATATATTTGGGACTCTTCTTATCAGTATATATCTCACACTTCTTCCCATAGAAATAATGTCGCTAGATTTTTAGCACAAATATCATAGCTTCCAACTCCATATCATGCATAGGAAAGTTTTTCTCATGTATTTTCTACTACCTTGAGGAGTAGGTTATCACTTTATCATTTTTCATCATCACACATCCTAATCTCTTCTTTAAAGCATCACTGTACACCAAAAAGAGTTTTCCACTTGTTGGGAGTCTAAAAATTGGTGTAGTGATTATCCTCTTTTTCAACCCCTTAAACAATTTTCACATTGGTGAGTCGAGACAAACATCACTCCCTTACATGTTAACTTGGACTTTATGTTTTAAAATCATGAAAATTTCCTCATAAATAATCATTAATACCCAGATAGACCCATAAAGTTGTGAATCTCCATTACAGATGTTGTCCTGGGCCACTCTTCAATTACCTTTATCTTATAAGGGTCCACAGATGTCCATTTTCTGGTGATAACTTACTGCAAGAATGGTACTTCCTCCATCCATAACTCAAATTTAATGTACTTTTCATGCACCTTATTTCTTTGTAATGTCTTTAACACAGTATTCAAATGCTCCTCATGTTCCTCCATTCTCTTGGGTTATATTAGAATATCATTGATAAATATTGCCACAAATTTGTCGAGGTAATCTCTAAAGACTCTATTAATTAAATCCATGAAATTTTTTGGAGCATTAGTGAGTCTGAATGGAATCACTATGAAATCATAGTGTCCATACCTCATTAAAAATTCATATATGGGAATATATTCCTTCCATGCCTTTAATTGGTGATATCCTAGACGAAGGTCCACCTTAGAGAAATAACAGGCCCTAAAAAGCTGATTGAACAAGTCATCTATCCATGGCAGGGGATACTTGTTCTTTATCATGATTTTATTGAGATCATGATAATAAATTCCTAGTCTTATTTATCCATACTTCTTCTTGATGAATAGAACTATTGAACCCCATGGTGAAGCACCTGGGTGTATAAAACCATTCTCCATATTCTCCTGTAGCTTCTTTTTCAGCTCTTCTAGATCTACAGTGGTCATTCTATAAGGTGTCTTTGATATAGGTAGATATCTAAGAATAAGTTAAATTGATAACTCAACCTCTCAATTAGGAGGAAAATTAGGCATCTATTTAGGGAATACATCAGTGCAATCCCTCGTGATGGGAATGTCTTCAAGAATGATTCTCTCTTTGGTCTCAATAATTTGAGCTAGAAATGCTTGATCATAAGGAATTAATATCTGCACTGGAGACACTAATTCTAAATAAGATTATTCTTTCTCATTACACTTGTAAAAAATTATAGGATGCTTCATGATGTGAAGAGTGATCTCCCTTTTCTGACAGTTGATGTTGACTTTGTATAAAGATAGACAATCCATGCCCATGATAGTATTGAACTCAACTAAAGTAAGTATTATGAGAATTTATGGGAGGTTCAGTGCACAAACATTAACTGGGGAGGATTTATAAACCATGGATGCAATAATTTCACTGTTCGCTATTCTCACAGATAACTTATCCTCCAAATTTTGAGGTGGTTCTTGAATAGTTCTACTAAACTTAAAAGATATGAAGGAATTTGTAGAACCATTATAAAATATTATTTTCTCTATTTATTAATGAATAACTAGTGTACATGTCACCATATCTTTGTATGGATCCACCTTAGTAGTAGTGATATCATAATCCCTTCCTTGTTTCCTTAGAGGTTGTTATTGATTTCCTCTAACAACCCTCAACTTAGGACAATTGTTTTTAGAATTACCATGTTCTTTTCCATTTTAACACTACAAAATAGGCTAGGTGTTGATCTAAACCTTATTTTATTCTTCCACATTCGCGGGATTTTTCATATCACATCGCCAATTTTTATCTATATGTCCCAACTTTTCTCATTTAAAGTAATTCCTAGTTCCCTTTAGACAGTTCCCATGATGCTTCTTCGCACAATTTTTACATATGGGGTGGTTGGGATTATTTCCATCATGGAACTTGTTTTTGAAAACACCCACATTAGATTCCATTTTCCTCTTCTTTTCATCAAGCCCAAGAAACCACTAAGAGTCTATGATCTCCATTTCAAGCTTGTGGGCACAATGGAAAATCTTCTCATAACTGTCAAAGTCTCGAATCGCCAACTCTTTTTGTAGACTCTGCATTAGTACACTAAATAATTTATCAACATTTCTTTTGGTATTCATGGAAAATCCTGAGGCATACCTTATATGCCTTGTGAATATTTATTCATATGCTCTGATGGACTCGTCTTCCTTCTTTTTGAGTATAAGGAACTCTATTTGCATCTTGAGATGGAGGGTTTGGGGAAAGTATTTAATGAAAAAATTCTCTTGAATTCCTCCCAAACCATGGAATCAATTTCCTCCTGAGGATTTATATTACGGATCGGTATCCACCACTAATCAGATTCCCCATTTGAAACGATAGACTACCAGCATAACTTTGTCTTCTATAGAGCACTGGATGATAAATAATATCTTTTGAATAGAGTTAATTCACAATTCCTTGAGTATGGGATTGGAAGATCATATAAACAGGGGATTCTTTTTATACATAAAGGATTCAATGGAAACTTCCTCTTTCCTTGAAGGAGGGGGGTGTTCTATATGATTCAACTTATTATTCATTACTTGATCCAACTGAGCAAGTACTTTCATGAATTTTTTAGCACCCATTTCCATCATATCAAGCATATCATTATGTCAATCTTCACATTCTCTATGAAATTTATTGTTGACACCTTCTATTTCCCTCCATTAATTAAGAAAAATAACATACAATTATAGAGATTTAATAATTAGATATTGAGAAAAAAACATTAACATAAGAGGATAAACTTTTAAAAGAGTAGTACGTCCAAACTTGTGATTCCCTAGGTTTAAATATATTTTGTCCTTGATCTATTTCATAACTTATATTATTAAGGTATTTTTTTGTTCCCTTAGTAATTATTTATTCCTAGATCATGAATTTACGAAATCATATCCATCGGGAGTGTCAAACGAGGAGTGCATCAAGGCCCATTGTCATGCACCATTTCCCTTTCGATTTTACCTCAAAGTGGTGTTTTTGGGTTTTTCCCCTAGATACATTTATTATGGAGCTAGGTCTACTTATTTGTATCCAAACATGATTTTTTTTTAAACCACTTAATTTATAATTACCATAATTTATGGGTGTTTTATTATACTTAGTATCACCCTTAATGTTTTTACTAAAGTTATCTATTCCTAATATCCAAAAAAACTAGACCATCCTATGATATAAAATATAGTGACCATATCCTTTTACATATAACATTACATTATTCTAATCATAATTATACATTACAGTACAAGCCAAGGATCATAAAGTCTAGTGTCATGGAGGACTAGGTCCATAAAACATGAAACTAAATATAAAATTTCTTTATTTAGTCTTTTTAAAGATCCCCTAACTTCCATTGTTCTCAAACATCTTTATTGGATAACCTATTTATAAAATAAACAAAGGGATGAGATAAAAATCTCAGTAAGAGAAAAAACATAATAATAAAGCTTTAGCACATGTGTTAGAAGGCATAACATAATGATATAAAAAGGTATCGAACATATGGAATCATAACTTATAAACATGGTATCATTAAAACTTGAATTCATAGTAATGTAGAAGAAACATGAATCATGAATTTATCACATTTCAAGGCTCTTTTCACATAGAGGAGCACATGTCATGGTTAACCACCAAGACCATTACACATATTAGCATAAGTCAAGGCTGACTACCAAGACTATTTCACAAAACATCTCATGAGAATCAACCTTATCCAATGAGTTTGAGTGATCTATAAGAGAACCCATATTATCATTTTCATGAATAATCATGCCACACAAATAATCATACATAATCAATCCTACATAAACATAAGGGAACCCGTAGATAGAAATGGGTATCACATTCATGTCATTAAGTATAATGAATGGGAATATCATAAAAGTTCTAATGAGATAAAGGAATTAATACATACATGGAAATTAATAAGATAAAATAGTTATATATCATGGAAATTGATTTCAAACCTAATTGACCACATGTAAGAAGATTATTTAGGAAATTCTTAGCATTAAAACATTTTAGTGTGGTTTTAATGAAAATACTAAAGATCATTTAAAATTGAAAAGAGAATAATAATTTATATAAAATTATAAGTGAAACAAGAATTTTTTTCATAATTAAAATATTTATTTTATAAAACCAATGTTTCTTAAAACAAATGGTAGAGTGAACTTGAAATTGGGTAAAAATTTGAGATGTTCCCTTAAAATAGGTTTGCTTGTTGTAATGTATCGAGGAGGGAATCACTTAAAAAAGTATATCCCCAAAAGATAATGAGGGATGGATCTAGAAACATGATTTAGGATCATATAAATGTTATTTATAATTAGTACATAAAAAATAAAAGACAACTTCATTTGGGTAAAAAGAAAGATAGAGCAACATGAAGGAATAAAGGCGGTTCGGGTAGAATCCCTTACGGAATATCGGCATGGTGTCAGGTGTACTTAGGAGGGATTAATGAGATATAAAGGGATTTATCATCTTTTATAAATCATAAGGGAAGTATGGGTAAGGTTAGAAATCATACCCCATCAATATTAATTACATATAAAATGTCATAACATAGAAGAGATTCTTGAATAAATGCGAGAAAGAGAGGATCTCTTACCTTATGTATGATGGTGATCTTCACATGATCTAAATTACCTGAATAATAAAATTAGGTTCATTAATTAATAATTAAATAACCCCATTTACATGTAAATGTATTTTTATAATATTTTTGTGTTTATTCATAACATTTTTGATCGGTTAGGAGGTTTAATTTCATTGTTTGGATCCGTTTGTTTCATTGGTTTTAATAATCGATTCACTTATATTCATGTTTAGATGCACGGATATGATGAATATGGTGTCCAGAATTGAATTTATACAACATCAATGATCAGACAAAATATTACATGGTTATAAAATTCATTTGGTTATTTGGAGTGAAGTTGAATCATTATATAAAACACTAATGTTAAATGCTTGTATTAACTTTACGATCATGTTCATAATTAACTTTTTTTGTATTATGATTTTACATAAAGTGTGAAAAAGGTTTATAGAACAACACATAATATAAAAAACATATTTAATATTCTTGTTCAACAAAAAAATGGTTTCATGACCATAATAGAAGATGGTAATAGAAATTGACAAATTGTTGTCCTTGGATGTGATAATTAACACGTCTCGGATGGTGTTTGTGTTTCTTTCGTATAATATAAGGAGAAAGGAGAGATGATAATGAATTATAAAATTAGAATAAAAAAATTCTAGTAAATTTATTTTACTTTATTTATTATACCATTTGGGTCAATGAAGGTGAGCAAAGAAAAATAAAAGAAAAGAACATGAAAAAAAAGAATCAGAAATAGTAATTTTCCACTTGAGTTTATCTCCATTGAGAACCTCTTAAGGGGATATGATTTGGTCTTTTGAGGAGAAAAATGTATTTTAAAAGTGGGGGAGGATCTTGGGAAGATATTGGGGTAAAATTTTGGGAAGGAACAATGCTTGAGAGGAGTGAAGAGAAGAGGGGAGTGTGGGAGGTTTTTATAATGGAGGGTAGGAGGGTTTTTTCAATATTTTAATCACTAATTTATTATTTTTCCATAATAAAGGAAATATTAAAGGTAATTGTGACTAAAAACAGTAATATATTCATGTGAGTCCAAAACAATGGCCATTTACTTCATCCATAACTCAAACATGATGTAGAAATTCAGGTTTAGGAATTTATTGTGAATTGTCGTATTTTACAATTCATAAAAAATCAATTATTCTTGAAAAATACAAAAAATGTACCCTAACCAATTTTTTGATGTGTAGAATACAAAAATGGAATCCATTTTTCAAAAATATTTTTCTAATTGTGATTAATTTTTTTTTTAATTAAAATCATTATTTACTTGAAAAATACAAATTTTAAAACTATAACTGATTTTATAATTCTTTTAAAAATTGCATATGGTCTTATAAATTTATCGTAAAACCATAAGAAATAAAATTTTTAATTTGTGAAAAATATTTTAGGAGAGTAATATTTTTTTAATTGATAAATTAATTGTAATTAATTATTTATGACTTACAAAAATACCTCTACCTTTACTATGATCATATTATCACTAATAAGATGCCTAAATTTTATTTATACATTCAAGGGTAAGGTTTCTATTATTTTGGATAATTTAATATTCATAAGGGTCATATTACTATTCATAAGGGTATGTTACTATTCATAAGGTTAGGTTACTATTCACGAAAAAATTACCTTATCAAACTCCAAACATCTTACTGATTGCAACAGTGAATGTATGATTTTTGAAATTCAAATCATAAAAGTGAAAAAATTATGTTTAAAGGTTACATAGTACTTAGTAGTTCATTGTTTTGTTATTTTATAGGACACATTTATAAGAAAGGAATTTCCATTTATGAAACGTTGGGTTATTACATTGTGTCTCAATCATTTAAGCTAGATATGATTTCTCATTGGCCAATAGTTTCAACAAATGAGGTGTTGATCCTGAGGGAAATTCATCATTCTCCTTACACATGTACAAAATTGGAAGATGCCTCAGTATGTGAAGAGTTTTTTACCTTTCTCAATTATTGATATTGGATTTATATAAATATAACCAATCCATGCCTAAAATAGCATCATACTCCACCAAAATAAGTAATATGAGATTTTATGGGAGGATTAGTCCACAAAAATTGACTGAGAGGAGTTACATACATTACATTCAATAATTTATCCATTTGTTGTTATCATGGATAACTCAACTTCTATATTTTAAGGTGGTGTTTTAATAGTTCTACTAATATTGAGAAATACTAATGATTACATAGAACTAGAATAAAATATTATGTTTTCTACTCTTGAATGAATAAAAACATTACATGTCACCACATAATTTTTGGGATACACCCAAGAATTTGTGATAACATATTCACTATCTTACTGAATTGGAGGATATTGTCATTGATTGTATCTGGCACCCTTAGTTTAAGGAATTGGATTCCATAATTCTCATGTTTCATGTTGTTGAAACACTGTACTGTGTGCTATTTGTTGATCAATACCTTTTTTTCTTCATCAATATTAGTGTGATTCTCTATATCCCTTTGAAAATGATTAGCATGATTCTCCTCTTTTCCACATTTTAAGGATCTCTTAGTTCCCATTAGACAGTTTCCATGATGATTATTCCCACACTTTTTACACATGGGATGATTTATTTTCCTTCCATTGTCGAACTTTTTTGTTGATCCACAAACCATAAAATCCATTTTCCTCCTTTTTATAATCATGCCTATGGGAACACTGAGAGTCACCAATCTCTATCTTAACATTAAGGGAACAATAGACGATCTCCTAATAGATTTTAAGGTCTCAAATTTCCAACACTTATCTCAGACACGGCTTTAATATACTCAGGATGATATCAAAATTCATTTTAGTGTTCATGAAAAAGTAAGATGCGTATTGTGTAATCCTTGTAAATTTTGACTCATATACCTCGATAGACTCTTCTTACTTTTTCGTCAGTCTGAGGAACTCACTCTCTTTCATTAGATTAATAGTTCAATATAAATATTTATTGAAAAATATTTTCATGAATCATTCTCATTCAGTGGAATAAATCTCAGCATTATAATTTTTTTTACTTAATTTACACAACTAATAATCATCTCTATCAAAACGATAGACCATCGGCATAGTTGTCTCTTATTCTAAGCATTGGAGGATATATAATATATTATCAATGGAGTTAATCGATTTTTTCATGGAAAGGGGATAAAAATATTCATTAAATATAGGAGGCCATTGTCTCATAAATTATTCAACCAAAAAATAATCTTTCTTAGGAGAAGTAGGGTGTTTTATAGTACTCAAGATATTATTCATAACTTCATCCAGTTGAGCTAGTACTATCAGGAAATTTTGTGCTCATATTCCCATCAGGTTTGGAATATCATTAGGGAAATAATCACATTTATTATCAACTTTGTTGATGGAATGAGTCCTTCTATTTCAATCCAATAACTTCAAAATAAAAATAAAATTAGAGGGCCTCAATACATGGCTAATGAGAATAGAAAAAGGAAAATATAAACATATAAGGAAAAAAAATTAAAATTAAATTATATCCTAATATATGATTCCCTAGGTTTTAATATAGGTTATCCATGGTGATAGAATTATCCCTAGGGTTATTGGTAATGTTTTTAAGTCATAATCCCCAAAAATAACTAGATCGTAATATGATACCAACTATAGAGACACTATTAATTTTCACTTATTATTAAATAATTTTAAGTATAATTATCCATAAAATATAAACCAAGGATCAATCATTCTGCCAATGAGCCCGTACCCGAGTGGTAAGGGCTCCTTCTTGGCATCCAAGAGACTAGGTTCAAAACCGGGTGGAGGCAAATTTCCGGGTACTGTAGTAGTACTGTAGCAGTCACTATAGCAGTATTATAGTAGTTACTGTAGTAGGTACTATTAGGTACTGTAGCATCCAGAACTATTCACCTGATTTGGGCCTTCGGGCCACCGGTTTGGGCCTACAGGTCTCCAGGGCCTTCGGGTCATCAAAGGCCTTCAGGCTACAGGGCCTTTGGGTCACATAGACCATGGAGTAACCCAGTTCACATAGAATAGGCCCTAGAAGAGGATCATAGAAATAGGAGTAGTATCCACCAGATGCAGAGCTAACCGGATTTGAAGAATGAGAGGATATGGCAGCTGCCATCGGGACCAGGCACCGTGCAGCTTTGTACGGGGCAATGCAATATGATCAAAAATGCAAGGTGGGGAGATAGGTGATCAATGACGCAGATAGCTGGGGAGGGGCAGTTCAAGTGGGCTAGGCCTATGGGTCAGTATTGGGCATGGTATGCCTCTAGGCCTTCAGATCATGTATTGCGGGTTTGTTGGGCCTTGTGCCTTGGGCCTACGGGTCATGTATGGGTTCCCCTTCAACCCTCAAAATGGGGATTATCCATTATAAAATAAAAAAAGAAGGCCTTCGGGACATTCAGGCTAAGGAACAAAAATTCTAGTTCCTTTGAAATAATAGGTACATAATTAGAAAACATGAAACAAAAATAAACCATTTTTTATTAATTTCCATAATAAGATCTTAACTCCCTTTGATCTCCTATAATATAATACTATAACCCAAATAATACATAGAAAAAAGGTTTTACACCCAAATTTTTTTGAATTTTTTTTATGAAAATAAATTAAAATTATTTCATTTATTTCATTTCAAGTTACACAAAGTTAATATTTCATTAAATGAAACTCCAAGTTAATCTTGCACTTCATGAAACATTGAGCTTATATTTTGTTACATGTAACACCAAGACTATCTAGTATCACATGCAACACAAATTTATGATTATTTTACACATAGTTCCATGTTCTTTTGGTATCTTGTGTTACAATTATATAATGTTACATAAAATATCATGTTCCTTCAATATCTTGTGTTAGATGCAAGACTAAGATTTACCGAACTAAAATATATTGTTAATAATATTAATAAAATAATATTATAGTTATAAAAAGGCCATTGGGATAGATTTTGTGAATGAAATTAGCTAAATTATAAAAATAGAACATAAAATGAATCATTTGGTTACCAATTAATTAGAAATGATTATAGTAAAAATTTGAAAAAAAGAAATCCCATTTTTGAAAAACTATTTTTCTCTGCACAAACATATTTTATATCAAAAAATTAAAAAAAACACTTTTCATGACTGGTTTTAATAAAAAATTTGTATAATATGTTAAATAAACTATTTAACATTCAACTTATGTTTTTTTTTCTAGATTGTAGATAAGAACAAATCTAAGTTGACATATAAAATGAAATATTTTTCTAAAGGTGGTTTTACAGCCTTTTAATGGCGCACTTGTTTTAAAACTAAATTTTTGACACTTTTATAAATTATATTAGAAAAAAATAAAATTTATTTTTGAAATTATAACATCAATATTATCTTGGGGTGATATTTTTTTAGTTTTATAAAATATTTAATTTTTGGATGAATGGTGAAAAATACAGAATCCTAATTGAAAAATACCTTTTTGTTTGAATTATTTGTATAGTTAAATTATATTTTAAATAATATTTTAAGTATAATTAGATAAATTTTACATATATTAATCCAATTTAGGTCATTTTAATAAATTTCAAATTGAAATAAGATATAAAAATATTTCAACTTTTCAACTTGTTCACTTTAAAAACTCTTTGTCCCATCACGTCAATGGGTTTAATTATAAATAAATTTATGGCACTTCATTTATTGGAATTTATAAAAATAGATTAAACATCTGAAATAATAATAATTTAAAATTTCTAATAATTCCAACTTAATTTTTCACCATAATGATTAGTGAAAATAGTTAAAATTAATCACGGTGATTATGAGAACAATGAGTTTACTAAAGGACAAAAAATTAAAAAAAATAGGAAAATAAACTAGAAACTTGTCCAAAACACATTTTATATAAATATGTTGACCATGTCACATATTTTCTCAAAATGATTCATTATTTGAGGAACATTATGTTTGGGATACCTCCCAATAGTAATTTCCTTTTGGTATTTACAAGAATCTCACTCCTCCTCCCCTATAAAAGGGAACTCAGAACCCTCACTTATTCACACATATCATGAAATTTTTATCCACAAAACTGTGATAAAATAACTTCCCAATATCCCTCCCATAATAAAATAAGTCTTAGTCTTGGAAGAAGTCCATCTATGAAATCCCTCTGGTGCTAATGAAAAACTGATACTTAAAAATAGGTAATGTTGATCAATGAACATTTTTGTTTTATTTATTCCTCGGGACCCTTTAATTATTTTTATATAATTATTATATAATAAACTAAGTATATAAAATATACATATTTTTTATTTATATTAATTTTATGACCTATAACTTTACACACTTCTATTAAATGGGATATACAATCATCGTTCATGTGTATGGTGGATAACTGCCTCACGAACCGATGTTGTTCATTCTACCATTACTACCTTTCAAGGTCGGGAATAACAATGTATTTATAGTT
This sequence comes from Viscum album, assembly GCA_963277665.1. NCBI lineage: Eukaryota > Viridiplantae > Streptophyta > Magnoliopsida > Santalales > Viscaceae > Viscum > Viscum album. The sequence continues at coordinate 372,759,511 of OY728137.1, forward strand.
TATATATTATTTATTTTATATTTATGATGTATTTATTATTTTTCAATTACTATATAATATATACTTTCATTCTTTCCATTTTTTGGGAATACAATAATGCATATGATGGACTACGACATCGCGGAGCGATGTGATTTGTTCATACTTTACATGGAATTTATTATGGACTCATTAAATGTAAATATTTTTTTATATATTAAATAATAATTATACTAGAATGATATTGTATATATATATCATTTTCTTTTCATTCTTTCAATGCGATAATAAAATGGAAAAAATGTTCATGCATATGTATGACCTAACGTCTCCATGAAGCGTTTATTTCATTAACTATTTCTATATTTTATAGATTATTAAAAATTCATATATAATGAATATGTATCATATTTATATCAATTTTTAAATTATTTTACTAATTAAATTATGATCTATAAATGTGTACCAAGAATAAAAAGTCAAAAATATATAAGAAAAATAATGTTGTTATTACCCAAAATATAAATTTAACATGACATTATAAATAAATGGGAAATAAAACGACATAATAAAATCATATATAGTATGATATAAATGAATTTATTTATGTAATATATGTATAATAAAATTATATTTAATATACAGCAGTATTTAATGAGTACAATATAAGTCAAGATTATGGTAATGGGATTTCTAATCTCACTTTTATTTCTAGAATACTTATGTCGTTTTCACCACCTATTTATTTTGTGTGTCGTATGTGCTGTCATATGACATGTTGTATCATATATTTTATTTATTTAATTATATTAATGTTTTAAATATATGTTATTCTTTTATGTGGATCATGATTATAAAGTTACTCAAGTTGTAATGGATTTATAGCTCACTTTTATTTTATGTGAGACACAAACCATGTTCACCACATATTTCTTCTAGGTTTTCTGTATATCGATCATGGATGTATTTAATGATTATTATTAATAAAATATTTGGTATTTACACAATCATTTCATGATATCTCTTTTGTGGGGTTACGGTTTCAATGTTATCAAAGCGGTAAGTAAATTTTGACTCAATTTTCCTTTTTTGAGGCACATGTTATGTTATGAAAATATATTCTTTTATGAGGTGTATATACTACCAAATTGACATGTTATATCAGCAATATAATTATTTAAATGATATTTTATGACTCATTAAATGATATTCATTCATGATGATTCTAATTCAATGTTACCAAAGTGGTATGATTTTATTACTACAATATCATCGTTTATCAGGATTATTTATGATTATTCTGGAATTGATAAAATCTTATGATCTATCTATAAAGAATTATCATTAATTTTATCTCCTATAGTTAATCATTATATCTTAAATTATTGTTAAAATCGTTCCGCTCATTTTTACTTACGATAATTAAGAAATTCATTTTAAGAAAATACGGTGTTATTTTTCTCTTCGGTCAAAAATATATTTTATTCAGAAATTGTGTTTTCTAAAAATGATGTAAAAATTTCTTTCAAATTATATATTATGATCATTTTTAAGAAAATTATTTTAAAAAATTTTATGTTTTAAAAAATTTTAAACTGTTTTTCTAATCTTTCTTTATATTTTTCCAAGGTAATTTTCAATGAAAAAGGTCTTCAAAATATTTTATTTTTTAAGAATAGTTTTTCAAATTTGAAAGTAAATTTTTCTCAAAAAATATTTTAAATTATTTTTCAAGATTAATTTATGTGTTTTCAATGTTTTTTAAAAAGAGAATGTTTTTTAAAATATTTTATTTCTTAAAATTTTATTTTGAATGAAATGCTATTTTCTTTATGAAATGCTTCAAGTGATCTTTCAAAATCCTTCTCCAAATAAGATAATTAAATTTGATATAGATTATGATTTTATAGGTTTATTATGTAAGGAAACAATTATTATTATTTATTTTAATGTTTTATGTTTATTATTATATGCTATTTATGTAATCCTTTTCACTTCAGTGAGCTAAATCATGTAAAAATGCTTATGAAACCCACTTCTTTTCAAAGGTATTTCATTGATGAAATGATTGTAAAACCTGTCTCTTTTACAAAGGTTATTAAATTATGAAAGGATTATGATACCCATTATTATTTTAGGTTTTATGATACAAATAATGTTTATGATCTTTTGGTGTAGATATATATGATTTCATTTTGTGATGGGTGGGACCTATACTATGTCTAGTGCATTAGGTAATTATGGATAAATCATGAGTATATATTTTATGAGTGAACCTAATTATGGGTTCCCAATGTTATGTTGGAATCTTATTACATGTTCAAAATGTTATCTGTGGACCCGATTAAATGTTCTCAATGTTATTCATGAACCTGATTACATGTTCATAATGTAATGTGTGAACCAGATTACATGTTCATAGTGTTTTGTGTAAAACTGATTACAAGTTCACAATATTATTAATGTAATTGTATTTTATGTCCATAATTATATTCATATACCTCGTTTTGTATACAGAAGTTTATGTGAGGGCTTGATTTCATGTACTGAACTTCATGAGTGATCCAGTTTGTATTTATACATGTTTAAAATGTTATAAGATTATTTTTATGCCACAAGTCTATGTATTATGCTAATTTTATACTCTCATGACTCACGTTCTATGATTTCTTTATGATTCATGTCTCTTTATCTGCTAATATTTTTGTCATGACTCATGATTATGATCTTTGATATACAGGGTATGATCCTAAAATGTTGGGTTCATGTTCCCATACCTTTATTTTCATATTTTTATTAAACATATTCATTATTTACCCATATTTAGAATTTGATCTCACCCTATATTATGTTTCTTTTACCTGAGTTATGAGGAATGGTTACAAGTATTTGTCATAAATGGGAAGATATTTATCTGTAAAATTGATGATATTTCACCATTTTAGAATATTGTGTTATAGGTTTTCAAATACACTAAACTATTATAGTCATTAGTAATGTACTTATTAATGTTCTGAATATTCATCTAAAATGATTTAATTCCCATGTATATTAATCTTGGGTCACTATAGTTGTTATCAAAGTAATGTTTTAGTCAACAATTTGAAACTAGGATGATAAAAATTTGTTGATATCCCAAGTGAAATTTCTATGAATAGGCCTGGTGTTGTCACAAAGGATGAGTTAAAGTATAGAAAAATGTCCTGGAAATATGTTAAAGGATAAAATGACTGGTTTCCAAGAAAAGCATACCTATATGGGTACTATAAGATGATGTGAATATAGTATATATATTCCTTGGTGTAACAACCACGAAGACATTGTATTGATCAAGACTCGATTAGGAACTAGTGAATGACAACTTCCATTTCTTCAAAACTACTTTAACAAGCCCAAGGATATGCTTCGGAAATTCCAAAACTCTTTACAAACCATCAATAATGATTTAAATAGAAGATGAATATGAATGGTCTAGGATGATCCTGAGGTGTCATGGATTCAAAAGAAAGTGTCATGATTTAGACATCTTATAAATGATTTTTCCTGACTGTGTAGTTTTCCACTATGATAATTGTTGCTCACCCTATTATTTAATGTTTTAGTAAATGTTGGGAATCATAAGAAACTAGGTTAACATTGAATGTGTTGCAAATATTTTCTGATGTGAAATCAAATGGGATGATTACTAGAGTGAAGGATATTGTGATTATGCCTAGTCATTTTTCATGGAACATGATTAACAATGTGTACCTTAATCAACTCTAAGACATACCAAAGAATATAATGGAAGTGTTTTCAGAGAATTAGGGTAATGGTGAAAATTTAATACAGAATAATCAATTTCAATTTTTGTCGACAATATGGGAATAAACATCCAACTAAATGCCTTACATGAATAAAAAGATGATATGATTTTCAGAAAGAAGGACACAAATCAAGTAACTACAAATGGAAAATGAAAAGGTTGTGTAAAGTAATGGAAGATAATAATAGACTCTCTAAGGTATAATCTACTTTTTGATAATTTAAATGCGTAATATATGTGCATTATGAAAATTGATGTCCTAATTGGAAATATCATGAATAGAATCAACAAGGCAGTGTGATTAACAGATATATTAATGATTTTCAATATAATATGGAACAATTATAAGAGAAAAGTGGTATTAAGAAATAAGATATAGAATCTTAGTTAATGTATTAAGTATTTTATAGAATGATCATAGTGTTTATGTATTTGGATTTAAGAATTATGAAATATATAAGGATTTTTTACAATAGGTTTTTTATTAAGGATTTTAAATAATGTGAAGATGGCCTAAAAAAGTGGTTTAATAGGAAGGTAATATTTTTAAAAAACACAATATTATAGGAATATAACCTTTCATATGTTCTAGATATTGAGATAATGTTTTGGTTATAAGATATGTTGGATATGAATAAGTAAATTGGATAGTATTTATTAACTTGGAACTCATTAAGGATTTTTTTACAAAGTGGGTTATTCAATCATTGATTGAGTTTAAAAAAATTGCAATTAAGGAATATAACCACTAATTTTTGTTTTATGTAAGGAATTAGTAATCATGTGTGTTTTCAATAATGATTTATTGTAATTTGGGTTATTACCATGTTTCAAGAGAATTCGTGATGAAGGTATTAACATGTTTGGTATGTGACAACCAAGAGAAATTTTATTATATATAGGCTATTAATGATTAGTTTATTTAACTGAACATATTTCTAAAGCTTTGGATTTGAATCTTTTGTATGGGTTAAAAGGTTTACCATTTATGGAATGGTTTAAGTTGACTTTTGGATATAGTTTTAGAGATTAAAATATTATTTCTCCATATGAATATTAAGGCATATTTGATAACCTATGCTAACCATTTTACTTTGATGATAATAAAAGATATATGGAAGGACTTATCATTAAATGTATCGATATTATGATCTATTAGTGCATCATCCATAAAAAATTCACCTACATTTTCTGAGTAATATTTTATGTGTAAATTGGTCAAGGAATAACCAAAGGGTTAGACTGTTCATATGAAATGGAATGAAATTGAGTAAGTATATCTCCGTATGAAAATTATCCAACTTTAGGAAAAGGATCTTGAAATAAAATTTTGACTTTTTATAATCATTTTTATGATATCAATGACCTCTCCATGCCAAATTAGGTTATGGTTTTATGGACACTAACCTTATATTGTTCATCCACATTATTTTAATCAGTGATATTTATCACTATCTATAATTATTTAGGATTTTCAACCATTTCCAAATCCATTATATTAACTTATGTTCTCTTATATGGAAACCAATTTACGAGTTACTTTCGATAACTATTTTGTTTCTAACTTTAATTTTTTAAAGGAAGTATTATTATTCATTTTTGTGATGTGGGTTCCTATGAAGGGAACTTTAATGTATTAAAAAATCGACGACCCAGATGCATTTTGGGGGTGAAATTCATTTTGAGGGGGTAGAATGTAACACCTATAGTTTTTATGAGTTTTGTGAATAAATTAAATCCTTTGATGTATTTCATTACACAATACACCAGGTTAAGTTTTATTTAAAGGAAACACCCTATTAAGCTTAAAATACATGCAACACTGATATTACATTTAATTACATAAATCACTGAGTTTATCTTCTATTACAAGAAACACTAAGTTAGGTATGTGTTACGCATAATACCAAGTTCCTTTGATAGCTTGTGATATACAAAAGACTGAGTTTTAACAAATTATAATGTACAATTAATGTTATTATTATAACATTATTGTAGTTGTCACCTTGATTTCATAATGGATTTTATGAATAATATTAACTAAATTATAAAAATATTGTTTAAACATGTATATAAGATGAATTTATTTGTTTCCAATTAATTTAAAATTTGTGTAAGAACTATTTGCAAATTAAGAAATCGTGACTCTAAAAAACTATTTTTCTATGAAAAAACACATTTTATCAGAATAAAATAAATAAACAACTTTTGACAAATTATTTTTATGTTATTTACATATTATATATTCAATAAATTGTTTAACATTCAGCCTATTTGTTTCCTAGACAAGTGATAAGAACAAATCCAATTATATGCATAAAAATGTATTTTTATAAAGGCAATTTTGACACATTTTAAAGGTTCACTTATTTTAAAAATAAATTTTGAAAATTTTACAAATTATATTATATAAAATAAATTCTATAAGTGGAATATCAAAATTATCCAATTTTGAATTCTAGGAATTTTTCTAAAATAATTCATTTTTTTTATGAATGATGAAAAATACTAAAATTTAATTGAACACTGCCTTTTTTGAATTATTTATATAGTGAATTTATATTTTGAAATAGGTTTTAAAGTATAATTAAATCAATTTTTATTATATTAATCCAATTTAGGTAATTTTAACCAATTTCACACAGAAATTGGATATAAAACATTTCAATATTTTGAAATCATTCTTTTTAAAAATGTATTTTCCTGTCCATCTGGATGATTAATTTTAAATTAATTTCATCCAATTATGTGATTATAATTTAGAAATATGGATTCCATATTTGTAATTATAATAAATTATAATAAGTACAACTAAATTTTATACCATAATTATTATTGAAAAAAGTTAAAAGTAATCACGATGATTAAGAGAAAAGCCAGTTCACTAAAGGACAAAACATTAAAATTGGGAGAAAAATGACCTAGGAACTTGCCCAAAATAGATTTTATGGAAATATTTCTACTATATAACCTATTTTATAAACAATGGTTAATTATTTGGTAAATATTATGTAAGTGAGGCCTCCAAAAAATGTTTACCTTTTGTTATTTACAAGAATTCCACTCCTCCACTATAAAAGGGCACTCACCTCTCTCACTTATTCTCACCTATCAAGTAATTTGGATTTATAGAAACCCAAAAAATCACTTCTAAAACTCCATACCTTCATCCTATAATCCTTTATATGGGTATAAATTCAACCAAGTATGTTGTTTGGTTCAAACTAAAAGGAGATACCCGAAGAAGAAGTAAAGTTCATCAGTGAACAATTCTGTTTTATTTCTTCCTCATACCCCTTCAATTTTTTATATCATGGTTATATAATATACAAATTAACATAAATATAATTATATTTTTTATGTTAATAGTTTGACCTAAAACATCACACGCTTCCATCAAATGGGATATGCAATTATCTTTCTTGTGTAAGGAGGACTACAACATCGTGAATTGATGACATCCTCTCTTCCATTATCACCTTTAAATTTTTTAAATAATGATATATTTGTAGTTTATATATGATATTTTTTATATTTTTTATGTATTTTTTCTTCTATAATTGTTATATAACACATACCTTCTTTCTTTTTATTTTTATTTTGAATATAATAATGTCGTTCGTGTGTGTGGCAAACTAGAGCCTCACAAAGTAATGTGAATCATTCACGATTTACATAGAATGTATTATGAATGGATTTAATAGAAATATGTATTATTTATGAAATAATAGTTCTAAAGTAATTATAATTTATATTTATTATTTAATTTTCTTTTTTTCTTTCAATAAGATAACAAAATGGGAACAATGTTCATGCGTACGTACAGCCTACCATCTCCATGAATGGTGTATTTCATTTCTATTTCTATATTTTATAGATTATTATAAATAAATATATAATTAATACATATGATATTTATATTATGGTTTAAATTCTGGAAATATTTCAATCATTATCTAATAAGTAGGACAAACAGCAAAAAGTAAAAACATATAAGAAAAACAAAGTGGTTATTAAACGAAATGTAACTTTAACATGGAATCGATAATAAACATGTAATAAAAGGTCATAAACAAGTTATATATGGTATTATGTATATTAATTTTCTCTATGATATATTTATAATAAAATTATATTTATTATACTAAAGTATTGAATGATTATAATGGATGTCAAGACTTAAGGAAAGGGGATTTCTGGTCTCACTTTTATTTCTGTGAGACTCACATCATACTCAACACGAATTTCATTTGTATGGTTTATATACATTAATATGATATGTTATGTCATGAATATAATTTATTTCCGGATATTATAATTTAAAAATGATTTTATCATTTCACGGGGATCATGATTCTAATAGTACTCAAGTAGTAAGGGATTTTCGTCTCACTTTTATTTTTTGTGAGACATATTCCATGTTCACTATGTGTTTTTATATGTGGTGTGTATACGAACCATTGATTTATTTTATGATTATTATACTTAAATTTTTTGGTATTTACATATCAATTTTATGGTCTATCTTTTTTGTTGTTATAGTTTCAAAGTTACCAAATTGGTAAGTGAATTTTGTATCAATTTTTCTTCTTTGAGACAATTATTATGTTATGCACCTATATTATTTTACAAGGTGTATATAATACCCCTTTGAAATGTTATATCACATATATCCTTATTTTCATGATATGTTTTTCTTAATGTGATGTTATTATTTCATGTGGATTTTGATTCAATGTTACCAAAGTGATATGAGTTTAATACTTCAATCTCATCATTTATCATGACTGTCTATGATATGCTTCTATTGATGAAATTTTATGATCCATAAATTAATAATAATTATTATTTTTATTCTTATATGGTTATTCATGAAATATTAATGTAATTTTACCAATTTTACACTCTTTGGTACTTAATATTATTGAGAAATATTTTTTAATAAAATATGGCATTATTTCTCTCCTCAGTCAAAAAACTATTTTATTCAATAACTATAGTTTCTAAAAAAAGTTTTCAAAAAAGTTTTATGTTTTTAAAAGTCTTTATAATTATTTTAATATATTAATTTATAAGGTTTAATGAATATTTTCAAAGAATAAAAATTCAAAACGTTTTATGTTCTAAAAATAGCTTTTCCAGGTAGAAAAAATATTTTTTCAAGAAACATTTTAAAGAAATTTTAATTATTATTTTATAATTTTTCCAAGTGGTTTTAAAATAACATGATTTTTAAAATATTTTATGTGTTAAAATGTTATTTTCATAAAGGGTTATTTTCCATAAGAAATGCTCCAATTGATCTTTCAAAATCCATATCCATAGAAGATGATATCCGTTAATATAGTTTATTCTTTACTAGGGATATGATACAAGGACACCATTCTTATTCTTTATTTGAATAGTTTATGTTTATTATTATAAGTAGTTTATGAAACTCATTTCTATTCCACATGATATACTATGTTAAAATGATTATGAAATGTGCTTCTTTTAAGAGGCCATTCTAGGATGAAATGACTATGAAACATTCCTTTTTTCCACTGGTTATGATATGATGAAATTTTTATGATATCCATTTTCATTTCATGGGTTATGATATGATGATTTTTTTATGATCTTGTGAAACACATATTTATGGTTTAATTTTGTAATGGGTGTGACCTATATCTGCCTCTAATGTATTGGGTAATTTATGGATAACTCATGAGTATATATATTTTGTGTGAACCATATTATATATTCATAATGTTTTGTGTGAACCTTATTACATTTTTACAATGTTATTCATGATCCTGGTTGAAATTCACAATTTTATGCATGAACTTGATTAAATGTTCACAATGTTATGAGTGAACCTGATTAGATGTTCATAATGTTATACATTAACTGTATTACATGTACACAATGCCATGCATGGACTTTCCTTTCATGTACATAATGATATATGTAGACCGTAAAGTCTCGTATTTTTCATGTAATTTTTTTATTATATGGAATTATTACAAGTCTGTGAAAATTAATGGATTGTGATTATGAGGCTTGGCGTGCCTAGAATTAATTTCTAAACTTTTTTAAGGTAGGTTCAGTAAATGCATGAGAGACATTTTCTATCTTTTGAACCATTGCGTAGATTAAAAATATGAGGGCACTGATGAATATGCAGTGCTGGGATTCACATAAGGGAGGATTCACTTTTACCGCAGTAGGTCTGGAGGAAATATTAGATTTTTAGACTTTTTAAAAGAATAAATAAAATAACTTAGTTATTTTTTTACCTTTTCCTCCAATGCACAAGTGTCAAAATGGGACAAGCGACGTGTTAATCCAATAAAGGGCTTGACCTTTCAATCCTATGTAAATGCACCATTGGGAAATTAAGAAAGATCCTAATTAATGAGCCCCATTAATTCCCAACATTGTTTCTTACCCTCCCCCTATCCTATTTATATGGAGATTGGGGAGAGGTGTTGGCACTACTTCACTAAGTAACGAAGTGCTGGAAAAGTGTCAGGATGCCAAAACATTGGAGGAAGGAGCCGGTTCCGGTGAGTGGTGACGAGCAACACTGAAACCCGAAACTAAAGATCGACGATGGAGTGACGTCATTGGAGGCATGTTGAGGGGGATGGCGAACACCGACCTACTACCTCAATCGTGGGTGTCTCTCCATCATTCTTGAGGTAGGGTTTAATCTTGTTCTTTTTAAAGAGTTATTTGAATCCTTCCTACCCACTTTCTATCAACCTAATACGGGGAATGGGCCAAATGAACAAGGACTGGTCCCTCCACCCCTTTTTTGATAGTTGTTGCATTCTTCATTAGCTTTCCCTTTTGGTTGGACAAGCCTAGGGTGACAAATGATGGAAACTACTAGAACCGGTCAGCCGCGGAGGAGTTTCGGCACCCCATCGCATGTCGCTGGTGAGCAAGGGGTCGCGGCTGAAGTCACGGTGGGTGGAGGAGGCGGATGGCACTGGCTAGCCTAGAGGAAGGAGGCGCCTCACCCGCACCACTGAAGAAACCGGTTGCGGCTCATCTGATGTGGCGGTCGGAGGAGGCAAACGACCCACCGGCTGACTGCCGATAAGGATGGTGGCGTGACATTTGCGCCGTCAGAGGAGCCGCAGCTCGACGCCTCATCGGAGGGACCTGCAGTGGGTCCTGAGGGTGACCTGGGAGAGCCAAAAGGTGCTTCCACTTAGCTTCCAAACAAGGGAAGACTAAGGGTCTCACCCACTATGCCAGCATAAGAGGATCTCGCTCCAGCCGGGCTGCGCCCCCTGCGGATCGTGCTCCACCACCGGTCGGGCCACTTGCTTAGCAGGTCGTGCGCTCATCGGGCTGGGCCGCCCCTTGTGGGAAAGGTTGCTCCTGCAGGCCCCCCCCCCCCATTGCAGATCAGTCTGATCCTGCCACGGCCCAACCCAATCAAGTCGAACCCAGGTCGGGCTGGGTTTGTCCAACCTGATCGGACTGGACCCGGGGCCCAAATGGACCCAGAATCACTTAAAGTTCCATATCTTGAGAACCGAACATCTATTTGACTAACTGTCTATGGCATTGAGATTTGGAGATTGAGATGGTATATTTGGTATACTCCTCAAGATTTTTGGAGAAAATTGGAGTTTGGTTGGGTTGGATTGAACCTGAATCGAACTGGGACCTTGGAACTAAAATGCTTATAACTCCCAAACTAGGAGTCTGATTGACGCAACGTCTATCGTGTTGGAACCCTTAAGTCATGGAGGTCTGTTGGATTAATCCTTTGTGGAGATTAGTGGATTTTGAGGTATGACCGGTATCTCTAGGGGAAGTTTCTATGGAACTCGAGTGCACCGGGTGTAATGAATCCTATGGTAGGCTATAACGTGAGGACAGAACATCAAGCCTTTGTGGGTCTGCATCCATCTATCCTGTATGGGTTAGATTTTATCAGATCCTATGTGGTTCAATGCTCAATGATCCTATGTGGGTTAGCACATTCCAATCCTGTGTGGGTCATATCCTGTGTGGGACAATGGGAGTTAGTATCTATTGACCCTGTGTGGGTCAACAACATTACAACTTAATAGAATAAAATGATATATCCTATGACTAATCATTTGTACATATATACTTATGTTATAGCTGATTGTGAGCTGAGTTTTTTACCAATGCGATACTTTTATCTTCATGGTGTTACCTGTATGGTACTTCTACCTTCGTGGTGTTATCTTCGTGGTGTTACCTACGTGGTAATTATATCTTCATGGTGTTACCTATGTGGTACTTTTACCTTCATGGTGTTGTCTTCGTGGTATTACCTGTGTGGTACTTCTACCTTTGTGATGTTCTCTTCGCGGTGTTACCTGTGTGGTACTTCTATATTCATGTTGTTACCTATGTGGTATGTCAACCTTCATGGTGTTACCTTTGTGGTATTTTCCCTCATGTATGAGATGATAATATCTTGATAACTTACGTATATGGATGGGCATATACCTAAGTAGATTTGAATTCTATCACTTTGTGCTTTGAGTTGTGGTCTTCATTTGTGGTATTTCTTTTGTGGAACTCAAGGAGACCTACGGGATCTCAGGGTCCCTACTGAGTATCATTATACTCACCCCAACAAGGTATATGCACACACCTTGTTTTTTCTTGTGCAGACAACAGACAACATTGATCGAGGCTGAGGGAGCTAGGACTGGATGGTACTCAGAGGTGGACTATTTGGTGTGATGTGACACAGGGACTACTAATCGTGAGCTGTACACACCCTTTATGTTGGATCCTTAGTGGACTATCCAGGGTCTATATTCCCCTTTTTTTAGTTGTATTTTTACTTTTCAGTTGTACTTTTACTTTTCTGTGGGCCTTGTATTCCGGAACCTTTACTTTTATCACACTTTTACTTCAACAGTTTACTTCGTGGATGCTTCTTGTTGTAGCTTTGTACTATGTGTTTTTATAGGATAAAATGAATTTCCTTCCCATTTTAGGGATATGCCTTTTCGGTGCTAGTCACTAGCCCCTGGCCTATGGAAGGTGGTCATGGGGTAGTCATAGCATGGGCCCCGAGGGATGGGTCGTGAAAATGGGGTATCATAAGAGTCAGTTTTACTGAAGAACTATGACTCTCATCTTTTCTATGCAGAAAAAGTGTTAAGTGTTATGAGTGTGGTTTTCAGTTTGGGGAATCCAGTGTTGGTGCAGCAGCCGACGTATCCATATATTAGGAGCCTAACTTTTTATTTCTAACCCAATGCATGAAAAAACTGATTGCGTGTATTTTGAAAAGTTTTTCTTAAGATCTCTTTGAGTCAGTTCACCAGGTATAACTTATTGATTGTGGAACACATGTCTTCTTTTTGGATGTCAGCACATAGGTAGCCATCAAGGATTCCCAAGAGAGTATGCGATGATGGCCCACCGAGCAATGAGGCCTTAGTGCAGGGCCCTCTTACAGCTTTAGAACCTTCAGGTGGTGTACCAATATCACCACTACCCATTGGAAAGTCATTTCCACCATCCCCACAAATAAAGTATTCACGATGACTGAGTGCATTGCAAGAGTTTTACTGGTAGAGGCCTCCGAGTTTCTGAGGCGAGACAGACTCTCAGGCGGTTGAGGACCAGCCAGAGGGTGTAGTCAGAGTTTTCTTCCTGGTTGGTACACCAGCTGACCTTATGGCGATCCTAGTAGCCAGTCTTTTCCATGAAGTAGTAGGGATAAGGTAGATCTTAATGCTCTAGATACATGACGAGGTGACCCTCATCTGGGTGGAATTATAGAGCCTTTTATAGATAGATTTCATCCCATAAACTCTACACTTAGTGCGTATATAGGAGCAGCTGCACTTACAACAGGGAAGCATGACAATTTCCAAGTACTCTGTGAGGTTCACTAATCTATCCCGATACTCCACCGACCAGGTAAAAACACCTTTCTTCACGGCTCAGACCTTTGAGGAGGGTCTTTGACAGGATATCTGAGCATCGATGGTATCGCTCATCATTCTGACATGGGTAGGGGTGTTAAAGTGAGCACTTTTGGTGGAGAGGTTCCTATTGGAGTAGGAATCGACAGCGAGAGCCACCACCGGGTGTTAGATAAAAGAGTCATCTGTAGTAGGCATTAGGAGGATGATGCAGGGGCCCAAGTGGGATAGACCTTCTAGTGGAAAAAATCCGGTTACATGGTCGGTGTTGCGGGGCTCATGAGACAGAGGAGGGTAGATCAGGAGTAGGTAGTGCTACTGGTATGGCAGGCTGGGTCACATGGCTTTTGATTGCCTAACCCACCTTATGAAAGACCAGTAGACGGTTGAGGGACCACCGAGGCAGAAGAAGAGATTCGGCCAGGGAGTTCCGTAGGCAGTAGGCGAACATAGAAGAGGATATGGTTGTGCAGTAGGTGGTAGGTGGCGATTCGAGGTTCTATCACCTCCACCTCTAGGTGGTCCACCCCGACCATAGGGAGCAGGTGGACATGGATGAACTCAGCTTCAGATAGCTGGGGCTTATGACCATGGCACTCTAGATATGATTAGAGGTATGATCTATGTCTACTACTCCTTAGCTATAGTATTTATAGACATAGGTTCTAGTCACTCTTTTATTTCCATGGACCTCTTTTGGAGCTTAAAGATTCTAACAGAGCCATTGTCTTGATACTTACATCAAGAGGATCCTATAGGAGAGGATTCGACGATTACAAACTAGTGCCGGTAAGTTGAGATTACTCTAGGAGGTGAGATCTTCAACCGGGATCTTCTAGTAGTGGCGTCATGGCCATATGACTTCATCTTGGGTATGGACTGGTTGTCCACAATCTATGCTCAGATTGACTATATTAGGCCCATAGTGTGGTGTGTTTACGAGGATGGGACTATTTTTTCCTTCACTGGTGATAAGGGAACCTTTAAATCACATGATGGACTCACTTGGAGGAGGGTGTATCCAATCACACACCTATTGGATAGCCTTTCTGTCGAAGAAGTAGATGTTGATAATACAAGTTGTCTTGTAGTGGTGGACCAGTATGCCAATGTCTTTCCTGATGATGTTCTGGGACTACCTCTATGTAGAGAGGTAGAATTTTACATCAACATGTACCCCAGGATGACACTGATATCTACACCAGCATATCATATGGCTCTTTCAGAGCTTCGTGAGTTATGGTTACATTTGGAGGGCTCACAGTGGAAGGGGTTCATAAGGCCCAGTGTTTCTCCAAGGGTAGCCCCACCATGAAGGAAAATGGTAGTTTGAGACTCTGTGTGGACTATCGGTTCCCAAAACAGGTGACCAGTAAGAACAAGTATCCACTTCCTAGGATTGATGATCGTTTCGATCAACTGATGGGAGATCATTGCATTTTGAAGATAGACCTCAGATCAAGCTATCATCATCTCAGGGTACGAGATAAGGATGTGCATAAGATAGCCTTCAGATGTCGGCATGGCCACTATTAGTTCTTTGTTATTCCATTTGTAATGAACAATACCCCGGAAGTTTTCATGGGACTCATGAACATGATCTTTCAGTTATACCTTGATCTATTTCTAGTGGTCTTCATCAACGAAATCTTGATATACTTAGCGAATGAGGGGGAGCATGCCTATCATCTGCAAATAGTTCTTGATACACTTCAAGATCACCATATTTAAGGTAATCTCTCGAAGTGTCAGTTCTGGATACTAGAGGTCCACATTATATGACACATTATCTTGGAGGCTATTTTTGTAGTGGATCTAGTGAAAATAGAGGCTATGATTTCTTAGGAGCTACCCAGGAGTGTGATTGACGTGAAGAGTTTTATAGGGTTGGCTGGATACTACCAGAGATTTGTTCCTGACTTTTCTAGAGTTGAGGCACCCTTTTAAGCATTGATAAAGAAGGTATATCCCTTCTTATGGATGGAGAGATGATAGTAGAGTTTTAAGGAGCTGTGGTAGAGACTAACAAGTGCCCCCTTCTTGAGTCTACCATAATACAGAGTTGGTTATGTAGTCTACTTCGATTCATCAGGGACCAGACTTGCGTGTGTCCCAATATAGGAGAAAGTATTGATCACCTACGACTCACGATAACTGAAGAAACATGAGCAAAACTATGCTACCCATGACCTAGAGTTAGCAGTAGTGGTCTTCTACCTGAATATGTGGTGAGATTACTTGATGGGTGAGAATTTTATAGTCTACTCTGATCCCAAGAGTCTCAGGTTTATCTTCTTTCAGAAGGACCTGAACCCGAGATAGTGTCAATAGCTAGATTTCCTCTAGGACTATGACTTTGAGATAATCTATACTCCTGGGAAGGGGAAGGTGGTAGCAGATTCACTCAAAAGGAGGTATGGTCTGTAGTTGCTGAGTGTGGTGACATAGAAGCTATCTATGTTTCAGATATCCTTCATGTATAGAGATGTATCATCATACCTCCATCCTATGACAGTAACTCCCCCACACCTTCAGCGAGTCTGAGAGGTGCATCTTGGGGACATTGAATTCGAGGGTCTATGTGCTTAGATATCCTCGAGAAATACACTTTATGGGTTTTTTGAAGGTGTGGAGCACATCATCCTCTTCATAGGACGAACCACGGTACTTGTGGCACTACGGGAGGAGGTGTTTATGGAGTTCCATAAGCCCCCCTCTGGCAGTACATCCTATTGTGGAAAAGATGTACTAGGACATCCAGAGTCATCACTGGTGTCTAGGGATGAAGAAAGCAGTGGTAGAGTTTGTTTCTTGTCGCTTCACTTGTCAGTTAGTGAAGGTTAGGCATCATGTTCCAGCAGGATTAGAACACCCACTAGAGGTGCCGGAGTGGAAGTGGGATGGAATTTCCAGGTAATTTGTGACATGACTTCCACGTATGTCCATGGGAAATGATTCCATCTAGGTGATAGTTTACCAAATCACCAAGTTGGCCCACTTCCTACCTATTCAATAGTAGGGATCAGTAGAGCTATTGGGACGCCTCTACGTACATGAGATTGTACAACTTGATGAGGTTACATAGAAGATCATCTCTTATAGTGATGCGAGTTTCACATCCCAGTTGTTGAAGGGATTATAGGAGGTATTAGGGACTCAGCAGTGTTTGAGAACCGCCTTTCATTCTCAGAAAGATGGTTAGACAGAGTAGACCATATAGACACTGGAGGACATGTTTTGTGCTAGAATCCTAGATTTTTTCCGCAGATGGAAGAATCACCTTACCTTGATGGAGTTTAAATACAACAACAGTTGTCACTCAACCATTGGTATGGAACCATTCTAGTCCCTATACGGTCAACCTTGAAGATCAACTCTATATTGGACAGACCCAGAGGAGTCATCACTTATGGGTCCAGAGTTGGTACGGGCTACCACTGAAAAGGTGAAGATCATCCAAGAGCGGATGAAGATAGCACAAAGCAGACAAAAGTCTTATGATAATAGGAGGAAGATACCTTTGGAGTTCGAGGAGGGAGATCATGTCTTCCTATAGGTCTCACCACGATGGGTAATAGAGATATTTGGCTAAGGAGGAAAGATATCATCGAGGTTTATCAGGTTATTTCCGATACTTTGGAGGATTGGTGAGGTGTCATACCTCTTGGCACAGCCACTGTAGTTGGAGAGGGTGCAAGATGTCATCCACATATCCCAGCTGAGGAGATACGTGCATGAACCATATCACATCGTCTACCACAATGAGCTAGACTTTGATGATGGGGAAATGTTTATGGAGGTTCCAGTAGAGATTAAGGATCTACAGAAGCAATTTTTTTATGGGTAGTTGACACCTATGGTGTGCATTAACTAGAAGCACAATAACATCCAGAAGAGCACATGGGAGCGAGAGGATTTGACTTTTTCTCAGTACCCCCATTGGATTCCTTAGTCTGTGTTGTGTCTTTCAGAGACAAAAATCCCTAAGGTGGAGAGAATGTAAAGACCCAAATTTTCAATGTAAATTGATTTTAATTATATAGAATTATAAAGAGTCTGTGAAAATTAACGTCACATGATTCTACGGCCTGGTGTGCCAAGAATGAATTTCTGAACTTTTTTAAGGTAGGTTAAGTAAATGCGTGTGCAGCATTTTATAACTCTTGAACTAGTGCCTAGATTAAAAATCTGAGGGCACCATTGAATCCCTAGCATCGAGATTCGATTAAAGGAAGATTCAATTGGACCATAGTAGGTCTGGAGGAAAATTTTTATTTTGGGACTTTTTGAAAGAATAAATTAAATAACATAGTTATTTTTTTATCTTTTCCTCCAACAAACAAGCGACAATGTGGGACCAGCAATGTTTTAAGACAATAAATGTCTTGAAATTTAAATCCTATGTAACTGTACCATTGAGGAATTATGAAGGTTCCTAATTAATGAGCCCCCATTAATTCCCAATGTCATTACTTATCCTCCCCCTATTTTATTTATATGGAGCTTGGAGAAAGGTGTCAGCACTGCTTCATAAATAAATGAAGTGTTGAAAAAGTGTCGGGACACCAAACCCTTTGAGGACGGAGCTAGTTCCAGTGGGCAGTAATGAGAACCACCATAACCCTAAACCGAAGATCAATGATCAAGCGACATCCTTGGAAGCTAGTTGTAGGGGATGGAAAACACTGACCCAAGTCCTCAATCATGGACATCTCTCCATCGTTTTGGAGGTAGAGTTTAATTTTGTTTTTCATTTCAAGAGTTACATGAATCCTTCCTACCCTCTTGATATCAATCTAATAGGGAGGGTGCGGGCCAAATGAATAATTCTCGGTCCCCCCACCCCTTTGTTGAAAGTTTTCGTGTCTTTCTCTTGCTTTCCCTTCAGTTTGGATGAGACTGAGGATACAAATGATGGTGGTAGCTGGCACCAGTCGACTATGGAGGAGGTGCAGCATTCCGTCATGCACTGCCAATGAGAAAGGGTCCATGACTGAATCCTCGGCGGGTGGAGGAGGTGGTCAGCACTGGCCGGTAGTGAGGAATGATGCGGCACACCTGCGCCGCTGGAGGAACCAGTCGCAGATCATCAGATGTGGCAGTCAGAGGAGGTTTCTGGCACACTGGCCAGCTGCGGATGAGGAGGGAGGTGTGACCAATGCACTACCAGTGGAGCCGCGACTCCGATACTGTGACAGTGGGACCTGCAACGGGGCTCACTGGTTACCTGGCAATGCTAAAAGGTGTTACCTCTTCACATTCCAAGCAGGGAAACACCGGGGGTATCACCCCCCATGCCATCATAGGTGGACCCTGCTCCATCCGGGCTGCACCACCTGTGGGCTGTGCTCCACCACCGGCCAGGCCACCTACCTATCGGGCAGGGCTACCCCCTTGCGGGCAAGGCCGCCCCTTGTTGGCCACCCCTTTGTGGGCCGGTCTACCCCCTTGCAAGCTGACTCGACCCATTGTGGGTCAGACCGAGCCCGTAGTGGCCCATCACCGCCAGGTCAGACCCAAGTCAGGTCAGGTCGGTCTGACCTGGTCAAACCAGACTCGGGCCCAACCGGACCCAAAAACACTTAAAGGGCCATATCTTGAGAACCGGACATCCATTTGATGAACCATCCATGGAGTTGGGATCCTTTAATTGAGATGGATCTTTTGGTGTATTCCACTTTAATTTTAGAGATAGATGGTGTACGGACAGGTTGGATCAAACCCAAATCCAACCGGGCCCTTGAAACTAAAACACTTATAACTCACAGATCGTGCGTCTGATTGACGCACTATCTGTCATATTGGAACCCTTAAAGCATGACAATCCTTTGGATTAATCCTTTATGGATCTTAGTGGTGGTTGATGTATGACCAATAACTCAAGGGTTAGTTTATAATCAAATCGAGTGCACTGGGTGCAAGGAATCCTATGGTAGGATGTAACGTGAAGAAAGAACATCGATCCTGTTTGGGTCATCATCCATCGATCTTGTGTCGGTCAGCTTCTGTCAGATCCTATGTCGGTCAGTGCTCAGCGATCTTGTGTGGGTCAGTGCATACCAATATTTTGTGGTTCAGATCCTATATCGGTCAACGGGGGTTAGTACCTATCAATCCTGTGTGGTTCAATAGCAGTGCTACTTAACAAAATAAGATGATCTAGCCTACGACTAATAATGTGTATTTCTGTACATAAGTTATACCTAATTGTGAGATAAGTCTTTTACCTATGTGGTAATTCTATCTTCGTGGTGTTACATGTGTGTTACTTCTACCTTCGTGGTGTTGTCTTCGTGGTGTTACCTACGTGGTACTTCTATCTTCGTGGTGTTACCTGTGTGGTACTTCTACCTTCGTGGTATTGTCTTCATGGTATTACCTGTTTGGTACTTCTACCTCTATGGTGTTGTCTTCGTGGTGTTACCTGTGT
Organism: Viscum album; assembly: GCA_963277665.1. Classification (NCBI taxonomy): domain Eukaryota; kingdom Viridiplantae; phylum Streptophyta; class Magnoliopsida; order Santalales; family Viscaceae; genus Viscum; species Viscum album. The sequence goes on from OY728137.1 coordinate 372,779,648, forward strand.
GGTACTTCTATCTTGGTAGTGTTACCTGGGTGGTACTTCAACCTTCATGGTGTTACATTTGTGGTATTTTTCCCTCATGTTTGAGATGAGCATATCTTGATAACTTAGGTATATGTATAAACATATACCTAAGTAGAGTTGAAGTGTATTGCTTTGTGCATTAAGTTGTGGTCTACCTTTGTGGTATTTCCTTTTTGGAACTCTAGGAGACCTATGGGGTCTTGGGGTCCCTACTAAGTATCTTTATACTCACCCCTACACGGGCTACACCCACACCTTGTTGTGGCTTGTGCAGATGACAAACAGCATTGATCAAGGATGAGGGAGCCTGGACTGGACGGTACTCATAGGTCGACTCCTTGGTGTGATGTGACACACGGACTACTAATCATGAGTTGTACCAACCCTTTAGGTTAGATCCTCAGTGATGATCCAGGAGATATTTTCCCCCTTTTAAGATTTATTTGTAACTTTCATTTGTACTTTTACTTTTCAGTTGGGATTGTATTCCAAACCCTTTACTTTCAGCCCATTTTTACGTCAGTAGTTTACTTCGTGGATGCTTCCTGTTGTGTTTTGGACTGTGTGTCTATACAAGTTAAAAGAAAATTCCTTCACATTTTAGGGATATACCTTTCTGGTGCTAGTCGCCTATCTTTGGCCTATGGAAGGTGGTCTAGGGGTAGTCACGACATGGGCCTTGAGGGATATGTCGTGACATAGACCTAGTTTCATGTCAATAAGTTTATCTGAGGGAATCAATTTGTGTCCTTAACTTAATGAGTGAAACTGTTTGTATTTATACATGTTCACAATTTTATAATATGGTTTTTATTCTAGGAGTATTTGTCTTATTCAAATGTTATTCTCTCATGACTCTTATTCTTTGATTGCCTTATGATTCATGTCTTATGAACTACCAGTCTTTATGCCATGACTTGTGAATATGATATTTGATATTTATGGTATGTTCTTAACATTTTATGCTCATATTCTTGTACCATTATGTTCATGTTATGCTTAAATATCTCCTTTATTGACCCTTACTAAGCATCTAATATCACCCTTTCTTATGTTTATTTTCCCCAAATTATGAAGAAAGGTTTTGAGTAGGATTACTAAATGGGAAGATATTTATGGGGAACACTGAGCATCTTTCACCAAGTAAGAATATTGTGTTCCAAGATTCCAAAGAAAATAAAATATTACATTCCACTATCAATTTATTTTTTAATTTTATAAATATTTTTCTAAAATGATATAGAATCGATGAATTTTAATCTTAGGTCTCTAAAAAACAGAAGATCTAAAAAGTACAGTAAGGAATAAACATTAGAATGGTTCATAGAACATGAGATTGAATACATAACAAGATATCATAAAAGACATGGAACGTGAATTCACATATAAATTCATATTATAAATAACATGGAATTATATATCAAGGAAATATAGGAATGTGCAAGCAACACATAACCTGACATAAACATGAGTCAAGTTTAACTGTCAATACTATATCATATTGTGGACAGAGTCCCATAATGGATTTTTATTACTCTATAATACCATACATAACATCTCATGAGACAAAACATTAATCAGTGCATTATAGAACTATCTCGGTGCACCCACCATAATATTTACATGCATATGTGTTCCACATAAAAGAATAAAAAAAAAGAATAATCATAATGGTTAACCAAAAAAATAAATGGTCTTCGTAATCATTTCATAAGGCATAAACAAAGGGTGTATCATAATAATATCCATGAAATACAGAATTACATCAGTTTTTGACATTCATAAAGTAAATTTAAGGATGTTTCATGAATAATTATGTCAAAATAATGTTAAACCATGAAAAAGAGTGTCTATGTTACATTTAAAATGTTCCACTTAATCATATTTTTAGGGAAACAATGAAGATTTTTTAATGAGGTTAAAGGAATAATTATTTCCATAAAACCATAAATTACCGAAATTTATTTTAATGATAAAATGATATTTTGAAAATTAAATTTGGGGCTTAAATTAGTTTATGGAGTGTACTTAAAACTGGTTAAGAAATAATGAGGTTCCCTTTAATTGGATTTGCTTATCGAGAGGGATTGAGAAGGGAACCTTTTAAAACATGTTTTTTCCCATTAGATAAATATGAGTTGCACTATATACATGTGTTTGGGACATATTAACATAATTTATGAGTAGTGTATAATAATAATAATAAATAAAGACATTGGGGTAAAGAAATGGATAGTGTAACCCAATGGAAAAACTTAAGGTTTGAGGAGATCCCTTCCCTTATATATAAATATGTTCTTCACTTTCACTTAATATTGAGGATAATTAGATTTAATTAAATAGTTAATTAATTAATTATATTTTTCATTTATAATTTATTTATTATAATTTTATTATGTTAATTTATAGGCATTTTAATGTGTTATAAAGTTTGATTTCATTGTTTTGAGAGCATTCGTTTCATTATTTATTGATAGGTTCACTAGTGTATAATTATGGAAGTTCTTTAAAAATTTAAATAACTCTATAGAGGTGAAAGAATATGGTATGATTGCACTTCATAAATTTTAAATGGTCCCACATATCATTTCTTTAAATTAGGATGATTCATTTGATAAAGTTTAATGAAAAATGTTTAGTTTATTTTGACCATTTTTATAACCATCATGATCTACTATCATATTTTTAATATTATGCATATATATAAATTTCAGAACAAAAATTAAGTTATTATATAAGTACTAAATTATTATTTAACCATAATAATGGTTTTATGACCATCCTTGAAGGTGGTAATATAAAATGAAAACTCGTCATCCTCAAAGGCGGTGAACCGACATATTATGAATGATATTTTCAATCTTATAATAAAATAAGAGAAGGGGGATTTGTTGATAGATATTAAATTAATAAAATTATAGTATATATGTAATATTGTATTTATCATGCCACTTTGGATAGTGGGTGAGGATATTGTAGCATAATGAAAGAATTTAAAATATGAAGATTGATGATTTTACCTCGTGAATGTCATCTCTTTGAGAACCACCTTAATGAACATGGAATTAGTCTTTCGGTGATCTTAGAACCACTAGGATATAGATAATATTCTTAGGAAGAAAATTGGGCTTAATATTGGAAAGCTTCAATGTTTAGAAGGAGTGAGGAAAATGGGTGGTGAGGGGTGGTATTTATAGGGGAGAGAGGTGTTTTTATTATTATATTAATTAGGTTTTTATTTTGGATCAAGTCAATAAATAGTGTTAATTATTGTGACTATATATAGTAAATTGTGCATGTGAGTTTGAACTATGGGGTTCTTACAACATTCATGACTCAAAAATTCATATATATTTTTACAATGTTAAATACCAAAAATTATTGTATTTCACTATTCCCCAAAAATTCAAATACTTTAGAAAAATCACAAAAATTCACAAAACCATTTTTTAATGTGAAGATTTAAAAAATGGACTCTATTTTGTGAAAATAATTTTATAAATATGAGAGATTTAATTTTAAAAAATTCATTTATTAGAAATGTACTAATTTTAATATTATAATTGATTTTATTACCCTATGAAATATTATTTATGGTCTTATAAAATTATATTTTCATAATAATACAACTTATTATTAATTGATGAATCTATTTTATGAAAAAAAAATTCCTTTACAAAATTATATTTGTGATAAAATTGAAAATTAAACATTTACGTTTTACAAAAATACGAACACATATTTTATCATTTTTAAAACATATATTTACTTTTATTATCGTGTATATATATATATATCATATTTTCATTTTTTAAGATACTTAAATATAATTTAACATTTACATAGATGAAGTTACTAATATAAAATTAATATTACTACTGTTATCGGTTGTATTACTATTCCAAAGGTCAAATTATTATTCTAATGATCAAATCTGTATTCTAATGGTCATATTTATAATGGTCTTATGGGTTCTATAATTCCTATAAATACCACTTATTTAATTTATTATTAATTCACCTATATTTTATTTCAAGGTTATATATTCGTACATATTTAAAATTATTATTGTATTATTGAAATTATGTTTTATTTATATAGTTTTTTCATGAGTGTGTGGATTGAGCATATCCAAATTATCATATTCTTATTATATTATTTTTTGTTTGTTGTCATTTTATAATATTTGAAATTCTTATAGGTTTATCTATATCATTATTTATTTATGATTATGATGTTTTTTTGTTTCTCTATGTGATGTATGATATTTATACTGTAGGACAAAATTATATGAAGGGAAATTCCATTGATAAAAATTTTGGGTTATTACATCTATGTAATTTCACCAAATCTCACTCATGTTTATGATGTGTTCAATATATCACTTGTAAGGAGGTACATACCCATTCCTTCAGATATACTAAATTTAGAGGTCATACTACTAGAGTAAGAGCTCTCTTATGAATAGAAACCAATAGAGACTATATATCTATGGAATAATAGCACAAACCAATACGATATTTTTTGGTAAAACCCTAAATTTGAGGAAGAATGTGGGAACCTAAGGATGGGATGGGGCAGATGTATCCTTAGTTGTTTATATTAGAGTGATATAATTTTGGAAAATAAATTATCATAGGGAGATAGAATATAACACCAAGAAATTTTATAACATATTTTTATTTAAATAAATTTATTTTTGTTGATATATTTCTTTATATGCAACAGTTAATTTAAATGAACCGTGAAATACTATTAAAATTTTATTATTTAATATAAAATTTAATGTTTAGCTATTAGATTGTTGGGTATCAATAGGCCTAAATAAATTAATAAAAAGTATATTTTACACAAGTATAAAAGTAATTCATTGGTTATAAATTGGTTCAAAATTAAAATAAAACATTTAAAGTTAAAATGAGTTTTTTCTATAAAAATTATTATTTAGAAGTGAAAAGTATTTTTCTCTTAGTAAAAAAATTTACTCTCTATTTTTGAGTGATTTTAATAAACTTAATAGAGAATATAATTAATAAAATTTATTAACATTCATAAAATGGTTTTTGTTGGTATGGAATAAAAATAAATCCGCATTTATTCTAAAAAATGCAATGTTCTAAAAATCATATTCATTGTGTTGAGTTCCCTTATTTTAAAATGAATTTATGAAAATTATTGAAATTAAATACTTTGAAAAGGATTAAAAATTTGGAATCACTTAAATTAATATTATTTAAAAATTTCAACTTAATTTGTTGTCATTATGAATAGTAACCATTGTAAAAAAAATTCACCTTAAAAAGGGTAAAACATACTAAAACATTGAAGTAAGGAATTAAAATATCTATAACACTTTCCTTTATCATATTTTATGAGTTTTTTAAAATAAATAAATTTTTATGAAGTTACAAAATTTATTTTAGAATATTATTTTGAATTTGGGAAGCCAAGATTGACTTTTATGAACAGAAATTATATTTTATTTAAATTTGAAACTGTTTTTGGGTCTTTTCATTTAATTATATGGATGAAAGAGAAAAACTTATTTTTTATTGATCTAAAATTAAAAAAACTTTATAATTTTATTATTTAACCTATAAGGTTATTGTAAATATGATATTTACTTTATTTCATGGTGAAATGATTTTTATGCTCAAATCAGTATTTTTCTAAATGTTGTTTTTATGGTTTTTTTACTTATATTAAATTAAATTTATTCTAAATATATATTTTTAGTCATATGAAATGGATTAATAATTTTTAATTATAATATACAAATTATTTTACAATCCTCATTTTATTTCTGTGCTTATAATTAAGTTATCATTGTAAAAATATAAGTTATTATGATTTTGATTAAATATGGTTTAAATGGGGATTTTCTATAAGATAAGGATTAAAATATCTCTAAAACATGTATAAATGTTTTTTATGAGTTTATTTCCACCCTAAAACATATTATCTATTTATTTTCATGAATTATTTCCACGTGACCTTTAATATCACCTTATATTAATTTAAAACATTGAATAATTACAAAAGACCCACTCCCCTCACTTGTAAAAGAGAACCACTTATTTTCTTTTCTTCACACATATATAGAATCTTAGATTGAAAAAAACCCTTTAAAAATCACATCTAATATTATTTTTCCATGTCCTAATGCTTCTGGTATACTCATAAGAAAATCCTAATACAGATTTATGTTTAATCCAAAGGAGGTATCACAAAGAATATGCAATCATCTAATCAAAAGTTTCCAAAAGTTATTTGTTATTATAATTACTATAAATCTATTTTATATATCCTAAAATAATGAAATAAGTATCATAATTATACTGAGTTTTTATTATTATTATTATTCTGGTAAAACCTTTTTCTATCTCATTCTATTCTATTGGAAGATAATAACATCACTCGTGTATATGTGTCGACTACCACCTCCAGAAAGAAATGTGTTTAATTTTTCATTTTCTATTTGAATGGATGGTAATAATGATATATTTATTGAATATATATGATAATTATTTTATAATTAGTTTATATAATGGTTAATTATTATTTACCTTTCTTTCATTAAATTCATTAAACAGTGAAAGCATCACCCTTTTGTATGTGTGGACTTCCACCTCCATAAAGTGATGTAATTCGTTTTTCATAACCAATTTATATGAATGGATATAAAATTGTATTTAATGAATAAATATGATAATTATTTATAGATTAATGTTCATTATATAATGATAATAGGAATAATTTTCAAGTAATGGAACAATAAAACTGAAATATCCATGTGAAGAATGTAAGGCTTCACCATGATGTTAATTTTAATCAAGAAATTGTTAATAGATAGATCATTATAAAATATAACATAATGAAACATATATTTTTACATATTAATATTATTTTGGAATTAATTTTTAATAAATATATATTTATTATATATGATTTTTGAATGCATATGTTGTAAGACAATAATTTTGGTAAGAGTTTATATTACAATCTCATTATTTTCAAGATTATATATGCTAAATTTATATTGTTGGAAAATATATTGATCTTATACATTAAACCAGATATATTTTATTCACCTGATCAATCATAAAATTTTTATGTAATTAAAAAATTTTCTTATCTTTCATATTTGAAATTATAAATAATATTTTTAAGAAAATCTGACTTTATTTCCTCTTTAGTGAAGCAATATTTTATTCCTTAACCATATTAATTTAAATGTTTTGTGTAAAATTATTTTATATAGTGAAATAATTGTTTAAATAATTTTTTTTACAATATTATGATTTCAATTTGAGTTCTTAAAATATATTTTTTACAAAATTCTACATATTTATTATTTATAAATTTTTACAAAAATGTATGGAAGGAATATTTGTTTTAACTTTGACCAAATGAATACATTTTTCCAACATCAGTAATATTCCATTTATTTGAAGTTTACATTAAAATTTTCCATGTTTATTTTCAAATAATAAATTTTTATCAATATTAAATTATTTTTTAGTTTTTAATGACACTAAAAGAATAGAATATTTTTTCTATTTTAAAATGGAATGATAAAATAATCTCTTAGTGGTATTTTTAATCTTGGGAGACATCCCGTAACGATTGTAATGATTCATTTAGGATATTATCTTATGATAAAATCAAATTTCATTCCCTATATGTCTTATGATGATGATGATTTATAGATGATTCTATGAAACCTTTTTCTTTCCCATAATATAGTTATGTTATAATGAAATATTTATGAACCCTATATCTTTATTATGGATTTTATAAAGAAAAAATGATAAAATATTTATGAATATCATTTAATTACCAAGATTTAATTTTGATATGGTGAAATATTTATGAAACCTATTTCTTTTACATGGTTTATGTTATGTTGAACTGATGAAATTTTTATGAATCTTGTTTCATTTTCTTAGGTTATGAAATGAAGATATCACGAAGGTTTTATGATCTTGTGGAGAAAATATGTATGTTTTCATTATGTAAATGGTGTTCCAAGAATTATATATCCCACTAATTAATTTTTTAATTAATTATATGTCATGATATTATAAGGATTGGAATGGGGTGGGATCCTAGTTTTGTAAGGGACTCTATCCCCTGTGATATTCAGGGGAGTGAACCATGGCAGAGGAAATAATAGAAAGAGGAGTGAACCCAATCCACTCTGATAGTTTTGATAGTGATCCTAAACTAAGGAACTAAGTTTCTATACTTATTTATATTAATCAAATTTATTTTCTATGTTTATGATATGTTCTCATGGATCAAGATTGATTATTTATCACATCATACTCTTATAACTTATGTATTTTTGTAAAAAAATCCTTCTTCCATGATTCATAATAAATTATCTTTGAATTATTGGGTATGAATATTTTAATTTATGATCACATTCTTGTATCCTTATACTTATATTATGCTCACATATGATCATTGATTGATATCTCTAATGTTTACCCTTACTGAGAATATGAGATTAGTCTTTCTTGTGTTTCATTTCCCAAGGTTATGAATAAAGGTTTTAATTATGGCGTATCTAATAAGTGTAATATGTGAGAATAAATTTGTGTAGAATCTTAAATATATTTCATTAAATAACATCGCTTTAAATCTTATATCCAAATAAACTAGACCTCTATAGTTCTATGGTTTGTAATATTATGAGATGTATTGTATATTAATCTAAAATTATTCAATATTTATCTATGTAATGTATGGTTTTCCTCAAGGATGAATTAGAGGAGAATAAAACCTCTATGTTAAAATATACCAATTACATAATAGAATAATACCCACAGAGAATTCAATATGGACTCATTATACCTCCTAGTTTACTACTTGTCACATTTTGAATTTTCATTTCTCTATCAACTAATGTGTTCCCACTAGTCCTCCAGAAGATTCATTCATTAATTTCATGAATCAATGTTTTTTACACCCCATTTTGTGTGCAATGAAGCTCATATTTCATTCATATAATGAGTATCAATTTACCATAGTTTTTTTGGGTAATTTGTTCTTTTTTCTCTAAAATTCCACTATCACACAACCTTTTTGAAACTTTAACAATAATCTAAAACATTCATGAATCTTTTTTTTCATTCAACTCCCGACTTTCAGGAAAATTTTTAGTATATTATGAAAATTCCAACATTTACACAAATTTTTTATTGTCATGTAACTCAAGTGATCTTATAGAAACAAGTCCCTTTTCTTTACAAAATTTATGTTTGTGTATCTTAATCAAACAATAAATTCCATCACACGGAAATTATGTGATTTTAGAGACTTTATATTCAATGATGGTTGAAAGTTTTAAATAAGGGGGTAGTGATATATTTGAAACATGACTAATCATTCTCACAACTCTATTTTGTTCCACCGATCATGCACACATCTTTCCTTTTTTACCCAACTTCAAATATTTAAAATCACCTTTACCACTTAACTCACTACTATCATGAGGATTCATCTATATTCCCCATTTTCACACAACCCTGCCTATATATCGCAACTCCCACTTTCAAGAAACCTCAAAATTTTCATCAAACATTTGAAATTTATTTATTTTGATAAAAAAGATTAGAGTCCTCAATTATATACACAAATTTATAAACAAAATTCATATCTTCCTTACCTAGATTCTTCTATTTCTTGGATAGTTTCAACCTAACATAGAGCACCTCACACCATCTTAGATCATTGTCGATATATATTATCAATAACCACTATAGAACTTCACTATTGACCTCATCAACTATATATGTCAAAAACACAAAAAACCAAAAAACTTTATAGGTTCACATTGAGGTATTTGTTCCCAAAAATCTCCCCCATTTGGTTTATTGGAAACTCTTCACTATTTGATACCACATTATTCTTTTTTGCAAGCTAATGGTAGATCTTTGTTCTCTTCTTTATTCAACCAAAATTTGTCATCGAATAACTCAAGATAATAATAACAGGTTTAATCTATACATAATCTATTTCACATGAAACATGGTCAAAATAAGAAAATATAGTAGCATGGAAAGTTAATTAACGAAACCCTTCATTCTCAAAACCACCTTCATGAAGCTTTGCCTTTATAATGAAACTATTTTATCATCTCCTTGGACAATGATAGAACTCCAGAAAATAAATTCTTTAACCTCACTAGGTTACAACTTTAATCATGATCTCATAAGTAAAAAATTCATGATATCAAGACTTTGAACAAACATCTTCAACATCATCATATTTATAAACTCTCTCTATTTCTCTACACCTCCTATCAATTTCACTCCCTTTCATGAACATGAATTATCCCCCTTATTAATGAACTAAAGGGTTAATTCTTTGTGGTTTGCATTAAGGTAAATAAAATATATCAACACTTATATAAATCACATTATACCTCAGGTCATGTGGGTTCCATATTTGCATATTTTAATTATTGGGTTTCTTTTTTACTTTGAGAGCCATGTGATGTATTTCAAATTCTACTTTGGGTGTGGTCTTTTTGAAAATGTATAAAATAAGAAGTTAAATAATATAAATGAATCAAACCAAGATCCACCATCTCTATAAAACCCGGATAATATAAAATATCAATGTGGTCGATAATATATTCAACACACGACATTGAGTTTAAACAAACAACGATATAATAATAAAATACTATTATATAATTGCGACTAATTAATGATAGCATTTAAATTGGTAGGTATGAATAATATTAACTAATTTAAGAAATCTAAATAAAATTAATATATAGATTTATTGATAAATTCTTCATAAACACTAAAATTTTAATACAGATATTTTATTATACAAAAAATACATTTCCTTAAAATCGATTTTTATCCCATTTTGTGAAAAAATGTAATAATTAATATATTGAAATTTTAGAAATTATATTTTATAAACATAACATAATTTTTTATTAATTTCATCATAATTTACATATGAAGGGTTTGTTTGAAATTTTTCAGAAAATATTGATTTTTCAGTGAATAGTGAAAAAATACCGATCTTTATAAAACATTCATTTAATTTTTATAAATTATGTAATATAAAATTTACTTTATTATGTTAATTTAATTTCAATGTAATATATGTATTATTTACTTACATTTAAAATAATTATTATTATATTTTAATCCGCTTTATGTCAAATTTTAGTATAAGTGTATTCTTAGGCTTAAAAACACTGTTATCTGAAAACTAATTTAAAAGTCCATAATGTTTCTCCATTATAATTAATTAAAATAACCCATAATGAAGAAAATTCTAAATTAAATATATATATTATATATAAATATTTTTTAATTTAAATTCATATAATGATAACTCATATTTATATGGTTAATATAAGATCATCTTATCCTTGAAAAATGCATTTTTCTAAAAACTACTTTTTCCTCATGCTTATGGAATTTATTTTAAATTAAATTGTGAGAATTATATAAACTAAATTTTCTAAAAAGTATGAAATATTTTTAATAATAATTATTTATATTATATAATAACCTCGACTTAATTTTTATTCATAATAAATAGTGAAATAGTAAAATTTAGTTACCGTGGTAAAAAATTAGAAGGTAAAAAGTGAGTAATCTTAGAGGTAAAGAAGATTAAATTATTAAAAAAAATTATTTTGAATTTAATAGGTGTTTATCATCCTTATATATCCTCCAATCCTTTATTTCTCAATTCTTTAATTACTTGTCTTGATATTGACTTCCCGTTATTTAATAGTTTTGGGTATTTATAAGAATGTCACTAATCTTCCCTTATAAAAAGTCACCCAACTCATCTACTTTAAATACTTTAAAAAACTATTGTTTCAACAAATAACTTCAAAAATACCTTCATTAACAACCTACCCATGTCCTGAAAACCTTTTTTTGATCATAAATCTAATATAAGAAGGCTTTAGGTATAATCCTGAACAGCCGCTTTGAAAAAGAGGTTTCAATCTTAAATGAGATTTTTTCATTATTTATTCATCCTCATCATTAAAATATTATTTAATATTTATGATATAATAATAAAAAATTATCCCATATAATAATATTTTATTATAAAAATTTAATAAACTAAATCCATCTTGACTTCCATAAAATAGGAAACGAATCCAATGATCGTGTGTATAGAGGATTACCTCCTCACGGACCATTGTAATTTGTTTTACATCATCACTTCACATATCTATTTATTATTATGGATTTAATATTTAAATATAATATTTTTGACAAATTAATATTTCTAGAAATTTAATATATCATATACCTTCTTACCTTACCATCCATGGAAAAGTGATAACGTTGTTCTGGTATATGATAGACTGCCACCCCACGAAGTGATGTGATTTATTTCTTATCACCACATCACATGGATGGTATGTGTATGTTTATTTAAATAAATAAATATTTATTTATGATATTATTATAATTATGGAAATATAAAATAACTCATACCTTTTTTCCATCAATATCTTTGAAAAATAGAATCGTTACCCATACATATTTATAGGTTAGAATCTCCATGGTTGTAATCTAGTTCATTTTTCAAAACCATAATTCATGGTTATTTTTTAATGAAAAATTATTTATAAAATTAATAATTATTTAATTATTTTTTTGGAGATAATTTAATAATTACCCCTTTGACCATGATTAGGATGCCAATGCCATTATCAAATTATGAACTAAGCATCCTCAAAACCACCAAATTGAACATAACTAATTAGGTAATTAAATAAGTCATTAAAATAAATTAATTAAATGTTTCAAATATAGGTATTATGCCTATAAATTATTATTTATAAAAAATTATTAATATGCGTTTATTATGGGGGATATAAAATACATACACGACACAGTTGGGACACAAAGTAAGGATTTTGTCTCAAAACTTCCTTCTATAATAAAAATGTTCTTATATATACCTAATTTATTTTGAAGGTTGTATATACTTCCCATTTACAAATTATATCATTTATTCTTTATAAACCCAGATATTTTAATTTAAAATTAATTTACTTCATTCTTTGGAGTTATGATTCAAAAGTTACCAAAATGATAAGGGTTTATGTTTCAATATCTTTTTAATTGGGATTATTTTACCATGGAATTATATTATAGGAAATTAGTTAATAATTTCCTAATAAAACCCTTAAATTTTATTCTCCTTTATTTATTCATGGAAATTTGAAGTATTACATCCATTTTTCAATCTTTTTTACTTAAAAATTTTTAGAATTTTTTTAAGGAAAATCAACTTTATTTATTTCTTTGGATAAAACCCCCTTTTCTTCCATATACATTTATTATTTAATATTTTTTAAAATAAATTAATATTCTTATATGATTATTTAAATTCATTTTACACAATTTAACTTTTTTTCAAAATGTTTTAAAATTAATCCTCTTGTTGTTTTCTGAATGAGGTACATCTTAACATTTTTTCAAAAATGTGAAAGGAATATTTTTTTATCATGTACGAAATGAATTTTATTTTCTGCATTCATTTTAATTGAATCATAATTTATAAGTTTTCAAGTTTATTTTCAATGAAATTTATTTCTACAATATTTTATGATTTTAATTTTTAAATAATTATTTTCAAATTGATATGGTTATTTTCCCCAATGATGCTTTTAATATTTTTAAAAGTATTTCTATTAATCAATGAAAAAAACATCAATGTTATATAATGATTTTAAATATTTTATACATGTGTCTTAAATATATACCATCCTCACTATACCATAATATGATGGGATAATATATTCCTTATGTTCATTTCTCAAATGCCTTCATTATGAAATTTCCTTTCATTATAATATGAGGCAAGATTATACAACCCATTTATTTCCATGGGTAATTGTTATGTTTATAGATTATGATTGATTTCATTTTATCACACATAAATCATGATCACTTTATGATTGGTGTTCCCAAATAGTGTTAGGTGATCCTGATATAGATTATATGATGGGTGCTACAAAATAACACTCCACTACATTAGGTAATTTTTTAAGTCTCGTGAAGTGTCATGTATGATATTAGCGAGTAAAACTACTCCAATATGGGATTTTCTCCACCATGTGATATTTTCTAGGTAGTTATCCTTGACTTGTGTTTATTTCATGTTATATGTGGAGTCCACTTTTTTATGATGTCATGGTCTTATAATCCCATGTTTTTTACGTTATTCTCCCATCTAATTACTCATATGTATTCTATTTTATGATATCATTTTATACCTATCAATCACATGTTATGTTTACTTATTATATTTATTTACTTATTGATGTTTTTAGCTCACCAAATTATCTATGAATTTTCCAGGATATCCCTCTAGTTTTAGGATCTCATAAGGATTTATGAGCTCATTGTGGAGAAAACAATAATGACATTTTTTAGTCTCAATTTCATGTACTATGAACCTACTCTTAAAAAGTTACTATGACTCATAATATTTAAGTTTTAATTAATGTATGTTTCGATTAAAAATAATATGATAATATGTATAAAAGGATTTTATCACTGTAGTAGGTATCTTAGAAAGTTGCAGTTATCCTTTAGAAACTAGGAAGAGAAAACTATAGTGGGAACCCAAGGGATAACTCTAATGATAAATATATATATATAGGAAAATACTATTGAAAATTAGTTAAGTATAGAGTGAGTGGTTTTCGATCAGTTAAATCCATGTATGGATACTACAAGTGGATGTCGTTCTGCAAAATATGTACCTAGGGATAATAACTCAAAAAAAAATAAAGTCAATATTCACACAGGCATTACCTGGTAAACAAAAATGTTCCTTACTATGAACTTGGTTTGACAATCCCATGGGATATGCTTTGGAAATTTTTAAACTTTTTATGAACCATTATGAATGGATTGAACAAATTATTAGGATAGAAAACCTTATACTAAACATTACATAGATAATATAAATTTAAACCTAAAGATTCATAAGTCTTGATATACGTATAATTTATAATTTATCTCCCCCTAGTTTGTAATTTATTTTTTGGTATGTTTTTTAGTTAAATTATTCTCATATTTTTTTTATTTAATAGCGGAAAATAAGAGAAATCATGATAACAACCATTGTGATGGAAAATTTAATGATTCCCTAAATGATATGACTAACCTAATGGGAATGTGAGTTATACTTTTTTTTATCATTCCAAATGAGCTATATTAAATTATATTTAAAAACAGTTATATAATTAAATTAACAAACCCATCAAAGATGATAAGGATGGTGTCCCATGAAATTTCAAGTGTTAAAGATGATGAGAAAAATAAAATTAAATTTCCAATATGTAAAAAATAAATGAAAAGGAATAATGGAAAATCACTTAATAGAATAATAATATTCATTATGTGTGGAAAAAAGGGAATAATGTAGTTAATTGCTGAAGTAAAATAATGATTCTGATTAAAAAGACACATGGAAATAAATTCCAACCTAAGGCGCCACTAATAATTCAATGTCGTAGATATGGGGGACTTATTAATTATGAAATTTTGTGCTAAAATATAATGATTATTTCATAAGGTTCTATGTAATGATAATAATTAAAGTGCAATTATCAAATTTTTTAGGTGTTGGAATTCATAAATCATTCTGTTGAAGTATTTTTTATTAATGGTATTCTAGTTATAAGAATCAATAAACTTATAAGGATTGTTCTGCAGTATTTTTATTTATGGATTTTCAAGAATATGTTGAAGGGTACTAATGAACTCGAAATTTTATTTGATAGTAAGGTTATATTATATGTAAAAACACCTGATTTAAGAAAAATAAATTTTTATACATACTTGATGTTACAGTAATTATTGTAAATGAAGATTATTTTATCTTGTGGAAAAAATAAGATATATAAAATACTTTATTTGTTAAATTTTATTTGATGATTATATTTACTTTTTGTTTTTTCATCATATTTTTGGAAACCCTATAGTAATTATATAAATATGTTTTTAGATAATGGAAAATAAGTATGTCAGGTGGAATCTAATAATATCTGAAAAGGTTATGAGGATTGAACCCACAACCAAAGGTTGATAAGGTTTTAATGGCTTGCATTGGCCTATATGATGTACTGGTTATTATGAATTTTTTTTACTTACATGATTTGATGGATAAATATTATGTTGATTTTGGGGAAACATGTTTTAGGAATAAATATTTCTTAATTTTTAGGATTTTGGGTTGATAAATGATATTTTGGGAAATGTTTCATTAGATTGAGGTATATGTGACCCTTAGGTATAACAAGTGATTTAAAAAGAATTATTATTTGGGAATAATATAATTAAATCCGTGAATATTGAGGTTTTTTTGGGATTTAGAGTAATTTAGTTTTGGAATTATTTAAGTTAAACTTTATATTTTACAATTTATATGATGTTTTATTCATTTTTGGAATTATATCACCTTATGCTAACCTTTTTTTGTTAATTCCTAATTATGAGATTAATATATTCATATCATTTTTTGAAATCATGTGCCCTATTTGAAGTTAATTTCAGTTCTTTGGGTACAATAAAATATCTTGATTAAACAACATTTGGGAAAAAAGATGAGATTACGGTGGAAACTGATTCAAGGATGAAATAATACTCATCAAGTAAGTATATTTTCTTATATTATTCACCAATATCATAAATAAATACCTAAAATATGGGAAAAGGATATTTAAAAAAATATTATGTCATATTACCATCATTTCTAATGAAATCGATGGTCATTTCACACCTCTTGGATTTATGGTTTTTTGGTTATTGACTTTCTCATGATCATTCAATTTCATGTGATCAATGATCATTACAAATCTCCATAAATATTCATTATTTAACTTCATTTCCACAATTTCACATCCTAATAATTTATTCATATATTTAAATCAAGGTATGTGTTATTTCAGATGACCTTCATACTTCCCTTTCCCTCTTTTTAAGAGGATGTTTTATTTACCCTTTTTATGATGTTGGTTTTGCACTATGAAAAATTTTAAATTTCAAACCCTTGATTACTGAGAACAAGTAAAATTTTCATGTTTGAAATTTATATAAGGGGGATAGAATGTAACACCTCTTTATTTTAAAATAAATTCATGTTCGATAGTGTATTCAGTATGAAACACTGAGTTTAAATGACCCATGATATAATAATGAAATATTATAATATAAATATAACTGATCTAAACTAGCCATTAAATTAGTGAGTATAAATATTATTAACTTTTTTATTAAATATATATAAATTTATGATATAAATTTATTTATAAATTATTAACAATCACTCGACTTTTAATAAAGATCTTTTATTCTTTAAAACATATGGTTCCACCAAAAAAATATGTTCATTAATTTTTATAAGAAAATATTATAATTATCTTACAAAATTCTAGAAATTTTATTTTATAAAAATAAAACAATGTTTTAAGTCAGAACATAAAAATTTACATAGTGTGAAGTTTTTGGTTATTTTGAAAAATATTGATTTTTTCAGGGAATAGTGAAAAAATACTGAATTTTGTAAAATGATCATTTCTTTTTAGTAAATTAAGTAATTTTAATGTTAAGATATTATTTTAATTTTAATTAAATTTATAATAATAATTATTTATTTCTATTTAATCTAATAAATCACATTTGATTCATCTTTATACCAGATTATAGTATAAGTTTTTTCTTAGGATTAAAAATACAATTTTCTGAAATCTGTTTTAAAAGTTCATAATGGTATCCCTTTTAAATAATTAAAATAATACCTTATTTGTAATTATTTAAATTAAATTTATAGTCTATATAAATATAATTTTTAAATTAAATTCATATAATGGGTTTTTTTATTCATATAGTTAATATAATATCATTTTCCTTGAAAATTTCGTTTTTCAGAGAAATGATTTTTCGTCACACTTATAAGTTTTATTTTAAATTAAATTATACCAATTATATGAATATAATTTGATAAAATAGAGTAAATATTTTTGAATCCAAATAATTTATATTATATAATAATTTCAACTTAATTATTGATCACAAAGAATAGTAAAAACCGTAAAAAAATGGTTACTATGATAAAAGAATTAAATGGGAAAAAGTAAGTTACCTTATAGGTAAAGAGTATAACATATTTAAAAGTGTTTATTTATATTTTTAGAGTTTTTTATCAGCCTTATATATCCTCCAATACTTTATTTTTATATTTTTTAGCAACATGGATTTATAGTGACTTCCCATTATTGACGCATTTTAGGTATTTAGAAGAATTCCCTCTTCCTACCTTATAAAAGGAAACCACCTATAATATCTTTTACACAATTTCAAACCCAATTGGTTCTACCAATACCTACCCAAATACATTCCTTAATTCCCTCCCCATGTCCTATGAACATTTTTTTATCATAAATCAAATCTAGGGAGGCTTGAGGTACAATCCCAAATTGGTGGTACAAAGAAGAGGTATCATTATTAAATGAGCTATTTGATTTATTTTTTCTTCCACCCCCATAAAATATTGTTAAATAATGATAATATTATATGATATTTTTCTCCCATATATTGAAATGTATTTATTCTAATTTAATAACCTAAATTCATCCCCACTTCCATCAAATGGGAAATGAAACCATCGTTTATTTTATGGTAGACTATGACCTCATGAACCGATGTAATTATTTTTCCATCATCACCTCATATGGATATTTCTAATGATATATGTATTGTTTATATATTATATTCTTTAAATATTAATAATTTTTTAAAATTTATATATCATATACCTTGGTAACTTACCATGCATTGAAAAATGATAATGTTATCTGTGTGTGCGTCGGACTACCACCTCACAAATCAATGTGAATCATTTTTTATTACCACATAACATGTATTGTATATGTAAGTTTATTTAAATAAATTATAATATTTTTACTATATTATTTTCATTATTAAATAATAAATTTACACTTATCTTCTTTCCATCATGATCATTGAAAAATGTGAATGTTAGACATGTGTATGTATTACCTACCGTCTCCATGATTGTAATGTAATTCATTTTTCATAATCATAATTCATAGTTATTTTTAAAAGTATAAATTGTGAATTAAAAAAATATTTCATTATTATTATTCTATAAATGATGTAATAATGACCCCTTTGACCACATTCAACACACCAATTTCATTTTAAAATTATGAACCAAACATCATCAAAACACCCTGTGTGAACATAACTGTTTTAGTAATTCAATACATCATTAAAATAAGTGAAGTAAATGGTTTATTTATAATGTATCAAACGTAGAAAAAATTATTAATAGAAAATACTTTATATAAGGTTATTATATGGGAGATAAAATATATATATGACATTTTATGGACTCGAGGTAAGGGTTTGGTCTCAAAACATAAATCTTTGAGAAAAATGTTCTTATACGCCAATAATTTATTTTAAAAGGTGTTTATAATTCCCCTTAACAAATTATATCAAAAACACTTTATAATTATTGATATTTTAAGATAAAATTCATTTACTTCATTCAGTAGATTTATGATTCAAAATTTACCAAAGCGGTATGGTTATACGTTTCAAACTAATTTTAATACAGATTGTTTATCTCTAAACATCCATTATTGATAATAATTTATCATTCCCCAATAAATTCGTTATATTTTATTCTCTGATGGTTATTCATGAATTTTTCAAGTAATATTACCATTTTCCTCTATTTTTTACTTACAAATATTGAGAATATATTTTTAAGTAAAATTAAATTAATTTAAATCCTTGGTTGAAAAACCATTTTTTTCTTGTCCATGGTTTCTTTAAACAGATTTTCATAAAAAAAATTTAATATCATTATATGACTGTTTAAAGAAATTTTTACCATTTTTTAATTTTAACCAAAATGTTTAAAAGGGATCTTCTTGTTGTTTTCCCAAAGAGGTGTTTTTTGACTTTTTACCAAAAATCTGAACTAAATAATTATTTTAACATGTACAACATGAATGGTATTTTCTATCATAATTTTCCATGAATATTACTTTATAATTTTCCAATTACATTTTCAAAGAAAATTATTTCCATAATATTTTCTGAATTTTTGTTTTTCAAAAGTTATTTTCAAAGTGGATAGTTTATTTTCCTCAATATTTATTTAATATTTTTAAATTATTTCTATTAATTAATGAAAAAAACCATTATTGTTATAGAAAACTTATAAATATTATATATATGTATCATAAGTATATATCTTTTCTAGTCTCCCTTAATTTTATGTGTTAATACACAACTGGAAATTCAGTCTTTTTAAATAGGTTTAACCCGTTGGGATATCCACTAAAACCATTGGGATAGTATTTCCCTAACAGTTTCACAGCCCATTGGTATGTGAGGCATGGAAGTAGCTCTATACCAACAGTTCCTAGAGAACCGTTGGCATATATGGTCTGAAGTTATTCTATACCAACAGTTCTACTTAAACTGTTGGTATATATAGGTACCAACAGTTGAAGAACTGTTGGTACTAGAGGGTATACCAACAGTTTTCAGACCGTCGGTATACATTTTATTCCGTCCTGTAGTATTCCCACGGTTTCAGAACCAGTGGCATACCTGTATACCAATGGTTTTAGAACTTTTGGCATACCTGTATACCAACGGTTTCAGAACCATTGGCATACTCTTTCCTAATTTATCCTATATACCAACGGTTTCGGAACTTTTGGCATACTCTATCTAGCATACTCTGTATACCAACAGTTCTGGAAACCGTTGGTATACATCATATATCCCCAAAACTGGACAACCTGCTATAAATAGCCTCCATCAAAAATTGGACAGCCTACTCGATAGCCTGCTGTAAACGGCCTACATGTAAACAACCTGCATGTAAACCCCAACCTGTAAAACTATAAACCTTCACCTCTACAATATATTTCCCAACCTGTAAAACTAAAAACCTAAACCTCTCCATGATAAATTTTTTTTGTCAAACTGATCTTTAAGTTAAATACAAAGAGTTAATAGTTTAAATATAACTATTTACAAAAATTTTGATAAATTTTAAGAATCCAATAGTTTGAGAGATTGAAAATACAAAGGAAATTTTGGAGATATATTAAATAAATTGGTTGGGTAATAGAGATTGAAAATCCAAAGAAAATTTTGGAGATATATTAAATAAACAAGTTGGTTAATAGTAACTAGGTGATCATCAAATTCAATAGCCAATTTCTTTCCTTTATTCATTCCATTTTAGTATAAAAATTTTGGTTTCTCATCCTCTTAATATAATAAAGTCTGATAATCCTTATAAGGTTCAATTGCTCCTTCTTACATCACTGAAGATTTCTCCTTTTTAAAATTCCCAGCCTTCTTGGGATTTCTGTTACCAACCCTTTTCCACTCCATGAATCTTCATCATCTGAAGCCCCTTTACCAAAATATAAGAATCTTTTCTGAAGGGGAACTCCCTTGGAAATGTCTCTTCTAACATCACCCTCCTTCTAGGCCTCCGCTTCTTCAATGTTCTGTTAACCTGAATGGTATGCCTATTTTTTCCCAAGATCTAAGCCAAAAACACCATATCTTTAGGTCAGAGATGAAGGACCAGATCACTAACCCACTGGTTGACCTCAAGATACACAAAACTTACAGGAGGTTTCAGAACATCCAAAGTGAAGTAGTCAGATGATCTTGATTCCAGTAAAAGTCATTGGACCACCGAAAGAAATGGATTGAATTTGTTTGGTGAGTTCAAACCCACCGAGAGAAATGGATGCCCTGGAAAGGGGGACAAATAGATTTCTCCCCAACGATTTCAACCGTCTTCAAATCGTCCCAAAATCGGGAAGAATTTGGTTAATAGACTAACTAGAAGTTACACAATTTACTTTTGAA
This sequence comes from Viscum album, assembly GCA_963277665.1. Classification (NCBI taxonomy): domain Eukaryota; kingdom Viridiplantae; phylum Streptophyta; class Magnoliopsida; order Santalales; family Viscaceae; genus Viscum; species Viscum album. The sequence continues at coordinate 372,801,628 of OY728137.1, forward strand.
TGTTGTATAAATACTGAGAAACTATGGTTATCAAAATATGAATAAAATAGAATGATCGAAAGAATAGAACACCTTAACGAATTGAAAATGTCCTTAACATTGATTCCATAAGATTGATTCCTGAGGAATGTAAGGTTAACTTCACTTTATTAAGAGAGTTTCAATAAAAAATATAGAAAAAACATTGTGTAGTAATCACTGGAAGAAATTATGAAATGTTAAATTGAAAATAATTTTCAAGAAATAAGAAGAAAATATGGTGTTTAAGGTTCTAGAAGCAGATTAGAAAATGAAAGGAATAAATGTGTGATTACTTCAGAAGTAAAATTACTCTTAGATAAATTCATTAGAATATTAGATAGGTCAAGTAGGCTTTGTGTGATTTTGGGTGTGTGATGTCAAGATGGATTTTTTAGACCTTTGAAAGTATTACATGAATGGTGAAACCTGATATGGGTTTTAGAATTTAGGGTGGCTTTGGTTTTTAGGAAGAGAACTTGAGTGATTATGGTTTACCCTTGTGGTTGGATTCTAGAGGGATGGACATGTTTGGGTTCCTAGCCCATGTAATGTATATTAAAATGGGTGGTCTTTATACTTATAAATTTGATCATGAGAATAATAGGTTCTCAAGGAAATGTTGGTTGATGTGGTTTTATGTTCAAACATTCTCTTCGGGTGGAGACTGTGCATGGGATATTTGGTTTTGGTAGGAAGCACATGGAGGTGTCTGGTTTTCATTAAATGAGAATCGCTTGGAGTGTTGGTTTTTTTCTAGTGCATGTGGTTACTATGGGTAGGACTAGTTAGAGGGTGTAGGCTGAGTTTCTTGAGTAGGGAAGAAAACTATGAGTAGGTGAATGATTGATTTCGATGTGATGATATTATCATGGGTAGGGATGACCAAGACTTTTAAATGACTTTGGCATGTCCATGTAGTGATTGGTGACATCTGAAATAGATGATTGTTAGTGGTATTCATTGATAAAATCATAGCATACAATTATTTAGTGAAGATCATTCAAAAAACAATATATCTTCATTAGAATAATGGGGGGAAATGGCTATATGTATAGATACCCAACTATCTTTTGGACAGATATGAAACATCTTAGGGGTTATGATCATGGAGAGTTCGACAAAGTGGTTGAGGTTTTATGGGTGAGTTTATAATGATGAAAATTCTATGGTGGGGAGTGATTTATTTCTTGAAAATATATAATCCTTGTTCTAGAAGGCTCATAGGTTTGTGGAACTGGCTTTGGATTAGTTGGGGTGGCATTATGATTGGATTGGTTGGGTGGCATTGTGATTATAGTGAGAAATACTTGATGTGTGAAATTCGTTTTCATAGGGTGTTTAAATAGAAAATCATTTAGGGTATATGATTGATCAGATTGTGGGAATTGGATTGGGGTGTTTTCGAAAATAAATATGAGGTGTGGGTATCTGAGGTGAGTTGTTGTGTGTGGTAGGAAACAAATGTGGTTCTAAGTTAGTAGAGGATCTGACTATTGAACCACACTAGGGTCGGGTACATATTCTAATTGGTGTGTTTGGGTGGTTGTGTAATGCCTTTGGTAGTGAAGGCATTGCAATGAATTGAGGTGGAAACATGACAACAAATGGAGATGGGTTCTTAGAGAATGAGTGAAATGAGGATAGACTGACTGAGGTTATCACATAGTGTGGGTTCTTAAGGTTTTATGAAACATATATTGTGTGGTTTTGGAAATGATAGGTGTGTTTAGAGTTTTATATGTGTCTAAACGTTTGGTGGAGTTATCTATAAAAGGGAAGAATGTTTTTAGAAAGAGCTTCTAAAAGGGATAAGCTGTGAATTCAGCAATGTGTTGGGTTGTCAAAATCGGGAATTTGTTTACAGAAAACTGAAAATCTGAAATATGTTTACAAAATCAAGAATTTTTCAACTGTTTTTGTTACCAGTGAATAGATCTAAAAGTTTTTAGAGCATGGTTATATGAAATCTGAAATTGGTTTAAAAAATCAAGAACTTGTGAACTGTTTTTATTATAATTTATATGAACCCAATTACCCAATGAAATACAGAATTCATAATTGAAATCTCAATTGAATACATGCAGAATGAATACTGTAATGAATTCTGAATTATGAATCAATAACACATAAAAAATGAATTATGTTACATACAGAATTCTGAATTATATATAACACATATATAATATGACATACAAGGGGTTGGGGGTGTCCCGGGGGGTGGGGTGTCTAGGGGTGAGGGGCTGTCCACGGGGGTTGGGGTGTCCAGGGGTGAGGGGCTATCCATGGGGGTGGGGGTGTCTAGGGGGGTGGGTTATACAGAATTAATAATATATAAAAAATATCATTTATTATAACACATAAATTATTGAATTCAGAAATTAGAAGCTAATAAACCTAAAATAAAGTATCAACGGAATCTAAATACGTTTGGTTAGTTTTTCATATACTAGTTGTTTTTAATTAAAATGATGTCCATTTTAAACAAAAGACATACACTTAGAGTGATACTAGCCACAATGTGCCTTGGATTGAGGCAAGGTTGACTCGTACACATCACATATGACTCATGGATCGTTTTCACAAAGTATCAATAGAATCTGAATGTGTTTGGTCGGTTTTCCATATGCCAGTTGTTGTTTTCACTTAAAATGTTTTGCATTTCAAATAAAGGTGAGACACTTTGAGTGGTGTTGGCCACACCGTGCCTTGGATTGAGGTGGGATTGACTTGTACATGTCACTTATGACCCATGGATCTTTGTGCTAAAGTATCAACACAATCTGAATATGTTTGGTTGGTTTTCCATATGCCAGTTGTTTTTACTTAAAATGTTGTCCATTTTAAACAAAAGAGAGACATTTAGAGTGATATCGGCCACACCACGCCTCGGATTGAGGTAGTGTTTACTCTTACACGTCACATATGACCGATGGATTGTTTTCCTAAAGTTTCAACAGAATCCAAATGCGTTTGGTCAATTTTTAGTATGTCAGTTGTTGGTTTCACTTAAAATGATGTACATTTTAAACAAAAGAGAGACACTTTGAGTGGTGCCGGCCACACTATGACTCAAATTGAGGTGGGGTTGACTCTTACATGTCACATATAACCCATAGATCATTTTCCTAAATTTTCAATAGAATCCGAATACATTTTTTTGGATTTCCGTATGTCAATTGTTGTTTTCACTTAAAATAATGTTCATTTTAAAAAGAAGAGAGACACTTTGAGTGGTGTCGGCCATACTGCACCTCAGATTGGGGAGGGTTTGACTCTTACATGTCACATATGACCCATGGATCATTTTTCAAAAGTTTCGAATGAATCCAAATGCGTTTGGTCGGTTTTCTGTATGCCAGTTGTTGTTTTAACTTAAAATGATGTCCATTTTAAAAAAAAAGATACACTTTGAGTGGTGTCAGCCACACCGCACTTCGGATTGAGGCAAGATTGACTCGTAAACATAAAAAATGATCCATGGATCATTTTCCTAAAGTATCAACAAAATCCAAATGCGTTTGGTTGGTTTTCCGCATGCCAGTTTTTTCACTTAAAATCTTGTCCATTTCAAATAAAAGTGAGACAATTTGAGTGGTGCCGGCCACACCGGCCCTTAGATTGAGGCAGGGTTGACTCTTACAAGTCACATATGACCAATGGATTGTTGTCCTAATGTTTCAACAGAATCTGAATGCCTTTGTTCGGTTTTATGTATGTCACTTGTTGTATTCACTTAAAATGATTTCCTTTTGAAACAAAAGAGAGATACTTTGAGTGGCGCCAGCCACACCACACCTCAGATTGAGGAGGGATTGAATTATAAATGTCACAAATGACCCAGGGATCGTTTTCCTAACATATGAACACAATCTGAATGCTTTTGGTCAGTTTTCTGTATGCCAGTTGTTTTTACTTAAAGTAGTATTCATTTTAAACAAAAGAAATAAACTTTGAGTGGTACCAGCCACATCATGTCTCGGATTGAGACGAGGTTGACTCATACACGTCAAAAATGACCCATGCATCATTTTTTTGAATTATCAACACAATCCAAATGCATTTGGTCAGTTTTCTGTATGACAGTTGTTATTTTCACATAAAATGTTTTCCATTTCAAATAAAAGTGAAACACTTCGAGTGGTACCAGCCACACCGTTCCTCGGATTGAGGCAGGGTTGAATCGTAAATGTCAAAAATGACTCATGGTATTCTTGGAGTAGGGCCAAATCATGTAATTACCATGGAAAGACCGCAGCATGACCGCGGCGTGACCGCGGCGTGTTGGCCCGGTCCAGCGACATCCACGGGGCAGAATCTTCCATCCAGGAGCGAAGGGAGTAGGAGGAGGCGGGGCAACATTCCATCCATCTCCCCCCTCCCCATTAACTATGGGTGGATAATGTCTCTAAAATTCTATCTAGGTATCATACATCTAATTCTGACAGGACTGCGAACCACCACGGGGTGTCGTCCTAGAGAAGAGCCAAATCACGGCATGACCACGGCGTGACCGCAGCGTGACTGCGACATAACCATGGTGTGACCGTGGCGTGACTGTGGTGTGACTGCAGTGTGATCGCGGTGTGACTGCGTCGTATTGGCCTGGTCCAGCGACATCTGCATGGTAGCATCTTCCATACAGAAGCGAACGGAGCAGGAGGAAGCGGGGCAACATTCCGATCGTCGTCTCCCTCCCCATTAATTATGGGTGTGTATTGTATCTAAAACTCTGTCTTGGTATCATAAATTGAATTACAACAGGACTGCGAACCGCCGTGGGGTGTCGTCGTGGAGAAGAGCCAAATCACGGTGTGACAGCGGCGTGACCGCGGCGTGACCGCAGCGTGACCTCCGCGTGACTGCCGCATGACCGCAGTGTCACCGCATCATGACCGCGGCATGTTGGCCTGGTCCAGCGACATCTACGGGGCATCATCTTCCATCCAGGAGTGAAGGGAGCGGGAGGAAGTGGGTCAAAATTCCGGTCTTCACCTCCCTCCCCATTAACTATGGGTGGTTAGTGTCTCTAAAACTCTATCTAGGTATCATACATCGAATTCTGACAAGACTACGAACCACCGCGGGGTTTCATCCTGGAGTAGGGCCAAATCACGGTGTGACCGTGGTGTGGCCGCAGCGTGACCGCAGCATGACCGCATCGTGTTGGCCCCGTCCAACGACATCTACGGGGCAACATCTTCTAGCACTGAGTGAAGGGAGTGGGAGGAAGTGGCGAAACATTTTGGTAGTCGCCTCCATCCCCATTAACTATTGGTGGGTAATATATCTAAAACTCTATCTACGTGTCATACATCAAATTCTGACAAGACTGCGAACCGCCGAGGGGTGTCATCCTAGAGCAAGGAAAAATCACGGCATGGACATGGTGTGATCGCAGCGTGACCATGGCGTGTTTTCCCAGCCCAAAAAAATCCATGGGGCAACATCTTCCATCTAGGATTCCAAATAAATCCTATTTAGTTGTCGTTCACATTATAAAAACCAATCTTATGTAATAAAAAATAGACTCTTGATTTGGGATTGTGGTATAATAAAGATATATATTTTATATTTGTTATTTTTAAAAGTGGTTTTATTATAAAAACATGACTTTATTTATCAAATGAAACAATTATATTAAATAAAACTTATTCAAAATATGCAATTCAATATAATTAAGCAGAATTAATAAAGAAGCTAAATTCAATTTAAATCATTCTTAAATTATAGAGGATACGAGAGGGACCCTACCTCAAGGTGGAACCAAGTCATCCACTTCGGCTCTTGGATCATTCTAACTAAAATTTGATGCTCCCCCATAGGGTATATGCACCTTCAAACACATGTAAGGACACCTAGCCCCTATGCACACACCTACATTTCTATGAGCATGTGCAAGGGTATCCTTACACATATGATTATATGCATATACCAATCTCCACTCACCTGCATATGCATTTTTATATATATACATGGGAACACCTAGCCCCATACGTGTATAATCATTTCCATGGTTGACTATACATGTAACGGGGATAGCCAAATACATATACTTACTTACCTATGCACACGCAGGTGAGTCACCCTTTACTTGGTGACTCAAAACCAATGAGCAAGGATCAACGCACTACAAAAAGGATATTAACAACCTTAAAACACATAAAGGACCCTACAAAACTAGTGAAAAACCAACCAACAGCATTAAAGCCTTACCTCGATTGGAAGCGGAGATCCAAATCCACCTGAACCAACACAAAACGATCCAATGCCCTACCAAAAACATAATATGGAGTCAAAAACATTGAAATACCCAAAATATTTGAGGTGCGAGACAATTAGTAATCATATAATCTTACCTCGGATCAATGTTGGCGGACTGGAACAATCTGAACCCCTTCTGGCCTCCTTTATAGAATATATCTACTCCATGTCCATAGAAACTAGTAAAAGACCTAAGTGGACAATGCGATAAAGAAAATAAAATAAACACTAAACTAAAACATACCTGTGTCCTATTACTATACATTCAATGCCCAACATATAATAACCAAAACACCACATGGGTCAAATCATGTTCCTGCAAGCAAGGGGGAAACAAATCCATGTTTCAAAATGATACTATCAAAAATTACATTCCTATTAATTAATAATTAATCTTCCTATAAATGGTATATAATTAGTTTTTCTAGAGTTTTAGCTTATTTTGGTTTTGTTCAATAAAAGTTTGTTTGGGAAATTTCCATTAGATTTAGATTGTCTTGTTTTTGTTTATATTATCTTGGACAATTTCATTCATTTGGGTTCTAGTCGATCATGGAATTTTTGTTATGCATTTTGTATGATCCAGCAATGGTTTATTCATGGGGTGTCACATAATGATCATTAACCAGAATAATCTTCCACCTACACCCCAATTATTATACTTTGTCCAACCAATGGGGTATTGACTAACCATGTGGGTAATTTCAAACATATCACACTCCACATAAATCATCCACCATTTCCTCTTTTATTTAATTCTTTATTTGAGAAAGGTGAGGGGTCTTTCAACTTCATAAGAGCGTTATCGAAGATAATATCTCTACCTTTTGGTACTATATAACATCACCAATGAAGGGTCTTGTGGTGATGCATGATCATTATCATGTAAAACCCTTTAGTTTTTCCATGGAGTCGTTCATTATGACACAGAGTCAAATGGTCATGTTTAAAAACATTTTTATGATGAATGTGACATACCAACCAGATCTTCTGCGATAAGGTAGAGCTGTCTCTAGGGCTTCCATAGTGTCTTGTGAACCGCATGGGCACATCTCTGATTAATGAGCATGGCTATTCTTGGTTAGGTAAAGCTGCTTAGATTTTTCAGACCAGCTACACGTTATCCATCATTATGAACCAGTATGTGTTTCCTAGTATATCATATACCACCAGTCTAATATTCTAATAGAACTGATTATCCATTGGTTCCTTAGAACCAAATCATTCCATTTGTCCCACAATAAAGTTAGAATTATCCTCTGGGATATCTATTGAATAGGCAGGATACCCCCCTGGGGAAATGTGAGACAAATTTCTTCCTGTCATGGATGTCTGGGATAACCCCTCATAGACTCTAGTTTTGGTAAAAGATATGCTCAATATCATGAAAAAAAAGTTAATAAATGAGATTTCTATACGATCTCTCATCTCTTTTAAAGATTGGATCAATATTTTACTCTATCATAGTAGATCTTGGTCGACCGCTATACGCCCTCACTGGTTTCTTTCCCAGAAGGTCCATAATAGTGTCAGTTCATATTCGAAAATAATATAAGTAAGAGAATACACCACATGGGGTTATTGGGTGAGGATGTAAATATATATAATTCTTAGGATTGATGGTTTCATGGAGATATTTTTGAATGGGTGGTTTTTTCCAGTAGGGGATGCGTGTTCAGGAATCCAAGTTGGTACTTTGGTACTGGAAGCTTGAGTGGTAGAGGTTTGGCCTCTTAATATAGTCGTATTGACCCTTATAGGCCTCTAGCATCTCTTGAGACATATTCAATAGGAAAATATCCCTTATAGACTCAGTGTTCATTTATAGTTTTTATTTGGATAGATAGGGGACCACCTCCATTAATACAGTTATCACAACACCACCATAATCCCTGGTGCCTTGTTTCACCCCAGGATACTATACATCTCTTGATTTGGGTACACACCATTAGGCCCTGATGAGGTTGTTGATATGGTGAGATGATCTGACCATTTCTATTTCACACATTATCTTTCACTGACTGGGCTAATTATTGAAAATGGAGATGAATCTCTTATTGAAAGGGCATGCAAGTCATCACTTCAAGATGGGGTTCTAATCAATTTAGTTTCATTGCATTTGGTTCATATCAGTTTGGTTTAGTTCAATTTAGTTCATGTCGGTTGTGGTTATATACGTTTTAATTCATTATATTTGGTCCAATTTGATACATCATTTGTGGGTTTTTATGGTGCCACTTTATTTAGTTCAACTCATTTTGGGCTTACTCTTCATAATCTTATTTGGTTTCGTTTCTTGCGGTTCATCTTGGTTTGTTATGTTTGATGTCATCCTAATTGAGGTAGGTCACAGATTATGTATGATTTGTTTTGAGACAACATGATATGATTTTTTTAGATCTGTTTAGTTTTAATTTATTTGTTCAGTATATACAAATTTAATTTATTGTAGATTCATTTAGGAATATTCAATTTTACTATTTATAGGTTAATACCATTCTTGTCAAAGGCGTGAGCCTCAGCGCACCTTACCGAGAGGCAAAGCGAGGTGCACTAGGTGTACCTCGCCCCCGTTAAGGCAGGGCGACCTCAATGAGCTGCACCAAAGGCACGCACCTCGCACGCCATCCCAAGAGGCACTACATCAAAAGGCTCACATGGCTGCCGAAATCGGGGGGGAAGTAGGGAAATCACGGGATGAGAAATTCATCGAGACTAAAAATGTAAACCATACCTAAGAAATAATAAAGCTACAAAAATAGATGGGAACAGAGTAAAGAAAACATTGGAACAGGGCGGAAATAATCGAGGGTGAGTCCCGACCATATTGAAATCAAGGGGCGACGGAAATCGAGGGAGATTCGCGATCGGGGTGCAGTGAAGTAGTGAGGTGATCGTGGAAATCATGGAAATTGTGGCTATAGGAAATCAAGGTTGTAGTGCAGGCGATTGTGGGGTGCAGTGCAGTGTAGGTAATCGTGGGGTGCAGTGTGGCTATAAAAAATCATAGAGAATTTTTTCAAATGTGATCTAGTATAGTGTTAAATATAAAATAACATTTAATTTATATAATTTTAATTGGATTTAAGATTATTTTAATCTAAAATATTCTGTATTTATTTATTTATCTACGAATACACCTTATTTACGCCTCACTCCACACCTCACACTGCATCCCCAAGTGGTCTTTGCGCCTTATTTCACCACGCGCCTTTGACAACACTAGTTAATACAATTCAGATTATTTTTATTTTTCCTACTTATATTATGTCTTATTTCATTCAATTCAGTTTGAATGAGTTCATGTTTGTTTCATTTAAATTGTTTTGTTTCATCCTCAAGAATGTGTGGCATTGAATCAGTTATTGAGAATCTAGAATGAGTCACCCATACATTAGACATCCATGAAACATCAAATAAACAGAAGTAAAAAAGATAAATAACCCATATGAGATTAATATAATTAACATCAATTAAAAATTAAAAAATGAATCATAAAAATAAGATTCAATGAAAGTAGAATCAAACATACACTAGGTCATGTTACACAAATATAATAGCACATACCAAAAAAGAATAAAAAAAATCAATTATACCCATATATCCATTGTACAATATCATGTTTCTCAACATATCTCCACTCACCCATCAATAAAAAACATGAGATGATTATACAAAAGGATGAATCTTGAACATATTACATGATATGAGCTACAAACACACACAAATAGATATGCAGGATGTAAAGTATTATTATTCATGCAATTTATACCTAATATAGAGTTTTCATAGACACATAAATCACTTCAAGAACCAAATTAAATTGGTCTAGACAAAGAGAGAAGAATAAACCAAACTCAAATGGTGGCAGATGAACCAAGACTATCCAAACCACTTTGCCTTCGGTATCAGATGCCAAAACATGACCCAAGTGACCTGAGAAAACCATGATACCCCCCTAAAAACAAGGATCAAAGTTAAAATCATAAAACCTCAAAACCCCTAGGGTTCAACCGAATGAAACCAGGAAACTGGAGAGAGGAAAACTCTAAGAAATTGAAGAATTAAAGAAGATGAATTCTTACCTGTAAGTACCAATCAAGAACCCTAAATAAATTTGGGAGAAATGGCATAGGAGAGGGAGTCGAGAGAGGGGGATGTCGTGTGGGGTGTTCGGGAATGGGGGGTCTCGCGCGCGATTGGAGAGGGGGACGGGGGACGTCATCGGAAGGGGAAATGTCGCCGGAGGAGAGGGATCCAGGAGCCAAGAGGGGAGGGGGATGTCATCGTCTGAGAGTGATCCGAGAAGGGAGGGTTGAATGTTGTTGGAGGAGAGGTAGATGAGAGGTTTTGGGGGTCGGGAGGCGGGGGCAGAGGTTGGGAGGTCGAGGAGGTCAAGGCTTGGAAGGGGAGGAGAGGGTCGGGAGGCCCAGGTTGGGGAGGGTTCACGCAGGGGGTGAAAAATCGAAAGGGACCCCTATAAAAATTAGAAATAGGTAATGTATACTGACAGTTTTAGCAGAACCGTAGGAATAAACCCCAATTTCCCAACGGTTCTTATAAACCGTGGATGCATTGGTATAATCCCATTTTCCACTAGTGATATGTGCCTTATGTTTCTCAAATGCCTTCATTAATAAATTTTCTTTTGATAATAATATGAGACAAAATTATAAAATCCATTTTTTTCCTTGTGAAATTGTTATATTTATTCCATATGATTGATTTTCTTTTTTGGAACACATGAATCAAGAACATGTTTTGATTTGGGCACCCAAATAGAACCATTTGGGCCTAATATTGAATATAAAATGGGTGCACCCATATAGTTCTCTAATTCATTGGGTACTTTTTTTAGTCTCATGAGAAATCATGTATGGGATTAGGGAGTAAACCTAATCCATTATCGGATATTATACACCATTTGATATTGTATAGGCAGTTATCATGGACTCATGTTAATGTCATGTTATATGTTTCTTCCACATTCATATGATTCCATGTTCTTATGATACAATGTTATTTATGTTATTCTCCCATGTGATTACACATGTGCCTTCTATTTTATGATATCATGTTATACTTTTGACTTTCATGTTATTATTCATTATCATGTTTTTTCCTTATTGGGAACTTTAGCCCACCCCTTTTTTATGTATTCCCAATGTTATATAAATTTTTTTAGCAGATCTAAATAATTTAGGAGCTTATTATGGATAAAAAATAACGAGGTTTTATTTAGTCTCACTTTTATATACTATAAACAAAGTCTTACAGTGAAAATATGACTCCTGATATTTTGGTAGTAATTAATGGATGTTTATGTTAAAGATAGTATAATAATATGTGTGAAAATCTTGGTTCATTATAATATCATTGATAAAATGATAATTTATTTCAATTTAATTTGTCCTCAAGTGATGGACTGTATTTTTTCTATAATTTATATCACTCAAATTAACACATTTGATTCTAATCAGAGATATCAATTCAACTGTCATATCTTCAATATTATTATTCTTCTATAATAATAGTTTGCATTCTTATGTTTCCATAATATATTTAGCTTCTACAATACATAGTGAAATGTAGTCTTATTTATTTTTGAGCCAATAAATACAAAATACACCATGAAAAAATGAACCAATTGATATTGAAATCCTATTATTTGATGAACCATCCAAATATGTATATATACATCCGAAAACCCCATATTATGATGTTTAATTATAAAGAAATTTGAAAATCACTAATCCTTTTATATATTATAGTATTAACTACACTATAATTGGGTGTCTTTTATTTTTATTTCTATGATAAATTTCCTATAAGAAAATGGAAAAACAATATTGGGTAGTGTCACTATTAAATATAATATTCACCTAATGAGCTACCTATATTCTATGGAATTTAACACTTTTCCTTCACCATCCCATGAATTTTAATCCAGGTAGTGAACAGAGTTTTCATCTCCTTAGAAATATCCTTCCAAATATTTTTAGAATCTTTTTAGTATATTAATATTTAGAAGTAAATGTAAAATTCCTTACTTATATCACCTTTAAAACCAAGAAAAACATCACCACACCAATTATTTACATTTCTAACTAATGTATAATTTATTATGTAAATTATTTTCACTATAAATAGTAAATATTATATCATTTACATACACAAGAACAATCATGCTTTGATTACTCTCATTATTGGCATAAATATTATAAACAAATCCATCACACTAGAAACCAAACATCTCAAATTATCAATAAAGTTGTGAATACTAATATCTCAATGTCTGCATCAACCCATATATCACCTTTTTAATAAGAAAATATTAATTCTCATATTCAGGTAAATAAAACCATTCATTTTTTTGATAAAACATGCTTCCTCTAAAACTATTTTAAAAAATAAACATTTTACATCCATCTAGAAAATTTTTAATTTCATTTTTACTACTATGGATATGAATAGTCGAATTGTCTCCAGCGTTGAAACATGTGAAAATGTCTCATCCACAATAATTACCTTGATCTAATAGTATACCTTGAACACCAGTCATTATTTTTTTCGAATAAAATTCACATATTTATTTAGTTTGTTGTAGAAGACAAATTTGGTCCCAATGAAATTATTATGTATCGACATCATAGAAATATCCAAAATTTGATTCCTTTTTATATGGTCAATATCATTGTTCATAGCATTAACCCAATTATTGTACCTTGAAACATCTCCAAAACAAATTGGATTTACCTATAATTGGAATGTTTATTTTTATGGAGACATCATTTTAAGTTTTCATTGGTGTTATTTGAACACTGATTATGTTCTTCCTAACAATTTAAATTGAAATATTTTGATTTTGTGCATATACAGGTCTAGTATTCTTATGGTCATCTTATGAATATTCCTTGGAGTCCACCACTAGCACATTTACTCCCCTTAAGTTTCTCATCTCTTTATCACTATACTTATCATGAACCATCCTCGATACCCTGGTACACAAGTACCCAAACCGGCACTAACATTGCTCAATGGATGCTCCCAATCCCATTGGTTTGGTGAATGTCACCTAGAATCAACAAGAAGTCCAAAGGGAATTATTTTTCTATATGTTTGGTAAAACATTATAAGATAAATCAAAACATATTTGGTAGACTAGACACTTCTCAAGGATGCAGTTCCATAAACATATGGATATCTAAAAGAATAAATCATCCATAAATCATTAAATAATTATTAATAACATATCTTATAACTCCATTAAATGAGTAGATCACATGTCCATCGACTACTACTATCATCCTAGAGCCACGATCAAGAACACTTATCACCTTCAAGTGACGGTTTCCCTTTTCCTTGACCTTTCATAAAAAATCAACAACCTCCTATAGAAAAAGGTAGATTGGGAGCATAATAGCTCTGTAAGATTACATAAAAGTTTCTCTAAGAAGTTCCAATACAAAGAAACCATATATTTCTAAATTTTAAATAAACAATTCATCCAGACCCTTTTACACATTTTTAGTCAAATCATATTTCAACTAAAATAGATTGGAAATATATCAAAACATGCTTATATCAACATTTCTTTTAAAACTAAAAGGAAAAGAATAAAATAGTTATATAATCACTAACATGTAATAATAAAATCAAAACCAAGAAATATGTTCATAACAATTGTGGTTAGTTCTAGGTTATAGGATCCTAACATTTCTCATTAAATCATCATTGCCTAATGTGTGTTCACTTGTTAATAGATTCATACCATAAGTATAGAATAAATCAACATCACATTAGGGTAAATCATGTTGAACTAGGGTTAGTTAGAGTTTTCATCATCAATACATTCCTTGGGAGTCAGAGTTCTAACATGATTTCCCAAACCACCCACGAACTACCCAACCTCACATGTGATTTAATCAAACAATCAATCATAGTAAAATCATTAATTTCAATTAAATTATTTATTCATATTAGAAATCCAAAATTTTAAGTTCAATATTAAATTTTAATTTCAAAACCAAAACATTGGTTTTCATCAAGTTCATGCCTTTCTAAATCAACATTCATTTTCAGAAATTTTTCTCAAGAATAAATATAAGTTCATTTCAATACATAATTTCTAAATTCACAAAATATTTTAAAATCATTTTAAAATAATTTTTATTTCATAAATTTCATTCCTTCAAAATCAATCATCAAATCATCATAATTAAATTTTTAGAAAATATTTTCATATACATTTACAATCGGTCAAACAATCAAGTTTTAAATTATATATAAAGTCTTTAGGATAGTACCTACATTTAATCACATTATCAAGAAATCAATCACCCAAAAATCTAACCACCAATAGAAATTTGACAGTGGTGGTGATTAAAGATAATTTCCTAAAGTCATAATCCATCAAAATAAGGATATAATCCATTAATTAAATATTGATTAATTAATTTCAAAGAAGTTAATATAGGGAGAAAATAGGATTCCCAACCAATGGGATTTAGACTTACCAAATAGAGATCAATCGCATCCATGATAACTTTAATCTGAGAGAAGAATCTTTATAGAAGCTGAAATACTCTCTTGAGAGCCTCCAAAATGAAATGGGTTAAATAGAGGTTCATGGGAGGAGGTTGAAATAATAAAAAGGGGATTATAATATTATGGAATATAAAATAAAAAACACATCATATATTACAAGACCACACCACAATCACCCTCGGTCAATTGGCCTCTTTAATACATGGTGAACACCTCACTTAGATCCTATTTACCTAGGGAAAAGCAAGGATGCATCTTGAAAACCACACCATAGATACCCCACAAAATAGAATAATTCATTCCACATTTATGTCGTAGCTGAATCCCACTTTTCCATAGGACCAAACCTATAGAATAGGGCTACACTTTAGCCTACTATTCATGGGTAACATACCCCATAAAAATGTAGAACCATCAAAAACCACCCCCTAGGCCTCTATCCCGCAACTAGCTCATCCATGGCATAGCCACACTCACTCCATGCCACAACCCTTCTTTTCTATGTGGAAGATACCTACAAAACTAAATATTTCCGCCAAAAATATATAAACCTAAAAAACAAGAGAAATATCTCAATATAATATATAAATGACAATGAAACGATATACAAGGGATATAAATTCCTGAAAGTTGGTAACATAATGTTACAAACTCCCCACCATAAACACTTTCTGCCACTAGAGAGCCAGTCAAGAAAACTCCATGTCAATGATATGAGGAAACATATCCATCATTAGAACCTCAATATCTCATGTATCAAGTGAGTCATAACCATACTTCCATAATACCCAAAACAATGTTATTGAATTCACATGTTGAACCTTCATAACAAAGTAAAAACTCAGAACTGTATGCTTAGTTATGGATAAATCGAGTTCCAAATCAAGTTCTTCCTATCTCAAAAGATGATATGGTCTAAAGAGATGCCTTATGAGATGTGATACATGAAGTGAATTATGAATATACATCAACTAGGGTGTAAAATATAAATGTTAAGAAACCTAGTTAATCTCCTCAATAACCTAATACTATCCCATATATCTTTGAGAAAGATTTCTCTATTTTCCAAGCCTTTAGGGGCCCAACTGAGTTGAAACTATGAAAAATATATGATCACCAACTAAAAACTCCAAATGTTGTATATGATGATCAATATAATATTTATAAATACTCTTTGTTATCACCATTATCTAATGAATCACCTAAATCATTACCATCGTCTCCGAGACCAAACTAGGTCCCCCCAAGGAGGCTTCACCTATCTTTGACTAGCACAGCAGAGATTTACATGGGTGAACATACAAGACCTCAATTGGTTCCATATAGTTAGATGAATATTAACTGTTGTTATAAGAAAACTCAACTAGTCCCAAATGTCTACCCCAATCTCCACCAAAGTCGAGAATGCAAATATGAAAAATGTCTTCAAGAATCATTATAGCTCATTTTTGTCTAGACATACATCTATGGATGATATGTCATGATCAAAATAACCTGAGATACCATTTATTCTTAAAATCCTCTCTAAAAATTATTAGTGAAATAAGGATCTTTATTAGATAGTCTAACAGATGGAACTCCGCACAGTTTAACTATACCCAACACATAGAGGTTTCCCAAGTCCTCAACTTTGGTTGTATCATGATTTTTTATAAAATGAGATCAGCAGATTAATCACTATCAATATTTCATTATTTCCTCATAGGGTATGAATAAACCCAAACAAAAATTCTATAAAAATATCATCACACATCCATGTTAAAATACGAAGAGATTGAAGAAAACATGAAAGTTTTTTTATGTCATCCCTAATATTTTAGAAAGTATAGCAATGGGGAAAAAGTAAGAAATGCATCATGTCATACCTGGACAACAGAATCATCCCATTGTATCATTGTTCATCTCTCTAGTTCTAGGGTGAACTATGCAGTGGTAATTATAGAAATCCCCCCATATAGATATTTTCACTGAAAAAGGTATGACGTACTAGTTCTAAAATCACATAATACCCTCATAAGCAAACAAACAATCAATGATTGTATCCCCCCCATAAATAGACTCTCAATATCCATATGATTTAACAACAATCTGGTTATCTTGAAGAATAAATTAAATAAGAGGATAGATCAACTGATATCTTTCCAAAATTATCACATCCCCATCTTCTTGAACTCACAGGTTCATGAAAGAAAAGTGAGCCATCAAATTCCATTATTCTAAAATTTATTTCATGGAATGTGTCCAAAATTTATTAATCAAGGAATAAATAATGAAATTCCCCTTTCCAGGTTAATAGAAAATATAAAATCAAAATACTACAAGTACTTCACCAAACACCACTATCATATATTCAAATCATTTAATGAGAATATATAACTCAGACTCTTGTGAAAGGAATAGATGGTAAACCTTTCTCCAAAAAGGTAATTCCAAAAATGCTTGGGGAAATGAATCAGAGTTTTAAGTTAAAGATCATGGTTAGGATTTTTCTTCACATGTAGTTTCAGCCATCGAGAATAGTAGGCCACTACCTAATCACCCTTTATGAGAATGCATCCCAAACCTATACCTGATGTGTTAAAAAAGACAACATAGCCCTATCTAAAATATAGAAGAGTCAACACTTTCATGTAAGTCAAAATAGATTTTAACTCATCAACATAATTTGGATATTTTACAACCCACAATATATTTAATCTTTTTTGAGTGATATCGGTTATTTGAGAAACTGACATCTAGAAATATTTTACAAACCGACAGCAATACCCAACTAATCCTAAGAAGCTTTGAATCTTGAAAACATTTGGAAATTTTTACCATGTAATAATAACTTACAACTTTTTAGGATAAAATAAATAAAATTTTTTGAGAACAATTTTCCTAATAACTTTTCTTCTTGAATCCAAAAAATTATATTTTGATGGATTTTCATAATGTCAATGATTTCTCAAATTTTTCAGAACATCTTTTAAGTGATGCACATGGTACTCTGCAAAAATTGAGTAAATGAATATTTAATATAGAAAAACAACCATGAATTAGTCTTTGAAAACATATAATATCATTTTTATCAATGAAATAAATATTGTAGGATCATTGGTTAGACCAAAAGGAAAAACAAGGTAATTATAATGGCCATACCTAGTCCTGAAGGTGGTCTTTGAGATTTAAGATTCATTAATTCTCAACTGATTATAACTAGAAAAAAGATCAACCATTAAAAACAAATTCACCCTTTTAAAATGGTAAAAAATCATTTATCTAAGGACACATATACTTATTATTTATCACAACTCGATTGGGTTATTGGTAATCAATACAAATGTGATGTTTCATATCAACTTTCGTCACGAAAAGAATGGGCCCCACCCAAGGTGACATGCTAAGGTGAATGAATCCTTTATCTAAAAAACCATCGAAAAGAGTATATCAATTATTTAGTTCAATTCATTCCATATGGTAAGAAGGAATAGAGATAGGCTAGGAACCTGGTACCAAGTCAATAGAAAACTATACTTCCCTTATAGATGGTAAACTAGAAAAGTAATTCATAAACACATCAGGAAACATGATGAACACTATGGGAATATCAAAACTCAAGGATTATTAATCTAGTTAAGAATAAATTAATAATATCACCATATACATATAAGGAAAATGGGGTACTACATTACTTGACCTTGGGATTCATTATCCTTAGAAATTAAGGTGCACCCCATTGAGAGAAGTAATGGAAACCCAATAAAGATAATATTTAATATAGGATATGTGGTTAATCAAAAAATACATCACAAAAAAAGAAATATAAAGGTCTCATATAGAGAACTAGAAAATTATAGGTGTGACCGATATCTGATAAAAGAGAAGAAATAGGAAATAAATCATAGACCTTGCACTATCTTCATTTTGAGGGGAAAAGAAATATCCATCACATCAAACATAAGATCCATCAGATGTTTTATAGAATACATAACAATAACCTATATGAATGAATGATATGAACATGTATGAAATATGGCATTCACTACAGATTAATCTATAATGATGGTACCTCTCACTGTCATTGGACCCACATTAGATTCTTCTAAAGACTCTTCGTCTTTTTGAAAAAGCATTGTTCTGAATGCATATGTCTAGAAACCCTTAGTTCTTGATGAATATGACAACAATGTATTATTTTTAGGTGATTATTATCCTATATAAATATATGAGGAATAAAATATACTGAAGAAATTCTATATTTTTCTAGAGAAACTGCATGAAATATAAATATTTGGTGACTCGGTACAATCCTACTTAGAATGTCTAACCTTTCCACACTAGTAGAAATTAAAAGGACCTCTACAAAACACTACCAAAGGTATGGATGAATCTTGATATAACTATCTTCTATGAGATTCATCATGCTTCTGATTTCATTAAATGGAATTAGAAGAACTACCACTAGGAGTAAGATAAACTCCTGTCAACCCTGACTTACCATCTAGGTCATGATCTTCCATCAATGATATTTCTAGAACTTCACATTAGATGTGATATTCATCAAGAAATCATTAGACCGGATATCAGATAAAATTCCCATCATGAATCGGCAAGCCTTATATTTCTCATTTTTCACCACCTAAGTGGAAAATGAACATGTTCTACAAAATGGTTCACTTACCAAGTGACAATATTATCACCCTTTTGGAGTTAGATAAAATCCAATGAATTTTCCAAAACCATTGAATATGGATAGATAAATTCTATAAATATGTATCTAAAGTCTTTTCACTCTAATACTTTATGTTTTTCTCTGTAACCTTTAGATCCCACCACCTCTTATTAGGACCATCAATCTTAATGCTATAAAACTTCACCATTAGATATTATAGAATTTCCACGACCAAAACAAGTTTTTAAAAAAACATTTACCAATAATATACCTCTATAAGAACATTAAATCCTTTAAAAGATAGTGGTTTACGGTGGATAAACTCTTGAGAATGTTCTCCAGATGCATCCCTTTGAGGATACACAACTTGATCCTGAATGGGAATGGGTGTGAATAATTTTCCCAAATGTTAGACATCATAACCTATTATCTTAAAGAGGTAATGATGGAATGGAGGGTTATATTTACATGGTTCATTAATATATACATCTTTAGGTATATTATAATATTTTCATTGGTTAATGGTGCAACAAAACATCAAAAGGAAACACAATAATATCACTATGGATACTAAAATCATCGAATAAGTCAAGAGATGAAAGAGTATCAATTCCTACAACATGATCCAATATTTTGGGATTTCAAAACACTCAATACAAGTTTAAAAATGGAAAAAATAAGATCAATTAATTCCTTAATGACACTCTCCATAAACACCTATGGTGATATAAGGATCTCTATAAAGTCAGTTCAGCATGCAGTCACTCACAATTACCCCATAAGACCAGAAAATCCTACCTATTTCTTATTAGGGCATCTCAGAGTGTATACTAACATCAATGGTATATGCACACCCTACACCATCTAAAATCAATTTATAAAAACCTATCCTGGATACCCTGGTACACTGGTACCCCAACTGGCTCGATCATAACCTGAAGGGTATTCACGATCCCCATGGGTTGGTGACTAGAACCTAGAATCATCAAAAAGTCAAAGGGATTTATTTTCACACAAATAATATAAAATAGTTAAGATATTTCATTACATAGTTTGTATTCCAAAAAAAACTCAATAATTAATTACCATAAACATATAGATATCCCAAAGAATGCATCATCCAAAAAATGTCACAGTATCATTATGACAAGATCTCATAAATCTATTTAATGAGTGGATCACGGATCCATTAGTTACCACTAACACCAATGTCCCACACTCAAGTAAACCCACCACATTTAAGTGGAACTTTACCTTTTCCTGGACCTGGACAAAAAAAATCTATAAATTCTCAAAGGAAAAGTTTGGGTATAATAAAAATACCCTAGTAAGTTTCCACCAAATTTTCCATAAGTAGGTCTAATACAAATAAACTATATATGATTAAATTTTAAATAAACAAGGAATGGAAATACATTTTTTTTCTTTTTCATTAAAACCATATTTCAAGTCAAATACATATAAAATATATCAAAATAATCTTAAATGAAAATTTTTACATAAAGAGAAAGGACATTCGTAAAAAAGTTCTACAATTAGTGGCTTGTAATAATCAAATAAAAACCAAGAAACATGTTAAAAATACCTATAGTTAGTTAGCTCAAGGATACATTAACCTCACACATATCAGTAATTCATCACATATTAGTGTCTATGAACATTTCAATGATTTCATACAATCTGGATAGAATTAATAAACACCCCATCATGGGAAATCCTTCCAAACTAGTTTTAGTTATATTTTTCTTCATTAATCATTTTCTAGGGAGTCAGAGCCTTATCATGATTTTACTATTTACCCACTAACTACCCAGGATCACATATGATTCAATTAGTCAATAAATTTTAGGAAGATAATTAAATTTAACTCAATTATTAATTCAAAATTAAAATTCACAGTTTCAAGTTCAATATTCTATTTTAATTACAATAAAAGAATAATGGTTTTTATCCAGTTCATTCCTTTAAAAATCATCTTTCATTTTAAGCCATTTTTCTCAAGAATCAATTTCAACTCCTTTTGGGACCTATTTTATCAAATAATAATAAATTACCACATTATATAAAAATAGGATTTATTTTATAAATATCAATCCTTTTTAAAATTAATTATAATATCATCAAAATTTAATAGTTAGAAAATAGTTCAAAATAAATTTGAATTATAGAAAAGAATCATGGTTTCAATTGAAATGGAAAGTGTTACGGAACAACCTAACTTGTATAGAACTATAAAACAATAAATAAAGCAAAATAGGAACCACTAATAGAAATATAAAGGAAATTTAGATTAAGGATAAATTTCTATAGTATCAATCTATCAAATAAAGGATTTAAGTCATCAACAACATATATATTCATCACTCTCAAATAAGGTGAGTGGATAAGAAAAGAGGATTCCAAACCAAATATATTTACACTTACCATAGATGGATCAATCACATCCATCAGCACTTTGATCTAAGAGGATAATGGTAGGAGAAGACAAAATCTTATCTTGGGAGCCTCTAAAAATGAATGGGTCGAATAGAGTTGAATGGGTGGAATTTGGAAAATAAAATGGGGGATAAAAATATTATAGACTAGAAAATAAAATACCATTCTATATCCCACCAGACCAAACCATAGTTACCCAGATAAAATGGCTTCCTAAATCCATAGCACAAACCTCACTCATATCATATTTACTAGAGGTAAGTCTATGGCATATCTCACACACCACACTGAAGCTACACCCAAAATAGAATAAAACCCCAATCACCTCCATAATATTGCCAAATCCTCCTATTCCATAGAATCAAACATAGAGAAGATAGATATCCCATAACCACATATCCATGGTGTATATACCCCCTAAAAAATATAACCAACAAAAACATCTCCCCATGCCTCCACATCCTAGATGACTCATCTACTATGCAACCACTCTCACTCCACAATGCAGCCCTTCGTCCCCAAGATGAAACTATTTGAAAATTTATATATTTATCCATTATTCTATAAAACTCCAAATTCTATAGAAACAACATATTACAACACCTAAATGGGAATAAAAAAATATAACGTATAGAAATAACTTCAATTTGATGATAGGATGTAACAATACTCTTAAAAATGTTCATTTAATTTATAAATATTTTTTTCATTCTGCACCAAAATAACTTCATTTCACCCCACCACCTTTCCCAACCTCTTATTAAAGAATTGATATGATTTTATTTTTCTTGAGTATCCATGAGATATACCTTCACCTACATAGATTTCAAACACCCTATTTTCTCCTTATCATAAATGAAACACTTACTTCTGGAAACACTAAAGTATGTCTATGTCAACTTTTCTCTATACCATATATCATATGGAGTCTTATCTTAACTTAGATAGAAAAATACTCTGATGGAAATATAGAATGATTTCAAGACTACTTATTTCTAAAACTTCTCTCGTATGTATTTCTTAATTAACATTTTATTATACACGTTTTTTATAATATGGTTACCCCTCTCAACTACTCCATTTCTATAGGTAATTCTCACTATTTGGACTTGGTGTATTATCCCATGCTTCTCAATAAAATCTTCCACTTGATGGTTATTAAACACTATTCCATTAATATTTCATAATTTTATAATTTTCTATCTTAGAATATTTTTAAATTCCCTTTGATATAGTGTTATGAAACTGAACACCACATATTTGTTGGTGAAGACTAAAATTGATTCTATCTCGATATAATCATTAATTAATAGTACATAATATCTCTTCCCATTAATATATCTTGGTGATATAGGTCCACACACATCAATATCAACCATTTAAAGCACTCTTTTTTACCTTTACTCTTTTCCCTTGTAGGTATTTTGAGTGATCTTCCATTATTGGAAAGAATTTCACGTGATCTTATGATCTAATTATAACTTTGATAAATTTTGAGTATAATCACATTTCACTATATATTCAAAGGATTTTTTCTCAAATAGAAAATAAATTTATTCCGAAACCTATTTTTACTTCTTCAATAGAAATCACATTTATTCTCCACTATTCATGGAATATACATTCCATTTCTTGAGCTTCCCCTATATCACTAATATAAATTTTTTTCCCTTTAGGATGCACATATTCATGGTTTTTTCAAAGGTATATGCATTCAATATTGAATTGTAACTACTTCAGAGTGTTTATATATGCTCAAAAATCAAATAAAGGCGGCAGTATTGTTTTAAAGTTTGATATTAAGAAGGAATTTGACACCATGGATTGGGATTTAATATATAAAGTGTTATATTGTTTTGGATTCAGTATCACTTTAGTTTATTGGGTGATGTCCCGTTTTGGATCTACTTATATCTCTACTATCATTAATGGTTCTCCAAAGGGATATTTCAAGTGCTATAGAGGGGTAAGACAAGGTGATATTCTTTCAGCTATTCTTTTCTCTATTATTGATGACTATCTGGGAAAACTTCTTCCTCACATGGTTGAACAAGGACATCTCAAACCGATACAAGCCTCTAGGTCCTCAATTGTTAAAATAAGATTTTTTATATGGATGATTTTTTTTTCAAGGTAGTAAAAGGAATATTCAGTTCCTTAAGAACACCCTAAATTAGTATGAATGTATTTCAGGAAAAAATATCATCTATGAAAATTATTTTCTATGTTGATAAATGTATTCAGGCTTGGTTCACTTGGAACCTCATTAATAGTAATTTGACATCACTGGGATTTCATAGAGAAAAATTTATGGAGAGTTTGAAATAATAAAATTTTTCTTACCCTGAATATTCCATATGTATAGTTTTCAAAGCATCTAACTACAAAATTATGGCTTTTCGAAAATGGATTGCAACTAAAAATTATTCTCTCAAATTAGTGGTTGGAAATTGGACTACGCATCCTCTATGTGATGATTATCAACCTCAGGATTCTTCTTCTTATTATCAGATATCTATAAATTAATTTTTTAATACCACTAAATTGCACCTACAAGATGATATTAAAAACATTATAATTGGATACACTTTTGCATCATGATTTGATATCATGGTTTAGGAACCAACTATAAATAGAATTTTGACTAGTTATGTATTTTACTATCACATTACCAATGACTCAAATTTTGAAATGGTTTAGATAAAAATCATTAGTAAATCATGGATCATACCATCACAACTTACTCTTATCTAGAGAATGGAATATAATATATTACACACTATTAAATTCATACAATTTTTTGGTGTCTCTATTTTTTTCTGGTATAATATATGAAACCAGAATAGGGACGGTTTGCAGATCCTTTCCCTCAATTTTTTTAATAAATATAAACTATGAAAGTTCATATTTGACCACTTTAAATTATAGAGACTGATCGTGGACTCCATTTGATTATTTTTTCAGAATTTCACTAGAATCATTTTATCTTCTATGCTTTGAAATCTCTTCCAAGTGGTAGTGTCTAACCTGCTATATGTGATTTGGTTTTTTTTTAATTTTATAAATCTCAATGGCACTACATTCTCTATTTGATCAGCCTTGAAAATAATTACAGTTCCATTTGAAGATTTAAATGCTTTTAAAATGGTTTTTTGAAAATAGTGTGCATGATGTCATGGTTCTAAAAAGATTGGGTATTTCTAGAAACTAAAAAATTTCAGTTGGAACCTTAGAAGTTTTTTGGAAGCATCCCCTATACAATTATATAAAAATCAACTTGTATAGAGCATATAAAGGTAACCTAGTTCCCTCGAGGTTTGGAATGGTCTTTAGTGATCATAATGGAGTGATTATTGGATGCTTATATATCTCATGTGGATTAGTATTATCACATGAAAATAAAGATGAAAGGTTTCATTAATTCAATTAACATTGTAAGATCAAATGTTTGGAACAATTTGTGGTTTAAAGTTATTCCACAATTATTTTGGAAGACATTTGGAGGGGTTATTACACCTTTTATGGAGACTCAATGCTCGATTGATGGAATGTATAAACTTACTTATGTGCCTAAATTTCATTATTTCACATGTATATTTGGGGAAGAATCTGGTGTAGGATGTTCTCTTCAATAAATGAGTAGGTATGGATCACACTTGGTTGAATTATCTCTTGGATGATTTGGTTTCACATCATGAAAGAGATTGTACTAAAATTTTTTCATACTTTTCTGATGTTTATTTTTCACTAATAAATTACTTAGACATTTTTTTCTATAAACCTTAAAAAAAATATGTAAATATTATTTCATTTTATGACTCACAGAATTCAATAATACTAAGATCATTGTGAATGATACCTTTAATGACCAAGACATCTGGTGGTCTCATATATTTTCATCCAATCTTGGATTTTTTTAAACCTAATAATATTTATGTTTTCATCATTTAAAAATTTGATGACAACTTCATTTTCATACTTGAATCTGATGACAAGATCACTATGTCCCATCATGTGGGAAGTGAATACATAGTTAAGAATCCATGCACCAACATGATCTGATACTTTAAGAAAAATTTAAAACTATTTTATGCTCAACTATTTTCTTTTTGATTCATTCCTTTGAATTCATATCTAATGTTGACTATAATTCTTGATTTTTCTTAGAGTATAATGGAACAATATTATATTTCAGTGAAATCAATAGATTTTCTTTTTTCGCTAATTGGATGAATTTTTGAGCTTCTACAAACAACCACTTTGTGTATCCTTTGGAACATTCTAATGCATTTTCAATGGGAAATATATAGACATGTGTCTAAATCCTATACACTAAAAATACTGAACATTATAATCATTCTTAGAATATTGAATCCTTTTTTGATTCCTTTATATCATTTATTCTCATCGTCACCTCTTGGATGTGGATTAGGCATTATGGTAATGTCCCTTTTTTTACAATAGTAACACTCAATATAAGAAAGATTATATTGAGTCATTTATACAGTACTATGTTTCTCTTAATTTCTCTAAATATTCTTTTTTTGATTTGTACCCTAATCAACTTTCATCCTAGAAGTCAATTCTTGTTGGATGGCACCAATGATTGCTAATTTCTATTAGTGATCATTCTCTATACTAGTCGTGCAATTTTAATTTTTCATTTTATTCTCCTAAAAATTATTTGACTATTTTTCCTGGTCTCTATACTTTAGTTTCCATTTTTCTATTTTCTATTTTACCTAAATTATTGATATTATACTAGGGGTACAGAGTCTCTCCTAATAATTATAAATAATTATCAATCAATAATTACAAAAAATTATCATAAGACGATTGTGAGAAGATAATTTCTATGAAATAATTATTAGAATATAATTATTCATTTTAGTAAATGGATAATAATAAAGTAATCATATAGAATTTTCATATGATAATTTATAATATATTATTATAAGATATTATTAGTGGATAATTAATTAACAGAAATAATTATCAAAAAAATAATTATAAAAGATAATTTGTAATAAAGTAATCAAAAAGATAATTATAATTTATAATTTATAATAAAATTATCAAAATATAATTATAAAAGATAATTTAAGATAAATTTTCAAAATATAAGTATAAAGTGGTAATTTAAGAAAAATTATAAAAAGATAATTATAAATGATTATTTGAGATAAATTATCAAGATATGTTATTCTTGAAGGAGAATATTTTAAGCACATGATTTGACCTAAATGATAATTCAAAACCTATCCAAAAGAGAGAATGTATCATCGCATGTAATATTTTATTTCTTTTTTAAATAAATTATAAGTTTTTATTATATGAAACCCTTAATATACCTTGATCAATGATTTTATAGAAACTTGAGATTTTTACATTTCACTTTGACAATAACAAAACCACAAAGAGGTTTTTCCAACTTTTGTTGTAGGAAGTTCCTTGCCTCTTTAGGCTTTGTTACATATATTTCTTTAATGCGATTTATACATAGACATATTTTATGATTTTGATATATTATGATCACATGTGGGTGTGTGTGTTTCCTTGAGAACATTGTATAAAACTTTTTTCAATAAGTACCTTGTATCTTATTATTCGTGTTTGAGGTTGATCACATGTATTGTTGTGTTACCTTACTTATGATGATGTGTTATGTGTGTATAGCCCATGATATGGTATGATTTGATTCCTTGAGATTGATATGATATCTTAATTCTACAATGATGTTTTATTCTCATTTTTATCTATATGATGATGTTATATTTCTCATGATTTTCCTAATGGTTGTTATCATGTTATGAATTTACATGTTTTTCCATTGGATAATTGGTATGTGTATGCATGATGGGTGGACATCACGGTATTATTACTACTTTTGGGGTGTGCGCATGATGTGAAGTGATGACACCAGTGTAGCATGATAACCTTATAACCTAGTATATACTCATTTCCTTCAAGATTCCAAGTAGATTGACAACACTTGATGCCCTGTGGATTCTGAGTGTGACCCGATGCCTTGTGGATTCCCGGTAGGTTACAAATACTCAATGCCTTCTAGATTCTGATTATTAGCCGATGCCTTGTGGATTCTATATAGGTTATTTTCACTTGATTCCTTATGGATTCTAAGTGACTCAAAAATATACTTGTGGTAGGTTTTGGATACATATCGACATGCAATATATTTCTCGCATGGAGCTAAAGTAGGTGTAGTCGGCGGTTTGTGGCAACTTGGTTAGCATATGGGTGCTCGGTTTTTTATTTGTGTTTTTATGCTTGTTATGAATTTATTTTATTATAGTATGCACTGGTATACTTGATAAAACCAGGTTAAGGAGAAATTAGTGGTATACTACTAATTCTTGTACTCACACCCTACTTGGGCATTTCAATGCACTTATAGATTGCATGAGGAGTCTAGTGAAGGGCAAGGGAAATATGGTGGATAATTGAGTAGAGGAGTATGAAGATAGTATCAGATCAAAATGGACTCTAGAGGGTCCACTATTTTTTATTTACATTGTCTATGTTAATTCATATGGAAATGCTTGCCACTTATGGGAGATTCTTTATTTGTATTACATGTATATCATCTTTATGTTTTTGGAAATTTACTCTGATTTTTTATTATATTTTTTATAAATCATTATTGATCCTATGAAATGATATTGAGGGTATAATCTCCCCACTGACAGACTCATACCCTCACTGTTAGTCACCAACCTCTTGTATATGGGGAGACATAAATGAGATCGCATGCTGAATCAGACTCGGTCATTCGAGTCATGATGATACAAAATGGTATCAGAAGTCCTCACTCACTAAATTTTTTCTTCCATTATCTTTGTTTGTTAAAATATAGATAGGATATAGGACATTGGATCTCAGGTAGGGAAACTTCGTCAATGTCTTTCCAGTACTGTGTAGTGGACCTCTATGTTTTCATCAAGTTGGGGTAATTATGTTTTTCTATTACCATTTATTAGAATCACATTGGGTGAAGCACATGATGTTATATGTGATATATGATATTTTTATTATTTCCATGAATAATGAATTGGAACATGGGTTCACATGCAATATATATACCAATTGTTTAACTACATAATAATTCATTAATTAAATGCCTTGATTTGTGTTATCTGTTTGGGATAGTTTCTCTTTGTGTGATATTTCTATGTTGCATACTGTTGTGATATATCTTTATTGGAATTAATTAGTTGAATTGAGCATGATTTTGTGTTTGTATATATATATATATATATTAATAATGTTCACGGATGGAGATAATGGATAATGTTTGGAGGATTATACCTTAGTTTGGTGGTAAACTCTTATGAAAACCATGTGTGATCCCACATACTGATTAGGGTGTATCTTAATGCATTTTTTCCTTTCTAAAGTGTTTTTTTCGCATTACATAATATTTCACCTTGATAGAGTTTATGGAAATAATTGGGAATCAGACAAAAATACATGTTTAAGGAATAATTTTTCGTATTACCACTGGATATGCAGGAGAATGGAATTGAGCCTTCTCATGCACTTGTTATGTAGTATAGGTAGCAGGGCCACATCAACCAGAATTCTTTCACTTCATGTCTGACCTAGGCATAAAATTTCAGAAATAGGATCGAAAATTCCATGATATTTAACTCCATCATTATTCATCCTTCCTGTGCATCATAGGCACTCAGGATGTTGAAGAATGGGTTGTGATATTTTTGGGAATCTTCTATCTACTAGAGAATCTGAAGGATTGTCACATTAAGCTAAGATTGAGTTCATGTTGGGAATGAATCCATTTTTTATAACACACATCATATGGTTCCAACTGTGATAAATGATCTCAATGTTCTTCTTGAATATATAAAGATATAGGGAATTATCGAACCTAGTACTTCACCATGGGTAGAAACAATTTTGTGTCTAAGAAGGTGGATGGGGGACTTCGACTATGTGTTGATTAATTAATGCTGAATCAGGTGATGATGAATAACTGATATTTTTTGCCTATAATCAATGATCATTTCTATCAACTATTGGGATCTTGGTGTTTCTCTAAGATTGATCTTATATTGGGCTGCCACCAGTTATGAGTTATGGAGGATTACTTTCTATGGACCACATTTTGGATCATGTATGGACTGTATGAGTACTTAGTGGTGTCATTTGAGCTAAAAAAGCATCAGTTGTGTTCATGGAACTCATGAAAAAGACCTTAGATACATATATTGACCCATTCATCATGGTATTTTTCAATGATATCCTTATCTACTCACCAACACTAGAGAAACGTGCTAGGAACCTAAAGATAGTCCTAAGTATGCTATGACCACACAAACTTTATGAAATTTTTTTAAAATGTGACTTCTAGATTATAAAGTTAAAGTTCCTAGGACATGTGTTGTTTGAGACTGGTATATCAATAATCCCATAGAAGTTTTAGGAATCAATGTCTTGGATACATCCCCAAAATGTGTTAGAGATTAGAATATTTCAAGGATTGGAATGATATTACCAAAGGTTTATCTATTACTTTCACTGAATATCAGCACCCCTGACAGCACTAACGATGAAGGGAGTAAAGTTCCAGTGGTCATACCAGGGTTAAGGGGCTTTCCATGAGCTAAATAAAAGGTTTAATACAAATCCAGTACTAAAACTCCCTGGTCCTAGGATCGGTTAGGCAGTGTACTATGATTGATAAGGCATTGGGATGGGAGTGGTGCTAATGCAAAGAGAGCATGTGGTTACCTATGAGTCTCATCAGCTATGACCCCATAAGAATAACTACCCTACACATAAAATAGATATGGCAATGGTGGTTCACGATATAAAGTTTTGTAGAAACTATCTCTTCGGTGAGATATTTATTATTACATGGACTAAAAATACCTTCACTATATCATCACAAATCGGATCCTTAACCAGAGAAATAGATTTTAGGTTGAGTATCTTCAAATGTTTGATATTTGAGATGTCATTAGAACTCTACTATTAAGCTTGTATGAGTGAGGGTAGTAATTGGATGGGTGACCACCTAGGAAATACTCAGTTTGAACCCTTTTGTGAGATCACACCGGCATTAATGCACTAGATCCCATTATAAATATTCTAGTTTTGTTCCTTAATGCCTTACCTGTCAGAGGGTGAGGGTCATGTTCCATCATCTGGGTGGTTTATTGTAACCACTCCTGATACCTATGTGGAAGTGGGAATAAATCCTGATGAAATTCTTAATAGGGATACTTAGGAACTTGGGGAGTCCTGACGTAATATGGGTTATTTTGTATTGGTTAAAAAAATATACTCACTTATAACCAATAAAAGATACTCACTCAGTGGAAGAGATGAGAATGCTACTTATCTGAGAGATCATGAACCTTCATGGAGTCCCCTTGAGCATTGTTACACATAGATATGCATGTTTTATATCGTGAATTTGTAAGGTATTATAAAAATACATAGAGACTCAGTTGATATTGAGAATGACACACCATCCCTAGACTGATGGATAGTCTAAGTTGCCTATACGCATATTGGAGGATATTCATTTAGTCTCATGCTATACCTTGGTGAAGAATGGGATGATCACCTAGCCTTGATTTATTCTGCAAAAAATAATTATTATCAAGCCTCAATTTAGATGAAACCTTATGAAGATCTTTATGACAGGTCATGTCAATCATTGTTATGTTGGCATGAGGTGGGTGAGGCAGCAGTTGTTGGCCTCAGTATGGTTTAGAAGACCTATGAGAGAGTGTAGCTGATATGGAAGAGATAAATCACCCATCATAGGAGACAGATATCATATGATGGTTGTAGGATGATTCCCTTAGAGATTTCTATGGGAAATAAAGTTTTCTTGAGAGTGATTCCTCGGTAGGGGCACAAATTTCTGTTGAAGTAGGGTAAGATTTCACCACATTTTTTGGATCCTCTGAGATCACTGAGTGGATAGGGGTAGTAGCATATTGTCTAAACCTCCCTTATCTCTCTCAAGGTATGCACGAAGTTTCAATGTGTCACAGCTTCAGAGGTACATACCTGAACCAGTACATGTTATGGATTTTGAGGAAGTTGAGATAGAGTAATACATATCTTACAAGGAGCATCTAGTGAGGATTAATGATCAAAGAGAGAATAAATTATGAGGGAAGGCAATTCCACTAGTATGGATTTGGTGGAAGCAGGAGAGGATTAAGTAAGATACATGGGTGTGTGAGTCTGATGTTTGATCTTAATGGCATAATTTGTTTGAACAAGACTACTAGAGATACTTCATAAGGATGAGAATTCAATGGAGGTGGGGAATTGAAATATCCATATTTTAAAAATGATAACAAAAAACCAATTTTTGATAAATTATAAATGTCGTATGGGAAAAAATTATTTATCAACGAAAAATAACTTAAAATGTATTAAAGACTTTTTAGATGGGTAAAATCCTAGTTAACGCATTGGAATATTCAATCGAATATTTTATAAAGCACTAATTTAGTGTAAGATTCAAAAGATCATAAAGACTTAATGAAGACAGAATAATAATATTATATATATTATATTAATAACATACTTTTTTTTCAAAATAAATTAATAACTCCAAAATGGTGTATCGTATGAGAAATATGAGACCACTATTAGGTCTGAAATTTGTAGTTTACCATAGGTGGGTCATAAAATTCAAATACGTCAGACATTTGTATGCCTTTATCATGAGATAAAGTTATTAAATAATATTTAATATATTATTTTATTGTAAATAATTTAATATCTCCAAAACAGCATGTCATACAAGAAATATGTGACCTTAGTTGGGTTCGGAATAAGAAGTTTTACCCGATGAAGGGTATATTTTTTGTATGCAATAGGCATACTATTCAGGTCATTGAATAAGTTGTTTTTTTCTAAATTATATAAATTTGTATGTTTATTTATTTATTTAAATTTAAATAAAAATGATATTATTCAATCATCCCCCCAAAAAACCATGTTTCCTCTATTGTTGACCGGTGATGGTTTTTAAAATCTTTAATTTAAACCATTTTGGATATTAAAAAATAAAAATGAATTAAGGAGGGGGAATTAAACACTCTATAATAATTTGTTTCATGATTAATGGATTAAAAATTTAGTTTTTATTATTTCATTATGGTAAAACCAAAAACACGTTTTGGTGGCGATATAAACATGCTGATCCTTGTATTTCTACTAATGATCAGAGACACCTCATCCCATGTGGAGAAGAAGTCCAACATTGATTGGCGCACAACATTGGTGGTATTATTCCTCCCTCAAGCATAGCACCATGATTGGATTTATTCCTTCGTTTTTAATTTTATTTATCTATTTTTTGTATGTGTTATTATAAAAAAAGGTATTGAATAAATAAAATAATAAATAATAAATAATAAAATATTTATCAAATGATATAGTTTGTATAAATTATAAATGGATATCTATATATATATATATATATATATTTATAAGAATTTTTATAAATATAGATATATATATATATAATCACATTGTGTAAACGGGATGGTTTACTAAATATAAAAATTATCAAAAGAGGTATATAAATATATATAAGCATGGATATATATATATATATATTTATTTATTTATAATCATATAAAAGGATAATTTTATTAAATAAAATTAACAATGTGTTTTTGAAATGACAGTTTAAAATAATTATCAAGTGATAATTACAATAAATTATTATAGAGATTCTGAAATGAACATTATTAAGAAATAATTATTAGAATATAATTATTCATGTTATTAAATGGATAATTATAAAATAATAATGTATAATTATCATATGATAGTTTATAAGGTATTATTATAAAATATTATCAATGGATAATTAATTATTAGATATAATTATAAAAAAATAATTATAAAATATAATTTGTAACAAAGTTATCAGAAAGATAATTATAAGGGTTAATTTGAAATAAAAGTATAAAAATATAATTATAAAGGATAATTTAAGATAAATTATCATAATATAATTATAAATGGATAATTTAACATAAATTATAAAAAATTAATTATAAAGGATGATTTCATATAAATTATCAAGATATGATTATTCTTAAAGGAGAATATTTCAAGAACATGATTTGACCTAAATGATGGTTAAAAAATTATCTAAGAGAGAGAATGTATCATTTCATGTGATATTTTATTTCTTTTTGAAATAAAATAGTTTTTTTAGAAAACCCTTGATATACCTTTATCATCAATGTGCTAATAACTCAAGACTTTAACATATCACTTTAATGATAAAAAAACCACAAAGAGGTTTTTCCAACTTTTGAGGTAGGAAGTTCCTTACTTTTTTGGGATTTGTTACATATTTTTCTTTAATATGATTTATAAAAAGAAATATTTAATGATCGTTCTAGATTATGATTTCATACGGGTGTGTGTGAATCTATAAAAACATTATGTGACACTTGTTTCCATGAGTAACTTGTAGCTTATTATTAATGTTCGAGGTTGATCACATGTATTTTTGTGCAACCTTAGTTACAATGATGTGCTATATGTGTGTAGCCCATGATATGGTATGATTTGATTACATGATATTGATGTGATATCTTTATTCCATGATAATGTTTTATTCACATGTCTATGTATATGATGATGCTATATTTCTCATGATGTGTTCTATGGTTGTTATCATGCTATACCTTGTTCTATTTTCACTTTGGAGTATTAGTATGTGTATTCAAGAAAGGTGGTAATTGTGGTATGATTACTCCTTGTGGGGTGTGCACATAATGTGCGGTGATGACGACAGTGCAGCATGATAACCTTATAACCAAGTATCTACTCGATGCCTTGTAGATTCTGAGTAGATGAACGACATTTGATGCCTTGTGGATTATGAGTGTTACCTGATGGCTTGTGGATTCTGGGTAGGTTAAAGATATATGATTCCTTGTGAATTATTATTATTACCTAATGCCTTTTGGATTTAGGGTATGTTGTTTCCACTCAATGGATTTTGGATTACGAGTGACTCATTAACATCCCTGTGGATGGTTTTGGATACATATTTACATAAAATATATTTTCGGCATGGAGCCAAAGCAGGTATAACCAGGGGTTTTTGGTGGCTTGGTTAGCACACAACCTCTCAGTTTTGAATTTTATGTTATTATTCTTGTCACTTATTTATTTTAGTATAGAATACACTTTTATACAAGAGAAAATTTTGTTATGGATGCATTTTTGGTGTCCTAATGAGTCGTGTACTCACACCCTATTAGGGATTTTCCTCTACTAGAAAATGGGTTTATACCCACAGTTATTTCAAAAATTGTGGTATAGACCATCCTATAGCCATAGTTTTCATGAACCATGGGTATAGGTGACATTTTAAAACATATACCCACATATCATTCTAAAACATGGGTATAGGGTACCCACGTAAGCGCGGGAAGCCAAACAATTTGCATGGGAATACCTATACCCATGGTTCAAACTGAACTGTAGGTGTATGTGACATTAGTACACAAGGTTTTTAGGAACCATGGGTATATCCTTCGGTATACAATCCTATACCCATGGTTTTACTGGACTGTGGGTATAAGGTCTCTTATGTTTGCGCCTGAAAAAAATACTTGGGGGGAACCTATTGCCAATGTTTTTTACCTATGCCCATAGTTTATATATATATATACATATATATATATATACATTAGTGTAAGCAGTATTGTGGTAAGGTACTCTTACGGTTAAGAAACATCACGGGATCGAATCTCTCACTCAATTTTTTATTACACCGATGTTATATATATATATATGAGATAATATATGTGTATTAAAATATAATTACAATATTTTTTGCAGTAAGTATGTATCTTTTATAGTAGTTTCGTAGGTTCGAAACCCCCATGTGATGTTTTATTTATACCCATGTTTATATTAATATATTTAGCTAAATAGGGATTTAATTGTATATAAACTAAGTAGGTGTGTTGGTGATGTGTTGTTTCTTGGTAGAGGAGTTCAGTGGTTCAAAACTCACAGATTAATTTTTTCTAATACTAATGCTTTAGATTTATTTATTTAACTAAATATAGATATATAATACAAGAAATCAGGTAGCTAGACTGTTAGTTGTTTTTTAATCGAAAATGAAGTCATGGGATCAAAATTTGGCATCTAATTTTTTTCTAATACTTCCCGTTCAAATTAATATATTAGGTAAATGTGTGTGTGTGTGTCTGTGTGTAAGTTGAACAGGTTGAGTGGTCCAAAACTGAGTGTTGGAGGAGCAAGTTGTGGGATCAAGACCCTTGGGTAGCCAAATTTTTTGTAAAAATATTTATACCCGTGGTTTGAAAACTATGGGCAGCCTAATTTTTGAAAAAAAATTATACCCCTAGTTTTCAAATCATGTGTATAGGGTCATGATGCGGTGGAAAAAATCTATAACTATATTTTGTAAAACTGTGGGTATAGGACATGGAGCTATATCGATGCCTTGGTTTCCCATAGTTCCCAAAATAATGGGTGTAGGTTATACCCACGATTTATAAAAATATGGGTCTAGGCTATACCCATAGTTTTGGGGGTTATACCCACAATTTTGAATCGTGGGTATAGGTCATTTTTTCAATAGCGTTTGATGTGCATGTAGATTTCATGAGGGATATGGTGAAAGTAATGGGTCCTATGGTGGATAGCTAAGCAGATAAGAATGATGCTAGAAGGAGATCAGGAAGGACTCTGTAGGATATGCAATTTATTTATTTACTTTATCTGCTTTATTTCTTATGTACATGGTTTCAACTTATAGAAGATTCTTTATTTGTATTACATTTATGTCATATTTACTTTTTCACAAGTTTACTCTGATGGTTTATTTTATTGTTTATTATTTATTATTGATCATATGACATGATATTGAGGGTATAGTCTCCCCATTGATATATTAATGTCCTCACTACTAGTCGGAAGCCTCTTGTGTTTGGTGAGAAGCTCATGAGGTCGTGTAGAATTTTATCTTGGACTCAGTGGTTCGGGTTAGAATGCTGAAATCGATTTATTCTAATATATCATCTTATTTTTAAAAAAGGTTATTCATATTGAAAAAATGTTATGTAGTGTTTTTCCTACCTTTCACATTGGATTATGAATATTTTTATAATAATTTCATCATTATCCTCATAGTTATCTTGATAATTCTTGTGATAGTATTTTGTAATATGTCTAATCATTCTACATCAAAATCAAGATAGTGTAATTTTCCCTTTAAGATTTTCTTTCCCCCTTTTTATATTTGAATAAATGAATGACATGACTCCATACACCTCTTCTTATTCCTACATATACTCTATAGTGAACATCTATTTATCCTTGAATGCCACAAATTTTGAAATTACCCTCCCCATATCCTCATTATAATCATTTCATATCATGTATGTGCCAAGTGTACTATGTAAACTATATAATGTTAGCTCCTTTATGTATTTTTTTCTCCAGTATAGATACATTCATATTGAACTAAGACAACAGTATGATCAAGATATTTGTTAATGATCTTTACATCATCAGGGATTTCTCTGATACTTAAAATATTATAAAACCTTAATATTTTATAAATTTTTTTGTGAATAAATTAATTTTCACTGATGTCTTGCATTTCATGCAACACTAAGTTATGTTTTCATTATATATTACACTAGGATAAGCTTCTCTTACCAGCAACAATGAGTTTCTATGATAAAAATTGTAATTATTTAACAATATAATTAAAACCTAGATGTTATAATTTTGGTTATGAACATGATTTACTAAATTATGGAATTATGGTCTATACATGTAACACCTATTTGAAATTAAAAGGATATATTTTTCTCAAAAACTATTTAAATTCACATAAGTGTGTTTTATACCAATAAAGTAAACAAATCACTCATGTTGAATTATATTAATGAAATATAAATTCAATATAATTTTTAAAATTTATATTAGGTTTTTATATATGGTATATAAGAACAAACTCAATTTTTCACATAAAAGGATTCTTTTTCTAAAAAGGTAGTTTTGTGTTCTCTTGATGGTGAATCGATTTTAAATCTAGTTTGTTACACATTTATAAATTCTATTTGAACAATATATATTAAATGTGTATTAAAGGAGTCTCTTATCAGAAATATAAAATGTTTATCTACACAAATTAAAATTAATTTTTAACTTTTATTGAAGAAATTGGATTCCTAAATAATTACACAATGATGATGTAATAATTATCCAATTAACGAAGCAACCAATTTAATGTTATTAGAAATATTAAAAGAAATATAGTTTGACATAATTAAGGTGTAATACTAATTTTATAGGTTAATATGAAATATTGAAGGTGTATTCAACAAATTGTTTTTATGTTATCTTGTTGTATTGGTTTTCTTAAACTCAATGTAATGAATAGTGTAATAATTGACACAAATGGTATTTTATAAAAATAACATTTTATTAAATTAGATAAAAATCATAAAACATCATTAAAATAAAAAAAAATAGAATATGGCCTAAAATATTATAAATTATTTAATTATTATTTAATTTAAATCACATAATTAAAAATTACAATCTTTAATATTGAAAAAATTGTTACCTCAGTTAAAATTAAAATAGGATAACTAAGAATTAAACAAAATCATAAGGTTTAAAATAATAAAAAAAAATTATCCAAAATATATTTTTTTCAAATTATATTAAAACCCTATATCATATTATCTTTCAATACATTGCCTTTTCAAGTATTTTAAATGAGTTTTAATTTATAATAAATTAATATTTTGGGGAAATTCCAAAAGTTCCCCTCACCTCTCTTATAAAAGGGAACCACTTCTTCTATTTTATCAACACATAAAAACCTATTTGGTTCAAAAAACCTCTATCCACATCTCCTCTTAAAATCCATCCCTTAGTCCTAGAATCCTCCCTTTAGGCATAAATCCTACCAACAAATCCCTTCGGTTAAAACTAAGAGGAGTTACCCAAATAATAGGTAACATCCTTTCACAAGCTCTTTTATTT
Organism: Viscum album; assembly: GCA_963277665.1. NCBI lineage: Eukaryota > Viridiplantae > Streptophyta > Magnoliopsida > Santalales > Viscaceae > Viscum > Viscum album. The sequence goes on from OY728137.1 coordinate 372,840,629, forward strand.
TATTTTCATTCTGAAACCCCTGAAATATTTATATTACATTATTATATAATAACCTTGGTATTATAAATATATTTAGTTGTTTTCATTATATGGGTTCTACCTAAACACACACACACTTCCATAAAATGGATAACAAACATAACATTATTATGTATAGAGAACTACCACCACATGAAACGATTTTGTTCATTTTTTCCATTACCATCTCTCACAGTTGGGCATTATGATGCACACTATATTTTTATATAGATTATTTTTTTCTTATGTAATTTTTCTATAACACGTACCTTCATGCATTCCAATTTTTTAAATTTAAAAACATCAGTTGTGGACATGTAGACTAACACTTCCTCAAAGTGATGCAATTTGTTCACACTCTACATGGAATTTATAAAGGATGGGTTTAGTAAATTTTTATGATATATATGACATAATAATTCTTTGTTAATTTTTTTTAAAGGTTGGGGCCGAAGCCTCATATTTCTATTTTTTATAAATTATTATAAAATTTATATACTGAAAAATATTTATGGTATGTTCTAAATTTTATAAATATGTAAATCCTGATCTATGTAAGAGTATCAAGAATAATAAGTCAAAATAAGATGATATTACCTAAAATGAAACACTAACATGGAATCATTAATAAATGGGTAATAGAAGGTCATAAGTAAATTATATATGGTATAATATAATTGGATATGGTTTTATACTAGATTTATAATAAACTTATATTTATTATACTTGAGGATTGAATGAGTATGAAGAGTGTCAATACATTAAGGTATGGTATTTATTCCCCACTTATAATTTTGTGGGACACATACCTTATACACAACTTGTTTCTACTACGTGGTGTATATACTACCTAGGAATTTATTTTATGAGTGTTATCCAGATTACTGTGGTTTTTTCATATCCATATAATTTTATTTCTTTCATTTGAAATATGATTCTACTAGTTATAAAGTGATTAGTATTTATTTCAAAATCTCATCAATATTTGGGATTGTTTTGTTTTAAGTCTATGTTGGGGAATATTTATCTTCCATGTCCATGTTTTCTAAAAATGTTTTCAAAAATGTTTTTACTATTTTCATATAGATGTTTAAAAAAAATTAACCATTTTTTAATTTTTACTACACAGTTTGAAAGGAATATTTTTTTCATTTTCCAAACGATGTACTTTATGACTTTTTGGGAAAAAGTACGAAAGGAATGTTTTTTTAAATTATACAAAATGAATGAATATTTATACTATCGTGATGCCTACGTGATTTGAAGTTTACATTATAATATTATAGGTTTATTTTAAAATAAAATATTTTATTTTAAAATTATGCATTATTTTAAGAAAAGAAATTTTTTAAAAAATAAAATGAATATTTTATTCAAGAATTGTTTTCATGTGATATCTCAAAATTATTTTCTATATAAGATAACTTTATTTGATGTTAGTTATATTTTAATGGAGATATGATTCAATTATACCATTATTAATCTTTCTAATAATGCTTTATGTTTATGATGGAATGATATTTTTGATACACATTTCTTTTCTATGGTTTGTGTTATGATTGAATGATTTTTATAAAACCCATTTCATTCCATGGGTTCTGATATGATGAATGATTTATGTTCATATAGAACACATATGTATAGTTTTCATTATGTGATGAGTGGGACCTATATATCTCTTCAATTCATTGGGTAAATATTTATATCTCATGAGATAATGATGGTAATCAAGTTGATAGGATTGATCCACTATGGAAGATGGAGAAACCCGATCTATTATGGGAAGATTTGGAAACCCGATCCCTTACAAGGAAAGGACTATAACTGGGGATAGCAGCGTGTCCTGCCTAGTATGTGTAGTCCCCTTGAAGTTCCTTATTAAGTTTAATAAATTCCCCTTAACTTAAAGGGAATGATATTACATGTTTATTTATCTGCCACAAATTAAATTTCTTAATCTTATGTTATGTTTTCATGGATTATGCTCTTGATTGCATTATGATTCCTGTCTTATGAACTGAAAATATTTATTCCATTACTCTTTTTTATGTTATTTGATATGCAGGGAATGATATTATATTTTCACAATCATGTTAGAATACCCTTATCCTCTTGATATGCTTATATTTTTTCATTTTTTACCCTTACTGAGAATCTAATCTCAACCATTTTTATTTTTCCTTTCCTCAGGTTATGAAGATATATGTTATGTATGATGTGTCTAAGAAAATATCTACTCATGAAGAATCTAGTGGGAGGTAATTTATCTCACCTATTTACAATTTTATATGTTTCCATGTTTCCAATGGCACTAAACTAATACAGTCTTTGGGCATCTATTGGTGTAATGTATTAACTATTCTAAAAAATGATGAAATGATAATATATGAAAAGTGAGGGATGTTGTATTTGGTATCATAAAAAATATTAGTTGACCTTGAGAGACTAGGATTATAAAACAATAGGGAGATACCTAGAGATATTTCTAAGGATATTTCTAGATATGCCTTTAAGGATAAGCATAAGCTGTCATAGAATAAATAATGTTTAAAACTTTATACATAATACAAGTGGATTTTCATGTCTATGTGGTTCTTTTCTATGAAAACTATTTATTACTATATGATTTTTAATATTATTCAATGCATAGAACCTGAAGGATCCACATTAAAGGCAATCATGATGGACAATGAAACTATTTTCCTCCTAAAAAACCAAATACTATGGGAGATGGAGTGAAAAATATTATTTCTATGCTCACCCAAACATCTCAAGGTATGAAAGATAATGGACTTAAAAATGAGAAAATGACAGAAAAATTATGTTTAGTCCTTCATGAGTCAACATTTATCATCTTTCAGTGGGTATTATGATCCACTTGTTTTTAAACAATGGATTAGTACCACTGAAAAGATATTCTCTATTGTCTATTTTTTTAAACATTAGAAATTCATTCTAGATATTTATTTTTTAGAAGGTGAAGTATACTAGTGGGGTACTCTAATCAATAATATAAGGTATAAAGTATAAATTGAATCCATGGATTTTAATGAGTTCAAGAACATATTATTCGATAAGTACTTTCCCCGTGTTCTTTATACGATTATATAAAAGGAGTTCCATGAGTTAAAGGAAAAGGATGAAGAATCTATCACTACCTATGAGGCTTAATTTTCAAGAATTTCAAGGATTTCTGTTGTAATTATCATCCAACTAGAAAGCAAGGATGTCCAATCATTTAGTGGGTTAATCTCAATTTTGAGAAGAAAGTTAGCCATAATAGACTTTAGTAGCTATGAAGAGAGTGTGTGTTGTAAAATCCTGGTTGAAATAGAGGTTGTAGTTACATATCAATATCATGGTTTTAATAAAAAAATGATGGTTCAGTTCAAAGGAAAATCTAAAACCTATAGTGAAAAGAATATGAGCCTTCTGTTATGTTCTAAGTGTGGAAAGAAGCATGGAGGAAATTGAATTATGGGGTCTAATAAATGAATTATATGTTGAAGGGAAGGACATCAAGAAATTTGTTGTTGAACTAATGAGAATAGGTTGTCCAATGATGCAAATAAAGGTAAATCCACACAGGGTGCACCTCCCACACTTTACTACTTCAAGTGTAAGGAGAATTGAAATTATTCTAACTCATGGACAAAGTTGAGGTTTATTAATGATGATCGACATCAGAAACCTCTTAATCCAAGGGATAATGGGAAATATAATGTGATCATTATTTACAATGAGGGGTTCAATATTGATGTGGTGAAAGGTACACTTACCATACACTATATAACTATTAATATCTTATTTGATTCTAGATCTACCCACACATTCATATCTAAATAATTTTCAAAGGGTTTTATGATTCCACCCAAATGATTAGATATGTAATTAGCTGTGTGAAATCCTAATGGTATGATTATTTCATCTCAAGTCTATAATTCCTCTCTAGTTGAATTTTGTGGGAATATGTTTCCTATAAATCCTTTCATTCTTCCTTTGGTTGAATTTCATGTTATTTTATGCATGGATTGTTTTAATCTTTATAAATCCCACATCAAATTTTAAGGGATGGATGTTTGGTTTTATGTTTCAAACCAACCTATGATCATATATCAATGTGATGATAAGTATGAACATTCAATGGAGAATAAATCTAGTGTATGGGTACTAATTCCCATTCATAAGGTTTGTTTATCACAAATGGTTGGGGAGAAAATCAACACTGATGATATGCCTATTGTTTGTGAATTTATTGATGTCTATTCAAAATAGTTCCCAAGTATTTCACTAAAAAGTAAATTTGAGTTCTCTATAGTTTTAATACCTAGTTATACACCAATCTCAAAGATTACCTATAGAATTGTCCCAATTGAGTTATTATAATTAAATAATAAATACCAATAAAATCTTGATGAGGGATTCATTTAGCCAAGTGTGTCACCTTGGGGTCCACAAAATCGTTTTGTGAAAAAGAAATATGGATTAATGTGACTCTACATTGATTATTGGGGGATGAAGAATAACTCAATCAAGAACAAGTATCATATTCCCTATATTGATGATTTTTGTTTGATCAACTATGTAGAGCTCAATATATTTCCTTGATTGACCTTAATTTTTGATATCATCAATTGAGGGTCAAGAAGGAAGATATAACCATGATGGAATTTCATACAAGGTATGAGAACTATGAATATATAGTGATGCCTTTTGGTCTTACCAATTCCCATTATATATTCAAGTAATTGATTAATAGAGTCTTTATAGATTACCTTGATCAGTATATGGTAGTATTTATAGATGATATTCTTGTCTATTCAATGAGAATTAAAGAGAATAAATATCAATTGATAATGGTTCTAAAGACCCTAAGGAAGGAGAAACTGTATGAGAAATTTAAAAAGTGTTAATTTTGGATGTAAAAGGTTTTGTTTTTGGGTCACATAATCTCGAGGGATGGTATAGTAGTAGATACATCAAAGACAGAGGCTATTGAATGTTATACTAGACCAACCTTGGTGACTGTGATCTATAGTTTTCTTGGTTTATATTGATATTATCGATGGTTTGTGGAGAATTTTTCATAAATATATAATCCTATGAACAATTTAACTCACAAGGGTGTCAAGTTCTTTTTGACAGTTGAATGTGAGAAATTTTTCAAGGAACTAAAGAGAATGTAGGTTAGTAAACATGTGCTAACATTACCATGTAATGTAGAAGGTTTTTTAATCAATAGTTATGTATCAAAGAATGGATTGTGAAGTTTTCTTATTCAGAATAACAAGTTTATCAGTTATTCTTTGTGATAGTTTAATATTCATGATAAAAATTACCCAACTCATGATTTGTATTTAGACGTGGTATTTTTTTCGTTATAGATATAGAGGAATTCTATCTATGGAGAAAATTGTGATATATATACTGGCCATAAAAGTCTAAAATATATATTCACACATAAGCATTTTAACATGTCCAGAGAAGATGGTTAGAGCTGATAAAAAGTTATGACTGATCAATACATTTCCACCCTGGTAATGTGAACAATGTGTCTAGTGATTTGAGTCAAAAGGATCATTCTATCTTATCCATGATGAGAATTACAAAAGATCCATTATTTAAATATTTTTAAAGGATGGGTCTAGAAATATTAAAGTAAGGGTAAAATCTTATCTTGCTAAATTTAATTTTCATCCTTCCATCTAAGTAAAGATTAAATAGGTACAGAAGAAAGATATAGAGCTTAAACTAAAGTTAGAAATGTTCCTAAGTTTAAACTTGATTCGAATGGAATGATAAGGATCAAGAACTGTGTATGTGTTCCATCCTTATTAGATTTAAATAAGGATCTATTAAAGTAATATCATAGTTCTTTGTTCTATACTCATCCTCTAAGTATGAAGATGTATAGATATTTTAAGGAATACTATAGTGGGATGGCATGAAGATAGATATCATTGAGTTTGTATCTCGGTGCTTGGTATGCCAAAAAGTTAAGGTTGAAATATAAAAATCTAAGGGGGTGTTGCATTCATTACCCATACTAGAATAGACATGGAAGAACATCAGTCTGGATTTTTTCATTGGACCCCCAAAACCACTAAAGGGTTAATGCTATATGGGTGGTAGTCAATAGCCTTACTAAGTCATCACACTTCATTACTATCAGAGAATAATTATCTCTGGATAAACTTTTTAGGATATATATTAAGGAAGAGTAAAGTATGAATTGAGTACCACATTATATTATATCTTATCAGGAATCGATATTTAACTCTAAATTTTGACAAATTCTTCTACAAGAACTTAATGCATAATTGAGTTTCAACATTACTTATCATCCTTAGGAAGATGATCAGTCTGAAAGAAAAATTCAAACCCTAGAGGATATGTTGAAATCTTGTTCATTATATTTAAATGGTGGTTGGGATCAACACCTTTCTCTAGTTTAGTTTTAATACAACAATATTTTTCACTCAAGAATTCATAAGGCTCCTTATGAATCCCTCTATGGGTAAAAATTTAGAGCTCCAATGTGTTGGAATGAAGTTGGAGAAAGAAACCTATTGGGACCTAAGATATTTGAATATATGGCTAATAAGGATAGAATCATTCAGTTGCATATCAAGGCATCACAAAGTTAGTAGAAAATTTATGATGATAACCAATGGAGTGATATAGAATTTAAAGTTGGTGAGAAATCATTTTTATGAATTTATCCATGGAAGAAGGTTATGAGTCTTAGGAAGAAAGGGAAACTATGTCCTAGGTATATCGATCCCGTTGAGATTCTTGATCATATAAGGATGGTAGCCTATCACTTAGAACATCCTCTAAATCTATAATAAATCCATGATGTGTTCCATGTATCTCTTATGATGAAGTATATTCCTAACCCTTCACATGTACTAAACTCAGAGGCCATACTGCTAGAGTCGGATCTTTCTTACAAGAAAAAACCAATTAAAAAATTGATATTGTATAGATAAAGTTCTATGAAACAAGACCACTCACATGGTTAATGTTTTGTAGATAAACCCCCTAATTTGAGGAATATATGTGAGAACTTGAGGATATGATGAGGCAGAAGTATCCACATTTGTTTTTATAAATGATGAATTTTGAGGGTTGAATTCATTTTAAGGATGGTAGAATTTATCACCCTGAGTTTTTATGAACTTTTTTTCAAATAAATTAATTTTCTTGGATGTATTTCATTGTACACCACACCATGTTATGTTTTCATCATATGTTACAATAAGATAATATTGCATTACACACAACACTGAGTTTCTAAAAACCACTTTTTTAATTATTAAAAAAAGGCCAATTAAATCCTATCCATTAGAATGGTGGGTATGAACATGATTAACCAAATTATGGAAGTATGGTTTATAAATTTAAAATCCTTTTGAAATTAAAAGGAAATATTTTTCTCAAAAAATATTCAAATGTGCATAAGTGGGTTTTATACCAATAAAGTTAAAAAATCACTCATTTTGGATTATATTAATGACATATTTATTAAATATAATTTTAATAATTTATCTTATTTGTTTTCTAGAGAGGATATTAGAACACATCCGATTTTATGCATAAAAGATGTATTTTTATAAAAATGTAGTTTTGTCGCATTTTGATGGCGCACTAGTTTTAAATCTATTTTTTAACACTTTAATATATTTTGTTTAAGAAAATAAATTTATTCTTTGAAATCAGGATATCAAAATTTACTTTGGTTGATATTTTGGAATTTTCTCATAAATTTTCCATTTTGGTGAATAGTGAAAATACTAAATTTTAATTGAAAAAACTGATTTTTTTATCAAACTTATTTATATAGTTAAATTATGTTTTTAATTGGTTTTAAAATATAATTAGAACAATTTTTTATCAATTAATTCAATTTAGGTAATTTTAACATATTTCACATTGAAATTGGATACAGAAACATTTCAAACTTTTGGACTTTTTCACTTTTAAAACTGATTTTCTCATTCCATCAACGGGATAAGTTTTAAATTTTTTATCCAATTTTATGTTTTGAATTGTAAAATTTTTATTACATATTTTTAATCAAAATTTCTAAGATTATTAATTAGGTCCTTTTTTGTTAATGTGAATAGTAACTTTGGTAATTTGAATTACCATGGTTAAGGGTAAATCAGGTAATTTAGGTTAAAAATAATATTATAAATCATGGAATACTACCCCAAAAATTGAAAAAATGTAATTAGATGAATTTAAGTCTACACATATCACATATGGTTATAAATTTAATTATTTAATAGACACTAGTCCATGAAAATTATTTAGATATTATTATAGTCAAAGAGAGTGACAAAAAAATCACATTCTCACTTTTAATAAGTATTGTTTTTTATTAAATGGGTGTAAATAGAAGATATATTTGACTATATATATTATTATAAAATTTATATGAAGTATCTACATCATGGAAATTTATTTTTAAATTTTAGTGAAGAAAAAAAATTCATAAATAATTACACAATGATGGTGCAATAATTACTCGATTAATGAAACAATAAGCTGGATAATATTATAAATACTAAAAGAAATATAATATGACTTAATTAATCTTATAAATGATTTTTTAGCGGAATATGACATATTTATGGTGCATTAAATGAATTTTTTTATTATGTTTTCTTACTGTATTGATTTTATTAATGTCAATGTAATAAATAGTGTCAAAATAGACACTAATGGTATTTTATGAAAATAATATTTTATTAAATTATTTTAAAGTAATAAAACATATTTAAAAATACAAAAAAATTATAATATGGTTAAAAATTATATAAATTATATAAATTATTCATTTATTATTTAATTAACATCACATATGTGAAAAATTACAACCTTTTGTTATTGAAAAGGTTCATACATTAGTTAAAATTAAAATATGATAATAAATGGTTAAACAAAATGATAAGGTTTAAAATAATAACAAAAACATTTCTAAAATATATTGGAAGATAATATTACAACAATATATCATCTTATCATTGAATAATTTTTTTTTGGAGATATTTCAATTGATATTGAATTTATTAAAAATTAATATTTTTAAGAAATTACAAAAGTGCCCCTCACCACCCTTATAAAAGAGAACCACTTATTCACTTTTATTCACACTTAAAAACCTATTTTTTTATCCAAAATCTGTAAAAATATCCTCCCAACATCCCTACCTTAATCCTAGAATTATTCCTTTGAGAATAAAGCCAACAAAGGAAGTCCTTTGGTGAAAACCAAGATGAGTTACCCAAAGAAGAGGTAACATCCTTTCACAATCTCTTTTATTTTGTTTTCATTATCCACCCCATTAAATATTCATATAAAATTATTGTATAAAAATATAATTATCCTAAATATACTTATATGTTTTCTTCTAAGGTTTGTACCTACACTCACACACACTTCCATCAAATGGTTAATGAACATACCATTCCTTGTATGGTGAACTACCAACTCAAGAAACGATGTTGTTCGTTTTTTACTTTACCACCTCTCATGGTTTGTAATTATGATATAAAATATATTTTTATATTATATATATGATATTGATTATGTATTTATTCTTCTTTAATTATTATATATCAAATATCTTCATGCTTTCTACTTTTTGTAAATATGTTAACTCTGTTTCTTAACATGTAGACTACTGTCTCCGCAAAGCGATGTGATTCATTAACACTCTACATGGAATGAATTAAGGATGTTTTTTAAACTTTTATTATATATATTAAATAATAATTGTACTTGAATTAGTATATATATACATATATTTCATTTTCATTCTTTCTTTAAAAATTATAATTAAAAATAAATATAGTTCATGCGTATGCACAATATATTGTCTCCATAAACATTGTATTCCATTTTATATTTCTAATGTTTATATATATTATAATATATTTTGTACTTAATAATATTTATATCATGTTTTATATTATGTAAATAATTAAATCCTGATTTAAGTAAGAGGATCTAGAATAATAAGTAAAAAAAGAGGATATTACCTGAAACATAACACTAACATAGAATGGTTAATAAAATTTAATTGAAGGTCATAATTAAGCTATATATAGTACTATTTAATTGGATATGGATATTTAATAGATGCATAACAAACTTATATTTATTATACAGTAGTTTTGAACAAGTACGAAGAGAGTTAAGACGTAAGGTAAAGGATTTATGTGTCACTTTTATTTCTATGGGACACATACATTATACCATAATTATTTCTTCTATGTGGTGTATATATTGTCCATGAATGTATTTTATGAATATTATTTAGAATATTTTGGTATTTTCATATCCATATAATTTTCTTTCTTTCACAGGGAATATAATTCTACTGATTATATAAGTGATGAGTATTTTTTTCACAATATCATCAATATTTGGTATTTTTTTGTTTCAAGTCTCCATTGGTTAGTATTTATCTTCCATGACAATGTTTTCTAAAACTGTTTTCAAAAATGTTTTTAAAATTTTAATAAAAACATTTGTGAAAAAAAATTTAGAAATCATTTATAATAATGGTTTATGTTTATGATGTAATGATATTTATGAAACCCATTTCTTTTCCATGGGTTATGTTATGATTGAAATATGTTTATGAAACCCATTTTATTACATGGTTTTGATATGATGAATGATTTATGTTCTTTTGGAACACATATAAATTGTTTTTAATATATTATGGGTGGGACTCATTTCTCCCTCCAATTAATTGGGTAAAGATTTATATCTCATTAGATAATGATGGGAATCAAGTTGGCGGGCTTGATCTATTATGTAGGTTGGGGAAACCCAATTCACTATGGGAAAATGGGGAAAATGAGTCCCTTAAAAATAAAAGGAATGAATCATGGGATGGTGGTGTGTGTAGTCCCCATGAAGTGTTTTTTTTATGTTTTTGAAATGTTTCATGACTTATAGGGAATGATATTACATGTTTATGTGTCTGCTACAATTTTCATGTCTTATTCTTATGTTTTTCTTTCATGGATTATTCTTGAATTCCTTATGATTCATGTATTATGAACTAACAATATTTATTCAATTACTCTTGTTTATTCTCTTTGATATGAAGTTTATGATATTCTATTTTCATGATCATGTTCTCATACTCTTATTCTCTTGATTGTGTCCCTTGTTTAACATTACTGGGAATCTGAGATCACACTTTTATGATTCCATTCCCCATGTTATAAATTTATTTATTGTGTAATATATGTCTAAGAAGGTAACAAGTCCTGAAAAATCTAGTGGGATATAATGTATCTCACCCATGTACGGGGGTATATGTTTATATGTTTCTAATGGTTCTAAACTAATACAGTCTTTGGGTGTTTGTTTGTGTAATGTAATAAGTATTCCACAAAAATTATGAAATTTTAATATATAAAAAGAGAGGGTTTCTATACGTATTATCCACCACAACATTCTTCTGATAAAGTAATAATTCATTAAACATGTTAGGGTGTATCCTCTGGTCTGCATACTAATTCCAAAGGAAAAAAATTTCATCTTTGAATATTGAATTTCATTCATATATATTTATAATATTTTCCCACATTTTATGTGACGACATGCATAACATTAACATCATGTAGGTTTTATTGGATAAGGATTCCCTAGTGAATTGATTTTTCTTGCATTAGAATCCAATTATCTTTGATCTATTAATGATAAAGATCCACTCTCTATATTGGATGAAATCCCATGCATCACAGTTATAAAAAACATTCCTAATGATAAAATATTGTTTTCCATATGATTTTTATATAGTTTTAAATTGTTACCATTGAAGATCAAATTACCTTAAAGATTAACAACTACAATTGCTTCTACTGAGAGGGAAACATCAACTTTTACCATTCTCTCTAGTACCAATTATTGGCCCTACCTAGTTAAATACCCTGAGAGTGAGTGTAGAGAAGGTTTGAATTAGGGTATGGTATATTAAAATTAACACCCCTTTCTATATCATGTTTCATTATTAACTAAAAGTTTCTTTTCACTCCTTTCTGTAACAAATAATAAATGTTAATTTAAACATGTATTGTTTATACTGATTTTACATGGTTCACCTTCACTGGTCTATATGTATGGGGCATACAATAAAAATGTTCTAATATAAAAAATCCATTATAGTACACTACTATTATAGAATTAAAATTGTACTCATTGTCTCTCCTAGTTCACTACTAGTCACACTTTAGAGGATCAATACTCTTTCAACAGAAGTATACTGACTGCTCCTCTAGAATATACCTTCTTTGATTTATCGGATAAATGTTTTTACAATACATTTGATGATTTATGAAACTAAAAATCGGATCCACATTATTAATATCAATTTACCATAGAATTTATAAGAAATTTCTAATAGTTCATCAACTATCACTTTCATGCGGCCTTTGTACTAATTCTACAAAAATTCACAACCTTCACACAATATTTTAGTTTTTCAAAGAACTCCCAACATTCATATAACTTTTTAATTTATTGAAAAACTCTTAGAAGTTGTTTATATTTTGGTTTATCATAGAACTCAATTGATCATCTAGTCACAAGTAACTTTTTATTTTACATTTTATGTTTTTATAACTACTTCATGCAAGAAATGCATTCACACGACTCCTACATGATTTAATATCCCCAATACTCTCTAAGGGATTGACTCTTCAAATGATGGGTGTTGTATCCTATTTATAAACATGTATGATCATTCCTAAAATTCCCTTATACTCCATATATCATTCAAATAACATTCATGGTTTACCCATATTCAATGACTTGAAATTTAATTTATCCAAAAACACAGTACCATCATAAAACATCCATATGTATTTCATGGGTTCATGAAACTGTATCCATGTCATATAACTCCCACTCTCATGAAACCATAGAACATTCACAAAACATTGACCATCACTTTATTACACTGAAGTGATATCAAATAATTACTTTCTTGTAACTCCATAAAACTATTTCACTTGTTAGTGTAAATTTTTCAGTTTTGTGAAAATATTATCTTTTCATCAAAAAAATATTTTCACTTGAGTGAAATTATTTCTTATTCACTAAAAATCACTTCCACCATATATGGGAAACATTATATATAGTTTCCACATATTCTATAACTTGTTGATCCTATTCCTTGGATATTTTCAACTCATCCTAGAGAACCTTCCACCACCTTGAAGATTTGTTAACATACATTGATAAAAACTACTCTGGAAAATACCCACTAACCTTTTCAACGGAATTTTTCAACAGTAAAAACCAACCCAAAAACAATGTATGTCCACCTTGGGATATTTTCACTTTAATTGTTTGGTGATTTTTTACACCTTCTATTTAAATTAATAACTAGTATAATAATTGTAAAATAATTGTAATGAATTATAAAAATTATATATGATCATGATTAAATCCTTAGATGGAAGGGAATTTAGGGATTAATACTAAGAAATATATTCTCACTCCCTATACATACAAATCTCATGTGCATAAATATTATATTCCTGACATTAAAAGTGAAGGATGGAGGCCTTTATATGCATGAGTGGATAGTAGGATACATCTTAGAAATGTGTATGATTTATTTGGTAGAAATGTGTGTGATTTTCCACATATTTTTTTATCTTTTTAATTTTATAGTTCCTAATTGACTCTTTTATTTTTTTTCACAAAGTTTTTTTGGTTGTATAACTTGTGTGCAAATGTTGTGATATTACACTAAGATTATTAAATTGATATTAATGACTTCCTCAATATATTTTTGGTAGGTTTTTTATTTTTGGTATACTGATGTGATGTACCATTATAGGTTAAATCCCTCCCCAATAAATATTATTAATCCCATAGCACTAGTTACCAGCCTTTGGTGATCTAGGAACATACTTGAAGACATATGATGTTTATACTCATCACATGGTTGTTCTATGTGGGACATTAAAAAATAACATCGTACTATGTTTTTCTAGTGTACTATTATCGAGGAAGTTGTAAGGTTATAATATAATTATGAATTTGGTAAGAAATAAATTAGTTGATTGTTGATAATTATAGTAGATATCTATGTTTGTAGGTAAGTGTGGGATTATATATCCTTGATTCACAAGAAAAATATTCCAGGTTATGATACTAACTCATTTTAGATTGGGTAATAAGTTATTAATTTAACATACTCTAATATAAGTACATGATGTGTATGTGATTAAGCATGTGGTTATACTTTCTTTGGGAATCACCTGAGTTGTTTGTTTTAGTTAAACAATTCAATTATCAAATAAACGGGTGTTTTACCAAATAATCTATTAATAATTAATTTATTAATTGGAATCAAGTGGTTGTATTTGATGATGTTTTACGATTTTTTTTCATTATTCATTGCCCTGTTATAATGTGATATAATTTTTTTAAAAAATAAATTTAATGTTTTGAATTGATAAAGTTGATAAATGGATTAAATAATGATTTTATGAAATGATCTTACAGGAAATATAAAATTTTTTATTCAGTTTATAAATAAAATTAATTATGGAATTATAGAATTGTAATGTGATTAATAAAATGAAAATGATTTAGTACATGAATAGTATGGTCAAATGAAATGGTGGTACTTATTTGAAAATGTACATTTCATTTTTTTTCTTATGTTTTGTCAATATTTGTTTTGTAAATTTCTAAAAAAATCAAGATAATGATAAATTGTGTATGAATTAGAAATATAAATGGGTGAAATTAATGATAATTTAAGTGCTTATTTGAATTGAATAAAGTTATTTCTATTCATTTTTATTATGTGAAAAATATTATGTTAATGAGTAACATAAAATTTTATTGTAATTAGTAAAAGTTTTAGGAATTTTTAAATGGATCCTTAAGTAAATAACATGATTTTTAATTATGAAAAAAATATTGAGTGTTTTGGGATTTAGATAATTTCTTAAAATCATGATAGAGTGAATCTTATGCATTAATTTTAGCAGTACTACATTTATAAATTGTAGAAAATTATTTGAGTAAAGATAAAAATGGGTATGAATATGACATTAATTGATTTCATGATGCAATTTGGGAAGTAACGTTTATATTGGCCATAATTTAAATGAATAATGGGATATTATGGCTTGTTTTAAAATATATTTTTCATGGCCAAATTATTAATAGATATATGGATCACGATGATAGAAAACATTGCAGTACTATTAATCAGAAACATGATAGATTTTATGATTGATTTGTTAAATCAGGTTTTTTTAGTTAGAATGAAGGCATGTTGGAATTTATTTTTTAATAATTACATGTTTTATTCATGAAGTTTTTTTATTGTTCATGTCTTAGTTACCATGATATAAATCTCTTTCTAAAAATCATGTTGAATGGAAGTTATTATTTTGAATGTTCTAAATGTTGTTGGATTTGTATGAAATCCTAAAAATTTTATGCTAAAATGAAATTCTATATTGGGATTTTAGAAATTGAATTTATAATTAAAGTATTTTTTGATATATTTTTTGTAATCATGTTGGATTAAATGATATTTATACTTGATAAGTATTTTGAATGTTATACCTTGTTGTTATTTTGGAAGTGTTATTATAGGGATATGATTGTTAGACCATGTCAAATGAAATAAAAGTATTTTAATTCTAATGTTATAGTCATGATGTTCAGACCATATTGATGGCTATATTTTGAGCATGAGGATAAATGTGGGAAAATGATTTATTAATTATTTTTTAATGGAATATGTATGGAATATCTTTTACAATATAATATTTTAAAATATGTGAGGTATTTTTTGTGATTATTTAATGTTTTTAAAATTAAAAAGTGGGAAACAAATATTGGGTAAAGCATCATGCCCTTATTTTTTATTGAAGTGTCAATTTAGTGATGAAAGAGTAAATAAGAAAATTGAAATTTTTATTTAATATTATTTGATTTGTGTTGAATTTTTTTATGTAACATTTTCACACTAAGTTATTTAAATTTATGTTGAAGTGAAATGTTTCACATAGATTAATAATTTCATTCTTAATTTTGTTAACTTCTATGGTGAGTACATTTTGTTTTTTGGTAAATTTTTCATGATAAGTGAGAACATTTATCAAATAAATAAGTGAATGATGATTTGTGCTAATAAAATAAGTCAAATATAATGGATTATAATAACATGGTGGTGTTTAAACTTGTATTGGTTTTATGGTGGTGAATGATGTTTTGGTTTTAAATGGAAGTTTGAAAGTAGGTTGGAGTGGTTTGTTAAACATGATTAGAGTTAAAGTTTTTTATTATGGAAAAATGATATTTTATAGAATGAGTTAATTTAATGCATTTTTATGTTCACTATATGTTATAAAGTGAGTTTAATGAGTTTTTTTGAAGTAGGTATTATGAATTTAGGGTGATAGTAGTAAAAAGGAAGTGAGTATTTGGATTATTATATATATAATTCAATCTTATAGATTTTTTTATTTTGGTAAGTTTATATTCTATTTTTTTATTATAGTGTTTTAATTTTTTAAAGAATAATTTATTTTTTTATTATGATTGAAATTATTTTCAAAAGGGGGATTACTTGTGGTTAATGTCAACTAAGTACTAGTTTGGGTAGGAATTAATTAATATTTAATGTTTTTTGTACCAATGGATACACTATGTCTTGAAATGGACTTAAAGAAGATTTTTTAAAATGTTTTTAATATTTTTTATTGATTTTTCATATTTGTTTTTCATTTTTTATAAAAAAGTATTTTGATTAATTAAGTTATGATTGGATTTGATCTTTTATTTTTATTTTTATGTATTGGAGTATTTTGATTAGGTTTTATTCTTAAAAAATATTAATAGCATGTTTTTATTAATTTGGTTGGAGGTAATGAATGAAAAGATTTAACAAATATTATTTCATTAGTGAAAATTTAAAATATAATTAGAAATATTTTATAGTGTTGATGGTTATTTATATGATTAAATTAAATGAATTAATGGTGATAATTTTTTTAAATATGTATCATGATAAGATACAGGATGATTGACATTGGATTTCATATTGATTTTATTATAGAAACTTCTATGGTTGGGAGTACCATGGGGGTCATTATTGGTTTTTAATCAAGTGTGGAAATTTTTAATTATTGAGTTGCCTTTGTTTCGGGTTGTGAGAAGTGGTTTCATGATTGATATTCCTATTCGGAAAGAGAATCCTTATAGTGAGATGATTGTAATGACTATGTCATTTGTTTTTAATTTTTGGTTTAATATTATTTATTTATATGGAATAAGTGTCTATGAATAAAAAAATTTCTATTATTTTTTTTATAATAATGGAAATAAAAATTTTATTTTTACAAATTAAATTTGATAATATAATTATCCTTATTTTTTTTAAAATTATTTGTGAAAAATAGTAAATCGATGGCATGAGAAGAAAAACATGGAATTTTGGTGTTGGATGGGTATCCAAGGTCTTATTTATCCTCTACCTATATAAGGTGAAGATTTATGTGGGATATGATATGGTAAAATTTGTGGTGCATGGGGGTTTAAGATTTAATGGGGGGTTGGGAAGCGTAAGTAAAAAATTGAATTAGAATTTGTTTGAAAGAAAATAAAAACAAATCCACTAAAAAATAATATGAGTAATGTCTTAACCTTTTTTAAGAAAACCGTTATGTGGGAAATTTGAAGAACAATGGGTGTAAGCATTCATCTCTCTCATATATACTCCCTCTCTATCCTAAATTCTTTAAATATTCTCTTTTCCATATATCTCTTTATTTTGATTCTAATGAAGCACTGTTAGAGGCATTGGTTTTTTCTCAATGAGAGTAAGGTAAATCAAATGTTTTTATTTAATAAGGTATGAAGTTTCAATTATAAATATAAAATAATTTGAATTTATTGTTTAAAATTCATTAAATATGAGATTATAGTGTTTGAAGCTTCATTAGGGATTGTTTATTAGTGTGATTACATTGCATATACTCTGATATGTGATCTCCTGACTTCCTTGGTGTTATAAATTATGAATTCATGTAAATTGAGAATTAATTAGGTCTTTTAATGATCTAAAAAGGTTTTTCCATGAATGATAGATTCCAATTTCCTAGAATAATGATTCATAATTTCTTAAATATTTTTCATATTTTTTAATGGTGTTTAAATGATGAATTTAAAAAAAAATACGTGTTTTTTTATTGTGTTAATAAATCTATTTAATTAATAAACCATATAATAAATGTCGAAATTAATGTAGAATTTAATTTCATGATAAATAAGTTAAAAATAGGGTTTGAAGTTGTTTTAATCTGTTTAAGAATCATTTACTTCTTTATATATTCATCTGATATATATGATAATATTAACATGCTATTGAGATAAAATTTGAAAATGTTTCAAGTTATTTAGCATGATTTTTACTATAGAAATGAGTTCATTTAACTAGGAATAGAATTTATTATGATTTGATAAGTCATAATTGAGACACTAAGATGGTCGTATAGGGATTAAATTATGGTTATCCTTGATTAAAATAATGAATTAGTATAATAATTTATGGATTTAATGTGCAGAACATAAATAGTTAGTAACTTGATGAATCTAAATGGATATTATGAAGTGGAAATTATGAAAAGATAAGAATATAAGAATGTCTAGTTCCATGTACCACGTAATAAATTAATAAAAAAGGTATTAAAGTGGGGAATTTAATGGGAATAAGTAACATGGTTTCTTAGGGTATTAACACCATGATTTTGATATTAAATCATTTGTTTAGTAGGATGAGTAGTTTCATGAGAAATTTGAAAATGGAACTTTAAATGGTGGAAAGGGGTGAATTATCAAGAAAATGATAGGTAATAAATATTTTCTTAAAATGTGAGATATTGCGAGCTTGTTGGAGGATTTTTAAATATTTTTTCTTGTGAAAATTGAGATATTTGACCTTTTAAATATTTTTTTTAATTTATATTGATTTCATATGTTATACAGTGTAAATAATATGATAACATGAGTTTTTCAGGGCTAGATTGATATTTTTTTATGATTAAGGTGTTGTGTGATATTTTTACCACTAACCATGATGTGTTATGTTTGACCCATGATAAAGGTCACTTGCAGGAAACCTATTGTGGAACAATTTATGATATTCCATGATATGTCATAGTTTTCTCTGAGGGGATGGATATATGATATTCCATTACATGACATAGTTAGCCTTGGGGGGGGATATACAATCTTCCTTAATATGTAATGGTTTAACATTAGTGTCTTGATAAATATGATGTTGTGGTCCTTGAGCAGACGGTTATGGATATTCCATGATCATGATTGGCCTTGGGCGATCCTAATATCTCTTGATGAGAAATTATTATCCTTCTTGATTCGCAGGTACCAATATTTTTCAATAAAGGTATGATTTTTTTAGTTTGAATGGTTGAACTACTACTTTATTACATCATTATAATGATAATTGATAATTCATCTTTATGTTTTATACGTATTAAATAGGATCACAACTAAATACTAGGATGACATGGGTTGTAGTGGTTTATACTGAAGATTATATTCTCACTTCATGTATGTGAACACATCGTGTGTATTCAAATTATATTCATGACATCACAGGTGAAATAAAAAATGCCTCTATACTTAAGAGTGGATGTTGTGAGACATCTTATAGTTGAGCATGATTTCTTCTAGAGTCATGTGGAAGATTATGAACACATTTATTTTCTATATTTATTTTTTTATGGTTCATACTTGACTCTTTTGTTATTTTTTAGTGCCTTGTTTGGTTGTATGACTTGTATGGGTATTTTGGGATATTACTCGGAGCTTATTTAATTTATATAGATGACTTTTGTTTTTTATAGTTGTTTAGTTGTTTCTTTTTGGTATACAGATGTCATGGTACATTAAAGGATAAATAGCTCCCCAAGTGTTATTCTCAAGTCCCAACTAAAAATTTCCATCATCTGGAAATCAAGGTGCACACTTGAATCTATGTGATGTTTCATCTCAGGAGATGGTTTAACTAGGGTGTAATATTACATACTTCCACACAAAATTCCACTGACAAATTTCTCTGATTAAAATTTAAAATTTACTTTCCAATATTAAATAATACATTTCTCAATATTAATGGTGTAAGGATATTTAATTTATATTCCTCCATATATAACACCTAAAATTAGTTAGAAAAATTGTTTACATGTATTTTTATAATATTTTTTTAGATATTTTTAACTTAATTTTAATTAGACAGTTTAACCATTCTCATATATTCCATTGATCCATCAAGATCATAGTTCCTCGAGAAACTCATGTGTAATAAAATTGGTCCATTTGGGTTCCTTCCAATTCATGGGGGTGGGATGAGGCTAAACCCATTAAAATATATGGGTGTGTGTATTTTTGGTTTATAATTCCCTTTACCTAATATATATTCTCCACCATTAATGTTTTGTTTTAAAAAATTAAGGTTCATATGATGTTCATGGGAGATATCAATGACATTCCACTCACTGCTTCATCCAGATCATTAAAAAAATTTCAAGGTTGGGTCATCTTAAACATATTCAACATCATTGATCCATCTCACTCACACCAATCCTTGAGAACCACAGTCACCCCTCACACAAACTTCAAAATCAACAACCTTCACACACACTGGCCACCTCCCTGTGTAGTATTAGGCCATCATACCCTATGTACTTCACCCTCTAATACTCCACAAAACCTCCCATTAACTATACAATACACCCCCCAAGAAACATTTCCATGTTATAATAGGCCAAACCCTTCTTCAAAACTGAGTCCACTATCCCAGTTTTCTCCCCTCTTCTTCACCAAAAAACACTTTCCTTCATTCTTTTCCCAAGATCAATCCCTATAAACTCCCCAAAGATGTATAACCAACTCATGTTACAAACCTGACATCCCTATATAGTAACTAAACCTCAATTTTTGATATATTACATCTAACATCCATAATTGATAACACATGAAAAATAATTTTTGTGGGGTTTTGTGCTATTTAGTTCATGTTTCATGTTTTTTTCTTGATAAATGGTAGTTCAAGAGAATTGATGGAGTGCATGATAGTTCTATTTTTTGTTTTAGTGAAATTTGGTGATATGGTGTTCTTCATTATATAATTATTAATGAAGTATCATTTTGACACATTCAACATATACATGGGGATATTTATTCTTGATTTTATTTCTTATGTTTTCAATGTGATCTACATGGTTGGATAAGTTTTTAATTTTTTGAGTTTTGATAAATATGATGGTGTTTGTGTTATCCAAAAATCCCTTATGGTGGTGATTTTGGGTTGATTGTGTTTTTTGAAAAGGTTTTAGGATTTTTAAATAGGTTGGTTGTCAAATAAGGCTTGAAGAGTTAGAATAGAACTCATAGTTTACATTGAAACTTGTGATGAGTCAAAAAATCATTAGGAGACAATAAAATTGAAAATAAAATGATTAGGCCAGATTTAATTTGAGTCTAATGTAGAAGTGAATGTGCTATGGTGATTTTGTAATTTGATCATGCATGGCACTCATAGTTACTTTTGAAACTCATGATGGGTCATGAAATTCATTGGAAGATAAGAAAATCATAAATCACATGACAGGTTGTGATTGAATTTAGTCTTAGTGTCGAGATATCAGGAAGCACACATGATTGTATTTGGAGCTCATATAGGGATCTTGCACAACACTCATGAAAATCATTGGAGTCCATGGAGGGTTCTTGCACAACACTCATGACTGTCTCTGGAGATCATGGATAGATCTTATGCAATGAGTAAATAGGACTCGTGCTTGAGTGGAAATTTCAAATCATGGTTTGTAGAGTGTGAATGATGAAAATCCAAGGGACATCACATGATGTGGCATAAATGTCACCAGGGACTTGTGGTTCCATGTGGGTTGTCTGGGGTGCATGTTGTATGTCTTACAGCGACCACAAACTCCACTCACATCCTCCATTATTTTTCTCATTGTGTTATTTTTTGGATTTCAGAGATCATGTGACTTGGAATAAGTGTTATCTAGGACATAATTGATTTTTCATTGATGTATCATGTGACCAATATGGTCCATATGGATAGGGTTCAAGCATATCATGAAAAATCTACTCATATATCCCTAGAGTGCCATGGAGGTGTCTAGAAACACCTGAGGACTTTTGTGAAGCAAGAATGATTGAAGACTCATGAAAAGAGTGAATGTTGAAATAGTACTATGCCCAAATCTCACACAAACCATGAGAAAATCTCAAACCCAGATCTTTCGGAGCACATGATCCCAATGTGGTGGATGGTTGTTCGATATTTGTGGAATTAAGGCAGTGGACACTCACCTATAAATACCTCAAGACCCATCCTTAATTCTTGAAGAAGTTTTTCTGAAAAATATTGATCTGATGCTCATCTGGAGAAGAGAATCTTGGGTGAGATCTTGTGAAAGGGGATAGTGGATAATGAGTATACGTGATTGATATCACTTAATCCTTGTGCATAATCTGAACAAGGTCTTGTGAAAAGGGTGAATGCGAACTCACAAAAGAGGACTCACGACTATAGGCTTTCACAAAGTGGGACTTGCACAAACTGAGAACAAGGATTCACATTAGGGGTTCACGGTGACCATAGGTTCACACCAAGGGTTTGTACCAGAGGATAATGTTGACCAAGTGTTCGCACCTGGGGTTTTCGGTGACCAGTTCACACAAAGTGCCAGAGGTTCTCACAAGGTGATAGAAGTTTGCACAAGGTGAACAGAGGTTCACCCAAGATTCTAGTAGTTCTCACAAGATGACCATAGGTTCTCAAAAGGTACTAGAGGTTTTCCAAAGGTCACTAGAGGTTTTCACAAGGTTTAAAAGGTTTTCCCAAGGTTCCAGATGTTCGCACAAGGTGCTAGGGGTTCATGAAAAGTTAACAGGGGTTCGCCAAAGGTGTCAGGGGTTCTCACAAGGTGCCAGGGGTTCTCACCATGATCTCACATAAGGATTTATGTGACAATGTATCACACAGTGGTATCACATTATAATATTGGTCACGGAGATACATGCTTATATATCACAATGACAAGTATCAGTGTCACATTTGAATTCCGAAGAAGAAGAATAAGTCAGAGGATTTTCACCATCCATTAATACTTGAAAAATGAGGTTATTCACTACTACATTCAATTAAGTGAAATTAATACATGTAATCACTTGAATATAATTCCAAATAATGGGTGATTTATGTTTCTACAATAAAGATAAGTTCATTATCGTTTTCTAGAAATTGGATGTGTTACATCTAGGTGTTTTAAAAAAAGTGAAAGAGAAACCTTGAATGAGCTCCAATAGATCATTTTCCTATAGTTGAGGATGTATTCATTATAAATAATGAATTAAACTACATATAAATAAATTATTCGGGACCTCTAAGCCCATAAACTATGTGTGGATCCTTTCTAGAGTAGGGTGAAAAGAAAGAAGAAGATGGTGATCCATTCCACCGAAAGAGATCCAGAGAAAGAGATGTAGGGAGTGGCCCTTGGGAATGTAGTGAGAAGACTATAATTCTTGTAAAGGTAGTGATCCTTGGTATAGAATTGATCTATCCTAAACACCATTATTTGCAGTGAGACATAGTGTATTTGGTACATCATCACATTTCCATTGTATGATCCTTGGATGTAGCCTAGTAATGGTTAACCAAGTAATAATATATGCGTCCTTGTGATTATTTTATTAATTTACATTTATTACATCATCATCAAATAAAATTAGAAAGGATATGATATAAATAAGCACTAAATAAGGAAAAAAGTCACCCTTATAATAAATAGGTCAAGATCTAGTGAGGTAAGAAGAATTGTGAAAATAATATCCATACCCTGATTCACCCCCCCCCCCCTCTCAGGGTATCTAGGCCCCTTTTGGACCTAAAAATTGGTATCATAGCATAATTTATCTTTTTTTCTCTAAAAAGGTTTACAATACTATTGGAATTGAAGTTTTAGTTTTCTCTTATCTCAGTGTTCCAGGGAAAAGAGAATAACTACAAAGAAGAAGTAGAAGTCATGTGGTATTCCTCGGTGTGTATGTGTCTGTGGAAAATGTGTGATTGAATTTAAGGAAACCAATAGTGTGACGAAGAAATGTTTAGATGAATGAGAAATTAAAAATATAGATTCACTCAATGATGTTGTTGGAATGAGTGAAGAATATGACATTACATGTGATGATAAAACTACTAATGATAAATAAACTCCAAGAAGGGAAAAAAGTGAAAGTTGATCCATGAAACAAAGGAATTGAATTAGAAAGTGGATGAAGAAATTATATATATATATATATATCTAGATCCAAGAACTAGAAATTGAGGTCATCAAGCTAAAAGGTTTAAATAAAAGGATTATTTATGTGGCTACTAATTTGGGGGACAAGAATGATTCCAAATATGAAGAACTACAAAGTTGTATATGAATATATAAATACTCAAAGATGATGACAAGGGAAATAATTAGAAGTCACTTGAAATTTAGAATCTGAAATCAAGAAATAATGATCTTTCTACATATCTGTCTGAACTAATTCAAAATAACCAAAGGCTACAGCAAGATAATGCATGTTGTTCTGATTCTGTTTCTTAAAAAAACATGAAATAAAGAAGAAAAGTGACATGGTGGATGAGCTCACCCATTAATTGTAATATGAGAGGAGTATAGGGAATAATATCAAGAGAGAATATAATTCTCAAATTGAATTAAGTGATATGAATATTCATTAATTGGGATAAGATCTATAATTAGTGAAGAAATATGTGGAAGAATCTAAGGCCAAAGGAAATCCTATGTTGAAGGATGCTCAACACTTACTATTTGATTATCCTTCAATAAGTGATAATGAAGTGAAAATAAAATATTCTAATTTAGAGGAAAAACATGAAATTATTGTCTCAACAACAATTCTATATTTTTTGAAAAAATCACGTATTTGATATGATGAACCTCCTCCCATGAATGATAGTTAGAAAGCTTTGAAAAGTTTGAGAGATAAGAAAATTCATTTAGGTGATGGAGATATACCTAAAAAAGGCTTTCATGAGAAGTAGTGATAACTTGTGCTATTACTATGGGACACATGGTCATACTTCATGTTTTTTTGAGGAATTGGGATATATTAAATTTTATGAAGATATAAATATTTCTAAATCTATGAATAAACCAAATCATCTTGAAAATTCTAAAAGAAAAGTCTCTCAGAAGAATGTAGTTTTCAAATGCTATTGTTGTGGAAGGAAGGGACACACTATGAATATGTGTCAAGAAGCCCGAGGGCTCAATATCATAATAATAACTCTATATGTACCAACATCTCATCGATTAAAATATTAAATGAGGTATTCGGTTAATGTAATATGTTTAATATGTTATAATCATGGGAATTTGGAATGACATTGTATCAAGAAGAATGAAGGGAATGAAAAGGAACCCAGAAGGAGATTCCTAACACTCTCATTTTATAATGAAAAGGCTTATACTAGAAGATGACATGATGAGATGAAAAATTGGTTTAAAACCTTAGGGGAGTCACAAGGATCTCAAAAAAAATTTTGTCAATCATCTCTGCAATTACCCTCAAAACAACTCCCTTGGAAATAATGTGAACAAACCTAGATAAAAAAGGGATGTGATTATCCGATTGTGATTAAGAATGATTTAAATTTAGTGGAAGACTCAACCATATAGGAAAAATTGAAGGAAAGGAAATGCCTTCTCCATTTTAGGAAGAAGCAAGATCATATGACCAGGGTAAAGATTCAAGCTCAAATAAAGAGTCATGAAAAATGGCATATTAGCGAAGAATCAAAGAAATAAATTTATATAAATGGGTTAAAACCCAAAATTATAAAAAATTCAAGGCCTGTAGAATCTAAATATCATAATGAAACTTGGCATGTGGGTAAAGAATGTTTAGTCGTATGGATATAACAGTTTAATTTGGCTAGGTAGTTTGAATATGATAAACAACAGTACAGTGTTTTGCAATAAATTGTCAAAGGGTTGATGCATCCGGATCAACTACAATCCTCTTCTTGAGAATTCTAGAATTTCCCCTCTCCCTATGTGTATAAATAATTTTAACTGATGTTCATGTGTTTTAGGTTAAATGGGAGATATGATCCAAGGGGAAGTGGCATCAAAATATGTAAAGTGGTGATGTGATGTGCTCCACAATTTCAACTAATTCAAATCATATTTGAAGAAGAAATCTAGAATAATTACTTAAAAGGAGTTAATTATCTATGGATACATGAGATATATAAAATCAATTTAGTGAAATGGATAGTGATGTTTCTATTAACTTTATCCCTTATTTCCTACAACAAGTTCGGACTCAATAGGCTTAGTGGTTTTCTTGATGGCTCATTGCTAGGTGGTAAATTCACCGAATGAAAATCTCATTTAAGGAATCTAAAACTGAAAATTTTATTGAGATGGAGAAGTTTCCCATAATTGTATTGTCATGTGAAGAAATGATGCAGGAGAAGTAGAATGTTTGTGGGTATAAACAATGGGCCTAAAAAATAGAATAGTTCCATATCATATGGGGATAATGGACTTTGGTTTGATGTACAATGACAAATCTCAGCAAGAGTTATTGGGATATATAGATGTAGATTGACCTAGTTCATCTAATGATATAAATTCAATGTTAGGAGGTGCATTTTATCTTAGAGGATTGTGTATTTCTTGGCTAAGCAAGAAACAATATTTCATATCATTAAGAACCATAGAAGATGAATATATTATGTCTAATCAAGTACTCACATAATTATTGTGGATGAAGCAACAACTTTATGTTGTGGGAGTTGAAGTGAAATCTCCAATCAAGATCCATTTTGATAATTCATGTGCTATAAATCATAGATACAATATAGTCCATCACTCAAGGAAAAAGCATTTTGAAATCAAATATCATTTCATCCAGGAGAAAGTGGAGCAATGTATTTTGAAGTTGGAGTATGTTTCTATAAAACTACATTTTGTAGACATTATGACAAAGGCTTTACCCAAAGAAACAATATAACGACATTGACTAGCTCTTAGAGTCTAGTCGGCTCCCTACACTTGACCCCTCTCCCCTAGGTATGGATTTTTTTCCCTAATGTGTTAATATGTGTTCTTTACCCTATTTTATAAATAAAAGGAATGTACTTTAGCTTTATTGATAAAGGGGGAGACATTTTACTATTAAAAGGTAGAAAGTTTCTTAGTCATGACACAAGGAGAAGCTGTGATAGGTGGAGCAGCAAGACAGGGGGAGAAGCAAGATAAAGGGAGTATTAATTCTGATTATGCTATATATGATCAATCAAATATTATATATCATGACAGTTTATGTTTTGTATGAAAGAATAATAGTGGTTTTCGAATGAAATGAAGTGTTTCTTTGATTAAATTTTCATGCAACCCATGTTTTTCACAGTGACTGTTGCTCTTGTGGGCTTAGAGTGTGTGTTGAGTAAATTTTTTATCTCTATTAGAATCACAAGAATATATTGGTGGTTGAAGATGGAATAAGCATAAAAAAGATATCAAAATATGGAGAGTTTTCAACAAACCCAAATGGGGAGATTGATAGCCAAAAATACCTCTTGGTGGTTCTTTTAGATTGATTAAGTTTGTTGACAATGTTTTAGGTTGTTGGAATAGGATGGGTGTCAAAGAAGGTAGGAAGGGTTAATGTCGCACTCATAGTTTACTTTGAAAATCATGATGCGTCACAAAAATAATTTTAAGATAATAACAATGAAAATTTAATGATTGGTCGTGATTTAATTTTAGTCTAAAGTAAAAGTGTGAGTGCTATGGTGATTCTGCAATGTGATCATGCATGACACCCATATTTTCTTTTGAAACTCATGATGGGTCATGAAAAGCATTGGAATACAATTTCATTGTAAATCACATGATAGTGTGTGATTGAATTTTGGTCTACTGGTAAGATCTCTTGAATCACACTTGATTTTATTTCGAGCTCAAGGAGGGTTCTTGCACAACACTCATGACAATCTTTGGAGTCTATGGAGGTCTCTTGAAAAGCACTCATGACTATCTCTGGATATCATGTCCAGATCTCACGCAATGAGTAAATAGGACTCTTTCTTGAGAATGAATGATGAATGTAGGTTCCCAGAGTAATAATGATAACAAGCCAAGGGACATCACATGATGCAGTGAAGATGTCATTAGGGACTTGTGGTTCCATGCAGGTTGTCAGGGGGGTGCATCACATGTCTTACAATAACCATAAACACCACTCACCTCCTCCATTGTTTTTCTTATTGTTTTATTTTTTGGAGGTCATGGACCATGATACTTGGAATAAGTGATATATAGGATTTATAAATTATTTTTTGATGATTTATCATGTTACCAATATTGGCCATATGAAGAGGGTAAAAGAATATTATGAAAAATCTATTTTTCTGCCTCTAGAGCTCCACAGAGGTGTTTGGAAACACCCGAGGACTTATACGCAGTAATTTTGATCAAGGAATTGTGAAAATAATTAATGTTTAAAGAGGAATCATGCTCATAACTCATGAAAACCTTGAGAAAATATCACACCCAGCTCTCATGGAGCACGTGATCCCAATGATATAGACGGTTGTCTGTGATTTGTGGAATTAAGGCAGTGGACACTCACCTATAAATACCCTAAGACTTGTCCTTAATGATTGAAGGTTTTTTTATTAAAAAGAATGATATGAAGTTCATACATATAAGAGATTCATGGTGATATCTCGCGATAGGGTTTCACGGAGAAGGATTATACAGTATTGATATCATGTAAGTATTACACGTGATTTAAATAAGGTCTTGCGCAAAGGCTGAAAGAGGACTTGAGAAAGAGGACTTGTGAAAGCCATCTTGTGCAGAGTGGGACATACACAAAGTGTGAAAAATGGTTTTCACCGGGGGTTCACACTAAGGGTTCATGATGACCATAGGTTTATACCAAGGGTTCACACTAGGTGTTTGTGGTGACTAGGTGGTTTCACAAGGGGTTTGCAGTGACCAGAGTTTCACGTAAAGTTCTAGAGATTCACACAAGGTGCCAAAGGTTCACATATGATGACCAGAGGTTTGTAAAAGGTACTAGAGGTTCGCACAAGTTCCATAGGTTTTCACAAGGTGACCAGAGGTTCAAACAAGGTTCTAGAGGTTCGCACAAGGTGCCAAGGGTTTGTGCAAGGTTCTAGGGGTTCACACAATGGTTCTTTGGGTTTGATAATGGTATCAGGGGTTCATGTAAGGTGTTAGGGTTTTGCACCAAGATATTACACAAGGGTTTATGCACCAAGGTATTTCACAGGGTTATCACTCTATAATATTGTTCATGGATATATGTGCTTACATTTCCCTATTAATAGTGTCATTGTCACAACTGAATTATGAAGGAGACGAATACAAGGTATTTTTTCCATCCAAAAATACATGCAGAAGGAGTTTATTCACTACTACATTCAAAGTAGTGAAAGGAAGACTTGGAATCACTTGAATATCAATATAAAAAATATGTTATTTTTGTGTCTATAGTAAAGAGAAGTTTATTCCAATTTTCTGAAAGGTGGATGTTTTTCATCCATCTGTTTTCATAGAAGTGAAGGAGTGACCTAGAATGAGGTTCAATAAAGAATCTACCTATATTTGAGGATGTATTCATTAACAATAATGAACAAAACTATATGTATATAAACATTGTGGTACCTTCATGTACGTAAACTATGTTTGGATCCTTTACAAAGTAGTGATCAAAGTAAGAGGAAGATAGTGATACTTTCCATCATTAGTGAGCCATAGATTGAGACATAGGGAGTGACCCTTGGGAATGCAGTGATCATACCCTAAACCTTGTAAAGGTAGTGATCTTAGGCATAGAAGTGACCTATCCTGAACATCATTATTGGATGTAATCCTTAATGAAATTGGTATATTGTCACATCGTCGTTGTATACTTCTTGGATGTATCCCAGTGAGGGTGAACCATGTAAAAATATTTGTGTCCTTGTTCTTGCTTTATTTATTTATATTCAGTGCATCATCATAAGATAAAATTAGAAAGGATATGATCAACATAATCACTAAAGAGTAAACAAAGTGACCCTTATAATAAAGTGGTCATGATCCTATAGGGAAGGAAATTTTTGGAAAAGAATATACAAACCCTGAGTCACCCCCTCCCTCCCTCTTTGGGTATCTAGGTTCCTTTTAGACCTTACATTTTGGATGTAATTTTTTTTAACCAAACTTGATTTTCAATAAATTTATATTAATTGGTTGTTTATTTTTTTTAATTCTATCTATAACTATTTTATTTTTCATCTGGTATTTCTATACATGATTTGGTTGCAACTTTTGAGATAATTAATAAGTAATATCAAGTGGAAGAACATATCAAAATTTATTTATTTAGTATAAGATCACATATGTTAGAGGATAATAAGTCACAAATGATATAATTCAATATAAATAAACATATTAATATAAAAAATAATATATTTTTTATTTCTAAACACATTTTCATTGGTTGAATGTCACTACCCCTCCCTCTAAAGATAACCCTCCTAGGCTGGAAATAAAGAAAGGGAGATAATGACCCCCCGAGTCACCACTCCAGTAGGCCCCAAAATGGATATTAGAACCAAGTGTGTAAAAATCTCACATTATGGGATGCATTACCCTTTTATAAGAAACAAGATCGAGAGATAAGATGAATCATCCACAACAACTCCAAGATATATATAAAATAGAAAGTCTACAACCATACCACATGCATAAAAAAGTAAAAATGATACAAAAACAATAAAGTATCCAATTTAAATACCCAAAAAGTAAGCTAAAGCAGTGACACGGTAACTGTCCCAAGGCCCAAGCTAGTAATCTCCAGAACTGTAACACCCTGATATTTTATGAAAAATATTATTTTAATTTCATTTATGTCTTGTGTTGTACGCTACACCAAAATTATCTTGTGTTATACACAACACCGTATTAGCTAACAGTATACACAACACAATTATTGGCTTCTATTATACACAATTTCAAGTTCGTTTTGTGGGAATTATTCTATGCGACATTAAGTATAAATTTTTTTTAATAAGTTTTGATTATTATATATGCAACACCAAAGGGAGCTTTCACTACACGCAACCCTGACATGGATTTCATTACACACAATCACGACCTTCCTCAATAGTGTGTGTAGTACGCAATACTGAGTTTTACTAAATGAGATATTATTATAATATTATTATGAACTAGCTGTTATGAATAGTAATACCCACTTTTTAAAATTTTGGAGATTTTATTTTTCAAAATGGACATCATTTTTGGATTCGGAATATATAAATTAGCCTAGGGTGAATTTTTGGTATTTTTCTGAAAACTTTCAATTTTTGATGAATAGTGAAAACACTGGGTTACTATTTAAAAACCAACTTTTTATTTAAATAATTATTTATTTTATTTAAATTTATTTTAGATCAAAATTGATACATAATTCCTATATAATTTCAATGTAAATCATTGGAGTCATTTTATAATAATTTTAAATATATAAAGATTTTATTGAACTTTTGACCGCCTTTTACTCACCTCCTAAGAGCATTTGTAATTGTACATAAAACATAATTTTACCTCTTCTGTGAGTAGAATTTCAAAAATCCGAGAGACACGGTTGATGTCAATAAGTAAAATGTGGTCCAATGAGATGAAAATAATTTTTTGTGAATAGTAACCTTTTACTTTTATTTACCACGGTTAAAAGTAAATATGGTAATTAAGGGTAAAAATGATATTATTATTACCCTAACACATGTCATAATTCTATTGGATAAGTTTAATTCGACCAAAAACAACCTTAGGGATAAAATATTACCCTTTAGGTCCACTTGGATTAGATTAGGACATTTACTGTTATTTTATTTAAAGAAGAATTAAAATAGTTAAAATCAAAGTTTAATAAATAAAAAAGTTTTAATATAAGGTTATACATAAGATAAATTCTACTATAAATATTCATTAGAAATCTAAAAATATTTCCCACATAATGGTATTTTATTTATAATTTTTTGGCATTAAATAATTTAATTTATTTATGACACAATGATGATGCAGTAATTACCTTATTAATGAAATATTAACATAATTGATGTTATAAATACCCAAATAAATGTAATTTTAGACTTTTTATGAATTAAACTTATTTTTTAGATTAATATTACATGTTATTATTGATTTAATTAACTTTTTTAGAACTAATCATGTTGTTATGATTTTCACAAAAATCAAGTACCAAATAGTTAACATAAAATAGTTTTTAAAACAAATATTATATTATTAACTGTTATTTTATTCCTCAAAATCTAATGTTCAGAAAAATGACTTATATAAAGATATATATATTAATAATGAACCACTTGGGGTTAGTTTGGCTTGTTATAGTAATTTTGTTAACCATATAGTGTAAGAAAACAAAAAGACACGGTAAAAGTTAAATTATTTAACTTAGATTTAAATCTAAATGATAAGGATACAATAGTAACATAAACTTGTCTAAAACCAATTGTTTGATATTATTTCGACCCATACCCACCTTATCTTATAAATAAATCAATTAAGAGCTATTAAGAACAAAATATGACTTTATTATAAACTAATATTTTAAGTTTTCCTAAGGTTCCCCTCTCCTCCCTTATAAAAAGGGCACCCCTTCCCTCTTCTCTTCACACCATTTTGAGCATTGAAGCTCAGACAAACCCTGAAAATTCCTCTTCTCAACCTCTATAGTTATATCTTAGGGGATCTAATCATCTCAAAATACCATCTCTAGTGCCCTAAGAAGAATCTTAATAGATGTGTGTCGAAGAAGAGGTAATCTCTTCTACTGATTCTTTCAAGTTTTATTTCCTCTTCATCTTCTTATTGTTTAGTTTTTTCATTATAAAGTTACAACATAAGTATCAATAATATACTAATATGTTATTATAAATATTAAACAACACCATTTCACCTTCTATCCATCCTACAGAAAATGAAATCACCACGCGTGCGTACGTACGGAATACCGTCTCCACACCGTGGTGTAATCTGTTTTTCCACCACCACCATACATGGATGGTTATAATGGTGTAAATAATAACTATATATGATTATTATACAATCATACTGATTCTAATATATATTATATCATCCATTCTAATTCCATTCAATAAATATGGGAACGATATCATCGCTCGTGCGTACGTACGGATTACCGTCTCCACGACGCGATGAGATTCATTTTCCATGTTAACAATTCAAGAATGATTATAAAGTATATATAATAAGTGATAATTAAATATATGACATAATAATTCTACTGGATTTATGTATATATATATGTATGTAATATACTTAATTCCATTCAAGTCAATAATGAAAGGAAAACAATGTTCATGCGTATGTACGGCCTACCGTCTCCATGAATGGTGTATTTCATTTAATTTATCTATCTATTATATATATATATATATACTGAATATATATGATATATAAATCATGATTTAAATTCATTATATAATTAAATCATGATATAATTAATAATAATATCAATAACAACAGGTCCAAACAAATACGATAAATAAAATGATTTTACCCAAAATGTTGCTTTAACATGGAATTTACAAAAGAACAGGTAATATAAAGTCATAAGTGAATCATATATGATATAATAACAATGAATATGATTCTGTAATAAGTCAATGACATTATTTAAATCATTATATAGGAGGTTCAGATACGTACGAAGCATATAGGACCAAAGGTAAGGGATAACTTTTCCAATCTCGTTTTTATCCGAGATTGTTTATTCGTAAGTATTTACTGGGGTTATTATTATCATCCATGTACATGTTTTCTAAAAATGTTTTCATGTATGTTTAATTTCCTTTTACCCATTTTTTACTTTTACCACATGTTATTAAAGGAATATTTCTTTTGTTTACCATACGAGGAACTTTTTGACTTTTCCGGAAAAAGTATGAGGATAATGTTTTTTAACTTATACGGCATGAATGGATTTTTTATGGTTTCATAATGCCTTATTTCCATGAATATTCCTTTACAAAATTTAAATATTATTTTCAAAAAAAATCATATTTTTTAAAATCTCATGGAATTTTGAGAGAAGAAAATGATTTTGAAGAAGAAAGAATATTTTCCCCAAGAATTGATTTCAAGTGTTTTGTCAAAACTATTTTCCATATAAGATGAAAATATTAAGTATTATTATGTTTCAAGTATAATGTATCTATTATTTACATGGTTTGATTTTTCTTTTGATGAAATTATATGCATTTTTTATATGGATTATATTATGATGGAATGATGTTTAAGAATCCCATTTTATTACATGGGTTATGCTATGATGTATGATTTATGATTTTTTGGCACACGAAAGAATGATTTAATTATGAGATGTTTGGGACCTATATCTCCCTTCAATTCATTGGGTAAAGATTTATATCTCATGAGATAGACATGTATAGAATGGTAAGTTAATCTGGTTCAGTGATACAGGACTGGAACGAGGAGAGAACTCGATTCTGAAAGGGACTTTGTCCACTAAGATGGTCTTGGAAGCAATGCCTTGGGTACTATGGAAATCATATCATGTACTTAATGGTTTCCACAATTGCATGTTTTATTCTCATCATATTTTATCATGATTAATGTTTCTTTCTGATCTATGCCTTACGTACTGCCATTTTTTATGTCATTGCTCAAGATTTTGATGTTTAAATATTATGTTCATGTTTTGAAGTTCAAATTTATATGGTTTTTTTATTTTATCCATGCTTACCCTTAATGAGAATTTGAGCTAACCATTTATATGTTTTCTTTTCCCCAAGATATAAAGAAAGGTTTTAGTTAAGAAAAAAAAGGAAGATCTTTATGGGAGATGTTGAAGATCTTTCACCACGATTGGAATATTTTTTTCTGAGTTTCCAAAGACACTAAACTATTACGGTCCTTTGGGGTTTGTTTTTGTTATGTATTAAGTATTCTGAAAAAGTAATGTAATGTCCATGTATGTCAAGATTTGGGTCTCTACATTTTGTATCAAAGGTTGGTATAGTCAACCTTTGGAAACTGGGATGCGAGAACTTTATTGAGATCCCTAGAGATATTTCTAAGGTAGGTCTAGGTATGTCCCTAAGGTTAAGTATACATATAGGTTATTGTCCTAGAATTACGGTAACGATCTTATAATTAAACCTAAGGTGATATGTATTGAAGGTACTCCCCCTTTATTATGTTGTTTTCCTAGCATGATTTTTTCCTCTCACACTATTCTTTTTGGGTTTTAGAAAATGGCTGGAAACAGGAAGATTCACGAAAATAGAGGATATGATGGACAAGGGAATGATTTTATTCATGGGAAACCAAATGAAATTGGATCTAGAATTCCACATATCATTTTTATGCCTAATCAGAAATCTCATAACATGATGAATAATCTCAACTTTGTTAAGTTTCCCGACTTAGCTAATAAGAGAAAGATGGAGTTTCATGATGATCATAGAGGAAAGAAAGTTCAATTTCCCTCATGTAATTCATGTGGGAAGAGGCATCAGGGAGAATTTTTCAAAGGAACTAGAAGATGCTTTGGGTGTGGAAAAGAAGGACACAAAGCCAATAATTTTAAATTAAAAGGTTTAGTTAACACCATGGATAAGGATAATGGTATTTCTAAGACATCCACAATGGTTAAATGTTTTAAATTTGGAATGTACGGGCATTATGAAAACCAATGCTCTAAGGGAACATTTCATGAAGAGAATCATCATGGTTGTATGGGTAGTATTTATGTTGATGACGATGAAGAGATTAAAAATGATATATGAGATGAAAGAAATGACGAAGCTCAGTCAGTGGTATAAGATGGTATTGGAATGATTGTATGTTTATCAAGAATAATGTATGGTACTATGGAATAAAGAAAAATATAAGGATTGTTGCACTATTGTTTTTTCTAAAGTATTTGAAATTATATGTTGAATGGTACTAGTAACCAAGAAAGGTTATTCAGATATTTTTGGAAAGTAGATGATATGCGCATAATGAAGGGATAAGAAGATAATGAGATATTTGATATTATTCATGAGCTCATGACGGATATAAAGACAAAGTGATATCATGGTTTGAGTATATAGAAATTTTGGGATTTTGGTATGTGGAAATAGTTAACTTTTGACAGCATTCATGTTTTCACTAAGGTTCAATGGGTATTAATTTTTTAAGATAATACACAATTAAGGTATTCACATGTTTGGAATGTGACCAAAAAGATATATCTTGTCATATCTAAGGGATAAATGATGGCATTCACGTGCTTGTTATGTGACCTTTCAAGTAATCTTTTTCTTTATACTATGAGATTAGGAATATGTATTTTTGATAAGCCTAAAGACTGGAATGGATTATGTTAGACATCAGATCGTATTGTTTAAGGATATAAATTTTTTTCGATATTATTTCTAGAATATTATAATAATGTAGTTTTAGAAAAAAGAAAACCTGCAGGACGGGCGATAACCCGTCGGGTCAGACAAGGTTGTGGGAATCAAACCCACAACTAAAGTGAGACAGGCCTTTATCACCTACCACTAGCCTACAGGAAGTCCCTGGTTAGTAGAAACTAGTTTTATTATATTAAGTGGTATGATATATGAATTATAAGTCCGTTCTTGGAGCCATATATGTTTAATATCGCCATATATGGACTTATGTATATTGAATAAATTTTTATAAAATTTTGTTTGAGAAAGATGGAATGTCCTGTCATTCTATCACATGATCTGCTAACACTTCACAGAAGACAAATTCAACTTTATTTCTTTAAGAGATGAATTGGAAATTGTTCAAGGCACAAACAACAGTAAGATTGTACCAAAATTCATGTAAGTCTTTATTTAGGGAAATGATCTTGAAAACCAAAAATATTTTCCTAGTGTCCTCATATCCAATGAATTAGATGGTACCTTAAATCATCAAAAATTTATGGATTTGTGATTTTTGGATTTTTCATAGCCATGTCCTCTACCACTCTCCATCAGAACTTGATGGTTAGATTTTTCTTCCATATCCATATTTCTACCTATGTTATCCTATGTGGAAACCTAGTGATGATTTAATTTGGGTAACCGTTACATTTCTAACTTTCCTTTTTAAAATAAAGTTTTAGTATACCTTTTTACGATGTGGGTTTCTATTAAAGAAACTTTCAAGTTGTAAACCATTTATAACCTCGATTAATTTCAAGGGAGAAATTCATTTTAAGGGGGGTAGAATGTAACATCCTGAGATTTTATGAAAAATATTATTTTAATTTCATTGATGTCTTGTGTTGTACGCTACACCAAAATTATCTTGTTATATACGCAACCCCGTATTAGCTTGCAGTATACGCAACACTATTCTTTGCTTCTGTTATACACAATTTCAAGTTCATTTTGTGGGAATTATTCTACATGACATTAAGTATAGATTTTGTTTAATAAGTTTTGATTATTATATACGCAACACTAAAGGGAGATTTCACTACACGCAGCCCTGACTTGTCTTGCATTACACGCAATCACGATTTTCCTCGATAGCGTGTGTAGTACGCAATTCCGAGTTTCACTAAACGAGATATTATTATAATATTATTATGAACTAACCATTATAAATATTAATACCCACTTTTTGACATTTTAGAAATTTTATTTTTTAAGATGGACTTCATTTTTGGATTTGGAATATCGAATTTAGCCTAGGGTGAATTTTTGGTATTTTTCTGAAAAATTTCAATTTTTGATGAATAGTGAAAACACTGGGTTACTATTTAAAAACCGACTTTTTATTTAAATAATTAATTATTTTATTTAAATTTATTTTAGGTCAAAATTGATACATAATACCTATATAAGTTTAATGCAATTCATTGGAGTCATTTTACAATAATTTTAGATATATAAAAATTTAAATGAACTTTTGACCGTCTTTTACCCACCTCCTAGGAGCATTTGTAATTGTACATAAAACTTAATTTTACCACTTCTGTGAGTAGAATTTCAAAAATCCGAGAGACATAGTTGATTTGAGTAAGTAAAATGTGGTCCGAAGAGATTAAAATAATTTTTGGTGAATAGTAACTTTTTACTTTTATTTACCACAGTTAAAAGTAAATAGGGTAATTAAGGGTTAAAATGATATTATTATTACCATAACACATGTCCTAATTCTATTGGATAAGTTTAATTCGACCAAAAATATCCTTAGGGATAAAATATTACACTTTAGGTCCACTTGGATTAGATTAGGACATTTATTATTATTTTATTAAAAGAAGAATTAAAATAGATAAAATCAAAGTTTATTAACTAAAACATTTTTAATATAAGGTTATACATAATATAAATTAGACTATAAATATTAATTAGAAAGATAAAAATATTTCCTACATAATTGTATTTTATTTATAATTTTTTTACATTATATAATTTAATTTATTTATGAAACAATTGTGATGCAGTAATTACCTTATTAATGAAATATTAACATAATTGATGTTATAAATACCCAAATAAATGTAATTTTAGACTTTTTATGAATTCCACTTATTTTTTAGGTTAATATGACATGTTATTATTGATTTAATTAACTTTTTTTGAAATAATAATTCTGTTATGGTTTTCAAAAAAATCAAGTACCAAATAGTGTCAAAATTGACATAAAATAGTTTTTAAAACAAATATTATATTATTAATTGTTATTTTATTCCTAAAAATCTAATGTTCTGAAAAATGACTTATATAAGGATATATATATTAATAATGAACCACATGGGGTTCTTTTGTCTTGTTACTGTAAGTTTATTAACCATATAGTGTAATAAAACAAAAAGACACGGTAAAAGTTAAATTATTTAACTTAGAGTTAAATCTAAATGATAAGGATAAAATAGTAACCTAAACTTGTCTAAAACCTATTTTTTGAGATGATGTAGACTCATCCCCAACTTATCTTCTAAATAAATCAATTTGGAGCTATTAAAAACCGAATATGACTTTATTATAAAATAATATTTTAATTTTTCCTAAGGTGCCTTTCTCCTCCCTTATAAAAAGGGCACCCCTTCCCTCTTCTCTTCACACCCTTTTGAGCCTTGATGCTCAGCCAACCCCTGAAAATTACTCTTCTAAACCTCTCTAGTTATATCATAGAGTTTATGGTCTTCTCAAAAGACCAACTCTAGTGCCCTAAGAAGAACCATAAAAGAGGTGCGTCGAAGAAGAGGTAATCTCTTCTACAGATTATTTCAAGTTTTATTTCTTCTTAAACTTATTCTTATGTAGTTGTTTCATTATAAAGTAATAACATAAGTATAAATAATATACTTATATGTTATTATAAATATTAAAAAACCCCATTTCACCTTCTATCCATCCTACGAAAAATGAAATCACCGCGCGTGCGTACGTACGGAATACCGTCTCCACGCCGTGGTGTAATCTGTTTTTACACCACCACCTTGCATGGATGGGTATAATGGTATAAAGAATAACTATATATGATTATTATACCATCATACTGATTCTAATATATATTATATCATCCACTCCAATTCCATTCAATAAATATGGGAACGATATCATCGCTCATGCGTACGTACGGATTACCGTCTCCACGACGCAACGAGATTCATTTTCCATGTTAACAGTTCAAGAATGATTATAAAGTATATATAATAAGTAAAAATTAAATATATGACATAATAATTATACTGGATTTATGTATATATATATATATTTATGTAATCTACTTTATTCCATTCAAGTCAATAAGGAAAGGAAAACAGTGTTCATGCGTACGTACGACCAACCGTCTCCATGAACGTTGTATTTCATTTCATTTATCTATCTATTATATATATATATACTGAATATATATGATATATAAATAATTATTTAAATTCTTTATTTAATTAAATAATTATATAAGTAATAATAATATCAAGAACAACAATTCTAAACAAGTACGATAAATAAAACAATGTTACCCAAAACGCTGCTTTAACATGGAATTTACAAAAGAACAGGTAATATAAAGTCACAAGCGAACCATATATGATATAATAACCATGAATATGATTCTATAATAATTCAATGAAATTATTTAAATCATTATACAGGAGGTTCGGATACGTTCGAAGCATATCAGACTAAGGTAAGGGATAACTTTTTCAATCTCGTTTTTATCCGAGATTGATTATTTGTAAGTATTTAATGGGGTTATTGTTATCATCCATGTCTATGTTTTATAAAAATATTTTCATGTATTTTTAATGTCATTTTTACCCATTTTTTACGTTTACCACATGTTATCGAAGGAATGTTTCTTTTTTTTACCATATGAGGAACTTTTTGACTTTTCTGGAAAAAGTACGAGGAGAATGTTTTTTTAAACTTATACGGCGTGAATGGATTTTTTACGGTTTTATAATGCCTTATTTCCATGAATATTACGTTAAAAAATTTCAAGATTATTTCCAAAAAAATTATTATCTTTTAAAATATCATGGCATTTTGAGAGAAGAAAATGATTTTGAAGAAGAAAGAATATTTTCCCCAAGAATTGATTTCAAGTATTTTGTCAAAAC
Organism: Viscum album; assembly: GCA_963277665.1. Lineage (NCBI taxonomy): Eukaryota > Viridiplantae > Streptophyta > Magnoliopsida > Santalales > Viscaceae > Viscum > Viscum album. The sequence goes on from OY728137.1 coordinate 372,881,477, forward strand.
TATTTTCCATATAATATGAAATTATTAAGTATTATTATGTTTCAAGTATAATGTCTCTATTATTTACATGGTTTGATTTTTCTTATGATGAAATTATATCCATTTTTGTATATGGATTATGTTATGATGGCATGATGTTTAAGAATCCCATTTTATTACATGGGTTATGCTATGGTGTATAATTTATGATTTTTTGGCACATAAAATAATGATTTCATTATGATATGGGTGGGACCTATATCTCCCTCCAATGAATTGGGTAAATATTTATATCTCATGAGATAGACATGGTTGGAACTGTAAGTTAATCCGGTTCAGTGATACAGGACTGGAACAATGAGTGAACTTGATTCAGAAAGGGACTTTGTCCACTAAGATGGTCTTGGAAGCAATGCCTTGGATACTATGGAAATCATATCATGTTCTTAATGGTTTCCATAATTGCATGTTTTATTCCCATGCTATTTTATCCTGATTAATGTTTCTTTATGATCCATGTCTTACATACTGCCATGTTTTATGTCATTGCTCAAGATTTTTATGTTTAAATATTATGTTCATGTTATGAAGTTCAAATTTATATGGTTTGTTTTATTTTCTCCATGCTTACCCTTACTGAGCATTTGATCTCTCCCTTTATATGTTTTCTTTTACCTAGGATAAAAATAAAGTTTTAGGTAAGAAAAAAAAGGAAGATCTTTATGGGAGATGTTGAAGATCTTTCACCATGATTAGAAGATTTTTTTCTGAGTTTCTAAAGACACTAAACTATTATGGTCCTTCAGTGTTTTTTTTGTTATGTATTAAGTATTCCGCAAAAGTAATGTAATGTCCATGTACGTCAAGATTTGGTTCTCTACAAGAACTGTCTATGTAATCCTCCGAGAAACATAAAAACTATTTTATATACGTAAGGTGATCATACAAGAATACTCAGTAGGAAAAGAGAAAGTCTATTGTGAACATGTGAAAGAATCATACTAATGACCTCATGAGAAAAAAGTAGAACCCAACAACACCCAAATAGGTATACTAACCAAACTCAAACCCAACCTCACCAAGGCACGCTCACCCAGTAATGCACATGAAGTAATATAATATTTTATAAGTCACGTTAATGATAGGGTACCCTGCACCACTTTCCCACTAGTATTCTACTCTCACTCAGCATTGTACGTCCTAGCGCTCTCATCCCATACATATACCACATCACATATCACCCTCAAACACCTGGTCTTCACAACAAATCTTGACCACACACACTTAGGCCTCACAACACTTCCCACCCACACACACCTAGGCCTCACAACGCATCACGACACATCTCATCTTTAAGACACCTAGGAAATCACATCACAACTCATCCCTAAGACACCTATGAAACAACCACCTTGCTCGAAAACAATTGGGCTTCCACATATCGCTCAAAGAAACCTGTTCCAAGAACCACCTTGGATTTAAACATATGGGCCATCACAATCACCATCTAAAGCACTAATAGACCTTCGAGCATCACTTCTATTATCATACCAACCTCTCATAGAAGAGAAAATGGAAAAGAGAAGGTACCCATCCATCCATAATCCACACTAGGTGTTGGGAAAAAAACCCCAACATGACTATGTGGGTGTTTGGAACATAGTGCTCAACATGGGTGGGGTGTGTATAGAAATAGAAATAACATAAAAATATATGTTTAACACTCAAACACAACCTATGGGTTAAAAAAATGAACCATCTCACAACACTATCCACTTTCCTATAACCTCTAAATTTATTTATTAGTATCTCCAACAGTCATTACAGAAGGTGAAGAGCCCTGATGAATTAAGGCATCTTCACATTCCCTCTATGTTTAGCACCCATAAATTTAATAATTCATTAACCACCTTCATCTCATTAACCAAACCAACCCAATTCACTCAAAAATTTATTAAACAATTATCCATTTATCCCATCACTACCTGGGAAACTAGAAGGCACTACACATATCAAGAAATAAAGAAATAATCATTTATTAGGTGAAGAACCATGGTAAATTAATTCACTTAAAATTAATTACACATCATACCATGACCTCAAGATATGGAGTAAAGCTTTATAAAGTTTATTATTGGTGAAACTTCGAGAGAATTACACATAAAAATCACTATTTTCTTTATTCAAACTCATCCTACCCAAACCACCATATAAACCAAAACAAACCCCCAAATCACAACCACATCCATCAACTTATCACAACACAAGCCAAATTCTTCATCCCTACAGCATAATCACATCACACTCATCAAAAACCCATTGTACAACCAAATCTCATCCACATCCTCCACACACATGAACCACATCTACCTGACACATCACATCATCTCACGTATAGAGGAAAAACACATTTTCAGATTTAATATTTCATCCCTTATGAAATTCCACTTGTTAATTTTGGGATTATCATAGAAACTGTAGGATCCTAGGGAATCTATTTATTATCCGAATATATGTGGTTAACCAAATTTTATACATAAGCATTGAACAAGGATCCAAATTATCATGCATTCCACAAACCATCCAAAATAAAAACTAGGACCCCCAATAGCCAAAATTTTCAGTGGATAGTTGTCCCATACATATCAAAAGAATTTATGAAATCAAATATACAAAAAAAAAACATGCATCACTTTTCCCCATCCTTTGTATATTGATTTTTGATCCAATTTTCTTGTCTTTATTAATATAAAACAACTATATTTTCAAGGGAAAACATCTATATTAACATCCAAAATGATTTACAATTTAGATAGATAAATTAAAATCCTATATAGAAGAAGAACGATCAACACTTCATGGTTACACCAAAAATAGGGGCACGTGTACAGTAAGTAACTCTTCAAGGAATCATAAACCAAAATCAGGGAGACTCTATAAGGAGGAAGCATTTTGGGATGTCCAGTATTAATAGAAATCAATAAGGAGTGAAAAGGGGGAAATATATTTTTGTTTTAGGAAGATCTAATCTTAGTCATGTATTAGATATAGTTTTAATTTTCCATTAAGATGGATATGACCAATACTATGTGTTTTGACCTTTTCAAATCCTTCGAACCCTTAGGGAAAATAAAGATATAATTAATGGCCATTGAATTGATCTCAAAGTCTTTTAAATTTTTACTTAAATCCATTTTATATAAAAAAGGATGTCAAAAGGGAAAACTATAATAACTAGAAACACTGCTTATGAGTCAAGCCAGCGAGATACCATCAGACGAGGCACAATCAGACGAGGCAACATCAGTGAGACACTACCAGACAGGACACCACTAGGTGATCCACTATCAAGATGAACCACATGCCACCATTAGTCAGACCCCACCAAGTGAGACACCACTAGGTGAGACACCGCCAGGGTGACCTACCACTAGGCATGAGTAACTACCAGACGAGGCACTTTCGGTCGAGAGACTACTGGGGTGAGACACTACCAGGGTGAGACATCACCAATGAGCCACTTCTAGGGTGAGACACCACTAGAGAGCCATCACTAGGGTGAGACACCACCAATAACCTACCACTAGGGTGAGAAACCTATAGGGAGTTACCACAAGGGTGAGACACCACCAGGGTTAGAAATCACTAGTGTGAGACACCGTTCCCATGAGACATCATTGGAAAACGTGGACAACTTATAATTTTTTCAAAGTGTTAAAATGATCCACCTTGACATCCCAAGACACCTCAAATTCCAAATTTTCCATAAATTAATAGACTAGAAAAGTTTGGTCCATTACATCAGATACCTCTCAAACTATTCTCACCATTGAGAATTTCAAACTCAACTAAATGAAAATAAAGGAAGGGTATGAACAACCATCCCATATTATACCTGTCAAGGATATTTTCACTCTTGAAACACTACTATCAACTCAAAACATAAAAGTTGGAGTGGAAACCTCTACACCCAATAACACATCCTCTGGCATCTTCTAACCAGGCCTTGTCATTGTGGTTGCTGACATGTTAACCAAAATGACCACAAAACGCATTTTTACAACCAAAACAAACCACACAATTCAAACACATGAATCATAGAATTACTTCCTCCTTGTCAAGATACTATCTTCTCTAGGAGGCACTAAATTTCCCCACATGGGTTTAATCTCATCACAGTTAGTAAATCTCTATTAAGAATTATTTCATCCCCTTTTCATATGTTATTACTTTATCACATTTTACAAACCAAGGGAAAATATCTCATATTATAATCAATAAGGTTCAAACATCACATCAAAAAGAAATATAGATCATGGAAAAACTTCAAAATAACTCCTGGTACTTGGAACGCGTCTATGTCTCTTGATCCCAAGTACTCTCCTCTTGGAAACATGTCTCCACAACACATAAACCAAAACAATGGTCCATCCATGAAACACCTTCTCTCAATGATCCTAGATATCTACTAGCCACTCCAAAAACGTAATTTCCTCCTCGATATCTAACTCTCCCTATTCAATGACAAAGGAGACATTGTGAAGACACTGATGAAGATGGGAGATGTGAAAGATGTCATGGATCCTCTCTAACCTTAGTGGTAACACCAACCGACACACCACCTCACCAACTCACCCCAACACCTCAAAGGGCCCAAAAAACCTAGAAGAAATCTTAATCCCTATTTCAATCCTCTAATAACCACATCGAGGGGAAACGTTAAAAAAAGTGGTCACTAACCTCAAACTCCAAGATCCTCCTTCTATCATTGGCATAAAACTTATTTTGGTCCTTTGCTGCTTTCATCCTCTCATGAAAAAGTTTTACTTTCTTTGTCATGCTCTATATAACATTATGACCAAGAATAACTCTCTCCCCAACCTTTTTCCATCACAACGGATAATGATATAGTCTCCCATAAAAAGCCTTAAACGTATCCATGCCAATGGAAGAGTGATGATTATTATTATAAGAAAATTCTACCAAGGTAATATATCTTACCCAAGATCCACCAAAGTCCAAGATGCATGCTCTCATTATATCTTCCAACTTTGGGATATTCCATTCTATATTCCCATCATTATGAGGGTAGAAAGTTGTACTGAGGTGTAATTGAGTGCCAAAAGCATACTACAATCCACTCCAAACTCATGAGGTAAATCGTGTGTCCTGATTAAAGACAATGGAACTTAGAACTCCATGAAACTACACCACCTCATCCATGTACTTCTTAGCCAAATAATTCACTGTGCTCAACTCCTTGATTTCTAAGAAGTGGGCCAATTTCATCAACTGATACATGATCACCCAAATAGAATCACATCCTCCATGAGATCTGGGTAACCCTATAATGAAATCCATCGAGATGTCATCCCATTTCCACTCAGGTACTTCCAAAGGCTGCAACAAACCACTATGAACATGGTGATCATCCTCTACCTACTATAAAACCCAACACTTATCCAAAAACATTTCTACTACATGTTTCATCCTAGGCCACCAAAACTACATCCTCAAGCCATGGTGCTTCTTGGAAATTCCTAGGTGTAATTACAAAGGTGATTTATGAAACTCATGAAGGACCCCATCATGAATAACTACTATAACAAACTAATATCCATGAAACAACATCTGGTTTTTTCCATCCTATGGCTATCCCTCTAGAGCATCACCATGTCCAACATGATCGCACATCACCACTACCTCTGAGTCTCCCCACGGAGACTCCTCCACCTACTTCATTAGATAATATTAAACCATTATAACAACCCTGCTCTTTATTTCATATTTAAACATGATTTATTTCATATATTTTCACTTAATACAACTTAGAAGATCAATAGTTCCAGTGTGTTGAAAAATTATCAATATTACATAACTAATTATAACATAAAATATAACATATTTTTTGGAAAATTCTTTTACATTATCCCAACATTCCTTCATACTTAACATTTCATGGGATAACTTAAGGACATACATAAGAAAAGGGTTGTCTATAAAGCCTATTAAGGGAATGAACATGGAATAACATGAGAATAATGATACATGTTAGACAAATAATAACAATGAGATATAAAGTAACATTAATATAAAGGCATGATGTAGCATGATAATCATAACATGGAAATGTGGCAACAAAATACAACATGATATTAGCATGATTCAAGGAACATTGAACATGGATTAGCATGAGTAAACCCTCATTGAACATGAATTATCATGATTAAACCCACATTTCACATGAATAAGAATGAGTAAACCATTATTTCACATGACTTATCATGATACTAAACATTACCCGATGCATTGGAGTGCTATTAGGATACACCATTAATAAACATTTCATTTCATGCATAAGTGTGACATGTAGATCATATAACATGAATTAATTCAAAATAATAATTTATTACATGATCAAGGAATTTGGAATACATACATGCAAGTCCCAAATCAATAAGTCTATTAGCATAAAGTTGAATAACATTGGTAGATAAATGGTTTTGGTATTCACTACATGATGCAAAAATGTAGTGCAATTTCGACAGCATAACGCTGTCAAATATAAATTCTTAAAATGGTTTTATGATAGATAATGGGGTATCTCATCATTTAAAAATGAAATGGATAGTAAGGTAATCACGTAACATTATACCCCAATACATGAAATGTAATTTAAGATTCATAATATAAAAGAAGTTATTGAATGGGAATGGGGAGAGAGAAGTCCCTTACAGAATTTCAGCATGGCAATGGGGGTCTATAAATGATGATGGATGGATTCATGAGAGTAAAATGAGGCTATAATTATTTATAAATCAAATTTATAGGAATTGTAGTATGTTTGAACATATCCTGACATATTAAAATTTAAATTAAAAGGCATGTCACAAAAGGAGTGCTTGATAAAAGAGGAGATTGGAAGATGCCTTACTTGGATGTGTGACCATTAAGGTTTGGGAGAGGATTTTAGGAGCTTTGGGGTGCCTTTGGAGGACTATAGGGAGTAGGGGTCAGAGGTTGGTTGAGAATAAAATAGTTTTAGGGAAGATAAATGGGATTTTGGGTAGGTTTATATAGAAATGGAGGGGTGTTTATTTACTATATTTGTTTGAGACACTACATAATAAAATATTCAAAAACACAAACCATACCATGTTTTTTCACATGGTATATAGAAAAGGTGGTGGTATATATTATTTTTAAATTCTAAGGGCCAAATATATAAAAATATTTTCTTTCCTTATGTGGAGGCGTGTCACACTTTCAAGGAAATTATTTTAAAATCATAAAATATTATATATGTCTTGAAGGATTCACTGTAACACCCCAAGCTTCTACGGTACGCTTCTCTTTGAATAATGTGATAGCGTGTGTTGTACGCAACACTGAGTTCTAACACACCATAACCAATCAAACTAGTCGTTATGAATATTAATACCTACTTTTTGAAATTATATAAATTTTATATTTCAAAATGGACTTCATTTTTGGATTTGGAATATCGAATTTAGCCTAAGGAGAAATTTTGGTACTTTTCGGATAACTTTCATATTTTGATGAATAGTGAAAATTACTAAATTTTAATTAAAAACAACTTTTTTAATCAAAATAATTAATAGTGATAAATTATGAATTTGAGTGGTTTTAAAGTATATTTAGAATATATTTTTACTATGTAATACAATGTGAGTCATTTGAAATAATTTCACATTTAAATCGGACATAAACAAGTGTCAATCTTTTGATAGTTATTATCTCTTAAAAACACGTTTCTTTGTTTTAACAACGGGAATTAATTTTAAATTAATTTCTGCCACTTCATTGTTTTGAATTTAAAAAAATGGATTCCATATTTGGAATCATGATGTTTAAATTTTATAAATAGGTAACTTTTATTTTTAGACATTTTGAATAATTACTGCAGTAAATATTTTATTTACCATGGTTAAGGGTAAATCCGGTTAATAAGGGTTAAAAAATAATATTATAATAATACTAAATTACCCTAAAACGTGTCCTAGCCTTATTGGTTGATAAATATTCGACCATAGGCATATTTGGGGTCGATTTTGGGACCCCATGGTGCCACTTGTAGGTGATAGGGACACTTTATTTTAATTAAGTTAAAATGAATACAGAAATGACACAAGCATATATCTTTTAGAAAAACAATTTTTAAATAGGGTTATATATGTTGGATTTTAGATTATAAATATTAATTAGAAAGTTAAAATGATTTCCTACATAATTATATTTTATTTATAATTTTTAGACATTACATAATGTAATTTAGTTATGACACAATGATGGTGAAGTAATTACTATAATAGTGAAAAATTAAAATAATTGATATTATAAATACCCAAATAAATATAATATGAAACTTTTAATGAATTAAACTAATTTTCTAGGATAATATGATATATTAGTATTGATTTAATTGACTTTTTTCGAAGTAATAAATCTGTTATGAGTTTCACAAAAATCAACTATTGAATAGTTTCAAAATTGACATAAAAGAGTTCTTAAACAAATATTATATTATTAATTGATATTAAATTCCTAAAAATATAAGGTTCGGCCACGATACTTATATCATGATAGTTTCTTCATTAATGGACCACTTGGGGGTCTCTTGGATGTATATAGTAAGATTATTAACCATATTATATAAAAATACAAAGAGACATTGTAAAAGTGAAACTAATTAACTTAGAGTTAATACTTAAAGATAAGGTTAATATAAGTACCCAAACCTGTCTAAATTCTATTGGTTGAGTTTTTTTCGACCTATACCCACCTTAAGATTTAAATAATCAACTTTGGATCCATTATAAACAGAATATGAATTTATTATAAATTAATATTTCTAGCTTTTCCAAAGGTGCCCCTCACCCCTCTTATAAAAGGGCACTCCTCCTTCTCATTTCTTCACACCTTAAAAGCCTTTTGGTTCGTCCAAACTCTGCCCAAATACTCTGCCAACATCCCTCACTACAACCTAGAGGCCTTAGTTTGATCAGATAGCCAACCTAAGGAGCCCTTTTGATCAAATCAAAAGGAAGAAACCGAAGAAGAGGTAATGATTTCACCACCCTTTTCCAAGTTCCTTTCTTCTTCCACTTATTCTTCCTTTGTAGTTACCATTATAAAACAATAAATCCAGTATCATATATATACTGTGATGTTATTATAAATATGGTACAACCATATTCAGTATTCTATCCACCCTTTGAATAACATGTCACCATACGTGCGTACGTACGGCTAACCGTCTCCACATCGTGGTGTAATTGTTATTCAATATAATATTATTTGGATGGTTATAATAATGATGTGTAACTCATGTAAATAATAAATATAACATGTTAATTATTCTGTATATATGATATACCATCCATTTATATATTATTTTAATATCAAAAGAATGATATTGTCGCTCGTGCGTACATACGGACTACCGTCTCCACGAACGCGATGAGATTCATTCTCCATCATATCCATTCAAGTATAATTATCATTTGATGATTTAAAAATGATTTTTAAGGACTTGATATCATTCTGTATATAAAAAATATACAACCTATCCATGACAAACATGGATTATGTAACAAAACATATAAAAGAAAACGAGTAAGTTAACACCCGAAACAACGATAATTCAAAGATATCATTAACAAATCAATGTTAAAAGATCATATATGATATCATATTAATATATATGATTCTTGTATAATTTAATTACAATTATTTCACCATTATATAGGAGGTTAACCTACCCCAACCAAGGAAAAGTACACGGTAAGGGTTATTTCACAATCTCTTCATTATCCGAGGTTGTTTATATGTAATAATCTACTGGGATCTCTTTATCATCCACATCCTTGTTTTCTTAAAAATGTATTTCAAAACATTTTTATTATTTACAATAATATGGGTTAAAGTAATTTATACCCTTGTTTGACTTTTTATAAGATGAATCTTTCCGTCATTTTCAAAACAAGTTCCTTTTAACCTTTTTGACAGAATTAAGGTAAGAATGTCTTTTTTAACTTATACGGCGGGTGTGACTATTTTCCGCCATTATAAACTCTTTAATGCTTTCCTTACAAGCTTATAAGAAAATTTTCAAAGAAAATGTTTTATTTTATATGGATCTTAAATGATTTCAAAATAAAAGAGATATTTCTCTAAAAAGAGTTTTGATTTCATCTATGTCAACATCCTTTGTTGGATTTTACGCTTATGTGAAGTTTATTTATTATGATACAAAACTACTATGTTGTGTTAAAGGTTTTGTGATATGTTTGACTATGGATGTGCTATTTTTATACCATTCATGGTTTATAGTGAAAGTATTGACATTTTGTATGCTAGTTTTAATACGAATGTTTATGTTATGTTTAAACCTTTTCATATGGGAATGCATTGGACTTAATATGTGACGGGTGGAGCCCGCTATAGCTCCTCGATGCATCGGTAGGTCTCATGAGACAAACTAGTGTCTTGGCACAAGGCCTTGGAAAAATCTTATTTGTAGTCTTGGCACGAGGCCTTGGCTATGTGGTTATGATAGTCTGGCATTATGAATTCCAACATTATGAAAGTGGTTATTGATATTGCATGTGATTATTCGATTAGTAGAATATCCATGTGAACAAGTAAATTGCATTATTTCATTTTACTTTGCCATACTATGTTGAAGTTCAAGTTTAAAAGGCTTTTGTTTTAGTAATGCATTTCCTTAAATGTTTATGCTTATTTTTGAATGTTCCGCTATATTGTTATCCTTACTGGGCATTTGAGCTCACCCCTTTTCTATGTTTTATTTTTCCAAGGATGTGAAGAAATAAGTTTTGAATGACCTGCAGGGATATTATGAGGGGATAATAGTTTGGACTGTGGAGACATTATGTTGTTGTAGTAGTTTTTCATTTTATGATGTAATGTAAAACTTATGAATATATCTAAGGTTTCCAAGGCTACTAAACCAATCGGTCTTTCGAGATTTGATCTTTCTTGTGATCATGCCAATGTTATGTAATAATGCACCGACACTGGGTAACTAGGGTCGGGGCGTTACAGTTGGTATTAGAGGAAGTTTAGTACAAACCTTGGAAGCTAGATTTAGATAAACTCTGATTAGAGCACTTAGACCTAAGATGAACTTTGAGGATCAGTATAGAAGAACTTCCTAGAATTTTGGTATTGTAGAGATTTTGTGAGTTTTCCGAGCAATACATCCCTGTCTGGATACGAGCAGGTAGAGGTGGATCTGGCACAGATGTACCTAGGGGTAAAACCCGAATACACCGCTTTGAGCTAGACTCGAACGAAAACTGGTGCACGACAACGGGCCTTGCTGCACTCTTGGTTACGACACTCCCGGGGGATATGTTTAGGATAACTCTCATTTTCTTTACAAATCATTATGAAGGGTTTATGATTATATACTTCCTCAAAGAAAACATTTTTATGATTATGGATTATATCCATAAATAGTTTAATTTGTGTTAAGTGTTTTATAAGTATGGGATTATGTATTTTGATTCATAAACTGATCTAGTTTATTCCATTGTTTATAAATGGCACCTAGTGGAAGAAATGGAAACTGTATCAATGAACGCACTCCATGTAGGGATTGCCCTCCTGCTCAAGATAATTATAGTGGATCTGGTGATGCAACTGGTGTCGATCAGCTAATCACCATACTGGGACAACTCACTCAGGTTATGAATAATAACCTTACTCGTATGGAGCATCCTGATCCACAGCGTGGAGGATCAATGTTGAATTGATTCATGAGGCAAAAACCACCAACGTTCAATGGGAGTATAAATCCCTTAGTAGATGAGCAATGGATAAATTCCCTAGAGAAAATATTTCAGGCTTTGGGGAGCAGTGAAAGGGAAAAAGTTATCATGGCAGTTTACCACCTCACTGGAGATGCTGATCAATGGTGGTCATTGATTCAAAACATGAAGGAAGATGATGAAGTATCAAATATGTAATGGAGGGAGTTCAAAGATCTGTTTTTAGAAAAATACTTTCCTCGTGACCATCGAGCAGAGATGGAAAGGCAAATTCTGAGTCTGAGACAGAAGGAGGATAAGAATGTCGCAAAGTATGAGGCTAATTTTACAAGGTTAGCAAGGTATGCTGGAGATTATATACGTAACCCAAGAAGTAAGATTGATCGTTTCTTTGATGGGTTAAAACCATTTCTCCATCGAGCATTAGTATCACAATCCTTTTCATCGTACGAAGACATTGTCTCATGTGTTATCAAGACCAAAAAGGAATTCTCTAAGTCTTATGACTTTAAATCAAAGAAAGAGAAGAAGAGACCTACTGATCAATCTGGGAATGGAAATAAGGGGAATAAGGGAAAGGTTGAATATCCATCCTGTGGTAAATGCGGGAAGAAACATCCTGGTACTTGCTTGAAGGGAATGGGAGTCTGTTACAAGTGTGATGAAAAAGGCTACCAAGCTCGTGATTGTAAGGGGAAGAAGGAAGCTACCAACGTTCAGTGCTATAATTGTAGGGAGATGGGGCATTATGCAAATGAATGTCCTAAGCGTCAGGAGAACATACCTCAGAAAAGTACAAGGGATCAAGGCCAGGCTTATGCTATCACTACTGCTGAGGTATAAGCTCCGAAAGACGTGGTGGCAGGTAATTTAATGGTTTCCTCAAGTTTAGAAAATGCATTATTTGATTCTGGATCATCGCATTATTTCATATCTTCCCAGTTTTCTAAGAAAATTAGATATTTCCAATTTGATTTAATAAGGGAGCTGTCAGTTAAAACCCCTAAGGGAAGTATCATTGCAACAATGTTTTGTGAATCAGTCCCCATTAGAGCACATAAATGTTCGTTATCTGCTGATCTCATCGTCATACCTATGATTGAGTTTGACATAATCCTCGGTATGGACTGGCTTTCGGACTATGATGCGAAGATTTATTGTAAGAAGAAAGAGGTTACGATTCTTGATGATAATGATAAGGAACACCTTATCTTTAGAGCAGAATCATCACCACCTAATTCTTATTTAGATCCACCCTCAGTAGCTCAACTAAATTCAATTATTGGGGAGGAAGAGAATGAATTAACTGTCGCTGAGGAAAGGAATGTTCAAATAGAGGATGTACCTATTGTGAAAGAATTTGTAGATGTATTTCCGGAAGATTTTCCTGGACATCCTCCAGAACGAGAAGTTGAGTTTTCCATTGATTTAATTCCTGGATCAAGACCTATATCGAAGACCCCTTATAGAATGGCCACTGTAGAGTTAGTCGAACTAAAGAAACAACTAGAGGAGTTGAGTAATAAAGGATTTATTCACCAAAGTGTTTCTCCATGGGGATCCCCTGTTCTTTTTGTTAAAAAGAAAGATGGATCTATGAGGTTATGTATCGACTATAGGGAGATCAATGCTATAACGATAAAAAACAAGTATCTCCTACCTCGTATTGATGATTTATTTGACCAACTGCATGGAGATCAATACTTTTCAATGATTGACCTTCGATCTGGATACCATCAGTTGTTTGTAAAGAAGGAAGACATTCCGAAGAAAGCATTTCGAACCAGGTACGGGCATTACGAGTTTACTGTAATGCCTTTTGGATTGACTAATCCACCCTCTGTATTCATGGATCTGATGAATAGAGTTTTCAAGGAGTATATTGATGAATTTGTGGTGGTATTTATTGATGATATCTTGGTATACTCCAAAACCTACTAAGATAATGAAAATCACTTGCGCATTATCTTGAAGACTCTGAGGAGGCATGAATTATATGGGAAGTTTAGCAAGTGTGAATTCTGGCTTCAGGAGATTTCTTTTCTTGGCCATATTGTCTCTAAAGATGGAATCTCTGTTGATCCTTCTAAGACCAAGGCAATCCAAGAATGGCCATCACCTACGATTATAACTGAGGTACGTAGTTTTATTTGTTTGGCAGGTTATTATCGACGTTTCTTCAAGAATGTTTCCCAATTGGCTAACCCATTAACGAAGCTCACACGTAAAGGGGTTAAATTTGTTTGGACAAAAGATTGTGAAGAATGTTTCGAAGAACTGAAGAGAAGATTAGTCAGTGCTCCTATATTGACTCTACCATCTGGGAATGATGGGTTCGTTATTTATAGTGATGCATCGAAGAAAGGACTTGGTTGTGTTCTTATGCAGAATGATAGGGTTATTGCCTATGCATCACGACAGTTGAAAATTCAAGAACAAAACTATCCTACTCATGATCTCGAGTTAGCAGCTGTGATCTTTGCTTTGAAGATATGGAGGCACTACCTCTATGGTGAAAAATGTGAGATTTATAATGATCACAAGAGTTTGAAGTATATTTTCTCACAAAAAGAACTCAACATGAGGCAAAGGAGATGGCTTGAATTACTCAAGGATTATGATTTTACGATACACTACCACCCAGGGAAGGCAAACAAGGTGGCAGATGATTTGAGCAGAAAAGACCATGGAGTTTTGAACAATATGAGAATTGAAAGGGATCCAATTTTCATGGATCTAGTGAAGATGGACATGGGAATAACCAGGGAAGGCGAAACATCAATTCTTTTTCAAATGGTTGCCAACCCATCTTTACTAGAAAGGATTAAGAGTTCTCAAACCGATCATGAAGAATTTCAAAAGAAGATTAAAGCTGTGAATGATGGGAGATTGAGAGACTTTGTGTATAAAGATGGAATTTTGAAATTTGGGAAGAGACTTTGTGTTCCCGATATACCTTATCTAAAAAGGGAATTGCTGGAAGATGCTCATAGTTCCAATTTCTCTATACACCCTGGGAGCACCAAAATGTATAGAGATTTGAAGGAACATTTTTGGTGGGACAACATGAAGAGGGAGATTGCTGATTTTGTGTCAAGATGTATGGTTTGTCAACAAGTAAAAGCTGGAAGGAAACAACCTGGAGGAGTCATGCAACCTCTTCCCATACCGGAGTGGAAATGGGACAATATTACGATGGACTTTGTCATGGGGCTACCAAAGACTCCTAGAAGGAACGATGCAATATGGGTTATTGTTGATCGTCTTACCAAGTCAGCACATTTTCTTGATATAAGAGAAGATCTACCCCTGGAACGTCTAGAAAGACTATATATTAATGAAGTTGTGAGACTTCATGGAGTACCCCTATCGATTGTTTCTGATCGTGATCCCCGTTTTACTTCAAGATTCTATAAAAGTCTTTAGAAATCCCTAGATACTGAACTTCATTTGAGCACTGCTTACCATCCTCAGACAGAAGGACAATCAGAACGGACTATTCAAACCTTAGAAGACATGTTGAGATCTTGCTCACTTGACTTTCAGGGTATGTGGGATCAATACTTACCTCTCATAGAATTTTCCTATAACAATAGCTTCCATTCGAGTATTCAGATGGCACCATATGAAGCGTTATATGGAAAGAGATGTCGTACACCAACCTATTGGGATGACGTTGGTGAAAGAAAACTTGTAGGCCCAGAACTGGTGGAGGAAACGATGGAAAAGGTGAAGGTAATCCAAAATCAAATCAAAGCAGCTCAAAGTAGGCAGAAAAGCTATGCCGATAATCGAAGGAAGGATCTGGAATTTCATGTCGGTGATCATGTTTTCCGGAAGGTATCTCCATGTAAGGGAGTCATACGTTTTGGTAAGAAATGTAAATTGAGTCCCAGGTACATCGGACCTTTCGAAATTCTAGAACGAATTGGGGTTGTAGCTTACCGATTGGCAATGCCGCCAAGTCTCTCCAAAGTTCACGATGTGTTCCACATATCTCTGTTGAGGAAATACATGCCTGACCCAACGCATGTACTCACATATGAAGAATTAGAACTGGAACCCGATCTGTCTTATTGTGAAGAGCCCATCATGATTCTTGATACGAGAGAACAAGTGCTGAGAAACCGGGCGACGCGTCTGGTAAAAGTTTTGTGGAGAAACCATAAGATGGAAGAGGCAACGTGGGAACCCGAGGAACTTATGATGAAGAACCACCCAAGTATTTTCATGTGATAAGTATTCTAGAAATTTCTAGGACGAAATTATTTGAAGGAGGGTAGAATGTAACACCCAAAGCTTCTACGGTACGCTTCTCTTTCAATAATGTGATAGCGTGTGTTGTACGCAACACCGAGTTCTAACACACCATAACCAATCAAACTAGCTGTTATGAATAGTAATACCTACTTTTTGAAATTATATATATTTTATATTTCAAAATGGACTTCATTTTTGGATTCGGAATATCGAATTTAGCCTAAGGAGAAATTTTGGTACTTTTCGGATAACTTTCATATTTTGATGAATAGTGAAAATTACTAAATTTTAAAACAACTTTTTTAATCAAAATAATTATTAGTGATAAATTATGAATTTGAGTGGTTTAAAAGTATATTTAGAATATATTTTTACTATGTAATACAATGTGGGTCATTTGACATAATTTCACATTTAAATCAGGCATAAACAAGTGTCAATCTTTTGATAGTTATTATCTCTTAAAAACACGCTTTTTGTTTTAACAATGGGAATTAATTTTAAATTAATTTCTGCCACTTCAGTGTTTTGAATTTATAAAAATGGATTCCATATTTGGAATTAGGATCTTCAAATTGTGTAAATAGGTAACTTTTATTTTTAGACATTTTGAATAATTACTGCGGTAAATATTTTATTTACCATGGTTAAGGGTAAATCCGGTTAATAAGGGTTAAAAAATAATATTATAATAATACTAAATTACCCTAAAACGTGTCCTAGCCTTATTTGTTGATATATTTTCGACCATAGGCATCTTTGGGTCGATTCTGGGACCCCATGGTGCCACTTGTAGGTGATAGGTACACATTATTTTAATTAAGTTAAAATGAATACAAAAATGACACAAGCATATATCTTTTAGAAACAAAATTTTTAAATAGGGTTATATATGTTTGATTTTAGATTATAAATATTAATTAGAAAGATAAAAAGATTTCCTACATAATTATAGTTTATTTATAATTTTTATACATTACATAATTTAATTTATTTATGACACAATGATGATGAAGTAATTACTATAATAGTGAAAAATTAAAATAATTGATATTATAAATACCCAAATAAATATAATATGAAACATTTAATGAATTAAACTAATTTTCTAGGATAATATGATATATTAATATTGATTTAATTGACTTTTTTCTAAGTAATCAATCTGTTATGAGTTTCACAAAAATCAACTATTGAATAGTGTCAAAATTGACATAAAAGAGTTCTTAAAACAAATATTATATTATTAATTGATATTAAATTCCTAAAAATATAAGGTTCGGAAAATAGACTTATATCATGATAGGTTCTTCATTAATGGACCACTTGGGGGTCGCTTGGATGTATATAGTAAGTTTATTAACCATATTATATAAAAATACAAAGAGACATTGTAAAAGTGAAACTAATTAACTTAGAGTTAATACTTAAAGATAAGGTTAATATAAGTACCCAAACCTGTCTAAATTATATTGGTTGAGTTGTTTTCGACCCATCCCCACCTTAAAATTTAAATAATAAACTTTGGAGCCATTATAAATCGAATATTAATTTATTATAAATTAATATTTCTAACTTTTCCAAAGGTGCCCCTCACCCCTCTTATAAAAGGGCACTCCTCCTTCTCATTTCTTCACACCTTCAAAGCCTTTTGGTTCGGCCAAACTCTACCCAAATACTCTCCCAACTTCCCTCACTACAACCTAGAGGCCTTATTTTGATCATAAAGCCAACCTAAGGAGCCCTTTTGATCAAATCAAAAGGAAGAAACCGAAGAAGAGGTAATGATTTCACCACCCTTTTCCAAGTTCATTTCTTCTTCCACTTCTTCTTCCTTTGTTGTTACCATTATAAAATAATAACTCCAGTATCATATATATACTGTGATGTTATTATAAATATGGTACAACCATATTCATTATTCTATCCACCCTTTGAATAACATGTCACCATACGTGCGTACGTACGGCTTACCGTCTCCACATCGTGGTGTAATTGTTATTCAATATAATATTATTTGGATGGGTATAATAATGATGTTTAACTCATGTAAATAATAAATATAACATGTTAATTATTCTTTATATATGATATACCATCCATTTATATATTATTTTAATATCAAAAGCATGATATTGTCGCTCGTGCATACGTACGGACTACCGTCTCCACGAACGCGATGAGATTCATTCTCCATCGTATCCATTCAAGTATAATTATCATTTGATGATTTAAAAATGATGTTTAAGGACTTTATATCATTATGTATATGAAAAATATACAACCTATCCATGACAGACATGGATTATGTAACAAAACATATAAAAGAAAACGAGTAAGTTAACACCCGAAACAACGATAATTCAAAGATATCATTAACAAATCAATGTTAAAAGATCATATATGATATCATATTAATATATATGATTCTTGTATAATTTATTAACAATTATTTCACCATTATACATGAGGTTAACCTACCCCAGCCAAGGAAAAGTACAAGGTAAGGGTTATTTCACAATCTCTTCATTATCTGAGGTTGTTTATATGTAATAATCTACTGGGATCTCTTTATCATCCACATCCATGTTTTCTTAAAAATGTATTTCAAAACATTTTTATTATTTACAAGAATATGGGTTAAATTAATTTATACCCTTGTTTTACTTTTTATAAGAGGAATCTTTCCGTCGTTTTCAAAACAAGGTCATTTTAACCTTTTCGACAGAATTAAGGTAAGAATGTTTTTTTGACTTATACGGCGGGTGCGACTATTGTCCACCGTTATAAAATCTTCAAAGATTTCCTTACAAGATTATAAGAATATTTTCAAAGAAAATGTTTTATTTTATATGGATCTTAAATGATTTCAAAATAAAGGAGATATTTCTCTAAAAAGAGTTTTGATTTCATCTATGTCAATATCCTTTGTTGGATTTTATGCTTATGTGAAGTTTATTTATTATGATACAAAACATCTATGTTGTATTAAAGGTTTTGTGATATGTTTGACTATGGATGTACTATTTTTATACCATTCATGGTTTATGGTGAAAGTATTGACATTTCGTATGCTAGTTTTAATACGAATTTTTATGTTATGTTTAAACCTTTCCATATGGGAATGCATTGGACTTAATATGTGACGGGTGGAGCCCGCTATAGCTCATCGATGCATCGGTAGGTCTCATGAGACAAAGTAGTGTTTTGGCACAAGGCCTTGGAAAAATCTTATTTGTAGTCTTGGAATGAGTCCTTGGCTATGTGGTTATGATAGTCTGGCATTATGCATTCCAACATTATGAAAGTGGTTATTGATACTGCATGTGATTATTCGATTAGTAGAATATCCATGTGAACAAGTAAATGGCATTATTTCATTTTACTTTTCCATACTATGTTGAAGTTCAAGTTTAAAAGGCTTTTGTTTTAGTAATGCATTTCCTTAAATGTTTATGCTTATTTTTGAATTTTCTGCTATATTGTTATCATTACTGGGCATTTGAGCGCACCCCTTTTCTATGTTTTATTTTTCCCAGGATGTAAAGAAGTAAGTTATGAATGACCTGCAGGGATATTATGAGGGGATAATAGTGTGGACTATGGAGACATTATGTTGTTGTATTAGTTTTTCATTTTATGATGTAATGTAAAACTTATGAATATATCTAGTGTTTCCAAGGCTACTAAACCAATCGGTCTTTCGAGATTTGATCTTTCTTGTGATCATGTCAATGTTATGTAATAATGCACCGACTCTGGGTAACTAGGGTCGGGGCATTACATTCACTAAGTATTTATAACATAAATAAAATAAAAATAAAAATACATTATTTTAAATATAAAACATGTATTTGGCCGAATATAACTTTTATATTATTTATTACATAATTATTGGGGCATTATAATGTCATAAAACACACTGTATATTTATACAGTATTTTATTTTTACACAAAAATTTGACTGTTTTAGAAAATAATGAAAAATTAAATGTTGTATAATTTATAATTACTTATTAAAAAACAAATATTAATTTTATCTAAATAAATTTCGAAATATATAAATTTTCACTTTTAAAATAAAAACTGGCATTTATTGAAAATTGATGGTTTTTGACCAAAATAGTTTTCAAACCTTAATAAAATTGCATTTGACTTCATAAAAATTATATGATTTTTTTATTTAATAAAATTAATTTAATAATAATATTTTACAAAAATATCAGTCATTTAAGAAATTAATTGATTCATCAAAATAGATTTCTTATTTGAATTCAATTATTAACCAATAATACTATTTGAGCTTTAAAAAGAATTTACAAAGTAAACATAATAGATTGAAATTATATTCATTATTCAATTAAAAATTAATTTACATAATCATAATTATAAGGTCTCTTTAAATATACCTTTATTAAACTAGTATACGCCCTAAGATTAAGATGTGGGGTGGGGGGGCTTTCATGGGGTCATTCGGTGAACATAGTTTGGGTCGTGATCTTGATGAGCTTGAACTTCTCTCATAAATGGTTTCGATCATACATAAGTTTTTGGATATCTTCTTGGGAATAATCTAGGTTAAATACCTAAAATGTTATATTCCTTGGAATCTATAATAAATGGGCTTCATAGGGAATAATCCTACTAGTTGAGGCCATCACTTCCTTTGTTTATGCCAAAAGGATTTATTAAAACCTTATATTCGTACTATTCATGTGATCACAATTCAACGAATATATTATCTATGGTAATGATACATAACTATCATTTAAATCCAAATTAATATAATAAAAAAAATAAGTGAACGTGTCTTCTATATCCATAATAAATTTAATCAAAAGAAAGGGAATTTTATTCATAAATGTTCTTGTCGTTACAACCTTCCCCCTTAAGAAATTTCACCATAGAAGTTTTATTTTACCACACTAAAAATTAGGGGGGTAACTATGCTTCATCACCACCTCTGGTTGCCACATTACTTCTTCAAACCTGGGGTTTCTCTACAATACCTTGATGAAGGGAATCATATTATTTCATTGAAACTTTTTCTCTAGGATATAAGATCTTCACTGAATGATCCTCATGGGAATGGTCATTCTCTAATGGTACCACCTATGGATTGAGTACATATGAGGGGTCTGGTGTGTACTTTCTCAAGAGAGATACGTGGAATACATCATATACTTAAGACATGTTCATTGGGAGTACTAGTCGATAGGCCACTAATCTAATGTGATCAAGGATCTCAAAAGGGTCTATGTACCTTTGAATAAGCTTTCCCTTATTCCCAAATCCCATCACTCTCTTCCATGGATATATGTGGAGGAATAAAATGTCTCCAACAATGAACTCTAGGTCTCATCGATGATTGTCAGCATATATTTTTTTCAACACTGAGTAGATTTTTTGTGATTCTAGATGGTCTTAACCTTCTCCACCATTTCTTTGACCATTTCCAAACCAAGAAGTTTTCATTCCAAAACATCACACCAACATGTTGGTTTTCTTCACCTCTTCCCATAAATGGATTCATAAGGAGACATTTGGACGATTGAGTGGAAGATTTTGTTGTAAGATATCTCTAAAAAAGAAAGCTTTTGGTCACGTCTGCCTTTAAATTCCATTGAGAATATTCTAAACATATCCTAAAGTGTTTTGATAGTCTTCTTAGATTGGCAATTATTTTGAGGGTGATAAGTTGTACTGACATTCATCTCTTTGTTTAGTTCATGTTGGAGACTTTTCCAAAACATAGAGGTGAATCTCATATCTTGATTAGATACAATCGATAGTGGTACTCCATGCAAACTTACCACTTCTATAATGTATATATTTTCCTGTTTATCTAGTAATAAATCCTATCAAATTGTAATTAAGTGTACCATATTTATAATATGATCTACCGTTACCCAGATAGAATCATTTCCTTTGGATATATTTGGAAGTCTAACGAAAAAGTCCATTGTGATGTTTTCACATTTCCATGTTTCTAAGGGTAATGGATGTATCATCCCCTTAGAATTAAGCCTCTCAACCTTCAATTGATAACATACTAGGCACTTTGATTTATATTCTGCAATCTCCTTCTTCATGTTATCACACCAATACTGCTCCTAGAGATCCCAATACATCTTTGTGTTTCATGTGTGAATAGAGAAATTTGAACTATGTGAATAATCCAAAAGTTCTTCCTTTAACTCAGGATTTTATGGAACACAAATTATTGACCCAAATCTCATAATTCTTTCTTTATTAACATTGAAGTCCAAGGGTGTCCATTTTTTGATAGTTTCTACTTTTTTATAAATTCCATCATCATCTTTTTGAGCATCCTTTAACCTTTCCAAAAGATAGGGTTGAGCAATAATTTTTGAAATGATTGATGATGTTCCCTTAATTACAATTCCCATGTCCATAATTATCAAATAAAATAAGATTTGGTCCTTTTAAATTGTCATAAATTATATAATTTTTAGTTCCTTTCTACTTAGATCATCTGCCACTTTGTTCACTTTCTTCTGATGCTAGTGGATTGAGAAGTAGTAATCCTTGATGATCTCTAACCATATTCATTGGAACATATTCATATCTTTCAATGTGAATATATGTTTGAGACTTTTGTAATCCATGTATATTTCACACTTCTCTCCAAATAGATAATGCTACCAAATTTTCAATGAAAATATCATAGCTACCAATTCTAGATCATGCGTAGGATAGTTTTTCTCATGAATTTTCAACTTCCTTGAGTCATAGGCAATGAATTTTTCATTATTCATCAACACACATCCCAATACCTTCTTTGAAGCATCACTGAATATTATGAAAGGACCCCCACTTGTTGGTAGTGTGAGCACAAGGGTAGTGATAAGCCTATTTTTTAACTCCATGAATCTTTCTTCACATTCATCATTCCAATAAAACTTGACACCCTTCTAAGTTATCTTGGTAAGATGGTTTAAAATTCATGATAAATTTCTCACCAATCAGTGATAATATCCAGCTATCCCAATGAACCTACCGATATCCATCAAAGATTTGGATTTGTCCATCCCTAAATTGCCTTTGTCTTTGAAGGATCCACAGATATCCCATTACATGTGATGATATTTCCTAAGAATGATACATCCTTCAATCTGAACTCATACTTTTTATACTTTTCATAGATATTATCCTTTAACATAGTCTTTAGAACAATGCTTAGATTCTATCTATGTACCTAATTGGTGTTGGAGTATATTAGAATATATTATATAAATAATACCACAAATTTGTTAAGGTAATCTATAAAGACTCTGTTCATCAATTCCATTAAGATTTCTGGGGTATTGGTGAGTCCTAATGGCATCACTATGAACTCATAATGATTGTACCTTGTATGAAAAGTAGTCATGGGGATATCCTCCTTATTCACCCTTACTTGGTAATACCCTAACCGTAGATCTAGCTTGGAGAAGTATTGTGCTCCACATAGATTATCAAACAAGTCATCAATTTGTGGTAAAGGGTACTTGTACTTTATTGTTCTTTTGTCAAACTCTAGATAATCAATGAAAAGTCCATTGACCCATCCTACTTCTTTAAAAAGAGGATTGGTGCACCCCATGGTGAAGCACTTGGGAATATAAACCCTTTTATCTAGACTCTATTATAGTTTTTCTTTAAATACTCATGTTACACAATATCCATCGTATACGGAGTCTTGGATATTAGAAATTCCCTATGTATAATATCAATCGAGAATAAAATATCTCTGCTAGGAGGAAGACCAGGAAATTACATGGGAAAAACATCATATAATTCCCTTATAATAGGTATGTTTTTGAGGATGTTTCCTTCCTTAAACTCAATCATCTATGCAAGATACACATTCTCATAGGGAAGTAATATCCATACTTGGGATGATGGTGTTGAGGATGATTAATCCCCCTCCTTTCACTAGTATAGAATAAGGGGTTGATTCTTGATAGAGATAATATTTTTATTATTATTCATATGTTATCTAATGTTTTAATCCCTCCAAATTATTCAATTTGAGTATATTTTCATCATTTAAGTGTTTTTTGTGTATTTTGGGCTTAAATGTGAAAATGGGGTAATTCTGTAAAATTGATAGTTTTATATAGCTTATGTTTTTTAGGAATAACATTTATAATATTAGTCCAATTGAAGTGAATCATTTTTTTAGGATTCATATGCTCATGGTATTCAATTTTGTCTTCTAGATCAAGACTCAATTCGAAACCCATTGGTATAGAAAAATCAATCAAGTGGGGAACTCAATCTGGATGGCAGAATGGACCCCACCACATGACATTAGAAATATATCCTTCTACTAATATATAAATTAAGTGATTTTAGTTGGTGTTGATATATTACTTCCATATAATGGTTCACATTTAATTTTATAAATTATAAAGCTCATTAAGGCATCTTTTTGGCGCGTCCAAGTGAAGTGAATGAAATAGTGTTTGGAATCCATAAGAATCTAAACTCACTAATCCATCCATATTGTCCTTTACACCTATCCAAAGGATTTGATATTTGTTGAATCGATATAAAACTAAATTTCCTACATCTTATAAGAAAGTAGACTTTCTTGGTTCGGATGTCTGGTGGGCATAATAAAGGAAAACTTATGGAGGAAAAATTTTGCAGTATCCAAATTTATATTCTTGTTTTTCTTTCATTTGTTCTGATTAGATTTGTAATGAATTCTTCTCCCCAATTCAAATAATTTACCCTTACCATGGTGGGGTAGATCTTATGTGTTATTGGGTAGGGTGGGTTTACCATTTTTTAATTCTTGAGTTCTTGCACTTAAAATTTTAATATCCTATTTTCTCTTCTGCGAATCAGTTTCAATTCATTTTAACAGTTTTATTATCATATAAGATTGTATCTTATTTTATATTTAGTTGTTTATTTTTATTTGGTCAATGATCAACATCTCCCTCTACCAGGTATGGGTTTATATAGTATGTAATAGACTAGGACTTAGTGGTTATGTACTCAGGTGATCACCGGTATATGCGTGAGAAGTAGTGAATGTTCTTGATTGCTTGGGAAAAACATGTCCCAATTGGGAATTGCCTAAATATAATTGGGGGTATTCACTATAACTGTATTACACATTGGAAGGAGAGTAGACCAATAAAAGATTTTAGTAAGGTTTATTCCCACATTATTATTTGACCAAGGGAGTGAGAATAAATGATTGTGGATTCTCACTCTTAACGACTTAGCAGAAGAGATTTGGGTAAGTTGTACTATGATAAAATTACATTTGGAAAACTGACCCTTACCTAATCACCATTTCATATCGTTGATTTAAATAAAATCCTTTGTCAATTAATTTTAAAACATTCACTTAATTTATTTACTTTATTTAGTTTCCTTCTTATATTTTCAAAATAAAAAAAAATCAAAAACAACTTCACTTATTCCTTTAATTTTAAATGAATAACACTATTGTTAAGCACTCCTCTTTGTAGAAAACCTAGGTAACCCACTATAATAAATTTTTTAATTAGGTTATATTTGTTTTTTCCACATCCCATGATAGGCACGTGTCAGAACTTGGCACCATTTCCAGGGAGGTAGAGCCAACATTTCTTTTCTTTTCTTTCCTTTCTCTTTTTATCTTTTCTATTCAAAATTGCATGACTAGAACCTAAAAAACTAATCATTTACCCATATATACTGAAATTTAAAGAACCTTATTGAATATACATAGAAAAATTAATTTTAAATATGAATTTGAAGAAATTACCCTTGCAGACTCAATTGAAACTTCAAGTGTTCACTTTGAGCCTACCATCATAGCTGAAAATCAAAACCCAACTCTTTGAGACCTCTATGCACTATAATTCATAAATCAAACCAATAAACATTCCATGCCAATGTTACAAAATGATTTTGAAATGAAACATAACATGATTCCTTTAGTTCCAAAGTTTCATGGTTTGGTAGGTGAATATCCAAACAAACACATTAAAGAGTTCACACATGTTTTCTCAATATTCAGACCCCATGGAGTTGCTAAGGAGAAAGTAAAGTAGAAGGAATTTACATTTTCATTGGATGGGAATGGAAAATAATGGTTGTACATCCAACAACCAGAAGACGTGCATGATTTGAATGACCTGGTAAAATGTTTTATGCAAAGATTCTTCCCACACTCTAGAATCACAACCATTCAGAAGGAAATCTATGCCATATGACCATCATCTGGAGAAACCCTTTACGAGTACTAGGAATGTTTTAAGAATCTATGTGCCAACTTCCCACATCAATCCATTGAGTAACATAACCTTATAGTCTTCTTCTATCAAGGAATACTTTAAAATTATAGAAACCTTCTTGATGCATCATCTGGAGGTTCATTGATTGTAAAGTCACTAGAAGAAGCTAAGGGATTGATTGAGAATATTTCCCAGAACTCGCAGTGGTTTGGAACAAGAGTTATTGGAACAAAAGTTATTAATTAGGTACACACTTCACATCCATCACCCTTACTATAAACTAGGATTGAAGAGATAACTACTTTCATGAGGTATATGGCCTTGAATCAAGTTAGTGACCAACAAGAACTAGCAAAGTTATGTGGTTTATGCTCATCACCTTATCATTTCATCGACCAATGTTATAAAATACATGGAATGGAAACAAATGAGAAAAACTTTCATCCAAGACAATTCAAACAAAATCAAGGATGGAGAGATCCTAACCAAGTCGAATATGTGTTTAGAAATCAGAAAAATCAAGGTAGACCCCCGTACCAAAACCAGTTTCAAAATTAACCACCATTCCAAAATAAATTTCAAAACTTAATACAATTTCAACAAAATCAGTCTTATAACAGGCCTTATTACCAAAAACAAACCACCTTCCAAAAACCCTAAGAGAAGCCATCCACCAGTTCAAAACCTCAAATTCAAAACCAACTGCAAAAATCAGAATTTGAAGGGTTTAAGGACACTGTTTAATATTTGTACAACAAGTTTGAAAGTCTCATAGACTTTCAGACCAAAAATCTAGGTAAACTCCCATCCCAAACAATCCCAAACCCAAAATATAATTTTAGTATTATAACTACAAGAAGTGGAAAATAAATCCTACCACCATCCACCATTGAGCCTAAAATAATGCCACCTAGGATAAGGGAGAATGAAGTTAGAAATGATAAAAATTCTATGAAAATGCATCAAGAAGAAGTTAAGAAAGAGAAGGAGGGGAAGGATAGGAAAAGTAATAAGAAAAACGAAACACCATTTCCAATGAAAAAAGGGAGAATAAAGATATACCCCCACCATTTTCAGTGAGGATGATTGAATAAAAGAGGTTGCAAGAAGAAGTAGTGCAAAAAAGAAATTATGGACACCTTCCAAAAAAGTGTAAATCAACATACCTCTGCTTAAAACACTCAAAAAAATTCCAAAGTATGCTAAATTTTTTAAGGATCTTTTCACCAAGAATAGAAGACTTTAATGGAATTAGATGATCAATTTGGGAAGAAGTGTATCAGCCCTTATCACTCCACAATTGCCAACCAAATTTCAAGATCCAGGGAAGTTTTCTATTCCATGCACCATTGGATCATTAAATTTATCTAATGAAATGTGAGATTTAGGTGCATAAATTAATGTATTTACTCACTCAGTATATACTTATTTTCATATGGGAGACTTGAATCCCACAAGAGAGTTGTTCCAAATTTCAAACAGATCTACAGTTTTCCCAGCTGGAGTTTTGAAGGATGTCCTAGTAAAAGTCAAAGATCTTTTATTCCCTACTAACTTCTATGTGTTGAATATGGAATATGATAGGATCCCATAACAATCTCCCATCATTTTTTGGAGACCTTTCTTGAAGACGTACAAAACCATCATCAATGTCCATGAAGGTACACTTACCATGGAGTTTGGAGACATCACTCTCTACTTCAATATTTTTTAATCCATGAGGCACCCATCAGATGATCATCCACTCTTCACACTCTCCCATGAAGATGGTACAAAACCAATTGAAGAATCAAGTATGTTTCATGAATTATTACCATTAGGAGATAATTTCTCTTTTAAAAATATCATTGAACATATGGATGCCCAAACTCCTGGAGATTCTGATTTCTTGTTGGAAGAAGAGGTATAATCTAATTTCTTTGATAATTTGTTAAATTATGATAAAGACTATATGATTTCTTGGGTGTAGGATGTAAAACCATTGGAAGTGGGGACCCTAAATTTAGTTTCATCCCCTAAGAATCCTCTTGATCTTGAATTAAAACAACTCCCCACTGATTTAAAATATGTTTACCTTATGGAGGGAGATAAATTACCAGTAATAATTGCTAGTAATATATCTTAATCTCAATAAAAATCAATGATTGATATTTTTAGAGAGAATTTACAATAAATAGGGTGGATCTTAGGTGATATCCCAGGAATAAACCCAAAAGTTTTCTCACATAGAATTTTTCTTGGGGGAGATTCCAAACCTGTCAGACAACCCCAAAGGAGGCTGAACCCCACTCTAATAGAGGTTGTGAAAAAAGAGATTGATAAGCTATTAGAAGTTGGGATAATCTATCCCATATCAGATTCACATTGGGTTATCCACATCCATATAGTTCCAAAGAAAACTGGCCTAAATATTGTGAGGAATGAGAATAATTAATTAATCCCTGTGAGAATTCAGAATAGATGGAGAGTGTGCATATATTTTAAGAATTTGAATAAGGTCACTCGAAAAGATCATTTCTCCATCCCATTTATTGGCCATATGTTTGAGTTATTGTAAGATTGAACTCATTACTGCTATTTAGATGGATTTTCAGGTTATTTTCAAGAACCCATTTCTCTTGAGGATCAAGATAAGACTACCTTTAATTTTCCTTTTGGTAATTTTTCATACAAAAGGATTCCATTTGGATTTTTTAATTCTCCAGATAGATTTCAGAGGTGTATGCTAAGTATATTATCTAATCACATTGATGATTTCTTAGAGGTTTTCTTGGATTATTTCACAGTTTTTGGAAATTCATTTGACCATTGTTTGAAAAATATAGAAAAAGTTTTAAAAACTTTCATTGAAAATAATCTTATTTTGAATTTTTAAAAGTGTAATTTTATAGTTGAGAGAAGAATTTTCATTGGGATTGTAATTTCATCGAAAGGCATTGAAGTTGATAAATAAAAAATTGAAGTGATAAATTATTTTCCTTACCCAACATGTGTCAAACATGTTAGATCATTTTTAGGTTATGCAAGATTCTAAATGATATTTTTCAAATATTTTGGTAAGATTTCTCTCCCTCTCTCTAGGTTACTTTTGAAAGATGTTGATTTCAATTTAAATGGTTCATGTAGGTAATACTTTGATGAGTTGAAAAGGTGATTGATTACACCACTAGTACTACATCCACCCAATTGGGAAGAACCATTTGAGCTACATTATGGTACTTTAAACCAATAAGTTGGAGAAATCCTTTCTTAGAAAATTTAGGGCAATCCACAAGCCATTTCATATACCTCAAAAACCTTAGATGCGGCCCAATTCAACTACACAACAATATAAAATGAGTTTTTAGTAGTTGTTTTTTCTTTAGAAATGTTTAGATCATATATTCTTGGAACTAAAATCATTGTGTTTTCTAATCATGCAGCTCTTAGGTACTTGATGAAGAAGGATAATAAAAAACAAAGGCCTATGAGATGGATGCAATTACTATATGAGTTCAACATAGAAATCAAAGAAAAGAAGGGATCTAAGAACCAAGTGGTTGATCACTTAAGTAGACTACCCAACACTACTGAAGTTGAAATTCCTGACATTGAACCACTAAATGATCACCTTCCAGGAGATTAGTTTTACTTAATAGAAGGATAAGTATCTCAGTATGATGACTTGGTAAATTATGTGGTAAAATATCAGGTACCATCTCATTTAAATTCTCACCAAATTCACAAATTGAAAGCTGAATCTATATATTACATTAGGGATGATCCATTTCATTTGAATATTTGCAATGACCTAATGATCAGAAGATGTTTGCCTAAAAATGAAATTGAAATAGTCTTTAAGTTTTTTCACACATTATCTTGGGGAGGCCACTTTGGACCTCAAAGGACAGAAAGTAAGGTTTCAAAATCTGGACTTTATTGGACAACACTTTTCAAATATTCTCATGAATTTTTCAAATGGTGTAAAAAAAGTCAGTTTACAAGAAATATTTCAAAGAGACAATAAATGTTCCAAAATCCACATAATTTTTGTGAAATTTTTGAAGTTTGGGGGGTAGATTTTATGGTATCTTTCCCAATGTCATTTGGAAATTCTTATATTCTGCTTATTGTTGATTATGTTTCCAAATGGGTGGATGAAAAATCCACCAGGACTGGCGATGCTAAATTTGTTTGTGATTTTGTTTGGACTAACATATTTTATAGGTTTGGAGTTCATAAATCCATAATTAGTGATCAAGGGACTCACGTTTTCAATGTTATGATGGAGTCTTTGTTGAAAAATGATGGGGTGCATCATAAAACATCAACTCCCTATCATCCGTATACTAATGGGAAAGCTGAAGTATCCAATCGGTAAATCAAAGGAATTTTGGAAAATACTGTTAATACAAATAGAAAATATTGGATCCATGGTTAGAACACAAATTATGGGCTTATAGGATAGCCTACAAAACCCCAATTGGAATGAGTCAATATAGTATGATTTATGGGAAACGTTTTCACCTACCTATGGAATTGGAACACAAGGCATACTGGGCTATGAGAGGATGAATCTAGATCTTCAATGTGCTGGGAAAGATAGATGATTTCAATTACAGGGGCTAGAATAAATTAATATGGAAGAATTTAAAAATTCTAGGATTTACAAAGAGAGAACAAGAGTGGATCATGACTAGCTAGTCTGACCAAAAGACATCCATAGTGGTGATAAAGTGTTGTTATTAAATTCAAGACTCAAGATGATTCCAGGTATACTTTGTTCCAGATGGTAAGGTCCATTTATAGTTACTCATGTGTATCCTTTTGGTGTTGTGAAGATTATTAAGGATGGAGGGAAGGATCCATTCACTGTCAATGGGAATAAGCTGAAGAAATTATTTAGGACCATGCCATCAGATTCAATAGAGGAGATCACACTCCTTTAATCTGTTTATCAATAAACTCCATCAGGTCGTACCTCTCCTTTACATTTTCTTGATTACTGTGATTCAATTTCAAATATTCTTACATGTTAAATCCATATTAATGCATTGCGGACACTGCAAAATTTAGGTGTGGGGAGGGAACCATTGTAGTTTAGGTTTCAAATTTTGTGTGTTTTTGAAAATTTTGAGCTGAAATGATTATCTTTGACATTTTTTAAACCAATTTCCATGGGGGAAATATTTTATTCCATGAATTTATCTTAAATTAATGTATAAAATGACTTTGTTTCAATTTCAGTTCTTTTTGAATTTCATGAGAAGTACTTTGATTTTTTAATCCCATGACACATACCACTATCATTATATTTGAAATCACATTCCCATGAGGCTTCTGAACCTATTGTATTCATATTATTTACATTCACCTCACTTCATGAGAGTACCAAACAATTCTTGATTTAACTAGAATTTGATTTATTCCTATCAAAACATGAGGGTTTAAGGTACATGTGTTTTAAATGGTTGAGAAATTTTTTTGGTTTTAAAGCCCCCTTTTAAATAAAATACTTTTTATAATGGCCTAACATGAACATTTAATACTTGTAGCCTTTAGAATCCATGAAAATCATGTTATGATAGCCACATTACGAGCCAATTTTCCCTATCCAACCTAATCTTGATGTAAAATTTCATGATCTAGTTGAACGTAAGTGTGGGGAAAGCTATATTGTGTTATGCTGCATCATTGGGTGAAACACTGGGTTGAAATCAAATATTGTAGAGATAATTTTTGTACTAAAAAAATCATTCTATTAAAAGTTGTTCTTTTTCTAGAGCTTTCATGCTGAGAGAAGTTGTGCCTTTATGGAGCTTCTAATATAGAATGAAAGTTGTGCCTTTTCTAGAGATTTCAATAAATATTATGTTTAAGAATACTAAAAAAAATTTCTACTGAAATGATGAAATTTGTGAACATTCTTTGATATTTCATGATGATGAAGCTGATTTTCTACTGAGGGGAGTGGAGAGGAGACCTTACTTGTGTGAAAATTAGAGTAATGAAATTTTTCTTCAAAAAATACAATCTCTCTTCATTCAGCCTCATAATTTTCACATATAAATCTTACCAACATAAAGCCACAGGACAATATTGACATGTCCTCATGATAAATATATGTATTTGAATCACATCGGGTGGAGATGTACGACTTTATTAAGCCTATGGCAACCCTTGTATGAGTTTGGAATAGAAATACATTGCAAAAAAAATTGAAATTTGTGTGATGATAGATAATGAATGTTAGGTAAGACTTTTGTATGCATGGGAGAATAAATTAAGAGAAAATATACTCAATGATCTGAAATTAAGAACTTTAAATAATATTTTTTTAGGAGTCATTATATATTTTGTTTCTCGTTGTTAAATTGGTGGATCTCATGGATATGTTTTTTGAATTTGCTTTGATTTTATATTGATTCTAACTTGTCCAAGAGTCCAAGTGATAAGTGTGGGGGAATTGATAGAGTTAATATTTTCATTATTATTCATATGTTTTTTAATGTTTTAATCCCTCCAAATTATTCAATTTGAGTATATTTTCATCATTTAAGTGTTTTTGGTGTATTTTGGGATTAAATGTGAAAATGGGGTAATTCTGTAAAATTGACAGTTTTATATAGCATCTATTTTTCAGGAATAACTTTTATAATATTGGTACTATTTAATTCAATCCTTTTTTAGGGTTCATATGCTCTTGTGATTCAATTTTTTCTTCTGTACCTAGACTCAATTCAAAAACCATTGGTACAGAAAAATCAATCAAGTGGAGAACTCAGTCTGGCTGGCAGAATGGACCTCACCACACTATATCAAAAACATCTCCTTCTACCAAACTTAAAATTAAGTTATTACAGCTGGTGTCGACATAGTACTTCCAAATAACGGTTCACATTAAATTTTATAATTTATTAATCTCATTAATTCATCTTTTGGGTGCGTCCAAGTTGAGTGGATGAAACAGTATTTGGCGGCCAGAAGAAGTCAAACTCACTAATCAAGCCATATTTTCCTTTCCACCTATCCAAAGGCTTTGATATTTTTAAAATTGATATACAACTAAATTTAATACATCTTATAATAAGGTATCTTGGATTGGTTTGGACGTCTGGTGGGCATAACAGAGGAAATCTTCTGTAGGGCAGATTTTGGAGGATCAAAATTTCTGTTCATTTTTTTCCTTCTTTTTTTCTTATATTTGTAATGAATTCATCTCCCCCTTCAACTTGGTTAACCTTACCCTGGTGGGGTATATATTCTGAGTGATTTAGGAGGTGTAGGTTTACCATTTTTTAATTCTTAAGTTCTTGCACTGAATGTTTTAATATCCTCTTTTCTTTTTTGTGAATCAGTTTCAATTCCTTATAACAGTTTTTATTATCATTTACTATTGTATTTGATGTTAGATTCTATTGTTTATTTTTATTTGGTAAATGTTAAATATCTCCCTCCACTAGGTACTGGTTTATATACTATGTATTAGACTAGGACTTAGTTGTTAAGTACTTAGGCGATCACCGATATGTGTGTGAGAAGTTGTGAATGTTCTTGATTGCTTGGGATAAACAAGACCCGATTGAGAATTGCCTAAAGATAATTGGTGGTATTCACTACAAATATATTACAAATTAGAAGTATATTAGACCAATATGAGGTTTTATTAAGGTTTATTCTCACATTATTATTTAACCAAGGGAGTGAGAATAAATTATTGTGGATTCTCACTCTTAAAGACGTAGAAGAATATATTGGGGTATGTTGAACTATAATATAATTAAAATTGGAAAACTAGCCCTGAACTGATCACCATATCATATCACAGATTTAAATCAAATCATTTTTCAATTAGTTTTAAAATATTCACTTAATTTCTTTACATTATTTAGTTTATTTCTTGTATTTTCAAAATCAAACAATTTCAAAAACAACATCACTTATTCCATTAATTTTAAGTGACAAACACTATTGTTGAGCACTCTTATCTGGAGACAACCTTGGTAACTCACAATAATACATTTTTACTTAAGTTATATTTTTTTTCCACATCCCATGATAGGCACATGTCAATTATTCATATAGGGATTTATTTCCCTCTCATGGAAATTTATATTGGCTCTATATAGGGAAAGCTAATTCATGCCCATAATTTCATCAAATTCCACCAAGGAAAGTTTGAAAAAGGTTCACCAAGAAGTTCAGTCCACAAATTATAACAGAGGAGGAGTTATATTCATGATATGAAATAATTTCCCCATTTTTCATTTTCTCCAACATCTCTACTGACATTCTTTGTGGTGGTGTTTGGATTGTTCTACTAAACATTCGGAATATAAATGAATGTGTAGAACCATAATTAAAAAGTACATTCTCTATTATTGAATGAATAACTAGAGTCTCAATCCATACTTCTTTTTCAGTATTCACTTTAGGGGTAGTGATGGAAAAATATCACCCTTTTTTCCTTGGAGGTTGTTGGTTGCCTCCAAAAACCCTAGTCTTACGGAATTGGTTCATAAAGTTTCAAGCTTCCCTGTAGTTGTAGAAAATATACAATGAATTGTGGGTCAACTGTAGAATTCCTTTCCTCTATCACATTGATGGGTTTCCCCTATCAATAACTATTACCTAGGTTCCCTTCTCTTCTACACATAAATAATTTCCTTGATATCATTAGAGAATTTTTGGGGTCCTTCATTCCCCACCTTTGACAAGTGGGGTGCTAGAATTTATTAGAATCGTTGGATTTATCCATCAGACCACCAGAATTAAAGTCCAATTTTTGCTTTTTATCCCCATGATACCCCTGATATTCATTAATATCTATCTCAAGGTTGAGTAAAAATCTAACAATTTACTCATATCTTTCAAATTCATGGATTTATAGGGATTTTTGTAGGCTAGTCTTTATCCCACTAAAGAAGCGGTCAACCTTGTATTTGGGGGTAATGAAAAAACCAGAGGCATATTGTGAAAGTTTGGTGAATTTTTTCTCATACACCTAAATAGATTCATCATATTTTTTTTGAGGGAAAGGAAATATTTTTCCATCTTATGATGGAGGTTAATTATAAAATATTTATCAAAAAACATTTTCTAGAATTCCTTCCTCTCTAATGCTTTGATCTCTTCTTTAGTGTTTGTATTTTTTATCAATGTTCACCACTCATTAGTTACACCCTCCATATGATAAATATACAAAAGAACCTTATCTTGTTCATAAAATTGAAGGATATATAAGATCATTCTGATGGAATTGATCCATTTATTGGATGTTCCATTGATCTTAGGAGTCCTTTGTTTCATGAATCTCTCGAATGTAGGTTACTCTCTCATAGTGGGGTTGGGAAATCCTCTTGATCCAGGTTTTTGATTCAAAACATTAGTTAACTGAGATAGTACTAGAACAAAATTTTTGATTCTCACTCACATTATATTGGGCATCTCATTGGGGAAATCCTCACACTTCCCTTCGCATCAATTGTTAACATGATTCCTTCTATTATCATCCATTAGATAGAATAAAAAGAAGATTATGGATTATTATCTTAAATAGTTAAATATATAAAGGGAATCCAATGACATTAAATGGATAAATTATAAATTACATTTATCTCCTTAACTTATGATTTTATAGGATTCATTCTATATTATCCATGATCTACTTCCAATCATATATTTTTATGGGCAATTTTTTTGTGTTCCCTTAATAATGGTTCATAATGAGATTATGAATTTACCAAAGTATATCCCCTAGGAGTGTCAAAATAGAAGTGCATCAAGCCTGATTTTCATGAATTAGTTCTTGTTCAAGTCTAGATCAAAGCAATGTTTTTGGATTTTACCCCTAGATACATATGTTCCAGAGCCACATCTACTTGTTCATATCCAGATAGGGATATATTTTCGTGATAAACCACTTATTCTATATTCACAAAAATTTAGGGATGTTTCTATTATTCTTAGTATTATCCCTAATTGCTTTCACTAGGTTTTTCTAATCCTAATACCAAATATAACTAAACCAATCCTATAATACCAATTATAACAATTATTCCCTTTATTTCTTTTTTAAACATGATTTATTACCTAGATTTTCAATTAATATAACTTAGAAGATTGAGAGGTCTAGTGCCTTTAGAAATTAGGAACATTAAATAACAACTTAAAACATGAAATACAACATATTTATTGAAAACATATTTTACATTACCACAAAATTCCATCATACTTTACACTTCATGGGATAACCTAAGGACATACATAAGAAAATGTGAGCTATAAAGCCCAGTAAGGGAATAAACATGGCATAACATGAGGATAATGAAACATGTTACACAATTCATAATAGTGAGACATAAAGTAACATGAATATAATGGTGTTATATGTCATGATAATCATCACATGTAAATGTAGAAATAACATACAACATGATATTAGCATGAGTCAAAGCTCATTGCACATGGATTAGCATGAGTAAACCCTAATTTCCAATTAATTATCATAAGAAAACCCTAATTTCACATGAATTATCATGAGTAAACTCTCATTATACATGACTTATCATGATACTAAACATTACCCAATTCATTTGAGTGCTATCAGGGTGCACCCTTCATAAACATTTCATTTCATGCATAAGTGTGGCACATAGATCATATAACATAGATTCATTCAAAATAATAATTTATTACAAGGTCAAGGAATGTAGAAAACATACAAGTCCCCAATTAATAATTATATGATCATAAAGGTGAATACCCTTTGTAGAGAAATGGATTTGGTATTCACTACATGATGGAAAAACGTAGTGTAATTTCAACAACATAACGATGTCAAAAAGAAATTCATAAAATGTGTTGATGAGAGAGAAAGGGGTATATCATAATTTATACAGAAAATAGATAGTAAGGGGATCATGGAACATTATACCCCCAACATATTTAATGTAATTTAAGATTCATAATATAAAATAAGTTCTTGAATGGGAATCGGGAGAGAAAAATCCTTTAAAGAATTTTGATATAGTAATGGGTGTATATAAAGGATCATGGATGGATTATTGAGAGTGTAAGGAAGCTATAATTACTTATAAATAAAATTTAAATTAAGGGGATTATGTCTGAACATATCCCAATATATTCAAATTGAAATTAAAATGCATATCAGAAAAGGAGTTCTTGATAAAATAGGAGAGTGAAAGATCCCTTGTTGGGATGTGTGACCCCAAAGGCTTGGGAGAGGTTTCATGGGTGCTTTGGGAAACTTTTTGAGGACTCTAGGGATCAAGGGGAAGAGTTTGGTTAAGTTTTAAAGAGTTTTAGTGAAGATAAATGGGATCTTAGGATTGTTTATATAGGAAAGGAGTTGGATTTATTTATTATTTTTCTTTTGAACACTACACAATAAAATATTCAAAAACAAAAACCATACTATGATTTTTTTTCTTGGTTTCTGGAAAAGGGGGGTGGTGTAAATTATTTTATAAGGCTAAGGGACGAATTTTTTAAAATATATCCCTTTAGTATGTGGAGGTGAGTCGCACCTTCAAGGAAATGATTTTAAAATCTTAAAATATTTTATATGACTTTGAGGATTCACTAATGCATTATAAAATAAATCAAAAAAATTAAAATTTCATTATTTTAAAGATGAAGAATTTATTTGGAATAAGATACATTTTACAGTATTTATTACATCATTATTTGTCCATAATGATGTCATAAAACACACTGTATATTTACAGAGTATTTAATTTTTACCCAAAAATTTGACTGTTTTAGAAAATTATTAAAAATACACTGTTGGATAATTTCAACGTCTTGATTCCAGAAATAATATTCATTTTATCTAAATAAGTTTATAAATAAGTTAATTTTTACTTTAAAAATAAAAACCAATATTTATTGAAAATTGACAGGTTTTGACAAAAATAGTTTTCAAACCTTAATATAAATTACATTTGACTTCATATAAATTATATAATCAGTCGTATTTAATAAAATTAATTTAATAAAAATATTTTACTAAAACATTAATTATTTGAATAATAAATTAATTCATAAAAATAGAGTTTCTAATTTAATTTTAATATTAACCAAAAATAATATTTGTGTTTTTAAAGGAATTTACAAACTAACCATAATATAATGAAATTATATTCAATATTCTGTAAAAAAATTATGTATATAATAATAATGAGGGGATATCATTACATATCCATTTATTACACCACCATACTCTCTAATATTAAGGTGTGTGATGGGGGGGGATTTTATGGGGCCGTTCGGTGAACATTGTTCGGGCTGTCATCTCGATGAGCTTGAAATTCTCCCATAAATAGTTTCACTCATGCTTGAGTTGTTGGATATAGGTTTGGGTTTGTTCTAGGGAAAATTCCAGAAAATCTATCTCTCTTAAAATCTCTGAAAAATGGGCTTTATAGGTAATGATCGTCCTGGTTGAGGCCATCACTTCTATTGTCTATGCCAAAAGTATTTGTTAAACCCCTATATTTATAAGAGTCATGTGATCATTGTTCAATGGCTATATTATCAATGATAATAGTACTTAATGGTCATTTAAATCCAACTGGATATAATCAAAAAAAGAAGTGAATATGTCTTTTATATCCATAATACATTTAATTAAAAGAAAGGGAATTTTCTTCATAAATGTTTGTGTCGTTACTACCATTCTCTAAAATAAAAAACCTCTACATACATCTATCCATACATCTAAGTGCAAGGCTGCCAACTCTTCCATTACTCTCAAAGCATATGTAGACCCCCTAAGAACATCCTTCAGTGAATTTTTTATTAAAGTATCGGCCAAAAAATTCCCCTTTCCTAAGGTATAGGATATCTCAAAATAATAATCCTAAAGAAACTCCATAAACCTCCAATGTGGCAATTTCAGATCATGTAAAAAAAAGCTATACCTCAAACTCTTGTGATCTGTGAAGACCACAAAGTGATCCCCGATAAGGTAATGCCACCACAACTATAGTACCAACACAACTACTACTAGAACCAGATTATTAGTTGAATAGTTATATTCGTGTGGGAGTAATTGGATAGAACCATATGATATCACTACCTTCTACTACATCATCATGCATACCAATCCCATACGGGAAGTGTCATAAAATACCACAAACATTACTCTTTCCTCAAGAAACTAGAGCACCAGAGCACTGACTAACTTCCACTTTATGTAACTGAATGCTACCCGGCACTGATCACTCCACGCAAAACCTTGGTCCTTCATATTCAAATATATTAATAGGGTTGAAACTCAAAATAAATTGGGTAAAAACTTCTAATAATAACCTACGAGACCAAGGAAACTATAAACCTCTTCCACATTCTTGGGTACTTCCCAAGAAACAACTTCTTCAACCTTCGATGGGTCTACTACCACACCCTACTTTGACACCACATTCTTGAGAAAATACACCTCTTTTGACTACAAAATAACTAGGAAATTAGAAGGTGGTTTTTTCATTTTTAAGGGGTTATAACCCATTCTAAACACTTTAGAAGCAATTACCCAAAACCACCGCTAAAGTGCCCACCTACTCCGATTAGAGGCAGTTCTAGGTAAGCGCTGGTAAAATGGTTTTGTTTTTAGAGGTGATTAGATTAGAGGGGGTTGTAACACCCTCTAATATCATCTATGTTTCAACATAAATAGGTCATTTAGGGGCATTTCTTACCACCCATATTATAAAGATTCAATTAGGGGTTGTTAGAACAATCCCTAGTTGAATCTCAAACTTTAATTTAGGGGCTTTTGTATAACTACATCTAATCTAGCCTTATTTTTTATGCAATTCCTGGAAGATGCCCCTATCACCCCCCTCCCTCTACCCTAGACACTGACCCCGGTATCGCAAGTCTGAGACAATGCCTTGACATGCCCACACATGCCCCCAGACACCGCCGTGACACCCCCCCTCCCCCCCCCCCCCCCGACATGCTCACACAAGATGACGCCTTGGGCACCTCAAGCCCACACATGCTATCACCCCTGATAGACATACCAACACCCACACACATGCTTGTATACATGTAACCTATGTCTAAGAGAAGTTAGAGAAAATTGTCGTTGCAAGGAGTCGAAACCCTGTACTTCCTTCACCTATGTGTTGCGCCTTAACCAACAAACCCGAATCACTTTTGTTATATTGTATACAATATATTGTATTTATCTACATATATTGAGTTATATTTATTTCAATAGAAAAATATTATATATATATATATATACAGTATATAAATATAAATAATATAATATATTTGGGTATATATGATATATTTTTATATAATATTTTTATATAATACATAAAAATAATTATATTTACATATATAAATATATATTTATACATTTATATTTGTGTGTGTGTATTTATGTATTTATATAGTATTTATAAATATAATAATATATATGTATATATATATATAATTGTTTTTATATACTAATATATGTGTGTGTGACTATAACAATAATGTTATTAATTATTATTACATCTATTTTTAGACTATAACAATTATATGTTGGTTTTATAAATACTATAAATTTAAATATTTTATGATTTATATTATACATATATTATATTAAATA
The DNA here is from genome assembly GCA_963277665.1 of Viscum album. Classification (NCBI taxonomy): domain Eukaryota; kingdom Viridiplantae; phylum Streptophyta; class Magnoliopsida; order Santalales; family Viscaceae; genus Viscum; species Viscum album. The sequence goes on from OY728137.1 coordinate 372,922,384, forward strand.
CATCTATATTATATATTTATGTATTTAATTATATAAATTTATATTATATAATGTATTCACATATATACACACAAAATATTGAATACATTCTTAAAATTGGAAATATATAATATAATTAAATGATATACATATATATACTAAATTAATTTATAATTAATATGGTATACTAATTAATATATATATATATATATAAATTTTATAATATACTTATAAATTTATATATAATATAATATTTATAATATAATATATATAATAATAAATTATTTATATTATAATATATATAATATAAATATATTATATTTATATTTATATTTATATTTATATTTATATTTATATTTTGTCTATATTGTATATATTTCTATATATAATATAATATAAATGTATTTATACATAAATATACAATAAAAATGTATTTAATATAATAAATGTATAATATAAATCATAATATAAATGTATTTTATTTATAAAACCATATATAAATATTATATATTTGAATAAATATATTTATAATATCAATAATATTATGTATACTAACATTTTAATATGTATACATTTTTTTATATGTATAAGTATTTATTTAAATAATTTTTATAATGTATTTATATATATGTTTCGAATATATTTAAATAAATTTATATAATGTTCTTTCGTAATATATACATATACACACATGCCCACACACACACACATATTATAAAATTTGAATTTATATGAGATATATTTTATAAAATAAATAAAAACTAAGTTGGGTTAAAACCCCATCTAATCAAATGGATTTGTAGTGGTTCATAAACCCCCTCTAATTTATTGAATTAGAGGGGGTTGACAACCCCTTCTAATGTCATATTTTATAGGGGGTTCCCAACCCACTCTAATTTCATAGATTAAAAGGGTTTAAAACCCCCTCTAATGTAAGGTATTTGCAGTGGTTCATGAACCCCACTAATATCTTATATTATTGGGAGTTCACTACCCCTATAATATCCAAACGCATATATATATATATATATATATACAGCATCTCTAAAATCCAACTGAACATATTGTACCTCTAATTATTAAATTAGTAGTGGTTTTGACATAACCACCTCTAAAATCCACCCAAATATTAAAAGAATAATGCTAAGAATTTAGAGGGGGTTGTACATAACCCCCTCTAAAAACCGCTGCAAATCTGATTTTTTTAGTGTGTGTTTAGAACCTACAATTGGAAATCTTTCCATAGATCAGGTGGTGTTGAAGAACATGCAAGATAGTTTGGAGATGATTGGAAGGTTCTTCCTCTCACTCTGATTTGATAAAGATATCATCGATGAACATGGAAACGAAACAATATAGGAACTCATAGAACACAGATTTCATAAGCAATGCGAACATGGTAGGTGCATTTATAACACCAAATGGAATGACTTCAAACTTGAAGTACCCATACCTGCATCTGAAGGAATTCATTGGGATATCACCCTCCTCCACCCTCAACTAGTGATATCTAGACTACAAATCGATCCTAGAATACCAACTCATCCCTCTCATCTAGACGAACAAATTTTCTATCCGTAGAAGACGGTAATGATTTTTTGACCCTCACCTGATTTAACCTTTGGTAGTCTATGCACAACATCAGACCGTCATCTTCCTTGCTGGGGAAAACACTAGAGCACCCCATAGAGACACACTAGGGTAGATAAAAACCTTATTCATCTGATCGTCTATCAATCCCCAACTCCCAAAACATAGAAGCTATCATCTGATAAAGATATATCCAAATTGGAGAATCACTAGTCTACAAATCTATCCCAAAATCAATATCACGTCAAGGTGGTATCATCATAACCACCTTGGGGAAAACATCTAGGAACTCCTCAACAACCATATTACCCTCTATCATTTTGGCATCCATAGAATCCGCCAAAAACTCATCCAACAAGGAAAGAAGGGGATCTATGAACCGACTACCCACCTAAAAACTCCACTCACCAATGAAAACCACATGTTGTCCATCCTCATCCAAAAACATGACTCTACTACAAAATAAATTGATAGTAGCATGTATGGAATACAAACATCTAATTCCAAGGATGAAATTTTATGGTTTCATCTATAGAAAGTAAATATCCCAATGGGACTAATGCAGTCCCGTCATCACTCTACACCCTCGGCACAAATCAAACAAGACGCTCTAGCCTCTGACTGGTGTACTCAACACTAGGGGAATGGGAAGCTTCTTGATGTCTAGTTCTAGAGAATGGGCTGGAGCGAGTGTAACAAATTACTTCAAAGATATCGAATCAAACAAGGCACGAAAAAGGGTACTAAACAAACTAATCATACCTCTGATGATCTCTATCCCCTCTAGAACTATTTCCTCCATTACATGTAACTAACCATACCCATCTCCTCTACCTCTCTGATGATGAACACCTCCATGATCATTCTTGGGTCGTAGTCCTTGAACATGAGGAATATCCTAAGGCTGACCTCAATCTACTCCATCTCCCCTCGATATAGAAAATGACTACTGCCAGTGCTATAGAAATGGTCTCACTGACAACTGCTATTGAGGCTGACGTTGAACTTGTCCACCTCCACCAAACTGAGCTCAGGAAACTATTGGTCACTAAATCTATTGATGACCACAAACCCCACAACCAAAACACACTGGTACAAATCACCAAAGAAGATAATGGAATCCACTAGAACTATAAGGTCAGAAAGGACAATTATGAGGTTGAATCCCTATCGGTCAAAACCTAAAAGGACCTAGTTCCTCAGATCAGCCACTCAAAACTCTACCTCTCAAGGAACTCTGTTGGTTCCCCTTTCATGGTAGACCTCCTTGTGAGTGCATCCACTCAATCACCTCTTCCTTCTTTTGAACCTCCAAATACATTGGTAATGTAAAAGGTGTAACTGTATACTATATATATGGATGAAGTGCCTCCTCAACATGTCTTGGACAAGAATCCTCATCTGGAAAAAGGTCTAGGGGGAAATGCATAAGTTCATTAAAAATGATTCCCAACTCCCATACTGACATACTCCCTTATTTAATGGAGAGTATCTTCTTCCCCTTCTTAGTCATCATGGTCGAGGAAAGGAAATTTGAATAGAGCTCCTTCTAGGAGTCAACCTAAAAATCATATCCTTGCTTCCACTCTCCTAGATACAGAATCTTCTACTAAAGCAAAGTTCCCCGTATTTTATTAACTACCAAAGAGACCCAATACTATTTTGGGGCCTAGATCAAACTAAAAGTGATCTCAAGATCCTCCAACTAGCTCTCTATCTCTAATTCTAAAACACTTCCCTTTTACTTCCCCAAAGACTATCGTAGTAAAGCTCAAAATGTCTTCTTCAACTATTCATCCTCCATAATAGGATCAACCCTATGTTGATCAATTGGATTAGCCTATTGAACCTCAATTTCCTAATCTATACTTGAACAATGACTAGAATCCATAGCTGAAATGAAATAAAGTATTTTCTAAGACTGAGTAGTGTGTAATTCTTATTAAGATTTATTTTAATTCATTTTAACCTTCCCAAAACAACCCAATTCAAACCATAACACAAGTCATTATGATGCATTTACCTTTCCTAGGTCTATACCCAACAAGAAGGTCCATCTAACTTAGTCATTAAATAAACTCAGAGTCCGTTCATTGGATCATAGAGGCCCTAAAATTCCATTTACTAGCTGATCTCCCAAACTTATGTCATGCATAAGGTCAGTTGAAATTGTTTCCATTCCACCCCATGAAAAAATAATTGTGAATACCTCCAAACTCCATCCTATATCTCAACCATAACCTATGATACCACTCTTTCATGGACCCTTCCCTCCAAATATACCCTTCTTAGGCTAGAAATGAAGAAGGGGGATAATGACCCCAGAGTCTCGCCTCTAGTATGCCGCATGATGGTGACTAGCACAAAGGGTGTACAAATATCACAATATAGGAGTAATTGCCTTTATATAAAAAAAAAATTGAGAGATAAGATGAATCATTAACAATAAATTGAATACATATGTAATGGAGAAATCCAAAAACCATCTCACATGTATGAAAAAAGTTGAACTGATACAAAAAATAGTAAAGTCTTAAAGGTAAATACCCTAAAGTAAGCTAAAGTAGTGAAACAACAACCATCCCAAGGGTCGATCTAGTAACATCCATCGTGGTCCATGTAATCCTCCTCAAAACCTGAAAAAAATTATATACACAGGGTGAGTATACAAGTATACTCAATAGGAAATCCAAAGTCCCTCATGCAAATGTGAAGGAATCATACTGATGCCCCCATAAGAAAATAGCAGAACCAAATAGAACCCACACAGATATACTAACCAAACCCAAACTCACAAAGGAATTATCACCAAGTAACACACATAAAGTACTATATTATGTTATAAATCACATAGATAATAGGGTACCCTACACCACTATCCCACTGGCATGCCAGTCTTGCCCAACGGTGTACATCGTGGCACTCTCATCCCTTCCATATACCACATCACATCTCACCCGCACACACTTAGGCCTTACAACACATCCTACCCACACACACCTAGGAATAAAAAAAATCACATCACATATCATCATGAAGAAACCAATGAAATCACATAACAACATATCCTTAAGCCACTTGGGAAATAACCACATTGTCGGAAAACACGTAGGCTATCACATCTCGCCCAAAGACTCCTTGTCCACAAAACACCTCACCCACAAACATATGGTCCATCACAACCACCATATAAACCACTAACAAACCTCTAATAATCACAGCTTGTTCCATACCTAACTTTCCTAGAAGAGATAATGGAAAAGGGCCGGTACCCATCTACCTTTATTCCTCACCAGATGTTGGGAAAACACCACCCACATGACTATTTGAGTTTTTAACACATAGTTCTCAACAAGGGCGTAAGAAATATTAAAAACACAAGAATATAAAAATATTTTTATAGTATCAAACACTCCATCCCAACCTATGGGTTCACAAACAAACAAACCATCTCACAATACCAACACTTTTGTAGCAACCTCTAAATTCTTTTAATAGTATCTACAATAGTCATTACAAAAGGTGAAGATCCCTGATGAATTAAGGTTGCTTCACATTCCCTCTATATTCACAATCCGTTCATTTAATAATTCATTAACAACTTTCATCTAATTAACCAAACCAACCAAAGTAACTCCAAAAATTATTAAACAATTATTAATTTATCCCATCACTATGTAGGCAACTATTAAGAACTACACATATCAAGAAGCATAGTAATATTCATTCTATAGGCAAAGAACCATGGTAAATTAATTCACTTCACATTAATGACACACTGTACCATGACCTATTGATATGGGGTGAAGCTTTTTGAATGTTATTAATGGTAAAACTCGAGGCTAATTACCCATACAAAAATCACTATTTTACTAATTTAAAATAATCATGCCTAAACAACTATACTAACCAAAATAGACCCCAAACTCAGAACCACATCCTAAAACTTATTACAGCACAACAAAATTCCACAGCCCTGATGCATAATCATACCACACCCATCACATCCACATTGTACAACCAAATTCCATCCACTTACTCCACACACACAAACCACATCAACCCGACAAATAACATAATCTCATGAACCAAGGAAAAATACCTTTTCAGATTTAATAAGGCATCCCCTATTCAATTTCACTTGTTAATTTTAGAATTATCACAAAAACGGTATGATCATGGGGAATCCATTTATTATACAAATATACATGGTTAACCAACTTTTATATATAATAATTCAATACATGTCTAAAAAATCATACGTTACATGAACCATCTAATACACAAACATATAAACCTAATGGACATGATTGTTAGTGGGTAGTTATCCCATAAAAATCACAAGAATTTACAAAATCAAACGTATATCAAAATCATGCATCACTTTTCCCAATCCCCTATATATTGATTATTAAGACAACTAGATTATATTTATTAATCTAGAAACAAATATATTTTCAAGGGAAATAATTTATATAACCATCCTCCATGATGACCAATCTATAAATAAATAGGAAAATCCTACATGGAAGAAGAATGATCGACACTTCTTGGTTGCACCAAAAACAGGGTCATTTGTATAGCAGGTGACTCTCTAGGGAATCACGAACGAAACTCAAGAAAACTCTCCAAGGAGTAAGCCTTTGGGGATGTCCATTATCCAGAGAAATAAAAAATTAATGATTAAGGGGAAATATATTTTAGATTTAGGAAGATCTAATTGGTGTCAAGAATTAGGTATAGTTTTAATTTTCCATTAAGGTAGATCAGACTAAAACTAAGTGGTTTGACCATTTCAAAGCCTCTAGACCCTTAGGGAAAATAAAGATATAATTTGTGGCATTTTAATCTCTCTCAAATCCTTTTAAATTTGACCATAAATCAATTTTACATAAAATAAAGATAAAAAAATGGAAAAACTAGAAGCACTGCTCACAAGGCACTGCCAGTGAGTCACCATCAAAGGAGGTACCACCAGATGAGGAACCCTTAGTGAGAAAATGTCATATAAGACACCACTCAGAAATACGAAGTTATAATGAACTTCTTTCCACTATTAGTGAGACACTGTAAGGTAAGAAACTACAAGGGTGACCTACTGCCAGGCACAAGGCACCACCAGATGAGACATTGCCAGTCAAGTAAACACCAGGGTGAGACACCACTAGGGTGAGACACTAATAGTGAGCCACTTCAAGGGTGAGACACATTCAGCGAGCTACCTCCAGGGTGAGACACTGCAAGGGAGATACTTCTTGGGCGAAACACCACTAGGGTGAGACACTACCAATGTGAGACACCATTGGTGTGAGACACTATAGGAAAACTTGGGAAATCATGAATTTTTGTATAAAGTGTTGAAATGAGACACCTTGACTTCCTAGAACACCTCAAACACCATATTTTCCACAAAGTAATGGACTAGAAAGGTTTATGCCATTACAATAAATCTAATGAATTATCCTTTGTAAGGGATCATAACAGCGATAAATATATTGAATTTTTATGAAATAGGTCTTGATATTTCACCAAATTAATTGATTTAAAATTCTATATAATTAATTCATCATACCAGAGAATGAGATGTTAGATGAGTTGTGTGAAAATTAAGAGTATTATGTAACATCAAAAAATGATAAATGATAGTATTATAATTATATTTAAAATCAATTATTATTAAATAGATAATTATTTAGATGTGGGAAAAATAATTGGAATTTCATACACTTTAATGGGTGTTGCAACTCTGATACTGTCATCTTTATTTTTGTTTAATTAAATTTTTTAGCTATTTTATTCAGTTTCTTTGATATCTAGATGTTTTATTCAAATTAAAATAAAGATTAATCTACTTAAACATTATTTCAAGAGGACATTAACTATTATTTATACACATTATCCCTATGGGATAAACCCTATTTCCACTACTACAGTGGTTTTAGTAATTTAAAATTTATAAATTTATCACATCACCAAAACACACCCGAAAAATCACTATTTCTAGGGAGAATTTCTATAATTAGAGATCCTCAATAGAGAAAGATTTAGGTTAAAAAATACATTACTAATAAATGTGTTTTTATCTTTTTTGGAAGATTTTAGACACTCAGAAGACCAAAATCAAATGGTCATCACCATCAATTTAGAATTAACTCCCAACCCACCCACCAATAGTTCAATGTGTAAATTGTAATTTTTCACCGACCATGAGTTATCCATGTAATTATTTTTATTTTATTAATTATTATTCAAGTCAATTTATTCATCCATGGGAGAATGATTCGACATATATTGATATTATTACATACCCTGCATTTATTTATTCTCAAAGTTAATATATTTCAAAAAATATAGAAATAGATAGCTCAATGATAATATCCAGTTTCAAAACCTTTTAGATTAATTTAAAAACATGGTTGTATTATCATAAAACATTATAGAATGATTCACTATGTATTTTTAAAATTCATTTTGAATGATTTAATCCATAAAAATTAAATCCTCAATGTGTGGGGTGTTTTTGAAAATAAAAGATTCCAGTTGTGGTCTATGGTACATGAGAAACTGGGGAACTTTGGATGGGGATAGATTGGGACAGGAATGTTAGGATTGTTTGCATCTAATAAGAATGGATTTAAGATAAAACTCTAACTAAAGTTTGTTATGATAATGGTTTCACTTATTAGTGTATTCACTTATCCCTAGTCATGTGTTCTCGGTATTTTTTTTGCACTTATAAATTTGATCACTAGGGTGTTATGATCAAATCTAACATGAACCTAACTTACCCCAAGACTAGATTTATTGTTTTTCCTATTAGAATTGGGTATTTATAAGTTATTTGACAAATAGTATATTATTAAATTTATTAAAGATGGTTTTTTTATTCATTTTTTGTAAATATTTCTAAATTTTTTTATTTAAATGTTTTATTGGAAACCATATAAAGGTATATTTTATAATTTTACTTTATTTAAATTATCATAATTGGTTTATTTTATAAATATTTTTTTGTGAAACACTTTATGGGAACCTACTTTTGTAATTTTTCTCAGAGCCTACACATACCTTTAGGTATGCTAATATATTTCTTTATCTGAAACAAGTAAATCCAAGGCACCACATAGTGGAAAGTGAGTTTCCATGTTAGTGGAGTGTGGTAGGTGACATGGTGTGATGTTGACTCACACATCATATAATGACCCAAGATTTCATACTATAATATACATAAAAATAATATATTAAATTTCATGTTTCACACACTATACCAAACTAAAATAAAAAACCATGATATATTTTGAAATTAAATAAAACTATTAAATCATATCCATTAAATTAGTTGGTGTAAATTGAAGTCACTATATCACAAAATCAATAAATAAAGTTAGAAGAAATTGAATCTATAGGTGGAATTCCTCTTTATGAAACCCATTTCAATGACTCATAAGTGTAATGGATTTTCTAAGGTTTACCCTTAACCAAGCCCAAGCCTAACTCAAGCAATTATAGTTTGATAAAACCATACATTGTAATGTTCATGTTTGTATAGATTTACATAAGATTCATGCTTGGTAAACTATCACTTACAACTACAAAAATATATTATCTAATACTTAGGTCATATGTGGAGATCATAAGGGGTCATGTAAGTATAAATTAATACTATATCAATATGTAAAATATATATATATGTATAGATATATAATGAATACTAATATATTTTAAAATATCATTTTTTGCTTAGTTCACTTTATGCTTCAAAAAAAATTTTCAAAAATTGGAATTTTCATTCATGGAACTATTTTTATTATTATTGAATAATAAGAAGATATATTGATTAAGTAATAAGTTTAAAATAAAATAATTATTAATTGATAATAAAAAATAGTTAATATACAAAAATTCATTTTCCAATAAAAACAATTTTTATGTACATTATATTTTTAATTAAAAATTAAAAATATTAATTTTTGGATGTGAATTTTTAAATTTTATCTTTATTTTTGAATTTTTCATGGAATTTTATATTAAGATGAATTTTTAAGATTATGCTAAAAATTGATTTTTAGGTAAATATTCTAATTTATTATTTTTACAAATTTTTTGACATTTAGGGATTTATTAATTTATATGAATGATTTAGAAATTTATGAAACCCTTTTATAGAAAAAATATTCATTTTATAAGTATATTATTTATTTATAAATATTTATTCTAGTTTAAAAACCTATATTAAATGTCTTAAAACTTAAATAATATTGTTCTTAATAAATTTCTTTTAATATATTATATACTTATTATTTTAAAAAAATCACTTTTATAAATTGTATAAACTTAAATAGACTTAAAATTTAGAATTAGTGGGTCCAAATTATACAATAAGTATCATTTTATTTTTTAAACATAAATGACAAGTTAATTGGGTAATAACTAGTTATCATGGTAAAATATAAAATGGTAAAAGTAAACATCTAAGTGTAAATGACATCAATAATATATAAAACATGTGTGGAAATGTGTGTTTTAAGGATTTATAGATATTATCAATTCTTCTCTTTACTATTTATCAATTTTGGATCCATTTTCCTTGAGATAAACTTACAATTTTTAAAAAGTTATAGGTATTTAGAAAAATCACATCCCCATTAACTTATAATAGGGGCTCTCCTCTCCTCAACTCCACACACACCAAAACCCCCTATGTTTAGCACAAAATCAACCCAATCCTATACTAAACACTCTAATCCACCTTAAAGATGTTTTTATCTTCTTAATACCCCTTATTACAAATGTTTAACCCATTTAAAAAATAGATTATCTAAGTAGTGAGGTATAAATTTTTAACTAGTCTTTCCTCTTTTATATTTCTTTATGTGTACTTATTCTTTATCTAATTCCATTACATCATCTTAAAATGATAATATCATTATCATTGGTATTGTGATATTTAATTATAATTATAGTGTAATCATTAGATACCCTTACCTTTTCCATTAATAAAAATAGAAATATTAATTGTGTACATGTGTGGTCTTTCACCACTATAAAGTATTGTGTTAGTTTTTCTCTACTTAGTAACAGGATTTGTTAAAAATGAAATTTAATGTATAATTTTGATATTTATGACATTTTTAAGATTTTTAAATTATAAACCAAATTAATACTCTCTCCCATTCTATAAAAACAAAATCATCATTTATGCATGTGTGTAGACTACTACCTCCATATATCGATGTATTCTATTATTCATTACCATCTTCCATGGATGGTTATCAGAATGGTTTTATTAGATTAATATAAGGTTTATGATATTAACAAAGTTCTTGTGGAACAAATAAAATTCCCTATTAATAAACCTATATTTTATTTAATATTTAATTTATAATAAATGATTTAATTCTACCACATTGTGTTTTAATGGACTATTTTATCAAAAATTTCAATTAGATCATGGATTTTAAAATTTCATTGAAATTCTAGTTTTTTCCTCTGAACATCACTTTACAATTTTTATTCTATAATTTTTTTCATATTTTAATTCTAAATTTCATTTAAATATTCCAAAATAATTTTTATATATTTTTCATTTAGACTATTTGATTTGGATCCCATGTTTTAGGGCGAGAATTTGCCACAAGGTCGACACAAATATGGATCTAACTAGAAGGGTCCCACAACAATAATTCAGCAATAATTTTTTTAAAATAATCTGATTGTCTTGTAAAAAATTTATATATTATATTAAAATATTTTAATCATTTAATCCAACTAGGAGAACTTCAAGTTTTATGGTTATCATGGTTACAAAATCTTTTGAAATTGATGAATCCAGATTTAGGGAATATACCATGCTAGAAATTTTATCATCAATAATTCTACTATAACTCTTTCAAATTTCCATTAAATATGCTGAAATTTTGATGTTATAATAACAATATTTTAGAAACAATTTCATATAAAACAAATTTTAAATATTCTACCATTAAATTATCAAATAAAATCCTATAAATTTGGTATATTGAATCTGGATATTATGTTTGGAAATAAATATATTCATTATTAATTCACACATAATATCTTCAATATCTCTAACAATTAGCTCAAAAATTTAGGTATAAAATATAGGATATGGAATATAAACTATCATAAATACCACTTATCCATATCCATTATTTAATGGTCAAAAAATGCATAATATTTTAGAGGATAAAATTGAAGGAAAATTGTTTTAACCCCCATTTCATATAAATATGTAATTCCTCTCACCTCCAAATGACTAAATTTTTAGTGATAAATTTTATAGGATTTTTTCCTTGGTTTTTTATATAATAGTTATAATAATTATATTTTTTATTTGATTTTATCTCTTTATATTTTTTCTCTTTTCTTTTTCTCTTTTTTGTTTCCTACGCCATGATCCTTCTCAACTCCATGAAAATAGAGATCTTACCTCATCACTTGTTTGAATGAGGGATCCATGATTCATTGAGTTCATTGAAATTAAACATATTTTACTTTATTACACTCTATTAATTTATTTAGTGGTTAAATCGTTATGGTGTGATGTATCCTCCCTTTTTTAACTATTAGAATCTTCTTCTCATTCATCTATTATATTCTCTATTATTATTGTAATGTTTTATGCAGAGGGTCATTATAACATTATATTGCAGATATGGTGGAGATTATCTCACTTTAAGAGGTTCTATATTAAATAATGACAATTAAAATTGGAGGTTTTTAAATGATAGGTTTGATTTTAACATTATATAAAATATTGAGAATTAAAAAATTTAAATAACAATGATTGCTTCACCGTGAACTCCTATGAATGGACACTGAATCCCAAATTTGTTTTCCTTTTTTCATTATATATTTAATTAATATATATATTTACATACATATATTTTTATCAAATTAATTTAAAAACCCCCTCTCTATAATAGTATTACATTTAGCTTTATGTTATTTAGTTTTTTAAATAGTGACAATTGGAATTATATGCATGTGAATGGCATCCCAGAGAGATCGACCATGGTATTTCACTATATTGAAATCTTAGGTAAATAAACTATTAAGTGTTATTAATAAAAAATTACATGAATTACCTATTAAATATATGAGTGAAAATTAATCAGTATAAAACTAATCATCTTAAGTAAGAAAATTTAGAAGGAAAATAATTTTTTCAACTATGTAATTATTTTGTATGAATAACTTCTTCTACTACATATTTATAATTTTGATATATCACACTAATAATAAATCAGTGATATAATTATGTGATAATATAATTATATTTTAATTAATCACCTCATAGTCATCCACTAATCCTGAAATGTTTATTTTATGGTTGGTTTGACTACCTATGTGAACAATGATAAAAAAAAATTATATAATGGATGATAATGGAATAATAATTAATGGTATAAAATGATATAAATATTAAAATAATGGTTCTTTTTTTGTTCTATAATAGATACTAAAATATTTTACTCAATTATTAATAAAAAAACTACTATCAGTTAAGAAAATAACTTATGTGTTCTTATTATCAAGTTCATCTGCATAGAAAAAAGATTAAAACACTCATCAAAAGAAATTTTCACTTCATAAATCATTATAATTAATCTATTATAGTTAAATTAATGATATTTTAATGATTTAATTTGGAATAAAATTGTTACTGATAATTCTTTTACAGAACAAGTAAAAATGATCAAAACTATAAACCCCTGTCTGGGAAAATAGTAAAAAAATAACAATACATAATTATTATAAATGAAAATTTTAAATATATTTAGGTATTAATGTGAAATAAAATAATATATTCATATAGTTTTTTTATATTAGGATTGATCACAATCCTGGAATAAACGATTAATCATAAGGGTTAATTAATCCAATGTTCAATCTTTTGAGACATACTTTTCTAACACCTTATTTCATTTATAATTGGGTATTTACTATGGTATTTATTTCATTTGGGATAATCATATAACATTTAATGGTATTTTAAGTTTCCTTTCTATAACTCCCACTAAAATTATTTTTATTTAAACATTCCTTGAGACATAAGGGATTTTAGAAACACAAATATATTTCCTTTACATATATAATTTCTTTTGAAGTTCAACCTTTAATGCTCTTTATATTCAATGATATACTATTATATATAATGTCCAATTTTATCTATATATATAAAATGGGTAATTGATTTATAATCTCCATTCATGAATTTTTTTCTTTTCCATAAAACTATAATATTTTTTGAATATTTTTTATCCACTTAAGTGCTGATTTCTTTTAAATAGTTTACTCTTTCATGTTAGTGTTTTCAATTACCATTAATGTCCACATTTGTTATTTTGAAACCCAAATATGTGTCAATCCATGTGATCTTCATACTCTCTTTTTAATTATAATCGTTGTTAATCTCTTTTATTATTTGGGTTTCATTTTCATCATTATATCAAACTAAGTCTTTTTCCAAGATTTTATATTTTATAAAACACCATATAAATTGTTTATAATGTTCAAATTTTGGGTGATTGAATTTGGTATCAATTTAACTAGTTTTTTGTTTATTTATGTGATAACTTTTTAAATGTAATGTGAAACCCATTCTTATTCATTTATTTTTAAAATTTGAGGTTTATATGTTTTTTTGGAACACAAGTGTATGGTTTGTCTTCTTGTTTTGCGTGGGACCTATATAGAGCCCTAATGCATTAGTTAATTATTTAAATTTCATGAGTTAATAGTGAAATGAGTTTTTATTCCTGATCCAAAATCGAAAACATATTATTATTCTTGATCCTCTATAGAAAACTGGTTTTGATTGTTGTTCTATAATGGGAAACATGTTGCGATTACTGATCTTCTTTGAGAAATAGATTTTGTTGTCAGATACACTATAGGAAACATGTGGTTATTCCTAATCCAAAATATTTTATTTATATTATTATGTTAGTTCCATGATCCTATGATATGTGACTACTCTATGATTCTAATATCGTGATTTTAAGTCTTCTATTTTACCATTCTTTACACCATGTGACTATTCTATGAAAGAGTCTGGTGCTTTCCAATCTTGTATTTTTTATTCTTTACTACATGTTATATGTTTGATCATATGTTATTAATTGTTCTCTTTTCATTCCACATGAAAAATTATTTTGAATCCATATTCTATAAAATATAGACTTATCCCCCACTTATGTTTCCTCTTATCCATCTAATCTCACCCTATATAACATGTTGATATGTTTATTTTTCCTTTATTGGGATTTTTATCTCACCTCATTCTTATTTTTTCATTTACTAGGGCATGAGGATGAGTTCAACTTGGGAGATGTTTGTAAGTAGATATATTGTGATGAATTTTTTTGGAAATGTTAATAATCATTATAAAATGAGTTGATTTTAGATAGTCTCTAAATACATTAAACCTCTTGATTCTCTAGATATTTATTTTGTTTTTTATGAAATGTTTTAATTATATAAATTGTCTAGAGTAAAGTATTCTTTATCTTATATAACCTCATTTGGTATCATATGAAAGGTTTAATTTTTGGGATTTTAGATTAGTTAGATTTGGTGTTACGGTTAAATAACCTATTAAAAATTATATACATGAGCTTATGTATAAGATGATATACTGAGATATAAGAAATGTATTGATTATGTGGTTATTATATCCATACATACCTATTGGGATACTGGAAAGTCGACGCAGTTGTGGCATAGATGTGCTAAGGGGTAATAAGTCTAAAAAGGGTTGATTAAGCATTGAAACTATTATCACTCTGATACACAATGAGTGGTCTGAGTATTGGAGTTGGTGGCCTAGAACCAACTACTTTGTACTTAATTCTTTAATAAATACCTTATCACATATTGATTATTCTTCTGCATGAAAATGCATGTGATAATGTCCTAAGGATAATTGTTGCATTAAAGGGTCATAGCGGATCCCTGCTATGATGAGAACCCAGAAGTGCCATAACACTATTCTTGAATATATGTTCTATGGATGGATGATGTTATTTGAGGGACATAATTAATACAGGCCATTAGGGGTGATGACTCATAAAACTTTGAGGCACCTTCTCACGGTGTGTGCCCTTGGTAATATCCAGGAGGATATTAAGAGAACAAGACCCAATAGTAGGAAATCCACATTTCATTGTGTCATTGGATTTTTTTATCTCTGGAAGTTTGTATTGGTCCTTAGACTTTAAGATTATTATTAATGGGTATTCAAACTCGTTCACTTAGATGTATTAACAAAAACTATGACGACACACTATTTACAGCGAGGTAGGATACGTTGGGTGCATCACGAGTAATACTGCATTAATAGATAATGCGAGAATGGATTTATCTCTTCTGTTCCATAACAGAAGTAGATATCTCAGGCCCTTTGATGGAATTGATATAGCCTAAATAAATCCATGGCCATGGTATGGTATGGGCGATTTCAATTTCGTAAAGTCAAATAAATAATAATTGAGCACATGGGTTGATGACACAAGCATGCAACCCGCTTGATTCGAGATATCGTGACAAAGGGATTGTATTACATGGTGAACGTTCGTAAGAGGTGACACATCATTGCGACGTTAACTTCTTTCTCTATGGGTGCATTGTCTTATTGTTAGATGCTAACCTTGGACTTTAGGCAGGCTCCGCCTAATGCTAATGAGAAAGGGGCCTAAAGGGTCACACACTAAGTGTGTCCATGTTTCTCAGTTAAATTAAAATTATTACCAAATATGGTTTAATAATTATTTAATCATGCTTGATTTCATTTATTTGGAAACTAGTTATTCGAGAGAATATATTATGGGCGAAATAATATATATTTATTAGTGATTAATTTTGTTACATTTATTTAACAAATGAATAGACATTACTCAAGGACTAATAAATGTGGTGGAGGAAATAAAGAAAAATGGAAAATAAAAATACACACCGTGTATATTAAATATACACGCCTTATAGTTTCATGGAAAACGAGTACATGTCGTGTATTAATGATTACACGTCGTGTAGTTTTTCCAGTCAGGATTTTGAGGATATAATATTGTTTTATTAAATTATATTTATTATAATCAGTGTGGGCGCATGTCAAGGAATTAATAATTCTCCGTGGGAGTTTTAAATAAGAGTTAATGAAATAAATAAAAGGCGTAACATGTTTATTTATTTTTATAACACTATAACCTCAAACCTGATTATAAATATCCTCACAACCCCAACACTTTTCCCCAATCAATGTGCAGTACAATTATGGAGAATTATCTCAAGTCCGAAAGAACTACTTCCTCCAAGAATGCTTTCAAGACTGAGAGAGATCCTCCTCCATCGGATCAAGGTGATCGAAGGTGGACATTGCAAGAGAAGGTTCTTTCGTGCTGGCACACAGAGATCCCTTCAACGATATCCATAGATATGTAGATCATGTGTGGATCACTACTAGAGGAATCCTACACTTGGATTCTACGACGCAATGACTGATCACATTGTATCGTGACCGGAGACTTCAATTAATTAAGAATTCTAACAATGTAATTCTTGTGAATTAATTAAATTAATTATAACCAATATATTATGCTCCTATCTCTATGGTTCCGGGACCCCCCTTTTTGTTTTTCATTCTCCGTTCTATTCTAATGATCTAGCGTTTTATATCGTGACGAATCTCGGTTTGAATGATGTTTAACGCTAAAATCAAAGATGGTCACTCCCACCAATGTGCTTCCTCTACACCTGGAACCTACAAGTGGTATCAGAGGGGTCATATCATTGATTATAATTATTTAGTTTTTAATTTTTGATTTGCGTATTTAATAATTTATATGTTTCAATTCAAGTAAATCATTCTTTTAATCTGAATCTCGAGATCTATTCCTCTTTAATAGTTTCTCGTTCACCATACAAGAATGACCTTTTCTTTTAATTTTTATTAAAATAAAATAGGGGATCTCATTTGGAGGATCCAAACATTCCTGGCCATACAACACGAAAATACACGGCGTGTATTCAGAAGTGCACGTCGTGCAGTCTAGATTCATGCATCGGGCTGGTCTGCCAAATCAGGCTGTGTATTGATCCTATCTAAGTAATTTATGACACCGTGTGTTGACCAGGAATAGGTGGCACATGGTTTCTGGATTACAAGTCATGTGGTCTAAAAGAACACAGCGGGTAGTCCCTTCAGGTTAGGGTTGGACCATGTACCCCGTACATGGATTGCCCGGCTGGAAACCGTGTAACATGGAAAATACACAGCGTGTGTCTCATTGAACACGCCGTGTACTCCAAAAATTTCCAAAGTACATTAACATTCCATGTCCTCGGGCATGTACATCGGATGGACAGTGAAGAAAAGTACATACCGTGTAGTTAGAACTACACACTGTTTACTCACCCAAATTACGCAGATTTATTAAAAATTATTATTATATTATACAAACCCTTGAGACATGTACCATGGTGCAGGCGTAAAGCTGAGGCACAATACGTTTTAGGTGTTTTATATATATGTTTTTAATTTAAAATCTTCGTAATGAACGAGAATTCACTGGGTTTCCTCCAAGGTACAAGTTAAGTATAAGGATAATTTTAATTTATTTAAAATTATGATGGATGAGAATATCATGGAAATTCAGAAAAAGGGTTTAAGATAAAATGGTTGATTAATTAAAGATAATCAATTGATTCGAGCATTATTTATCTTAAACAAGAATGATTAAAGAATTGAATGCTAGTTTTATTTATGTATAAATATCATTGCATGTATGGATGGTCTCGAGCTAGACCAAGACATTTGTATATGAATGGTTTCTTTAATTTATTTATTTAAATTAAATTTGTTGGCTTGCGGCCTTCTCCTCATTAATATGTAGGGCCTATGCACCCAAGGATTCTTTTTTGTAAAAACCCATTTTTACCCCTCACCTGCATGTGAGATAAATTCATATGTAATGGATGGATCTCCCAAGATAGTGGAGGTAGCTCAAGTCAGGAGCCAAGGTGAAACCAATCCAAGGAGATACAAAGGTGGACAGGTGGAAAGCTGTAAACATGAACCCGAAAGGTTCAAGGTGTTTCTCCCCTAGGTCTTGGGTTAGTTTATCAACCTCTAGATAAACTAACCAATAGAACAAGCTCGTGATCATACCATTTATTTTATTTCTGTCAGTTTCATGGTTTATTTATTGTGGGTGTGTTTTCACGATCACACAATTAATGAATTAAACAAGCATGCAAGATGGAACTAAAATAAAGACCAGCTTATGCGTAAATATTATCTTAGACATGGTTAATCACTTAATTATATCCCACATAATATTGACGATCATGTAATCAAAGATAATAAAATGATAATTTATGTATAAGGATGAAATCCCTCAAAGAAATATTAAGTCGGTATAGCCTTCCATAATATTGGTTTGAATCGAACCATAGTTCAAAGTACTTGACCAACCCTTGTTGGGGTGCTTTTAATTATCAGGGAATTATAATTCTAGTTTTTGGGTTGGCATGACTTGGTTCGCATCAAGGGTTGATTGCCACGTCAGGACTTACTGTGACCAAGAGTCAAAGGTTGAGGAAATCCAAAATAAAAGGATTTCAGGATTGGGGGGTCCACTCAGCGGATCAAAGAGCTGCGAGTGAATGTAATTGGAATTTGGAATGCCTACCTAAACCCATTCAAGTTTCTTAACCAACCCTAGTTGGGTTAATTTGAAGGGAAATATGAATCCTTTCCACTAGAATATTCAGGCAACAGAATATTCTGAAGTCAATAGTGAGGGATATTGGATTCCGATAAAATAGTGGGAGACTAATAAGTATTAATTTATTTATTTTCCACAATTTTATAATAATGTACTAAACCATTTCTCATCTTAATTTGTAGAAACATCAATAAAATGACTTCAAACATATCATTAAGAACCATACTCAAGAAGGAAAAACTTCTCACCAACACCAATTTCCAAGAGTGGCATAGGCGTTTATGCATCATCCTTTTCCACGAAAGGAAATTGTATGTGCTAGAAGAGCCTATTCCAGTTGTGCCTGGAAAGGAGGCCAGTGATGAGGAACTATATCTCTAAATGAAACACATGGATAATGCCACATATTTCAAGTGTTTTATGCTATTATCCATGTCTAATGATCTCTTGAAGCAACATGAAAATATGGACGTGTATACCATGATGTATCACCTTAAGGATCTCTACCAAGAAAAGGTGACACAAGAGAGATATGAGATATCCAATGATTTGTTTACAACTAAACTTGGAGAGTGTTCACCATATGGGCCTCATGTAGTCAAGATTATTGGCTACATTGAACGCATGTACATCTTAGGGATTAAATTCTTGGATGAGTTGCGTACATATTTCATCCTATCATCACTGCCTAAGAACTTCTCAAGATTTATTGTCAACTACAACATGATAAATAATGAGAAGAGTCTATATAAACTTCTGACCTTGATTATCAATGTAGATAAGGACATGGGGCATGACAAACCCACAGTCCTTATGGTGAATAAGAAAATTAAGGACAAGGAAAAGGGGCTAAAGGCTTATAAACGGTCTGATGCCCCCGAGCATCATCCCTCCGAAAAGGAGAAGATCCAGAGGTAGGGAAAGGAATGGGATGTTGTGTGTTTTTTATGTGGAAAGCAAGGCAACTAGAAGAGGATCTACACCGAGAAGCATGGGGACACTAAAGGTTCATTCATTATCATGTGTAATCTTTCTATTTCTACACATTGGGTATTAGATACAGCTTGTGGGGCTCACATCTATATTCAAATGCAGGAACAAAGTAGATTTATAAAGATTTATAGAGGAGAGGTGGATCTTCGAGCTGCCAATGGTGTAAGGATGGTTGCGTTGGCTATTGGTGATTACCACCTCTCACTGCCGACTGGGATGATTTTGGTTTTTCATAACTGTTATTATGTGCCTAGTGTTACCAAGAACATAATTTCTGTATCTTGTTTGGATATAGATGGATTTATATTCATGTTTGTAAATAAGGGTTGTCTCTTTTATAATAAAAACTTATGTTATGGTATGGCGCATTTAAATAATGGTTTTTATGTATTAAATTATGAAAACCAAGTGTTGGCAATCCATAATGAAACAAACTCACATGAGTCATATATCACCCAGTTGTGGCATCATCGTCTCTGTCATGTAAACGATAAGCGCTTGAAAAATCTCTACTAAGATGGCTATTTAGACTCTACTGAGTTAAAAACCACTTGATAGATGTCACGCTTATTTACAAGATAAAATGACCAAGCTGCCTTTCGATGGATAGGTTGAAAGGGCCACAGAGCTTCTAGGATTGGTCTACATGGATGTATGTGGACCATTTCTAGTAGAAGATAGAGGTGGATATTCTTACTTCATTAATTTTCCTGATGATTTAAGTAGATATGGATATGTCTACATAATGAGGTATAAGTTAGAGTCCTTAGAGAAATTTAAGGAATTCAAGAATGAAGTAGAGATTCAGCTTGGTAAGAAGATAAAGAAACTTCTACTGGATTGAGGTGGAGAATATCTGAACCAAGAGTTCATCGATCTTCTACGGGAGTCTTGGATTCTATCTCAGCTCATTCCTCATTATACACCATAGTGGAATGGTGTTAGTGAAAGGAGGAACCATACCTTGTTGGACATGGTGAGGTAGATGATGATCCATGAAGATCTTCCATTATCCTTTTGGGGATATGAATTACAAACTGCATCATACACATTAAACTGAGTAGCAACTAAGGCGGAAAATGGAATTACATCTGAGTTATGGAATGGAAGGAAACCCACTTTGTCGCACACACGTGTATGGGGATGTGAGGCATTTGTTAAGGCCTTCTCAGGCAACAAACTATAACCCCAGGGAACGAGGTGTATCTTTATAGGATATCCTAAGAAAACAAAAGGATATTACCTATATAACCCTTTAGACAAGAAAGTGATTGTCGCCAGACAAGCCATCTTTATTGAGAGGGAGAACATCCTCAAGAAGGATATTGGGAGAAAGATTTACTTTGACGAAGTTGATGCTCAAGATACACAGAAGTTGGTACAGGAAAAAGTTCCACATGTCCCTATGGAAGAGGTTCCAAAAACACAAGTATTGTGCAAGAGCTCAAGAGAGGTAAGGGAACCAGAGAGATTTGGTTTCCTAGTCACTGAGGATGGTGAATCATTATTGTTGGACAATGATGAACCTCTCTTTTACAAGGAAGTAGTATAAATCTCAAACGCTGCAAGACATTTAGAAGCTATGAATTCTGAGATGGATTCCATGTATCATAACCATGTCTGGGTTCTGGTCGATGAGCCAGTTGATGTAAAACCTATTGGATGAAAATGGGTATTCAAGAAAAAACAAGACATGGAAGGACAAGTTAGCACTTATAAAGTAAGGCTAGTGGCTAAAGGATTAAGACAGCGTCAAAGAATTGACTATGATGAAACCTTCTTGCCAGTTTCCATGTTTAAATCCATAAGAATCATACCTTCCATAGTAGCTTACCATGACTTCGAGATTTGGAAAATGGATTTCAAAACAGCATTCCTTAATGGGAACCTTCAGGAAGATGTCTATATGACACAACCAGAAGGTTTTGTGACACCAGGTGAAGCCAAACGGGTTTTCAAGTTGCATAAATCCATTTATAGATTAAATCAAGCATCCAGGTCATAGAAAATTCGATTTGATGAAGCCATTAAGGAATTTGGTTTCATTAATAACGAATGTGAGCCATGTGTTTATAATCAGTTTAATGGGATTATGATCATTATCCTAGTAGTATATATTGATGACATATTGCTTATTGGAAATGATGTACCGGTCTTATAGTCAGTTAAGGACTAGTTAAACAAGTGTTTCTCCATGAAGGATTTGGGTGAAGCAGCCTATATTCTTGGGATCAAGATCATTCATGATAGATCCAAGGGGCTTCTTGGACTATGTCAGGGTACATACATTGACCATATACTAAAGATATTTTGTATGGAACAATCCAAGAGGGGATTAGTTATAGTGTCACATGGCCAATATCTTTCTACGAAAATGTGTCCAAAAACACAACAGGAGAAAGATATAATGAGTTAGATCCCATACTCTTCAGCTATAGTATCCATTATGTATGCCATGTTATGTACTAGGCTTGATGTTGCATATGCACTGATCATGGTGGCAAGATATCAAAAAGATCCAGGAGAACAACATTGGACCGCTATTAAGACTATCCTTAATTATCTGAGAAGAACTAAGGATATGTTCCTGGTGTATGGAGGAGACGAGGATCTTTTCATCAGAGGGTATGCTAATACTGGTTTTCAGACAAATCAGAATGATCTAAAGTCGCAATCTGGATATGTTTTCTGCCTCAATGGAGGAGTTGTGAGCTGAAAGAGTTCAAAGCAGCCAGTTGTCACCGATTCTAAAGTAGAGTCTGAATATATAGCGGCTTCTTGATGCAGCCAAGAAAGCCGAATGGATTCAGAACATTGTCTAGGAGCTTGATGTGGTGCCTAGTAGTAAAGACCCTACCACATTTTATTGTGATAATACTGCAGCGGTGGCTCTTTCAAAAAAACCAAGGTCACATCAACGGACAAATCTCACACTCCATGAGTATCACCTCTTGAGGGATTTCTATCAGAGGGGTGAAGTTACAGTGAACAGGGTGTCCATGGAAGAGAATGTGGTGGACCCCATGACTAATGGCCTATTAGAGAAGAAGCATAAATATCATGTGAGAGCTAGTGGGTTAAAGGTTGTTAGCAGTTGGCTCTAGTCCAAGTGAGAGTCTATTGGAGTCGGTGGCCTAGAACCAACTACTTTTTACTTTATTCATTAATAAATACATTATCACATCTTGATTATTCTTCTGCATGACAATGCATGTGATAATATACTAAGGATACCTATTTCACTAAAGGGTCATAGCGGATCCCTGCTGTGATGAGAACCCGGAAGTGCCATAACACTATTCTTGAATATGTGTTTTATGGACGGATGATGTTATTTGAGGGACACAAATAATACAGGCCATTAGGGGTGAGGACTCATAAAACTTTGAGGCACCTTCTCATGGTGTGCTCCCTTGGTAATATCCAAGAGGATATTATGATAACAAGACCCTCCAGTAGAAAATACACATTTTATAGTGTCATTGGATGTTCCTATCTATGGACGTGTGTATTGGTCCTTAGACTTTAAGATTATTATTAATGGGTATTACAACTCACACACTTAGATGTATTGACGAAAATAGTGACGACACACTATTCGCAGCGAGGTAGGATATGTAGGGTGTGTCATGAGTAATACTGCATTAATAGATAATGCGAGAAAGGATTTGTCCCTTATGTTCCATAAAGGAAGTAGATATCTCAGGCCCTTTGATGGAATTGATATAACCTAAATAAATCTATGTCCATGGTAAGGTATGGGCGAGTTCAATTTTGGTAAGTCAAAGAAAGAATAATCGAGCACATGGGTTGATGACACTACCATGAAACATGCTTGATTCGAGATATCATGAAAAAGGGATTATATTACATAGTAAATGTTCATAGGAGGTGACACGTCATTACGGCATTAACTTCTTTCTATATGGTTTCCTTGGCATGTTGCTAGATGCTAATCTTAGACTTCAGGAAGGCTCCACCTAATTTCACTGAGAAAGGGGCCTAGAGGGTCACACACTAAGTGTGTCCATGTATCTCAGTTAAATATTAAGTTAACAAGTTAAATAAATATTATTCTCGACTTGGGTTTAAAAATTATTTAAGAATGCCTGATTGCATTTATTTCGACACTAGTTATTCGAGAGAATATATTGTAGGCGAAATAATATATATTTATTAGCGAGTAATGAAGTTACATTTATTTAACAAATGAATAGCCATTACTCAAGTACTAATAAATGTGGTGGAGGAAATAAAGGAAAATGGAAAAAAAATAAACGTCATGTATATTAAATATACACACCGTGTAGTTTTATGGAAAACGAGTACACGCCGTGTATTAATGATTACATGCCATGCTGTTTTTATTGTCGGTATTTTGAGGATGTAATATTGTTTTATTAAATGATATTTATTATAATCAGCGTGGGAGCATCTCAAGGAATTAATAATTTGACATGGGGGTTTTCAATAAGAGTTAATGAACTAAATAAAACATGTAACACGTTTATTTATTGTCATAACTATATAACCTCAAACCCGATTATAAATATCCTCACAACCCCAACACTTTTCCCCAATCATTGTGAAAAACAATTCTGGAGAATTCTTTAAAGGTTGGAAGAACTACTTCCTCCAAGAACGCTCTCAAGATCGAGAGAGATCCTCCTCCATCAGATCAAGATGATCAAAGGCAGACATCACAAGTGAAGGTTCTTCCGTGCTAGCACCCAGAGATCCCTTAGGTGACATCCAGAGATACATGGATCATGTGTGTATCACTACTAGAGGAATCCTACACTTGGATTCTATGATGCAACAACTGATCACATCAGATCGTGAATGGAGTCATCAACGAAGTAAGAATTCCACCAAGGTAATTCTTATGAATTAATTAAATTAATTATAACCAACATATGATGATCCTATCTCTGTGGTTACAGGAATCCCCTTTTTGTTTTTCATTCTTCATTCTATTCTAAAGATCCGGCGTTTTATATTGTGATGGATCTCGGTTTGAACATTTTTTAACGCTAAAATAAAAGTTGGGTACTCCCACCAATGCGCTTCCGTTGCGCATGAAACCTACACTGAGACTACACACCTAGAAAGACACTCCCAAGGGATATTATTTTCTTGATAATAATCTATTTATAAACCACAATTAAGGATTCATTTCTTGGTTACATTGAGGGATAAATTTAAGAAGAATGAGAGAACCCAATATAATACAACTGAGGTGAAACATAGAATGATATAGGTTAAACTAAAGAAATTTTATAAAAATGTGATAATGTAAAAAATTATGTTTTAAGGTTGATTTATTTTTATTATTATGATATTTATCCAATATTTTTTAGTTTTTATAACTAATGTTATCCATTTTAGTTTTAGTTATTGATATAACTAAAATGAAACAAGTTTACCATGGTTTCAAGGGACAATGTTGTGACTATCTCAATGACCAAGCATTATAATGGGTGATTGACTAGGAAACCTAAATACTATTCCAAACCAACTATCATGAAATATTATTAAAAATTTAATAGTAACTAAAATCTTGAGTGAACCAAAGAAGAGAAGGATGCTGACTCGTGAAAATTTGGACAATAAATATTATGGGAGAAAGAATATTAAACCACCTATATATCAAGAATATCACATGAAGATCCAATGGAATTTTCTAAAGGGGGCTGGATGATGTAAAAATTATATAAGATTGGGTCATCGAGAATCAAATTGTAGTAGGAAAATAAATATTTTGATTAGAATGATGGGAGTTGAAAATGTGCAACCAAAATCACCACTAATGGTCTAATTCCTTAATTGTGGAAAACATAAACATTATCCAAGTCATTTTTGTAATCCATGGATGATAAGGATGATATATGTGAACAAACACCATAACCAAGGGAACAAGGTATATCTTTTTTAATGACTACTGAATAAATGGATTAAGATAACTAAATCCTACATGTCAGAATTGTGAATATGGGGTCTTTATTATATCCCCTTAATGTTTCCTAGATTTTTTCTATGTGTACCACCCCAATGTTTTGTTTAAAAAATAAGCCGTCTAGTTATATTATGGTTTTATTTTGAAATTAAATTTAATGGGAATATAAATCTTAGTATGGCTCCTCCAGATGGATTTGACATGATTATATTAATAGATTAACTATCTTAATATATACATCAAATTCAATGATCATGGTTTGATTACCTACAACACCTTCATTATTGAAAAAAGGATGGGAGTGGAGGTAATAACTAGTAAATGTTTCAAAGATATTGAAATGTAAATGAAACAATATATGAATACAATATATCATCTTTTTCATCATCTATGAATGCATCAATTCCACATGTAAGCCCTGATGTTTCCAGGGAAGTTAAGAGAACCATACCAATAGTGGACATGAATTACAACCCCCTCTACCACTACAAGTTAAACATGACATAATTTTTAGGTAAAAAAGAAGGAAGTTTCCTAGGGACCTCAGGACTAGAAGAAGTTTGAGAATTAATTTCAATTCCCCAAATCACATGAGCTCATGAAAAATTTTTGGAAAACATTTCAGGTATTATAAGAACCAGTTTAGGCACATGATGAATCACCCAGAGCAGACATGGTGGGGGAAACCATCCCTTACTAACCTCTATCCTACATGACTTCACATAGAGGTTAGTGTTGATACTGGTACAATAAGTGTGGGAGGAGATGGGTGTCTATTTTTTAGGTTGGAAATACTGAAGAGGTATAAGTTGGAGAGGGAATATACTGGTGAAGTGGAGGAATCTACATAAAAAAGGAGTGGGAGGTGTTTTAATGAGGATCTCAGTGAGCCTTATGGGGAGGATTTTCATTCTTTATCAATTTCATATTTCATCCTCAACTTGCTACCAGCTGCACCAAGTTGAATAACCATAGGGGATAAGAGATTGGTGTGGATGTTATATCAATTATGAAAATAGGGAATCATATTTCATACCTCAACCCAATTTATGATAATCTTTTCTTCCAAGTGTAGCTATGAACTCAAAGAAAAAGTAAAATAAGTCTTAAAACCAAACCATGAGAGGTATTTAACTCAAATGGTGATTAAGATAGTCAATATTGGTATTATTATTATTATAAGAGAATGGATGTTATTTATTCCTCATTATAAAATTAAATCCCAAGACATCATATAGATACTATTAACTAACTTCATTAGTAAGTGATAATTAAATTTTCTAGGATACAATTTATTTAATGGGGAAATGTAACGACATGAAATTTCACTATATATTTGTATTAAATAAATAATATATTAAATTGAATGTTTCACAAAATATATAAAACTCAAATTGAAATATATTATATATTTTTAATATTTAATATAACAATTAAAGTATATTCATTAAATTAGCTTGTATAAATTTAATTAACCATATCAAAAAATCAATAAATAAACTAACAAATAAATCACATCCGGATTTATATTTCTTCCTTATAATGTTAATTTGTCTAATCTTGGAAGTAAGGTAGCATCACTATGGATTTACCTTGACAAAGACCAAGACAAACTAAAGTAATTATGGTTTGAGAAAAATATCATATTGTAAAAGTTTAAGCTCATGGAGATTTCCAAAATATCCATGCTAACTGAACTGCCACATGAAATTGAAACTAGTGCTTATCAAATGAATATCTCTTACATGAATATCATAAGGGGTTATGAATGTTGATATTTAAATTATATTAATATATAATAAAATATTATATGTATATATATATCATTAATTTCCATACTTTTTGGAAAGTTATATTTTCTCAATTCACTTTATGATTAGAAAATATATTTTCCAGAAATTAAAATTTAATTTTAAGAAACTAAGATAATAATTATTGAATAATAAAAAGGTATATTGATTGTTTGGGTAATAATTTAACACTATATTGATTAATAATTTATATTAAAATTTCTAGTTAATATACCAGAATCATTTTCCAATCAAAATAAAGTTTTTCCATATTTTATGTTTTTAATTAAATATAAAAATTATAAATTTTAGGATGTTAAGTTTAAAAAATTCAAATTAGTATTTATTTTTCAGTACTTTATTATCATAAAAATATTTTTATAAATTTTTTTAAAAAATTATATTTATTTGGATAGTAAAATATACATTTTTTACAAATATAGCACCACTTATGACATTATTAGTTTATATGAATGATTTGGAAATTTTAGAATCCCTTTTATAGAATTAATATTAACTATATAATTTATATTATAAATTTAAAAATGTTTTTTCAAATTTAGAAACCCATATTTAATGTTTTAAACAAGAGTTATATTTTTCTCAAGAAATTTATTTTAATACATTATATACTTATTATTTTAAAATTAATTTTTTCTCATTACGAAATTAAAACAATTTAAATTGATTTAAAATTTTAAATAATTAGGTCTGAATTATATACTAAGGACCATTTTATTTTTTAAAAATAGATGACAAGTTACTAATGTGAAAAATATTTTTTACGTTAAAATCTAAAATGGTAAAAGTAAAAATATAAGAGTAAATGGCCTCAGAAATGTTTACAACATATGTAGGAATGTGTTCTTGGGGAATTAATTGACCTTATCACTTATCCTCTTCATTATTTTTCAGTTTTGGATCAAATTTCATTTATATTGACTTCTCATTATTAAAAATTTGTGTGTATGTATTAAAATGGAGTCCATTTTTACTAATAAAAAAGGATTTTCTCTACTCGCATCCCTTCACAAAAAAAGCACCTAGTTTTTTATCAAAATCAACTACAACCTCTCCTAAATTCTTCTAGAAACCTTAAAGTTGTTCTGGTGTTCTCAAAATACTATCCCTTAATGGTTTAACCCCACTCACAAAAAAAAATCTAAGTAGTAAGGTATCAATTTTTAACTACTCTATCCTCTTTTCTATTTCATTATGTAAACTTCACCTTAATTAAATTTCAAATAAACCATGTTAAAAGGATAATATAAATATCACTAGTATATTTATATTTTATTATAATTATGGTAAAATTATTAAACATGATACCTTTTTCCATTAATAAAACCTGAAATGTGAATCCCACGTAGGTGTGGACTACTGCATCCACAAAGTAATGTGTTTATTTTTACTCTCTTCTTAACTTGTCTAGTAAGAATGGGAATTTAATATATAATTATGAAAATGGAACCGTATTCCCCTAGTTCTCCTAGTACTCTAGGCACTCTGTCTTCTTCCCCTTCCTCCTAGGGTTTTCTCTAGCTCCTATTTTTTCGCCTAGTGCTCTCAATTCTCTTTTTGTTAGGCTTGTCGTTCTCCAGGTCCTCTCCCTTTTTTCTATCAATGGTTTCTGGTATCCTCTCTTTATTTCTCCTCTCTCGGCTTCGTTATGGCTTTTCTCAGGCTCCTTACTGAGCTCTAGCCCCGAGTTCCACCACTCTTATCCAGGTCTAATCTGGATTGGTGGGCACAATGAGGTTTTGGGATATAGTTTGGCGATTGAGGATCCACTCGGTGCTTCATCTCTTCTTCATTTAGGGTTTTATCCCCTAGACTCCTTCTAGGGTTTCATCCCCTGGTCTTCTTTTCCCTGTTTCCTCCTTGGGTACCTATCTCGTTCTTTATTCCTTTCTCTTGGTGATTTTGGGTTGTCTTCTATTGGGCCTTTTTTTTCTATTTTTGGTTCGTCATTGGATGTGGTGTCAGCATAAGGTGGTTTTTGTGGGGCGATGTGGAGGGCAGTGGTGAAGGCCCCAGTTTGAGGTATCCCAGTCGGTGATGGTCTTTTCGCTGTCTCGTCCTGCAAAATCTCATTTTTTCTCTACTTTGGATCCTGGCTTCCACCGTTCTCTATGAGGTGGAGATGTTTGGTGGTGTTCAAGGTTCTTTGGGAAGTGAGTTTGATCGGACGGTTTAGGTAGGTGATGGTGATTATGATCATTCAATAGCGGCAAGGGGATGTGTTGTAAGTGATGTTTGGAGTGTCGTGGCATGGTGGCCACAACTCTTCGATAATGGGAGTCACTCAATGGCAACCATGATGGTTCAAAGTCAATGATTTCTTGTGGGTCTTGCTGGCAAGTTTGGTGGATCATGAATTGATGGTAGTGACATAGGTGACGAGATGTTCATGATGATAGAGAATGGTTCGAGGTGATTAGGTTGGTGATGTGTCGATGGTATTGGAGGGTGGTTCGAATTGGTTTGGTCCCATGATAGTAAATGGTTTTCTGTATTTTGATGTCAAATTTTGAATTGGTTCTATTATGCCAGCAATTTGGAAAGTCGTTTGGTTGGTTCATGTGGTGGTTTGATTTTGGTATGTTGTTTGAAAGTCTTTATGGGGCATGTTTCGGTGACAATGTGGAATTTTTGTATGGTTAGCACTTACCCATAAATTATTTTTAATAAAGGAAAACAATCTAATGTAGGAAATATATAATTATGATTTTTATGAATTATTTAGTATTTTAAAATGAAAAATAATATTACTCTTCTCTCTCATTCTATAAAAATGAAATCTTTATTGATGTGTGCATACAGACTACCACATCCATGGATTAATGTATTCCATTTTTCGTTACCACCTTCATGGATTGTTATAATAATATTTATATAGAATAAATTATATTTTTATAATATGAGAAACGTTTTATTAATATAAATTTAATAATATATTAATGATATGAATAATAAATAATAATTATAAAAATAATTATCTTAAATACGTGAACTAATATGGAAAGATAATTTATTCCTTCTATGTAATCATTTTTTGTGCATAACTTCACCTCCTACTTCATTTTAACTTCCGATATATCATAGTAAAAAAACTAAATGATATAATTATTCTACTAGTATAATTTTATTGGAACTAAATCACCTCATAATCATCCATTAATTATAGTATGTTCATTTTTGGGTCGTTTTGACAACCTACTTGAACAATGGTTTCAAATTATATCATGGATGACTATAAAAAGATAATTAATGGTATTATATGATATAAATATTTAAAAAATGATTTTTTTGTTTCTAGAAAGTATATATTAATATTTAACACACTAATTAAAAAACCATTATTTTTTAAAAAAAATCACTCAAATTTCTTATTGTTAGGTTCATATTCAAGGATAATTAATGAACCAATTATCAATGGGAATTAAAA
Source organism: Viscum album (assembly GCA_963277665.1). NCBI lineage: Eukaryota > Viridiplantae > Streptophyta > Magnoliopsida > Santalales > Viscaceae > Viscum > Viscum album. The sequence continues at coordinate 372,953,887 of OY728137.1, forward strand.
AATAGAAAATAATTATAATAAATCCATTATAGTAAACTTAATGATCTTTTAATAGTAAAATTTGGAATATGAATTAATATTTACACCACTTCTACAAAACCATTACTAACGATCAAAAATAGAAACACCTGATATTGTAAAATAGGTGAAAACTAATTAATATATAATGATTATAAATGAAAATCATAAATTTTTTTAGGTATGAATATGGTTTTGAAATAATTTATTAACATGGATATTTTTTTATACAGAATGTTAGACTGTATTCTTGAAAGATAATGTTAATGGTAAGGGTTACCTATCTCAATTTTCAATCCTTTGAGATATACTTCTTTTTTATACACATTTTTTTTCTTTGGAATTGTGTATTCACTAAATCATTTCTTTCATGTAATATAATAAACATAAATTTCATGAAATTTTAAGGAACATTTTTGGAAGTCCCTCTCATATTATTTTGATTCAAACATTCCTTGAGTCATAAGGAACCTATGTAAATAAAATATCTTTCTTTAAGTTGTCTATTTTATTTTGAACTTCATCATTAAATGTTCTTTATTTTCAATTATTTTCTTTTAAATATGATATATACTTTTATATCTCTATTTAAAATGAGTTTTTAATTAAAATACCCTTCCATAAATGATTTTATGTCCCATAAAATTATAATATGTTTTTAATAATTCCTATCCTATTCAATAATGATTTATCTTAAATGGTTCATTCTTTCAATTTTGTGTTTTAACTTACCACTAATATTCTAAATTATTATTTTTAAATCCAAATATGTATCAATTCATGTGATCTTCATAATTTACATTTTAAGATAATATTTTTTAATCTCTTTTATTAATTGGCTTCTATTTTGCACTTTATCTAAAAATATATCTATTTTTTATGATATTATTTTTTATAAATAACCCTATAAATGATTTTATGAAGTTGTTAATTTGGGTGACTGAATTTGGTATCAATTGATATAGTTTATGTTGTTATTTATGTGATTCCTTTTTGAAATGTGATGTGAAACCGATTCTTATTCTTGGGTTTTAATGATATTATGATTACATGTTTTCTTGTGGAAAACATGTGTATGGTTAATATTTATGTGATGTGTAGGCCCTATATAGTACCCCAAACGTTTTGGTAAAGACTTATTTCTCATGATATAATTTGTAAATTATTAGTGATTCTCAATCCAAAATGGGAAACAATTTGTGATGCCTAAACCATTGTGGGAAACAGATTATGATGCCTGATTTTCTATGAGAAATTGATTTAAATGATTAATCCTCTATGGAAAAAATATTGAGATGACTAATCCACTGTGGGAAATAGGTGGTGATTCATGATCTAAAAATCTATGTTTCAATGCCTATATTGGTGACATACTCCTTTGATATATGACTATACTATACCCTCTAGCTCGTGATTTATGTCTCATGTTTTCCTAGACTTTGTGACATGTTATATATTCAATCATATGAAATTACTTCCTCTCTTACCATCCCTTGTGAACCATTTTTATGATTCCATATTCTTTTAATCAAATATTTATATCTTGTTTATGTTTTCACACATACCTCTGATATAACCCTTAGTAACATGTTTATATTAATATTTTTACCTAACTGGTAACTTTTACTCATCCATTGATTATGATTCCATTTTCTAGAGAATTAGTATGATTTTATCTTAGGATATTTTTAAAATAAAATCTAGTATAATAAAATTATGGGGAATTGTTTGCAAAAATTTTAAAATTATTTGTTTCTTGAAACTTGTCACTGAAGACAATAAACCTAGTTAATCTCATGAAATTGAGTTTATTATGTAATGTAATTTTTTAATTATGGAAATTATATAGAACAAATAATGTTTAGCTGGTGTTTCGTCCTGTCACATAGTGATAGACAATTTTTTGTTTTATATAATTTGATTCGTCAATTTGGGATTAGGAATTTGTACTTCCTTTTACTCATTATCTTCCATTATTTGAGTTTGTAATGATATATTTTAATTCTTTTACATATATGATATATTTATCCTTTGGTTTATTGTTTGAAAAATAATTCCCAAAGGTAGATCTTGATTCCTGGGAACTTATCACCTGCCTGTGGGATTGGGAAAACCCTTAGAGACTTTTTGTGGACTATCTTGGGTGTTTGGTATTGGGATAAATATGGTTGTTTCATAAAGAATTTGTATCTAATATGGTCTTATCCTTGATCTTTATGTATTGGGATGTTCTGGTAGATAAGAGACTGGTTTTTTAGACTTAAAGGATATTTTTACATGATTTCCTGGAAATATCACATCATAAAGAGAATTATGCTACCACAATATGTTGTTAAGTGTATATCTTGGATTTAGTTTTGATCAAATAAAGTTTTTTTCTTAGGTTATCTTAAATCAGACTATGAATTCTCAATTGTATGATAGTCTCCCTCATTTCTTTGATATAGTTCTGTCCCCCCAAAAGACCACCTATAGTTCCATATAAATTTGTAACAAATGATTTTCCATGGTGAAACCCTATATTAAATTATAATATTGTTGAATCAATAGAGTTAGTGGTTTGTTCCATTTATTGAGGTTTTGTTCTCACCCTAGATCAATATAGGAAAGTGCAACTAGGGATTATAGGAAATAAAGATCAATCCCAAGAGCTTCTCTATAAAAACCCACCATACATCCATAGAGTGAATGATCCTTAAAATGTGAATCACGAGTTGTGGAAGATTGATTTAATTTTATATTTTTTGGAAAATATATTTTATATCGATGTTAAATTTTTTACATTTAATCATGATGTCCATAGTGTAAGATGTTAGAACATGATAGTTTAGGAAAAATATTATGATGGTTTGGAGTGTAAGGACTCCAAGATCAACTTTTTCTAGTAGTTTTTCCCTAAATCATTGATGATGGATAAATCCATGTAGTACCACACCCGTTACCAATGTGGTTATGATATAATGGAATATTCCAACTACTTTATATAATTGGTTAATTTCTTACCAAATATTATATAAAATGATAAGTAGAAGGCATAGAGGTTTCAATGGGATTGTGACTAGATATTACATACATATTTTTTATACATAAGTATACAACCTATAATGAAATTATAGATATATACATGATGAAATAAATTGACATGGAAGAAAATTTTGGATTCCTTTTTTCCCAGTGGTGGTTTCAGCTACTCCTCTATAAAGAAGAGGATGTGAAACAATTTTCACAAGGGTGGTGAAAGTCGATCTCAATAGTGGACTAAAACCAAACATTTGGAAGTATCAAGATGTAGTTCATTGGATTTATACTAGTGTGGCATCATAAGAAACATGATACAGAATATCCCTACACCACTTAAAATATATAACATCTTCGGATGTTGATGTCACTTAAAAATATTTAGTAAATCAATTTCCACTCTTTGTTATGACACATGATTATTAGAATCTAAAGGTTCCTTATTTTAGTTAAATGATTAAAATAGTATCAGTTTCGATCCATAGTCCTATGGAAAAATAAGTTAAATATAGTTGAATATTCACCAATGGAAGTTGACGTGATACCTATGATTGTGAGAGGTACTATCTTCATCAACTCATTTATAGAAACTATATTATTTTATATGGGTTCTTCTCATCCCATTATATAAACCCACATCATGAAATATTTAAAACATCTAATAAAACTCATGACCCTTTTTGTGAGTTGGTGACAAATTTTGGAATATAAGATCATAGTTATAAATGAACTTCATTTTATCTTTTCATATCAAAGTTCAATATAGTTTAGGACTTTATGGTTCTTTGGTTGGATCTCTTTTATGTTATAATTGGAATAGATTGGTTAGTTATCCATGAATTAAAGATTAATTTCTAGTATCAATAGGTTTTCTTTACAACCATTGATGGGACCTCTCAAGTGTTTCAAGGAGAGTGGGAGCTGTGGTCTAGTCGATAAGGACCTGCACTACCAAAACAAGGAAAACTTATTTCCTCTTTAACAGATATATTTAGGGATGAACCTGTAGGTTTTTATCTTATTTTTGTGGTTAGGTAATTTATTTAAGTGTTTCTAGTTTATTAATATATTTTTACTCTAGATAAGGAAGTATATTTTTTGATTGAATTAGTGCTAGAAACTCAGATGATATCCATTCCCTATTATCATAAAGAACTGGATGAATTTAATGAGATAAATAATCATTTGGATGATTAGAAAGCTAAAGGCTTCATTCATCCTAGTGTATTGCATTGTGAAGCCTATGTGTTTTTCATAAAAAGGATAATGGGATTCTTAATTTGTGTATTAATTATCATAACCTCAACTGCATAATGATTATGAATAAGTATCATTTTCTCCAACTTGATGAATTGTTTGATCAATTAAAGAGGGAAAAGTTGTTCTTTAGAATTGAACTTTAATATAGATATCATCATCTTAGAGTTACAGAGTAACATATTCTAAAGACTTCCTTCAGGGGAATTTATGGAAACTATGAATACGTCATGATTTCATTTGGTCTAACTAATATAACAACTATTTTCATGGACCTGATGAATCATATTTTCCACTATAACTATTATTACTTTTCATGAAATTCATGGATGAAATTCTAGTTTATTAAAGAACATAATAGGAGTAAGTAATCCAATGAAATAAATTTTATTAATCTTGATGGATCACTACATTTATGCAAAGTTTTCAAAGTTTAATTTATGGATTAAAAAAGTTGTGTTTTTCAAACATATGGATTCATAGAATGGAATCCTAGTTGATCATGAGAAATTAAAAGTTGTATTCTCATGGGTGGAGGCACAAAAAAAATTATATTCAAATACTCTTGGGTATGGTTGAATATTATTGATAGTTTTCAAAATACTTCTTGATGATTGTGTCTCAATTAACTTATCTTACTAGGAAAGGGGTGAAATTCATATGGGTTTATATATTTCATACATCCTTTTTTTAATTGAAAAAATTCCAAACTAAAACACAAATATTTATTTTACTATAAGAACAAAAATTCTATGCGGTATTTTTTAATTCTTCAAGTGTTGGTTTGGGTTGTATTATTATGAAAAATTATTATGTTGTGGTGTATGACTATATTTAGCTTCAACCAAATGAGAAGAATTAACCAACCCATTTTATTTAACATACATTAGTATGATTTCTCTCAATGGTTTTTGATAGTACCTATTTGGGGAAAGGTTCAATATTTATTCTGACTTTAAGAGTTTATGTTATATCAATTCCTAGAAGGACCTAAACCACGGGAATAGGTGATGGGTAGAGTATCATTAGTCTTTCAAATTAGACATTTCTTGTACCCTAGGAAAGGGTAATGTGTTTATAGATTCTCTAAGTAAATTTTTTTCATCTAAGTAGTAATGGAATAGAATGATGAATGGAACATATTGAGACTATTTTCTTGGATGCACCTAGATGTGATGGAGGAAAAAACTAGTATTATTATATAGATTTTTTAGTTTAATTAATCTCTTATCATGTTTATTTTTCATGGGAAACAGTAGTATGAAGATTTTATAAGTATTCAGTAATCCTTATATGGAGGGGTTACGATTTTCAAGTGGTCTTTCTCCCCAGAATGAATTCTATAATTCAAAAAATGGAATTTCATTCCTTCATCTATGATGAGGGATATGGTGGGATGTTTTCATTTCTCTCAATTGGATTTTCATCTTGGAAAAATTAATATGTAATTTGAAAAAAAAAATCATTGGTTTTAGTGGTTAGGTTTGAAATATGACATTGATGCTTTTGGCTCTTATTGCTATACTTGTCAAAAAATTACGGCTGAACATCACAATCCATCTAACTGGATTCAACATCCCTAGTATTCCATATATAAATGGTATAATATATATATGGATTACATTTTGTAACCACATACTCCCCCAAGGGATTAATTCTATATGGATAGTGATTGATTTACTATCCATGTCATCTTATTTCATTCAGATTCGAGACACCACCAAAGTTGAGGATTTAGGAAATTTTTATGTTTAAAAGATTATGAGGTTTAACAAGGTTACATCAGATATTATATTGGATAGAATCCCCCAATTCACCATTTGGTTTTGGAAATCCCTCTAGGAAGTTATCGGTTCTCAAGTTAAATTGATCATGGATTACCATCCTCGGACAGACAGATTGAGGAAGTGAGCGATTCATATTTTGCGATATATGATCTTTGCTTGTTTCATGGACTTTAAAGGATATTCAAATGGATATTTTTTACTACTTTAGTTTTCTTGTAACAAATAACAATGGATCACATTGAGTATTAGTATGGACACCCATGTTCGTCACCACTTTGATGGTCTGAAGTGGGTGGAATTTCTCTTGTGGTGCCAAGAATTATCTAAGAGACATTAGTGAAGATTAATATCATTGTTAAGTGACACTACCACAAAACTGGGCAAGGCATACGCCTGCCTTTATCAGCGCTAATGGAAAAGCACTGATAAAGGGTCGGGCCTTTATCAGCTCTAAAAAATCGCTGATAAAGGTCCACTTTATCAGTGCTAAAACAAGTGCTGATAAATTTGTAACCTTTATCAGCGCATTTTTTAGCGCTGATAAAGGTGTACCCTTTATTAGTGATTTTTTTAGCGCTGATAAAGGGATTATTTATCAGTGCTAAAAAATCACTGATAAAGGTTGTATTTATCAGCGCTTTTCATTTTAGTGCTGATAAATACACCCTTTATCAGTGCTTTCTACTAGCGCTGATAAAGGCTCATGCGAGATTGTTAAAAATCGTCGGGTCCTCTTCCTCCTCCCTGCACCCTGTCAAGCTCTCGCGGAAGCCCTCCTATACACTGTTTCTGCTGCCTCTTCCTCCTCCTCCATGGCTGCCACCTCTTCCTTCTCCTCCTCCATCTCTTCCTCCTCCGGCCGCCGCCTCCTCCCCCTCCGGCTGCCGCCTCCTCCTCCTCCACCATGGCCTCATCCTCCTCCTCCTCCACCACAGCCTCGTCCTCCTCCTCCTCCACCGGCACCTCCTCCTCCTCCTCCTCCTCCGCCTAGTCTGCGGCCTCTTCCTCCTCCTCCTCCACCAGCGCCTCCTCCTCCTCCTCCTCTGCCTACTCTGCTGCCTCCTCCTCCACCGCGGCCTCCTCCTCCTCCTCCGCTGCCTCTGCTGCCTCTGCCCTGCATCCGCCCTGCCTTTGCGTTGCCTCTGTTTCCTCCGGTGCCTCCGCTGTTTACGCCTCCTTCTCCTTAAGGTGATTCAAATTGAATTTGTATGAATTAATTATGTTTTCATTGTGGTGACCCCTTGGATCCTATCCCAAATTATGAATATTGATTTTTGGATTTTATGAGTGTTGTTATTGTGGGAAATTATTATGTTTGGATTGTGATCACATAATGTTTTGTGTTATATTATATACTCATGATAATATGACATTAAAACTTGAATTATTCACCTCGTATGTGTGTTAGAATGAATGGTGTTTATATGTTGTACATCAAAGAAGTGGACCATCATGAAATTAATATCCCTTAGTAGGGTACTACACTTGATATGTGATGATGAAGACAGAGAACCTAAGCATGGGGTGGAGGTACAACATATCCATGGTGTCGTGTCATGGGTGTGCTTGAGGTACCCAGTATTTTATAGGTCCCATTCACTATGAGATGCATAATTTTTTTCAGTAACCACATGGATCTATCTCATACATAGAAATAGTTTAATAAGTTCACTGATTTCCTGGCTACTTAGGGCTCTCTAGGTAACCTGTGTACCATATTTAACATCATAGGATCCCTCCCCCAAAGCTTGTTAGTTTAGTTAAAGAAGATTCCCTTGGGATAAACTAATTTATACCTCCTTTGACTGTTTTTAGCCTTGTCCCCTTCTTGAAATAAAATATATCAACATTGGATGTGTTGAAATAAAGTTCATGACTGAGTTATTTAAGCTATAATCTTGGGTTTGTTGTGCCCCCCCTCCACTACTCCCTCTTCTCCCCACCTCATCCATGCCTTCCCTCCTCCCTCATCTCCCTCTCCTCTAACTAAACCTCCTCCCCTTCCTCCACCCATACTCACTTCCCTCCTAGCACCATGATTTGAACTAAGGGTAGGTGACTTCCCCCATCCAAACACATATCTTATGGATCGTGGCCTATTGCAGCTAAGCACTAGCCCCAAACTCTAACTCCACCATCTCCTTCTCCCTCTTCTTTTCCACCACCATTGGAAGATTCCATATCATTGGGTTTTGATTTTCCTTTTACATCCCACCACACACAAGATGTGGTTCCACCTACCAATGTCCATCCCTATTTTCACTTTGAGGAAATGCAACACTATATGCACTTGGACCATTTTCAATCCAAGTCAATTTTCACCAACAAATACATGGATTTGGTCATAATACACAAGGTCCTCATTGACAAGGTTGTTATGGTAGCCCTTCGCATCAATGAAACACTCCCAAATTATTAATGTTCCTGAGGAGATGTTTTAGGAGCTCTTTTTAGAGTTCCTTACAATTTTCAAGATAGAATTAATCTGTATAACCTTCAAACTAGGTGGTAGGGATTGGGATTTGATAATGGGTGAGTTCAGAGTTATCTTGTGTTTTATTCTTCTGACTTTGCTACATCCACTACCTATGTTTCTTTGTGTCTTGATCTGAACAAGACAAATACACTAAAGAGTTGGGTGTTGATCACTCATGATCCCACGAGCATCCATGATCCTCCCACATCCAAGAGCACCCAGATGAAGGGTTATTATCTGAGGATTAGTCATTTTGCCTTAGCTCATGCCTGGATTGCATGGGGAGACTCCCACATAACCATCACATAGACTAAGGTGCCCATTATGGCCACTTCCATGGGTTCCCTTGTGAAAAACATATACTGCTTCTTACTTATGCATTTGGTCCCATGTGTTTCAATCAACTCATTACACTTTTACTTTTGATGCACATGTTAGGCTACCTATTGGCCTTACCCATGAGGTATTTCCTTGTACAAAAACCCTATAGAGACCGCCCTATGAGATTGATCCACAAGTTGCACTAATTATCCTACTTCCTCACAAAAGGTATGGTTTACCCATGTCTATAGTGGTGAACCCCACTAACACACTATAAAAAACTCCAAAGAACCACCCCTCATCAGGGGTGATCGAAGAGAGGAAGATATTGGATGAATCCCAAGAACCACCCAAGATTTTCTATTAATGAGCACACCCCCTAACATTTTTGAAGTATCTTTTTTTTTGTCAAAATTATATTCATATTCCTTCTCCTCTAACCTATATACTCATCCTATGGATTTCAAATAGGATGAATACAAATAAAGAATGGATGAATTCCAATCGGTTGAAAAAAGAGTATGAAGAAGGTGTGAAAGAGTTTATCAAGTTTTCAAAAGATCATGCATGTGATTCTTCTCAAATCCTTTTTCCGTGTTTACGCTGTTGTTATTCAAAACAAATTAGTCCAGATGAGTTGGAATATCACTTGATCTGTCATGGAATAGATCAGAGTTATACATGTTGGAATAAACACGGGGAAACAACGAATGTAGGTAGTGACTGGGGTGACATTGCGTTTTATGAATCATCTGATATTATTACAAACATGAGAAATGAAGATGATTGTATGGAGGATGTGATTATAGATGTGAATGATGATGAAGATCGTATTGAGGAAATGACAAGGACCTTCGAAGATAAACATCATGATTGCCCAAATTTTTTTGAGAAGTTAAAAGGTTGTGCAAAGACGCCATTGTATACTGGTTTCACTAAATATATAGCATTGTCAGCCGTACTAAAGCTGTATAATTTGAAAGCAGACAACGGGTGGAGTGACGACAGTTTTATGAAACTATTTTCCCTCATGAATGACATTCTCCCAGAAGACAATGAGCTCCCTAGCCGAACATACGATGCCAAATGAATGATACGCTCTATGGGTATGATCTCTGAAAGAATACACGCCTGCCCGAATGACTGTATACTATTTCGCAAGGACCACAAATCACTTAAAGAATTCCCAAAGTTTGGTGCTTCTCAATACAAGAAAGATGAATCCAGTCCTACTAAAGTTGTATGGTAATCTCCAATCATTCCAAGGTTTAGACGCCTATATGGAAGTAAGGAGACTGAAGAACAATTAACATGGAATAAAGATACAAGAATTAAAGATAGGATACTATGTCACCCGGCAGACTCTCCTCAGTGGAAGAGAATTGATCATGAGTATCCTGAATTTGGAAACGAGTCGAGAAACCTTCGTCTTGAGTTATCTACAGATGGAGTGAATCCTTTTAGTTTTCAAAGAAACAGTCACAGTACATGGCCAGTTATGTTGATAAATTATAACTTACCACCGTGGTTATGCATGAAATGAAAATACATCATGGTATCTATGCTTATATTAGGACCAAAACAACAGGGTAATGATATTGATGTTTATTTATCTCCATTGATCGAAGATTTGAAATTATTGTGGGATTCATGTGTTACATTGTATGATGCTTACAGAAAGAAAGATTTCACTTTGAGAGTCATGTTGTACGGGACGATAAATGACTTCCCTGCTTATGGAAATTTTCAGGATATAGCATTAAAGGAACTCAAGGTTGTCCCATTTGTGAAGAAGGTACACATTCAATTAGGTTGAAACATTCATCGAAAACTGTGTTTCTTGGACATCACAAATTTCTACCGCGACTACATAAGTAATGTTCTTAGACGACATCATTCGATGGAAGTTCAGAAGAACGTATAGCACCATCTTCACTAACAGGCGATCAATTGTTTGAGAAAGTTAAAAATGTTAACACTACTTTTGGTAAACCATCTTCGAAAAACCTTACGAAAATCGGTTGAAAAAAGAGATTAGTTTTTTTAAATTACAATACTGGAATTGTCTGTATGTAATACATTTTCTTGATGTTATGCATATAGAAAAAAATGTATTTGATAGTGTTATCGGCGCGTTGCTAAATACATCTGGAAAAACAAAAGATGGAATTAAGGCTAGGATGGACATGGTTGAGATGGGAATACGAGAAGAGTTGGCACTAGTGAAGGGTGAAAAACGAACATTTCTTCCTCCTACTACTTACACTCTTTCCAGGAAGGAGAGATATCAGTTTTGCAACTTCTACAATGACATAAAGGTTCTAGAGGGGTATTCGTCAAATATCAGTAACATTGTGTCAATGAGCGACTTGAAGTTAAAAGGTCTGAAATCACATGACTGTCATGTTTTGATTTAAAATCTCATTCCAATTGCTTTACGTTGCATTTTTCCCAAGAATGTCCGCCATACATTAACGAAACTGTGTTTCTTCTTCAAAGATATATGCAGCAAAGTTATAGACCCGGAGAAATTTCCAGCTATGGAAAAAAGAAATTGTCATCATATTATGTGAATTAGAAAGGTTCTTACCACATTAATTTTTTGATATGATGGTTCATTTGATGGTCCACTTGGTGAGAGAGATTCGACTATGTGGTCCTGTACATTATAGATGGATATTCCCCATTGAACAGTATATGATGGTTTTGAAAGGGTATGTCAAAAATCAATGTGGGACAGAGGGTTGTATTGCAGAGCGATATATTGTTGAGGAATCTGTTGAATTCTATACTGAATACTTGTCTGTTGTGGAAAGCAATGGATTACAGAAATCTCGTCACACTTGGTAGCTTGAGGGTGAAGGAATTTCTGGAAGAAAGGTTGTCACAATCAATATTACATATCAGGAGCAGGCCCACCTTTATGTTTTGTATAACAGTTTCGACGTTGACCCATATGTTGAAATCCAAAAAGAAATTCTTAGGCATTTGAATCCATCTAGGGATGAAAAATGGATATCAGATACACATAATCGACAGTTTATAGGATGGTTTCGAGATCATATTTTTAAGAAGTCAGATGAAAATCCAGAGTCAATTTCGGAAGGACTTTTATGGCTAGCCGGAGGACAATGTGTGTATGCATTATCTTACAATGCTTATGTAGTTAATGGTTATACATTTTATAATAATGAACATGATGAAGACAGTACCATACAGAATAGTGGGGTTACACTTGTGGCTGAAGCGATGCATGTTTCCGGTGGTAAGGACAGAAATCCAATTTATGCAAATATGTCATACTTTGGCATCATCAATCAAATATGGGAGTTGGATTATACGGAATTTCAAGTTCCGATATTTCAATGCAAGCTGGTTGATAACAGTAGTGTTGTTAAAATAGATGATTTGGGATTTGTGAAAGTTGATTTCAGTAAGGAAGGTGTGAAAGACGAATCGTTTATAATGGCATCACAGGCAGTGCAAGTATTTTATGTTCAAGATCCCGCAAACCGAAACTGGTCAATTGTTCTGTTATCGACCAAAACAGCTGAAGGGTCAGATAAAAATTCAATGGAAGATGACCCTTTCATTGGGACTTCGCAATTATTTTGAAGTGGTCCCAATGTAGATAACATTTTTTATGTCAGAGGAGAGAATAATGAAGGGATATGGATAGTTGATAGAGGGGTCAAATCCCTTCAGCCTTTAAAAAAAAGAGAGAGTTCAATAATAAGGTTATTTATTTTTATTGTAATATAGATTGTGTTACATTATGTTATTATCTGTTTGTTGCATCTTTTATGTGCTATAAATTAAATTTTAAACCAATTCTACAGATAATGACTTCTTCACTTGCTGATGCTCCCAATCCCGAGACACAACACGTCTCTCAACCTGTTGCAGCTGGTCCCACTACTGAGAGACAACAGGTCTCTCAACCTATTGCAGCTAGTCCCACTGCTGACGTACAACAGGTCTCTCAACCTATTGCATCTAGTTCTAGTGCCGATGCTATTGCTTCAGAGAAACATAATGATGATGTAGAACTTGAGGAAATGGTAGGCGATGAAACCCAAGTGACACAAAAAAAACAGGTACGCCGTAGTTTGACAGTTTTAGCCAAAATCCTTAAGGCAAAAGCAAAAGGAATTAAATATGAGCTCGGATGGAATAAACTAGGCCAGCATGTAAACCCCAACAAAGATATGTTTAGTAGCTACATTGGAATCGTCACTCAAAAACGTGTGCCGATTGATGTAGAGTCGTGGCACCATGTTGTCATCAGGTTGAAAACATTAATGTGGGAAGAGATTACGATAACATTATGATATCATCTATTTAATTTATTAAAATAAAATAAAATACTGAAATATTGACTAACCCTTCATCATCTCTTGCAGAGTGCATTTATAGTAGATGTTTCGCACAAAGAATATGTTTTAAGACTAGTAGGAAGGATTCATAGAGGCTTTCGTACCATTTTAACAAAACATCATCTGAAAGATGCCAAAGGGAAAATCAAGCCGCACCCGCCTCCTCTTTATGCACACTTGATATCCCAAGGAACATGGGATTCATTTTGCAACCGTCGTGTGGAACAAAATTTTTAGGTACATTGTGGTTGGTTACACATTGTGTAACATTACTTGTATTCATCACGTTGATTGACATGTTTTTATTTATGAAATAGCAACTGAGTGCTGAAAATAAAGAACAGGTAGTAAAACCAGTGTACCCCTACCGTAAAGAAAGGCTGGGGTATGCTTCAATTGAAAAACAATTGGTACGTATTTTAAAAGTACTGTAATAATTTTATGTGACATAAAACAACACTATAACCATGTTTCTCTGTTTATATATAGATTGATGAAGCAAAATCTCAATTCACTTCCATTCCACTCCATGTGCTATAAAAGGATGCCTGTGTTAATAAAGAGAGGAAACTGATAGATGGAAACACACAAAATGTGTGGTAAACATGTGCAAGTATGACATAATATAAACTTGTTTTGCTTTAAATCACTATTACATAATGATGCTTACTTATTTTTCCATATTTTCTATTTGACATAGTCACAGGAATCAACAACACCTACACCGGATGTAGACATACTTTCAATGTCCTTGAAACAGCCAGAACAGTATGGCCGCGTCAGAGGTGTGGGTTTTGGGGTGTCACCCCAGGCATATTTTTAGAAAAAAAACAAGAGGATGAACAAACTAAAGAATTGCATGTAATGAGAGATAGAGTAGCTACCCTTGAAGAACTATTCCAAACTCAGGGAGAGATGCTAAAGAGTTTGATAGAGGAGAGGCGAAGAGAACAAACAACTCAAGAACAACCCGCGCGAGAAGATCCACCCCTCACTAGCTTTGAGGCGAGCCATTCCTCTCAAAGACCTGACTTCACTAAGGTAATCAATGTTATAATATTCTTTTTTGTGAAATGTGAATCACATGGTCACTGATACATTTCATGTAATGATATTCTACAGGGTGAAAATGACTGTGATTTATATCTATCAACTCCCACCCATCGCCTTGTAGCGAGGGCTACGGTGTTCAATATATAGAATGACAAGCTACACTCCAGACCACTTCCAAACGGTCATGTCAAAGTGTCAATTAATGTAGCTCATGATCCGAGTGCCGAGATACCCATGCCAAATGACGATGAAGACATTCATACGATGGAAAAATCTTTTGGAACATTCGTAGCATGGCCGTCGAATCTTGTAAAAAAACATGTCGACCAGGAGGTATTTATTTCCAATTCATTTTTCAAGAAGAACCTTTAACATTAAATTATAAAATGGCTGAACTGATGAATTTTATTACAAAAGGACAAAATGGAGAAGCTAAAATGAAAGAGAGGCTCCAACATTGGATCAACCAACCGATCAAAACGATCTACTGAGAGCAGGTTCACCCTGCCCGTTCTATATCCACATTTAATATCATTGCAAGCTCATATGGATAGGAAAATGAAAGACGGAAAGAGTCATACAATTGTTTTTGAAAAAGATATATATGGAGAGGAAACTTTAGATTTAGTTAGTGCAGATGCTGTTTCTGAGATCATCACATACGACTGGCTAGGCGCCTCAGTTATAAATGTATACATGAGGTATGTTTTCATGATTTGATTTTACAAAAGCTGATATACTTTGATAATTATGGCTAAATACATCTCATATTTTTCACAGGTGTATATATGAAAAAAAATTGAAGGGATTTTCCCATGAATAAAAATTTGGACTCGTTCGTCCTCACACCATTTCTACACAACGAGAAGAAAGAGATTCTAATTTTCAGGCTAAATTAATGTCAAATCTGCTCAAAAAGTTTCAAAGCAGAATTACGACTGACAGACTCTTTTTAATACCAACGCTGTAGGGGTAAAACTCTACATTTTAATCATATCAATTATATTTTCATTTCTATCAGTACATATTTATTTTTGTTTTTTTAGGGAACATTGGATACTCATTGCAGTCAATTTGGATACTCCAAAGATTTATTTTCTGGATTCACTGTATGGATATCCAATTAACCGACCACACATGGTGGAGATTGTCAATTTGTAATACACTAGATCCAACATTTTAGAAATAAATATCTCGTTATATAATTTATATTATCTTTTAATGAGGATTTTTTTATGATAGGGAGGTGTATGAATATCGTCTAAAGGATGGAATGAATCCAGGGCATAAGGACGACAATGCCCACAAGATCTACAAATGGAGAAGTATATGGGTATATATAATTATATTTCACTATCCAAATACATATCAAAACAAATTACCTATTTTTCTCGATGTTTCTGCAGTGTTCAAAACAAACAAATGACAAGGTCTACGGTTATTATGTTTGTAAATTTATGAAAGAGATCATATTTCATGAACAAACTAGCATCCCGGAAGAGGTATTTTTTAAAATAATTACTACTTTATTTAAAATAATTATTAATCCTTTTTGTATTTATATTTTTTCAGTACTAATATGACTGTCGCAAAAACTAATATTCATAAGATGATATAAATGTCTTTAGAAACGAATGGGCAGCATATCTGATGGAAGAATGTAATCAAATAGAACAATAAAGGTGAATTCCTAATACTTATGTTATCTTTATATTGTCATTGATATCTCCATTTACACTTATTGAGCATCTATGATCTCCCTTTCTTATATTCAATATCCTTAGATTAGTGAATTCCTACTACTCAGTTTGAAAATGACATAAACTTTAGAAAACAACACTACTGACATACATAATACCGAGAAAACGCATTCGGATTGGTTTGAAACTTTAGGAAAGAGATCTATGAGTCATTTTTGACATGTAAAAATCGACTGCACCTCAATTATACACACGGTGTGACTATTATGGCTAAAAGTGTTTGATATCAGTTTGAAAATGACATAAACATTAGAAAACAACACTACTGACATACGGAAAACTAAGCAAATGCATTCGGATTGTTTTGATACTTTAGGAAAATGATCCACGAGTCATTTGTGACATGTACGAATCGACCGCACCTCAATATGATGCACAGTGTTACCAGTATGGCTAAAAGTGTCTAATATCAGTTTCAAATTGAGATAAACTTTGGAAAACAACACTACTGACATACGGAATACTGAGAAAACGTGTTCGGATTGTTTTAAAACTTGAATAAAACTATCCACGATTCATTTTTGACATGTAAGAATTGACTGCACCACAATCCAACGCATGGTGTGACCGGTATGGCTAAAAGTGTCCGATATCAGTTTGAAAATGACATAAACATTAGAAAACAAATCTACTGACATATGGAAAACTGAGAAAACGTCTTCGGATTGTTTTGATACTTTAGGAAAACGTTCCACGAGTCATTTCTGACGTGTACAAATTGACCGAACCTCAATCTGACATACGGTGTGACCGGTATGGCTAAAAGTGTCTGATATCAGTTTCAAATTGAGATAAACTTTGGAAAACAACACTACTGACATACAGAAAACAGATAAAACGCGTTCGTATTGTTTTGAAACTTTAAGAAAATGATCCAAGAGTCATTTTTGATGTGTACGAATTGACCGCACATTAATCCAATGCACGGTGTGACCGGTATGACTAAAAGTGTCTGATATCAGTTTCAAATTGAGATAAAATTTGGAAAACACTACTGACATACGGAATACCAATAAAACGCATTCAGTTTGTTTTGAAACTTTAGGACAACAATCCACGAGTCATTTGTGACGTTTATGAATCGACCGTACCTCAATCTGACGCATGGTGTGACCGGTATGGCTAAAAGTGTCAGATATCAGTTTGAAAATGACTTAAACTTTGGAAAACAACACTACTAACATACGGAAAACTGATCAAAAGCGTTCGGATTGTTTTTATACTTTATGAAAACGATCAACGAGTCATATGTGATGTGTAAGAATCAACCGCACCTCAATCCGACGCACGGTGTGACCAGTATGGCTAAAAGTGTCTGATATCAGTTTCAAATTGAGATAAACTTTGGAAAACAACACTAATGACATACGGAATACCAAGAAAACACATTCGAATTGTTTTGATACTTTAGGAAAACGATCCAAGAGTCATTTGTGACATGTACGAATCAATCGCACCTAAATCCGATGCACGGTGTGACCGGTATGGCTAAAAGTGTCTGATATCAGTTTAAAAATGACATAAACTTTAGAAAACAACACTACTGACATACGGAAAACCAAGAAAATGCATTCAGATTGTTTGATACTTTATGAAAACGATCCAAGAGTCATTTGTGACATGTACGAATCAACCGCACCTCAATCCGATGCACAGTGTGACCGGTATGGCTAAAAGTGTTTGATATTAGTTTCAAATTGAGATAAACTTTGGAAAAAAACACTACTGACATACAGAATACTGAGAAAATGAATTCAGATTGTTTTTAAACATGAAGTAAACGATTCACGAGTCATTTTTGACATGTACGAATCGACCATACCTAAATCTGATGCACGGTGTGACCGGTATGGATAAAAGTGTCTAATATCAGTTTGAAAATGACATAAACTTTGGAAAACAACACTACTGACATACAGAAAACCGAGCAAACGCGTTCGGATTGTTTTAATACTTTAGGAAAATGATCCACGAGTCATATGTGACGTGTACGAATCGGCCGCACCTCAATCTGACACACGGTGTGATCGGTATGGCTAAAGGTGTCTGATATCAGTTTCAAATTGAGATAAACTTTGGAAAACAACACTACTGACATATGAAATACCGAGCAAACGTATTCATATTGTTTTGAAACTTTAGGACAACGATCCATGAGTCATTTGTGATGTGACGAATTTATCTCACCTCAATACGACGCACGGTGTGACTGGTATGGCTAAAAGTGTCTGATATCAGTTTCAAATTGAGATAAACTTTGGAAAACAACAACAATGACATACAGAATACCAAGCAAATGCATTCGGATTGTTTTAATACTTTATGAAAATGATCCACAAGTCATTTTTGACGTGTAAAAATCAACCGCACCTCAATCTGATGCACAGTATGACCGGTATGGCTAAAAGTGTCTGATATCAGTTTGAAAATGACATAAAATTTTGAAAACAACACTACTTACATACGTCAAAATAAGAAAAAGCATTTGGATTGTTTTGAAACTTTAGGAAAACGATCCACGAGTCATATTTGACATGTATGAATTGACTTCACCTCAATCTGACGCACAGTGTGACCGGTATGGCTAAAAGTGTCTGATATCAGTTTCAAATTGAGATAAACATTGGAAAACAACACTACTAACATACAGAATACCGAGAAAACGCATTCTTATTGTTTTTAAACTTTAGTTTAATGATCCATGAGTCATTTGTAACATTTAAGAATCGACCTTACCTCAATCCGACGCACGGTGTGACCGTTATGGCTAAAAGTGTCTGATATCTGTTTCAAATTGAGATAAACTTTGGAAAACAACAATAATGACATACGGAATACCGAGAAAACGCGTTAGGATTGTTTTGATACATTAGGAAAATGATCCACGATTCATTTGTGACGTGTAAAAATCAACCGTACCTCAATCTGACACACAGTGTGACTGGTATGGCTAAAAGTGTCTGATATCAGTTTGAAAATGACATAAACATTAGAAAACAACACTACTGACATATGGAAAACCGAGAAAATGTGTTCGGATTGTTTTGATACTTTAGGAAAACGATCCACGAGTCATTTTTGACGTGTAAAAATTGACCTCACCTCAATTTGACGCACGGTGTGACCGGTATGGCTAAAAGTGTTTGATATCAATTTGAAAATGACATAAACTTTAGAAAACAACACTACTCACATATGGAAAACCAAGAAAATGTGTTCAGATTGTTTTTATACTTTATTACAATGATCCACGAGTCATTTTTGATGTGTACGAATCAACCGCACCTCAATCCGACGCACGGTGTGACCGATATGGCTAAATGTGTCTGATATCAGTTTCAAATTGAGATAAACTTGGGAAAACAACACTACTGACATACGGAATACTGAGGAAATGTGTTCATATTGTTTTGAAACTTTAGGACAACGATCCATGAGTCATTTTTAATGTGTACGAATTGACCGCACCTCAATCCGATGCACGGTGTGACTGGTATGGCTACAAGTGTCTGATATCAGTTTCAAATTGAGATAAACTTTGGAAAACAACGCTAATGACATACGGAATACTGATAAAATGCATTCATATTGTTTTGATACTTTAGTACAACGATCCACGAGTCATTTTTGACGTGTACAAATTTACTGCACCCCAATCTGACGCACGGTGTGACCGGTATGGCTAAAAGTGTCTGATATTAGTTTGAAAATGACATAAACTTTAGAAAACAATACTACTGACATACAGCAAACCAAGAAAACGTGTTCGGATTGTTTTAATACTTTAGGAAAATGATCCAGGATTCATTTGTGATGTTTATGAATTGACCACACCTGAATCCGACGCACGGTGTGACCGGTATGGCTAAAAGTGTCTGATATCAGTTTTAAATTGAGATAAACTTTGGAAAACAACACTACTGACATACGAAATACTGATCAAACGCATTTGGATTGTTTTGAAACTTGAAGACAAAGATCCATGAGTCATTTTTGACATGTAAGAATCGACCGCACCTCAATCCGACGCACGGTGTGACTGGTATGGCTAAAAGTGTCTGATATGAGTTTCAAATTGAGATAAACTTTGGAAAATAACACTACTGACATACGGAATACCGAGCAAATGCATTCGGATTGTTTTGAAACTTTAGGACAATGATCCATGAGTCATTTGTGATGTGTAAGAATCAACCACACCTCAATCTGATGCAAGGTGTGACCGGTAAATCTTTTCATTAGATTAATTATCAGTATTTATTAAATGAGATAAATCAATCAAAAACATATTGATTTTACATTATTCCCTTTCATTGTTATGAAAATGAAAACATTTGAGTTTAAAATTTCATATTTTAGTTTCACAATTCCATATTAATGTATTCTTTCATATTACTGCTTTAATTTCTTTCATTATTTCATTTCTAACATAATATTTGTTTTCTTATATAGGTGAATTTTTTTCCTTGAGTTCAGATGCTTTGTTCGGCAACAAATACCGTCGAGAGCGTATCACGGATATCAAAGGATGAAACATGAATGTTTATAACTATTGTTGAATAATTGTAATTGTAACCATGTAAAACAATGTTTGAAATGTATATAGAAATGTGTTTTTTTGTATTCATGATGTTAAGTAAATTTATATACCATTGTCGGTCAAAATATTGTGTGCGGGTGCTATGGGTTGCAGGTGTGCATGTGCTACATTGTACAGGTATTCTGGTGTGCAAGTTCTATTTTTTCAGTGCAGGCGATGGTGTCTTTATCAGTGCTTTTTTGATCGCTGATAAAGGACACCTTTAACACCACTAGAGGAGCACTGATAAAGGGTTCCTTTATCAGTGCTAGAGGAGCGCTCAAAAGGGGTTCCTTTATCAGTACTCCGAGAAGCGCTGATATAGGAGACCTTTATCAGCGCTAAAAAAAGCGCTCATAAAGGACACCCTTTATCAGTTCTTTTTTTAGCACTGATAAAGGTATCTTATATCAGCGCTTCTCGGAGCGCTGATAAAGGGGACCCCCACCCCCTTATCTTCTCCAGAATTAACATCACTTTTGTAGCACTGTTAATGCTAGTTTTTAGTGCTGATAAAGGGCCCAGTTGTAGTAGTGTTCAGAGAGTTTTGGTTAGCATGAAAAGTGATAAAATACAATTCTTAATCAATTAATAATCTTAGAGGGGCCAAAATACCTAGGGATCATCTTTCCATTCTTTCCAAATTTCTTAATATTATTAAAAGGAGAAATTCTTAGGAAAACATTTTCACCAACATCTAATTCTATATCTCACAGATTATTATCATCATAAATATTCTATTGACTTTGAGCATCCATGATGTGTTGCAGATTAGATCCTAACTTCACCTCTATATCATCAGTTATCTTAGGTAGGGATATCTTTTTTTATATAAAATTCATCATAGTATGTTATATTTTTATACATCTTTCAATATAGGACTTCATAAAGATCCATATTAATACTCAAGATAAAACTTTTTTTGTAAAAAAACTCAAATAGTGAAAGGTTTAAACCACAAAAACCTTTAAAATTTAGAGAATAGGATCTAAAAATATCCTCCATGGTTTAAATGGTCCTCTCAGACTAACCATATGTCTAAGGATGATAACCAGTACTTAAACAGAACACTAAATATAGATCATGATAAAGGCTTCTCCAAAACATCATGGTAAACCTCTCATCCCAATCAGATAACAAATAATTTTGTAACCCATGTAACCCCACCGCTTCCTCAATGTATATCCCAAAAATCTAATCAAGAGAGGAATATTATTTGATATAAATGAAGTGTATTAAATTTTTATGACAATAAACTATAGCCCAAATAAAATTATGGCATTTATATGTTTTGGAGAGTCTCATGATGAGATATATGGTGGTGTTTTTACATTTTAATTCTCATATGGGTAATGGTTGTAACATACCATTAGACTTCTATCTCTTGGAATTAACTTGCTAACATACCAAGCATCGAGATACATAAATCACAATAACTCACTTCATGTAGTTACTCTAGAAATACTCTTTTAGATATCTATACATATTTATACTTCTAAGATGAATAAATAATGATACGCTATGAGATTATTCCAATAATTCCTCCATCAAATCTGGTATTGATGAGATGTATACTTGATTACCAAACCTTATTATTATATCACAATTAAATTTGAACATTGGAAAATTTTCACCTTCTTTTCCTACTCCATATTCTTCTTATGTACCTCATTAATCTTCACATAGACTGATGGTTGAACACTTATTTGAGTAAGATAGGATTTCTCCAATTCGTTCAATATTTCAAAGCCCATACTTTAAAAATATATAAAAATTGGATCATTTTTCATCCTCATCATAGATAATATGTCATGATTATTTCAACTCAAAGAATCAGACGACTCTTTTTCTTTCCCAAGGTGATAATTTATTAAGTATTCATAGTCTTTAATCAACTCCAACCATATTCTCTAGTGCATATTCTAATTTTTCTAGATGAATATTTTCTTTAAAATTATATGAAAAGTATATATTTCACACCTTTCTCCATAAATATAATTCTTCCATATCTTAAATGAAAATATTACCTCTACAAACTCCAAAGCATGAGTTAAGTAATTTTTCTCATGAATAAATAATTAGAGTAAGGTATAAGATATCACCATATCATTCATTATAATAACAAACTCCATTATACTTTTCAATGTATCATAGTAAATCACAAACCCTTCACCGTTGTTGGGTCATGTGAGAATAGGTAAATTAACTAACATTCTCTTAAGTTCCTTGAAATTTTCTTTATATTAATCAGTCCAAAGGATCTTAATTCCATTTTGGTGAGTAGATTATATAGTCACTATAATAAAACTGTGATTTATTAGAGGTTTTTTCACGGCATATTTAAAAACCACCGCTAAATGTTTTTTGGGATAAAATTTAGCAGTGGTTTTTTAACAGTGTTTTTAAAAACCTCTTATTAATGTTCTTAAAATATTTTTTATAATTTTTTAAAAAAATTTCAAAAAATATCATTTATTTTTAATAATGATTTTTTAAAAAAACACTGTGAAATAGAAGGGAAAAATAAAAAAAATATTTATTTATTTATTATTTACTATAATATATATTTTATTATTTATAATTTTAATTAATTATAATTTTTGATTTAATAAATATTTATAATTATTAGTTAAAAATAATTTTAAAGTGAAAACAAATCATTTATAAGTTTAAAATCAGACTTCGACATCGAATAACCATAATATTTGATCTGAGAGTCAGTTTTAGATCAACAACTAGTTAAATAGAAGCTTATGAAATGAGCTAAAACCTCATGATATTTAAATCATGTGATAATATATCACACCTAAATTTTCAATTTCCATCCTTTTTTTCTGAAACAATTTTGGTTCTTGGTTTTCTCTTGGTCTCTGGGTGTTTCGAGATTAGATTTGGTGTCGCGAGTTTTCTTTATCTAAGTAATTATTCTTGGAAGTATTGGATGGTATTTGGACTTGGCTTTTATTAAAGGGGAGGTATGAGGATGAGGTATTTTGGAAACAAATTTGTGACACTCTTAGTGGCACCTCTTGTGGGGTATGTTGTTGGGGTGGTATATACCCTTGAGTTGGATGAGTCTTCGGGTGAAAGGGTGGTCTTATTTTGGGTATTATTTACCCATATCCTTGGACTATCTCGACCCCTTGAATCTACCAAGTCCCACCTTGAATATAAAGAAAAATGGCATGTTTTTGGGTTTCCGGAACAGGCCGCACGGTTTGGTCGCACAGTTTGTTAAACCATGCAGCCAAACTGTGCAGCCCTATCCATCTCATTAAAAACATTTTGAAATTACAATTTTTCCATTTCTGAATAAACCCAAATCCTCCCATGTATTCCCCCATTTCGAACCTAGCTTTCATGGGAGGTCTCAAAGCTCCCAAAACCTCCCTTGGAACTCATTTTTGAGTGGGTTTTTGAAGGGGAAACTTCAAGTTCTCTTAAATTAAGTTCTTATATCAATGATTTATCTCCATTCTTTAGGTTATCATCTAGTTTTATTGAATTTAATCTTATATATAAACTAGGGATTAGTACCTAGGATTTTCATTTTAGTTTCTTGTTTTCTTATTTTGGTTTTAGGATTAATCTATGTCCCTTTTGGTGCGGTGGTGGTGCGGTTGGATTTTCGCACAAAGATTAAAGGGTTTTGATATTTGTGGTAGAAGATTCCATGTTTATGAAATAATTGTGACATATATTTTTGTGTTTATAATATTTTTATGTTTATATAATTTTATTATTTGTTCTAAAAAAACTTAGTGGTATTTGTAAAGGAAATGAAGTTTTAGTGCCATTTTTATTTTCATTTGGGGGTTTTCATAGAAATCTTTTATTGGTTCATTTGTGTATTCCCTATAACTACTTAGTTTATTTTATTGAAATGTATTAGGGAATAAAATAATATTTTTAATTTATATCTCCTTTTTTTGATGCTGCAAAAATTTGTTTTAATGGTGTTTGTGAAGCATATGAACTTAAAGCTCCATGTTTGTGTGAAAATAAAAGTTCTAAAAAGATATCACTTCTTGGTTCTTATTGGACTTAAATATAACTGATTTTTTGGTTTCATTGAAAGGTATTGGACTGAAATTTTTGTTTTGGTGACTTATAAGTGTGTATATAGAATGAAAAGTAAGAATTTCATGGAGTTTTGGGTGTAGAACAATGTGAGATTTTGGGATGTTGTTTTATTGAAAATCAAAATGTTTTGTTTTGTGTTTTAATTAGTATAAAGTGTGTATAGATACTGTATTGTTTTTATATTACTTGTAGTGGTTTTTTATTTGAAAAGGGATGTATTTTTCATGCTGAAATTGTTTTACCACAGAGGGGGAAGCCCGGGTATCTAGGAGGGCGGATATGTGCTAGTACAGTAGTGATCTGGATGGGTTTTGTCACCGTTTTACTTAGAATTTTGGATAAAAAACTCTAAATAACTATATCGATGATGTGTGGGGACCACTAGGTTTTGGGTATGTTCCATACTAGTGGATTTTTCATGGGAAAGGATTGTGACATGGATATTTTACCCCAAGGTACGAGGTACATAGGGCTCGAGACTATCTAGTGCCTAGGGGTGTTCTCGGTTCTGGTGCTCATTAGATTTGTGATATTTACCCTTTTATTAGGGTTTGTTTTGATGTAAATTATAGTAGATAACATATCTTATTAAAAAAATTTAAAAATTTTAAATTTTTATTTTGAAAACTATTTTCAATTGAATGTTGCATTTCGTGGAATTTATCACCGCTTTTCCTTACATATTAAAATTGTGTGCTTTTTCACCTTGTATTTAATACTCTTTGGAATATTTCGGTGGTACAATATTGGGCTTATTATCACATAATACTTACACCCCTATTTTGTAAGTATAATATGTCATGTTTGACATAGGTAAAGGAAAGGCTTCGGGTGATGGCGGTTCGGGGTGTTAGTTCCCATCCATGGTGCGGCGTTGTGGAGATAACTTGTGGTTGTTTACCCCTTATTGTGTGGAGTCCTTGGGAATGTTTTTCTGCTATTTTTATGTGTATTTGGACCTATTTTATCATGTTTAGACCAGTGTATTCAGTTCTGGTCTTTGTTTAAATCTTGTTTGGTATGAATTTTTTAGATTCATTTTATTGATTGTATTTGATGTTTTATGTTTCCATACTCAGGTAAATCATTCCAAAAACAGAATCATTATTACCCGGGACCTTTTTTAAGACTTTGGGGAGAGGGAACGCCCTTAGGGCCTTATCACAAGCTATATTTGGTGCCAGTTTTGGTGGTCACTAGATTCTGTTCGTGATAAAATGGTATCAGAGGAGGTTTAGGTTAACTCTTTAGGTCATGTTATTTGGGGAAGATTCGGGTTAGTCTGGAGTGAGGATTGCTGGGATTTTAAATTCTAGTTATGGGTAGTTTTCCTAGACATCACACCTCACGATGGGATTCATGTCTCCAGGGGAAGTTGGGATTTATCTAAGTCCGTTGGTTTTGTTGGTTTGATGACTATTAGGGGAAATGAAAAGAGAGTTGGGCTAATGGTATTAGTGAGACCATAGGGCCTGGAAAGCCATGTGGAGCCAAGGATATTTCACTATAACACTCTTCATGATGGTTAATTGATTAGAATATGGCCTCCAACCATATATCCAAGTCACCTATCAAAACAAGTTTCCTCCCGCGTTGTCTTGTGTCTCTTTGTTTTGGAATCTTGGAAACATGGTTTTTAAAGAATAATGACTTGATTTTAAGGAGTGTGAATTTTTGTGAAATGATTTTCTAGTAAAGTGAAAATGGTTTGTTTTCTAAATGTATATAAATAAAATTTTAGAATTATTTTTAAAGGGTAAATTATGTGCTTACGCATCTTTTGAAAGTATTAATTATATTAAAGTGAGGTTTGAAAATGTGTTTCCATTATAATTTTATAACCCATTGAAAAGTGTTTTGAATTGGATTAAGTATTCTTGAATTTATGTGTGGGGTTTGAAAATGGATTTTTATTTGGTTACAACTAAGAATTTGAAAAGTTTTATGAAATTTAAGAACCTTTTTTTGAAATGAGAAGAGTTGAATTCTTAATTAAATGGATATTTATGAAATAGTGTTTTTCATGAAATTATAAGTGTTTTGAAATGGGTTAAAATGTTTTGAAATGGTTATGCAAGGCATGAAAGTGATATTTCATTGAATTATGGGTGCTTTTCTAGATTGGTTTGTAATATTTAAATTGGGTTTTGATTTTTTGGTTTGTGGTTTTGAGAAAGGGAAAGTGTGGTTGAAAAGGTTTTGATTTCGAAAAAAGGAATGGTTTGGTTTTGGTATTTGGTGTTCTCAAGGGTGACCACATGCATGGGTTTATATGGGAATATGTATGGTTAATGGAATGATTGGATGAGTGTCAGGATGGATATGAGGTGGGTGCCCAGTGTTTAATGGGAACATGCATGTGTGAGGCTCATTAGATACCATTGGTAAATGCACAACCTACCAACACTGTTCTTTTTTAAGAATGATTTCGAATGAAATTGATGTGTTTTAATAATGTGTGGTTGGGAGCTGTGGATTATGTATTTTTGGGATTGTTGTTGTGGGATGTTTTGATTTCAATAACCCCACTTGTTTAAATTATGTTTTGGGTTGGTGTTTCATCGATAATTTGGAATGAAGTGTTGGTCAGAAGGTCTCTTTTGAGAAAACGTTTGGGAGGCCAATGTGGTGGATCCCCTCATGTGTTCAGTTTAGGATTGTGGTATGTTATGACTAAATGACCAGATTGGTTTGGTCCTTGGGTTTTCTTGTTTTCTAGGGTATGACCCCATAAAGAGTTAATGTATTATCCATGTGTGGCCCATAGTGAATCGTCGTTGGATGATCCTCTAGTTGATCAACATAAGGACTTTATTCTTAAGATTTGAAGATTGAGTTTACCCATCTTCTTTTTCAATTATGTGGATCCCCTTTTAGAGGGAGAGTGGTTCTGGGAAGTTGAAATAGACCTTATATTCTTATGTTTCTGAAGTCGTCGAAGGTTAATACAGTTCAGGGTTGTCAGTGTAGAATGATGTCTTAAAGGGCCTTTGGATCTTTTGTTAGTATCATCGAAGTAAGAGTTCATGTTAAACCACCAATGTGGAAAATATGTCCAAGAGTGGATGTTAGGGCCACTTTCTAGAATCATGTGGTGTTTGGTACTAAGCATAAGGTCCCTCTCCTTGTGTTTTTTTATTATCCACAATGGTCATGTTCGGTGACACCTTGCGATGTCGTGTGTTTTCTTTACTGTAAGGGTGAAGGTTGTGAAATCTTATGAGAGTATATATTTTTTTGGATGCACGTCTCCCTTTAATGAATTCATAAATCCTATGTTCTACAAGAAGGTGTTTCTCTGTGTCATTTAATTATGATTTTTCCCATCTGAAGAAACAAGGGGTGACATGTGTGCATCCTCTAAGCCATTTTTTTTATTAAAACGATGGGTTGGGGTAAAGTGGGTTTTAAGTGTGTCATATCTCATTGAGACTATCTGAGATCATAATGTAATTGTTTGTGGAACTAGAAGAAGAATTTATGTTTGGGGCTTTCTAAATCATTACATTGTGGTAGGAGATTCTTTAATCATCTGAGTTATAACCATAGGTCTCGGAGTGAAGCTGGCGTATTGGTAGGGGAAATCCCAAAGTAGTTCAAACCTCTGTTGAAATTCCTATCCTCAGTATAAAATATGGTAATATTTTAAACCTCTGGTGTCATAATCTTTTTATAGTTATTCCCATTCATTAGTAGAGGTGGGAGGACCTCATTTCCATGTTTTAGCAGGAGTTCATACCTTCCCCCTTTGGTTTCCATCTAGTTTTTGTAGAAAAGTTTGAAATTTTTACTAGGAAGATTAAAGTGCATTGTTTGCGCATGGTTAGTAGTAACCATGAACCAACCTAGGAAACCATTCTATAAGAGACAATATCTGCTACATGGTCTCTTAAAAACCATGCACCTTGGCCCATATAACCATGAGAAGCTTCCCCTTTGGACAGAATGCTCTACACAGTTAGCGCATGGTTTCCCAAATTGTGTGGACTAACCATGTGGTCGTGCCACTCTTTAAATTTTGGAGTATTTTCATGATGGCCCATGTTGGTCAATTAATATGGTTGGTTTTTATGGTGGGGATATCCATCATGGGTCCCACGTAATTTCTATTTTAAAATTTCTAATGTTAGTTTACCCCTTATACTGGGGAGACTATTCGAGCCTCCCCTAATTGGTGTCATGATTATGTCTCAAAAATTAAGTTTTCCCTTATGGTGGGAAGTCCGTTTGGGTCACCTCGTATCAGTGACTCGGTTTTATCCTTGGTGTTTTCTTGGTAAGAGGTATTCTTGTAAGAATCTATATATCCACCAATTTCTTACATGGGTAAATGTGGGATTGGGGAACCCCCAATGGTTTTGTTTAAGTAAGGTTGTGGTAGCGTTATTCGGTTTGTTGTTCATTTTAGGTGGATTTCTTGATGTTTATCTAGAAGTGTTTGAGGTGTTTTGTTTTGGGTTTTAGATTTAATGTGTTTGATAATTTTAGGTAAGTGGGGTAAGTTTTTGTTGGTGAGAGTATTCTTTTACTTTGTTTGATCAACTGGAGGTGTTTGGCCTTTTGGAGGCGGGTGAAAACATGTCAAGGGAGTCCTTCTTGGTCTATCATTTGGTATTTTTTTACATCTAGTGTTTTTTGGGATTTTTGGGGGCATAAATATTTATGTTGGGGAGAATTGTCACACCCATATTTTGAATTTCAATCCTTTGTTTCAAAACCAATTTTGGTTCTTGGTTTTCTCTTGGTCTCCGAGTGTTCCGGGATTAGATTTGGTGTTGCAGGTGATCTTGATCTAACTAATTATTATTGGAAGTATTGGATGGTATTTGGACTTTAAATTTATTAAAGGTAAGGTATGAGGATGAGGTGTTTTGTAAAAAAATTTGTGACACTCCTAATGGAACCTCTTGTGGGGTATGTTGTTGGGGTGGTTTATACCCTCGAGTTGGATGAGTCCTGGGGTGAAAGGGGGGTTTTATTTTGGGTATTATTTCCCCCTATACTTCACTTATCTCTACACCTAGAATCCTCCCAAGTTTCCCCTTGAATATAGAGAAAAATGGCAGGTTTTTGGGAGGCCAGAACAGGCTGCACGGTTTGGCCGTACGGTTTATTAAACCATGCTGCCAAACCATGCCTCCCTGTCCAACTCATTAAAAGCATTTTAAAATTTCCATTTTTCCCTTCTATAATAAACCCAAATCTGGACATTTAATCCCCATTTCTACCCTAGAAGCTATGGCAGGTCTCCAAGCTCCCAAAACCCCCCTTGTAACTAATTTGTTTAATGGGTTTTTGAAGGGGGAACTTCAAGTTCTCTTCTAGTAGGAGCTTCTATCTTTGATTTTTCTCCCTTATTTAGGTTTTATTTTAATTTTCCTGAAGTGAATCTTGTAAATGAACAAGGTATTCATACCTAGGGTTTTTCTTTGTGTTTCATGGTCTTTTATTTTGGTTTTAGGCTTGATCTATGTCCCTTGTGGTGTGGTGGTGGTGCGGTTGGATTTTCACACAAAGATTTATGGGTTTTTGATATTTGCGGTAGGTGATTTCATGTGTATGAAATACTTGTGACTTAGATTGATGTTTTTATAATATTTTAATGTTTATCTCATTTTGTTATTGGTTCTAAAATTGGTTTTAGTGGTATTTGTAATGGAAATGAATTTTTAGTGCCATTTTTATGTGAATTTGAGGATTTTTCATAGAAATATTTTATTGGTTCATTTGGGGATGCCTTATAACTACTTAGTTGATTTTATTGAACTTTATTAGGGTTGAAAATAATTATTTTAATGTTTATATCATTTGGTTGTTGCTGTAAATAAAATTTAATGGCGTTTATGAAGCATATGAACTTTAAGCGCCATGTTTGTGTGAAAATAGAGGCTTTAAAAAGATATCACTTCTTGGTTCATATGGGGCTACCAAATAACTGATTTTTTGGTTTCATTGAAAGTTACTGGACTTAAAGATTTTGTTTTTGTGATTTATAAGTGTGCATAGAGTGTGAAAAGTGGGGATTTCAGTGAGTTTTGGGTGCAAAACAATGGGAGATTTTTTGAAGTTGTTTTATTGAGAAACAAAATGTTTTGTTGTGTGTTTTAACTGGTATAAAATATGTATAGCTACTATATTGTTTGTATATTATCAGTAGTGGTGTTTTATATTCAAAGGGATGTATGTAGAATTCTTAAATTTTTTGAGCACAAAGTGGGAAGCCTGGGTATCTAGGTGAGAGGATATGTACTAGTATTCTAGTGATCCGGATGGGTTTTGTCCCTATTTCACTTAGCATTTTGGATAAAAACAACTCTAACTAAACTATATGGATGATTTTTAGGGGCTAATTGGTTATGGGTATGTTCATTACTAGTGGATAATGCATGTGAAAGGATTCTGACATGGATATTTTACACCGAGGTACGAGGTACATAGGGCATGAGACTATCTACTGCCTAGGGGTGTTCCCAGATTTGGTGCTCATTGGATTTGTGGTATTCACCCTTGTATTAGGGTGTGTTTAGCTATAAATTATAGTATATAACATGTCTCATTAAAAAATTTAGCATCAGGAAATTTTTATTTTGAAAACGATGTGCAATTGAATGTTGAATTTCTTTGAATTTATCGCTGCTTTTCCTTACATATAAAAAATTTGTTCTTTTTCACCCTGTATTGCATACTCTTTGGAAACTTTGTGTGGTATCCTATTGAGAATAGTATCACACCCTACATACACCCCTTTCATGTAAGTAGATTTGTTCATGTTTCAAATAGGTAATGTAAAGGCTTTGGGTGATGGCGGTTCAGGGTGTAAGTTCCCATCCATGGTGCGACGTTGTGGAGACGACTTGTGGGTGTTGACCCCTTATTGTGTGGAGTCCTTGGGGAAGTTTTTATGATGTTGTTATGTGTCTTTAGACCTATTTTGTCTTGTTTATACATGTGTCTTCAGTTCTGATTTTTGTTTAAATATTTTTTGGAATGAATTTTTCAGATTCAGTTTATTGATTGGTTTTGATGTTTTATGTTTCCATACTTGGGTAAATCATTCCCAAACCAAAATCTATGATACGCAGGTACTTGTTCCAGCCCATGGGGATAAGGAATTCCCTTCAGGCCTTGTTATGGGCTAGATTTGGTGCCAGTTTTGGTGGATACCAGATTTAGTTCATGACATAATCAAAGGAAAAAAATACTAAAATTTTAAAAAAGTTGAAAATTGAACTCTAACTTTAAACTGCCATAACTTTTGATCCAGGTGTCCGTTTGGGCTCTACCACATATTAAAAAAAATAATTCGATGACATATATGCTAGAGATGTTATTGCACTAAGTTCAAAAAGCTTTTACTAGTTTTTCTTCCCTAGAAAGGCACAAAAGGCCTCTAAAACCGATATTTTTTTCACTGACCCCAATTTTTTAAAATTTAAATTGTCATAACTTCTGGTCTGGGTGTCCATTTGGAATGTACCATATATCATATCAAATATCATTTCATGATCTTAAATTCTACTAGTTATGGAGCTAAAATGAACTCCTAGATCAGAAGTTATGGTTGTTTCATGGTTTTTAGAATTTCTTAACATTTTTATGTGTTTTAAGGGTACCCTAATTTTTTAACATTCTATTGATTTTCAGCATCGTTTAAGGGGGTCTTATTTCATTTTTCAGTGGGGACTTAATTTTTTCTTGGGGAATGCATTCATATAGATAGTATGCTTTTGAAACAATATCATTTTTTATTGTGTAGTTTTATTTATAATTAAATATATGCATATTTCCTTATATTTACTATAAAATCACTTGTATAAATACATATTTATATAGAAATATATTTTCAAGCATATAAACCAAATCAAAATAAATATTTTTTATTCATTTCATTTAAAATAAATGATTATCGATTTTATATACATTGGTAAATATCTATATACATTAATTTTATATATTTTTATACCATATATGTGCAGATATATGTAGAGATATTTATATTTATTGTTTTTATAAATATATTTATATTAATGTGCAATTATAAATTTGAGTTTGTTTATATATATTTATGAAACAATAATATGTGTTTATATATGTTTATGTAAATTTTTTATTAGTATATATATTTATAGATATTTATATCAATTTATCAATATATTATTTTACTATTTTATTATTTTATTATTTATTATTTATTATTTAATATTTAATATTTAATATTATTTATTATTTATTATTTATCATTTATCATTAATTATTTTTTTAAATTATTATTTATTGTTTATTGTTTATTGTTTATTGTTTATTGTTTATTTATTATTGATATATTCTTTATTTATTTATATTTATTTATTATTTATTATTATTTTCATATTATTATTTATTGTTTATTATTTGTAATTTTATTATTTTATTATTTTATTTTTTGTAATTTTAATATTTTATTATTTTATTATCATAAATTTATTATTTATTTATTTATTATTATTTATTTATCATTTATTTATTTATTTATTTATTTATTATTTGTTTATTTATTATTATTTTTTATTTTTTATTTTTTATTTTTTATTTTTTATTTATTTATTATCAATTTATTTATTATTTATTTATTATTGATTTATTATTTATTGATTTATTGATTTATTTATTGATTTATTATTTATTTATTATTAACTATTTATTTATTATTTATTATTATTATTTATTATCATTTATTTATTATTTATTTATTTTTTATTTATTTTTTTTGTTATAATTTATTATTTTTTGTTTATTATTTTTTATTATTTATTCATTATTTAGTATTTATTATTTAGTATTTATTATTTATTTATTAATAATGAATTATTTATTTATTAATTATTTATTGAGTTTGTATTTACTTATTTATTTATATTTATTCTTTATGATTTTTTATTATTATGTATTATTATTTATTATTATTTATTATTATTTATTATTTACTATTTATTATTTATTATTATTAATTATTTACTATTTTTTATTAACCATTTATTTCTATATCATGTATTTATTTATTTTTTATTAATTTATTTTTTATTAATTAGTTAGTAATTTGTAATTAGTAATTAGTAATTAGTAATTAGTAATTATTAAATATTAATAATTAATAATTAATAATTGTTTATTAATTGTTTATTATTGGTTATTTATTATTCATTATTTATTATTGATTAATAATTATTAAGTTTATATCTATTTTTTATTTATTATTTGTTTTTTCAATTAATATATATAAGTATATTAAATTCTTTTTATTCACCACATGATGAGAATGCTGGAGTGGTCATGTCTTTGGAGAATATGCAAGACGTAAGGGGTTCAAATCTCACCCAATGTAGAATTTCTATATATGGCACATGCACATGCATGTGCATGTGCATATGCTTATGCATGTGTAAGTGCATGGTATTAAATAGTAAAAAATATAATAAATAATTAATAATTAATAATTAATAATTAATAGAGAAATAAATAAATAATAAAATAAGAAAATACTGAAATAATAAAATTAAAAATTAAAAAATTAAAAAAAAATAAAAAAAAAATAAAAAAATTAAAAACGCCCCTAAATCATTTCATAACAGTTTAAACCGTTTTTAAATATTTCTATGACCATTTTCAAAAAACACCACTAATAGATTGTCGGCACACTATTTAGCTACTATTTTTCAAAATCGTCGCAGAACGATTTAGTGGTTGTTTAAACTGCCACTAAACTTGATTTTTTGCATAGTAAACCAAGATAAATCATTCACAAAAGAATTTATAATATCCTTTAATTCCAAGAAAAATATGGATTTTAGTTGTAATTGTTGTTCAGGCCAAGGTTCAATAACTTTGGTCTTGGATAGATCCACTGATATACCCTATCTTGGGATTATATGACCAAAAATGAAAATTCTTGAATATTAAATTCACACTTAGTAAATTTTTCATATGGGTACTCTTTCATTAAGGCCTTCAATACAATCCTCGAGTGATCTTCATGCTCTTCCTTACGATTGGGATATATAAGAATATAGTCTATAAAGACTACCACAAACTAGTAAAGGTAATTTCCAAAGATTATATTCTATAAGTTAATGAAGATAAATGGGGAATTAGTAAGGCCAAATGGGATCACTATAAATTCATTGTGTTTATACCTAGAATGGAATGTTTTATTTAGTGTTTCTTTACTCTTGAACCTCTACTAATAGTATCCAGATCTGTGATCAACATGGAAAAATATTGATCTCCTTGAAATTGATCAAAAAAATTATCAATATGGGGTGGAGGATACTTATTCATGATCATGATCTTGTTATATTCCTAATAATCAATGGAAAGTCGCATTGTTCCATCTTTCTTCTTAAAAAAGTACAATTGTGCCCCAAGGTGACACACTTGGATAAATGAATCCCTTCTCAGTATTCTCCTGGAGTTGCTTCTTTAATTTATTCAACTCAATTAGGTCTATTATATATGGAGTCTTTAAAAAAGGTGTAACATAGGTTATGAGGTCTATTGAAAACTCAACTTCAAATTTTGGAGGAAGACTATGAAACCCTTCTAGAAAGACATTAACAAACTTGATTACAATAGGCATATCATCTCTGTTGAGTTTCTCCCCCACCATCTAAGATAAACACCCAATTGAATATGAAAAAAGGCCCATGCAATGGATGTAGTTTCCATTGTAAATTTACATTTATCCTTACGCTAATAAAGAATCATAGGATGGTTCAGAATATCAAATATGATTTCCCTTATTTAGAAATTTATATGGGATTTATATAAAGTAAAAAAATCCATGACCATAATAACATCAAATTCAACTAGGTGAAGAATAAAAATATTTTCTTGAAGCACACTCCCAAAAACTTCAATTGGTGAAGATTCATATACTTGAGATATGATCATTATATCATTCGGAGTTTTTATTTTAATTTCTGTATGTAGTCATTAATGTGGTGTTATACCCTTAAAATGTTTTCAGATATAAAAGATTGGGTAGATCTAGAATCAAATAAGATATTAGTAGTTCTAAAGTGGATAGTAAGTGTACCTTTCAACACATCATTATTGTACCCCAAATAGATAATATTGATCGCAAGAGATTTACCTTTGTATCTATGCATAAGAGGTTTCTAATGTCGATCATTATAATTAACCCTCATATTCAAGAACTAGTTATCATAATGTACATACATCTTTCAATTATATAATTAGATATTGGGTGGTTCATTCTTTGTAGATTTTTCTCTATTTTCATTATTATCTAACTTCTTCTCATTACTTTGGCATTCGATTACCCAATAGACTTCTTTTAAAACTTAAATAATTTTTCATTCCCCTTAAGAAAACTTCCTACATGCATCTTCCTACACTTCTGGCATAATGGAAAACTCATCTTCTTCTATCCATGGTTTTTTTATTATAATTTTCTTTGAATTCCAAAAAAAAATCTTATCAAAACCATGATAATAATGGGTGAATCCAATCTTCATTTCCACCTTGATATCAATTTGACTGATTTCTTTATAGCTACTAAAGTCTCTTATAGATAATTACAATTATTTACATGGTTAAATGAAATTAAATAATTGATCAATATTATATTCCAGTTAAATAATAATACTAAAAGTTTACCATGAAATTATTGTAAAATTTTCCTCACAGTTTCCAATAATTTCATCATAATATTCATAAAAAGAATACAAGTAATGATTTTTTTAAAAAAAATTAGATCCTAAACTCATCCCACTATATGGGATCAATTTCATCTCATTGCCTCATATTCTTGATAATATTCCACTGTTTATCCACTTTACCTTCGAAATTATAAATTGTTATGATATCCTTTTCAGGTTTAAGGAACTATAGAACAGAAAATATGTTTTTAGAAATACTAATCCATTACACATAAATTACTGGATTAGTGGACCCACTAAAATAAGTTGGATTCAACCTCATGAAAGACTCAAAAATATATTATTCCTTCATTTTCTTCTTTGGAATCCCATATGATTCATGTCTTGAAAAAGTTTTATAATCATAGAAATAAAAATTTTCAATATAGTTTCCATAACATTTTGTTTCTTAGCAGGTAAATCATTACATTTTCTATCACATTCATTATTTAAATGGTTCATCTAGTTCTAGTCATTGACTGAAATAAAAAATCCTAGTTTAAACAACAATAATCATAGGGGGAAATAATATAATCAAGAAAATATTTTATAGGTTTTCTAAATCATGACACCTTCTTTTTAATCTATGAAATATTATGTTTAACCTAGGTTATCCATGGTCATTATATATTTAAATCCTTCATAATTGATCTATAATAAAATTTGGATTAATTAAATAATATCCCTTAGGAGTGTTAAACTGGGTATGTAGTAAGGGCTCATTCACTATTCACTAGAATGATGGTCGAGATATACTCAACCAACTATATTAAGGGTTATCACCATTGGATATATCTATGAAAAAACCACATCCACATATAGTATCTATAAATAGATGTATTTTCTTAGGGAAACCACACTCCTTTCATTACCATAACCTAGGATGTTCTCTTATACTTAAGATTTTCTTAAGGGTTCTCACTAAAGTTTCCTCACTCCAATTTCCAAAAAGTCACTAAACCTTATGCTTGATACCAACTACAGGGACCCATTCTTTCATACATAAAATTTACACCATTTTAGATGAATATTCATTACATTTCACAATAACATGTTCCCAAGGACCGTAGAGGTTTAGTGTATTTGGAAACATGGATACGTAAAAAAATGGTATATAAAAGATCTAAATCATTTCCCATTTAGTTCTTTACAAATATCACACTTCTTAGACATAACATACTTAAAACCATTCTATATAACATATTGTAAGGAAATATAATAATGTACGACCACAAATGCTCAGTATGAGTAAATATAAGAGAAATCAATAATTGGTCATAAGTTATCTTAAGATAATCATAAGGGTATGAGAATGTGAGCTAAATATTAGAAAAATCATACCCATAAATTCATATTTCATAATTATGAAACCTATAATAAGTTTTTATCTATCGAATGATATAATACATAAGAATACATAGTCATGAATAATCAATCATAATCCTAAGATATAAATTTGTGACACTTTAGTATATAAAATAATTCCATTAGTTATGGATCATTGCCAAAATTGTCATAGTGGATTGGGATCACTCCTCATTCCATGATTCCCTTATTCAATGTTGATTCCCAAAACTATATTATTGGAAAAAGTACAATACAAAACTAGGTTCACTCCCCATTCTAAAACATATTATCAGATCAAATGTACTTCTTTAATCAAATAATCTAAAATCAATAACATACCCACTCATCCTTGGTTTATAATGAAACCACACATCCTTGGTTTATAACTTAACCACCTATCACATAATAAAAACCATACATATGTGTGTGACATTATCATAAAACATTCATCATATAATCATGTCATAAACCATAGAAATTACACAAATATCATAACAAAATTAATCATATTCATAAACCATTTAGAGAAAGAATAAATATTATATCATTGGATCATGTACTTGGTAAATCATAAGAAACATAAAAGGGTGGTTTAATATATTAATATTAATTTAGCATATCACTAGGATATTTCTTGAGGAAAATGCCAATTTCATTTTTAAATCATAGATATAAAATATAAACATTTCCAAAATATTAAGCAAAAAAATTTCATTGAAAAGTAAAAAAGAAAAGTTATAAATAAATCTTAATTTAAAATATTATTCATGATAATTATAAAAGTTATTCATTCGATGTATTTTAAAAAAAATTCTTTTTACACTTTTGAAAAAATGTAAAAAGTACCACATGTAGAAATTGAAAATAAGATATCATTTGAACCATGTTAAGGAATGGAAAATATATCCAAAAAATTATTTAATAAATATTTGGATAATATTTTTAGAATTATTGAAAATATTTTAGATAATATATTCACATTGAAGAAAAGATTCTAGAATAAAGGTAAAAATAAGGGAAATTTTCCTTAAATATGTTATTTCAGTATCTAGATTACATAAAGAGATGAAAATGAAAGAAAAATATATAATCCATATAAATAACCATATTATAATAAATGTCTTATGTGTTTGGATAGATAGAACATATAATTTCACAATCTTAAAATTTAAACATAAATAATCACAGTAAAAATGAGAACGTAACACAAAAATATTACCTCATGTCCATTAAGATTTATAAGCTCTATAAATTCCGATTTATTAAATTAAAATTGTATTATACATCTATAATAGAACCTTAATCATAACAATAATATCATACATGGTTTAATAATAATATCTTATGACCCATTCATTAATAATATTTCATTATAACCTTCATTTGTGGTGAGAACTGCTTCGTTTTTTATATATGTTTTGGTAATACTGTAATGGTACTTTCCAATTGATCATGGTTACTTCATCTATTTAATTTCAACCATGAAATAAATATTATATATATTAATTATATACACAATTATAACCATTCATATAAGCGGTGATGAAAAATTAATTACTTTACTATGTGGATATGGTAGTCTTTACGTACGCATGATTGATATAACAACCCAAGATTTTCATACATAAATATCATATATGTTTATATTAATATTTATTATATTACGCAAATATGCTCCTTGGATCATAAAGGTATAGTTATTTTAGAAACATGGTATACAATATTATTATTTCATGAAAGATCATAAACATCTCACATAAATATTTTATCACATAGTACTCCTCTTAGGCATACCCTACCTAAACATTTATATATAACTTGGGTAAGGTAACATAGTAATGATTGATCTTGGATGCTCAGTAAGGGTAAACAATGGATATACATAAACATAATGTGATTATAAGGGTATGAGAACATGTTTATAACATATGAATACTATACCTTGCATATCAAATATTGAAATCGTAATTCATGGTAGTTCATGAGACATGAATCATGAGTAAATAAAATAACATGATCCATGAGAGCATAAAATTGGTATAAGATATATATCTTTATCATATGCATAAGAATATAAAATCATTTTCACAGTAGTCAAGTTTCACTTCCAAGGCTATTATAGTAGAATGGGTTTACTCTCTAAACCATGATAATAGTCAAGGTTCACTTTGAAGATTATCATAGTGAACAAAGTCCCTTACTAAATTGATTTCACTAACCAATTCATTCATATATATCTTATTATATATAAATCATTACACAATTAATTGGACGGAGATATATGTACCACCCATCACATAATGAATTTCATACATATGTGTTCCACAGGATCATAAAAA
Source organism: Viscum album (assembly GCA_963277665.1). Classification (NCBI taxonomy): domain Eukaryota; kingdom Viridiplantae; phylum Streptophyta; class Magnoliopsida; order Santalales; family Viscaceae; genus Viscum; species Viscum album. Next base: position 372,993,997 of record OY728137.1, read on the forward strand.
ATCATCATATTATAACCCATGAAGTGAAATGGGTTTCATAAATATTTCATCATATCATAATCTTTGGAAAAGTTACTGGTTTCATAATCATTCCATCATAGGAAAACCCATGAAAATAATTATGTTCAATAAGATTTTACAAATACTATAACTTATTTAAGAGAAACATGTTTGATAAACATCATGAAATCATATATATATAAACCATTTATAGGAAGAATAAGAATGGTATCCTTGGATCATAACCCCATTAAGGAATTATTAGAATCAATCGATGTCATTTTATATAGAAAATTACATTGAAAGAACATTTAAAACATTTATTGAGGTAAATAACTTTTCTTTGAAAATCAATTTTTAAAACTAAAAATGCATAGAATATTTTAGATATCCTTTTCTTTGAAAATAACCATGAAAATTTATAAAGTAATCTTTAAAATACTTTAAAATATTTCTTAAATAAAATATCATTTACTTTTAAAAATTCTTTTTAAAAAAAATACATTTTTAATATCATTTTCTTTGAAAAGAACCTTAAAAATTTATAAAGGAAGCTTTAAAAAAATTAAAACATCTTTTGTGGAATGTATCCTTCCCACATTGAAAACACATTTTAAAACATAAAAACAATTAAAATCCTTTTCTTTTAAAATAACCTTGAAATTTTAGAAAGGAATACGCAAAGAAAATAATGATCATGATGGTAGGGAATTCCGTTAATGCCATAATTGAAAAAATATAGATTCATTTCACATTTTATGGAAAAGAAAAATAGGAATTGTTTGCAAAAATACATGAATATTACTTTCAAAAAAAATTAAAAAGACAAACTTGGGTTAAAATTTATTTAATAAATCATTAGGATAATGTTAAAAATATTTTTTAAATATATTTTAGAAAATGTGGTTTTGTAAGAAAAAGGGTTTTCAATTGAGATAAAAATAATGAATATCTTTATTAGAAACATTATTTTGAACTCTTAGGTATATAAATAGAATATAGTGAAGGAAAATCTCTTGAAAAATCTATAAGATAATAAAATTAATGAGTTTCTTTATAGATGGATCATAATATTTTATCATCGGAAACATAATTATAGACAATATTGACAAATAATGAGATTGTAACATAAAATATTTGTAACCACCATGAATTAATAACATTAAATGAAACTTAAAATATCATAATAATAAATAAATTCATTATATTTCATATAAAAGGGGTTCTATATACACCTCATAAAAGAAGATATGGGCCTAACATAACTTATGTCTTAAAAAAGAAAAATTGAGACAATAATAACTTACTACTTTGTTATCTTCTGAATAATAAACCCCCTAAAAGAGTGATCCTAAAGTGAATATGTAAATAAAAATAATTTTTAGGAGAATAATCATAAAATAAATTCATGTGTAGTATATACACTATATAAAATAAATTGGTGGTGAATATGGCATGTGTGTCATAGAAGTAAAAAAAGTGAGATGGAAATACCTTACCACTTTAGTAATATTCTAGATTTTAAACCCCAATAAAGAATCAAATTAAACATTAAATATCATTAAAATAAGTAGATTTATTATATAACATGTCAAATGGGTAGTATATACACAACACAAAATAAATGAGTGGTGAATTTTCATATCTCCCAGAAATAAAAGAGAGACTAGAAATCCATTATTTTATGTCTTTACTTCCTTCATCAAAATTTGACCATACCTTATAATAAATATAATATTACGATAAATTTATTATTTAACCATAATTATATATATGGTACCATATATTATTTAATTATGACCATTTGTTACCTATTTATAAATAATCTCCTGCTAAAATAACCTTACGGGTAATAACCACTTTGTTTTTGTGTATGTTTTGATTTATAATTTTTAGTCCTATTTATTTGATTATGGTTTCATAATATCCATAATTATTACCAATATATAAATATCATATAAATTCAGTATATATGTATTTATATTAATCTATTAAAGTTAGAGGTAGAAATTGAAATACATTGTTCATGAAGACGGTAGGTCGTGCGTACGCATGAATGTTGTTTCCATTTTCTCTCCGAAATGAAATAAATAAAGGTAAATAATATATTAACATTATAAAATCGTTTTTATTTCTTATATATCACATATTTTTATTACACATTTCCGGATTACCTTCCATTTAAATCATGAAGTAATCACATTGCTTCATGATTTGGTCTTCTGTCGTACACACGAGCTACATTATCATGTTCCCATGAAATGAAAAGTAAGAAGAAACATGTGATATAATGATTCCATAAGCATAAAAATATAATAAATATCATATATAAAAAATAAATACCTCATTATATCCAATCATGTTATGTGGTGATGGAAAATGAATAATATCGGGTTGTGATGTGGTAGTCCCTCATACACAAGAGTGATGCTTTCATGACACATTTGATTGAAGAGGATAAGTATTTAGGCTATGAAATTAACATAATAACATATCAGTATATGTAAGATAATTATTTTATCATATATTAATGGTTTAATAATAATTTAATTAGTGGTATGAGTAAATAAAATAAAACACTCTGTTAAGGATGTTACTACTTCTTAGGACAACTTCTTTTGGTTTTCACCAAAAAGATTATTAGGTTGGATTTATGAAAAAAATAAAGACTATATGATGAAATTATGGAATTAATAAAGTTCTTTGGGGATTTATTGTCTGAACCAAATGGTTTTGGGCATGTGAAGATAAGAGGAGGTGGACTTTATAAGTGAGGTGAGTGGTACACTTGTCATTTTCTGATAGAAAAATGTGAACCCATTTTTTTCACATTTCAAAAGGATCCAAAATAGAAAATATCAATAATTAGAAATTATAAGGTCAAAATATGGAGATAATATGTGTTTTGTACAATTTTTTGTCATTTTTAACCCATATCTTTTAATTTTAACCCCCAATAAACCCATTTTGACCTTAATCTTGATAAATATATTTTTTTATTTTTACTACTCATTATGGTAAAAAAATAATTTTACCTTATTATATAATATAAATAATTATGAATCAGAATATGGGATCAATTTTTCCAAATTCTATTAACATAAGTAGAAAAAATAAATTTAAAATTAATCCTGTACAATTGACAAGAAAACGGGTTTTCAAAGAAAAAATGTTCAAAAGTTTATAAAGTTTTTTTATCAAAATTAAATATTGAAATGATTAAAATTACCTAAATTTTATTAATATAATACATATATATATATATGTATATAATTGAATGAATATTTCTTTTAAAACCATATTTAAACAAAGTTTGTGTTTTTTAAATATTTAAAAGAAATTAAATTTTTTAATAAAATCCAGTATTTTATCTATTAATAGAAAAAATTATCTTCTTATAAAATTATAAAAGATTCAACCTAAGATATTTTTTACATGATTATTTAAAAAATTAAATTTTTTATGTAAAATAAATTATCAAAAAGTGTCAGAAAACTTTAAAATAAGTTCATAAAAGGTGACAAATTGGTTTTTAGAACAATAGAGTTTTTAAGCATAAAATTGGATTTTTTTTCTTATCTATTTTATAAGAAACACATAATATGAATGTTAAATAGTTTATTGAATATAAAATTTATAAATTTCATTAATGTAATTCACCAAAAGTGGTTTATTTATTTTATTGTGGTAAAACACATTTTTCTGAATAAAAATTGTTCTTTTAAAAGAATTTCCTTTATTTTAAAATAGTTTTTATTCTAATTTATAATTAATTGGTCCAAAAAGAATTAATATTATATAAATGTATAGAAAATAAATTTTCATAATTAATTTAATACTACTCATACACTCTATTATAATGGCTAAGTGATAACTATCATATTAAATAACAATATTTTAATAGTGTGTCACATTTTGTTTAAACTCGATGTTTAGTGTAATGCAAGCTACACCTCATGTTTCATGTAACACAAGAAAAACTCAGTTTTTCATGTAATACAAGAGATAATCATTATTGATTGTAATTGAAAATATCACAAAGATTAGATTTACTTAAAAAAAATCTTACAAAATCTCAGGCTGTTACATTGTACCCCTTTAAATAAATTAAAACCTCGTAGTTTGAAATTTTTCCCATTAAAAAAGTGTTTATCATTTGAAAATACCTTTAGGTAAAACCCACATCATAAAACATGTAAATAAAAATTTCTTTTTAAAATAGATAAAGGGATGTGTGAAGATCAACTTTATTAACATGTACTAGCTTTCCAAATAAAAAAAACATAGGTGGGAAGGGAAAACATGAACATAGAAGTGAAAACTAACAGCCAAATACTAATGGAGAGTGATAGAGAAGATGGTTAAGATAAATTTAATGACAACAAATTCATAAACAAAAGTCGTGTGAAAAAGGATATTTATATCATTAAAAATGATAATAATAGAAAAAAAATTATTTCAATATCCTTTTATAAATGTTGGGTAATTTTCATGAGATGATATAATTATTTGATTTCATTCTATTTCATAAGAACAATATCAAAATTTGGTTGTTCCTTGATCAATGTACACTTCATATCTTACTTTAATATATTAATTTTTCATGTCAGAAGTACTAAATAAGATCCATAAAAGAATGATAATTCATTCCTTCCATATCTAATTATTATCAAAAAATAAAATGGTTATCACAAGTTATGCATAAATATTTATATGGTGAAATAATAAATCAATCTCTAAAACTTAATCTAAAATTTAACTTAAAACATTACCTAAATGGTTAACCTTATAATCCTTACAAAATTAAAAAATTATAAATAAGGTCACTAAATTTATCAAAATAAAAATAACATTAATACCCAAAATATCATAGAGTATCACTTGATTTTCACATACTGAATATGTGAATACCATAGTCATATATTTTTTTAATTCATTTTAATAACCCAAGTTACCATAAATCCTTAATAAAAACATACATACTTACTTATTCGATGAATAAAACCATATATTATTGAACATATTCATTAAATCTAATAATTTTGTAAAATACATTAATAATAGCATAAACCACTTTTCCCACAAATCATTAATCAATTCAAATGTCATTAATACTATCCAATTTACTTTATTCGTGTAAATCATATTTTATCTAAACTAAACACCATTTTCTCAACATCAGGAACATATTAAAGGTTATCTTCCATTAATTAAAATATCACATTTCTATTATATCACTCTTCACGATCATCATATCCGTTTAACATATTTTTTTCAAATCATTAATGAAAAACTTATAATTAACAATCCTTAAATATTTCATGATTTATATAACCAAATTCTTGAATTCCGATATATGAACACTTTAATCATCCCACTTAATTCTCAAACCAATAACTATGCTTCCTCATATTATTCTTTAATATTTAATTCCTATAATATGAGATATGATTCAAGTCTTAACATTTATCAACCTCAATTTAATCAGGCCTCTAATGTTTAATATAAACAATACTGTTAAAAAATCCCTTACATTTTATATGTCATTTTTAGCCTCCTCATCATCAATAATATTACCATTAATCATACCACCTTTATTATTTTATTCATTATCTTTCCCCTTAGTACATTGATTTACATAATTCCAATACTTTACACATTTAAAACATTCAACCATCGATGATATCTTCAGGGGAACACAATTTTCATCCATTTTTTAAACCAAGATTTTCATTTTTACGCTATAATTACTTGCTCTGTGTCCTTATTTTCTACACTCAAAACATATTACCATTCCTCTAAGTCATTCACTTGGGTTGTTATTCCCACATTATTAACATATATAAAATATAATATTCTTTCCTCTATTATATCCACCACTTGAACACTAAAAAATCTATATCCTTCACTTCTTTGGTGAGTTTAAGATTTGGTTAAGGTACAAGTTGTTAATTATATATTGTGATAACTGATTTGGAATAATCATAATATAATTCACTCTATATGTCATCCTATTTTGTTACCCATCAACACATTGTCTATCACATTTAATGTTGATCCAGTTACTTCTAGTTCCCACCATTGACTAAAACCAAAAAACATTGTGTGAGAAACAATAATCAAAGTGGGGAACTAAATAATCAATAAAAATCACTTATAGTATATTTAAATCATGACACATTAGTTTTAATCTATGGTACCTTGGGATTATCCTAGGTTATTCATTGTCATTATTCAAATCCTTCATGATGGTTTGTAAATATTTTGTGAATTTCCAAAGCATATACCCTGAGAGTGCCAAACTAAGTGTACAGTAAGTCCCATTGTCTTGAACCAAGTGACAACTGAGTCTTGCTCAATGTTTGATTTTCATTATTATTACCCCTAGCTACCTATGTAGCAGATCTATATCTACATATAGTATCTAGATATGGATATAATTTCTTAGAAACCACTCACTCTAACCTTTAAAAATATTCTAGGACATTTTTGTATACATTGACTCATCCTTATATCTATCCTCATACATATCCTTAGAGTTATCACTAAATTCTTTATATCCTAGTTTCAAAAGGTTAAATAAACCTATCCTCTGATACTAATTATAGATACCTAGGCTTTTAATACATGAATATCACATTTTTGTAGGTTAATATTCATTACATTACCCAAATACACACCTTATGATTGTAAAGTTAGAGTTACTTTGAAAACATGGATCATGGTATTCTTATTTCCAAAAAGATCTTGAACAACTCCCATAAAGATCTTTTCACATAGTAATCCTCTTAGGCATACCCTACCTAAACCTCTGTTGATAAACTATGGAAGTAAACATAAGAAAGGATGATTTATATTCTCATTAAGGGTAAACAAGGAAAATAATTAAACATAACTTGAGCATAAGGTTGTGAGAGAATAGCATACAAAAAACATACCCTATATATAAAAAATCAAAATATTGAGTCAAGGAATAAATATTACCAATTCATAAGACATGAATCAAAAAAAATCCGAGAACATGATCCATGATAGCTTGAAATTTTCATAAGATATGTAATTTTGGAATACACAAAATCATATAAAATCATTTACATAGTATTCAAGGCTCACTACCAAGGATATCATAGAGGAATAGGTTCACTCCCCAAACCATCACAGTGGTAAAGGTTCACTCCCAAGACTACCATAGGGGATAAATTCCCTTACTAAACTAGGATCACTCCCCATTCCTATCACATACATTACTTATTTTAAAGTTAAATTCCATTTAACTTCCATTTATGCTTTGTTTTTGGGGTTTCTCAAGATTTTATGGTGGAATGGGTGAGTTTTCGTGAATTGGGCCAAACTGTGAGCCCAATTCCAGATTTAAAAATATATTTTGTTTCTTTTATAAATTTTTCATTTTTAATATTTTTTACCCATTCTAATTCCTAAATGGTATAATTTGACATATTAACACCATAATTGTAGTTTGGAGCCTTTATAAATCAATAACCAAGGTGTATATGGGTTTTTATTTAAGGAATTGGGACTTCCGGAAATCCCAATTCCAATTTTAAAAATTAAATTGGATTAATTAATAACTTATTCAATTTTAAGGATTTTTCAGTAATTCTAAGCCTCACACACGCCCATTAAATCCAGACGCACGACCAACCTCTCTCCCCCCTCTTTGGATCTCTTCTTAATCGCAATTGAGTGCTGAACTTCTTAGAGTTTCGAAAAAAGGGAAGATTTGAGGAGGTAAGTTCTTTCTATCATAACTCTCTCAATTATTACCCTTTTTCATCCATTATAGTTCCTAAATAAACTCCACATCCTTATTCGAACCACTATTTAAGTTTTTACAATTTTAAATTTTAGATACTAGTGTATTAAGGGTGATTATTAAAAATCCCTCAAGTAAGTGAGTCTATTCCATTCCTCTTTCAAATTTCTTAGGGTTTAATTCAATTTGCTTGGGGTTTATTCCCTTTTCCATGAAGTAACAAATGACCAGGAGGTAGGGTTTCGAACCTAGGGTTTAAAATATGGTTTCCATGGTCAATTATTGTGTTTTTAGGTTTGTTCTAAGCCACTCTTGGTGCGGTGGTGGTGCGACTTTATTTTCGCACGGTGATTCAAGGGTTTTCATTACTTTGGTAGGTGATTCATTTTGGTATGAAATATTTGTGATCTAGATGATGTGTTTATTTTATTTTCATGTATATTTAATTTTAGTGTTTATGGAAAAATTGGTTTTAGTGGCAATTATGAAGCAATTGATTTTTTAAGGCCAATTTCATGTGAAATTTGGAAGGTTTTCATATAAATCTTTTGTTGGTTCCTTAAGGGATTCCCTATAATTATTTAGTTGATTTTATTAAACTGTATTAGGTATGAACAAAAAATTTTAAGTTTTTTTATCCTTTGGTTATTGCTGAAAAATTGTTTTTGGGGTGACATTCGTTTCAAAAATGGTTTTTGAGTACCCATTTGGTGTTGAATTAGGTGCTTTACATGACTATTCTATGTGATGCTTATTTGGGATTGTTTTACAAATCATGTAATGAGTTTAAAGAAATTTTTAGGGTGTGTTGAATTCATTTTTGATAAATATTAGTATGAATATGGTGTTCAAGTGGGGTTTTCATAGAGTTTTGTGTGCAAAACAAAGAAAGATTTGGAGAAGTTGTTTTATAGAAACTCAAAGTGTTTTGTTGTGTGTTTTAAATGGTATAAAATGTGTATAGATACTGTACTGATTGTATGTGAAAAGTAGTGGTGTTTTATATGAAAATTGATATATAGATCATTCTGAACGTGTTTGAGCAAAAAGGGGGATGCCTGGGTACCTAGGTGGGGCTGATGTGTACTAGTACGGCTAGTGGACCGGATTGGTTTTGTCCCTGTTTCACCTAGAATTTAGATAACAACAACTCTAACTAAACTATGTGGATGATTATTTGGGACCAATAGGTTATGGTTATGTTCCCTACTAATGGCTTGTGCCTGAGAACAGATTTTACAATGGTTACATTACACCGAGGTATGAGGTACAAAGGGCCTGAGACTGTCTAGTGCCTTGGGGTGTTCCCGATTTTGTTTCTCATTGTGTTTGTGGTATTTTCCCATGTATTGGGGTGTTTTTGGAAATAAATTATAGTATATAAATTGTCTATTTAATTTTGTGAACATTCTGAAAACTTTATCCTGAAAAATCTTTTCAATTGAAAGTTTCATTTCTTGGATTTTATCACTACTTTTCTTTACGTATTAAAACTGCTTTCTTTTTCACAATGTATTGCATTCTATTTGGAGTCATTGGGTGGTATCCTATTGGGATTAGGCTCACGCCCTACTTACACACCTTGGATGTAAGTAGACTTGGTTATGTTTGACTCAGGTAAAGGAAAGGATAACGGTGATGGCAGTTCAGGGTGTTAGTCCCCATCCTTGGGGCGGATTTGTAGAGACGACTTGGGGGTGATGATCCCTTGTCATGCGAAGTACATGGGGCTGTTTTGTTGCTGTTTAATTGTGCCTTTGGACCATTTGTATTGCATTTGAACTTATGTATTCAGTTCTGTATTTTTGTATAAACCTTGTTGGTATGAATTTTTTCAGATTCATTTTATCAAATATTTTTGGTGTTTTATGTATACATATCCGGGTAAATCGTTCCCAAACCAAGATAAATGATACCCTGGAACTTGTGCCAGCCCGTGGGGATAGGGAACGCCCTTCGTACCTTATCACAGGCTGGGTTTGGTGCCGTTTTTGGCGGCGACCAGATTCGGTTTGTGACAAAATGGTATCAAAGGAGGTTCTCTCTCTTTGGGTCACGTTATTTGGGGAACAGTAAGGATAGTCTGGAGTTAGGATTTTTGGGACTTTTCATTCTAGTTATGAGTAATGTGGCTAATCACCACACCTCATGATGGGATTCAAGTCACCATGGGATTTTAGGATTTATATGAGTCCTTTGGACTTCTTGGTTTGATGATGATTCGGGGAAATGAAAAGAGAGTTGGGTTACTGGTCTCGGTGAGCTCGCAGGGTCTAACAAGCCATATAGAGCCAGGTATATTTACCTTGAACACTATCTGTGATGGTGAAGTTATTATAATATATATTCTAAACATATGTCCAATTCACCCACTAAAACTAGCTTCGTCTCACATTATCTTATATTCTTTAGTTTTGAAATCTTGGATCTTTGGTTTTAAATTTACTTAGTTTTAAGAAGTGTAAAGTTTTTGTGAAATGATTATCTAATAAAGAGGGAATGGGTAGATTTTTAAAAATGGAGAACTAAATTTTCAGAATTTTATTGGAATGGAAAATAATGTGTTTTAACCTCTTTTGAAAGAATGAACTATGTCAATGTTGTTTTTGAAAAAGTGTTTCCATTAGAATTTTCTAAACTATTGAAATGTGTTTTAATGGGATGAGATGTTTTGATATTATTTTGTATGAATTGAAAGTGAGTTTTCTTTTAAATGAATGTTCATTTATGAAAATATTCTTAAGATGTAATTTGGGTTTGATTTCGTGGATAGAGGTTTTGAGAAAAAGAAGGTATTGGTTGACTGTTTTGATTTTGAAAAGTGGAAAGAATTTTTTTATTTTAACCTTTGGTATTTCCATGAGAGACCACATGAATGGGGTTATATGGGATGATGGATGGTTAATGTTATGGATGGATGAATTCTGGGATTTTTATGAGGAGGGTTCCCATTATTCCACAGAAACATGCATGTGTAAGGCCTATGGTGTACCATTGGTGGATATGCTAACCGCTGAATCATTTATTTTCAAAAAGATTATTTTAAATGAGAAACTTGATGTATTTATGACTAGTTTGGGATGGTGTGTATTATGTGTTTTTTTAAATGTTGATGTTGTGGGATGTTTTGAGTCCAAAAACCCATCTGGTTTGTATTGTGTTTTGGGTTTGTGTTTGGTTAGTAAGCTGTGTTAAAGGGCCGATTAGTGGTCTCTTATGAGAAATGTTTTGGGATGATTTTACATTGTTTCCTTTCATGTGTTGGGATCTATTTTGTGGTATATATTGACCAATGGACCATCTTGTTTTGGTCCTTAGGTTTAATCATTGGATAAGGTATGCCCCATTAAGGGTTAGTGCACAACTGAAGTGCAACCCGGATTGTTTCTCCATTCAAAGACCCTCCAGTTGATCAATATATGGAATATTTTTCTTGAGATTTTTATATTGAGTCTACACCCTTTCCTTTCTTTGTATTGTGTATCCTATTATAGTGGTAGAGTGATCATGGAATGTTGAAAGAGACCTTAGCATCTTAAATTTCCTGATTTTTTGAAGGTGGAAGTGGTTTGGGGTTGTTAGCATGGATGAGTATCTGGATGGTGTCTGAGAGGTCCTCTCGGTCCTCCGTAGTCTCTTCGAAGAAGGAGTTCACAATACACTACCAGTGTGGGAAATCTGGCCACGAGAGGATATTGTGGCCACTTTCAAGAATTGTGTGTTGTTGGGGGATGTTGTATAAGTTCCCACTCCATGCATTGTTTATATCAGTCGCAATGGTCATGTTCGGTGAAGCCTTCTGATTTCGTGCACTAGATTGACTTTAAAGGTGAAATTCATACAATCCTTTGAGAGTCTATTTCTGTTGGGAAAATTTCTACCTTGGAAAAACTTTAAAATCTTCAATTTTAGAGGAAGGTGATTATAGGTGTTATTTACTTATATAGTTTCTCACTCTAAGAAACAAGGTGTGATGTGTGTTAATTTTCTAAGCCCTTGTTTCAGTGAAATATCTATTTAGGGTAATGTGAGTTTAGAATGTGTTATGTCTTGGGAATATTATCAGGGATTTCAGTATAGTTGTTGGTGGAACTGAAAGAATAATTCTCATTTAGGGGGGTTTCCAAAGCCTAACTGTGAGGTTGAAGATGCTTCAGTCATTTGTGCTCCAGCCATAGGTCTCAGAGAGAAGCTAGCTCGTAGTCAGGGGAAATCCCAGGGTTGTTAAAACCCATGTACAATGTCTTATCATCAGTATGAAAGATAGAAATAGTTTAAACCTCTAGTGTCATCACATTTCTTCTGTTGTTCCCATTCGGTGGAAATATATTGAGGGCCTTGTACCCATTTCATCACCTAATGGCATTCCCTCCCCCTTTGGTTTCCATAGAGTCATTAGATAATGGTTGGAAATTTGGATAGACATGCTAAGGACATAGTTTCTGTATGATTAGTAGTGACCATGTTCCAGGAATCCATGAGAAAATAATGATCAACATAGTTAGTGCAGAATTTCCCAAACCGTGCGGACTGACCCTACGCCCTTCCCAAATCTTTAAAAATAATTGGGTCTTTCTATGTCGGCCCATGTTGGTCAGTTAAAATGGTTGATTCTTATGGTGGGGAGACCCACTATGATTCTCATGTACGTTACTTCATAAACTGTAAATGAAATTCTACCCTTTTTACTAGGGAGTTCGTTTAGGCCTCCCTCTGTTAGTGTCTTGATTATGTCTCGAAAAATAATATAGGTTGCCTATTATAGTGGGGTACTTATTTGTGTCCCCACATACCAATAGCTCAAATTTATCCATGTTATTTCCTTGGTAGTAGGTAGTATCATTCATAAATTTCTAGATACCAACAACTTCCTTGATTAAACGTTGGTATGGGAGATCTCTCAATGGTTTAGTTAATGTAAGGTAAGTGTAACCTTGTTCGATGATGTTGTTCATTTGGGTGAATTGCTTGAGTCTTGTTCGGATGGTGTTTGAGGAGTTTTATTTTGGGATAAAGTATGAATGTGATTGATCATTTTAGGAAATTTGTTTAAGTTTGGGTTGTGAGATTAATCATTCTTTAATTAATCATTGGAGGTGTTTTGGCCCTTGTGGGAGAAGCTTGGAAAAGAAATACATCTTGGTTTATCGGTTGGGTTTGGTTTTTGTAATTGGTCTTAATGTAGCTTTCTAGGGACGGAAAGTTTTCATGGTAGGAAGAATTGTCACATAAATGACTTATTTTAAAGTTAAATTCCATTTAATTTCCATTTATGCTTTGTTTTTTGGGTTTCTAAAGATTTTATGGTGGAATGGGTGAGTTTTTGTGAATTGGGCCAAACTGTGAGCCTAATTCCAGATTTCAAAATAATTTTTTTTTCTTTTATAACCTTTTCATTTTTTAATATTTTTCACCCATTAAAATTCCTAAATGATATACCCTAACATATTAACACCTCAATTGTAGTTTGGAGCCTTTATAAATCCATAACCAAGGTGTATATGGGTTTTTATTTAAGGGATTGGGCCTGCCCGAAATCCCAATTCCAGTTTTAAAAATTAAATTTGATTAATTAATAAATTATTAAAATTTAAGGGTTTTTCGGTGATTAAAATCCTCACACACACCCATTGAACCCAGCCGTGCTCCCAACCTCTCTCTCTACTCTTTGGAGCTCTTATTCATCATTATTGAGTGCTAAACTTCTTAGGGTTTCGAAAATCAGGCAGATTTGAGGAGGTAAGTTATTTCCATCATAACTCTCTCAATTATTACTATTTTTCCTCCATTATAGTTCCTAAATGACATACTCATCCTTATTAGGACCTCTATTGAGGTTTTTACTGTTTTAAATTTCATATACTGGTGTATTAGGCGCAATTATTCAAGATCCCTCAAGTAAGTGAGTCTCTTCCATTCCTCTTTCAAATTGCTTAGGGTTTCATTGTATTTTCTTGGGGTTTCTTCCCTTTTCCTTGAAGTACAAGATGAATAGTAGTTTGGGTTTCGAACCTAGGGTTTAAAATTGGGTTTTCATGGTCAATTATTTTGGTTTTAGGTTTTTTAGAAATCACTCTTGGTGCGGTGGTGGTGCGACTTTATTTTCGAACGGTGATTCAAGGGTTTTCATTACTTTGGTAGGTGATTCCTTTTTGGTATGCAATCTTTGTGATCTAGCTATTGTGTTTATGGTATATTAATGTTTATTTAATTTTAATTTTTCTGCCAAAATTGGTTTTAGTGGAAATTATGAAGCAATTGAATTTTTAATGCCAATTTCATGTGAAATTTGGGGGTTTTCATATAAAGCTTTTGTTGGTCCCTGAAGGGATTCCCTATAATTATTTAGTTGATTTTATTGAATTGTATTAGGGTTGAAAAAAAATTAAATGTTTTTATCCTTTCGTTGTTGCTGCAAAATTGGTTTTTGGGTGACGTTCGTTACGAAAATGGTTTTTGAGTACCCATTTGGTGTTGAAATAGGTTCTTTACATGACTATTCTATGTGATGCTTATTTGGGATTGTTTTACAAATCATGTAATGAGTTTAAAGAAATTGTTAGGGTGTGTGGAATTATTTTTTGATAAATATGAGTATGAATATGGTGTTCAAGTGGGGTTTTCAAAGAGTTTTGGGTGCAAAACAAAGAAAGACTTGGAGAAGTTGTTTTGTTGAAACTCAAAGTGTTTTGTTCTGTGTTTTAAATGGTACAAAATTTGCATAGCTACTGTACTTATTGTATGTGATTAGTAGTGGTGTTTAATATGAAAATGGATATATGTATCATTCTGAACTTTTTTTAGCACAAAGGGGGGAGCCTGGGTACCTAGGTGGGGCGGATGTGTACTAGTACGACTAGTGGACCAGATGGGTTTTGTCCCTGTTTCACCTAGAATTTGGATAACTAAAACTCTAACTAAATAATTTGGATGATGATTGGGGACCACTAGGTTATGGTTATGTTCCCTACTAGTGGCTCGTGTACAAGAACAGATTTTACTATGGTTACATTACACCAAGGTATGAGGTACATGGGGCCCGAGACTATCTAGTGCCTGGGGGTGTTCCCGATTTTGTTGCTCATTGTGTTTGTGGTATTTTACCATGTATTTGGGTGTTTTTGGAAATACATTATAGTATATAACATTTCTATTTAAATGTGTGAACATTTTTAGAACTTTAGCCTGAAAAATGTTTTCAATTGAAAGTTGTATTTCATGGATTTTATCACTGCTTTTCTTTATGTATTAAAACTGCTTTCTTTTTCACATTGTATTGATTTATCTTTGTAATCATTGGGTGGTATCCTATTGGGCTTAGTATAACACCCTAATTACACCCCTTGGGTGTAATTATACTTGGTTATGTTTGACTCAGGTAAAGGAAAGGCTGATGGTGATGGTAGTTCGGGGTGTTAGTCCCCATCCTTGGGGCGGAGTTGTGGAGACAGCTTGGGGGAAATGACCCCTTGTTATGTGGAGTCCATGGGGATATTTTTTTTGCTGTTTAATAGTGTCTTTGGACCTTTTGTATTGCATTTGAATTTATGTATTTAGTTCTGCATTTTTTGTATAAACCTTGTTGGTATGAATTTTTTTCAGATTCATTTTATCAAATATTTTTGTTGTTTTATGTATACATATTCAGGTAAATCGTTCCCAAACCAAGATAAATGATACTCGGGAACTTGTGCCAGCCCGTGTGGATAGGGAACGCCCTTTGGGCCTTATCATGAGCTGGGTTTGGTGTCGTTTTTTGGTGGTGACTAGATTCAGTTCGTGACAATTCCAGTCTTATATATCTCATGATATATAAATATTTACCCAATGCATTGGAGGGAGATATAAGTCTCACACATTATACAAAGGAAAGCATATGTTTGTGTGTCATAAGATCATAAAATATTCATCATATCACTACCCATGAAATGAAATGGGTTTTATAAACATTTAATCATATCCAAACCGATGGAAAAGAGATAATTTTTAAAATAATTTAATCATTCAATCATAGTATAACCCGTGAAACGAAGTGGGTTTCATAATCATTTCCCCATGGTATAACCCATAGAAGGGGAACATGTTTCATAAACATAATTTAATCATAAACATAAACCTTTAAAAACAAGAATAAGAATGGTATCATTGGATCATATCCTCAGTAAGTCATAGGTAACATCAAAAAATGTCGTCATATATAGAAAATTATTTTTATAGATCATTTAAAACAATTATTAAGGAAAATAAATTTTCATTGAAAATGAATTTTTAAAACTAAAAATTCATGAAATATTTTAGAAATCCTTTTCTTTTAAAATTATATTGAAAACTAATAAAAGAAGGTTTAAAAACATTTAAAATATTTATTAAGGAAAATATCATTTTTTCTTTAAAAAAAATTAAAACATAAAAAATTTTAAAAATCTTTTTCTTTTAGAATAACTATAAAAATATATAAATGAACCTTTAAAAATCATTTAAAACGTTTCATGAGGAAAATATACTTTCCACTTTGGGAAAAAACATTTTAAAAAATTAATATTTTTTAAAATCATTTTCCTTGAAAATAACCTTGAAAACTTATAAAGGAATCTTTAAAGAAACTAATGGTCATTACTATAGGAAACTTAGTTCATGACGTACACCTTAAAATAAGGATTTCATTCACATTTTTGGTAAAAGGAAAATGGGTACTATTTTAAAATATAAATGAATATTCTTTTGAAAAAAATAATAATTAAAAATAATAATAAGGAGTTTAATAAATAATTTAGAGAATTGTAAAAGTATTTTTGAAAGTATTTTTAAAAAATATTTTTTTTGATGAAAATGGGTTTTTGACTAAAGGGAGGAATAAAGTTTACTTTTCTTAAAAATTTCATTCCAAAATATCAAGTATATAAATAGAGTAAAATGTAGGTAAAATTTTTATTATCAAGAAAAAAACAGAGGAGAAGAAAATTCATGAGTTTATTAAGATATTTTTTATAATATTTCATCATGAGAAACATAATCATAAATAGTCCTAAAAATGATGAGATTGTAACATAAAATGTTTACCATTTTGGTGACTTTGAATTATAATACCCATGAAATAATAACATTAAGTGAAACTTAAAATATCATGAGAATAAATAAATTCATGATATTACATGTAAAATTAGTTTTATATACACCTAATAAAAGAAGATAGGTGCATAACATAATATATGTCTCAAGAAAAGAAAATTGAGACAGAAATACCTCACCATTTTGGTATATATTGAATAATAAACCCTATGAAATGGGATCCTAATGTGGATATGAAAATATCAATAATTTTTAGGATAATAATCATAAAATTAATTCATTGGAATTATATACACCACATAAAATAAATAGGTGGTGAATATGGTATGTGTCCCACAAAAGTAAAAAGTGTTATGAAAATCCCTTACCACGACAATAATCTTTTTGGATCATAATACCAAATAAATAATAAAATAAAATGAAAATTTTAATATAATTAAAATTAGGAGATTAATTATATAAAATTATTAATGGGTATTATATACACCATAAAAAATAAATGACTAGTGAAATTTCATATGTCTCCCAAAAATTAAAGAGTGACTAGAAATCCATTACCTAATGTCTCAGCTTACTTTGTAGACATTTGAACCTTATATATAATAAATATAAGATTATTATAAATCTATTAATGAACCATAATTATATATCCTACCATATATGATTTACTTATGACCTTTTATTACCCATTTATTAACAATTCCTTACTAAAATCACATTTTGAATAATAACCACTTTGTTTATTGTGTTCGATTTCATTTTTTGTTGGTCATATTAATTTGATCATGTTTTCATCAAATATATAATTATAAAAATGATATAAATATCATATATATTAGTTATATAAGTATTTACTGTAATCCATAAAGTTATAAGTAGAAAACGAAATACACCATTCATGAAGATGGTAGGCCATACGTACACATTAATATTTTTCCATTTTCTAGAAGAATTAAAAGAAAGAAAGGTAAATAATATATTAACATTGTAGAATAATTTTTTATTTCATATATATTACATATTTTCATTGAAATCATCCTTATTACCTTATATGTATAACATGAATGAATCACATCACATTGCAAGGTTGTAGTTCGTTGCACACATGAGCGACGTTATCGTATTACCACAGAATAGAAAGTAAGAAGTAAAATGTGATAAAATGATTCCATAATAATAATAATATCATAAAAATAATATATAAATGATAAATCCATAATTATATTCAACTAAGAGTGGTGGTGATGGAAAACGAATGACATCGGTTCATGAGGTTGTAGTTTTTCGTACACGTGAATGATTATTTCGTGACCCATTTAATGGAAGATGACAAATATTTTGGTTATTAAATTAAAAAAAATAGCATCTAAGTATATTTAAGATACTGAGGTTATCATATCATTGTGTTTTAATAATAATTAAAGAACGTGGAGGAATAAATAAAATAAAACGCTCGATTAGGGATGTTGCCTCTTCTTCAAACACCTTCTTTTGATTTCACCAAAAGGCTACATAGGTTAGATTTATGAACAAGATAAGTATTTTAGGATTATAAGAGGGGATTACGGAATTCATTTGGGTAATTATTTTTTGAAAAATTGTTTTGTAAGGGTGAATAGGATAGGATAATGGGTGGCCTTTTATAAGTGAGGTGAGTGTCACACTTGTAATTTTTAGAGAGAAAAAGGTGTACCTATATTTTTCACATGCCAAAAGGATCCAAAATGGGCCATTAACTATAATCATAAATTATAAGGTCTAAATATTTCTATAAAATGGGTTTTGGAAAATTTTGGGTACATTTTTTACCCATATATTTTTAGTTTAACCCATGTTAAGTCCATTTTTACCTTAACCACAGTAAAAAAATTACTCTTATTAATCTTCTTTATAATAAAAAATTAAGATGAACTAATAATATAATGTAAATTTTTATAATTCCAAATATTTAATATTTTTTCCAAATTAAATTTACATAATTGGAAAATTTGAATTTAAAATTAATCCTGCAGATGCAATGAGAAAATGGGTTTTCAAAGAGGAAATGTTCAAGTATTTTTAAAGTTATAATATAAAAAATAAAAATGAAAATTTTTCCAATGAACTAAATGGGATTAATATATATATAATGGAACTAATTTTTCTTTTAATACTATCTTAAAACTTTTTGGATGTTTTTAATATATTTAAATGAAATGACAATTCTTAATAAAAACCAGTATTTTTTACTATTCATCAAAACAATTATCTTCTCAAGAAATTATCCAAAATTCACCATAAGATGATTTTGAAATGATAATTTAAAAGTTGAAATTTATTTTTTTCAAATATTTTTTCTAAAAGTTTAAAAAATTAGTTTTAAAGTAATTTTTCAAAAAGAAACAAAACTTTTTTTTAGAAAAACACTATTTTTAATTGTAAAATTGGATTTATTCAATACCTTCTATATAAAAAACATAAGATGAATGTTAAAATTTTTATTAAATATATAATATATAAATTTAATTAAAATAATTCAAAAAAAATTGTATCTTTAAATTATTAGGCTAAAAAGTGTTTTCTTTATAAAAATAGTTTTTTAAAAAAATATTTTCTTTATTTTCAAATAGTTATTATTTTCATTTATAATTAATTGGTCACCAAATAATTCATTATATATATACCATATATTTTCATAATTTATTTAATATTATTCATACCCTCTATTTCAAAGGCTAGGTGATAAATAACATATTAAATAATAATATTTTAATATTATTTCACATTTCATTTAAACTTGGTGTTGCATGTAATGCAAGCTACACCCATTTTAGCATGTAATAAAAGATAAAATCAGTGTTTTGTGTAATGAAAGATAAACTCAGTATTATATGTATTGAAAAATATCAAAAAGATTAAATTTATTTGAAAATAATCACAAAATCTTGGGTTGTTGCATTCTACCAACTTAAATAAATCGCAACCTCACAATTTGAACTCTTTCTCGGTAAATAAGGGTTTAACAATTGAAAATCCCTTTGGGGGAAACCTACCTCATAAAACATGTTAATAAAACCTCCTCTTGAAAATAGATAAATTGATGTGTGAAGTTCATTTCTAGTAACATGTATTAGGTTTCCAAATAGGTTAACATATGTGGGAAGTGAAAACATCAACATAAAAGATAAAACTAATACCCAAATAATGATGGAGACTGGTATAGAACACGATCTGGAGAACATTAACAACAAAAAATCTATAAACAAAAGAGGTTTGAAAAAGGTTATTAATATTATCTAAAATGATGATAATAAGAAAACATTTTATTTCTAGATCCCATTCCTAATGTTGGGAAATTTTTATAGGAATATATACTTACTTGATAATATTCAATTTCATAAGCACAATTTCATCCTTTGGTTATACCTTGATCAATTTCCACACCATCTCTTACTATAAGAGATGATTTTTTCGTGTCTGAATAACTAAATGAGATCTATAAAATAATTAAAATTCATTCCTTTTATCTCTAATTATTATCAAAAACAAAATGGTTAGCACATGTTATGAATAAATCATCATATGGTGAAACAACACATTATTCACTAAAAACTCATCAAAAATTCAACTTAAAACATTACATAAATGGTTAAAATTTACCTTTCTAAAATTAAATATTTATAAATAAGGTCACTAAATTTATCAAAATCAAGCTAACATTAATTCTCCAAATATCATAGAGTAACTCTTGATTATCATATACCAAATATGTGAATACCTTAGCAATATATTTTCTTGAATCGTGGTAATAATTAGAATTACCCTAAAATTTTAATGAAATCATACATACTTCCTCATTACTTGAATAAAACCACAAATATTGATTATATTATATAAATATAGTAATGTTTTAAACTCCATTAATGATAACATAACCACTTTGTTCACAAATAATTAATCAGTTCTAAGGTCATCAATACTATCTAATTTACTTTATCCATTTTTATCATCTCTTTATACAAACTAAACACCATTTTCTCAACATCATGAAATTATTAAAGGTTATATTACCTTAATAAAAATATCACCATGCCATTAAATCACTTTTATAGTTCATCAGCACCGTTCAACATATTTTTTCAAAACCTTAATGAAAAAATTATACTAAACAATCCTTTTATATTTCATGATTTATATAATATAATTCTTGAGGTCAAATACATAAACACTTAAATCATTACAATTCTTTATAAAACCATTAAATATGCTCCATAATTTTATTCCTTAATATATATTTAATTCAATATGAAATATGAATCATGTATTAACATTCATCAACCTCAATTTAATCATGCGTCTCACATTTAACATAAACAATTCTATTAGAACATCCCATACCTTTCATGTGTCCTTAATAGTATCCTCATCATAAGTTGTATAACCATTACTCATACCACCTTTATTATTCTCTTCATGATCATTCCCCTTAGAAAATAGATTTTCATAATCCCAATAATTTCTACATTTGAAACATTCAATTATTTATAATATCATAGGGAGACTATTATTCTCATTTATTGCATTAAATAAACTTCTAATTTTTCATCTATAATTACTTGCTTTGTTTCTTTCTTTTCCACACCCAAAACATCTTCTCATTCCAATAATACATTCAATAGGGTGTTTCTTCCCACATTCTAGACATATAATAAACATAATCTTCTTTCTTTAATGGTCTCCAACACTTGAACCCTCAATGAACACTATCCTTATCTTATTTTTTGATTCTAAGAGTTGGTTAAGGTGTAATTTTTTAATCATATATCATGATAACCGATTAGGAATAATCACCATATCCTTCACTCTAGTTGCCATCCCATTTGGTATCTTATCAACAAATTATCTATCGAATTTAATGTTGTTCGAGTTCCATTTGGTTACCACCATTTACTAAAACCAAAAAGAATAATTTTTTCAACAATAATCATTGTTTGGAACCAAATAATCAATAAAAATAGCTTATAGGATAAATAAATCATGCCAAATTATTTTTAATCTATAAAACCTTATGATTAGTATAGGTCATTAATGGTCATTATTCAAATCCTTCATGATGGTTTGTAAAGAGTTTGAAAATTTACAAAACATATCCACTGAGAATGTTAAATCAGGTTTGTATCAAGGCCCATTGTCTTACACAAAGTGATGATCAAGTCCAGTCCAATTCACTCTTTTTAGAGTTAATACCTCTATGTACATTAGTGTTAGATCCAAATCCACTTACAGTATCTAGACAGGGATGTAATTTCTAAGAAACCACTCACTCTATCCTTTATGAAAATTTCATAACATTTTCATATACTTTTACTCATCCTTATACTTATCTTCATACATATCCTTAGAGTTATCACTTAAGTTTTTATATCCTACTTTCGAAAGGTTAACTAAAACTCTCCTCTGATACCAACTATATAGACCTAGAATTTTTATACATATATATCACATCTTTTTAGATAAATATTCATTACATTACACAAACACACACCTGAGGATCGTAAATTTATATTTCTATTGGAAACATGGAACATAATCTTTTTATTTCATGAATCATCTTCAACATAACCCATAAATATCTCCTCACATAGTACTCCTATTAGGAATACCATATCCAAACCTTTATTTATAACCTGAGGAAGAAAATATAAGAAAGGTTGATCTCAAATTCTTAGTAAGGGTAAAATTGGGAAATATGTAAACAAAAAATTAGGATAGGGTATGATAACATGATCATATAATATAAAAAACATACCCTTTATATAAATGATCAAAATATTGAGTCACAGAATAAGGATTAGTAGTTCATAATATATGAATAATAAAGAAATTAACAAACATGATCCACGATAGAATAACATTGGCATAAGTCATGGAATTGTGGAATACACATATGTATAGAAAATCATTTCCATAGTAGTAAAGGCTCAATATTTAGGATATAATATTGGAATAGGTTCACTCTACAAAACATCATTATAATCAAGGTTCAGTCATATGACCATCATAGTAGACAAAGTCTGTAATAACCTGAGATTTTATAAGATATATTATTTTTAATTTCTTTCATATCTTCTGTTGTACGATACACCAATATTATCATTCACTATACACAACACCATATTAGCTTGCAGTATATGCAACACTAATCCCGGATCGTGTTACACACAATTTCATGTTTGTTTGATAGTAGTTATTCTACGAAACATTGAGTATATATATATATATATTCAATGTATTTTTTTATACGCATCAACAAAGGAGTCGTGCACTACATGCAACCCTGACTTGGCTTGTATTACACGCAATCACGACCTTCCTCGATAGCGTGTGTTGTACGCAATACCGAGTTATACTAAACAATGATATATTAATATAATATTATTATGAACTAGCCATTATGAATAGTATTAACTAAATTTTGAATTTTATAACAATATTATTCATCTTACACATTTTCTATAACATGGTATAAGAACAAAATAAATTTTTCGGGTAAAATAAGTATTTTTCAAAAAATGCAGTTTTGCGCCTTTTGATGGTGCACCCACTTTAAATATAGTTTTTGACATGTTTATAAGTTAAATTTTACAAAATAAAATTATTCTTTGGAGTCAGGATATAAAATTTTACCTTGGATAATTTTTTCATATTATTCTGATAACTTTCATATTTTAATGAATAGTAAAAACACGCTATATTTTAATTAAAAACAACTTTTTTCATCGTAATAACTTATGTGGTTAAATTATAATATTGAATGGTTTTAAAGTATAAATAGAATAAATTTTTACCATTTAATATAATTTATGTCATTAGCATTGATTTTACATTGAATTCGTAGGTTAAATAAATTCAATCTTTTGCAATGTTTTAACCAAAAACCCATTTTCATTCGACAACGGGATTAATTTTAATTTAATTTCTGAAACTTCTGTGTTATGAATTTGAAAAAATGGATTCCATATTTGGAATCAGTGGGTCCAAATTATGTTAATAGGCTACTTTTTATTTTTGGGAATTATGAATAGTAACTACGATAAATTTTATTTACCATAGTTAAAGGTAAATCGGGTAATTAAGGGTGAATATAATATTATAAAATTACCCTAACACATGCCAAAATTATATTGTATGACTAAAAGTCGACCCATATCACCTAATTGTCGGATTATATTCATTTAATGGAATTTTGTCTATGAAAATAATTTAATTATTATTAAAACCAAAGAAAGTGACAACATGTCACTCTCTTAAACCTTATAAGTATAATAATTTTAATTTAGTGATAAACTTCATGAAACTTCGAACATGAGTAGTCTCCAGAAATCTAATAAAATTATATACATCATATGAATTTATTTATAATTTTTAGGGATTAAATAATTATCATTAATTATGACACAATTGTGATGCAGAAATTGTTTATCTAGTGGAAAATCAAGAATATAGTTTTTATTAAACTAATAGTGACCATAAAATGCACAAAACACTAAAAAAAACTTATTGTTCATGTAAATGTAAACCATAATCATCCAATTGTCGAATATTTGACCATTTGGAGCCTTATAAAAGCAATTATGACACTTATATTATTTTATTTTAATTGATTCCCAAGTTTTCACCTTCATAATTTAATAAATATAACAATTTATATATTGTGATTTTAAGATGATAAATTCATGTAAAAGAATTAGTGTTAAAGTTAATAGATATATATTCATCCTAGGATTTTATTTTTAATTTTTATGAAACAAATAAGTATATTAAATAATTATACAAAAATGTTGTAGTATTTATTTTATTAAGAGATAAACCAAATAAATGGTTTTAAAAATAATAAAATAAATATTATATGACCTATTTAATGTGCTCCACTAAATTTCTAGACACATATGACATTTTATGAATCTATTAAAGCTTTTAGTGCGAACATATATTCTGTATTAATTTTATTTAAATTCAAATAAATGAATAGTGTCAAAATTGACACTATTGTTATTTTATAAAAATAACATATTATAAAATTGTTTTAAAATAACAAAAATATTTAAAAATTATAAATTTAAATTTATATGGTCTAAAATGTTATTAAGTATCTAATTATGGACAATTCACAACAAATAAGTAATTATTTGTTATAATTTAAAATTTAGAATGTTATTACCACAAATAAAATTAAATTGATTAAATAAGGATAAATCAAGTTGATAATGTTTAAAATAAATTTCTAACATGTCTAAATTCTATTGGTTGATGATATTACAACCTTATATTATCTAATATTAGAATATTAGTCATTTTTGGAGGTTTGTAAGTGGGTTTTGATTTATTATAAATTAATATTTTTAAGATTTCCGAAGGTGCCCCTCTCCTCCCTTATAAAAGGGCACCTCCTCCCTCCCTTCCTCACACCAATTTGAGCCTTCAGGCTCGTCCAAACCCTGACAAATACTCTTCTCCACTTCCCTAGAAACATCCTGGAGTTCCTGGTCTTCTTCAAAGAACAATTTTAGTTCCCTAAGTGGAGGTCTCAAAGAGGCGCTTCAAAGAAGAGGTAATGTCTGTTACCAATTCTTTTAACTTTATTTCTTCTTCCACTTCTTCTTCTTAGGTTGTTTCATTATGAAGTAATAACATAAGTATCACTCATATAATGATATGTTATTATAAGTATAAAACAAACCCATTTCACCATCTATCCATCCTACGGAAAACGAAATCATCGCGCGTGCGTACGTACGGAATACCGTCTCCACATCGTGGTGTAATCTATTTTCCACCACCACCTTACATGTATGGGTATAATGGTGAAAGTAATGAATATATATGATTATTTTAAAGTGATATTTATTATGTAATATTATACATACACTTTAATACAATTCCATTATCATGGTAATGAGATATCGCTCGTGCGTACGTACGGAATACCGTCTCCACGACGCGATGAGATTCACTCTCCATGATAACCATTAAAGAATGATTATAATTTATATATAATAAGTAATAATTAAATATATGACATAATAATTCTACTATATTTATGCATATATATATTTATGTCATCTACTTAATTCCATTCAATTCAATAAGGAAACGAAAACAGCGTTCATGCGTACGTACGGCCTACCGTCTCCATGAACGGTGTATTTCTTTCCATTTATCGATCCATTATATATATGTATATTATGAATATATATAATATATAAATCATGTTTTACATTCTGGATTTAAGTAATCCGGATCTAAGTAATCATATGAATAATTACAAGTTAAAACACAAATGACAAATGAGACGATTTTACCCAAAACGCTACTTTAACATGAATTTACAAAAGAACGGGTAATATAAAGTCATAAGTGAACCATATATATGAATATGATTCTGTAATAATTCAATGAAATTATTTAAATCATTATACAGGAGGTTTGGATACATACGAAGCATATCGGACCTAAGGTAAGGGATAATTTATCAATCTCATTTTTATCCGAGATTGTTTATTCGTAAGTATTTACTAGGGTTATCTTTATCATCCAAGCCCATGTTTCCCAAAAATGGTTTCATGTATGTTTAATGTCATTTTTACCCATTTTTTACTTTTACTACATGGTATGTAAAGAATATTTCTTTTTTTTTTACGTTACAAGGTACTTTTAGACTTTTCCTACAAAAGTACAAGGATATTGTTATTTTTAACTTATACGGCACGAACAGATTTTTACGATTTTATAAAG
The DNA here is from genome assembly GCA_963277665.1 of Viscum album. Classification (NCBI taxonomy): domain Eukaryota; kingdom Viridiplantae; phylum Streptophyta; class Magnoliopsida; order Santalales; family Viscaceae; genus Viscum; species Viscum album. The sequence continues at coordinate 373,020,614 of OY728137.1, forward strand.
CCTTACTTTAATGAAGCTTCCTCCAAAATATTTCATGACTATTTTCAACAAAATCCTTTTCTTTTAAAATTTCATGATGTTTTGTGAAAAGAAATTGATTTTGAAAAATAATGGATATTTTCCTCAAGAATTCATTTCAAGTGTTTTATCAAAACCATTTTCTATCTAAGATGACATTATTTCATATGTGTATGTTACAAGTATAATGCCTCTATGATTTACATGGATTCAATTTTCTTATGATGAAATATCCATGTGTTTTATATGGATTATGTGATGATGGGATGATGTTTATGAAACCCATTTTATTCTTTGGGTTATGATGAATGTTTTAAGTTTATTTTGTGGAACAAGTAAGAATGATTTCACTATGAGATGGGTGGGACCTATATCTCCATCCAATGAATTAGGTAAAGATTTATATCTCATGAGATAGACATCGATGGAACGGAAAGTTAAACTGGTTCAGTAATACAGGACTGGAACGAGGAGTGAACTCGATTCAGAAAGGGACTTTGTCCACTAAGATGGTCTTGGCAGCAATGCCTTGGCTACCATGGAAATCATTACATGTGCTTAATGGATTCCACAATTACATGTTTTATTCCCATTCTATTTTATCATGATTTATGTTCCATTATGATCTATGCCTTATGTACTTCCATGTTTTATGTCGTTGCTCAAGATTTTGAATGTTCATTTTTTTAAGTTCAAATGTATATGGTATGTTTTATTTTATCCATGCTTACCCTTACTGAGCATTTGAGATCACCCTTTTTATGTTTTTTACCCCAGGATTAAAAGAAAGATTTTAGGTAAGGAAACAAAAATGGGAAGATCTTTATAGGAGATGTTGAAGATCTTTCACCACGATTAGAAGATTAGGTTCCAAGTTTCCAAAGACACTAAACTATTACAGTTCTTGTGTGTCTGTTTTTGTTATGTATTAAGTATTCCACAAAAGTAATGTAATGTTCATGTACGTCAAGCTTCGGGTCTCTACAAAGTCCCTTACCAAACTGAGCTCACTCACCATTATAGTCCTATATATCTCATGAGATATAAATATTTACCTAATTAATTGGAGGTAGATATAGTTCCAACCCATCACATAATGTTAATCATATATATGTGTACCATTAGATTATAAAATATTCATCATATCATAAACCATGAAATGTAATGGGTTTCATAAAAATTTCATCGTATCATAACGTGTGGAAAAGAGATATGTTTTATAATCATTTCACCATTTTTTTAAAGGTTGGGTCCAAAGCCTCAATTTATTATTTGAAAGCAAATACCTCTTTAGACTGGGTAGAGGGAGACCCATTACATAGCCCGAAGGCCCAAGGCCAAGTGGCTGGAATACAAGGCTTAAAAGCCCATTTTTTTGGCCCAAAGGACCCCTCGGTGAACAGTACTGCTACTATACCCGTGCTGCTATAGTACCTGCTACAGTACCACCACCGCTACAGTATCTGCTACAGTACCTCCACTACTACAGTATCTCCGCTGCAACAGTACCTACTACAGTATTGCTACAGTACCTGGGAAATTCGCCCGTGCTCGAATTTCCTCATGGTATAACCCAAAGAATAGAGATAAGAATTATAAAAATCATTCCATCATAAACGTAAACCATTCAGAAGAAGAATAGGAATGGTATCCTTGGATCATATCCCTAGTAAGGCATAGGTAATATCAATGGATGTCATCTTAGATGGAAAATTATTTTGAAAAATATTTTGAAACATTTCTTAAGGAAAACAACTTTTCTTTGAAAATAAATTATTAAAACTAAAAATTCATAAAATATTTTTGGAAATCTTTTTCCTTTAAAATGACTTTTAAAACATATAAATGAAGCTTTAAAAAAATTTAAAAAAAATCTTGAGGAAAATAAACTTTTTAGCCTTAAAATATATTTTTAAAATATAATACATTTTAAAAATCCTTTTTTTAAATAACCTTGAAAACATATAGAGGGAGATTTAAAATTTCTTTAAAACATTTCTTGAGAAAAATATCCTTTTCACTTTGAAAAACACTTTTTAAAAAATAAAACATTTTTAAAATACTTTTCTTTGAAAATAATCTTTAAAACATATAAATTAATATTCAAAAAAAAATATTTTAATAATGGAAATAAATATCATTCATTACATATATGTTAAAATAATGATTCCTTTCACATTTTTGGTAAAACACAAATGGGAATTATTTGGAAAAGGATATGAATATTTATTTAAAAAAATATAAAATATAAAATATAAAATAATTTCATTAAAAAATAATTTTCATAGTTCTAAAAAATTGAAGATAGTTTTGAAAAACATGGTTTTAAAAGAAAAACAGTTCTCGACTAATGATAGAAATAAAGACTGTTTTTCTATAAAATGTTCTTTCAAAATATTTAGTAAAAAAAGAGGTAAAAATAAAGATAAAATATTTTTACTAATTAAATAAAAATATTATAATAAAATTATGGTGTTTCTTTATAGATTTATCATAATATTTTAACATCATAAACATAAACAATCCTGATAAACGATGATATTTTAATATAAATTCTTTACCACTTTGGTAACTTTGAATTGTAAGCCTCATGAAATAATAAAATTAAATGAAACATAGAATATCACTAGAATAAATAAATTCATGATATTACAAGTCAAAGGGTATGTATATACACCTCATAAAATAATATAGGCTCCTAACATAAAATATGTCTCAAGGGAAAAAATTGATACAAAAATATCTTACTGCTTTGGTATCTTTTGAATCATAAAACTTGTGAAAGATAGATCCTTAAGTGGATATATAAATACCAATATTTTTCATTAGAATAATAATAAAATAAATTCATGGGTATTGTATACACCACATAAAATAAATAGATGGTTAATATGGAATGTGTCTCATAGAAGTAAAATAATAAGATGGAAACCCCTTATCGCTTTGGTAATGTTTTGGATCATAAGACCCAATAAATATTAAAATAAAATGAATTTTTAAATATCATTAAAATAATTATATTCATGATAAAATATTTCAAATTGGTATTATTTACACCATAAAAAGAAACAATTGGTGAATTTGTATATGTCACCCAGAAATAAAAGAGAGACTAGAAACTCATACCTTATGTCTCAAATTCCTTCAAACGCATTCAAAATACTATATAATAAATATATTATTATTATAAATATATTAAATAAATTATATATATATATATATTCTATCATATATTTTTTATTTATGACCATTTTTACCCATTTATTAACAATTCCATATTAAAATCTTGTATTGAGAAATAACCGCTATGTTTTTTGTGTATGTTTTGATTTTTGATTTTTGTTCCTCTTAATTTTATCATGTTTCAGTCATATTAAGAAGTATTACAATTTTATAAATATCATATATATCCATTATATATTTTTTTATAGTAATCCATATAATTTAGAGGTGGAAAAGGAAATACACCGTTCATGGAGACGGTAGGTTGTACATATGCATGAACGTTGTTTCAATTTTATTAACAGACTAAAAAAAGGAAATTAAAATAATATATTACCATTAAAAATAAATTTTATTTCGTATATATCACATATTTTCATTTAAACCATCCTTATTTCTTTCAATGTAAAATGTGATTGAATCACCTCGCTTCGCGAGGTGGTAGTCCACCGTACACATGGGCGACATTATCATATTCACATAGAATGGAAATTAAGGAGGAATATGTTATATCATGACTCTATAAGCTTAATAATATCATAAATATCATATAAAAACAATAAATACATCATTATATCTAGTTGTGAGAGGTGGTGATGGAGAACGAATAACATTAGTTCATGAGGTATTAGTCCATTGTACACATGAATGACGATATCATGACCCATTTGATGGAATAGTAGAACTATTTAGGTTGTTTAATTAACATAATAACATATCATTATATATAAGATACTAATTTTAACAAATCATTATGGTTTGATAATAATTTATAGAGGAGGAGAAAGAAAATAAAATAAAACGCTCGATTTGGGACCTTACCTCTTCTTTGGATAACTTCTTTTACTTTGAAACAAAAGGCTTATTAGATTAGATTTATGGCCTATATAAGTATTATAGAATTATATGATAGAATTAACAAAGTTATTTAGGGTGATATTGGTCCAACCAAATGGTTTTGGATGTGACACCCTAAGATTTGAATGAGATAGTTTTTTTTTTTGAATTTATTTGTTGTATTATGTTATATGCTACACCAAGATAATATTTTACTATGAGAAACACTGTATTAACTTTCGGTACATGCTACACTATTCTTGGCATGTGTTACACATAATTTCTAGTTATTTTGATAGAAATAATTTCATGCAAGACTGAGTTTAATCGAGTTTATAAAATAACAAAATCACCCTTGATTGATTTTATTAATGAAATATATATGTAATATATTAAATATAATTTTTAAAAATAATCTTATTTGTTTTCTAGACATGATATAGGACCAAAATCAATTTTTTTTGGATAAAAGAAGTATTTTTCAAAAAAAAATGATTTTTTCTACCTTTTAATGGATAACCCATTTTGAATCTAGTTTTTGAAACTTTTATAAGTTCTATTTTGAAAAATAAGCATCTTATTTAAAAAAAGATATCAAAAAAATTGAATAAAATTTTGTTATTTTTCTGATAACATTTATATTTTAATGAATAGTGAAAAATACTGCATTTTAATTCAAGACTTCATTTTCATCTAATTTATTTATATTGTTATATTATAATTTTAATTTATTTTAAAGTCCATTTAGATTAATTTTTCATCATTTAATTAAATTTTGGTAATTGGAAATAATTTCACATTGAAATTTGATATAAACACATGTTAATCTTTTGATGGTTTTTACTTTTTAAAAACTTGTTTTCTCATTCCCTCAGCGGGATTAATTTTAATTTAATTACTAAAAAATTATGTGTTTCAAAGTTTTAAAAATGGATTCCATAATTGGAATAATTGGTTCCAAATTATTTTAATAGGTTACTTCTATTTTTTTGGATATTATGAATAGTAACTATGGTAATTTCTATTTAACGTGGTTAAAGGTAAATCATGTAATTTAGGTAAAACAATTAATATGATAAGGATAATAAAATTACCCTAACACCTTTAAAACCCCTATTTTATTAGTAACCATCAACTCTTAACACCTAAGGATCATAATTAACCCATTTAATGGGATTTTTTCTATGAAAATGGTATAAATATTATTAAAATATAAGAAAGTGACATGAAAGTGACAAAATGTCAATATCTTATTTATTATATGTGTAATGATTTTAATATAGTGATAAAAATGATAAAACTTCTATAATAAATGTTATAAAAAATATAATTAAATTATCTATATCATGGTAATTTATTGATATTTTTTTGAGATTAAATAATTACCATAAATGCTTATACAATGATGATGGAGAAATTATTTAATTAATGAAAAATCAATAAACTAATTTTTATTAAAATGATAATAACCATTAAAAGAAACAAACACTTGAAAAATATTAATGGTCTAGTATATATATATCATAATCATCCAAGGGTCGAGTTACTGGCCATTTTGAGCCTTATTTAAGAGATTATGACACTTATATTATTTTATTTAAAGTGATGTTAAACTTTTCGTATTCATGTTTTAATAAGTATAACATTTTTAAATGGATTTTACAGAAGATATATTCGACAAAAATTATTATTATAGAATATAGTATATTTATATTCATAATATTAATTTAATTTTTATTTTTATTCAAAAAATAAGTGTGTTAAAAATCACATAAAAATGACATTGTAATTATTTTATAAAGGGAAATATAAAATAAATGTTAATAAAGATATTAAAATAAATATAATTTGAGATAATTAATATGTATAATTAATTTTCATTGTTAACTTGACTCCATAGAGATATAATAAAATGTTTTTTCTGGGATTTCATCTTATCTTAATATTTTTAAAAATCTATGAATTGAATATTTTCAAAATTAACACTATTGTTGTTTTGTCAAAATAATGTGTTATTAAATTATTGAAAAATAATAAAACATTTTTAAAAATATATAATAAATATTATATGGTCTAAAATTTTATAAATTAATCATTTATGATCAAATTGACATAAAATAATTAAAAATTACACTATTTTAATATTTAAATATTTGTTACCTTAGTTAGAAATTAAAGAGAAAAACTAAGTGATAATTAAAATGATATGGTTTAAATAGACATAAAAACTTGTCCAAAATTTATTGGTATATGAGATTAAAATATTATCTAATATATTATTCTAATCTATGACATTTTTTTGGTTTTTTTATATAGTTTTATTTTATTATATATTAATATTTTTAGAGATTCCAAAGCTGCCCTCACCCCAATTTTATAAGTGCACCTCCCCCATCATTTCTTCACTTCACTTTTAATGTTCAAGATCGTCCAAACCTTGCCCATTCCCCTCATAAACTTCCCTATAAATATTTTTGAGATTATTTTCTTCTCAAAAGACCGACTCAAGTGCCTTTAAGAGGAGATTTAGAGGGAGCACATCAGAGAAGAGGTAATCTCCTCTACTGATTATTTCAAATTATTTATTATTTTACTTAATCTTTATGAGTTATTGTCATTATAAAGTAATAAATCCAGGACCAATTATATATTTATATTTTATTATAATTATTTAACAACCATATTTAACTTTGTATCCATCTTACAAAAAAACAAAATCACAGTGTGTGCGTAAGCACGACTTACCGTCTCCACGTCGTGGTGTAATGTTTTTCACCATTACCATACTTGGATGGATATAATGATGGAAATAATAACTATATATTATTATTATAACATGAAATGTATTATATAAAAACATATATACCATCCAATTTCATACCATTTCACAATTATTGGAATGATATCGTCACTCGTGCGCACGTACAGCCTATCATCTCCACAATGTGATGTGATTCATTCTAAAAGATATCTATTAAATCATGATTATATAAATGTACAGAATGAATAGATATGGTATATATTACATTAATATCATTTTTTTCAAATTTTATAACTATAACTTAATAATAGGAAGAAGAACTTCTCTGATAAAATATGCGTAAGAAAATAAAGAAGTCAACACCTGATGGACGAGTAATAATGTTACTAACAAAAGGATGATAATATGATCATATATGATATCATAAAAATGACTATGATTCTAAAATAATTCAATGAAATTATTTAAATCAGTATATAGTAGGTTTAGATACATACAAAGGAAATCAGACCTAAGGTAAGGGATAATTTCACAATCTTGTTTTTATCTGAGAATGTTTATATGTAAGTATTTATTGTGGTATATTTATCATCCATGTCCATGTCTTATACATATGAATTATAAAATATTCCTCATATCCTTCTAATATTTTTTATAGTAAATTTTACCCATTGATTAATTTTTATTAAATGGTACGAAAGGAATATTTTGTCACTTTCGTTACAAGGTACTTTTTGACTTTCCGACAAAGGTATGAGAAGAATGTTTTCTTTTAACTTATACGGCATGAATTTATTGTTATTATTTCATAACTCCATATCTCCAAGAAGTTTAATTTACAATATTTCATGTTTTTTTCAAATAAATTATTTTATTTTAAAATTTCATGGAATTTTGAGAAAATAAAACATTTTTTAAGAAGAAATGATATTCCTCCTCAAAAATTAATTTCAAGTGTTTGATCAAAATTATTTTCCACCTATGATGACATTATTTAAGTGGGGTTATGTTTATATAAATATTATTAATATGGTTTTATTTCATTTATTATGGAATTATATTTATTAAATACATTTTTTTATATGTATTATGATAGAATGATGTTTAAGAAACCCATTTTATTCTGTAGGTTATGCAATGATGAATGATTTGTATTTTTGTGGAACATGTAAGAATGATTTCATTATTAGATGGTTAGGACCTATATCTCCATCCAATTAATTAGGTAATGATTTATATCTCATGAGATAGACATGAATGTAATGTAAAATAAATATGGTTCTATAATACATGGATGAAACGATAAGAAAATTTGGTTCAGTAATATAGGGGTGGAATGGAAGGTAAACTCAGTTCAGTAATGGACTTTGTCCACTATGATGATCTTGGAAATGAGCCTTGGAAAATATGGAAATAATTTTCTATTCTTATTTGTTTGATACAATTCCATGTTTTATGCCAATTCCATTTTTTTATGGATTTTGTTCCTTTTTTATTTATTCCCTATGAGCTACCAAGATTTATTTCATGACTCAAGATTTTGATTTTTGTTATACATGGTATGATTTTTTAAAGTTATTTTCATGTTTTTTTACATTTTTATGTTTATGTTTTGTTTTATATTTTTCATGTTTACCCTTACTTAGAATTTTAGCTCACCCTTTTTTATATTTCTTTTCCCTAGGATATGAAGAAGGGTATCAAGTAAGATGTTTCAAAAAAGGGTTCTAGTTATGTAGTAAAATGCATGAGATGATGTAGATCTTTTACAAACCAGTTGCTTATGTTTCCCAATTTCTAAATACACCAAAATAATATGGTCTTTGGGCATCTTTTTGTTTCATGTATTTAGTATTCCATAAAAGTAATGTAATTTCTATGTATCACAAGATATATTCTTTACATTTGGTATCTGATTAAATGTTTAATCAACCTCTAGAAACTAGGATGTGAAATATTTAGTGAGATCCCTATATATATTTCTAAGATTTGTCTAGGGATGTCCTTAAGGATAAGTATAGTTATAGGTTACAATCCATGAATCTTGGTAATGATCATTTTTAACCTAGGATTAAACCTAATATTTTAGATATTGAAAGTACTTCCCCATGAATATGTTGTTTTCCTAGTATGATTTTTTCCTCTCACGCTATTGTTTTGAGTTTTAGATAATGGTTATAACCTGAAGGAACTGTATTAATGATCATTAAAATGGTTAATTAAATGATTTTCCTCCTAGAAAACCAAATTTAATGGGATATGGAATGAAAAATCTTATCACTATAGTTACAAAATCTATAAATTTTTCTATACTTCTAACTGAGCATAGAAGGGAACATAATTCTATTAATTCCTTCATAAAGAAACACCCACCTTCTTTCAATGGGTCTTATGATACACTTTTTATTGAACAATAGATCAATACCCTTGAAAATATATTTTCTACACTTTATTATTTGGAACTTGAAAAATTCATTTTGGTTGTTTATCATTTAGAAGGCGAAGCGAACCAGTGGTGGACTCTAATGAAGAATTTGAGGCAGCAAGATGAAATTGAATCCATGAAATGGGATAAGTTCTAGAACTTGTTTTTAAACAAATATTTTCCTTGTGTTCATCATACGGGGATGGAAAAGGATTTCCTAGAGCTTAAGTAAAAGTATGATGAATATTTTGGTACATATGAGGAAATTTTTAAGACTTGCAAGGTATGCTCCCACCTTTATCATCCAAGCAAAAAGTAAAGTTGATCAATTATTCAATGGATTAAAACCAAGTCTTTGAAGTGTTTTATATATAAGAGACTTTAGTATATATGAAGAGACTGTGAATTTTTATATCAAGGTAGAAATAGAACTTGGTATTACATATCAATCTTATGGTTTCTCCAAGAAATGGAAGATGGAGTTTAAGGGAAAATCTCAAAACAATGGTGAAAAGAATATGAGTGTTTCCTTTTGCTAAAAGTTTGGAAAGAAGCTTAGTGTAGATTGTATTAAAGGGACTAGTAAGTGTTTTAATTGTAGAAAATAATGTCATAAGACATTTGAGTACCAAAGTAATGGGAAAAATTTATCTAATGATGTGAATAGAGAAAAGGATACATAGAATGAACCTCCCACACTTCAATGTTACAAGTGCAAGTAAATGGGTCATTATGCTAACCAATGCCCTAATCTAAGGGTTATCAATTATTACCGATGTCAACAACCTCTTAAAGCCAAATCCAAAGGCTAATCAAATTTGATCTCTATTTGCAATGTTGAGTATGACAACAAAGTAGTGGAATGATTGAGTGTTTATGTAATGGGATCCCTGAATAATTTTGTATAATCTCTTTTATAGTATTTTGGAATAATGGAATATCTATGTAGTAGACCACTGTGGTTTTCCACACGTATTTAAAAGTTTATGTTGAGTGGTACTAGTAACCATGAAAAGTGATTGAGGTAATGAAGTGATGTTTTTGGAAAACACATTATTAAGGGAAGGATAACCCTTAATATGAGTATGTTATTGAGATAATGATATTTGGATAAAGATATTTTGGATAAGAATAAGTAAATTAATCAATATTAGTTAACTTGGAACTGGTTAAGGATTTATTAACATGTGGGTTATGCTATCATGGATAATGTTAACATCTTTTTGGACTTAAGAATAAGGAAACATGCATTTTTTCAATATGAATATATGGTAATTCATGTTATTATCAAGTGAATGCATGATGAATGTGTTCACATGTTTGGAATATGACCAACAAGAGATACATTTTGATATATGGGGTATAAATGTTAAGCTGAGTTAGTGAAAAAATTTATATAGTTTTGGATTTTTAGATTTTAGAAGGATTGTAATCTCATAAATTTATGGAAATTTTAAGTTAAACATTAGATGAGGTTTGTTATAATAAATTATTATCTCACCATAGGTGAACTTATTCATATTTGATTACTTGTGTTAAACTTTTATTTTATAAAGACATATGGAATGAAGTATCATTATATTTATCGATATCATGATCTACTAACTCTTTAGGAATCAAAATTCAACTTCATTTCTTGGAATAATATATGAAGTGGAAATTGATCAAGAAACAAGGAAACTATGAGATTATACTTAATCAAATAATTATTTCTTCCCATTATTCAACTCTAGGGAAATGATCTTAAAACAAAAATTGTTATCTTAATACATTCATTTATAATGAATAAAATGGCCCATTAAATCATCAAAAATTTAGGGATTTATGATAGATAACATTCACCTAACCTTATTCTCTATCACTCTCTATTATAACTTTATGGTTATATCTCTCTTCTATATCGATGTTTTCACTTTCCACCTATATTCTCCCATGTGGAAAACTAGTTATGGGTGACTTTGGGTAACTATTATGATTATCATAGTATTTTTTAAAATAATGTTTTAGTATACATTTTTTATGATGTGGGATACTAAAAATAACTTTTTATGTATTAATTATTTTATAAACTTGAAAAATTTTGAGGGTATAATTCATTTTAAGGGGGGTAGAATGTGACAACGCCATTTTTTAGGAGATATTTTTTTAACTTATTTATTGAATTTTTTTTATGCAACACCAATATAATATTTCACTATATGAAACATCATATTATCTTTCTGTATATTCAACACTATGTTTAGGTTGTGTGGCACAAAATTTCTAGTTGTTTTGATAGAATTCATTTCACACAAGACTGAGTTTAATCAAGTTTATAAAATAATAAAATCACTCTTGATTGATTTTATTAATAAAATTTATATTTAATAAATTCAATCTAATTTTTTCAATTCATATTATATGTTTTCTAGACATTATATAGGAACAAAATCGATTTTTTGGATTAAAGAAGCATTTTTCAAAAAAAATGCATTTTTCCACCTTTTGATGGAGAACCCATTTTAAATATAGTTTTTTACACATTTATAAGTTACATTTGGAAAAATAAACTTCTTATTTTGAATCATGACATAAAAATTTATTTTGGATAAATTTATTGTATTTTTCTGATAACTTTCATATTTTAAAGAATAATAAAAAATAATACATTTTAATTAAAAACTACATTTTCATCTAATTTATTTGTATTGTTAGATTACCATTTTAATTGGTTTTAAAGTATAATTAGATTATGTTTTTTCATTTAATATAATTTTGGTCATTTGAAGTAATTTTACATTGAAATTTTATATAAACACATGTCAATCTTTTAATGGTTTTTACTTTTTAAAACTCGTTTTCTCATTCCCTCAAAAAGATTAATTTAAATTTAACTAATGGAACTTAGGTGTTTAAAATTTTAAAAAATATATTTTATATTTTGAATTAATGGTTAAAAATTATTTTAATAGTTTAATTTTAGTTTTTTGGATATTATGAATAGTAACTATAAAAAAATTATTTAACACGGTTAAAGGTAAATCGGGTAATTTAGGTAAAAAATTAATATGGTAAGGAAAATAAAATTAACCTACCACCTACCAAAACCCTATTGGATGATTAAAAATATACCTTTAACACCTAAATATCATAATTGACACATTTAATGGACACTTTTCATGAAGATGTTATAAGTATTCTTAAAATAAAAGAAAGTGACATGAAAGTGACAAAATGCCACCCTCTTATTTCCTATAAGAAAATAAATTTAATATAGTGATAAACATGATAAAACATAGATAATAAATATACTTAATAAATATAATTTAATTACCTATATCATAGTTATTTATTTAGAATTTTCAGAGATTACATAATTATTTTAAAGGCTTATACAATGATGATGTAGAAATTATTTAATTGATGAAAAATCAATAAACTAATATTTATTAAAATGGTAATAACCATTAAAAGATAAAAAACTTTACCAAATATTATTGGTCGAGTATATCTCAACCATAATCATACAAGGGTCGATTAATTGACCATTTTAAGCTTTATAGAAGATATTACGACACTTATACTATTTTATTTAATGTGATGTAAAACTAGTCACATTCATGTTTTTATAAGTATAAGATTTTTAAATGGATTTTCCAGAATATATATTTGGCTAAAAGTATTATCTTGAAATATAGTAGATTTATATTCATAATATAATTTTTTTTTTAATTTTCATTCAAAAAAAAGTGTATTAAATAATTACACAAAACTAGTGTTGTAATTATTTTATTAAGGGAAATATCAATGAAATGTTATTAAAAATATTAAAATAAATATAATTTGAGATAATTAATATGTCCAATTAATTTTATAGATTAAATTGACCCCATAGAGATATAATAAAATATTTGGTTCTAGGATAACATCTTATCTTGATATTTGTAGAAATCCAATAATTGAATATTTTCAAAACTAACACTATTTTTGTTTTTTCAAAATAATGTTTTGTTAAATTATTTAAAAATAATAAAATACTTTTAAAAATATATAATAAATATTATAAACTCTAAAATTTTATAAATTATTCATTTATGGTCAAATTGACATCAAAGAATTAAAAATTACACTATTTTTATATTGAAATATTTGTTACCCTAGTTAGAAATTAAATCAAATAACTAAGTGATAATTTAAATGATAAGGTTTAAATTGAAAAAACAAACTTTTAAAAAATATATTGGTTGTTGATATTACAACCTTATCCCATATCATCTTTGAAACTATGACTTTTTTGTGGTTTTTGGATGTGGTTTGATTTTATTATAAATTAATATTTTTGGAGATTCCATAGGTGCCCCTCACCTCAATTAAAAAAGGGAACCTCTATCCTCATTTCTTCACTTAACTTTAATCCTTAAAGCTCAAAAAACATTACAATTTACATTATAAGCATCACTAGTAATATTCTAGAGGTTCTGGTCTTCACAAAAGACCAACTCTAGCACCATTAAGAGGAGATTTTGGGGGAACACATCGAATAAGAGGAAATCTCCTCTACCGATTCTTTCAAATTATTTCTTCTTTTACTTCCTCTTTATGATTATTTTAAATTATAAAGTAATAAATACATTATCACTTATATACTGAGATGATATTATAATTATGGGACAATTATATTCCACCTTCTATCCATCTTACAAAAAATGAAATCACCACGTGTGTGTACGTACGACTTATCGTCTCAATGTTGTGGTGTAATAAGTTTTTCACCACCACCATATTTGGATGGATATAATGATATAAATAATAACTATATATTATTATTATAACATGTTATGGATTCTATAAAAACATATATGCCATCCACTTTTAAACCATTTCACTATTATCAAAATGATATTGTCGCTCATGCATAGGTACGACTTACCGTCTCCACGATACGATGTGATTAATTATACATGATATCCATAAAAGAATGATTATATAAATGTATAGAATGAATAAATATGGTATATATTATGTTAATATCATTTTTTTAAATGGTATATCTATATCATAATAATATTAACAAGAAATTATCTGACAAAACATGTGTAAGAAAGCAAAGAAGTCAACACCCGATGGATGAGTAATAATGTTACTAACAAAAGGATGATAATATGATCATATATAATATCATAAAAATAACAATGATTCTAAAATAATTCAATGACATTATTTTTATCATTATATAGAAGGTTCGAATACATACAAAGGAGATCAGACCAAAGATAAGGGATAATTTTGCTATCTCATTTTCATCCGAGATTGTTTATATGTAAATATTTACTATGGTATATTTATCATCCATGTCCATATTTTATTCATATGTATTATAAAATATTCCTCATATCATTCTACAATTTTTATAGATAATTTTACCCATTGGTTAATTTTTACAAAATAGTATGAAATGATTATTTTTTTCTTTTTTTACAAAAGTACGAGCAGAATGTTTTATTTTAGCTTATAGAACATGAACAGATAGTTATGATTTCAGAATGAATTATTTACATGAATATTACTTTAAAAGATTTAAATTTTATTTTAAAATAAATTATTTTCTTTTTAAATTAAGTTTCATTTTGAGAAATTAAAACTTTTTTAAATAATAAAAGATATTTTTTCCTGTAGAATTAATTTCAATTGTTTTGTCAAAATTATTTTCCATCTAAGATGATATTATTTAAATAGTGTTATCATTCAATCCATATTATTTAAATTTTTTTGATTGTGTTTATGAAGGAATTTTATTTATGAAATATATTTCTTTTATATGGATTATGATGTTATTATGTTTAAGAAACCCATTTTATTATTTAGGTTATGCTATAATAAATTATTCATTTTATTGTGAAACACATAAGAATATTTTCATTATTAGATGGGTGGGACCTATATCTCCCTCCAATGCATTGGGTAACGATTTATATCTCATGAGATAGAAATTATTGTAATATAAAATAAATCTAGATCAGTAATATAAGGCTGGAATGTCAAGTAAATATGATTTAGTAATACAGGGCTGGAACGGCATGTAAACTCAGTTTAGTAATGGACTTTGTCTACTATGATGGTCTTGATAATGAGCCTTGGATAATATAGAAATGATTTTCTATTATTATTTATTTTCCACAATTCCATGTTTTATGTCAATGATATTTTTTCATGGCTCTTTTTCCTTTATGATTTATGCCTTATAAAATACTAAAAAAAATTCATGACTCAAGATTTTGATATTTGTTATAAATGGTATGATTTTCAAAAGTTATGTTCATGTTTTTTTACATACTCATGTTTATGTTTTATTTGATATTTTCAATGTTTAACCTTACTGAGCATTTGAGATAACACCTTTTTATGTTTCTTTTCCCCTATATTTGAATAATGGTATTAATTAAGCTGTGTCAAAAAGTGGTTCTAGTTATGAAGGAAAATACAAGAGGCGATGTAGATGCTTTATGAACCAGATGTTTGTGTTTCCTGGTTTCCAAAAACACTAAACTAATATGTTATTTGGGATTATTTTTGTGTCATGTATTAATTAATCCATAAAAGTAATGTAATTTTTATGTACATCAATATAGGGTTTTTACATTGGAATTGTGAAGAGAAGAGGATAATGAGTGTCCTTTTATAAGTGAGGTGAGTGGCACACTTGAAATTTTTTGAACGAAAAATGTGTACCCACATTTTGAACATGAAACAATGATCTAAAATAGAAAATTATCAATCCTTATATATTATAAGGTCTAAATATGTCTATATAAGTTTTTTGGACTAGTTTTGGGTCATTTTTAACACATGTATTCTTAATTTAACCCCCGGTAAATCCATTTTTACGTTGACAGCAGTAAATAATTTAAACTATTTTAACAATTAATTATGGGAATAAATTAGTTTTGCCTTATTAAATAATATAAATTCTGATGATTCGAATTATAAAATCCATTTTTCAAAATTCCATTCACATAAGTGTAAATTTTTAATTTAAAATTAATCCTGCAAACATGATAAGAATGCAGGTTTTCAAAGAGAAAATGTTCAAGAGTTTTAAAATTATTTAAATCAAGGATAAATAGGAAAATGATTAAAATTCAATAAATTAGAATAATATATATATAATTTAAATTATTTTCATTTTAAAATTATCTTAAAATAATTTTTAAGTTTTCAAAACCTTTAAAATAAATGACAATTCTTAATAAAAACCAACATTTTTTACTATTCGTCGAAAATTTTATCTTCTTAGAAAATTATCAAAATTTCACCCTAATATAATTTTGAAATTATTATTTTAAAAATTAACTTTACTTTTTCAAATAAATTTTATAAATTTTTTAAAAATTAGTCTTAAAAAAGTGCGAAAAAGATGACAAAACTGTGTTTTATAATAACAATGTTTTTGAGCGTAAAATATGATTTATTCTTATCTATTGTCTAAAAAACACATAAGATGAATTTTAAATATTTTATTGAATATAAAATATATAAATTTCATTAAAATAATTCACTTAAATTTATTTTTTAAATTTATTGATGTAAAATGTGTTTGTTTTCGTAAAAACAGTTTTTCAAAAAAAGATTTCGTATATATTCAAATGGTTTTTATTTTTATTTATAATTAATTGGTAACTAAAGAATTAATTTTATGTAAATTTTTTTAAAAAATATTTTCATAATTTATTTAATCATATTAATACACTCCATTTCAATAACTAGGTGATAACTATCAAATTAAATAATAATATTTTAATAGTATGTCATGTTTCGTTTAAAACTAGTGTTGCATGTAATGAAAGCTAAAAATAGTGTTGAATGTAAAAAAAGGTAAAATAAGTGTTAAATTTAACTAAATATATAATTTTTATTTCTTGTAATGAAAAATATTGAAAATATTAAATTTATTTGAAAACAAATTTCACAAAACCTGAGGGTGTTACAAGTTATGTTTTAATTTTTAGATGGATGGAACGAAAGAGTGGTAAATATTGATTAAACTTTCCAAAATCATTATTATGTCATATATATAATATATATACATTAAATTTATCCTTATTATGATTCAAGTAATCCTAGATTAAAAATATTACATTGCTTCGTGGAGGTGGTAGTCCACACATACACATGAGTGGTGTTATCATTTTCTAAGGAATGGGAAGGTAATAAGATAGATATGATATTATAATTCAAGATGAATATTTAGTCCACAAATAACATATAAAAACATTAAACCCATCATAATAACCATCCATTAATTGTGGATATGGAAAACTAATCATGTCGTTGTGTGGAGGCGGCAAACAATATGTATGCATGAGTGATACTTTTATCTCTAATTTGGTCGAGAAGAGGTGGTAAATGGTTGTAAAATCATTATTATAATATATTAGTATATGTATGATATTTCATTCATAAATTTTTTATGGATACAATTTTTTATAGGAATTAGAATAAGAAATAAATTGAAACAGCTTGGTTAAAATATAAATATCTTCTTTCAGAAACACCCTTTGGCTTACAAGTTAAGCCTTGAGGGATTGGTCATAAGAGAAGACCAAAAACTAAAGGATTAATATAATAATTATAGGAAGGTTTTTAATTTGTTATTTTATGATATATATTTATAAAATGGTTTTAATAAGTGAGGAGAAGAGGTTTACTTTTATAATTGAGGGATGGGATCAATATGAAATTTTATAAAATATTTCAATGGCATAAGGTAACCTTCATAAGAAAGTGCCCCAAAATGGCCAAATATTCGAATTTTGGATAACATATGGTTGATATATCATCAAAAAATAATAATTTTATATTATTTTGTGGAAATAATACCTTTATATATTGGATTAATCCATTTGTAAACTCATTTTAACCTTAACTGAGGTAAAAAAAATATCTATTTTTACTATTAAATATGACCAAAAATTAAGTTGACCCTATTATATTATAATAATTCAAATGATTCCAAATAATGAATATATTTTACTATATTAAATTTCTAAATTTTTCATAACTTGATTTTAAATTATCATGCAACATGAAATGAAATCCCGTCTTAAAAAAAGGGAATCTTCAAGCATAAAACATAATTTATATAAATTTTATTCAATATAAAAACCATAAAATTAATGTTCATATATATGATTGAATATAAAATCTATAAATTTCATTAAAAACATTAATATATATATATATTAATTTAATTTGTTAATATGAAAACACATTGCATTCATTAAAACAATATTTAGAAAAAAGGGTTTTTAGGCCCAAAAAAATTAATTCCAAAATAAAATTTAAGATAATTATAATTTAATTAATTATATTATTCATAATTAAAGTAATTTTAGGATAATTGGATATAAAATTAAACACATAATTTTTTTTTAATTGAAAATAAATGATAGTTTTTTCAAAGATATTTATTTTTCATTATTTACTGAAAAATAAATCTTTTCAGAAAAATAAAATAATTTCACCCATTGTTAATATTGATATGTTTATTTCAAATATGGTATTAATGTATTTAAACAATATTTTTAAAAATGGTATAGATTATTTAAATTTTTCTCTTGAAAAATGTGATAAATACCATTCTTGAAGAAAACATATTTTTGAACCATAAATTGACTCTACTGAAATTTGAGTACTTATTTATTATGAATTAATAAATACATTTGAATAATTAAAAACATTTATACATATTTTTCATAAAGTTTTTATAATTAGTAATACCTTCTGATTTAACATTCATGTTATAATTTTTTACTATATTGTGGTTTATTTAGACCCAAGGTTACATACAAACCATGCTCTCAAATACTCTAATTTTATTTCAAAGAAAAAATATATAAAAAATCTTGGGGTGTTACAGGTACAGTATATAGTTTATGTATTTTTCTAAAATACCCACATTTTCATTGACCTAAAAATATATTTATATATCTACTTAATAGTCACAATAGTTTCAGATCTTCCTCATATTAAAACTCCTAAAAATATCTAACTTCAATTCAGTACTCTTATGAATTTTGAATTTATGAAGACTCAGATCATATTTTCTTATTTCCTTTTAATATATTTGAATTATCATTATCTTCTACTTTCCAAAAAAAATTATCATTCTATGTCTGATTGGGTTCTCATGCAGTTGCAATCATGGCTTCTATTTTATTTTGGGTGCAAGACTTTCTAAAAATATCATCTTTTCCATTTTCCACCTAAATCTTAGTTTGAACCAAAGATTCATGATTATTTCAATTGAATGGGTGGATTAGAATCATATAATATCTTCATGTGTATGAATAACACATAAGATTCATCTAATGATAAGTGTTCACACCCATAGGAAGAATCTTCCTTTACCACTTCTTCCCAAGGGGTATTCTACAACATGGATTTTATTAGCATGCCATTTTTCAAACAAAATTTTCACTATGGTTTGTCATTTTTATTGGTCTCGATCTTGTTCTAGTTTTTAGTGACCATGAGTTTATCAATGGTGTGGTCCCTCTCCTTCGATGTGGTTTCTCTTCAGAAAAATGTACTAGATCCAACTATTATATCATTTATCTTCATTATCCATCACCAATTTCATCTAAGACGTTTTTTGATGATTCTTATACACATGATGTTTACACAACTAATGAATACACATAAAATAATATCATTTTTATTCACCACATTGGATTTGTATATAAAGGTTTTGATGGTTATGTAGATCCATTCCATTCTTACAGGGGATATGATTTTTATGAAGATCATTATAATCTATATAAACTTTACACAAAGTATTGTTGACCATTACACACATAAAAATAACCATTATGAAAAAATAATAATAAATATTCTTATTCCCCACTTTAATGGATATTGATAAACCATATCATGATTTAAAAACCATTTAGGAACACCTCACTTTTGATTGATAGATTTTCTTAGTTTATTCAAAACTCATTGTTTTGCCTCCCATGCATGATCATGAATTCCTATTAAATTCAATTGATCTATATATATGATTGAGATTCCTATGATCTTGAAACTCTCCCACAATTCCAAAAACCTTGATAGAAGATTATAATAAATTATTATGTAAACCAAAAAATTCATCAATTTTCATCACACACCAAAAATAACTTATGTGGTACAAAATAGTGAAAAAAGTTTGAAGATAGTATATTTGATGCCTGATATTTTTCATCTTTTAAATGATGAACAATTTCACTATTTCCATGGTCTCACATAAAAAAACCCACTAGGGAGACCACTTCTATATTAACCTATATGCTCCATTAGTCATCTGGTGTAATCCTATGGAAGCTAGTGGTGTTTGAAAGCCATATGTGTTGAGCCACCACTACCACAAAATAGGGCAAGGCCAACACCAAAATTTTATCAGTGCTAACGAAAAAGCGCTGATAAAGGGGGGTACCTTTATCAGTGCTAAAAAAAGCACTGGTAAAGGGTACCTTTATCAGCACTAAAAAAAGAACAGATAAACGTACCCCTTTATCAGCGCTTTTTTTAGTGATGATAAAGGTACCCCTTTTAACAGCACTTTTTTAGCGCTGTTAAAGATACCCCCCCTTTATTAGTGCTTTTTCATTAGTGTTGATAAAGGGCGGTCTTTATCAGTGTTTTTTTTAAAGCACTGATAAAGGGTTTACTTCCAAAAAATCATTAAAGAAATATATTAATATTTAAATATATATATATAGTTATATTGATATAAATATAATATATATTTTTTAAATATACTTTTAAATATATTTTAGATAAGTATAAATATACATTTACACTTAATATATAAGGTATTTAGTGAAAATGGATTATAAAAAAATTAAAAAAATTATTTTTAATTAATAATTTGATAATTATTATAGAGTAATAGTCATTTAATAACAATTTTAAGATTATAAAAATAAAAAAAATAAAAAAAATCCAAAATATGTTGAAAACGCATCTCAAACATTAAACAGCCATAACTTTTGATCCAGGTGTCTGTTTGAGCTCTACCACATTTCAAATAGAATCCTGTGATGAGATCTACACCCATATAATTAGGGGCCACAACGATCAAGGATTTTTCGAGGCCAAAATAGGCCTAGAAGGCCTCCAAAACTGAGTTTTTAGTCAGGGTACCCTGATTTTTTAACATTTTGTGGATTTTCAGCCTTGTTTAAGGGGGTATTATTGGATTTTTTTAGTGGGGACTAAATTTATTCCAAGTTATTACATTCATATTGATATTTTTCCTTTGAAATTTTATCATTTTTTATAATGCACTGGTATTTATAATCAAATATATAACAATATATACATATTTTTTATATATTCACACATAAAAATTTAATTATAAATAAAAATAATTTAACATATTTACATATAAAATATATTATCTTTATCTAAATAATAACTAATATCCATTTTATTTAAAATACCAATATATGAATATTTATATAACTATATATTAATATAACTATATATATATATTAATCTAACTATATATATATATATATTAATATAACCACATATATATATTAATATTACTATAAATATATATATTAATATCTCTATAAATATATATATTAATATCACTATAAATATATATATTAATATAACTATATATATATACAAATAGAGATATATATTAATAAAACTATATATATATATATATATATTAATATAACTATATATATTAATATAAATATATATTACTATACGAATAAATATAACTATATATATATATCAGAAAATTGAAAACAAATTAAAATAGAGGATTGGTGAGGGCTTAGGCGTGTAAGGGGGCGGTCTCGAGTTCAAAACCTAGTAAAGGCAGGGGCGCGCGCGCATGGGGGAATATGGGAGCTAGCGTTGACAAAGGGTGGAGGGGTGCATTGGGGCGCTGGAGGGGGTTAGAAAAGCACTATAAAAGGGGGGGATTAAGCGCTATAAAAGCCCCCCCCCCCCGATTGGTAGGATTTTTTTATTTTATTTTTTAATTTTTTTAAATTTTTTTAATTTTTTTTTATTTTTTTAACTTTTATCAGTGATTTTAAAATGGGTTCTTTATCATCGCTAAAAAGAAAGCGTTGATAAAGGAAGTGATGATAAAGGAACCTTTTATTAGCGCTAAAACAAAGCGCTGATAAAGGACCCTTTTATCAGCGCTTTGTTTTAGGGATGATAAAAGACCCCTTTTATTAGCGCTAATAAAAGGTGTCTTTATCAACAGTTTTTGGAGCGCTGATAAAGGGGACCCCCCCACCCCCTATCTTCACGGGCTTTAACAGCACTTTTCTAACGCTGATAAAAGGGGTTTTTTAGCGCTGATAAAAGTGGTATTTGTAGTCGTGCGCATGGGTGAAACTAACTATCCTCACCTGCTTATGTGTCGACCCATGTGTTTAATGATCCTTATGCATGCACTCAACCTCATCAATGAAATTCCATGTCTGCTCAAATATACCTTACTTTAGGATCGGATGGTTATACTTTATGATGGATCCATTTCTTGGGTCTTGGATAGATTTGGGATGAAAATATTTTTTACCTGACACTTTTAAAATTTAATGTTCAAAATAATAGAATATATACTAAACATAATGACTAAGACTAATATCCACTTTTCCTCTTATTTTTAACAATATCCATGTAATTAAATTTATCTTATTAAAATCTATGGAACTCCTTAAATCATGAAACATGTTTTAATATAATAATAGATATCCAAATATTCAAAGGAAATAACATTCACACTTTTCTCTCATATATGAATTGACTAGAAATTTCAAATTCTAACTTCAATGATATTCCTTTTAATGTGATTCACATAATAAAAATAACAAATTCCATGGGAATTTATTATTTTTCACAATATTTTTGAGCTATATAACTAATTTCAAGACCCTCTACAGTAACATATTTACATGAATAAACTCTTTACTTATTAACAACAAATACAAAACAAACACAAAGTGTGTTTGACAGAAATAGTAAACCATTATCCCAAAACTCCCAAATGATTCATTAAATGATAAAGTAATATTAATGATAAATAATGGGATATATTTTACTATAAATACATTAATTTTTAACTTCTATAAAAGGACTTCCATAAAAAGGTTGTGGTTATGATATATCGTGTCCAACAATATAACTAAATAATACCCAATTATTAGAAGAAGGAAGTAGTATGTTGTACTATAACTTTCTATATAATATGTCTATATCATCTGATATTATTTATAATATATTTATATTTTATCTTATATGTATGATATTTAAGTAATATCTCTTTCAGATATATATATTCGAGAACTTCCCATGTTTATATATCAAATTGATGTGAATTTTTAAATCTGTGTTGTAATGACTAAGGACTTATTTTTGTTTTATTTATCCCATTTGACCCATTGATCCACCCTTAAATTTTTTCCAATTTATATCCCGTATAATCTATGAATAATACCTTTTATAATGATACCATAGCTGATATCCATCCCTACTTATATCTTAAATATTTTCATAATGTTTTGGGGAGTGAGTCGTTCATGGGGAATGTTGATTAAGGTATAATGAATCATTTTATTCATATTGATATACATTATCATATTATGTAACACCCATATAATTTCATATATTCTCTATTTATTTTTAATTTAATATATTTATATGGAAATATAAATTCTTTTTGGTTCCAACAATGAGTACCTTGGTGGTTGTTATGTGTATCCCTCAACATAATGGATACATATAAAAAATATAACCCAATACAAAAAAATAAAAGAATTTTTTTATTTGATCTACATTCATAGAAATTCTACAATATGTTGTCTATTTTTAAATATAATATATTTGATATTATCTTATATTTATTTCTTATGGTTTTAGAGCTATTTCTCACATGTTTTTCATCCCTTTATATTTGATATGAGATTTTTTCAATTGATTATCCTGTGAGTTTAAATACTATAATTTTATTATAAAAAATAATTATTTTAAGTTTTGGGGGGTGATATTTTAAGGAATACATTTTGATTAAAACTTTTAATCAATATATTTTATGATTTAACCCTCAATTATTGTAATAATTTTTAATTTTTTTTATAAATCACTGCCTCACAACCTCATAGATTATTTTAACCCAATGTTATCTTATTATTATTGTTAAAATATTTTGATTTCAAACTAGTGGATATATGAAATTCATAGAGAATAGGTTCACACAAAATCTTATGGACATTAAATCTAGGTCCATGAATGAACCTATGGACATGAGAACCCGGTCCATGCTTAATATTATGGACATGAAAAGTATGTCCACACATGAAATTGTGAACATGAATTCAGGTTCACGTATAACATATTTACACATGAGTTATACTTATTTACCTAATTCATTGAAGGGATATATAATTCTAGACCCACCCATAACATAATTAAAATCATACAGATGTGTTCCATAATATAATAAAACATTCATTACATCATAACCCATGAAATGGAAATTGGTTCATAAACATTTAACCATATCATAACCCATGGAAAATAAATAGGTTTCATAATCATCTCATAAATTCATCGTAGCATAACCCATAGAAGAGAAATGGGTTTCATAAAAACCTATTTATCATAATAATGAGACATATATATAAAGAGTAAGGATGGTACAATTGGATCATATCTATAGTAAAACATAAGAAACACTAATGTTTTTGTCATTGATAAATATAAATTCCATAAATTTAAACATTATTGAGGAAAATGTCCTTTCTATTTTGAAAAAAAAATCTTTAAAATATAAAAATTTCCCAAATATTAAAGGAAAATTTTTCTTTTACAATAACCTTGGAAACATTAAAAGTAATCTTAAGATCATTGTGTTTTTATGATGACTGGAAATATTGTTCTTGTATTATTTGTTAAAACAAATACTCCTTTCACATTTATGGTAAAATTTCAAAAGTACCTAGTTCATAAAATGACAAGAATATTCCTTTTAACCAATTTTTTAAATATTCAAACATGGAAAATATTAATTTAAACATTAATAAATTAATAATATAAATGTTCTTGAAAACTTATTTAGAAAATAGGGATATGTAATAAAAAGGATTTTAAACTGAAGAAATAAATAAAGTCAATTTTCTTTAAGAAAAATATTTTTTGAATCTTGAGTTATTAAATATATTAAAATGAAATGAAAACATGTATTCCCAAGAAAAAACTAGAGAATAAAACACAAGAATTTATTTATAAATAAATCATAATATTTTATCATCGAAATTATAACCATGAATAATCCTAATATGCAATGAGATTGTAACATAAAACAATTACCACTTTTCTAATTTTTGAATTATAATCCACATGAAAGAAATAACCTTATGTGGATATGTAAATCCCCATAAAATTAAAAATGGTAGTAATAAAATACATTCATGGGCAGTATATAAACCACACAAAAGAGACAAGTGATGAATATGGCATGTGTCCCATCAAAATAAAAGTGAGGTGGAAATACCTTACCTTAAGTATTTAATTTATTAATACACATTTGAACCTATTTTATAATAAATATAGGATTATTATAAATCTATTCTAGAACCATGATAATATATATCATACCATATATGATTTACTTATAACCTTTTATCACCCTTTTATTAACAATTCCATGTTAAAATCACATTTTATGTAATGAATACTTTGTTTTTCATGTATGTTTTATTTTGGTAGTTTCAATAATTTTACTTTTATCAATGTTAAATCCTATAAATAATGTTAAAAATGGTGTAAATATTATATATATTCATTATATATGTATTTATTATCATTCATAAACATTAGTGACAGAAAAATGAATCACATCATTCATGGAGACGGTAGACCGTACTTACCCATGAGCATTATTTCCATTTTTTTAATAGACAGAAGGAAAGAAATTTAAATAATAATTCACCTTAAAAATTTATTTTTATATCATAAATAACATATATATATATATATTAATTAAATATATCCTTATTACTATCAATGTAAAAATAAAATAAAAAATGTATCACATCACTTCGTAGAGAAGGTATTCCACACGTATGCACGAGCGGTGTTATCGTTTTCCAACAGATTGGATGGTAAGAAAGATGATGTGATATTTTAATTACATGTGTATAATAATGTCACAAATATAATATAAATATTTTAAATATATAATTATATCTAGCTGTAGGAGGTGCTGATAGAAAACAAATTACATTGGTTCACGAGGCAGAAGTATATTGTACGCACGATCGGTGGTTTTGTTTCACATTTGATGGAATAGAAGATGGTTATAGGTAATTACATTAAAATAATGAAATATAATAATATAAAATATACTATTTTTATTATTTCATCATATTTGGAGAATATTTTAAGGAGGTTAAAGGAGAAATAAAATGAAAATGCTTGGTTAAGAATGAAACCTCTTTTTTAGAAAACCTCCATTGGTTAGCACCAAAAGCTTTCATATGATGGCTTAATAATCAAATAAAGGACTTCAGGATATTGGTAGGGAATTGAGGAATGTATTTTTTTAGGTACTGGTTGAATCAAAAGGATTTTTAATGTGAATAGGATAGGATATAGGGTTCCCTTTTATAAGTGCAGATGACACTTGGAATTTTTGGAAATAAAAATATATACCCAGGTTTTACACACCCCAAGAGGCTCCAAAATGGATCATTCTAAAAATAGATAATCTAAGGGAAAAATAATTCAATCAAATATTAATTTTATAATATTTTAGATTATTTTAACCCTTATCTTTCTAGTTTAACCCCCTAGTAAACTCATTTCACCATAACCGCAGTAATTACTTTTTACTATGTTTACTATTCATTATGAAAAACAATTGAGTTAAAATTATTGTATAATATATTTATACTGATTCAAAATATTTAATATCGTTTTTAAAATTCAATTCACAAATGTTTCATAATAAAATTTAATATTAAACTCATAGAAGCGGAAAACGTGGTTTTTCAAAGAAAAAGTTTTCATAATTATAGAAAGTTTTCATATCAAAATTAAATATAAAATTGTTTCCAATGAACTAAATTAGTATATTATAATTTAATTGAACTAATTTTACTTTTAAAATATTTTAAAATAATATTTTACATTGTAATATTTTAAACGAAAAGGTAGTTTTCAACAAAAATTAGTGCTTTTCATTATTCATAAAAAACAATATTTTCAAAAAATTATCAAAAAATATCCCTTAAGTAACTTTTAAATATTTATTTAAAAAATGGTGTTTATTTTTTAGAATAAATTTTATTAAATTTTAAAAATTAATTTTTTTTCATTGAAAGCAATGAAAGCAATTCTTTGAGAAATATGTATTTTTGAAACATATAAAAAGATATGTAATTATTTATCAATATATTTTCCTTCTATAAAACCTTTATAATTAATTTTAAGTTTATGTTTATAAAACCAATTTTAATAAAAATGTTATAATGGTTATTTTTAAATAATATTATTTATATCTTGGTTTGTTAAAACTTAGTGTTACGTGTAACAAAAGCTATCAAAGAATTTAAATTTATTTGAAAAAAGTGTTTCATAAAATATCATGGTGTTACACCTATTAATCATTTTACCTATTCCATGACTACCCCATATATACAGACCTTTATTCCATTATTTATTCATTTTCTAATGATTGACTAGGTCATAGTTTTTCAATGATTTCCAATTTTCCTCCAAATAGGTTTTAATCCCTTACTTTAAGGCTTTATTATCATTTTCTTAGGTTTTTTGAACACAAATACTCCATGATAAATATATAATTTTTATATTTAAATTGGATTGAACATAGTCATTAATTATTGGGGTTAAAATCACTAAAAAACAAGGTAATATTTATATTTAAAGAGACCAGGATCCATTTTTGTAATGATAAAGTCAACTTGTGATCTAAATCAATCAACAAATTTATCAGTGATTACTTAAAGAAACTAATATTTCCCATCCTTTTCCATAGATTATTTTAGTTAGTTTTTTACCCTTTTAATCCTCACATTCATTGGGACTTTATTTTCCAAAGTACTCAAGAATAACATTCATTATTAGAGAAAATGATAGGGGAAAGATATGGGCTAATAATATATAATAAATCCATGAATAGAAACTTGTATAAGAACTCAAATCTTCTTCATTTTAGAAGGACAAACTGTAGCATTCCTGTGGGTAGAGGTTTGATTTCTCCCACTACTATTGTTGAAATATACTTCCACCTCCAAATTTAGACATTCCCCATCTGCATGAGAAGTTCCAACTGATGTAATAGCTATTCCTTATGTTGTTGATGTTTTGGTTTAATGATGAGCTTCAACTACTATTTAATTGATGTCTAATTTATGACAAGGCATCTCAATAAATTTACCAAAAAAATTCTCAATGGGGTTTGGTTAATCCTATTAAACTATCAAATTTAGAGTATTTTTGATGAGATCATTCATTTATGCACTGTCTAGATCATTATCACACACCTTTTTGTTTGAGGCTAGGTGCCATGTCTGCATGCTTAGATATAGGGGGTTCACATTATTGGTATCACTTCCCAATTTGAAATTTCCTTTATGTCCTCTGTTCTTTAACATGCATTTGTCTTTAACAATTATGGCCTCATCACCAACAAGATTCTTATATGTAATCTTAACCCCAAATCCAGCTTTCTTTATTCCATCTATGAAACTTCTACTAGACTTTCCTTTATTCTTTCCCCAAATTTTTAGTTGAATAAGATATTTCACCAATATAATTTATTTTTTACCCCTTTTATCTTAACAATTCAGAGATATATCATCATATAATTTATCATATTCCATCTTCGGTTTAATTTTTGGATACCACCCATCATTGGAAAAGCATTGATCATTTCCATTTCTAAATGAGGGGTATGGACCAAGCTAAAAATTGTGCTGAGAAATTACCTTATCCTATTTATTTAAAATGTGATACTTATACTATAAACATAGTTAATTATATGTAGTTATGATCTCATTCTTTCTTATCACTTACCTAATGAGCTTATTCCCCTTTTACAAATGGATTTTTGTAAAATTTCATCCTTTGGATTGTTGTAGCTTTTCTTTTACATAATAAAATAAGATTTAACGCATGGTAAATATCTCACATATATATCAAATAATATTAATTAATTATATTCTTTTGATTTATATTCATTATAATAATATTAGGTAATTTCTAGGTAGAATGAAAAATCATTATTTCTAACCAGATTGTGTTTCATGAATTATTTGGGTTTTTAATAAATATTGATTTTCAAAATATGGAATTTTAATTTTAAAAAATGAAATTAATTTATTAATTAATTATTTCTTAATAATATTATGATGAGTTTTTGAAAAATTTTTGAAAAAAATTGATTTTTTGAGGAATAGTGAAAAATACTATTTTTTATTGAAAGCTATCTTTTCTATTCAAGAAATTACAAATTAAAATTCTATTTTAGATTATATTTAAAATTTAATTAGATAATTTTTATTAAATATAAAAAAATTAATTATTTTATAATCAATATTACGCTTGAATTTTTCGTAAAAACACTTTTATACTTAAAAATATATTATTCTTAAAAAATTGTTTTTCGTCATGTTTTTTGGGTATAATTTTAAATTAAGATATCCCACTTATATAAATTTATTTTGACAAAATTTAATCCATATTTTTAATTATATGAATTAATATTAGGTAATAAATTCAACTTAATCTTTTTTTTATAATTAATAACACAAAAACTATGAACCTTTTTCAATAGTTAAAGAAAAAACCAATTTACGGGGGGGGGGGTAAACTAAATAGATAAGGGTTAAAATGAAATAAAAACTTGTATAAATTATATTATATGAATATATTTATACCCTATATTGTATATTATTCATTAATGTTCAATTTTAAATCATTTTTTCATGATTAATTCAGTAATATATTTTATTCTTTTTAAAAATCCCAAGTATTTCTTCTCCCACACTTATAAAGGGGAACCCCCTATCCTCTTTTATCATCACTTAAAAAGAATTTTTTCAGCCAATACCTACAAAAATACCTTAATTAAATCCATACCCAAACTCTATAGTCCCTAGTTTAATCAAAAATCCAACCTAGGATGTATTTAGGTATAAACTTATTGTGGTTTTCCAAAGAAGAGTTATAGTTCTTGACCAAGTGTTTTATTTTATTTATTTAAATACCTCCATTAAATAATCTTCAACCATTAAGAAATAATAATACTATTTTATTAAAAATAATTAGATATTTTAATTTTAATTTCATAACCTATATATATCTCCTTTTTCCATCAAGTGGTAAATGAAAACATCATTCATGTGTAGCACAGACTACTGCCTCGTGAAACCAATGTAATTTGTTTTCCATAACCACCTATTTTAGATCATTATATTGATGTAATTAATGTATATATATATATATGATATTAAAGACATATTTATATTTTTTAAAAGATATTATATAATCTATTTTCTTACCATTCCATCCATTGAAAATGATAATGACGTTTGTGCGTACATGTGGATTACCACCTCCACTAGTCGATGTGATTCATTTTTCCTGACCACGTTACATTGACTATATATATATATATGTATTTTAAGAAAAAATTTAAATTTATAATATAATAATAATTTGGTAAATTTAAAATAATACTTACCTTCATTCCATAATTCTTGTTGAAAAATGTAAATGTTACTCATTCATTCGTACGACCAACCTTCTCCATGATAATAGTATAATTTATTTTTAATAGCCATATTTCATGGTTTATTTTAAAAGTATAATTAATGTATAAAAATTTTAATTATGTTAGGAATATTTTTATTTATATCATTAAATAATTACCTATTTAACCATAGTCAAATTAAAAAATTCATTTTAGACATATGAGCCAAATATCATAAAAATATATGATATAAACTTAATTGATTATGTAATTGTATATAACTTGATAATAAATAAAATAGAAGGAACAATAAACATTAAGGTGGTTATTAATGAATTAAATAATTAACATAAGTTTATTTTTCAGTAAAATAAATAATGTACAAGACAATTCGGACTCGAGGTAAGAGACACTTTACCTAAAAAACCTTGTATTAAATGTTTTATAGATTTATTTTCTGAATCTTTTTCTCCCATTACCATATTCTTAAAATTATTTTATGTATGTTTTTATATGGATATAAATGAATTATAAATGAAATTTTATGTGACTTTTTACTTTCTTTCAAATTTTATAAAAATTAATCTTATTACATTTTTTATACATAGTTTTTTGACAAAAAGGAAAAAAGGAATGTTCTATTTTTTACATATAAAAAATCAAAAAAAAAATCTTGTCACTATAATGATTATTTTATGGTCATATTATTTTATAATATTTAACATTTTTATTAAATTAAAAATCCTCATTTTAATTGTTTTTGGTATTTTCAAGAAGTGTTTTAAATGGAATGGATATTTCAATATCCTGAAATATTTTACTTATGGATGAAAAAATATTTTTATGAGTACAAAATATTTCATGTGTTATTATTATGTTATGTTTTATCATAATTTTTTATAATTAAAAGTGATCCCAATATTTCTCATGATGATAAATGATCCTGATATAGCTCATGATGGTGGGTGAGCCAAATATATATCACTAATGCATTAGGTAAAGGGATAGAGTCAACTGATTATGTTTCTCCTAATATGTTATTGCAATTTACCAGCTAGATTCTTCTATGTTTAAGTGTAGTTGAAATTATGATTTGAAAATGAGGGCCCAAGTTACATACATGATTTATCTATGGTTACTATGGGTTTTCATGGAAATATTATGATTTTACAAGGTAAGCTAATGAGCTTCATTTTAAAGAGAATTTTATGTTACTTCTTAAGGGTGAAATGTATAACTCTATGAAAAATATTTTATTAGTTTTCCATTATTGAAAATAATACTTTATGAGTTTTATTTTCCCTTTAAAATTTCTTATGATATGTTTTATGAAAATATTTTGGTAGTTAATTTTATTTATTGGGTAATAAAATGATTTTTTTGAGCTCAAATTTTATTTTAAAAAATAAAAGTTTAAGAGTATTCATAGACTAAAAGGTTTATTTATTTGTTTTTATATGTCTATTGCTAATATTTTTGTGATCATCCAACATTTTAAAATGTTTTTCATATGGTTTTAAGGATGATTAGGGACAACGATATGGTTAATATAAAAATTTTGATGATATGTCTAGAAAAGAAAACTTATTGTATCTTAAAATCTTTGTATTTTGGGAGAAATGGATTTTGAGTGGATGTGTAACATCCCAAAAATTCTAATCAAAGATTTCCTTTTTAATAAATGTTAATTAAATGATTTATTTATAATTAAAACAAACTAAAAAAGTTTTAATATAAATACCCTTTAATTAAATTATTTTCTTTAATCTAAATATGTTTTGATTATGAGTTAAATCAAAAATATTAAAATTATAAAATATTACATTTATTTTCCAAGAAATAGTATTTTGTTGAGGAATATTTTAATATAATTATTTATAAATATTTATACTCTTCAAATAAATTTATTTTCCTAAATTGAGTTAAAATATATTTTTACTTGATATTTAAAAAGTTATGGTTTCTTATTTAAAATTAATTTTATTTCTATATAAGCTTTATAGTTTTTAAAAAATCATGTTTCTTAACATTGAAAGTTTTGAATATATTACTATTTTGTAAGAAATTATATTTTTATTACAAATAGTATAAATTATATTTTAATATAAATATTTTTATTTTGTTAAATGTATATAAAATACCTTTTTGAAAATGTAAAATAAATTAAAATTATAAGTTAATAATTTTAATGATTTTTGTGAAAAATAATTTAATGTTTTCTTTGTAAGAATGTTATTTTAATTTGTGATTTATAAAATCTTATTACTAATATATTAATATTAGTAATAATATTTAAAAATTTGGATGATAAGTGATAAGATGTAATATTAATAATTTGTGTTCAAATATTTATAAAAAATATATAATTTACTTAATTAGAATGAGAATGGTATTTTTAAAGTTTATAGATATAAATTTGTTTGAAGGAATATATCTATCTATAAAATAATAATATTTTGTATTTTAATTCAATTAAGTAATTAAAATTTTACTTATACAAAACAAATTGGCCAACCATGAGCCAATCAAGGGACCACCTCAACCAAACACTTGTGGGACCCTACAGGTCAACCATGTTTGAGAGGCAGTTGACCCTAACCAGCTACGGGTGGAATGTGTGAGGGTTTGGGCATTCTTATCACCCATAGATCACATGGATCATACATTGAAGTAACTAGGTTCTCAATGCCACCATGAATGTTGGTATGGTGACTTGGAGGGGTGTGTGTCCTTGTATGTCCGAGTGCCAAACCTAATGCATTGGATCGAGTGGTATTCAGCATATATTAACTTATTAAGAAGCCACCGAACAACTAAATAATTGATGCAGGATGCGCACTTCCATGTACTTTTCTCCCTTATGAAGAAGTCCTTTTTAAATTATGTTCATTCATTCAGATGAATCCGAGTTTCCCAATTTTCATCAAGAATCATCTTCCTCAATGCACTAAGCCTCATCCCCCACCGTCATCCTTTTCTTCAAACTCTAATGTCAACCCCCTTATCTTCATCCTCCTTGAAAAAGCAATATTTCACTAGTATATATGACCTACATACCATGAACCTTTAAACCCCCTACCTACACTACTGATTTCCCTTGGAGAAAAAAATTATAGACTTTAATCTACCCTTCATAGATCTTCATCCCATAGTGAACAACAAAACACCATTATCACTAATATCAATATTTTCTTCCTAAAGAATCTAGGTAAGTTTAATAATTGGCATATAAAAATATATACATATGAACGATCAAGTTTAAATTCTATTTTATCTTCATAAATGATGATATATATATATATAATCGGAAATCAAATAATGTAATTGCCATTATAAATATAGTATTACTCTAATATCCAAGAGCCAAAACACCTCGATGCATCAAGAATCTTAGCTATTTGTTCATCATTGAAAAATAGTTATACCCAATTTCCATTTTTCACATTCAAAATTCCACTTTATATATATATACACATGAACCCCTATATACACATTGAAAAATAGATAGATCTTCACTCACTTGTTATAAATCCCCTTTCTAAGCTCCCTCTTCCTCACTTTTCCCATTCTACTATTTAGATGCTTCAGTAGTGATGTATAGGTTTTATTAATCTTGTTTTGATTTTTAATTTCAGGTAAGGGATATTTTTTTCAAAAACTTATAATCCGTGTTTATTTTCAAAACCCTCTTCATATAGAGGGAATTCAATTTTTCAAACCTATATTTATTTTCTTTAAAAAAAATATTATGTTATACATGGGTAATCTATTTTCAAAACCCTATTATATTATATTAGGTGATTTATTTTAAAATAATTCTATTTTTAAATCTATATTTATTTTATGAAATAACCCTTTATATATAAGGGAATTTTTTTATAGCAAGTATCTTATATTTCAAAAACTCATATTTTATGTAAAGGATTTACTTTCTTAAAAATACTATTTTCATGAAAACTCATCATTTTAGGTATATTATGTTTTTTTTTCAAAAATCCTATGTAATGGAATTATTATTTTTAAATTAATTTTTTTAAATTAGGTAAATCATTTCAAAAACAAAATATTATTTTCTTAATTCAATAGTGAATTTAAAATTATAAAGATTATCAATTTATGTACTTTTATTTTAATAAAAAAATTACAAGTTCTAATGGATTTTATAGTTATTGTTTTATGCATGAATTGTCATTTTAAACATATATATGTTAACCATGTTTTTAGATATGGTCATACTCTTTTGAAAAAATTAAAATTCTATAATTTTTTTTATAAATTCATATTCTATGGTCTATTTCCTTCTTTATAGATATTATTATAACTATTGAATTGTGAAATATAGATTTCTCTTGACCTTATGTTGTTTTTATAAAATTGGATTTTTCTAAAGATTATGGGATATGAAAATTATCTTCTCTTGTAAAAACATTATGTAGTTTTTGAAAGGATGTTTTAGTGGGAATTAAATAAGAAAATAAAACCCTAAAAAGTTTCATAAAACTCATCACTTGGAGGTAAAATGTGATTATGAAGAATGGGGTGTGAACTCATATCCTAAAGAGGACATTGTATTAAAGGTGATACTTCTAGTGGCCTCATGGATTTTATTGAGGGTTACCAAGTATCATTTTATTCCATGAAAAGATATTATTTTCAAAAAGAAGGTTTATTTTAAAACATTCAATAAAAATCCTAGTATACATTTCAAAGTTTATTATATTTTTAAATGAAATTGTATTTCTTAAGAGATACATATTTTCGATGGTTTTGAAAATTATTTTATATGGTTACATATTTTTAAAACCCTAGAATTATATTTTTGAAATGTATTTATCAAATGTTTTATATTTGATATAAATGAAAAAAATCTCAAAATATTTTTCATACAGTACTTATAAAAGTATTTTCACTAGTTTTATAAAACCCCATATTGGAAAATTTTATGCTCACCCTAAAGTTTAAAATGTTTTTCATAAACTCTTGGAACTTCCAAAAGAGTTCAACATCATTAAAGAGATAGTATGAGTGAAGTATAATAAAAGTTGATAGATAATTTATATTAAACTCAAATATAATTTAATGTTTTTTCCTTTACCTCTAAAAAATATACCAAAAAAATTCTCATATGTGTAATGGACTATATTTTAAGTGTATTTTTATAAAAAAAAATACAACATGTTTTTAATTTGATCCAGAAGTGAGGGTCTTGGGATATCATAGGAAGTGTAAATTTTGTGATCTCATATTTCATTTTATAATTTTTATTACCAAATTATATAAAACTCTAAACCAAAAATATCATTTAGAATGTAATCAAAATTATTATTGTCTAATTAATAAATTTTACATATTATTTTTGGTTAGGTCCTTATAGACATTATCAAAGAAAATTTTTAGATAATTATAGTGATTAGGGTAGTGGAATTAAACACCCATAAGAGATTATAATTTGAGGTTATCATGATATATTATTTGTAGATTACCATTTTGATTCATCTATAGTATGTCCGTTCAAAATGGTTTTTCATAGATAAAATAGGGAATTTGAATTAAGAAGGAATCAAGAGTATAATATACTTCTGAAACCACAATTAAGAAAGGTTTTAATTGAAATTGAATTGTTTTTTTTAATGACGGATCAGTTGTAATGGGATATTATTGGTTTTGAGTTTCATTCTAGTGAGTAACTAGATATTTTTTGGGAGAACATGTCTATAGCAGATCATTTTATGAGACAAAACCCACTAGAATTCAGTAGATCTTCTAACTCATTGATAGCCAAGGGATTGATTAAATATCTAGAAAAGATATTCAAAGTCATGGGTTATTTGGATCCTAAAAAGGGAAATATTTCTATTTACCTTTTTTAAGGTGAATTCAATCAATGGTGTTCAATGGTTAATAATACAAGAGAAATAGAATAGATTTAATTCATGGAATGGGATATAATTAAGTATATTTTCCAATAAAAATATTTTCCTAATGTTGTTCAACTTACGATAGAAAATAAATTCATGGAATTGAGGTAAAGGGGGGATGATTCATTAGTCATGTATGAAGAAAACTTCACCCACTTAGAAATATATTCACCAAATTGTATTTGTGATCATGATAGTAAAATTAATTGGTTTTACATAGGATTAATGTTAAGATACCAAAGAGATTTGTACTCTTTTGAATTTAAGAGTTTTGATAAACTTGTCAAAATTATCAAGAATGTTTAAATGGAGTTTTTTGATGATCTGGTTTTTTTATGAAAACAATATAAAAAAATTTGAGGCGGCATACAAAGGGGAAGAATACATTAAAGAAATTTGAAGCTAAGAAAATTAGTTTTTTAGTTTGTGATAGGTTTTGTAAGAAGAACCCTTAGGAATGTATTATAAAATATTGAAAGTGATTCTAATATGGTAAGTTTTGGAATATGGATTATAATTGTAAATAAACATATCTTGGTAATGGAATGACCAATTTTGATAAACATAAAGTTTTTTAAATGTAATAATATTTGTCTTTATACAGATGCATGTTTGAAGAAGATTGAAAATAATGGGAATCCGAAAAACTATAAGTATAAGGATATGGTGAAATAATTTGAAAATATTTTGGAAGGTTATAGGCTATCAAATGAAGTGGTAACTAGTACATAACTAGTTTATTCATGTTATTCTAATGTATTGTGTGATTTGGGGTCTACACATTCTTTTATTTCTAAGAATTTTTTTGGTAAAATGAAACTTTTACCTCAAAAAACGAAGTTAGTACTTTTAGTAAAAATACTTAAAAGTATTATAAAGGCAACTCAATTTTACAAATAAAATCCTTTTATCATCCATGGAAGAGTTTTCCAAATAAGTTATATTGTATTTCCTATTTTATAATTTTATTTTATACATTCTAAGGATTGGATTTCAGTTAATCATGCTAAGATAGATTACAGAGTGAAAGAAGTTTTTTTATGAAATGAGTTTAGATTTATATATATTATTTAATTCATACCTTTGACAATATATCAAGAATATGAGAAATTATTCATAGATGGAAATGAAATTTATCTTTCTCGTATTGTTGAAAATAATAGAACAATTTAGATTAATGATGTTCCATTAGTAAAAGAATATATATATGTTATTTCTAATGACTTTCCTAGTATTATTACTAATTGAGAAGTTGAGATTAATATTTAATTATTTCTGAATGCTAACCCAATTTCAAAAACCCTTATCAAATGGCTCAAGTAGAAATTTTGGATTTGAAAATGCATTTGCAGGAGTTTCTTGATAAAGGTTTCATTCATCCTAGCACTTCACCATGGGGTCTCCTATTTTATTTGTAAAAAATAAATAGTATTCCATGTTGATTTTTATTGATTAATTATAATTTAATGACATTTTTATTAATAATGAGTATACATTTCCTCATATTGATAACTTTTTTACTATCTTCAGGGAGCTTTCTAATTTTTGAAAGTTGATCACAAGTCTAGATATCATTATATATAGGTAAAAATGGATAAAATTCCTAAAACAACAAATCATAATTGGAATTTTCATTATGAGTTTTTGATTATTACCTTTGGTTTGAATAATTATCCAGTTATATTTATGAATCTTATGTATATATTTTACATTAATATTTAGACATGTTAATTGTTGTATTTATTGATGATATTTTGGTTTATTCAAAAATTTAATGGGATCAAGAGAACATATAAGGATTATTCTACAAAACCTAAAATAAAATAAGTTATATGGAAAATTTATAAAATGTGATTTTTGGTTTCAATAGTTTCTATTCCTCTAACAAATAATAAATGATGGTGGAATAATTATGGATCCTATTAAAACTAAAATTCTTGATGAATGGAAAAGGCATATAAATGTTATTGATATTTATATATTTATTTGATTAGTGGCCTATTGTGAGTGGTTTATTGAAAACTTTTCATGGTTATTTATCCCACTAACCAAGTTAACATGAAAATTATTTAGGTTCATATTTACAAAATAATATTATGAATATTTCCAAGAATTGAAAAGAATATTAGTGAATGTTGCAGTTTTGGACCTTCTATCAAAAAATGGTCACTTTGTTATCTACAATGATGTGTAATTTTAGGGAATATTTTTGTGTTTTAATTAGTATTGATTGTGTAATTTTTTTTCCTCATTTTAATTAAAACCTCATGAGAAAAATTATCTTAAACGTGACCTTGAACTATAGGCTATAGTTCTTGCTTTAAAAAATTTGAGACATCATTTAGATGGAGTAAAGTGTGAAATATATTTTGATCATAAAATTTTGAAGTATATATTCACAAAAAATGATTTGAACATGAGATATAATAGATGTATGGAATTGATAAAGTATTACGATTTCATAATTCATTACAATCCAGGTAAATCAAACAGAGAATATAATTCTTATAGTTGAAAAGATAATACTACATTAACTATGAAATTTCTAGAATCTGATCCTTGGTTAATTATTTTAATAATTATGTTATAGAAATTATGCATGTGGTAATCCATCATTTTTTTAGGTATTAGTGAAATTATATTTCCCAGACATAATTAAGCAAGATCAGAATGGGGATCATATTTTATAGAGAAAGGATGAATCAATCAAGAAGGGTAATCTTCCAAAGATTAATGTCGATAAAGAATATGTTATCATGTTTGGAAAGAGTTTTTTATTCCAAGTGATTTCCAGCCAATTAAATAATTATGATTTAGGCTCATCATTCTTTATTTTTAGGTTGGAAGAAATGATGAAAGATATTTTTGAATTTACAATAAAATGTTTGACTATTCAATAGGTTAAAGAACAATGAAAATCATTGAAATGTATTCTTAAACAATTAGCTACTTTATAACGGAAATGGGATAATATATCCATAGATTTAGGGGTTATATTTCTAAATAAATATTGAGGTAATAATTTAATATTTTTTATTATTGATTTTTTAACAAAATTTATGAATTTCCTTCATATTCATGATAATATTTTTTTAAATAGACTTTCTAGAATTTATGTTAAATAGTTAATTAGATTATATGGATTTTATCTCTCTTTATTTTGTTGACAGTGATCCTATGTTTACATATAATTTTTGTAAAAGTAATTGGGTACTGAATTAAACTTCAATACAACATTTTATCCTCAATCTGATGGACCGTCGGAGAGAACGATTCAAATTTTCGAAGATATGTTTCGATATTTGTCAATTTATTATCAAGGAATTTGGGATAAATATATAACTTTAGTTGATTTTTCATGTAATAACATTTTTCATTCTAGTATACAGATAACACTTTTTTGAAGAATTATATGGAAAGTGGTTTCAGAATCCATCTTATTGGGATGAAGTAGGAGAAAGGGTATTTTATGGACTATATTTGGTAGAAGAAATGGTTAATAAGGTAAACTTAATTCAGCATCACATTAGGATAACTCTAAGTATGTAGAAAACTTATGCAGATAACTTGAGGAAATATCTTTTATTCAAGGTATGAGATTATGTTTTTCTTATAGTGTCTTCATGGAAAAGTGTTATGCATTTCGATAAAAAAGGATTGTTAAGTCCATGGTTAATTGGATTGTAAGAAATCCTATATAAAGTTGGATCAATAGTATATTTAGTTTTTTTGGATATGATTTTATCTTATGTACATGATATATTTCATGTTTTTTTGTTAATAAAATATGTTCCTGATGCATCTTATGTTTTGATCCTTAAAGCAGTTCAGTTAAAAGAAAACATTTATTATGAGGAATAGGCTGTACAAATTTTTAACCACAAAGAGTAAGTTTTTTAGAGTAATTTTATTTACAAAGTTAAGGTTTTTTGGAAAACCCATATGATTTATAAAGCAACAACTGAATCACAAAATGCTATAAAGGAAAAATATCTTCACTTGTTTAAGTAATTAATAAAATTACAAGGATGAAATTTACAAAAGGAGGGAAGAATCTAACAACCTATATAATATTAATATAAAATAAATTTAATTCCTTATTAAAATCCATTAATTATATTTTATAGGGTAATATTCATTATATGAATAATATGTAAATTTCAGTCAAAAGGAAAGGGCTTAATTTCTAATGTAGTTAGGGTTTCAAGAATTATATGGTGTTATTTTAAATATATATTTATAAATTATAGAATTTAAATTTTAATGAATGAGTATAAATTTTTAATTCAGAATGTAAAAATTATTTGAGGGTGAACTTTTGAGAATTTTCTGAAATTTTGGTTTTGTGAGAAATAGTGGAAAAAAATATTAAAAAATATCTATTCTTTTAAAGTGTTTACAAAGTCACATTTGATTTTGTTTTTTAAATTTAACTAGTATATTTTTATTAAAAATAATCCAATAAATGTTATTGTAATCAAACTTACACTTTAATTTGGTATAAAAACATATTTATACTTAAAGGGACTTTCTTCCTAAAAATTATTTTTTTCATGTTTTGTAGGTTTTATTTTAAATTAAATTCTAAATATTTATAGAATATAATTTAATAAAATATATTAAATATTTGGAATAATAATAATTAATATTAGGTAATAATTACTACTTAAATTTTTATCATAATGAATAGTAATAAAAATAAAAATATTTTCCTTGGCCAAGCTTAAAACTGGATTTTTGAGGGGTTAAACTAAAAAGATAAGGGTTAAAATGAACTAAAAACTTATCTCAATCCTATTTTATGTAAATATTTATACCATATCTCCTAAAATATCTATAAATGGTCCATTTTTTATCTAATTTTCTTTATTGATACATTAATATATTTTATTTTATTTTTAAAATCCAAGTTTGTCCTCTCCTCCACTTATAAAAGGACGCCTACTATCCTCTTTTATTCACACATCAGGATCCTTTTTTTAGACAATAACTATAAAAATATCTTTATTATATAGTTCTTAATATCTTAGATTCCCTATTTTTATCATAAAACCTACTTAGTATGGCTTTAGGTATAAACCTAAAGAGGTTGTCTGAAGAAGAGGTATAGTTCTTAATCAAGTGTTTTTGTTTTATTTATTTTTATACCGCCTTCAAATCTTAATAAACCATGATGAAATAATAACAACTTTATATTCCATATACTAAGATTTTTTTTCAATGGTATAACCTATTCTCATACCCTTCTTCTATCAAATGGAAATGCAACCATCATTCGTGTGTGTGGCGGGCTACCACCTCACGAACCGTTGTAATTCTTTTTCCATCATTATTTCCCAAAAATGGTTATAATATTAGATTTAATTTATATATATGATATTAATTACCTATTAAAATTCCTTAAAGATAATATATCATCTATTTTATTACCATTCCATCGATTAAAAAATGATAAAATTGTTTGTGTGTGTGTGTAAGGATTACCACCTCCATGAATCAATGTGATTCATTTTTCATGACCACATAACATGGATATTTATAAAAGTTTATTAAAATAAATATTATTTTTATGATATAATATAAATTCCTTAAATTTAAAATAATTAATTCATTATTTTCATCATGTGTGTTAAAAAATGGAAATGTTTCTCATGCATTCGTACTACCTATCATCTCCAAAATTGTAACATAATTAGTTTTTCATAACCATATTTCATGATATATTTAAAAATTGTAATTAATATATAAAATTGGTAATTATTTATAAAGTACATTTTATGTCACTTTTGACTCTATTTTAATGTCATTTAAAATAAATCTTTTTATGTATTTTATATGAAATGTCTTGACAAAAAAGGAAAAAGGAATGTTTTATTTTAATGTATAAGTTGTCAATAGTTTTTCCCACTTATGTAACTATTATTTTATGTTTGTATTTCTTATCAATTTTTCATGATTTATTTTAATATAAACCCTCTGTCCCTTTATTATTGGTATTATCAATAAGGGTTTTAAATTGGAAGGATATTTCTATATCTGAAAATGTTATTATTATGGGTGAAAATAATATTTTTGAGTATATAATAAATCATATATTATGATTATGTTATTTTTCTTAGGAATTTTTTAGGATTATAGATAAGCCTGATATATATCATGATTATGGGTAAACCTATGACGACCCATGTCTTCAAAGCACTTTATTCCATGATTTATTACACAAAGGTACACATTATACAATCCCAAAATATTGAGAAGACTCGTGTATTTTGGAAATTAGGAGCATATAACAACAACTAGAACTAGAAATATAATGAAATTATTGAAAACAATCTTAACATGATCCTAAAATTCAATCATTATTCTAAATCTTCACGGGACAACCTAGGGATGTAAATAAGAAAGGGGTGAACTACAAATCCAAGTAATGTAATAAAAAACTAATAGCACAAGTTGAAGTAGTACATGTGATCTATGTGGAATATAAAGTTAATATAATATGGGTTATAATCATAATATTGAAAAATGAGGCATGTTATAATCATGATGGTATAAAGGAAACATGGGAATGTGGAGAAAACATAAATCATGTCACTAACATAAGTCAAGGATAACATTCATGACAACATCACATGGTAGACAGAGTCCCATAAGAGATTAGTTTTACTCTCCAATCCCATATATTATGTCACATGAGAGTAAAACATTGCCCAATGCATTGGGATGCTATTTGGGTGTACTCATTATAATATATGTTTTTCTATGTGTGCCACATAGATCATTCGATGTATGAACATGTTTTATAATATTTAATCCCATGATTAAGGATCTTGGTTTACATACATGTAGTTCCCCAATAATTAAGTTATAAGAACATATAAGTGAATACCCTTTAATGTAAATGGGTACGAGTATTCACTATACAAATGTTTCACATGGAAAA
The DNA here is from genome assembly GCA_963277665.1 of Viscum album. Taxonomy (NCBI): domain Eukaryota; kingdom Viridiplantae; phylum Streptophyta; class Magnoliopsida; order Santalales; family Viscaceae; genus Viscum; species Viscum album. The sequence continues at coordinate 373,064,507 of OY728137.1, forward strand.
TAGTATGATAATTTTGGAAACATAACGGGTGTACATAAAGGACCATAGGAAGGATTAATGAGTGAGAGATGGGTATATAATAAGTTGAACATCATTGGGAAGTAGGAGTGATGTGTGAAATATTTTCCAAAATGAAAAAATGATAAAAAAATGGATAAAAAGGAGGTGCTTGAATAAAAAGGAGAAGGAGAGGATCCCTTACCTTGAGAGAGTACTTCTAAAAGGTTGAGAGGAGATTCTTGAGAGCTTGGGGAACCTTAAGAGGGATCTATAGAGGTACATACTAAGTAGTTTCATGCTCCATGATTTTTTAGTTAATAGAAAAATGGGTTTGGGTTCGTTTATATAGAAAATGATAGGATAGATCATTATTAATTTCTAAACATAGGTTTTGGACTCTATATGATATAGTAATAAAAACCACAAACCATAACATGGTTTTCTCCCATGGTTTCTACCAAAGTGGAGTTATTTTAATTATTATACAAGTTTAAGAACTTATATCCTTAAAATATTACCCTTGGTGATTTTTAAGTTAGTCATGTTTATAGAGAATTGGTTTCAAAGCATTAAAATATAATTTGGGTTTTGGAGAATTTATGTCACGACATGTACCCTAGGGCCCGTTTCATGACTCCTCTAAGCCCACCTCCTAAAGGCCAGGGGTTGGTGACTAGAACTAAAGGCATCAACCTGAAAGTGGGATGCATTTTCCTGAGAACCTGTACACACTCACATACAACCACGTCCTAAGAAAACAAGAAAATAGAACATGAAAGCTATTAAAAAACCATTGAGTGTAAAGGTACAAATAAAAGTAAATGGGCCAGAATATAAACCCAACAAAAGAAAACTGTAAAAAGATAAATTACAAGATCAATGGAAAGTCATCTGCTGAAAACCCCACCTAATGGGTAAGTATAGAGTCGCTTCCAAAAATCGTAGAAGCACATCCTACCTGCCTGATCTCATTGGACACCGCTTGGTCCTATGACACCAAGTCCTCTACTAAGTCATTGTTGGACTACACCAGACACAACACGTGCAGGATAATCCCGTGTAGGGGTGCATAACAAAATACTCAGTAGGGACCCCAAAACAATAAGGAAATACCACAAATCAATCCACAAGAAAACCATGAACCATGATTTCAAATCTCGATCACAAAGAAAGATAGCTCACACTAGGTATAATATAAAGTACAGAAAGCAATAATATATCTCATAACAATGAACACCTTGGACTGTTGAGGTACTCATCCCAAATGAGTTTGGTGGGTCTACTGGATCACATAGATCCACTTGTAGCTAATCCACCTAGGGTCTCTTGAATATGATCTATAGAAGGTCTCTAAGAGTTGATCCACACAGGGTCACTAGATGTTGATCCACATAGGGTTTCTAGGAGTTGATCTACATAGGGTTACTATGAGCTTATCCACATAGGGTATTTAGGAGCTGATCCACATAGGGTTTCTAGGTGTTGATCCACATAGGGTCACTAGAAGAATATACACACAGGGTCTCTATGAGTTGATCCACACAAGGTCGCATGTTTTTTATCTACATAGGGTCACAATCTTCTCATCTCAACCACCTGAAGGATTCTCTCACAAAGCATGATTGATTCCAAGAGAATATACTCCTCAATCCAATTGTCATATTTTAACTTCTAATAAAGTCTCTTTAGAGCATTCCAAAATAACCTCATCATTGTGAGGGTTACAAATCTTCAAACGGATCATCAATCATATGTACGGTTTGAAAGTTATTAGCATTTTTTTCTAAAAAGGGGCAGATCATGTCTAGGTTTGGTCCAACCCGGTCGGACTGACCCGACCCAGGTCTGACCCATCCCGGATATGGCCCGATGGGGAATCCCACACCCTACCTATCAATCCAATGGTGGGTTGGCTCTTACCTAGTCGGGATGCGTCTAAAATCCGCATCTACCACCTGCCTCGCGGGTCGTCTGTGGGGCCACCTTCTCTACCATGGTCATTTGATCATGGATTTACCGCATGTGGCATAGTGTTGTGTTGTGTCTGCAGTGCCTCTAACGTAGCTAGGTTTCCATGTTCACCAACTCCTAGCCTCCTTCACGGAGGTCGAGGGATCCTTCCACACTGTTGTGACCCAAGCTAGCCATGAAATTCCTCCTAACGTGTCATCGTAGTGTGCTGCCACCCGCCCACAGCTGCCATCACGGTTCCCCACCAGCAGGTTCTTCCACGGATGATTGATTCTGCTCCAGTGGTCCATTCTTCGTGACACTTGCACCTATAGCCCCCGAGGGATGAAATATTTCCTATGATGTACTTGAATCCAATTTGGTTCCATTTAAAATATGAAACCACAATGAATGCACAAGAATTCACAAGGAGAAGGCGCTCGATCCTTTTTCGTGTCGGTCCGCGCCCTCCGCGTTAGAGGTTCAGAAACATGGGATAAAGAATTTATGTTTAATTAAAATTTAACCCTAATGCAATCCTGAGAAAAGAGTACCCTCCTGCAATAAGAATCAATCTTAGGATCAACCAGTTCATGGGTTAATCTGCATTCATAGTTTTAAAATGAAGAATGGGGAAACTCATGCACAAAGAAAACCCCTACCTGGGTCGGATCATTCATTTATGATGAACAGTGACGCTATGTTCATCATTCTGTGGTCCTCTATTTATGGTTGTTGGTTTATATTCATTGGTGATGATCCGTTCTAACGGGGGTTTCATTTGTCATCATCACCCACTAGAGCTTCGGAGCAGAACTAGGATTGTGCCAACAATCCTGCGTTGTCTTCTTGGCCATTAAAGGATGAAACCTGAGTCAACATTTTGGTTACATTTATATTACGAATTCATTATTATATTTCATTTAATGAAACAACAAATTTAGTTTCTCTTGGTTGTAAAACCGTTGAGCAGCAATGATTTAAAAATTCAGAAAAATAAAATAAAACAAGTTTATTTTATTTTTTAACCTTTTCTTTAAAAAATCTAAAAAATAACTCTTCCCTCGACCTACACTAGTAGAGGTTAGTTCCATTCTAGGAGAATCCTTCCATTATAATTTAAATGGTTCCCTCATATTTTTTATTCAAGCAATGGTTTAAAAGTTAGAAAACCCACTAGAACCTTTATTTAAATAAACTAAAAAAATTCAAAATTCTATTCTGGGCCCACCAGGCCATAGAATTAGGTTCTGTCAGAGTATATGGTCTCAAAATAATTCCATATAATTTAAAAAAATTATACATAATTTCTGGGAAATTAAATTACCCTCACCTTTAGGGTTTTATGTCCCCATAATAAAAAATAAAGTTAGACAAACAATTAGGGGTACTGAGAAATAATCAAAGCCTCCCACTTCCATGTGCTCTTCTAGAGATTCTCATTCTTCCACCGAATGGGCGTCAATGGAATCGACCTTCCATGAAGGACATGATCCTTTCAATCCTCTATCCACATGAGTAACTCCGAAAACATCAACCCATCCTTAATTTCCAGCACGTCCCAGTCGATGACGTGTGATGGATTATGTACATACCTCCTCAGCTACAACATGTGAAAAACACAGTGCACTTGCTGAATTTGTGGGAGATGAGCTAGGTACTACACTACCTCTCCAAATCTGCTCAGAATCTATAAAGGTATCATAAACTTTAGAGATAACTTGTTGCCCTGGAAAAATCTTTGTAATCCATATTGGGGTGAGCCCTAAAAGAACACATAGTCTCCCTCCTTAAACTTTAAGGGCCTATGTCTCTTGTCAGCATAATATTTATTCCTTCTTTGTATGATCCTAGTCTGATCCTGGATGATCTGCACCTTCTTAGTGGTAGCATGAACCAACTCTGGACCCATGATTGTTTACTCCCCTAGGTTTTTCCAGAATAGATTTGATCTTCATAGATACCCATACATAGCCTCAAATGATGTCATTCCAATGGTGTAGTGATAACTTTTGTTGTATTTAAACTCCACTAGTGGTAGTTGGTCCTCCAAACTGTGACCAAAATCAAGGATTCAGGAACGAAGCATATCCTCCAAGGTCTATTTGGTCTGATCCATCTAACCATTTGTCTAAGGGTGAAAGTTTTTACTCAAGTGTAGCTAAGTCCGGAACACCTTCTATAATCCCTTCCACAGTCGAGATGTAAAGTGAGTATCATGGTTTAAGACGATCATCGAGGGAACCCTATGGAGCCACACTATCTATTGGACATAGAGGTGTCCCAATCCCACTATCGACCCCTTATCCCAAATGAGTAAGAAGTGAGCCAACTTAGTGAGTCGATCAATGATCACCTAGATAGAATCATGGCCCTTGGATGTGTGTGGTAAACCCATCATGAATTCTATCAATATAACATCCCACTTATACTCTGGAACCTTTAGTGGTTGTGCCTAGCCTACTGGAGCCTCATTCTCAGCCTTCACATGCTGATAAGTGAAGCATAGTGAAATGAACTCAGCCACTACTTTATTCATCTCTAGCCACCAGTACTAACAGTGGAGATCCTAGTATATCTTCACCACTCCAGAATTTATATCCAAGAGGGAGGTATGGAACTCCCTCAAAATATCGTCTAGAAACTCCACGGGTACTACCATTCGCCCTCTAAAAATGATGATGTCCTCCCCACCTATCGAAAATACATCAGGAGCCTATCCTGAGGATAAATAAGCATGTTGGGCCTCACAGTCAACACCCATAAGTTGTGCCTCCCTAACTCTCTGTAAGAGTGATGGAGTAACATTCATAAACTGAAGGTATGTTGATCCATCCTCATCCATAAAGGATATCTACATCGTGGCTAACTTCTATGTTTCCCCACTTAGCAGCCACAAACTGGATCTCCTATTGAGCACGTCTGCCCCCACTTTCCCCTTCTTAGAATTATAGACTATCTCGAAGTCATAGTCCTATATGAACTCTATCCATCATTGTTGTCTTGAGTTTAGATACTTTTAGGAGAAGATATACTTGAGACTCTTGTGGTCAGAGTAGATGGTAAACCCTTCACCCATCAAGTAGTGTCGACACATATTCATAACAAAGACCACTACTGCTATATCCAGGTCATGGGATGAGTAGTTCTTCTCATGTTGCCTTAACTTCTATGAATCATAGGCAATCAATGGGTTATCCTTCATTAGTACACAACCCATTCTGGTTCCTAATGCATTGCAAAAAACTACATAACCAATACCCTCCTCTGGAAGTGTCAAGATGGGGGCACTCTTCAGTCTCTGCCTCAGCTCCTGAAAACTCTGCTGGGACTTCTGAAAACATAGAAAGGGTGTTTCCTTCAGTTTCAAAGCCAATAAGGGTGATTCTACTCTCGAAATGTTGGGCACGAACCTATGGTAGTATCCATCAAACCCCAAGAAACTTTACACCTCAATCACTCTTCTAGGGAGACCCTAAGAAAGTACTACCTCAATCTTTGACGGATCCACTACAACTCTAGCCTCTGAGATGGCATGTCCCAGAAAGTGGACCTCTCGAATCCAGAACTGGCACTTCGAGAGTTTCCCATAAATTTGGTGCTCTCAGAGTGTATCCAGGACTATCTGTAGGTGTGTAGTGTGATCCTCTTCTGATGTCGAGTACACCAATATTTCATCAATGAAGACCACCACAAAATGATTGAGATGAGGCTAAAAGATCTTATTCAAGTGTCACATCAACATTTTTGGGGAATTGGTCACACCGAAGGGAATCACCAAGAACTCATAGTGGCCATACCGGCACTTAAAGGCTATCTTTAGTACATCTGCATCCCGTACCCGAAGCTAGTGATATCTTGACCTAAGGTAGATCTTTGAAAACCACCTCGCTCCCTTCAGCTGGTTAAAGAGGCCATCAATTCTTGTAAGTGGATATTTGTTCTTCACAGTCACCTAGTTTAGGCATCATAAGTCTACACATACCCTCAATCTTCCATCTTCCTTCTTGGAAAACAGCATTGGGGCTACCCATGGTGAAATGTTGGGCCTCACAAATCCCTTATCCTGCAAGTCCTCTAGTTGTACCCTAAATTCAACAAGCTTTGAAGGAGCCATCTGATATACCGATGTGAATATTAGTGTCATCCTGGGGCACAAATCAATGAAGAATTCTACCTCTTTGTGAGGAGGTATTCTTAGAATATCCTTAGGAAAGACGTCCTCATACTCGTCCACTAATACAAGAAAGCTCAAAATCCTCTCTTCAATCTCACCAAGGGTGAGGCAAGAAAACTGATGAGTGAGACACACTCTTTCGAGAAATTCTGTCCTATGTTTCAAAAGTTCCCATATCTCTAGTGAAGGAAAACCTGGTCCCATCCTTGTAGACACACCACACTTTGCACCTAATATAGTTGATCTGACCATGGAATGTTGATAACCAGTCTATACCCAAGATGATTTCGTAAGGGCTCAACGCCACTACTAGGAGATCTTAGATGATGCTCTCACCTCCTAAAGTAATCTCACACTACTGGAACTAGTGTGTAATCAATTAATCTCCTCTCTTAGGAGTCTCTAATCATAAGTATCGAGCCAACGACTCCACCAAAATATCTAAGCTCCGAACAAGGCTCATGGAAAGGAAAGAATGTTTGGAACCTAAGTCTATAAGAACTAAAACCAAGGTGTATAAGAAACTAATTGTACCTCTAATCATCTCTAAAGTGTTGTGGTTATAGGGATCCATCTCTTAGAGATTTCCACGCCTTTATTTGTCAGCTCCCTAAGCCTGTGGTGGACCACCTGGGGGTGGTGGTGGTAGCACCTCGAACCATCATCCACCACATGCCACTTGGCGTGCTCCCTTTCCACGTTCGTTTCCCTATGGACCACCTTGATCGAACCACTTTCGCTACCTCGGTTTCCCTTCGATCGTTTGCTAATCGTCTATATGGAATTCCAAGCATTCATGAGCCAAGTGTCTCTGCCTGCCACACTAGTAGCACACCCTACTCCTCTACTGACCCTCACTGCCTTGGTGGCCTCACACCACTGATCTCGTGTCCTAGGGTCTCCCTCCAGATGGTTTGGCCCACTTGGACCTCTGCATCATCTATCAGCTGCCCGCCATGGATTTCTCATCCACCTTTCACCCAATGGTTTCTCCCACCATTAGTGAATTCTCTACAAGGAATCTCTCTACCAATAAATCTCTCTATATCACTCTATCTTTAGTGGGGATTCTTAGGGAAATCATCAACACCCTGATCTCTCATCAAAGTCCCTTCTCAAAGTTCTGGTCCCTAAAGAAAGGCTCTCATTCCATATCTATAGAGTAGAGGGAGAGGTCAGTAAACCTCACAGGGTACTTATCCACTGATAATTTTCCCTATTGTAGGTGAAGTAACTCTTGTATGCACATTGAGCGTAAGGTTGTGGGGATTAACTCCTCCCAGAAAAGTCTATCAAAGTCAGCTTAGGAGAGGGTCACCTCATCATGTGTTTTAATGGTCAAACTCTACCATCTCCCCGCCCATCCCTACAGAAGGCTCATGGCTAGAACCTCAATCTTGTTGACCAGATTCCTCACTAAGAGGAAGACTTGTGTCGCCATCTCCAGCCAGTCCATAGTGACCTAAGGATCTATCTCTCCTAGGAACTTGGGAGGTATCTGCCTCTGAAACTCATATAGGGAACTGAGCCTACATACATCTTCTACAAGTAATGTTGGTAGTAGATGTTGACCAATGGGTGGTGGTAACACTGGCGCACCACCTAGTGAGGCCATCTCTAGCACTGATCCTTAAACTGACACCTCATCTCTAGGCATGCTTTCTTCAAGACCACATATTGGAATCCTAGCTAGAAGTCTACATGGAGGCATCCTGAAACAGATCAAGATGTACCACGGTCAATAGATTATATCTTGTGGGATGACTCTAATTTAAGAATAACATGAGCAAACACTCAATTCCAATATGATTCATGCAACCAGTGTTTTTATGTATAGAGCCAAAAAGCAGAATTCAAGGTCATGGTGTATGGATACATCGGTCACTACACCAACACTAGACTTCCTGAATATAAAAGTCAAACTCAAAAAACATTTACCATTTTTTTCCCAAAAAAAATAGACTCCCAGTCTTTGTGGTAGAACTAACCACCTTTCATACCACTTTTTCACAACCCATCCCCTAGGTCCTGTGTCGTGACTTCCCCAAGCCCACCTCCCGAAGGCCTGGGGTTGGTGACTAGAACCAAAGGCCTCAACCTACAAATGGGAGACATTTTCCTGAGTACCATTACACACACACATACAACCATATCCTAAGAAAAGTGTAAAAGAGAACATGCATGCAACTAAACAACCAATAATTGTAAAGGTTCTCCTGAAAGTAAATACGCTAGAATACAAACCCAAAAAAAGAAAACTGTAACAATTGAAAGTATAAGATCATTTTAAATTCATCGCCAAAAATCCCTCTCAATTATTAAGTATAGATTTGCTGCCAGAAGCTATAGAAGCATGTTTTTCCAACCTGATCTCATTGGGAACCGCTTGGTCCTGGGCCACCAAGTCCACCACCAAGTCGTTGGTCATCTGCACTAGACACAACATGTGTGGGAAAAGCCCGTGAAGGGGTGAGTAAAAAAATACATAGTAGGGACCCTAAAAAAATAAGGAAAGAACACAAAGAAATCCACAAGAAAACCACAAAGCATTATTACAAAGCTCAATCATGAAGCAAGACAGATCACATGAGGTATAATCTAAAGTACGGAATGTAAGACTGTCATTTGAAACATTGAACACCTTTGACTTTTGAGGTACTCATCCCAGATGATATTCATAGGTTTTTTGGGTCACACAGAGTAACTTTTAGTTCATCCACATAGGTTCACATGGATTTGATCCATCTAGGGTCACTAGAAGTTGATCCACATAGGTTCTCTAAGAGCTAATCCACATAGGGTCACTAGGAGTTGATCCACACAGGTTCTCTGGGAGCTGATTCACACAGGGTCACCAGGAGATGATCCACATAGAGTTTCTTGGAGTTTATCCACACAGAGTCTCTAGGATATGATCCACATAAGGTCACATGTTGATAATCCACACATGGTCTCAATATTCTCATATCATCCAGTCGCAAGATTCCTGCAGGAAGTGCACCAGATTCCGAAATAATCTATTGCTCAAGAAAATAATCATATTTCAACTTCCAATAAATTCTCCTTAGAGAATTCCAAAATAACCACCATGTCACGAGGTTTCGAACACCTCAAACATCTCATCAATCAGACATACGGTTAAAATATTATTGGCGATGTTTTCTGAAAAGGGTTCGATCAGGTTCTGGGACGGTCTAACCCAACCCTCTGAGGTGACCCACACCCTGTCCGGCACCCCAAGGGTGGGCCAGTTCTTACCTAGACATGACGCTACTAGAAGCTATGTCCACCCCCTTCCCCACGGGTCATCTATGGGTCCACCTCCTCTGTCGTGGTCATTTGAACATAGCTTTGCCGCATGCGATGCGGTGCGGTGCTACATATGTGGTGCCTCTGACGTGGCCGGATGGCCGCATCCACTTTCTAATGGCTCCTGCCACACCACCGCAGCCCGATCTGGCCATGGATTTCCTCCCAGCGTGTCATCGTGGCATGTCTCAACCCATAATCAGCTACCACCGCAGACCACTGGGTCTTCTCCAGTGGTCCATTCTTCACACCGCTTAGGCCTACATCCCTCGAGGTATGTCATCTTCTCTGTGATAGCCTCGAATCCTCCTTGCCACCATTTCAAAGATGCAGCCATGAGGAATGCACAATAATTTACAACGCAAAGTATCTCGAACCTTGTTTGTTTCATCCTATGCCCTATGCGTTAGAGGTTTATAAACAAGGGATTAAGGATTGAAGTTAAATCACAATTTAACCCCGATACAATCCTAAAAAAGAGTACCCTCCTGCAAGAACAATCAATCTGCTGATCAACAAATTCATGGGTTGACCCACGTTAATTATTTTAAAATAAAAAATGGAGAAACACAAGAACAAAGAAAACCCCTACCTAGGTTGGATCGTTTGTTAGTGATGAAGAAATCCATTGTGTTCATTGTTCTATGATCCTTTGTTTACAGTTATTGGTCAATCGTCATTGGTGATGATCCGTTCTAAGGGAGGTTGGCGTTCGTCGTTATCACCCACCATGTCTTCGGAGCAGAACTAAGATTGTGCTAACAATCATGCATTGTCAACTTGGACATTAAAGTACAAAACGTGAATCAACATTTCAGTTATGTTTCTATTATGAAGTTGTTACGCTGTTTTATTTAATGAAACAACGTATTCAATTTCACTTGGTTGTAAAACCATTGAGTTACAACAATTTGAAAATTCAGAAAAATAAAAGAAAACAAGTTTATTTTATTTTCTAACTTTTCCTTTAAAAAATCTGAAAAATAACTTCTTACCTCAACCCACACCGATCAAGGTTAGGTCCATTCTAAGTGAATCATTCCGTTCTGAGTTCAACGATGCCCTCATATGTTTTACAAGAACAGATTTAAAAGTTTGAAAAACCCACTCTAACTTTTATTTAAATGAACTAAAAAACGTTCAAAATTATTTTCTGGGCTCACTGGGCCTTGGAATCAGGTGTCATCGGAGTTTCTAGTCTCAAAATAATTCCATATAATTTAAAAAAATTACAAAAAATTTCCAGGAAATTACAATTCATTAAGGGTTTGTAAAATTTATAAAATAATCTAAAATACATTATTTTAAGGATTAATATATATTTGTTTGTTTAAACCTTTTATGGAATAACTTACATCATATTTTGGTCATTATGATGTCATAATACACACAATATATTTATATTGTATTTAATTTTGACCCAAAAAATTATTATCTATGAAAAATATAAAAAAATAACCATTGTCTATTTTTAGCATGATTATTTTAAAAATAATATTTATTTTATCCAAATAATTATATAATTATGAGAATTTCACTTTTAAATAAAAATCCACATTTATTGAAAAATACTGGGTTTTTTTAATAATAACAGTTTTCTAAACTTTATAAAATTATTTTTTAATCTGTAAAATTATATAATAATTTATATTTAATTAAAAATATTTAATTAAAATATTTTATTGAACTGTAATTTATTTCAAAAATTATTAAATTTATTAAAATAAAGTGTCTTGATTGAAACTGTACATCGCCAAAAAAATTCAATTTCTGTTTCATCATATCAAAATCTAATATTTATCAAGATCATTTATATAGTAAAAAAATAAAATGAAATAATTTTTATCATTATTTTATTTAAAAGATAATATAAAAATTTATACTATTAGGGTTTTGATACATAAAACCTTATTACACTGTCAAACTCCCTAAGGGAAAGGTGTGTGATGGTGAGATTTTTATGGGGTGGTTCCGTGAATATGGTTTGGATCATGATCTTGATGAGCTTGAAATTCTCCTATAAACATTTTTTATCATGCTTTAGTTATTTAATCTCATCTTGATATTGGTCAAGGTAAAATCCTGGTGATTCTATCTCCCTTGGAAGATCAGATAAATGTGCTTCATAGGGTATGATCCTATTGTTTAAGGCCATTAATTCTATTTTTTGTCAATTTTATTTTTCATAACACATAATATATATACTAATCATATGATCTCTACAAAATAGCTATATTATCAATAGTTATGATGATTAACATTCTTTTAATTTTTATAGACTATATAACAATCCAAAATAACCAAATAAGTGTATGTGTTTTCTATAACCAGAATAATTAATAAGTCAATTATTCATTTAAAAGAGGAAATTCATTTATAAAAGTATAGGTTATTTAATTCATCCCCCATTCATAAATTTTGACCTTGAAATTTTCATTTCAATAACTAAAACATATTAGGGTACTTAGGTTTCATTGCCTCTTCCAGTTCCCTAGTCTCTTCCTTAAACATGTGGTTCTGCCCCCAATACTTTGGATAGGTGAGTTATCTTTTTCATATAACATTGTCTCTATGATATTTTATATTTATTGGATACTCCTCATATGAATGATCATTATTCAATGGAACCACCTCTAGATTCAGTACATGTGTGGGGTTTGGTATGTATTTTCCAAGAGGGATACATGGAACACATCATGTACTTGAGATTAGTTAGGTGTGAGTGCTAGTTGATAGGTGACTGCTCTAACGCGATTAAAGATCTCAAAGGGTTTGATATATCTAGGACTAAGATTTACCTTATTTCCAAACCCAATGAATTTATTCCATGGTTATATATAAAGGAACTGGATACAAAATTCAGGTCTCATTAATGATTTTCTACACAACATTTCTATCGACTGTGAAAGATTTCATATGGACCAGAATGGTTTTAACCTTGTCTATAAACTCTTGGATAAGATCAGGTTCCATTAGTTTCTTCTCCCCAACATCAGCCCAACATGTCGTAGTTTGACACCTCTTCACATAAAGAGCTTTATAAAGTAACATTTTAATTATATAATGGAAACTATTGTTATATGATAACTCTACTAGGGGAATTTGTTGATCACAAAATCCATTGAAATCCATTGAACATGACCGTAGCATATCATCTAGAGTTTGAATGGTCATTTTAGACAAATTATCCATTTGAGGGTGATAAGTAGTGTTGAAGCTCATTTTTGTATCCAGTTATTATTGAATTCTTATCCAAAACCTTGAGGTAATTCTTAGATCTCAATTATATATAATAGATAGTGGAACTCCATTTAGTCTTACCTCTCCCCTTATGTATATCATGATAATTTGGTCAAGATATAAATATTCCTTGATAACACTATAATGTTCTAATTTGTTAAAATGATCGACTACCACCCAGATAGTGTTATTTCATTTAAGATTCCTGGGGAGTACTTTGATGAAATATATAGTTATGTTTTCCAATGAACATACTATTATAGGAAATGGTTTCATCATAACCTTAGAATACTATTGCTCAGCCTTAAATTTTTTTCATACCAGGCATCGAGATACAAACTTTGTAATCTCCCTCTTCATGTTATCCCACCAAAAACTTTTCTTCAAATATCTATAAATATTAGTGCTTCCTAAATGAATAGATAATTATGCTTTATTCGCATCATCCAAAAGTTCCCTCTTCAATTATGGGTTTTATAGTAAAAATACACATGTTCCAAACATTATAATTATATATTCAGCAAATTTAAACTCTAAAATGTCCACTACCTTCTTCTCTAGAAACCCATCATCCTTTGGAGCCTCCTTGATCCTATCAAGAATGGATGGTTGGGTATTTATTTGAGTAAGATAGGATGAATATCCTTTTATTATTCCAATATCCATCCTTTTCATGTCCAATAAAAATATATTTGTTGTAATCCTCATCATGGATAGAGTTTCAAGATCATTTCTACTTATGGAATCTTTCACTTTGTTCACCTTCATAGGATGGTAATGGATCAAATAGTCATAATCCTTTATTATCTCTAACCACTATCATTGTCATATATTAATCTTATTTTTTTTGAATATATACTTGAGTCTTTTATGATATTTATAAATATCACACTACTCCTTGTAGAGATAATTCCACCAAATTTTTTATTTGAAGATCACTTCAGCCAATTCTATGTCATAGTTGGGTAGTTCTTCTCATGCATATTTCATTTGTGGGAGTCATAGGCCATAAATTTTCATCTTTAATCATTACACAACCCAATATATTTTTAGATTCATCACTGTAGATGAAAAATCTACCCCCTTTAGGGTTATCTTAGTTAGTGGGCTTGAAAATCAAGATAAGTTTCTCACAAATCGATGATAATACCTAGATAATACAAGGAAAATATAAATTTACATAAAAAAGTTGGCATGATCCATCCTTTTATTTCCCTCTATTTTAAGGATCTATAGATATATTCTTTTTGGTGATGACATGCCTTGAGAAAGTTACTTACTCTAACCAAAACTCTAATTTATAGTACCTTTCATATAATATTTCATTTTTAATGGTCTTTAGTAAAGTATTTAAATGATCCTCATTTTACTCCATTCAGTTGGATTGTATGAGAATATCATCTATAAAGACAACAATAAGTTTTTTAAGTTAATATCTAAAGACTATATTCATCAATTCCATGATGATTTATAGAGCATTAGTGAGTCCAAATGGAATCACAATGAACTCATAGTTACTATAACATGTTTGAAAACATGTCTTGGGTATATCCTCCTCCACCTTTACTTTATAATAACTCAATAAAAGATCCACCTTAGAGAAATAATGGACTCTATATATCTAATCAAACTGTTCAACAATCCATGAAGGAGGATACATGTTCTCTATCATGATCTTTTTGAGCTCGCAATAATCAATGCAGAGGAGCATTGACACATCCTTCTTCATGATGAAGTGGATCGGTGTACCCCATGGTGAAGAACATTGTTGTATAAAGCCTTAATCCATATTATTCTATAGTTTATTCTTATTTAGATCATATATTTTAATGACGATCATTCTATATGGATTCTTAGATATTAGTAAATATCCATCTATAAGATTGATTGATAATTAAACCTCTCATCTATAAGGAAGGCTAGGAAAGTCCTTGGGAAACACATCAGTGTGTTCCCTCAAAATGGGCATGTCTTCATGGATGGTATTTTCTTTATTCTCAATCATATGATCTAGATATGATTTATCATAAGGAGATAATATCTATTTTTTATATTATGATTCTAATGGAGATACATCCACCTCCTTGAACTTGTATATAAACATATGGTGATTCATGATACAGAGGTTAATTTACTTATCTTAGTAATTTATGTTGGCTCTATATAAGGAAAGCTAATCCATGAATATAATAACATCAAATTCTACGAAAGGAAATATCACAAGGTTCATTGGTAATTTCCTCCCACAAATTTTGATAGGGGAAGAGTTATATACATGGTATGCATAAATTGCATAATTTTTCTTTTTCACTAATAGCTCTACTTACATTATTTGTAGTGGTGTTTGAATAAATATATTAAACTTTCATGATATAAAATAATTCATAGAACCAAAATCAAAAAGTTCATTTTCTATCCTTGAATGATTAATTAGCATACCTTTAACTAATTTTTATTGATATCCATCTTAATAGTTGTGATGGAATAATATAACTATTTTACCTTGGAAGTTGTTGGAATTGATTGTCACCAAAAACCCATGTCTTAGTGAATTGGATTGTATAATTCATGTGTTCCTTACAATTAAAACACTATATTGTTAGTTGAGGTTTAACTGGAGAATTTATTTATTCCATCACATTGGTGTGTTTCTCCCATCAACAATTTATAGTTAGGTAACCTTCCTTCCCACACCTAAAGAATTTCATAATCCCATTCAAGAAATTTCTAGTATTCTTATTACCTAACTTTTGATAAGTGGGATGTTGGACTTTCTTTCCACTGTAATATTTCTCCATCATACCTCCATAATTAAAATCCATTCTCTAATTCATATCCCTATGAGAACCTTTAGATTTAGTTATTTCCATTTCAAATTTGAGGTCACGTCAAACAATTTCCTCAAAATTGTCAAAGTATCGATTTTCCAAGGATTTTTTTAGACTTGAATTTATCCCATTAAAGAAGTGGTCAACATTATCTTTGGGTTAATGATAATTCCTCATGTGTATCATGAAATTATTTTGAAGTTTGTATCATATACCCAAATGGACTCATCATCATTTTTATTAAGGCTAAAGAAGTCCCTCATCATTTTCAATTGAAGAGAACAAGGAAAATATTTATTAAAAATATTTTCTAGAATTCCTTCTACTCCATCACTTTGATCTCCTCCTCGGGCTTTGTATTTTTGACCAACATCCACCATTTATTGGATTATCCTTCCATATGATAAAAATACATCACAAACCTATCTTTCTTAGAACATTGATGGATGTATAATATCTTTTCAATAGAGTTTATCCATTGGTCTGTCAGAAGATCCATTGAATTTCATAGGCCTTTTTGCATAAAGGTCTCAATTACAAATTTTTATTTCTTAAGGGGAGTTGGTAAATCCTTATAAATAAAGTTTATGTTCAAATATTGAGTTAATCAAGACAATATAATCAAGAATTTCATGATTCCTACTCTCATTGGGTTGGGCATCTCATTTGGGCAGTCATTGCATTACCCTTCACACTGGTTATTAAATCGATTACCCCATTTTCTTTCCACTAATTAAAATAAAGGGAGAATTAGGGTCGAGTATTTTTAAACTATTAAAAACATAAATAGTACATCGTGACCATTAATGGGATAAATCATAATTTATATATAGTCCTTAACCTATGAATTTTTAGATTTCAACTATGTTATCCATGATTTATTTCCTAATATAAAATCTTATGACCATTTTTGTTCCCATAATAATGGTTTGTAATAATATTATGAATTTAAAAAATTATATCTCTCACAAGTGTCAAACCAGTTGTGTAGCAATTCTCATTTTTATGCACCTATTTACAATTTGTTCTAACTCAATATGCCTTTTTTAGGGTTATAACCCATAGGTGAATCTATGCCAGATCCACTTCCACTTGTAGTATCCAGACATGGATGTATTTTATTATAAACCATTTACTCAATACTTTACCAAAATTTAATCATTTTTTATTATGTTTGGTCTTATCCCTAAGACTTTTTCTCAAGTTTTCTAATCATAATCAAAAAAATAACTAGACTTTTCCTTGATACCACTATGATAACCCATATCATAAATACACTTTATTATATGATTTTTTACATAAGGGTACACATTATAAAATCCAAAAAGATCATGAGTCCAAGTTTCTTTAAGAAATTAGGTATATAAAATAACAATTTTCAATAGGAATACAATGAAATTATTAAATACTTTCTTAACATGTTCCTAAAATTCCATCGTTCTTCAAAAACTGCACGGGATAACCTGGGGATGTGCATAATAAATTGGTGAGCTATAAATCCCAATAAGGAAATTGAAAAAAAAAATATCATAAAGTCATATAGTACATGTGATACAATAGAAATATAAAGTTAATATAATAGTGGTAAGATTTATAAAATTGAACAATGAGGCTTGATATAATCATGATAACATAAAGGCAACATGGGACTGTGGCAGCAACATAAATCATGTCATAAACATAAGTTAAGGATAACTACCAAGAAAATATCACATGGTTAAATTACTACCATATTATTTTAGGTTAAATCCTTAATACCATACATGATGTCTCATGTAACTAAAACATTACCCAATTCATTGGAGTGATATTTGGGCGTATCCCTTATAATATGTACATGCTCATGTATTCCACATTGATCATTAAAAATAAGAACATATTTCATAATATTTAATTCCATGATTAAGGATTTTGGTTTATATACATGTAATTACCAAATAGATTAATTATAGGTAAATTAGGTTGAATACCCTAGAGTGAAAATGTGTATGGGAATTCACTACATGAATGTTTGGCACGGAAAATTACTAGATAATTTTGGAAGCATAACGGGGGTACATTAAGGTTAATGGGAAGGCTTAATGAGAGATAAATGGGTATATTATAACTTGGAAATAACAATGGTATAAGTAGGGGTCTTTTATAACACATCCCAATATGAAAAAATTAGGATAAAGGTATAACAAAAAGAAAGTGATTGAATAAAGAGAAGAAGCATAGGATATCTTACCTTGATAAGGTGCTTCTAAAAGCTTGGGAGGAGATTATTGAGAGCCTAGGGGAACCTTGGGGGGGTATATAGTGGTAAGGTAAGATTAATGTTGTGATACAAGAGTTTTTAGATAAGATAAAAGGGATTCTGGGTGGGTTTATATGAAAAAAGTGAGGATATTTCTTTATTAATTTTCAAACATAGGTTTTAGACCCTATATGATAAAGTGACCAAAACAACAGACCATACCATGGTTTTTTACCATTTTTTATCCCAAAGTGGATTGATTTTCATTGTTTTACATTTTTATGAATTTATACCATTAATATAATACCCTTATTCACGTAGAAGTAGGTCATGCTTACAAAGAATAGATTTTAAAACCTTAAAATATAATATAGGTTTTTTAAGATTCATTAAGGGTTTATAAAATTAATAAAATAAACTAAAAACAGATTATTTTAAATGGTAAAAATATATTAGGTCATGGATACCTTTTATAGAATATATTTCATCACTTTTGTGTCACTATGTGGTCATAATACACACTGTATATTTATATCATATTTAATTTTGACCCAAAAATTCCACTATCTCCAAAAATTATAAAAAAAACTATTGGATAATAATAATGTGATTAATTCAAAAATAACATTTATTTTATCCAAATAATTATAAATGTATTTTAATTTACACTTTTAAATAAAAAATCTTTATTTATTGAAAAATACTGTTTTTTATAATAACAGTTTTCTGAACCATATTAAATTATTTTTTACTTCATACAATTATATTATAATTTATGATTAATATAAATTATTTAATGATTATATTTTATTAAAATATAATTTATTTCAAAAATTCTTTAATTCATTAAAATAGTGTGTCTTGACTGAAACTATATGTTCCCTAAAAATGAAATTTTTGTTTCATTGTATCAAAATATAATTTTTATCAAACTCATTGTTAAAGTAAAAAAATAAATATAAATAAATATATTAATTATTTTATTTAAAATAAAATATATAAATTCATATTTTTATGGTCAAAATACATAACCCATTATTACACCAGCAAACTCCCTATGGGTACTGTGCATGATGGTGAGATTTTCATGGGGTGGTTTGGCGAACATAGTTTGGGTCATGATATCAATGATTTTTAACTTCTCTCATAAATGGTTTCACTCATTTTTTATTTTTTTGAATCTCATATTATTCTTGGGAAAGGTAAAATCCTAGTGATTTTATCTCCCTTGGAATCTCTAAAAAAAATGGCTTCATATGGTATGATACTACTGGTTGAGACAATTTATTCTTTTTTCCATATCAATTGGATTTACAATAAACCATAATATATAGTAATCAAATGGTCATTGTACAATGGATTTATTATAAATTTTTATTATTATTAATATTATTTTAAATTTTAAATACAATATAATTGTTTTAAATAACCAAATAAGTGAAATTGTTTTCTATAACCAAAATACTTAATATGTAAATTATATATTAAAAAGGGAATTTAATTTATAAATGTTCGGTTTGTTACAGAACTCAATAAAGATCATGATTATGAGTGGGACTAATATATCCCTCCAATACATTGGGTAAATAGTTTTATTTAACTAGTTAGGTTTCTCTAAATAGATTATTTTAATTTACTTGGTAGGTTATTTCATCTGTATGATTGATTTAAATAGTGATATGCCAATTATGTCCCAAGTTACCAACATGATTTATCTATGCTTTCCAAGGATTTTAATGGAAATATTATTATTTCACAATTTTATATAATGTGATTAATTTTAAAGTGAATTTTATACTACTTATTAAGGGTGAAAGGTATAACATTGTGAACAAGTTCTCACGAGTTTTTCATGATTATGAATTAACCTTTATGGGATTTGTTTTTCCTTTAATATTTCTAATGGAATTTTTTATGAAACTATTTGTGAAATGAAGTTGATTTCTTGGGTAATAAAATTTTTATTTTGTTCTAAAAGATTATTTTTAGGAATAAAAATTTTATCAGTATTTATAGACTAATGGGTTTCATTATTTATTTTCATATATACCTTACTAAATTTTTTGTGCTCATGTCATGCTTTTAAATATTTTTCATAGGTTATTTAGGATGAGTAAGGAAAGGGATAATGTAAAATATAAATGGAAAGGATATTCCCTAAAATGAAAAAAAAATATCTTAAAATAATTGTATTGTAGGAAAAATGGATACTAAGTGTAAGTGTCCACATTCTGTCGTAATATTTAATTTTATAAGGGTGATGACCTAATTATCTAAAACTCTAAAACTAAACTATCTTTGAGAATGCAAGAAATTAAATTATTGTCTAAAGAATCAATTTTAGAAATTTTTAAAGGTTAGTTCCTTGTACTTATAGTCACCTTATTCCTAATTTTTCATAGAGAAATCAAGATTCAATGATTCATCTATAAAGACTCTCAAATCTGTGTTGATACCATTTCCATGATCCTGGTGAAATAAAGAGGCTCTTGAACCTAGGATGAAAAAATGTCCATTATCCATAACATTCTTCCTATATTAATAATCATAATACCTCTCCATTCCATAAGAATTATATATCAATCTTCTATTTCACTTATCAAGAGAATATTTTATATTATTTCAACCCTTATAAAAATCAGGCACCTTTTCATAATTAATAAGAATATAGAAACAATAACCAATTTTTGTGAGCATAATTTTTTAATGAAAGGGGAATTCAAATAAATTATTACTAGTTTCCTAGAAAAGTGACCATATCTATCCCTTTTATTTTATTTATCAATCTTTATAGAAACTATAATAGATGAATAAATCTCACATAATATTTGACAGTTCCAAAAGAACTAACTCAATACCTCAATTCAAATCAAAAATTTATTAATTGATTTTTTATCATTTGGAGGGTTGAAAAATGGTTCTTTGTCTTGAATTTTGAGGAATATAGTTTTAAATAAATAAATACATGCCCCTTATATTTCGGTTCTGAATCCACGGAAGTGAAATCGATATCAAAGTACCTTATTCTATCAAAGGCATATGAAAATCAAAAAACCCTAGTACAAATCTGGACTTTAACAGCACTAGTAAAAGGGTTTTATCAATTCTATAGAATTACTGATAATGCAAGTGATGTTAAAGGGATGGATTTAATACTTCTCACAAAAAGTGCTGATAAAGGCTCTGATTAACAATGCAAAAAAAGTTCTTTTTTAAATATTGATAATGGGGGATAAAAATATTTTTGTTTGCATATCCTACCACCCACCATTTATCCTCGCTTCCCCCAAATCAGTACTTCCCACTCACCCAGGCACACCCCCCCTCTTTATCATTGATTTACATAATTCTAGCCTCATGGGTGTTCCCCTACTTCCAACTATTTTCGAACATGAGACCTCCCCCACATACACTCACACCTTTTCCACTCCCCAATATTGTTTTGTTATATATTTTATAATATATCTAAATTTTTATATATATTTAATTAAAAAAATTATCCATGTATATATATATATATAATTTAAGACGAAGACTGTACGAACCATGTCTTGAAGCCCATGGTTCCAAAATTAATTAAAAAGAAAATAACAATGTACAATAGAAGGTGGCCAGTGAGAGGCACAAAAAGAAAAGTAGTGACAAACCATTACTCCAAAAAAACTCAGACCATAACCCAGGAGAAAAGGGATTCATCATTTTTGGGTGTGACCACTGCCTCTACCTCGCGGATGAAGACCCCTCCTCTAGGTTTTGGGTTGTTTCCATGGCACATCATTCGTAAGAGTATCGGTGTTGACATCTGGCAGAGTAGGGTCTTAAAGAGGCAAACATATCCATTTTGTGACATCCTTAGTGCTTGAGTCTCCATGGATGTTGCTGAATTATTAATGGGAGACTTTCCTGTTATTAGATAAATTTAATATCTCAAGGAAGCTACGTTTACCAGAGTCTATTGCAACCTTCTTAGTGAAATAAACCCCTTTTAAAGGGGTGGAAACATCATGAGGAACACATTGGGTCTCCTTGGGAGTCACCTACCCTGTCTCTTGTGGTGAAAATTCCTTCCCTATCGACATATTACCAATAGAATTAGATGTATCCTCTGAACTCTATTGATCAAAAACATATGGTGATGACTTGAAAACTTTTTCTAGAGCGACAACAATAGCTAAAGGATAATTTGTCACCACCTACAAGAGAGTCCCAGTAGAGACTATATAAGGGGAACCAGACACACTCTAAGGTTTATATGGTTTCACCCAAAGAATAGACTTTCCCTTAATATTACCATCATTCATGAAATCATATCTTATAAAATCAGTGAAATATGTTTCATATTCAGTGTCAGATGAGACATCTTTACTCACCTAATGAAGATGTTGACTACCAACCTCGGTCCTGACCAACATATTAGGGTCTACATTCTTGTAAGTACCACTCATATCTAGTTGAGATACTGAAAAAAATCTGAACCTTAGTATTATTACCCTTAGAAGGCACAATAGTGACATGAGGTGGAAGGGTGTCAGAACGCATACACGAGTTGGTGCTAGCAGCCACATTAGAAAAATAGGGGGCCTTGTTATCCACTGGCTTATAAGACATGGTAGGCAATGAAGAAATATAAATTTCTCTTCCTTGTTCTATACTTCCTGACCCTTCGCCTATTTCATTAGATCCTCCTTGATCATTTCTATTTGCTACAAAGGACTCCATGTGATGCTAAGATATCTTCCTATTAAACACAGGTAACTTAAATTTACTATTTTCAATATGATGCCCAAATTTCTTGTAGCTAGAGCATATCATACCAATCAAAAGTTTTCTCTATTACAACCAATTCACAAATAGTTGAAACTGAATTTGGGTACAATTTCATATTCAATTGCAATCTCAAATTTGAACTCACCAACATCAAAAAAAGTTTTCAACAAGATTAGTGCTCAGATCAAATTCAATCGATATTCAAGAAAAATGTCAATACCTAGACACCTCGGTCTCCTTATCAAATTTTATTAGAGTTACAATAGTTAAGGAAACCTCCCAAAGAATACTTGGATGCCAAAAAAATTGTTCAGTTCAGTAACACAAATCCAAGATTGAATGACAGACTTCTTGGCTTGAAATGGATCAAACCAAGGATCCCAATCCAGAAACCTTAAGATGCATAGATTAAGATTTACAAAAACTAAACTCCACACCCATAATTTTAAAACTTTTGAAGGGAAATTAATGTGAAAAAAAAACTGAATCTAATCGACACCAAGTTCCATCCATCAAAGCCACATACCTGAATAATATGGTTCCTCATATCATCATATTTCTATCCATTATTCTTTGAGATTTTAGTGAGTTGTACAATGATCAATAAATGAAATCCATCAATTCATGACTCAAATGATTTCATATTTGTTTCAATGAAAACCACACTGACATTGTTTGACACTCTGTTGAGTGCACCACCTGAGGCTCCAGGTACGCTAGGAAAGAAATGCTTGTAGACCCCTGATCGCTTCACAGTAGGGGGCTATGAGTTCACCAATACATTAGGTTCAAATCTATGATTGACCTGAAAATACTGATCGACATCAGAAAGGGGAAAATCCACATCCGATCTCTACTATGAATCAAATCTCTTCAAATGGATCACAGTAGAAATTCTCTGGTCGGCCTCAGAACCTCTGATGCCTAGGTCTGCAAACTTCACAGGGATCGATAAGGAAGATATTTTCTACAAATCCTGATTAGTGTTAGGAGATATACTGATACCAAGCACCCCAACAGATCTATTCAAATAACCCGCAGAGGAAACTACAGGATCGAGGACCAGATCCAAGGATGAAATCATCAAGGGAGTAAACCCTAAGCGCCATTGTAGAGAGGGAGAGTCCCAATTTCTCTCTCCATCTCCCTTCTATATATATGTATATATATGTATATAAATAATATGTCTTGTGTGTGTGTGTTTATAAATTCATACATATATATATTTATTTATATGTGTGTGTGCATCTATAAATATAATTATACATGTTTGTATTTTTTTACATATATTATAAATTAATTCTTATGTACATATATTAGAATATATAGATAAATATATATATTTATGTCAATACAAACACACAAATATATATATATATACAGCCATTATATATATATATATTAATTTTATAGGTATATAAATATTCATTCATTTTTATTTTAAAAAAAATTGATATTATTTTTTATTTAGATAAGTTTTATATATTTTGAAATATATTTTATATGTAAATATGTTTACATTTTTCTATAAAATTAAATTTTTATGTGTGAATATATACAACATATGTATATATTTTTATATATTTGATTATGAAGAAAACTACATAATGAAAAATGATAAAATATCCAAACAATAATATCAATATGAATGTAATCTTTTGGATGAAATTCATTCTACACTAAAAAAATACAATAATACCCCCTCACACAAGGCTAAAATTCCATTTAATGTTAAAAAATGGGATACCCCAACTAAAAACATAGTTATGGAGGCCTTATGGGCATTATTTTCCCTCGAAAAATGTGGTTGAGGATTTCCCCAGTCACAAGGATGTATATATTTTCAAGATATTTGATTTAATATGTGGTAAAGCTCAAACGGACACTCAAATCAAAAGATATGGTCGTTTGAAGTTCAATTCACGTTTTTAACTTATTTTAGAGAATTTATTTATTTTTTATTTTTTCTATATTAAAATAGTTATAAAATGACTATTAATTGATAATAATTAGAAAATTATTAATTAATATTATTTTTTAAATTATTTTATAATATATTTTTTCACTAAACATATATATATTAAGTGTAAATGTGTATTTATCATTATATAAATCATATTTAAAAAAATAATATATATAAATATCAATATAAATATAAATTTATTTTTTAGTTAATATATTTTTTTTAATGATTTAAAAAACATGAAATTTACCCATTATCAATGCTAGTAAAAAAGCACTGATAAAGACCTCCCCCCCCTATCAGTGCTTTTTTACAATTACTATTAAAGGCTCCCATTTATCAGTTCTTTTTTAGTAGCACTAATAAAGGAATCCCCTTTATTAATGTTTTTTTACTTGCACTAATAAAGGGGCTCCTTTATGAGAACTTTTTTATTAGCGCTAATAATGGGACCCCTTTATCAGTTCTCTTTTTAGTTCTAATAAAGACCCCCCCCCCCATCAACACTTTCTTTAGCGCTAATAAAGGGGGCCTTTATTAGTGATTTTTCTTGCACTGATAAAGGGTGTATTTATTAGAACATTTAGCTAGAGTTGATAAATCCATGCACTGTTAAAATCTTTTTTTGTAGTAGTGAGATCCCCAAATATCCAAAAGTCACTTCCTAATATTATAAAGACTCCAATTGTGTTTTTTACATTGCAAATATATGTGATAAATCTAGGAACGCTTATATTCATTAGGCCTATCTAGGATGATTTTGTGTATTGGTTCAATTAATGTTATATAACATTACATATTAAACTTATGAGATAGAAATGTGGACTCTCATTGAATCCCATCAAAGAAAAAATTCATCATAACCTAATTGGAATCCTACAAAATTCTTACATCTGAAGGAGCCTTAACACATACCTCTAATTCAACCCTAGCCACTGATGACTCGGGAAATGATGGATTAATCATATCCTAGGTATATGAAACCCAAATTATAGACCTATAAGAATTCCTAAAAATTAGGAATTTTCCTAGAGGGTTCGAAGCATCCTCTCTCAAATTTTCAAATTAGGATGATCCCTAAGAATCTCCATATTACCTCATTATTGAACATCATTGAGGAAAGCTCTTAAGGCCATTAAAACCATATCTGGAAGTGGTAAATGCAAATCACCATGGAATCGCATGAGCACTACTCTCTCTATTCCATATTCTATCTCATATCAATGATGATGATGATGATGATGATGGCGATGATGATGATAGCGATGTAAATAATAGTATTATAATCAAATAATGTTATTATTTAATAAAATGATTTAAATAAAACAATAACAACAATTTTATTATTATTATTATTTAATATAAAATAAAATAATTTTCATTTATTAAAGATATAAATTTTTTATTTTATTTTAAAATAAATAACAATAATATCATTATTAAATGATTATTAATTATTTTTATTTTAATAATACTCTATTTGAACCTATGTTTTATATGTTTATGTGTTTAGTTTATATTTTAACTATGACTTTATTAATTCATATATTAATTATGACTTAATTAAATCCCAATTAATACTTTATTAATAAAATATAATAATTGTTGTGGATTTAAAAAAATAATATATGAATTGTTATGTCTTTATAAAAATAATAATATAATTATTATGAATTTGTTGATTATTATTTTAAGTATATTATTATTGATTATGAAATTATTTTTATATTATTTTTTAAAACAGCAATGTTTTGTGTCATATATTTTATTCATTGTTTATTATTTTGATGAATTTTTGTATTTTTAATTATATTTTTTGTTTTTATTTTATGTTTTGGATTTAATTTAGATTGTATTTATGTTTTATATTTTATAAACATTCAAAGTCACATACTTGAAACATAAAATAACAAATTATGTTTCAAGTAGGCAAATTTAAAAGTTTATCAAATATAAACAATACATATAATCAAAATGAAACTTAAACATATTCTAAATATATAAAAAATAGTTGAAAATAAAAAAAAACATAAATGTAAAAAATAAAAAAATACTTTACAAGACACAAACTTTATCACTTGAAAACAAAACATTTTCACTTTAAAAAAATTATCATTATAATTATTACTAAGTATCAAATTAGTAATTAAAATTTTATTAATCATTCTTAGTTTTTTATTGTTATTAAATATTATAAGATATATTATTAATAAATATTAATTATATTATTAAAATTTTATAATAATTATAATATTAATTATGAATAATGATGTAAATAATATAATAGTTAATGTAATTAATAATCTACTTAATAATATGACTAAAATAAAAATTAATTAAATTATTGATAGAGAAAATATAAATACTAAAAATAATGTTATTATTAAAAATTAATTTTATATTTAATAATACTTTATAATAATCATTTATTTTTGAAATGATCTAAGTTTAATACCATTTTATTAAATATAGGAAACACTCATTTTTAACTTGGTTGAGGGGGGATCCATTACATGACCCATAGGAAAAGTATCCTAAGGGATAAATACATGACTAATAACCCATTCAATACATTCTAACCTATAGTACCAGGATGTGGTGATCCTTGTCAACACTAAAATTCCTAGAAAAATGCACCCACATCACCCTCTTACATTGTGGTGGTACTGCTTATGTTGTGGGGATCTCACTCCATACTCTATCACCCAAGCATAATGAGGTGGTGTTCCCCAAAGCATCACCATGCTCAGTGCCACTATGTGGTGTACCCTACCACCGGCTTTCCCCTACGTAGTGTTCCTCTATCTTTCGTAATGACCTCTACCCTTCACCATGGCCTCCACCCTAGCATAATGTTTCCCTTTATAAATTTCCCAAAAATGGGGGTACCAGGGTTTGAACCTTAGATAAATATATTCTCTCTTGTGGACTTCTTATAGGCCATGGATCCATAGATGTGACATTAGTCACTCAAATAGAGAATTTTGTGGATGTTGCAACTCTTTAAAGTGGAAATAAAAACTCCTTCTTCCACTTCAAGGACACTACTCATATGAGAATTCATTAGAAAGGTAGCATTGATCATGTCACACCTAATCAAGATGTGATCACTAAGAGGTTTGATTTAGGAAAATATTTGATTATTACTCATTTTATTTTACCAATGGTTTCAAATACTTGGATATTAATGGATGTGGTTGAAAGGATTTTGGCTACTTTGGGGTTTTCAAATTTGAAATGCATTTCCATGGGTTACCATTTCTTACATATGATTATTTTATTTAAAGTATTTGATTTTGTGAGATTAGAGTTTTGTTTTGGTTTATTTAAAACTATGAATACTACATATTCATGAATTAGTTTATTTATAGACTTGGATTTTCACATATAAGACTTTATATTATTTCTAGGAATATTTCTCAAGCCAGGAGCTAAGTCGGTGTGGGATTTCAGGGCCTATAGAACCTCAATAAGGTGATATTAAAAATATTAAATATGTTATAACATGCACACATAGTTTCTTTGTAAAAATATAATAAATCCTTAGTGTATTATTGGATCAGAAATATGTGACTGTGGTTGTGTTTGGAATGGGGTGCTTACCCTATGTGTGATATAAAATTTGTCAACACCAGGAGCTCATTAAAGGGTGTGTGTAGTTGGGGTGTTAAATAGAGGTTATTTATTTATTAAAAATTAAAATCAATACACCTCCACTATGTGTGAACAGTAGAGATGAGGACCCCCCCCCCCCAGAGTGACGAATGAATAGAGGTGAAACCAAAGAGAGGAGGCATCACTGATCTTCGATTATGATGGTGATCAGTCTAGGATCACAGTGAAGTATCTTTAAATAATGGATATAGACCCAAACCTTCATTATTTATCCAATAGGTAGATATATTTGAGTTTCAAGTTATGGTCCCATTTTGATGAATTTGTTAATGTTATAGATCCCTTAGATGAGTGTAAGGGATCCTGTGGGGTTCAATCTATAGGTTTTGGTAGAAACCAGGGTGTTTTGGAAAGCTTGTAGGGAATTCTCATTTGAAATTCTTGATAACATTGTGTGTAGTGTAGGGTCACATTTCGTGTGTTCTTCTTGTTCAAGGAAGATGAAATTTGGGGACAAAATTCCATATACTTGGGGTACATTCCATGTAGTGAGCTAGGTTGTGTGGTCAACGGACCTAGCCAGGGTAGCCTTGTTGGGGGACATGGTCATGTGGCAGTACATGGCTAGGAGACACATGCATGGGGTTCCATACACTAGCATAGCTTAAGGATATGGCTAGGGGTTGGGGTGAGGTGAGACACATCGCATAATCCATGTACACATTGTGTAATCTCGCATAGGCAGCCAAACCATGCATTATAAGAAATGGTTAGGTGTTCAAGTAGGGTCACAAGCCATTTGGACCCTAGTACATGTCATGTAATGTTCTTGGATATGCTAACTAGTGTATCTCCTTCTTTAGGTCTTTGATTCATGACTACAAGTAGCTTATCCTAATATGTTTTCTATATAGAACACAATGGTATCCCTCATGGTGTATTTGGAGATATGGTGTGGTGAGATTCAGGAAAAATGTTGTATTTATGGTGTGTGATCATGGGTAATTATTAGGTTAGATCACTAGAGATATTTTGAGGTTGGTATCCTTCCCTTTCATCTTAGGATATGGGTCCCCTGGACTCTTTAGGCCATTAGAGTGGTGTTCCCCTATCGTGTCAGGGTGCAGGTACCCTACCAATTGCTATGTTTCGGCATGTGAAATAATGATATTGATGTTCCTTTCATCAATTCTTTTCTGATGTAGGATATTGGTTTGGTATATCATAGAGAGACATTGGTACTGGCGCTCCCTTGTTGTAACAGGGCATGTATTTCCCTTACCTCTCAAATCGATAGAGACAAAAATCCCCCACTGTGGGTGCAGGTCCTCTACCTATAGAGTAATTCTCCTGGGGCTAGTACTCCACTATTAGATTAAGGTGAGGGTTCCTCATATCATTTATGTAGTTAGATACATATCTACCCTATCATATCATGGTGTGGGCCCTCCATACTCATGGTGTTGATAGGTTGGTACTCCCTTATCATACCAGGGTGTGGGTCCTTTATCTAAGAAGTAGGCACTCCCCTGTCATACCAGGGTGAGGTTCCTCTATATGAAATGTTCAGATATAGTTGGTACTCCCCTATCCTACCAAGGCGTGGGTTTTCTATTCTAGTGTAGGTACTCCCTTGTCATCTCACGGTGTGGGTCCCCTATTGTGATTAGATAGGTAGATTTGGAACTCCCATATACACAAGGTGTGGTTACTCTATCTATGGAGTGGTACCCTCTTGTATTTGAGTAGCAATGTGGAGCAGGTCCTCCATTAGATTCAGAGCTACTTTGTATTTGGAGCGTAGTTATGAGGATCGGGCCCCTCTACTTGTTAGGCCTGACACCTAGTAAGGAGATGGTTGACCCTAGATACAGTGAAGTGAAAGCCTCTCCTTATGGACACTTCAATTGTTTTGTAGGATGGTTAGGATCTTGTAATACCTCAGTTATGTGGAAGTGGTGAGGTGTGGATCCCTTTTTGCTCTCTCTTTAGAGAGTATGCACATGGTGCATTAGCTGGAGTAGTACTCCCTCATTTTTGTGCAGTGGAAAGGGGTGAGCCTCTCTGCTTGGGTTATTTGAACTTTTGTAGGGAATAGGATAGTAGTTATATGATATCTAGTGTTAGGCACTAGATTCTTACCTAGAGTAGTTCCTAACGGAGTGTTTTCTCTCTTATGGGACATATGGGCTGGCAGGGTTGTTCTTGATGGATGGAATCTCACAAATATGCCATCTATGATTCTAGGGATCATAGAGTGTTTTCTCCTGTAAAAGTGTTTCCTTTGAACATTGAGTAGAATAATGTGGATGTTAATGAGGTCAAGACCTCATGATACTTTTAGTCTGGTATGAGTATATCTGGGTGATTTTTGTAATCCCTTGCGGTGTTGTCACATAATTTATTTGAGATACCATGTGGTATGAGATGACTAGTCATGTATAATTGAGGAGTGGTCAAGATGGTCTTTCTCTCTCATTATGGTCCTTATGGATTGGGTTAAGTGGACTATTGTATTTTATTTTCTCCCTTTTATTATGGGTTTTGCGCCTATTGGGTATTGTTATAATCACCCTTATAGAGGCTTTTCCCAATCATGTCATGTAATTTTTATATGAAATTCATTTTGATAGAGTCCCAAGAGGACCCAAAGCATGTAGATCTTAGTTAACTAACCAACAAAAGTGTTTTATGGTGCTTGACCAAGGATATTTATAACAGTTTTATTTAGAAGTGATCTCATCCATCTAAGTAAGTTGTATGCTTTTATAGTTTTTTTACACTTCTATTTTTTCCATTTTTGTACATTTACTATACTATGGTCATGGGATAGACATATTCATTAATTTTTTATTTTAGTTATTATTATATCTTCACTATTACATAGATATGTATGTGGGTGTGTTCATATAGGAACCATAGGCTAAGGCCTCCCATGTGTGTGATACACCTACTCCGTACTAGATGTGAGCCCATGTACTATTGAAGGTATGTTTGGGGAATCACGGATCAAGCCCCAATGGGTCAGGTCATGTTAGAGAGGTATCAGAGTGGGTTCCACTTTGGGACCATAGTGTAGAAGTTTTATAGCTATGATCTTGGTTTGTGATTTATGGTGACATTGTTAAAATGTTTCACATTCAGATTTTAGGCTAGGGAATCCATTGTTAGTGTGGAAGTTGACATATCAATTCACTAGGACTATGATAACCTACTTTTCAACTGGTTTCATTAGGTAACTATTTATAAAGAAATGTTGGTACATGAATCATATAAGACTAGGTTGTGTGTTTCATGTCCTTCTTGATTTATTTCCCAATATATTATATTTTACTATGGTGTATCTTGATTCTATTTCAAGATTCCCCCCTGATGAAATCTAGACAAGGTTTCGCAAAGGGATATGATGATGATCCACCCAATGATGAGGCTTCAGTGTAGGGAACTAGTCCTGAGGTTGTGCCTCTGGGTGGTTTTCTAGTCAATCCACCACCTGTTGGACAAAAGGATGTATGAGAAGTTCAGAATAAGGATGTGAAAAGGATAAGTATGATGCACGAGTTCCAGAGGTCATGAACTCTAAGGAATTAGGGTGATTCAGAATCCCAAGAAACTAATAACTGGCCTAAGGTAGTCATGCATATTTTCCACCTTGTAAGTACACCTTCCGATCTGATGATGGTCCTAGTGGTTAAACTTCTACAGGGCTTAGTCGGGTTATGGTGTAATCTGATGATGTGGACCCCAGATGAGGTGACTCTCACTTGGGTGGAGTTTGAATGACTTTTCAGGGAATATTTTTATCCAACCATGTTGATATCAATTCATATCCAAGAGCTTCTTCAGCTTTGTTAGGGTTTCATGTATGTGGAATAGTACTCAAAGATGTTCAAACACCTTTAATGTTAATCCTTTTATACTATTTGAGATCCATTTTTAAAATCATGGATCTTTGAGAAGGACCTCTGCAGATACATTTGATCAAGTGTGGTGCCTTCCTTCTTATAAGGGGGTTCTGAAGAAAACTCTAGCAATAGGGAGCCTCCTAGAAGAGGGTCAGATGGATGTGTCCTATAGTGTTTTGCATGGGGATGATTCATCTAAATAAGATGAAAGATGTTAGTTGATAGGATCATTATAGAGGATTCAAACCCATGACCTATCTTAGACACATGGGTTTATAGTGTAGGAGTTTTATTGGGGATCAGATCAGCTACAAGAGAGGTGGTGTTATGTTTGTGATGGTTGGGGGAATCTTATATGAGATTGTTTAACCCATTGTTCTATTTAGAGGGAGATTGTCAATGGACCACCCATGCAGAGGTATCCTTTTGAGCATGGAGTTATGCATGATAGAAAATGTGGTGAAGGATTAGGGAGAGCATCAGGAGGTGGAAGATGGTTCAAGATGTTTCCACCACCACCCTCAAGTGGTTCACGCTAGGTTCAGGTGGCGGGAGGATGGGGGTGAGGATAGCTGCAATCAATAGAGTACTATGAATCAAGGGATATGAATATGATTAGAGTTATATTCTATACCCTTTCTACTTTTTTATTAGTGTTTTTATACATTATTGTGAAGTACTCTTTTCTTCCCCTTTCTTGTTCCGAGGCATATCCAGGATGATGTGGGGCGTTAGTAGGGACTTTGGATGGTGTAGTTTTATATGGCTTTGAACTCACAAGAAATTAGGATTCTTCCCCCACCAAGACACATTTTTATAACATTATTAAAACCATGAATTAGATTTATGCCTCCCAAAGAGGATAGTGTCAAGTTGTGGAGGATGGGTTCCTTGTACTTGTGTTTTCAGGGTGGGGTTGCGTGTTGGTAGTTTGTAGATGGAGGTCTTGGTAAGACCCAGTGTGTGCACTTGGGTATACCTACATTCTTATTTATTGACCTTGTGAGATCAAATTTAAAGTGGTGCATAAGACACTTGGATTTTTTTTTTAATTCATCTAGGGGAAGATGAGAACTATAGGGTAATGACACTATCTATGTCAGGTTAGCGAGGTCGTGTACTGTTAGACCCTATGAAAACAGATGGAATGGGTGCTTAGTGTTTCCCACATATTGTAGCTGATAATATGTGTTTCTGATTTGTTTCACAATTTTGACATAGTTTGAACTATAAATTGGGTGAGGTTTGGCCTTTTTGGTTCCCCTAAGTGTGTGCTTGTAGGAAGAACAGTCACCCCTTGGTGATCTCTCTAGTGTAGGAGTCCCAGTGGAGAGCTCATTTTTTATCCTTAAACCTAGACTTTTGATTTTTGGGGAAGAAAATCCTTAAAGTAGGGGGCATGAGGTGACTTCAGTTTTTCAATGTAAGGATTTAGAATATTTTTAGGTGTATTTACGAAGCTAACTGCTAGGTCTATGTGGAATTTTGGGGCCTAGAGAGCCTCGGTGTAGTGATATTAAAAATATTAAATCTATTATATCACTTTTCCATAGTTTCTTTGTAAATATGGAATAACTCTTTAGTAGAGTCTCGTATCAGAAATATGATACCACGGTTGAGTTCTGAATGTGGTGTTTACCCTAGGTGTGACATAAAATCTGTCAACATCGAGAACTTGGTCAAGGGTGTGGGTTGTGGGGTGTTAAATAGAGGCTATAAAATTTAACAAAATTAAATCAATATCACCATATGTGTGCATGGAAAATAGGAGGAAACCCCACTCCACCCCACCCCCTTTGGATTATCAGATGAACTGGGGTGAAAAAATGAGAGGAGGTTCAACTGATCTTCTATCTTGATGGAGATCCCTCTTAGATCTTGGTGCAATGGATTTGGAGCATGGATCTACACTCAAAGCTTCAGGGTTTTTCCAAAAGGTAATGGGATTTTAGTTTTAATTCCTAATCTCATTTTTATGTGCTTTTTAAGGTTTTAGAGCCCTTAGATGGCCGTTAGGGACCCCTTGGGATCAATCTGTTGGTTTCGGTGGAAATTGCGGTGTTTCATGTAGCTCGTAAGGAATTACTATTCATAATTCCCAATCACATGGCATGTAGTGAAGGGTAGTAGCATGCCATGTCTGTTTACCATTTAGGGAAGAAGAACATTGGGGACTACACACTATGTACCAGGGGTACACACTGTGTAGTGATCCAGGTTGTGTGAATAGGGGACATGACTAGGGTAGCTATGTCAGGGGTCATGGTAATGTGGTAGTACATAGTCAGGTGACGTGGGCATGGGGTTTCATAAATAGGCTTGGCCTAAGGAGATATCCAACATCTAGGGTGTGGTGATACACACCTTGTACTCTATGTACATGTTTTGTAATCTCGCATGGTTAGATAAGTCATGCGAAAGAGGACACATCTAGGTTTTTTTGAAGTTTCACACACCTTTTAGACCCTAGTACACACCATGTACTATTCATAGGATCTTACACCTAGTGTATATCCTTATTCAAGGCCCAGATTCGGGCCTTTGAGTAGCCTATCCAAATAATTTTTTCACATATAATACGATGGTATCCCTCATGGTGGATTTAGAGATACGACAAGGCATGATTAAAGAATGATGTTGTATTTGTGGTGCTTAATCATGGGTAGTGATTAAGGTTGAACACTGGAGAGATGTAGGGGTTGGTACCATTCTTGGTCATCTAAGGATGTGGTTCCCCTAAACTCTTTAAGATAGTGGTGTGGTGCTCCCCTATCATGTTAGGGAGTGGGTTCCCTACCTATGGCTACGTTATGGAGTGTGAAATAATGAGTGTGATTATCATTTTTACAATGCTTGACCTACACAGGAGATCAGTTTGATGAGAGAGACAGTGGGACTAGTACTCCCCTATTGTAATAGGTCACGAGTTTCCCTTACCTCTCGAATCGGTAGAGACGGAACTCCCCTACGGAGGGTGTGGGTCCTCTACCAAAAGATTATTTCTAATGGGGTTGGTAATCCCCTATTTTATTAGGGTATGGTTCCCCTATATCTTTCATGTAGTTAGAGACAGAGCTCCCATGTCATATTAGGGAATGGTCCCTCCATACTTGTGGTGATAATAGGATTGGTACTCCCCTATCATACCAAGGTGTGAGTCCTCTATCCATGGATTCATTACTCCCCTATTGTACTAGGGTACATTCCCTCCATATTTGATGTTCAGATAGAGTGGGTGATCCCCTGTCGTAGTAGGATTTGGGTTCTCTGTTCCAGATTCGGTACTCCCCTATCATGTCACGGTGTGGGTCCCCTATTGTGATTAGATAGGTAGAGTCAAAACTCCCTTATAAACAAGGTGTGGTTCCTCTATATATAAAGTGGTACTCCTTCATCTTCAATTAGAGATGGGGAGTGGGTCCTACATTGTATTCAAAGTTCCCTTAACCTTGTAACATAGTTATGAGGAGCAGGCCCCTCCACTAGTTATTTATGATACCTGGTTAGGAGATGGTGCTCCCATGACATGGTGAGGTGTGAGCCTCTCCCTATGGGTACTTTAGTAGTTTCACAGGATGTTTAGAAGCTATTGCACCCTCAGTTATGGGGTAGCAACAAGGTGTGGGTCCCTCCTTAATCTCTCTTTATAAAAGATGCACGTAATGTATAGGCTGGAGTAACGCTTCCTTGTTTGTGTGTAGTGGAGAATGGTGGGATTCTTCTCTTAGGTTTCTATGGGATTATACAGGGCATAGGATAGTGGTTATAGAACCTCTAGTGATGGGCACTATAGTTAGACCTAAAGTAGTTCTATATGGAGTGTTCCCTCTCGGATGGTCCACCAGGGATGTAAGGGTTTTCTCCAATAGAGTGTATCTCTCAGATATTCCATCTGGGATGGTAGGGATCATGGATTGTGTTCTCCTATATAAGAATTTCCTTTGAGCCTTAAGTATAATCTTTTGACTGGTATTGAGGTCGGTACCTCATCATACTTGGAGTCTAAGATGAGTATAGTTGGGTGATTTCTGGAATCCATTGCAATGTTTTCACATACTTTAGATGAAACACCATGTGGGTTGATTTTACTAGTCATGTATCAATGAGGAGTGGTTGATATGGATTTTTTATCTCATTGGGATACCTCTATCTTGGGTCAAAAGGGATACTGCCTTTTATTTTCTCCCTATTTATTTTGGGTTTTTAAGGGTGATTATTGGGTATTTTTATACTATCCCATGTGTTGGATTTCCCACACATTTCATGTATTTTTCATATGATAGTCCTTTTGATAGTGTACCAAGAGGACTAGGAGTAGGTAGATCTTAGTGAGCTAGACCAACTAAGGTGTTTGTCAGTGATTGGCTAAGGTTATTTCTAGCAGTTTCATTTGACATTGATCACCTCTATCTAAGTAGGTTGGATGATTTTATAGTTTTTAGTGGGCTTTTATTTTTTCCCATTTTATACTTCTATTATATTCTAGTTATGGGATAGTCATATTCATCATTTTTTTAGTTATTATTATATCTGCACTATTGGATGGAGATGTATGTGGGTACATGAATAGAGGTACCATAGGCTAAGGCCCCCCATGTGTGTGATATGCCTACTCAGCGATGGATGCTAGCCCTTAGTCTATGATAGGTGGGATTGGGGAGTCACGGCTCGGGATCTGGTGGTTCAGGTCATAATAGATTATAATTCTAATCCCATGGAGGTTGGTTGTTCCTCTATTCAAATATTGGTTAAGGTATATGGTATAAACTAGATTCTATGGCACCGTAATATTGTTCTTGATGTTACATTATTAATTGGAATTCCCATTAAGATGGATAAATTCATTAAGACTACTAGGTTTAGTCATTAGTCTTGATTGATGGATGATGTTGATTTGTGATCTTCATTTGTTGAGAAAGTTGTCCTTTCAACTAATAATAATGACATTGAGATACATACTGAATATGAAAAAAATAATTGATTTTTTTTAGATTATAAGGTCCTTGTTAATGATAATTTAAACTATAAAAGGATAGAATGAAGGTATTTTTCTTCTACTAAGGTTCATGATGATATTATGTTCCTTAAGAATAAAGAAGTTTTATCATGCTCTAGTGTGGCTAGAAAAGGTTATGTTCCAAACAAGGATACCCTGAGGTTAAGACTTCAAGGAAAATGGTTGAATACTATCATACTAGGGAGACTTATTGACATGGGGTATTAATCTACGTCCGTGTTTCTATAATTTTTGGGTAGGATTTATGCCAAATTTAGGGTTTTAGTTACAAATGTATCAGTGATTTAATATATAGGAATCAATCAATGGTTGTTGGACAAGGAATCAATTGTTTTGTGAAAAAATAATTTTATGTTGTATATTCTTACAGGTAGGAGTGGGGGACCAAATTTAATGGGCCAATATAGTGGATGAGGGGATGGACTCTCATAATATGGTATCTTTCAAGGATGTTACAAACATTGGTATTGAGGCTGACAAACATGATGTGGAACCAGTGGATGTTGAATCCACTAGTAAAATAGTTGTATAAGAATTTTCTGATCAGAAACATCAGTAAGAGAAATTGATATCATAAAGAGATCACAAAATAAATATGAAACTATATGATAAAGATCCAAATAGATTTAAACCCTGGGAGGTTTTCCTAAAATTAAAGTTCATTGGCCACCACTGTCCTGGAGAAGGGGGTTAATCTTGAGTCTAGATCTTATAAAGAGATGAAGGTTGTTATCAATACATTTAATTTTATTATTTTAATGAAGTATGTGAATGAGACTTCTAATTTGGTTCTATTGGACCTAGGATTTATATCATAAGTTCCTTCTATATTGGTTGATACTTCAAGTTCTGGTAAGGCAGAAATGGGATCATCCTCACAGGTGAGCAATAGCGTCCAAACACATAACTACTTTGAATTGATCTCAATAAACACTTCCATGGAAGGGGATACCCATCCTATGAGTGATTCAAATGATAATAATGATGATTTGGGTCTAATATATACTATGTACAATAAGGATCCAAAGTCTGATAATAATGATAATCCTTGGTTATGGGCTAAAACTTGCTGATGTTAACATCGTTCGTACAAAATGGGGGTCTGGTGGCTTATCACAATATGATTCTATGGTCTTAGAATCATATCCTGATAATAATTGGTTTGTATATAGATATACATGTCTAACTTCTTGAGAAGATTCATTGAGTTGTTTCTTATTGGACATTGTTTTCGTTTGTACAGTTTTCTTGAATTAAGGCTAGTTTTCTTGTCTGAACCCTTCCTCTCCTTCTCTATTTTTTTATTTCTTTAATCAAGTGGCTTTAACCCATCCTATTATATATAATTTAAATAATTATAAATAATTATTAAATAAAAAAATTCATTGGGTAAAAATTTATGTATAAATGATATGTTTTAAAATAATAGAGTTTTATATTTTTCAAATTAGTTTTAATTTACTATTTTTTGGAATTATTTTAATTTTAAAATATTTATTATATATTTATTCATTGTCTCAAATTTTATATAGAGTTTATAAAACTTTATATTTTATAAACTTACAAAGTCACTTTTCTTATACATAATAATGTTTCAAGTATATGACTTTGAAAGATTATAAAATAGAAACCATAGATACAATCTAACTAAAATTTTAAACACTGACTAAACACATAATTAATAATTGAAAATAATAAAATCATAAAATTAATCAACAAAAAATATATATATGACAAAAAAAATTATTGATTCAAAATATCTATTTCATAGTTTAAAAAAATTTCAGGTAGGTGAATTTGAAATGTTACAATATGTGAATTATAAATATAACCAAAAAGAAACTTTAAACATTGAATGAACACATAAAAAATAAAAAATGAAGTATTTTCATAAAAAATGACAACAAAAATTAAATGATCCAACATATATATTAATTATTATATAATTATATAATTAACTACATTATTAGAAATAAACTAGTGTGGAATTTTTAAATACATTATTAAATACATTAATAATTATATAAAAATTAAGTATTATAATTTAATTTAACTTATTTATTAATTATAAAATTAATTACATAATATTTTTTATTTATTATTAAACAATTAATATAGTGACTGAAACTATTAATATATAAATTCTTTATCTTATTAATGGAATATTAATTAGATAACAATATGATCCATGAAAAAAACATAATGTTTTAGTGTCCTTGGAAACTTGGATACATAAAAAACAGGTACATAAATGATCTACTTCACTTCCCATTAAGTTCTTCACAACTAGAACCCCTCTTAGACATAAAATACATAAAACCATTCTCCATCACCTAGTGAAGCGAAAGAAATAAAGGGTGAGATCAGATGCTTAGTAAAGGTAAACATAAGATATATTGATAAATGATCATGAGTGAGCATAAGATAAGCATAAGGGTATGAGAACATGATCATGGCTTAAAATAATCATACCCAATCAAAAAAATATATGTAATCATGAAACATGGAATAATATTTTATCAAACAAATTATATAAGATATAAGAGTGTGGAATCATCAATAATCAATAATAATCCATGATCACATAACATAAAAAATAAGGCATAAGTTTTTGGCATACACGTAAGCATAAAAATTATTTCCTTAGTCAATTCTTAGTGTCAAAACTATCATAGTGTATTGGGTTCACTCCCTGTTCCATTATTTCCTTAGTCAAGGTTTACTCTCAAGACTATCTTATTGGACAAGGTCCCTTACTAAACTGGGTTAACTCCCCATTATAGTCCTAATTATCTCATGAGATATCCTATTTACAAAATTCATTATAGGGAAATATAATTCAAGGACCACACATCACATAATTAAAACCATACATATATATTCCACAAGATAACAAAACATTCATCATATCATAACATGTGGAATGGATAAGGTTTTCATAAACATGTCATCATCATAATCATAATATATCCATATAAATAATAAATATTATAACATTAGATAATATACACATTAAATTATAAGAAACATAAAAGGATATTGTTATAGCTGAAAATACCATTAATAGATCACTTGAACATTTTTTTAGGAGAATATCCTTTTCATTTCAAAATCACTTATTTTAAATCTAAAATTTTTCAAAATATTAAGGAAACATTTTTCTTTGAAAATATAAAAGGATAATTATAAATGAATGTATAAATAAAATCATATTCATGATGGTGGGGAAATCCATTTATGTGGTGTAGGTTAAAACATAAATTTATTTCACACTTTTGGTAAAAGTCCAAAGTACAATGTCAGGTAAATGATTAAGAGATTCCTTTTAAAACGTTTTGATATTAAGTAAAACATTGGTAAAAATAATTTTAATGATTATTTCCAGAATAGTAAAAACATTATGGAAAATATTTTAATGAGAATATAGACATTATGTAAAATATTCTCGATTGAAGAGAGTAATAAAGAAGATTTTCCATAAAAACATTATTTCAATCTCTTAAGTACTTAAAGAGATTAAAATTAATAGAAAACATGTAATCTTTAGAAAAAACAAACGGACAATAAAATACATGATATTTTAGAGAAATATATCATATAATTTTATTGTCAAAAATTATAAATACCTAGAAATTCCATATAATATTTTAAATAATTTGGGATTATTATGAGTCTGAGAAAATTAATGGTGCGTGATTCTGAGGTCCGGTGTGCCTGGAATGAATTTTTGAACTATTATTAAAGGTACGTTCACTGAAAGTGTGGGTGGCATTTTCTATCTTTTAAACTAGTGCTCAGATTAAAAATCCAAAGGCACTGTAAAATCCACCATGTCGGGATTCGCTGAAGGGAAGATTCACTTCAACCATAGTAGGTTTGGTGAAAAATTTAATGTTTAGGGATTTTAAAGAAATAATAAAATAATATAGATATTGTTATTTTATTTCTTTTTTTTCAAACCACCTGTTGAACAGTGGTGGGGGGACCGCGGAGGTAGTTATACATTTAATATGGGATATTAAATGCCCAGTTACTCTTTGTTTGTGTAACCACCCCTCATGTAATTAATGTGGCACATTAATTATGTCAATTAATGAACCTCATAAATTCCTCGGTGCATTACTCACCCTTTTCCCCCTATATTTAAATGGGGCTTGGGGTAGAGTTTTTGATACAGCTTCAACAGGCGAGGAACCTCTGGCTAAGTGACGTGACACCTATAACTGATGAAGACGAAAGCTTAGGAGGCAACGAACCGGGACCAATGAACATCAGTAGCTTCTTTAAACACAGAATCTCAAGGTAGGAGTTGCCTTTTAATTCAATAAATTCTCACAATTCTTCTCCTCAGTCTTGAATTTGTGGGTGGTCATTATAGAGGATATGAATGGGGAATATCTTTATTTCAATGTGATGTATAAATTACTCCAACTTGTTATAATGCTAACATAGAGGGTGCAGGCCAAACGAACAAGGCTCAGACCCTCCACCACTTGATTTTCATTGCATTCTTCAGAGGTGGGTTGTTCCAACTTGACGGAACCTTGAAACTGAGAGGTGCGCAACGACGAAGACATCCCAGGAGGATCATAGGAACATCTGGAAGGGATAACGGTCCAACATAGCTCACCTGGTAGGCCGAGGAAGA
The DNA here is from genome assembly GCA_963277665.1 of Viscum album. Taxonomy (NCBI): domain Eukaryota; kingdom Viridiplantae; phylum Streptophyta; class Magnoliopsida; order Santalales; family Viscaceae; genus Viscum; species Viscum album. The sequence goes on from OY728137.1 coordinate 373,106,165, forward strand.
TTCTCCAATGCCACACTATTGTGGGAAGCACCAACACTCGCCGACCATAGAGGAGGGAAGCGTCGCTCGGTGCCGCGGTGGACCGAAGGGGTGGCTGGCATGGGCCGGACGAGGAGACGGTGAGGAGGCGCGCACCGCGGGGAGTAGGTCGTGACTACGAAGCTATTGAAAAAAAGGGGCATGCTTCCTATAGGACCCATGGGTGATGAGGTGGCACCACCTGGCACTACCAATAAAGGATCCAAACGGCTTCTTTAAGACATTTGGTAGGCGGACCATGCAACCCCCGCATGGGTCACGCCAGCCAGCGGGTCATGCCCAGCCTGCAAGACCAGACCTCCATGACCTGGCCCAACCGGGCCGGCCCAGGCTGGTTCAGGCGAGGTCGGGTCAGCCTAGGCCAGGTCGGGTCGGGTCAGTCTGACTGGGTCGAACTGGACTCGGACCCATTCGAGCCCAGTTACGCTTAAATGTACGTACCTTGAAAACTGGATGTCCATTTGAAGAACCGTCTATGGTGATAGGATCCTTGGAGCGAGACAATAATTTTGAGATACACCATGAGAGTTTTGGATAATATTAGAGTACAGCAGGGTTGGATCGACCCCAAATCCAACCAGGCCCTCGGCATTAAAATGTTAATGACTTATAGACCAGGTGTCTGATTGACGTGTCGTCTGTTTTGTTGGAACTCTTATGACATGATGGATCTTTGGTTAAATTCTTTGTGGGACTTCACACCAGTTGAAATATGACCAATGGCTTGAGGAGCAGTTTCTCCCAAAAACAAGTGTATTATGAGCAGGTATCATGTTGCTGGCTGAGACGTGAAAAATGAAGAGTGATTTTATGTGAATCAGCACCCAAAAATTTTGTGTGAATCATCACCCAACAATTCTGTGTGAATAAGAACCTAGTGATTCTATGTGAATCAGCACCCAACGATTCTGTGTGAATCAACACCCAGCGATTCTGTGTGAATTAGCACCCAGTGATTCTGTGTGAATCAGCACCTAGCGATTCTGTGTGAATCAGCATTTATCGATCCTGTGTGGGTCTTGCAGGGGTTAGTACATATCGATCCTGCATGGTTCAGTAGCAGTGCCTCTTGATAGAGTAAGATGATTTATCCTTATGACTAATCATATGTACTACTATACTTTCATTATATCGGGTTTGAGATGAGACTTTTTCATTGTGCTTTGTGATTTAGATTAAGCTTTGTGGTTTTCCTTTGTGAAATTTGGGGAGACCTTCAGGGGTCTTGAGGTCCATATTGGGTATTGTTAAACTCACCCCTGCATAGGATTCTCCCGCAGCTTGTTGTGTCTTTTACAGACGATGGGAAACCTTGACTGAGACTCAGGGAGCTAGGAACTAATGGTGGAAGGTGGTGACGGTTGATGTGGAGATTTGTGGAGATTATTTGTATCTACCCTTCAGGTAGGATCCTTGGAGGATGATCTTAAGAGTTGTTTTCAATTTTTCTATTTTAGTTCATTTTCTTTCAGTTGGTCTTGTATTCTATCCCCTTTACTTACAGTACACACTTTTACTACTATAGTTTTACTTTGTGGTTGCATCTTGTTGTGTTCTCGAACTGTGTGTTTCTATAGGTTTCAAATGAAATTCCTTCCTATTTTAGGGATATGTCTTTCTGGTGCTAGTCGCCAACCCCTGGACTATGGAAGGTGGGCTTGGGGTAGTCACAGCACGGGCCCTGGGGGACAGGTCCTGAAAAATTGGTATCAAAGGATTTAGTTCTACTGAAGAACTAGAACTCTGATATTTTAAATGGGGCAATAATGTTAAGTGTTTTGAGTGTCGTTTTTAGTTCAGGGAGTCCATTGTTGGTATGATGGCCGACGTATCCATACACCAGGACCCTGAATTCTTATTTTTGACTTGGTGAATGAAAACACTAATTTCATGTGTTTTGGAAATGTTTTTACCTTGATCTATTTTGAGTTAGTTCACCAGGTATAACTTATTGACTGTGGTGCACCTGTTTCCTTTCAGGATTTCACCACGTAGACAGCCATTCAAGTTTCCTGAGAGAGCACACGATGACGGCCCACCGAGCAACAAGGCTTCGGTGTAGGGCCCTCTTAATGTGTTGGTACCTTTAGGTGGTGTACCAGTAGAACCACCACTTAGAGGGAGGCAGTTTCCACCAGCCCCACAAGCAGATAGTGCACACAGACTAAGCACGTTTCATGAGTTCCAGTGGTAGTGGCCTCTAAGGTTTTTAGGTGAGACATATCCCTAAAAGTTGAGGACTATCTGGAGGCTGTGGAATGAGTTTTCCACCTAGTTGGGACACTATCAGAGAATATGGTGATCCTAGCTTCTAGTATTTTCTTAGGAATGGAAGGAATATGGTGGATCCTGATGCTCTAGTTACATGACAAGGCGACCCTCACCTGGGTGGACTTTGAGAGCCTCTTCAGGGTGGATTTCATCTTAGTGACACTACGCTCTGTGCGTATTCAGGAGTCGGTGCACTTACAGCTGGGTGGCCTAACAGTGAACTAGTACTTTGTGAGATTCATTGACCTATTGCACCACTCCACTGATATAGTGCAGGACCCATTATTTAGGGCCCAGACCTTTTAGCAGGTTCTCTGGTGGGAGATTTGAGGGTCAATGATATCGCTGAATATCTCGGCGCAGGCTGGAGTACACGAGCAAGAATTGTTGGTGGAGATCTTCTTAGCTGAGTAGTCACCAATGGTGAGATCCACCATCAGATGACAGGTGTCTGATTCATCTACAGTAGGAAGTAGGAAAATGACACAGAGGTCCAAGTGGACCATACCTTCCAAAGGGTGACCCCAGGATGTAGGGTCGGAGGTATGGAGATCGTGAGGCAGAGGGAGTCAGTAGGGAAGAATATTGTGCTTCACGTGCGGTGGGTAGGCCACATGTCTTGCGACTTCTTGAACCATCATATCTATGATCAAAAGATGGTTGAGGAACCACTGAGGCAGCGGCTGAGGTTTGATCGAGGAGGTCTGTAGGGTAGTGGATCTGTCATAGGATCAGGTCATGCAGTAGGCGGTGGACGACAGTTTGAGGCTCTACCACCACCACCCCCAGGTGGTCCACCCCGACCATAGGGAGCAGGTGGGCAGGAGTGATCATAGCTACGGGCAGTAGAGGCCTACGACTTTGGTGCTCTGAAGATTATTAGAGGTATGATCTATGCCTATTCCACCCTAGCTATAGTACTTAAAGACAAAGGTTACAGTCACTCTTTCATTTCCATGTTGCTCGTTCGAATCTCAGATATTTTGATGGAGCCGTTGTCTTGATCCTGGCAATTAGAGACTCTTACGGGAGAAGATTCGATGATTACACACTGGTTAAGGCAGTGTGAGATCACTCTAGGAGGTAATAGATTCAGATGGGATCTCATAGTAGTAGCATAGAGTCCTTACGACATCATCTTGGGTGTGGAATATCTCTCCACAGTCCATGATTAGATCAACTATTTTAGGAGAAAATTGTGGTGTGTCTGTGAGGATGGGATCAGTTTTACCTTCACCAGGGAGGAGGAAACCTTTGTAGCACATGATGGAATATCTCGAAGGAGGGTGCAGCCAATTACTCCTCAGTTGGCTAGCCTCACCCTCAAAGTAGTTGATATGAGGAGTCTGTGTTATCCTGTAGTGGTGGAACAGTATGTTGATGTCTTCCCTGATGATGTTCTAGGACTACCTCCTCACAGAGAGGTAGACATTCAAATTAAAATGTACCCTAGGATGGAACTGGTATCTACACTAGCATATCGAATGGCTCCCATGGAACTTTGTGATCTGAGGTTACAGTTGGAGGAATTTTACAGAAATGGGTTTATATAGCCTAGTGTTTCTCCATGGGAATCCCTGATCTTGTTCACCAAGAAGTCATAAGGGAGTCTAAGTCTTTTTGTGGACAATAGACACCTGAATCAGGTGACCGTGAAGAACAAGTATCCTCTGCTGAGGATCAATGATCTCTTCAACCAACTGAAGGGAGCTTGTTGGTTTTCGAAGATAGACCTCAGATCAGGCTATCATCATCTCAGGGTACTGAATAAGGATGTACCAAAGACAACCTTTAGATGTTAGTATGGACATTATGAGTTCTTGGTGATACCTTTCGGCATGACCAACACTCCAATAGTGTTCATGGGGATCATGAACAAGATCTTCCAGTCATACCTCAATCACTTTATGGTGGTCTTCATTGACGACATCTCGATATACTCAGAGTTAGAGGAGGAGCATGCCACGCACCTACAGATAGTTCTGGATACCCTTCAAGATCACCATCTATATGGAAAGCTCTTGAAGTTCTAGTTATGGATATGACAAGTCCACTTCCTGGGGCACATTATCTCAGAGGCTGGAGTCGCAGTGGATCTAGAAAAGATAGAGGCAGTGCTTGCTTGGGAGCCACCCAGAAGTGTGAATGAGGTGCCGAATTTCCTAGGATTGGCTTTGTACTTCCAGAGATTTTTACCTGAATGTCAAGGTTAGTGGAACCCTTGTCATCCTTTATAAATAATGGGAAGCCTTTCTTGTAGATATAGAAGTTCCAGTAGAGTTTCTAGGAGCTAAGGAAGAGAATGATAAGTGCCCCCATCTTGAGGCTATTAGAAGAGGGTACAGGGTATGTAGTATACTGTGACATGTTAGGGACTTGACTAGGTTTTTTCCTAATGCAGGAGAAATCGGTGATCGCCTATGACTCATGGAAGTTGAGATAGCAGGAGCAGAACTACGCTACTCATGACCTGGAGTTAGTAGTAGTAGTATTTGCGCTGAAGGTGTGGCAGCACTACTTGATGGGTGAACATTTTACAGTCAACTCTGATCAAAAGAGTCTCATGTATATATTCTCATAGAAGTACATGAACCTAATATAGTGATAATGGCTAGAGTTCCTCCAGGACTATGACTTTGAGATAGTCTATACTCCTGATAAGAAGAATTTAGTAGCAGATGCACTCAGCAGGAGGTTTGTTCTACAGCTACTGAGTGAGGAAACACAGTAGCTAGTTGCATTACATATATCCTTTGTGGATAGGGATGGAGTGGATTACCTCTAGTTTATGACTGTCACTCCCCCACTTCTTTAGCGAGTTCAGGAGGCACAGCTTCAGGATGTAGACTACGAAGCCCAACGTGCGCAGATATCCTCAAGACAGGATCCTGGTGGATTTTCTGAAGGTGGGGAGCATGTTATCCTCTTTAAATGATGCACTATGGTACCAATGATGCTTTGAGAGGAGGTGTTTAGGGAGTTCCACACCTTTCCTTTGGCAGTACATCCTGGAGTAGAGAAGATGTACCAGGACCTCCAATGTCAGTACTGGTGGATAGGAATGAGGAAAGCGGTGGTAGATTTTGTTTCACAATGCCTCACTTGTCAGAAAGTGAAGGTTGAACATTAGGTACAAATAGTCTTAGCTCATCCACTTGAGGTACCATAGTGGAAGTGGGATGGTATCTTCATGGACTTCATGATAGGGACACCACATACGTTTAGGGGACACGATTCTATCTGGGTGATCGTTGACTAACTCACCAAGTTGAAAAACGTCCTACCCATCCATGAGCAGGGATCAGTAGAGATCATGGGAAGTCTCTAAATTCAAGAGATTATACATCTTCACGGGGTGCCATCGACGATCGTCTCAGATCGTGACACTCGTTTTACATCCCATTCGTGGAAGGGATTGCAGGAGGCATTTGGGACTTAGCTACGCCTGAGCACCACCTTCTATTCCCAAACAGATGGTCATACAGAGCTGACCATATAGAAACTTGAGGACATGATTCGTGCTTGTTTCCTCAATTTTGGTCATAATTGGGAGGGCCACCTACCCCTGGTGGAGTTCACATACAACAATAATTGTCACTCCACCATCAGCATGGATCTGTTTGAGGCCTTGTACGGGTGACCTTGCAAATCACCTCTTTGGAAGACAGAGTCAACACTTATGGGTCTAGAGTTTGTACAAGATACCACAGAGAAGGTGCAGATCATCCAAGAGTGGATGAAGACTTCACAGAGCTAGAATAAGTCTTATGCTGATAGAAGATGGAGACCCTTGTAGTTTGAGGATGGAGACCATGTCTTCCTACAGGTCACACCCCGAAGAAGATTATGGAGGTTTGGTCGGGGCGGTAATCTATCTCTGAGGTTCATTGGACCTTTCTTGATCCTTGGAAGAGTAGGAAAGGTGGCATACCATCTAGCACTTCCCCCACAATTCATCGGGTGCATAATGTTTTCCATGTGTCGCAACTAAGAAGATACGTACATGATCCATCGCACGTTATCGACTGGGGTGAGATGGACATCGATTATGGGGTGACGTTTGCAGAGTTCCTGATGGAGATAGAGGATCAACAAAAGATGGTCCTTCGTGGGCGATCGATTCCTATAGTGTGAGTTTGTTGGAAACACGGGAACCTCTCAGAGAGAACATGGGAGCAGGAATCTTAGATTCATGCTCAGTACCCCCATTTGTTTCCCTAGTTTTGTTGTATCTTTTGGGGACAAAAATACCTAATGTGGAGAGAATGTAAAGATCTGGAGATTCCATATAATTTTTTTTAAAATTATTTGGGATTAGTATGAGTCTGTGAAAATTAACAGCATGTGATTTTGAGGCCTGGTGTGCCCAGAATGAATTTTTGAACTTTTTTTAAAGGAACGTTCAGTAAACACGCAGGTGGCATTTTCTATCTTTTAAACCGATGCTCAGATTAAAAATACGAGGGAACCATTAAATTTTCAGTGTCGGGATTATCTTAAAGGAAGCTTCACTTCGACCGTAGTAGGTCAGGTGAAAAATTAAGTTTTTGCGGATTTTAAAGAAATAATAAAATAACATATAGATTGTTATTTTATTTCTTTTTTTTCCTAGCACCTATTGAGCGGTGGTGGAAGGGACCATAGAGGTAATCAAGCATTTAATATGGGATATTAAATGCATAGTTACTCTTTGGTTTCATAAACACCCCTTGTGTAATTAATGTTCCACATCAATTACGTCAATTAATGAACCTCGTAAATTTCTTAGTGCATTACTCACCCTTTTCCCCCTCTATTTAAATGGGGATTGGGGTAAATTTTTTGACATGGATTCAACAGGCGTGGAACCTCTAGAAAAGTGATGCGACACCTTCCACCGACAGGGATGAAAGCTCAAGAGGTAATGAACTGGGATCGATGAATGCCAGTGGTTTCTTTAAACATGGAATCTCGAGGTAGGGGTTGTCTTTTAATTTAAGAAATTCCCACGATTCTTCTTCTAATTCTTGAATTTGTGGGTGGTCGTTACAGTGGATTTGAATGGGGTTTATCATTATTTTAATGTGATGTATAAATTACTCTCACTTGTTATAATGCTAACACGGAGAGCGTGGGCCAAATGAAAAAGGAACGGAGCCTCCAACGCTTGATTTTCATTGCTTTCTTTAGAGGTGAGTTGTTCCAACTTGATGGAACCTTGAAATAGAGAGGTGCACAATGACGGAGGAATCCTAGGAGGACCGTAGGTGCATCCGGAATGGAGAACAGACCACCAAAGCTCACCCACTGGCCTGTGGAAGATTTTCTGGTGTGGCACCGGTGCGGCGAGCACTGACGACCAGCGCCAGTGCTCATCGGCCATGGAGGAGGGGGGCGCCGCTCAGTGCCACAGTGAACCGAAGGGGTGGCCAGCATGGGTCAGCCACGGAAATGGCAAGGTGGGGAACCGTCACACGCCACAGTGAGCAGGTCGCGGCTATGAAGACACAGCGAATGAGGGACTTGTTCCTTGTGGGTCTCATGGGTGATGAGACAATGCCACATGGCGCCACCAATCAAAAAGTTGAATGACTCCTTTGAGCCATTTGGTAGGAAGGAATCCTGGAAGACTACGCCTAGCCTGCAGTTAGGGCAGGTCCTGGTCAGACTCGAATCGGTATGGGTCGGCACAGGCCGGGTCGGGTCGGGCCTGTTCGGACTGAACCCGTACCCATTCTGGCCTAGTTACTCTTAAATGGTCGTACCTTTCAAATTGGACATCCGTTTGAAGAACCATTTATGGTGTTGGGATCCTTGAAGTGAGATGGTCCTTTTGAGATACTTCATGAGAGTTTTGGAGAAGATTGTACTATGGCAGGGTTGGATCGACCTGAAATCCAACTGGGCCCCTAGGCACTAAAATTCCAATAACTTACAGACCAAGCATCCGGTTTACGCACCATATGTTGTGTTGGAACCATTATGACATGACTGGTATTTGGGTAACTTCTTCGTGGGAATTCTCACTGGTTGAAATACGATTGATGGCTTGAAGAGTGGTTTCTCCCAGAAACAAGCGTACTATGAGCGGGAATCCTGTGACTAGCTAAGATAGGAAGAATGGAGAGTGATTTTGTGTGAATCAGCACCCATCGATTCTATGTGAATCAACACTCTGTGTGAATCAGCACCCGGTGATTCTGTGTGAATTGGCACCCAGTGATTTTGTGTGAATCAGCACCCAACAATTCTCTATGAATCAGAACCTATCAATCCTAAGTGGGTCTTACAGGGGTTAGTACCAATCAATCATGTGTGGGTCAGCAGCAGTGCCTCTTGATAGACTAAGATGATCTAGACTTACGACTAATCATTTATACTACTGTACTTTTGATATACCTGGTTTGAGTTGAGTCTTTTCATTGTGATTTGTGATTGAGATCAAGCTTTGTGGTTTTTCTTTGTGGAATTCTAAGATAACTTTAGGGGTATTGGGGTCCCTATTGGGTATTGTTATACTCACCCCAGCACAGGCTTTGCCCGCACCTTGTTGTGTCTTGTGCAAACAACGTGTAGCCTTGACTGAGACTCAGGGAGCTAGGACCTGACAGTGTATGGTGGTAACGATTGATATGGAGAGCTGTGGAGATGATATATACCTAACCTTCAGTTAGGATCCTTGGTGGATGATCTCAGAATCTATTTTATATTTTTCTATTGTAGTTTTTTTTTCTTTCAGTTGGGCTTATATTCTTTCCCCTTTACTTTCAATACACACTTTTACTATTACAGTTTTACTTCATGGTTGCATCTTGTTGTGTTCTCGGACTGTGTGTTTGTACATGTTAAAAATGAAATGTCTTCCCGTTTTATAGATGCATCTTTCTGGTGCTAGTCAGAAACCCCTGGCCTCTGGAAAGCGGGCTTGGGGTAGTCATGGAATGGGCCTTGAGGGACGGATCATGACAAAAATTTAAGCATAAACAATCTTAGTAAAAATGGGATTGTAAAATAAAACCCCAACCTCAAGTTCATTACTACTGAAAAATGAATTATTTGTGACTCATTATTTATGATGGGATCCCGCTCCAAATATCCTGTTGCTAAAAAGCATGTCGCAAAATCTTTTTTTATGATGTTACATTGTAGAAAAAAAATTTGGTGACAAATAATTCCTCCATTGAAAAAAAATCACATGTTATATTTACGCGAGCATTTGAGATGGATTTTGTATTTCATCACTAATGTGGCCTTATTTCAATACATTTTTTTCACGTCTTTAATTGTTTTTTAGTATACTATAAATGTAAAAAAGATGTATTTTAATTAATATTTAACAATTGTTTTATTTTCAAGATTAAATTGTAAAAAATTGTGTTTTTGTGTAAACATGTGTTTTTAGTGTTTACTTCTGTTGTTTTTCAATAACACAATTAATTCTCTATTTTTTTATTTTTTCATTCATTATATTATTATTTTGTTTAAATTATAATCTTTTTTTCTTTTATTTATTTCCATTATTTCATTTTTTTATGTTTTCCAAAATAACAATTTCATTTAATTAATTCTTTGTGTAATTAATTTTATATTTAATAATATTCAATTCATTAATTTAATTAATTATTTATTTTATATTGCACATAAATTAATGGAACTTTAGTTTTTGACTATTTCAATTACTAAATTTATTTTAACAATTTAAATTATTTTCTTTCAAAATTTTTAATACTATTTTTATTTTATTCTAATTTAATTTTTTAATTTCATTAATTACTTAATTAATTAATGTGTTAATTAAGTTATAAAAATGATTAAATTATTATTTTTTATATTAATTTTGAATAAATTGTAAATTGAAATTAATTATTTATTTATTTTTAATTTTATTTTGTTTTAACATATTGTTTATAACAGTTTAATTTATTTTTCTCATTATTTATGTTGTGCAAGCGACACTACCTATTAGTGACTCAAGTCACTGAAACTGCCTATCGGGGACTCAAGTCACCAATGCCTTCTCACCGATGCCCCTCAATTGTCTCACTGAGCCACCTTGTCTTGCATCGCTACCTGACCTCTTCTCCCCACTCCTTGAGTTGTCGAACCTCCAACTCCCCCCATCCATATCCCCTACTGTCTCACTGTAACTCACCCCCTTCCCCACTTTGCCTCACCAGAACCGACCCCCCCACCCAAATTTCATCTCTTTTATATATATATATATATATCATAATATATAATAATAAATATATATAATAATGATTTAATTAATATAACATATATATAAATTAATATAATATATTACAATAATAACAATAGCAATAACAATAAATAATAATATTAAGTACTTGTATTTGGTTTTAATATCTATATTACAGATATTTTCATATTTTAGTATTAGGTATTTTAAATATATATATTATTTTTTGTTAATTAATTTTAGTATTGATATTAATATATAGTTATATATATATGATTGTTAATTTTTTAATTTGTCTGGCATTTTTAGGTTTTTCATTGTTTGCAGTGGGAGAGCAGGAGCAGGGATGTTGGTGGAAGGCTAAATTGACCATGACAGTGGGACAAGTGAAGTGAAGAGTAGGGTTCGTTGAAAGAATATGGTTACACTCAATGAGAGTTTATAGAAGAGGTGGTGATAAGCACGTCATAGCAAGCCACATAGAAACCTGCTGCCTGTTAGGAACTACATGTTGGGTTTTTCTATTTTCGTCTATGGATAAGAGGATCCTAGACTCCTCTCTAGAAAAATTGGGGAAACTCCACAATTCTACCAACCATTCACCACTCCATCCACACCTCACTGACAAGGAATCATCTTCGATCTGGAGACTAGAATCTGCTCCTCCATCTCATGTTCCATCTTCCATCCTCCGCTCATGCTCTATTATTGTGTTTTGTTTTTGTGTATGTAAATATCATCGTTCTATTCTTATTTTCTATTAATGTAATTGTGTTGTGTTATTAATTTGTTTTTTATGTTTTCTTTTCTTCATCCTTTATTTTGTGCAATGATATGAAATCTCTAGAAATGGATATCTAACATACAGGGCTAGATCCAAGCTATGAAACCCGACGTGATCTGGAGATCCAAGAATCAACACGATCTCTATTTTCATCTTCACCTTATTAGACCATGAAAGTAAATTGGGGTGCATGAAAGTGCATCCTTATGCTGGATCAGTTTTCTACTCTCTCGTCTCACTTATTATCCCATTCTTGTCTCAATTCCTCAAACTAAGAAATCAATATTAGTTGTGTGATTTGATGATCCATATAGGGTCATTATGCCTTATAACAATACCTGGATAGGATCACTCTGTTGAGTGAATCACTTTGCAGTTCAGAGGAATGCTTGAGCACTGAATAATTTCAAGGTTTGAGTGTTCACTTTTTAGGAGAGGGAGGTGCATGATCTGAGTCATCGGATATGCACTGAGAAATATTGAAAGTAGTTGATTAATTTTTAAAGTTGGTCTATGATGGGGAGTTGAGGGTGGAATTCCCTGGGTATATACCTTTTTCTTACTAACTTATCTTCTATCTCACTTTAATTTTTCGTGTTTTATTCTTTCGTTCTATTTCTTTTGTGTTTTTTCAATTTCCATTGTTCATGAAATTTACTGCTTCCCTCATCCCTTCTATGTTTTTTAGAACTGTTTCATTATTTTCTTTTTCTTTTTTCAAAAATATTAAAAAAATACAAAATGATTTTTGGAATGACCACTTAATCATTTAATACTACTTCCTTAAGAGCGACCTCGAGATTAGCTATTGTGCTATATCTTGGGTTTTGTAAATGTAAACTTGACCATCCTCACGATAAAGATGTCATCAAATTTTGGTGTCGTTGATGGAGAAGTAATGTTTTACTAAGTGGTTTTATCAATTTTTTCAAGAAAAACAAAAAAAAAGAACAAAATGTCCACTATCATCTCTTTTTCTGATTCTGATAATGATGATGATGATTTGTATAATTTATCATATGTGAAAATATTGTATGAGGATATAGAATTATTCCAATTTTGGTTATAGACCCAACCAATAGAAGATCCTTCAGATTCTACAAGGGTTATAAAACATTAGAAAAAATATTAATATGCACAGAGGTACAATCTAGCTAAGAAGGGTCGAGAGGGGATGGTACCTTCAAAGAAGGATTTTCTAGCCACAAAATGGAACATTGACTTTTTTGGACCAACCTACCTGACTCCAGAGAACTAAACAAGAAAGGTAGAACCCTAGAAACCCATTGTAGCTACTCCTTATGGAAAATAGCTTCAAAGAAGGGAGGAAAGGAATAGAAGGAGAGTCAAAAAGATGGAACTACCAAAACTTTTTCTTGAAGCACCCTCTAACATGCTTCTAAAAATTCATGAGTTGAATCCCAAATATATTTTCAAGATCTGGAAGGAGAATGAACATGATTACATTGAAGACACTGGATACAATGTGGGAGATCATTTTCTTTCCCATACTTCATTTGATGATTTTTGTTTCACTGGTTTTTTCTTATTTTCATAGGATGAGCCATCACAAGACATCCTAACCTTTTCTTTTGAGGACAACACATCATAATTCATTTTTTTTAAGAGAGGATGGAGAAGTTTGACTACCTCACTCCTATTATATACTTTCTACCATGAGCATTGGATACCCTTGGATAAGAACAAACTGCATTTTTCAAGGGATTTGACATTTTTGTAAGAACCTGTTTCTAATTTTATTTAATCTAATATTAATTATGTTTCTCCCAATATAGGTATTGAATACATGGTACATCTTTTTGATCTCCTATAGAGTGACAATGTTTAGGTTTCACCTGTAGAGAAATTGATGGAACTCCCAATGTTTGATGGAAATTTTTGTTTGGGAGCTACTATTGAAGGGGAATTTTTGGACCTGTGAACAAGTTCACTAGAATATGATGAAATAATATTTTTTTCCCAAGAGAAAACAATTTTTAGGAATAAACTAGAAGAAAAGTCACATTCAAGAGTCTCAATTTCACAACTTATGCACCATCAACCCCAAGAAACGGAAGAGGAGAAGTAACCATACTCCCCCTATCACTCAACATGAGGTAATCCATTTCCATGGAGGGGGGCATGTTTGATGCTACACAAGGGGTACTACAAATGTGGAAAGTCTTTGAAGTTGGAAAGAACGACACCCGATGGTTCTTGAGTAAGAATCCAAATCTCCCATCAAACTGAGGTTGATCCACTGACTATCCAGTTATGGATAGTCAAAATACAACACCCCCTAGGGGGTTATCCTAAGATTATCCTTTTTAATTACATGCTTTAGTTTCTTAATTTTTTTTTAATTTGTGTGTTTTTTATTTTAGGTAATAAACATGTAGTAGTTTCACGTTGAAATCATTTCATACCAAAGGGAGCATCACACTGGAGATCATGGATAAAACTTTCTGACTCATACTCTTTGGTTTAATTTTACTATGAGCTTTAATTTTTGAATTCTAATGTTAAATTGTTTTATCTTTTAGGTAATTAAACTAAACAGCCAGGGGTCCTACAGAAATAAAATAAAAGGAGGCATAAAAATGAGAAGCTTTCACATTCAGGAAAGTACCATTTTTCATTTTTCAAACTTTTATTTTGTACATTCACTACATGTTGTTAGGACTTAAGTGTGGGGGAGTCCCCCTTATTTCTATGAAAATTATAAATTTTTTACCTAATTTGGGTGTTAGCTACTTAAATCTAGTTATTTGAAAATGTATTTTTAGTTGATTTGTGAAACATGATTGCACCCTTTGTTTTCACCTGGATTATGCTTTTGGGGTACTTTATTGCATATCATGCTACTTCTTGAAATAATTTGAGAAATCATTTATCAACTTTTTAAATTCAAATAATGAACTTTTTAAAATTGAACTATTCTTGTTGTTGTTGTTGGCTGGTGGGGGTTCTTTTTTATATTATTTTTTGGTTTTCTATTCTTTTTCTTTTTTTCTTGTGGAAAATTTTTTTTTGAACCTCATTGCTACCCCTTCACATTATTTTCATTGCTGAATTGTGAATATGTTTTGAACTAAAATGTATCCCACCTTGAGAGTAAACAATGGGGACATTATTGAGTTTTATGTATAAGAGAGAGGGTACATTTTTCCCCTTCAAATTCCCTTTTTTCAAAAAAAAAATCATAGTTCCTTCAAATTTTTCAAATTTTTCTTTCACAACCTGAGGGTCATATAGCTTAAAATTGAACATCAATCATGTTCTACCTAGAGGATATCAACCTCTTAGTAGTTAAGGGTTGCACTGAATCTGAAGATGTTGGGAATGAGTTATTGTTGAGTAAGTAGCACACCGACCCTAGGGATTTTCTATTTAGGAACTTAAGAATAGAGTGATATATGATATAATTTTGTGTAATTTGGATCATGACTTTAGGAAACTAGAAATTTTAACTGGATCCTAGGGGAATAATATTTTAATAAAAAATCACCTAATTGATCCAACTCAAATGATAAATTTTTAAGTCCTTTGTAATTGGAGTAAAATGGTCATATGGGATCCCACAGTGATCTACTGAGATAGGTTCACTGGGAGCATTTTTGTGAATAAAAAATTTCCAAGTAAATTTTGAACCAAATCCAAACCCTTCTGTCTGTGTTCCACATTCCTGAGCACTATTGAAGATCTTCACTTGTTCTGAACATAGATCTGGAAACCGCTGCAAATTACCCTTCCCAGACAAGCATTGCGGTCTCTCCTCCTTCAACTATCGGACACCCCTACTCCCCTACTACCTTAGTGCACCGAAAATGCTGACCTCCTCTCCACTACCAAAGCTGCCTCCACCATTTACTCTGCCCCTGTGCGAGCTGTCTTATCCAGTGTTTCTGCCTGACCTCTTCTCCCCTCTCCTTGAGTCGTCAAACCTCCAGCACTCCCCCCTCATCCATGTACCCTATTATATCATTGTGACTCACCCCCTTCCCCACTTTTCCTTTCCAAAACTACCCCCCCCCCCTTTCATCTCTTTTTTTTTGTATAATATATATCATAATATAAAATATATAATATATAATAATAATTAATTTAATTAATATAACATATATATAATTAATATAATATATAATAAAAATAAAAATAATGCTAAATAATAATATTAAATACTTGTATTTAGTTTTAATAACAATATTATATATTTTTTCATATTATAGAAGTAGGTATTTTAAATATATACATTATTATTTTTTAATTAATTTTAGTATTGATATTAATATATATATATATATATATATTTAATTGTTACTTTTTTTAATTTGTCTGGCATTTTTTTATTTTTCGTTGTTTGCAGTAGGAGAGCTGGAACAGGGATGTTGGTGGAAGGCTAAACTAATCATTTTTTTAAAGGTTGGGGTTGAAGCCTCATTTATTATTTAAAGCATAGAAAAGACCTCTTTTAACTGGGTAGAGGGAGACCCATTACATAACCCGAAGACCCAATGGACATTTAGCCCATTACAAGGCCCGTAGACCCAATTTTTTGGCTCGAGCCCCATTCTGTGAATAGTATTACTACAGTGCTGCACAGTATCAGCCACTGCTACAGTACCCTGTCGCCGCTATAGTGACCTTTCGCCGCTACAGTGCCCGCTGTTGCAACAGTTCCACCTCTTCAATAGTACACTATAGTACTACTACCTATTAGGAACTTCATGTTGCATTTTTCTATTTTCATATTTGAATAAGAGGATCCCTAACTCCTCTCTTTAGGGGGCGGGGACTCCATGATTATACCAACCATTCACCACTCCATCCACACCTCATGGACTGGGAATCATCTTCGATTTAGAGATGAGACTCTTCTCTTACATCTCCTGCTCCATCTTCCATCCTCTGCTTGTTCTCTGTTCTTGTGTTTTGTTTTTGTGTTTCTAAATATCGTTGTTCTATTCTGATTTTCCATTAATGTAATTGTATTGTGTGATTCAATTGTGTTGTCTGTTTGTTTCTCTTCTTCCTTCATTTTGTGTAGTGATCTGAAATGTCTAGAAATGAAGATCTAACTTGTAGGGCTAGATCCAGGTTGTGAAACCCAACTGGAGGTCCAAGCATCAATGTGATCACCATTTTCATATTCTCCTTAATAGATCATGAAAGTGATTTGGGGGGGGGGGGCATCCTTGCTCTGGATCGATTTTCTACTCACTCGTCTCACTTCTTCTCTCGTTCCTATCTCGATTTCTCGAACTAAGAAATTTGGATTGGTTATGTGATTTGACGATATCAGCAGAATCATTCTTCCTAGAGAAAATACTTGGCTAGGATGACTCTGTTGAGTGAATCACTTTGCAGTTCAGAGGAATGCTTGAACACTGAATAATTTCAGTGTTTGAGTGTTCACTTTTTAGGCATGGGAGGTGTATGATCTGAGTCATCGGTTATGCACTAATCAATATTGAAAGTAGTTGATTAATTTTTAAAGTTGGTATATGATATAGAGTCGAGGGTGAATTTCATTGGGTCTGGGCCTTGTTATTACTAACTTCCCTTTTGTCTCACTTTCATTTTTCTTGTTCTATCATTTTGTTCTGCTTCTTCTGTGTTTGTTCAGTTTCAAATTCATGTCATTTACGGCTTCACACATCCCTTCTTTGTGTTTTAGCTTCATTGTATTCTTTTTCTATTTTCTAAATATTAAAAAAAACAAAACTATTTTCAGAACAACCACTTAACTATTTGACACTACTTCCTTGAGAGAAACCCCAAGGTTAGCCATTGTGTTATATCTTGGGTTTTATAAATTTAAACTTGACCATCCTTGGGATAAGGATACAGTCAGTCGAAAATAAGTATTTATAAGAGAATACAAAATCCATCGTAAATAAGTATTTATGATGGATAAAAAATCTCATCCCAAATAATTTTAAAAAATGATAAAATATGAAAAATAAAAAAATAAAAAAAATAAAAAAATAATAATTTAAAAAAATGAAATATATAAAACTGTAGACATATTAATTAATAATAATATTACACATAATATTTTCATTCAAATTTTATAATAATAAACGTGTCAAAAAAAATACATCAATCACTGTGGAGGAGGAGGGTCATTTCGAGGAGTTTATAGAGGGAACTTCATCCCTATACCATGTGCTAGTCATTGCATATACTCCATCATCAACTCATATTACTACTTCTTCCATCAATAATTCTCCTCTTGTTGTTTTTGTTGTTGTCGATGAAGCTCTTCTTATTCCCTATGAAGGGTCTTTATAACCCAATTTTGATCTTGTAGATCATCGCCATACTCTTCATCTAATGATGAAGACACTCCACATACTCCCCTCATGTTTTATAATGACCACGCAACAATACCATAATAACTACTAGGCATTAATTTAGAATCGATACCAACAACTCAGCCTTTCTCGAAATCATACCGAGCCACCTACATCCATACTGCACCATCAAATCTTGACACACTGGTGGCATGAATCTCATCCTTATCTTGACTCTCATCATGTGTTTGAGAATTTTTGACCTCATATGACTCCTTAAAATGAAATTCAAAATTAAAGTTGTTAAAATATTATTTTTAGTTAATTTTAAAACTCAAAAAACATATACTAACCACAATCAGACACTATCAATCACCATCAGTCTCTCTAGTGATATGATCAGTATTCATCCTCTTATAAACATCAAACTTCATAATATTGGGATTCTTAACTACCTATATTATTACAAAATAAATATTTTATATTTAAATTTATAAAAAATATTAAATAAAATAAATTACCATATGTTGTCAATGAGTACTAAATATATGACTACCAACTCTATGCATCACCTCTTGTCTCCTTCATTTTTGCTGACTCAATGATGATCTCCTCTAAAATCTATCACCCATTTAGTATAAGAAAAATCTATCTCAACCCTGATATGAGATGTAATCAGGTCAATGGCTATAGCAAGACTGGTTAAAAAATATGACTCTATCTTTCTTCATGCATCTCTTCATCACATTGTGTAAAAACAGATGACAAGGTTCATGCATACAAGCCTCCCACACCTCCCAGATAGAGGTTCTCATTCTATCATTGATGGGATACCCTAAAACCTACAAATTATTAATTATAGAAAGTTAATAATTAAATAAATTTAAAAATAAATACTATTTATTTATATACCATTTAGTGATCAAACATATGTAACCAAACATCAATGAGAATCTGATCCCACATCACCCATGCTCTAAAAAAATAATTTCACAGAATAGTACTCCCATTCCCAACACTTATATGTGAAAAAACAATGGGAAAAATAGAAAAAATAATCAAAACATTAGTATAAAAATAAATCAATGAAAATTAACAAAAATTAAATAAAATAAACAATTGAACATACCTATGGATGCATGGATTTAAATCAAGATGTGGTCATTTATCAGAAATAGGGTCAGAAATCACAAATCTCACAAGACCATGACCCCTCCGAGTTGACAATGAACTGCCAACAACCTGAGGTTCTAATGATGAAACATTGGGATCATCACTAGGAAGCATAGCCTCCATGAGGCTATGAAAAATCTCAACTAAATTATCATTATTGATCTAAAATATGAAAAAAAATGTTGTCAATGAATAATTGAAAATGAGTATTATATATAGTAATCATGAATATAACTAACATGTAATTGTTTATTTCTTCATCTTCATCCCCATCTTCATATACAACAGTGCCAATATCTTCATATTCCTTCTTAGTATCATTAATTTTCATAGGATCTTAAACTTCATCATCAGTTTTTATTTCAAGTTCATTTTTTACATCATCAACATCATTGCACCATAAACCCATAACCATGGAGTGTCATCATCGATATTCATGTCTCTGTGGAAAATATGTATTTGGAGATTTCTCTTAAAAAATTCAATTCATTTTACTTTAGTAGAACCACATTCACTTTTCATAAAGTGATTTTCATGATATTTAATATTTATAATGCTCCACTAATCAATTAACTCTCTTGAAGTAATTCAATAATTGTCATAATAAATTTATTTTGATTTATGATCCAAATAAAATGGTTTATTTACTATAATAAGCCTTTATATTTAATTTCAACGATTTTATAGTGTATGAACACATAAGACTCTATCAATATCAAACTAATAGAATTTAAACATTGTTACATAATTTTTTCCCAGATAACACAACTCAATTAATTCATCTAACATGCCACAAAAGTCAACTTCACTTTATCATGGATGATATCCTCTCAATAAAACACCATTTTTAATTTTTTTATTCACCATATACATGTGTATGGAATCAAAAACCATTCACTACATATACATTATAAGATCTAACCATTTTGATGGAGGATTAATCAATACACACAATCAGTTATCAACTTTATCAATATGTCGAAATACCTAAAAGTTGATAAAAAATTATCAATATAAAAAATAATAATTAATTTCATATGTTAAACCATCAAAAATTTACTTTACTAGTCTTTGAAACTCGTAGAAAAAAATTATGTTTTCGAAATTCTTCAAGAGAATATAGTGTAATTTGTGGAAACTATTTTATGATATGATCATCATATAATATATAAATAAAATAATATTAATTTAATTAAAAAATAATATAAATAATAGTTGATTCTATCACCCACTATACAAATCATGTCATTTATTCATAGTTGAGAAGAACATATGTATGAGTCATGTGATTTTAATCATCTTAAAGTCATCATTCATGAACTCTTCCAAATCCAAGTTTATAATGATTAAAAATTGATAATTGAATTATCATTATATCATCAACATTTACCTCATTATGGACCATTCAGTTTTGTTTTGAAGGATACTCAGGTTGGAAATAATTGGAGTGAAAAAAAAGAAATTTCCTCCTGTAAATAAGATTCTGTAATTGACCCTTAAACTAATGATTTGTTACATAACTTTTTCTTAAATTTCTTCATGAATCTATCATATAGATGTATCCATTGGAGTTGTACCAGCCCTCCACATTTTTCATTATGGGGAAAATTTAATATCAAATATTCCATTGAATTAAATAAATCTGGTGGAAAAAAATTCCAGTTTACATAAAATTAAAACAATATCTTCTTATAGTCTACTAAGTACATCATAATTTGTTGTCACCCCACAAATGTATCAAACAGAATATGATATTTCTATTAGCACATCCAAAATAAAATAATTCAATAACCCTCTAAATCCAATTGGTAAAATTATTTCCATTATAACATGATAATCATAACTTTTTAATCATGTAATATGATTATTTCTGACACATCTAGTAAAATTGGATACATAAATATCTGATATCCTCAAATATGAAATCCACTCAAAAAAATATTATCTTTACAAAATATATAAGTCTCTTTTCGATTCACTAACTTCTGTGATCTATCATTTTCAAGAAATGCAAGTTCTGGTCACCTGCAAATTTGGGCATGATTTAACTATGACTTCACATTATCTTTGGTCTTACCAGGTGTGTCCAAAAATATATAAAATATATTATCAAAAATTTTCTTCTCAATATTCATGACATCCAACATGTGATGGAATAATAAATCAGACCAATATGGTATATCCCAAAAAATACTTCATTTTTTTCAATTGTGTTCTTTCCCATTTCCATATATTTTTTGTCAGTTTATAGTCAGTCCAAAGGTAATGGTAGGTAATGAAGAGACAATTGGTTTTAAATAAATACCTTATATCATTACTAGAACTCTGTAACTTTCAATTGTACCTTTTCTAACATGATTTTATTTCTTTGTAAAGGATGATCAGTAGGAAGAAATCAGTGATGTCAGTCCAAAAAACAAGGTTTTCTTCTATTGATGAGCATAAATGATTTTTTTCACTCATATAGTACGTACATGATTTCAAACCATGTAAAATGTAACCATAGAATATTGAACACACTGGGAAGTCATTAATTGTCCATATTAATTCATCTTTCATTAGAAAATTATTTTTACAACAAAATCATATGTATTAACACCATTACTCTACAAAAAAATTAACCCATCAATAAATGTATTCAAATAAACATCAATATTCATTTTTGTATGTCCTATAATTAATAATGTAAAATATATATATGGTTCATTCATAAATATCCAAGTAGAAAATTTGTATGGAGTTATACAGACAGACCAACAAGAATATTGACTACCGTAAAAACCAAATTAAAAAAACCCATCAGTACAAAGACCCAATAACATGTTATGAGATTCTAAAGAAAAAGAGAGATGTACCTAGTCAAAAAATTTACATGAATCACCATCATAAGTGTAACATTCCATGACTTCCCAGTATGTTAATTTTCTATTTTTGGTGGTTGGAGGTGTTTGGGGGAGGTTCTAGGAGTTTTTAGTAGAGGATGGAGTTATGGAAGAGCTGCTATAAGAAATACACATTGTGTAAGTGTACTACATAACATGTAATGGTAGTTCATGGACTATGTGTGGTTGGTTCATGATATGTAATAAATCACATGTTTAATCCTTTGTGGTGATGTGATTTTTATATAAAGCTAGATATTTTTTTGAAACCTGAGGATTAAATTCCGCGTAATGGTTACACACCGTGTAAATTTCAAGATCCAAGTTCTAAGTTCTTTTTCTTATCCAGTTATCAATCATTTAGCCACCTATCTTCCATTATCATTATAGTAAAAAAACCTAGGTGCCCCAAGTATTTCTTTAAGACCTCATTCTACCCACATTGAGCTATTGGTTTTGGTGGTTGTTCGTTGGCAATATATGGTAAGAACTTCCTTCTTCTTGTTCTTCTTCATAGTTTAACTATATTAGAGATGTTTGGTTTGTAGTTTCTTTTTGGTTTTCTTTTTGATGATATTTTGATGCATTTTAGGTTTATACATGGTACTTCATGGTGCATTTGTGGTTTCTGATCATTTATTCTTCACCCTGCGGTGTGTAGTGAGTCGGTAAGGATTCTTTGAGGTAGGGAATCCCACATTTCACTTTTTTGTATATCATTCCTGGGGATTTTAATTTTTTTTATCTATGGGTTATGGTTATGCAAGATTAATAAAATATAAAGAATTATCTAACTAAAATTTAAGGTTAAAGGTGTTTTTATTCACAAATTTTTATAGATTTGTTGTTATTTTGATATTGTGGATTGTACGGGCTTGATGCCACGCTCAAAATTATGGTCGTTGGGGGATTTTTGTGCTGGATGATATGTGTTCTGACTGCTGTATTTGTTTTAATTTTTTTATATCACCCTAAAATGGAATTTTACTAACCACTTATATTTGTATAGTAAAATGGTTATGACAAGATTGTAATTTGTGTGATAATTCCCCTAAAATAAAGTGGAATGTGATAAAATTTCACTTTGTAAATATGTAAAATGACCTTGATGTGTTGTGATATGTGGTCATTCTTGTAGGACGATGATGTGTGTTTGGGGTAATGTGGGGTTTATTGTTTTTTTGTTGTTCTTTTGGGGTAGAGAGGTGGTTTATTGGTTTTTCTTTTAGGGTGACGAGGTGGTTTGTTGGATGTGATTTTGGGGTAATGATGTTGTTTGTTGTCTGTGATTTTGGGTCAGTGAGGTGGTTTGTTGGTTGTAATTTTGGGGCACCAATGTGGTTTGATGTTCATGATTTTGCGGTGGTGAGGTGGTTTTTTCCATTCTTTTTGGGTAGTGAGGTGTTGGTTGCTTTGTGCTAGATTCTCGAGCAGTGATGGAATAAATAATTGATTAATAATGGTCGAAATGACATGAGTTGGTTTGGTCAATGGGATGGAAATGGCTAATGAATAAATGATTTATGGGTTGTGTGTTATAATTTTGTTGATTCTAAATAATGAAATGAATGTTTTGGATAATGGTAATTGGTTGGAAACATGAAGTGGGGCTTGTGTCTTATTGTGTGGTGTTATGAATTTAGAAGTGGAAAAGAAAGTGATGATGTTGTGATATGGTTAGTGTTTTATATGAACCTATAGGTTAGGGTTTTGTGTGGATACACACACACACACTTGTAAATTCTTATTGATTTCTATATGCACCCCAACCACATTAAGAACCATATGTTGACACCTACATAGTCATGCATGAGGTGTTTTTTCTAGAATCTGATGAGGAGGACAAATGGTTGGGTACCTACTCTTTCCCACTCTCTCTTCCAAGAGAGGTAGGTATTTCATATGTTTTTGTATCCAAATGTCTGTTAGTTCATTAGATATTGGTTGTGATATACTACATTTCTTCAGGCAAGATGTGATAGCCCAGGTGTTTTTGGGCGAGATGTGACCATGCTTGTGGGGAAATGGCCTAGGTGTTTTTGAGAAAGATGTGTCATGACTATGATTGTAGGATGGATTATAGTGGGGGTTGTTCATGGTATGATGAGGTAATGAGGTTTATATCCTACATGACCATGATACCATACTACTCTGGCTTGGTAGTGGTTGTGATGTGATAGCCCAAGTGTTCTCGGGTGAGATTTGATGTGTTCATTCTTATGGGGTGGCAATCCTAGGTGTCTATAGGCGTTATGTGATGTGATTTTTCTTGTAGGGAATTTTGGTATACATAAGAGATGGGAGTGACAATATTTATGACTTTAGGGTGTGACAGTGGCATACCAATGGGAAAGTAGTGTGGGGTACTGTTTATTGATGTGATTCTTGTTATATTATATCACTTGGCTTTCATTATTTGGTAAGAGCGACTTGGTCAAGTTGGGATGATAGTTGACCTGTTTACGTGTTGTTGGTTTTGATTTTTTCTTATAGGTGTATTGGTATGTTTCTTTTACATGTGCATGAGAGCCTTTGATTTTCCTACTGAGTATACCCATATTATCACCCTATATATATATATACAATTTTTAGGTTTCTAAGAGGGTTATGTGGATAGTAATGAACATTATTATCTCATACCTTGGATAGATTCTGTGTTTCTACTTTATATTTTCTTTTAGGTATTTAGTTTGGATACTTTTATCTATTTCATTTCTATTTATACATGAATTATGTGATGGTTTTGGTTTCTTTTTATATTATATCATGGTGTTGATTTTGTATTTTTTATCTTATATTCTAATACTACATTATTATAGAGGGTAATGTATCCAATTTATTGAGATTTTTATACCCATGATGCTAGTCAACAACCCAAAGCCTACTGTAGGTGGGACTCAAGGGTCATTATCTATCTCCCCTCATTGAGGTATCTTTAGAGGGAGGGGGTCATGACAAAGTGTTATCAAAGTTTATGATTTAGAGATATGATAGAATTTGAAGTTAGGAACAATTATGATTTCATGGTTTGGTATGTAAATAGTTCTAGTTGACCTTTATATATTAAATAAGCTATGGAGACTGGCTAGGACCTAGGATTTTAGGACCCCCAGTGATCAAGTGCACAAACATTGGGATTATTGAACGACCAAGTGAGGTGGACCTTCTTACAGGGTAGAGACCTAGGAGAGGTACATGCATCATGATAAATTTTGTTATTGTTTTAATTGGGTTTCTTTAGGAAGGTTAAAATTAATTAAATGAATTAAAAATAATTCTTCATATAATTATTTAACAACAGTCTTAGGAAGTATTTTTTTTATTTTTAGCTATGGATCATGTTCATCATTCGCATGTGGATCAATAAGTTTAGGTTTAGTAGGTTGATCTAGTTTATCATCATAGGGTTGATCCAATATAGTAGGATGAGTCTTGTAATATGGTGTTGTGTTCATTCCAATGGTAGTCTTTGGGTAAGTACGAGGGAAGTGTTTTAGATTTTGAGACAAAGAGCTGGATGGAAGATCTTGAGATTGTGTAACACCCCAAACACTTTATGGTATGTTTCTCTTAAATAAATTCTAGTTAAAGCCTATATTTCATGAATCACTAAGCCTATATAGAAAAAAATATGGTTACTTATAGGAGATATCCATAACCTATCCATTAAACTTAAACTTTCCAACCCTGCGATTTGAATTTTAAAAATTTGACATACACAGTTGTGTTCAAGATGATATTTAGAGTCTGATAGAATTAACTTAATTTTCGGTGAATAGTAACCTACCATTATTAATATTAACTTAACCTTATGAATAGTAATATGAATCTTATGAATGGTATCCATACCATTGAGTGTATAAGTGAATTTAGGAACCTTAAAAATGAAGATGAATATTTTAAGTGTTTATATTTTTCGGTTAAATAAAGATTTTAATTAAATATTTAATTAATCATATTTAGAAATTTATTTTTGAAAAATGGACGTCATTTTTGGATTCTACATGTTGAAAAATGGTTAGGGTGAATTTTTGTTATTTTTCTGAAATACTTGAATTTTTGATGAATAGTAAAATCTGATAACTCACAATAAATGCTAAATAATGGATTAATTGAGTCATTGATGATGATCTGCTGATGTAAGACCAATTGATTCAGATTAACATGATAAAATTACTATTCTTGGTCATGGAAGACTCACTATTACTTGTCTTATGGAGAAATAGTAAATTAATTAATTTTATATTAAGAAAACTCCTCTCTCCTCCACTATAAAAAACCCCCCTTCACTCTCTCTTCTCTTCACTCCTCTCAAGCCTTGTTCCTTGACAATATTATTCCCAAATCTCTCCCCAAGATCCTAACCCAGATCCAAAATCTCATAGCCTCTTCAAAATACCAAAACCTCTCCCCTTAAGAATTTCTCAAAGGAGGAAGTCTCAAGAGGTAAACTTCTCTTTCCAATTCCTTCATTTATTTTAAGTTCTTTTCTCTTTTCTCAACTCCCTTCACCAAAATAGTATGATAACTCCAGTAACATACATTTAATAGAATTTTTTTATTCTAATGGGATATTTCATTATCTTCTCTCCTTTCCTCATCATTTATTTGGAAGAATTGAAAGCATTGTTTAAGATGTGCTAATTTAGCACATTCAAGGACAACAATTTATCAATTTCCATTATAATCTTTAATTATGGTAATGAAACCATTTGTGTAATGGAAGAACCAGATTATTATATATTTAATATATACTATTAGTTCTGTAATCCTTTTGTAAAAATGGTATTAAGTTATAAAGAAAAACATGTTCATTGTAATCAAACCCATCGTTTAACCAAAACAGTTGTCACTAAGGTTATATATCTGTAATAATTTGACCTCACTCTAAGTAACCAAATTAAATTTAAAACCATGTAATCTCCTGGAAGTTCAATAATGGAATATAACTTCATTTCTGGACAACCACTTCCATCTTTCATATTTATCCGAACTTGAATATAAGTGAATTGATCTTTTAAAAACAAGTAATCAAACGAGCCCAAACAATGAAATTGAACATTATAACTAATCAAAAAGGCCTTGAATGAACTAAAAAGGGTTATAATAAATCATTTAAATATAGTATAGGTTATGTAATTATGAATTAATAATCCTAATTTGTTTATTCAAGTCTTTAATAACAAGTCATGAACACCTTCAAGCATAAGGTAAGGGATCCTCTCTCTCACTTTTTTTCAAGAATATCCCTTATGTTGTGCCCTTTTATTTTTAATTAATAATGATGGGTTATGTTTTAACACCTCCCCCATAATTCCCTTATGGAATATAAATAATTTAATACCCCTTTACCTCTCATTAATCCCTCGCAATAACAGTCGTTACCATGCCAAAATGTTTGTAAGGGGTTTCTCATCTCACTTTTAATTCTGTGAGATTTTCGTTGTTTGCCACTTATTTCTTGTATTTGGTATATGTGTACTGCCATTTGATATATAATAACATTATTTTTTTTATATTCATGTTATTCAATGATTCATTTTAGGTTTATTAAGTTCTGTTCATATGATTCAACTGATTATATTGTGGTAAGAGACTTTGTCTCAACTACTATTTTGTTGTGACTAACTTTGTATTATGTACCTAATAATCCTTATGTGGTATACCTACTACCCATTTGAGATCAATTTTTTTTTTGAAATTATATTTATATTAAATATCCATAATCTCATATCATGGATATGTTTTTTAAACCGTATACCATTTTACATACAGTGTTTATTTGGAAAGTTATTTTAATTATGGAAATATTGATGAATCTGTATACTCTAATCTATACGAATATTAAAAAGGAATATTAATCTTGTATTTAATCAATGTATAAAGAATGATATGGAAATTAAGTGGTGAGTGGTGCCCTCTATATCCCCTCGATGCATTGTTAGGTCTCATGAGACAAATCAGTTTGGCGACAAACACTTCGAGTTTGTTTCCAAAAAATCAGGCAGGTTTCTACCCACAGAATTAAATTGTTTTAATAGTATTATGGTTTAATGTGCCAGATACATGACTTAAAATTAATAAGAATTCTCTTTATTCGTTATCAATTATTATTATTATCCATGAGGTTTTCACTATGACAAAATCTATGGATGCAGTTTCATTCTTAGTTTATTAATGGCATTAGTTATTCATTTATTCAATATGCCATATTGATTATGTCAGATTGATTATGATTCACTTATTATTGTACTCATGCTTCTGCTATTTGTAACCCTTACTGATCATTTGATCTCACCCCTTTCATTGATTACCTTCAACAGGTGATGAAGAGAAAGTCATTTATTGAGTTCATGTGGTTGCAGTTTTTAGTTTTGTTATGTATTGTAACTTGTAACCTTTTTCAATGTAATTTGTGTTACATATATGTATCTAGTTTATTCAAGACTACTAAACTAATCATTCCTTTTGGATCTTTCATTCCTTCTAACCATGCCAATATCACAAGTAATGCACCGACTCCAGCTTAGAGGGGTCGGGGTGTTACAGATTGCTTTCAGTTTGATTTGGGCTCTGATAGAGTATTAGGTCACTTAAGTAGTTAGCCATATGTAAGGGTCTTCATGTCAATGGTGTATGTTCTATCTGGTAGAGAGGAAGGATATAGATGTTTCATGGGACAAATTTTAGAAATTGTTTCAGGTATATTTTCTTTCATCGAACTTGAAGGATATGAAGAGGTAGGAGATTCCTTCTCTCTAACAGGGAAGTATGTCAGTGCGAGAGCTGGGAATTAATTTTAAAGACCTAACTTTTTCCCATATATTTTTCATATGAGGAGTCTCATGCAAGGATTATTGAATAGCCACTTCAAAATTATCTATAGTATGCAGTTACTCTTTTTATGTTTTCAACATATTCAGAGGTTCAAAAGAAGGTGGATATGATTGAGAAGATTCACTCATGAAGAGTTTTACCATAATAGGGGAACTAGTAGGGTTATTTGATTAGTATATTTTTCAGTGGTAGGTATCAAGCACTAAGACCTTTGAGGTTTCAACTAGTAGGGATTCTACCTCAGTAGCTTCCCTTTAGGCCTTCTAAGGCCAGTGGTTTCCATGATTTTCTTGGGGGCATTATTCTTGTGTGTTTTTATTTTTTAGTTTTTGGACATCGCTAGAACCTGTGATAATGGTTCCTCAAGGTTGGTTTGGTAAAGGTGGATAGGTTCAGCTCTGTCTCCAACAAAAATTTCTAGTGAGACTATTCAATCAGCAGGGGTAATGAGCATATGCTTTTCTATGGGGGGTGGAGTAGGTAGAGGCTTACCACAGAATGTTCCTCATGTTCAGGGACCTTGACCCATGTGTGTTAGTGGATGTGGTATTCATCAGAGAGATAGAGTATCTAGGAATGGTTAGTTGAATGCACTAGAGGTAGTAGTGCTAAATAAGTTAGAGATCATTAGAGGTACAATTAGTTTTTTTAGTACCCTTGTTTGTGGCTTGTTTGATTTAGGAGATTTACACTTCTTTGTTGCACCCTCTCTAGCCCATTCTCTGGGACTAGACATAGAGAAGCTTCTTATTACCTTAGTGTTGACTACGCCAATAGGAGGCTAGACCATATTTTTTTATGTGTGTCAGGGGTGTAAACTGGTGATGGGGCCGCATCAATCCAGTAGGGATCTTTTATTGATATTGATGCAACTATATGATGTTATCCTAGGTATAGAATAGTTTTATTCCATATGTAATTTTATCAAATTATTTCGTAGGATAGTTTTTTTCCAGGATGTGGATGGAGAATGTGTGTTTTTTATTAGCAATATGAGTTTTCAGGTGGGCAGTCGACATGTAGATCCCCTTATTTCTGTGTTGTATGAGTTCTCAATTGAATCTATGGATGTTGGGATAGTGGAGGACCCCACGGTCATTAGGGAGTTCAAGTATGTTTTCCCAAATGAGGTTTTGACACTAACCCCTCGATGTAATTTTGAGTTCGGTATAAACTTTATGCCTAGTGATTCTCCGATTTTAATGGATCTTTATCAGCTGTAACCTTCTAAGTTGTAGGATTTGAGGATTTAGATAGATGATCTAAGGTAGAAGGGTTTTATCCATCCCATTTTTTACTCCGGAGTTCTCTAGTGTTGTTTTCCAAGAATATGGTTGGTAGTATAAGGTTTTGTATAGACTATCAAAGGTTTAATCCGATGATGGTCAAGAAACATTACCCTCTTCTAAGGATATATGATCTTTTCTACTAGCGGAGAAGGGTGAGTTGGTTTTATAAGATCGATCTATGGACTGTATATTACTATTTGAGGGTGAAGGAAGTAGATATCCTTAATACTACCTTCAAATGTGGGTATGGGAACTTCAAGTTTGTAGTCATGTTATTTGGTTTTATTAACACACCAGTTGTGTTCATGGGGCTTATGAACTTTGTGTTCTATGAGTTTCTAGACTGGTTCCTCATTATATTCATCAATGATATCTTGATATACTCAAAGTCAATAGAGGAGCATTCTGAGCATATCAAAGTTGTCTTACAGGTTCTTTGACACCTCCAACTCTATGGGAAGTTGTCCAAGTGTAAGTTTTGGACATGATAGGTGCATTTCCTCAAGCATGTGGTGTCTCAACAGGGTGTGGAAGTAGACCCATCGAAGGTAGAGGTAGAGTTTTCTTGCATAGTACCCAAGAGCATGGAATTAGTTCAAATTTTTATTTTTCTTTTGGGTTATTATTAGAGTTTAATGACTGATTTATCTTTAGTTACAGCCCTATTGATATCACTGACTAGGAAAGACCAGAATTTTGTGTTTTCTGATCAGTTCCAGGAAGTGTTCAATTACTTGAATGGGAATTTGTTCAGTTCTCTAGTGCTTTAGTTTCCTAAGTAGGGTGTGACATTTAAGGTGTTTTATACTACTTCATGTCTGCTTTTTGTATGTGTGTTGATGCAGAAGAGGCTATTGATCTGTTATAAGTCTAGTTAGTTACGTCCCCGTAAGTGTAACTATGCCACCCATGAGATGAAGCTGTAAATGGTTGCATTTTAATATAAGTTTTAGTGGAATTACCTCATTGGGTAGAGATTTATGGTCTTCACATATTACAAGATCATGAGTTATATCTTTTCTCAGTGAAATATGAACTTGTAGTAGTGGATGTGGATGGATTTTATTTAGGATTATGATTTTGAGATCTTTTACACCTTAGTAAAAGGAAATGTTGAGTCCAATGCTTTGAGAAGGAAGCCATGTAAGGGTCTTTTTTGTGAGTCTAAGGATGCTTGAAGATTAATGGAGGACTTGGAAACCTTTTACTTAGATATTGGGGTGGATGGAATTGGTGGATATTTTTTTAGATGAAGGTGCATTATTCTATAATGTAGAAGGTGGAGGAGTCTGAGTGGGTAGACTCAGAGGTGGAGGCTATGTTCAATCGTGTTGGCTATGGTGATTCTATAAAGTGATGTTTAAAGGATGTTTGGAACCAAATTTTGGTTCATGAGATGTTTTTTTGTTTCGATAGTTATGCGTAGGGGAGTCCTTAATGAGTATAACATCTCACCTTTGGCGGTACACCCTGGAGTTCCCAAGATGTAGCATTGCTTGAGGATATAGTTTTAGGGGCCCTGGATAAAATTGGTGGTGGAATATTTTATGGTTAAGTGCTTGGTTTTCCATTAGGTAAAGGTTGAGCATCATGTTACTCGTGGTTTGTTATAGCCTTGGAATGTTCCTGAGTGGAAATGGGATGACATCTCTATGGATTTCATCAGAGGGTTACACAGAGCTTGGGGTGGTTGTGATGTTATCTAGGTGATCAAGGACTAGTTAATGAAATTGGACCACTTATTTATGATCAAGGAGTCAGGAATAGTGGATTCCTTAGCTAAGATATATCTAGATGAGTTGGTGATGTTATATGGAGTTCCAAGGTTCATTGTCTTTGATTGGGAAGCACATTTTACCTCATGAGTTTGGAGGGGATCAGAGTATGATTTTGGCACTCAGTTATGCCTCAACACTTCTTTCCACCCTTATATAGATGGGAATATGAAGTAGACTATCCATACATTGTAGGATATGTTTCAGACATGCATCTTGGACTTTGGTGGATCTTGGGTACGACACCTTCCAATGGTTGAGTTTTCTTATAACAACAACTATAACTCTTCCATTGAAATAACTCCATTCGAGGTTTTTTATGGGAGATCATTTCATTCTCTGTTGTGCTAGATAGAGTTTGTGGAGGTAGCAGTTCTTGGATTTATGTGGTTCAAATCAGGATAGAGAAGATTCAACTTGTTCGTGAGAGGATTAAAGTAGTAAAGGTATAACCAAAGTCTTATATCGATCACAGGAGGAGTCCCTTAGAGTTCAAGGTTTGGGACCATGTGTTCTTGAAGATTTCCCCTTAACATTGGAAGTAGAGGTTTGGAAAGGGGAGTAAGATTTCTCCCAGGTTTAGTGGGTCCTTCGAGGTGTTAGGTAAATTTGGTGAGGTGGTGTATCATTTTTCATTATCACCATGGATGGAGAGGATCCATTATGTCTTTTATGTTTCTCAAGTTCATCAGTATCTTCACGACGACTCTCATGTCATTGAATAGGGAGATTTTGATATAGAGGACGATGTGATGTTTATGGAGAATCTAGTTGAGATCCAATATTACCAAGATAAGGCATTGTGTAGACGGACCATTTCTTTGGTTTGTGTGTTGTGGAGGAATGATATCCTAGATAAGAGTACTTGGGAATGAGAGATATAGATGTGTACTTGATACATGAAGTTCTTTTGAGTTTTTATTTACTCCTTTTTTATTTGTGATGTGATATTTGGATCTTTTTTTATGTGATGAGTTATTTTCCCATGTTTGTGATGTATGATGTGTGATAAAGTCTTAATATATGAAAATTGGAGGACCTAATTACTAATTGAGATAAATTAACTATGATGCTATTAAACCCATGCAAGTGAGTCAGTTCCATCTAGAGAAGATAGTATCTTGAAATAAAGGATGGAATTCTATGATTCGTGTGTTTAGGGTAGTGTGGTTTGTTGGTTATATTGGTTATTAGTTTGGGCTACACAGTATTTGAGATGGTTGTGTAGTGGTTGGAGGTTGAGGTGGTTTTGATGATGTGGTTGTGTGGTGATGAGGTTGTGTGAGACTTTTTGTGGTCATTTGGGGTTTGGCATGTTTTTTTGGTGATAGTGTTTTAGATATGACATGATCCTTGAGAGGTATCTCACAAGGTGGTTGTTTAGACCCCTTTTCTTCTAGGATTGGTTTTGGATTATTGAGGTTCATAATAATTTTAGAGGTATTTGTTGTAATGTTATGTGCCTTCCTAGTTTGTTACTTTTCTAGTTTTGGTGGTTGTAGGTGTTTGGGGGAGGTATTGTGAGTTTTTGGTGGAAGCTAAAGTTGTATAAGAGATACTAAAAGAAATACATGTCATGTAAGTGTATTATACGATGTGTAATGGAGGTTCGTGACTTATGTGAGGTTGTTTCACAATGTGTAATAAATTGGGTGTTTAATCCTTCAAGGTGATGTTATTTTCGGTGAAAGATTTAAATTTTCAGAAACTTGAGGATTACACATTGTGTAATGGTTACGCACTGTGTAAATGTTAAGATCTAGGTTTTAAGTTATTTTCTCAACTGATTCTAATTCATTTGGTCACATATATTCCTCTCTTGTTTTAGGAAAACCCATGGTGCTTCAAGGAGTCCTTTAATACCTCCTTCCTCCCTATTTTATTTATTGGTTATGGTGGTTGTTCATTGTAAATCCTTGTTAATACCTTCCATATTCTTAGTTATTTTCTACTTTTTCTTATTCAGAGTTTCATTGATGTGGTTTGGTTTGGTTTCAGTTGTGTTTTTTGGTTTCATTTTTATGATCTTTGGGTGTGGTATAGGTTTATCCATGGAACCTCATGGTTTGGTTGTGATTTTGGAGCATCTCTTCTTCTCCCAATGGTGCACAATGAGTCAGAAAAGCTTATTTGAGGTAGGGAATCCCTCGTTTCTCTTATTATGTATCGTGTGGGAGGGTTTTACTTTTTTTATCTATGGGTTATGGTTTTTTTATTAATAAAATATAAATAATTGGATAATTAAAATTTAAGGGTATAAGGGGTTTGAGTTGCATGTTTTTACAGCTTTTTTGTCATTGTGATATTATGGATTATACAGGCTTGATACCCCACTAAAAATTATGGTAGTTAGGGGATTTGTTTGAGTGGGATGATATGTGTTGTGACTGGTGTATTTGTTGTTATTTTTTGATATCATCCTAAAATATAATTTTGCTGACCACAAATATTTGGATAATAAAATGGTTTCCCCAAGATTATGATTTGTGTGATAATGCCCCTAAAATAAAGTGGAATTTGATAAAATCCCCATTGTAAATATATGAAATAAACTTGACTTGTTGTGATGTGTGGTCATTCTTATGGGAGGTGATGTGTGATTGGGTAATGTGGGGCTGATGGTTTATTGGTTGTGATTTTGGGGTAGTGAGGTGGTTTTTTCCATTCTTTTTGGGTGGCGAGGTGGTTTTTATCATTCTTTTGGGAGGGTGAGGTGGTTTTTTGGCCTTGATTTTATGATAGTGAGGTGGTTTGTTGTCCATGATTTTGGGGTGGAGTGGTAGTTTTTTGGATGTGATTTTGGGGTGGAGAGGTGGTTTGTTTGTCCATGATTCTAGTGCAGAGAGGTGGTGGTTTCTCTGTGTTATATGTATTAATAGTGATGGAATAAATAATTGATTAATAATTTTTTAAATGACATGGGTTGGTTTGGTTAATGGGATGAAAATTTTTAGTGAATAAATATATGATAGGTTGTAGTTAAATTTGGTTAATTATAAATAATGAAATTAATGGGATGGATAATGGGAATTGATTAGAAATGTAAACTGGGGCTTATTTCTTGTTGTGTGGTGTTATGCATTTATAAGTGGTAGTGAAAGTGATGATGTTGTAAATTGGTTAGTGTTTGGATGTGAACCAATATGTTGGGGTTGTGTGTGGCTATATATATACTTATATATTCTTTGTGATTTTTATACACACCCCACCCATTTCAAGCACCATGTTCCAACATCCTCATAAACACATGGTGGGTGGTTTTCCCAACATCTGGTGAGATGATTGATTGATGGGTAACCACTCTTTCCAACTCTATCTTCTAGGAGAGGTAGGTATTTTATGGGTTGTGATGGTAGGAGGTATTTTAGTGAATTATATGGTGTTTTTGATAGCCTATTTTTCTTTAGGTGAAATGTGACAGCCCATGTTTTTTTGGGCATGATGTGATCATGCTTGTGGGGTGGTGACCTAGGTGTTTTCAGTTAAGATGTGATATGACCGTAATTTTGGGGAAGCTTCTAGTGGGGATCATGCATGGTATAAGGAGGTAATGAGGTTCATTTCTTATATGTCCACGATACCCTACTACTCTGTTTATGGTAGTGATTGTGATGTGATATACCTAGTGTTTTCAGGCGAGATGTGATGTGGTTGTGCTTGTGCTTGTGGGCAGTGAGCCCAGGTATCTACGGGCATGATATGATGTGACTATTCTTGTGGGGAGGTGTGGTATAAGAAATAAATGGGATTGCTAAGACATATGATGTTGGTGTGTGAGAGTGGAATACCAGTGGGAAAGTAGTGCGGGGTACCCTTTATCAATGTGATTCTTATTATATTATATTACTTGGCTTGTATTTTTTAGTGAGTGTTCCTTGGTGAGGTTGGGATTGATAGTTGACAGTTTAGGTGTTGTTGGTTTTGTTGTTTTCTCAAGGGAAAATTAGTATTCTTATTTAACAGATGTAGGATAGACTTTGGTTTTACTACTGAGTATGCATGTATGCTCACCCTATGTATATAAAACTATTTTCAGGTTCCTAGGAGGATTACGTGGACCCTACTAGACATTACTAGATCTGACCTTAGATAAATTCTGCGTCACTTATTTAGCTTTTATTTTGCATATTTACTTTTTATACTTTCATTTATATCAGTTCTACTTATACATGAATTGTGGGATGGTTTTAGTTTCTTTTTATATAATGTCATGGTGTTTCTTGTGGATGATTCATTTTATCTCCTAATCCAATAATATTATAGATAGAAATGCCTCCCATTTCTTGATATTTTTATACCCTCGGTGCTTGTCACCAACTCAGGGCCTATGGGAGGTGGGAATCAAGAGTCATTATCTCTCTCCCCTCATTGTGGTATATTTGGAGGGAGGGGGTCATGACAACAAGGATGGTTTAATATTTTACCATTTGAAATATTTTAATTGTGTCATGACATCAATGACATTGTGTTGTGAGACATAAATAAATGTTGAAATATGGGTGTAAGTGGGAAATACCTCAATTTTTTAATGGGAACCAATCCAAACATAACTTCTTGAGATTCATTGTACCTTCATTTTCCACATGTATGACAACTAACTAAAAACTATTTTCACAAAAATATAAGTTGCAATCATTTGAACATACATGAATCTTCTGATATCCAAGACCCAAATTATGAACCAACCTCTTGATCTCATAGAAATTTGTAGGCAACACATTTCCTTCAGGTAACAGTAATTTAAAAAATAGAATATCTTATCAAAACAAATTTTTGAAATTCTATTATTTGATTTCATATCCATAAATTTTGTAAATGATTCAAATTTATCTTATCTTGCAACCAATATATAATAAATCTTCAGCAGACTTCGGTAACTCATAAAATCGAGATGGTTCTAACTTAGAAGTAAAATCAATATCATTCTAGGTTTCATTTTGTGGAAACGATAGACCAGAAAACTAATGTACTAAATTTTGAAACCATGATGGATCTAGAACTAAATTATCAGTATCTTATCTGGAACTACATTCACCATGTTGATACCAAAAAAATAATCGTTCTTAAAACCAAAACACAATAGATAACCATAATGTTATCATGTGTTTCAAATCTCCTTATATCACATTTCTTATATAGATACCTAATTGTCCCTTATGAAGAAAATTATAGTTTTGAAGATTTAAATAATAGAAAATCTTCAACACCCTTAGTCTAGGTTCTGGCCGTAGCGGAAGCACGTTGGTGGGGCGACCCAACTTTGATTTTAGCCTTAAACAAAATTCAAACCGAGATCCATCACAATATAAAATGCTAGATCATCGAAATAGAACGATGAATGAAAAATAAAAGAGGGAATCCTGGAACTATAGAGATAGGATCATCATATGTTGGTTATAATTAATTTAATTAATTCACAAGAATTACCTTGGTGGAATTCTTTCTTCATTGATGTCTCCAGTCATGATATTGTGATCCGTCGTTTCACCATTGAATTCAAGTGTAGGATTACTCTAGTGGTGATCCACACGTGTGCCATGTATCTCTGGACATCGCTGAAGGGATATCTGGGTGCTAGTGCGGAAGAACCTTCACTTGCGATGTCCGCCTTCGATCACCTTGATCCGAATGAGGAGGATCTCTCTCGGTCTTGAGAGCGTTATTGTAGGAAGTAGTTCTTTCAGCCTTGAAATAATTCTCCAGAATTTTTGTGCACAAAGATTCTCTATGGAAAAGTGTTGGGGTTGTGAGGATATTTATAATCGGGTTTGAGGTTATAAAGTTATGAAAATAAATAAACGCATTACGCGTTTTATTTATTTTATTAACTCTTATTGAAAACCCCCATGTAGAATTATTAATTTTTTGACATGCGCCCATGCTAATTATAATAAATATCATTTAATAAAACAATATTATATCCTCAAAATCCCGACTGGAAAAAATACACGCCATGTAATCATTAATACACGGCGTGTGCTCATTTTCCATAAAACTACACGGCGTGTACTTTTATTTTCCATTTTTCTTTATTTCCTCCACCACATTTATTAGTCCTTGAGTAATGGCTATTTATTTCTTAAATAAATGTAACTACATTACTCGATAATAAATATATATTATTTCATCCACAATATATTCTCTCGAATAACTAGGGTCAAAATAAATGTGATCAGGCATCCTTAAATAATTATTAAACCACAGTTGAGAATAATATTTATTTAACTTGTTAAATTAATATTTAACTGAGATACATTGACACACTTAGTGTGTGACCCTCTAGGCCTCTTTCTCAGTGGCATTAGGCAGAGCCTGCCTAAATTTCAAGGTTAGCGTTTAGAAACACACCAAGGAACCCATAGAGAAATAATTTAATGCCTCAATGACGTGTAACCTCATACGAACACTTACCGTGTAATATAATCCATTTGTCTCGATATCTATAATCAAGCGGGTTGCATGCTAGTGCCATCAACCCATGTGCTCGATTATTATTTCTTTGAATTTCCAGAATTCAACTTGCCCATTCCTTACCATGGCCATGGATTTACTTAGGCTATATCAATTCTATCAAAGGGCATGAGATATCTACTTCTGTTATGGAACAAAAGGGACAAATACTTTGTATAATTATCTATTAACATAGTATTATTCATGACACACCCAACGTATCCTACCTCACTGTGAACAGTGTGTCATCATAGTTTTCGTTAATACATCTAAGTGCGTGAGTTTTAATACCCATTAATAATAATCTTAAAGTCTAAGGACCAATACACACGTCTGTAGATAGGAACATCCAATGACGCTATGAAATGTGGATTTCTTACTGGAGGGTCTCATTCTCATAATATCCTCCTGGATATTACTAAGGACGCACACCATGAGAAGGTGCCTCAAAGTTTTATGATTCCTCACCCTTAATGGCCTGTATTATTTGTGTCCCTCAAATAACATCATCCAGCCATAGAACATATATTCAAAAATAGTGTTATGGAACTTCTAGGATCTCATCATAACAGGGATCCGTTATGACCCATTAATGCAACAGCTATCCTTAGGACATTATCACATGATTTTTCATGTATAAGAACAATCAAGATGTGATAAGGTATTTATTAATGAATAAAGTACAAATTAGTTGGTTCTAGGCCACCAAATCCAAAAAAATCCCACTTGGACTAGAGCCAACTGCTAACAACCTTTAACCCACTAGCTCTCACATGATATTCATTCTTTTTCTGAGATAGACATTTAGTCACAGGGTCCACCGCATTCTCTTCCGTGGAAAATCTGCTCACTGCAACTTCACCCATTTGATAGAAATCCCTCAAGAGGTGATACTTCTAGAGTATGTTCTTTGTCTGTTGATGTGACCTTGGTTCTTTTGCAAGATCCACCGCTATAGTATTATCACAATACAATGTGACATGGTCTTTACTACTAGGCACCACATCAATCTCCTGGACAAAGTTCTGAATCCAGACGGATTCCTTAGCTACATCAGAAGCCGTTATATATTTGGACTCCACTATAGAATCAGCAACAACTAGCTGCTTTAAACTTTTCTAGCTCAAAGCTCCTCCATTGAAACACAAAACATATCCAGATTGCGACTTTAGATCATTCTGATCTGTTTGAAAACCAGCATCAACATACCCTTTGATGACAAGCTCCTCGTCTCCTCTATACACCAGGAACATATACTTAGTTCTTCTCAGATACTTAAGTATAGTCTTAACAACAGTCCAATGTTGTTCTCCTAGATCTCCTTGATATATGCCTACCATGCTCAGTGCATAGGTAACATCAAGCCTGGTATATATCATGGCATACATGATGGATCCTATAGCCGAATGTTATGGGATCTTACTCATTCTATCTTTCTCATGTTGTGTCTGGGGACACATTTTCTTAGAAAGATGTAATCCATGTGACACTAGAACCAATCCCCTCTTGGATTGTTCCATACTAAATCTCTTTAGTATCTGGTCAATGTATATACCCTGACATAGTCCAAGCAGCCTCTTGGATCTATCACGAATGATCTTGATCCCTAGAATGTAGGCTTCTTCACCCAATTCCTTCATGTAGAAACACTTGTTCGACCAATACTTAACTGACTGTAAGACTGGTACATCGCTTCCAATAAGCAATATGTTATCAACATATACTACTAGGATAACGATCTCATGCCCATTAAACCTCTTATAAACACATGGCTCACATTTGTTCTTAATGAACCCAAATTCCTTTATGGATTCATCGAATAGAATGTTCCATGACCTGGATGCTTAATTTAATCCATAAATGGATTTTTGTAACTTACAAACCTGTTTGGATTCACCTGGGGTCACAAAACCTTCTGGTTGTGTCATATAGACATCTTCCTAAAGGTTCCTGTTAAGGAATTCTATTTTGACATCCATTTTCTAAATATCGTAGTCATGGTAAGATGCTATGGAAAGTATTATTCTTATGGATTTAAACATGGAAACTGGAGAGAAGGTTTCATCATAGTCAATTCCTTGATACTGTCTGAATCCTTTAGCCATTATCCTTGCTTTATAGGTGCTAACTTGACCTTCCATGTATAGATTTCTCTTGAATACCCATTTGCATCCAATAGGCTTTACATTAACTAGCTCATCGACTAGAACCCAGACTTGGTTCTGATACATGGAATCCATCTCAGATTTCATAGCTTCTAGCCATCTTGCAGCTTCTGAGCTTTCTACTACTTCCTTGTAGGAGAGAGGTTCATCATTGTCCAATAATAATGATTCACCATCCTCGGTAACTAGGAAACCAAATCTCTCTGGTTCCCTTACCTCTCTTGATCTCCTACGTAGTACTTGTGTTTCTGGAACCTCTTCCACGGGGACCTGTGGAACTTTTTCCTGTACCAACTCTTGTGTATCTTGAGCATCAACTTCATCAAAGTCAATCTTTCTCCCACTATCCTTCTTGAGGATGTGCTCCCTCTCAAGAAAGACAACTTGTCTTGTGACAATCACATTCTTGTCTGAAGGGTTATATAAGTAATATCCTTTCGTTTCCTTGGGATATCCTATAAAAATACACCTCGTGCCCCAGGGTGCTAGTTTGTTTCTTGATAAGTCCTTAACAAATGCCTCGCATCCCCATACACATGTATGCAAAAAAATGGGTTTCTTTCTATTCCATAGCTCAGAGGGAATTCCATTTTCCACCTTATTTGGTACTCGGTTTAATGTGTATTCTGCAGTTTGTAATTCATATCCCCAAAAGGATAATGGAAGATCTGCATGACTCATCATCGACCTCACTATGTCTAACAAGGTGCGGTTTCTCCTTTCACTAACACTGTTCCATTGTGGTGTATAATGAGGAGT
Source organism: Viscum album (assembly GCA_963277665.1). Lineage (NCBI taxonomy): Eukaryota > Viridiplantae > Streptophyta > Magnoliopsida > Santalales > Viscaceae > Viscum > Viscum album. Next base: position 373,147,064 of record OY728137.1, read on the forward strand.
GAGCTGAGATATAATCCCAAACTCCCATAGAAGATTGATAAACTCTTGGTTCAGATATTCTCCACCTCGATCTGATCGAAGTTTCTTTATCTTCTTACCAATATGACTCTCTACTTCATTCTTGAATTCCTTAAATTTATCTAAGGCTTCTAACTTATACCTCATTAAGTATAAATAGCCATATCTACTCAAATCATCAGTAAAAGTAATGAAGTAATAATATCCAACTCTAGCTTCTACTAGAAATGGTCCACACACGTCAGTGTGCACCAATCCTAGAAGCTCTGTGGCACTTTCACCTTGTCCACCGAAGGGCAGCTTGGTCATTTTTCCTTGTAAAAAAGCATGACATCTATCAAGTGTTTTTAGCTCATTAGATTCCAAATAATCATCTTGGTAGAGCTTTGTCAAGTGCTTCTCATTTACATGACCGAGATGGTGATGCCACAACTGGGTCATGTATAAGTCATGTGAGTTTGTTTCATTATCGATTTCCAACACTTGGTTTTCATAATTTAATACATACAAACCATTATTTAAATGCACCATACCATAACATACATTTTTCTTATAAAAGAGACAATCCTTATTTACAAACATTAAAATAAATCCATCTATATCCAAAAAAATATAGATAAATTATGTTCTTGGTAACACTAGGCACATAATAACAGTTATGTAAAACCAAAATCATTCCAGTCAGCAATGAGAGGTGGTAATCGCCAATAGCCAATGCAGCCATCCTTGCGCCATTAGCAGCTTGAAGATCCACATCTCCTCTGGAAATCTTTCTAAATCTACTTGGTTCCTACATTTGAATACAGATGTGATCCCCACAAGTTGTATCTAATACCCAATGTGTAGAAATAGAAAGATTACACTCCACGCTTCTGGGTGTAGTTCCTCTTCCATTGGCCTTGCTTGCCACATGAAAAACATACTGCCTCCCATTCCTTGCCCTGCCTCTGGATCTTCCCCTTCTTGGAAGGATGACGCTTGGGGGCTTTAAACCATTTATAAGTCTTTAGATCCTTTTCCTTGTCCTTCCTTTTCTTATTCACCATAAGGACTATGGGTTTTTCACACCTCATGTCATTATCTACATGGAAATTCAAGGTCAGAAGTTCTGATATACTCTTCTCATTATTGCTCATGTTATAATTGACATTGAAGCTAGAGATGGTCTTTGGAAGTGATGATAGGATGAGATATGTACGCAACTCACCTGGGAACTTAATCCCTAAGATGTCCAGGCATTCAATGTAGCCAATAAGCTTGACTACATGAGGCCCATCTAGTACAGACTCTCCAATATTAGTTGTAAAAAAAGAATTGGAGATCTCATAGCTCTCCTGTCTCAACTTCTCTTGGTAGAGATCCTTAAGGTGAGACATCATGCTATATGCGTCCATGTTTTCATGTTTCTTCAAGAGCTCATTAGACATGGAAGATAGAATGAAACACTGGACATATGTGGCATCATCCATGTGTTTAATGTAGAGAGATAGTTCCTCATCACTGGCCTCCTTTCCAGGCCAACTGGAATAGGCTCTTCTAGCACATACAACTTCCTTTCATTGTGAAGGATGATGTGTAAACACCTCTGCCACTCTTGAAAATTGGTGCCGGTGAGAAGGTTTTCCTTCTTGAGTATGGTTCGCAATGATATGTTTGAAGTCATTTTCTTGTTGTTTCTAAAAATTAAGATGAGAAAAGGTTTAGTAATTTTTTACAAAATTGAGACAAATAAATAAATTAAAACTTATTAGTCTCCCACTATTTTATCAAAATCCAATATCCCTCACCATTGACTTCAGAATATTTTGTTTCCTGAATATTCTAGTGGAAAGGATCCATATTTCCCTTCTCATTACCCCAAATAGGGTTGGTCAAGCAACTTTAAGGGTTTTAGGTAGGCATTTCAAATGCCAACTACATTAACTCGCAGATCCTTGATCCGCTGAGTGGACTCCCCAATCCTGAAATCCTTTTATTTTATATTTCCTCAACCTTTGCCTCTTGGTCACACAAAGTCCTGTTGTGGCAGTAAACCCTTGATGTGAACCAAGTTAATTCAACCCAAAATCTTGAATTATAATTCCCTGATAATTGAAATCACCCCAACTAGGATTAGTCAAGCACTTTGAACTATGGTTCTATTCTAACCAAAATTATGGAAGGCTATAGCAACTTAATATTTGTTTTAAGGGATTTTATCATTATACATAAATTTCCATTTTATTATCCTAATTAAAAGCTTGTTAATATTAAGTGGGATATACTTAAGTGATTAACCATGTCTAAGATAATATTTACGTATAAGCTGGTCTTATTTTAGTTCCATATTGAATGCTTGTTTAATTTATTAATTGTGTGACCATGATAATACACCCACAATAAATAAACCATGCAACTGACAGAAATAAAATAAATGGTATGATCATGAGATTTTTTATTGGTTATTTTATCTAGAGGTTGATAAACTAACCCAAGACCTAGGGGAGAAACACCTTGAACCTTTTGGGTTCATGTTTACATATTTCCACTTGTCCACCTTTGTATCTCCTTGGATTGGTTTCGCCTTGGATCCTGACTTGAGCCGCGTCCACTAGCTTGGGAGATCCATCCATGACATATTCATTTATCTCACATGTAGGTGAGAGGTAAAAGGGGTTTTTACATAAAAGAATACTTGGGCGCGCAGGCCCTACATATTAATGAGGATATGGTTCGTAGGCCAAAAAAATTAATTTAAATAAATAAATTAAACGAAATCATTCACATACAAAGGTCTTGGTCTAGCTCATGATCATCCATACATGCAATGATGTTTACGCATAAATAAAACTAGCATTAAATTATTTAATCGTTCTTGTTTAAGATAAATCATGCTCGAATTAATTAATTATCTTTAATTAGTAAATCCTTTTGTCTTAAACCCTTTTCTGAATTTCCTTGAGATTTTCATCCATCATAATTTTAAACAAATAAATTCATTTAAAATTATCTTTATACGTAACTTGTACCTTGTAGGAAACCCAGTGAATTCTTGTTCATTACACAAATGTTAAATTAAACACACATATATAAAACAACTATCACATGTTGTGCCTAAACTTTACACATGCACTATGGTACACATCTCGAGAGTTTTTATAATATAATAATACATTTTAATAAATATGCATAATTTGGGTGAGTATACGGAATGTAGTTCTGACTATACAGTGTGTACTTTTCTTCACCGTCCAACATAACTACATGCCTGGGAACATGGCATGTTCATGTACTTCGGAAATTTTTGGAGTACATGGCATGTTCAGTGGGACACACGCTGTGTAGTTTCCATGTTACATGGTTTCTAGCCGGGCAAGCTGTGTACAGGGTACACGGTCCAACCCTAACCTGAAGGGACTAGATGCCGTGTTCAGTTGGACCACATGGTGTGTAATTTAGAAACCGTGTGCCACCTGTTCTTGGCCAAAACACGGTGTCATAAATGACTTAGATAGGATCCAATACACGACATGATTTGGTGGATCAGTCAATGCATTGAACGTAGACTACACGACGTATAATTCCGAATACACACCGTGTATTCTGGTGTTGTACGTCCAGGAGCGTTTGGCACCTCTGAATGAGTTCCTATATTTTATTTTAATAAAAATTAAAAGAAAATTTTGTTTCTGTAAGGTGAACGAGAAACAATAGGGGAGGAACATATCTTGAGATTCATATTTTTAAGAATGATTAAATTGAATTGAAACAACTAAATTATTAAATGCATAAATCAACAATGAAAAACTAAATAATTATAATCAACTATATGACCCCTCTAATACCACTTGTAGGTTCCGGGTGCAGTGTAAGTGCATTGGTGGGGCGGCCCAACTTTTATTTTAGCGTTAAACATCATTCAAACCGAGATCTGTCGCAATAAAAAATGAAGGATCTTCAGAATAGAACAAAGAACGAAAAACAAAAGAGGGAATCCCGGAACCATAGAGATAGGATCATCATATGTTGGTTATAATTAATTTAATTAATTCACAAGAATTACCTTGGTGGAATTATTTTTTCGTTGATGTCACCAGTCATGATATTGTGATCCATCATTGAGTCATAGAATCCAAGTGTAGGATTCCTCTAACGATGATCCACACGTGTGCCACGTATCTCAGGATGTCACTGAAGGGATATCCGGGTGCTATCACGGAATAACCTTCACTTGCAATGTTCTTCATCGATCACCTTGATCCGATTTATGAGGATATCTCTCGGTCTTGAGAGTGTTCTTGGAGGAAGTAGTTCATTCGGCCTTGAAAGAATTCTTCAGAATTGTTGTGCACAAAGATTCTCTCTAGAAAACTATTGGAGTTTTGAGGATATTTATAATTGGGTTTGAGGTTATAGATTTATGAAAATAAATAAACGTGTTACACATTTTATTTATTTCATTAACTCTTATTGAAAAAACCCCATGTCGAATTATTAATTCCTTGACATGCGCCCATGCTGATTATAATAAATATCATTTAATAAAACAATATTATATCCTCAAAATCCGATTGGAAAAACTACATGTCATGTAATCATTAATACACAGAGTGTACTCATTTTCTATAAAACTACATGGCATGTATATTTAATATACACAACGTGTACTTTTATTTTCTATTTTTTTTATTTCTTCCACCACATTTATTAGTCCTTGAGTAATGGATATTTATTTCTTAAATAAATGTAACCACATTACTCGCTAATAAATATATATTATTTCATCCACAATATATTCTCTCGAATAACTAGTGTCGAAATAAATGTGATTAGGAATCCTTAAATAATTATTAAACCATAGTCGGGAATAATCTTTATTTAACTTGTTAAATTAATATTTAATTGAGATACATCGACACACTTAGTGTGTGACCCTCTAGGCCTCTTTCTCAGTGGCATTAGGTGAAGCTTGCCTAAAGTCCAAGGTTAGCGTCTAGAAACACACCAAGGCACCCATAGAGAAAGAAGTTAACACCGCAATGACGTGTCACCTCATACAAACACTTACCGTGTAATATAATCTCTTTGTCTTGATATCTCTAATCAAGCGGGTTGCATGCTAGTGCCATCAACCCATGTGCTCAATTCTTCTTTCTTTGACTTTCCATAATTTAACTTGCCCATTTCTTACCATGGCCATGGATTTACTTAGGCTATATCAATTCCATCAAAGGGCCTGATATATCTACTTCCATTATGGAACAGAAGGGACAAATACTTTCTCATATTATCTATTAATGTAGTATTACTCATGACACACCCAATGTATCCTACCTCTCTGCGAACAGTGTGTCGTCACAGTTTTCATCAATACATCTAAGTGTGCGAGTTTTAATACCCATTAATAATAATCTTAAAGTATAATGACCAATACACATGTCTGTAGATAGTAACATCCAATGACACTATGAAATGTGGATTTCTTACTAGCAGGTCTTGTTCTCATAATATCCTCCTGGATATTACCAAGGGCACACACCATGAGAAGGTGCCTCAAAGTTTTATGAATCCTCACCCCTAATTGCTTGTATTATTTGTGTCCCTAAAATAACATCATCCAGCCATATAACATATATTCAAAAATAGTGTTATGGCACTTTCGAGATCTCATCATAGCAGGGATCTTCTATGACCCATTAATGCAATAGCTGTCCTTAGGACATTATCACATGAATTTTCACATAGAAGAAAAATAAAGATGTGATAAGGTATTTATTAATGAATAAAGTACAAAGTAGTTGGTTCTAGGCCACCAACTCCAACACTTAGTATATATAGGATTTATGCCAGAACTGTTTGGGTTCCTATAATAATTTATCCAATCGTGATCTTGTAATAATGATTATTGTCTACTTCCTTATTCCATATTTATCTAAAAAATAGAAAATAAAAATATTTCTTATGAGTAATCTGATATAAAGAAGAGACAATCCAAAAACAAAATCAAAAAAATAAAAATTACTTACATCTATTATCAATTTTATCTAATTATAGATATTTTTTCTAATTATAGATAATTTTTTCTAATTAATACTACTTTTTTATAATTACTAATAATTACCATTAATATAAATAGAAGGTTGAATAAGGTGTGTGAGGTAAGTTGGGAGTGGAGGAGATGGAGATGATTTTAGATTGAAAGAATTATAGTGCCCCTGAGTTCAGACCATTTGGAGGGGAGGTAGTCATGGGTAAACCCTCAGGTTTACCCATGACTCCCTCCCCTCCAAAGGGTCTCAACTCAGGGGACTATAATTATTTCACTTAATCATTTACTTTATTCCCTTCACTCTATGCTTCCCTCAAGGGAAGTAGGGAGTGTAGGGGATAGAGATGATAGTAAAGGGGGAGAATTTTGGCTCCCCTAGGTTCAGACCGATTAGAGAAGATACATTCATGGATAAACCTATGAGTGGTGTAAGAGGAGGAACATGAAGGAAGAAATAATTCCAATCTTAGTAGATTATTTCAATTTTTTTTATTAAATCTATAATCATGAGAAAATAATGTTTTATTGATAATCGATTATTTACATTATAATGATCAGTAAAACATTATTTTCTCATGAAGAGATATTGAACCAGAAAAGTGAAAACACACTAATAATTTCATTGTTACTTCTCAAATTTGTTTCCTCTTCCATCACTCACAAGTTTACACATGACATCCTCTCATCCAAATGGTCTTAACTCAGGGGAACTAAAATTATTTCACTTTATTGTTGCTTTTATCCCCTCTACTACATACTTCCCTCAATCCCCTTGTTTAGCCTTCTATTACTAATTTTGATTAATTGTGGATAATTATGGTAAATATTTACCGCTAAATTTTACTATTTATAACTAATATTTACTATTTTCCACTATTTTTTACTATTTCCATTCTTTTTTATTGATTGCCACTAATTTTTACTAATTATCTCTAATTTTTACTAATTACCACTAATTTTTACTGATTGCTGCTAATTTTTTTTAACTAATTGCAGCTATTTGTTTTTCCAATTATGGATTATTATAACTAATTTTTAATAATTATTTCTAATTACCACTAATTTTTACTAAATACTACTAATTTTTACTAATTATCACTATTTTTTACTAATTTTCACTAATTTATACTAATTACCATTAATTACTAATAATTACTACTAATTTTTACTAATTGATGCCAAATTTTACTAATTACCGCTTATTTTTACTAATTACTACCATTTTTTACTAATTAAAACTAATAAGAGATATTTTTTTAATAATTACCACTAAGTTTTACTAATTTACCCTAATTTTTAATGATTACTGCTAATTTTTATTAATTACCACTAATTGATGCTAATTATTACAAATTGTTTTTAAATTATTAATACGTATTTTTAATTACTAAAAAATATTTTTAATTACTACTAATTATTAATAACTTTTTTTATTACTCATTATTTTATATTATTATTAATTATTACTAAGATCTCATAATTATTACTAATTATTTATCAATTATAATTAATTACTGGTAATTATAAGTAGTTACTGATAATTGTAACTAATTACTGATAATTATAACTAATTACTTCTAATTACAACAAATTACTGCTAATTTAAAAAAAATTATTGGTAATTACTAATACCAATTTCTAATATAAAATAAAATAAATTAATTAAAAATTTAAAAAATAACAAATAGCTCAAAATTGACATTTTATCATAATTAAAATAATTATGCAAATATGAAAGGTATTACTTCTCTATAAAAATTAAAAAAATGGAATAAATCAAGGAGTGACGAGTAGAGGATAATATATGAGAGGAGAGGAGAGGAGAGGGGAGGGGAGAAGGTATGGATAGGGAAATCATTTAGGGATTATATATATATAGGTTAGATTAGTAGTGATGGAACTTTTTGTGATGGTTTTCCCATTGAAAATATTTTAATTTGTGGTGAAACCCATCGTAAACAGTGCCCCCCACCCATAAATAAAAATGGCAGTGATATAAAAAAATATTTGGGATGGGTTCCTTCACTTCATCAAGCTCTGCCCTAGGGAACCTCAAACCCAAGCTCTGCCTTCACTCTAAACAGTTATGGATTACCTCTAAAGCATCAAATGACCATGGTGATCTCGTTTTGAAGCTCATATGGTCACTTCAAAATCCATATAAAGAGGTGGACACTATCGCTATCATTGTTCACCATGCACCGAGATCCAACTATCACGCTTTATCCACCACTAATAGGCGCCAGTTGCATCCCCACCTTGCACCACCATCTTCACCATAGCTCATCTTCTTGGAATCACTGGCTACCTATGCTTCACCATGAGATGCCATTATAGCATCCTTAGAAAGCACGAGCTCTATTCCTTTCACCATGCAGAAGTTCAGGATCACCTTTTCCGCTTTTGAGGACCTCTTCCACCCCCAATGAAGAATAATTTGAATGTACTCTGGTCACTATGAAGGCTAGAGGAGTTGAGGGAGCATGGACCACCATTGATGTTGTCATTCCACACTTTCACCACCACTGCCACCTCACTACGTTCCGCACTGACACTACCACCACCACATCCCATGCATGAGGCTCCTCATGATATCACACCACCTTGAAACACTAAATAAAGTTGCCTCATGTGGATATAATCCATGTTTTGAATCTTTAACACCTGATATCCTCAGGTGATTAAAATTCACACCAACAGGTCTCATGGGTGTAATCTCAAATAGAAATCTTAGGGGGAGCTTTGAAGAAGGAGGAATCCAAGAACCCTCTTCATCGATCTATAAAAGGAGGTTTTTCCCTCATTTCCTGAGGAAGTCAATTCCAATAGGAGAGGGCTACCGATGATACACCATCTTCTTCCTAGTTTTGATTTTATTTTTATTTTATTTTAATTTTTTAGTCTTATTTTAAGTTGTAATTTGATTTTTATTTTATTAAATAAATTAGTTCATGCATGTTTATTTTAAATTTAAGCATTCCCCCATTCCAAAGTTCTTCTTCCTATTCTTCTTGATCTTCTTCTTTTAATTATTATTATTATTCTTGTTATTATTATTATTTTAAAATTTTATTTTATTTTTTTTCTTTATTTTATTATTTTATTTTATTCTTACTCTCACTCTATCACTCTCTCATCTCAATTATTTTTATTTTATTTTTTTATTTTTCTAATCCACATTATTTTTATTTTCTTCTTCTTTATTTTATTCATTTTTTAATTATTATCTTATTCTCTCATTCCACAAAATTGATCTCTTAATCCCAATAATGATAGTCTAACCTGAGGCTTGGCCTAGGGGAGGTCAAGGTGTTCTTGGATTTTTTTAAAATTTTATTTAATGTTTTTGGTAGATGTAAGTAGCATGTATGGGTGAGGAAACTTTACCCAGTGTAGTGATTATCCCCCATGAAATGAAACTCAATCTATTTCTATTCTTCTATTTAATCTCTTTTACCTCTCTTCATTGACTATCTCTTCACATGATGTAGTTGAGAGAATCAATGGATGAAATGATATCAATAGAGTAAGATCCTAGAAGATGGCACACCCTCAACCAATGTGTGTGATCAACCTTGATTGCAAGAGGATGTGGAATTGATATTTATTAAGCATTCAAATTTTCCACAATTTCTAAATAAAATGATAATTAATTTATCATGATATTTCATGTTTGGATTATCAAAATAAAATTAAACAAATAAATTAGAATAATAATTGAACCCAAAACTAACTTCATTATTCCTTAACTTATTTTATATATCATTTCATACTAGTTTATGTTTTGAATTTCCATTTTTAATGTCATTCAAATATTTATAAATGTAATAAAAAACTAAAACATTATCCATTTCTTGCATAAAATAATAAAAACAAAAAAATAAATAGCTTAGGTGATTTATAATAAGTGTTTGAACAAACTGAGAAGATCCTCAAGTGAGATGATCTTGGCCATCCACTATGTTTCACTAGAAAAATAATTTTCTTTTACCATGCCCCATAATAGGCATGCGCCAAAACTAGCACCGTTTTTAGGGATCCAATCACTAGTTCATTCATTTTTTCTATTTTCACAATTTAGATAAATTTCATTGCTTCACCAAAAACAAAAACCATAAAAAAATATTTTTTCCAGGATGTTTTCAAATTAATATTATTCTATATGGACTGATTTCTCATAGGTCCAAGAACTAGTAGCTGAATCACCATGGTCTATAGAATATAGTTTTTCTATGTGGGACAGACAAACCAAGGGATCATGGATCCCAATTAGCATAGAGGCTGAATTCAAGGACCTCATCATGCATCTCAAGGATACCCTTGAATAATTAGTGGTTGGAGTATTTTCCATAGATATAATATTATTTTGGGAGTACTTCCCATAATTTTATCAAGAAGTGGCTAAGACACTAGTAGAGTGCTCCTTTTTTCCTCCCAACACTTTTGAATAAGTTCCCACAGAACAATTCCATGATCAAGTGGCTAAAAAACCCAAAATATGATATTAAAGTTCTTGAAGATGTGGCTCATGGTCTATATGACAAAATTAATTGGATCATGTAGAACTTCATGGAATCTCTTGAGAAATCTAAACCTAAACCATAAGATGAGACACTTGTCATCCCTGATTTACCTAAGGAGGCCAAGTAGGAATACTTTCATTCTGATCTACATATGGGAGATCAAGAAGATATGGATTAATTTTGGAATTAATGTGAGGAACTTATTGATCTCTCCATACCTTGAAGAGAATAAGATCCATCGTAATTGAAGGAAGACACCACCCAAGCGGTGGAATTCGTAGTAAAGATGGAGGATCCTATTATATAGAGTTTCTTGGGGTTGGATGTATATTATAGACATTTTATAAAATACTTATCATGTCTTTCTTCACCTCTTATTGGTCTTACAAAGAAGGGTGTCAAGTTCACATGGTCAAAAGCATGTGAGAAATACTTTTAGGAGCTGAAATGGAGGATTGTATCAACACCTATTATAATTCTTCTTGAGCCGGGTATAGGTTATACCATATTCTATGATTCATCATGAATCGACCTAGGAGTAGTGATAATGTAGGAAGATAGAGTCATTATGTATAGATATCTACATTTCAGGCCTCATGTGAGGAATTACCTGATGCACGACCTTGATCTAGCAACAGTTGTCCATGCCTTACGTTGTTGGAGATATTATCTGATGGGTGAGCTCTTTGTGGTGTACAAGGACCACAAGAGCCTCAAATATATATTTTCTCAGCATGAATTGAACATCAGATAGTAGATATGGGTTGAATACCTAAAATCCTTTGATTTTTAGCTTGCCTATACTCCTAGGAAGGGAAATGCAGTCACAGATGCATTGAGTTCAAAAACTCAAGCATAAGAAGTATGGTAATCCAGTGATGAATGAAAGTTAATAGCCCTCTTTTATGAGCTACATCTAGAGTTTCATGATAGTCACGAGAAGTCTTACCTATCATCCTTAATAATTACCTATTCCCTCCTTGAGAAGGTGAAGGGTAGATAGTTTTTAGATCCTGAAGGCTTGGTTCTCTGTGAGAGTATATCAGGAGATAACCCACCTATGGATTGGTATGTGGACAAAGACAACATCCTACATCTATGTGGTAATATCTGGGTTCCTATAGATATGAGAGAGGAGTTGATGTGTGAGTCTCGTGCTTCTTAGTGGGTAGTTCATCCAGGCATCTCGAAGATGTATCTAGATATGTGACACTAGTATTGGTGGTCTGGGATGAAATGTCAGATAACAGGCTTTATCACTAGGTGTTCCACCTATTAGTAGGTGAAGGTGGAGCACCAGAGACCTGTAGGATTTCTACAGCTGCTTCTAGTCCCAAAATGTAAATTGGAAGATGTTTCTATGGATTTCATAGTTATCTTACCAAGGTTTTAGAGGGGTATCAATGCTATTTGTGTATTCATTCACTGAATAATAAAATCATCCCACTTCATTCTTATTCAGGAGACTTTCTCAGTTGATGAGCTAGGAACACTATATGTTTGTGAGATCATATGACTACATAAGGTTTCACATTCTATCATTTTAGATAGGGATGCTCATTTCATTTCACATTTCTAAAAAGGATTACAGAAGTCAATGGGAACATAGGTGATTATAAGCACATATTTTCACCCTTAGACCGATGGACAATTAGAACAGACAATACAGGTTCTAGAGGATATACTCCAAGCACGTGTCCTTGATTTCAGCAGTTCTTGGTAGAAACATATCCCTCTCATTGAGTTTGCCTATAATAACAGATTTTAGTAAAAAAATTAGATGGATAATTTTGAGGCCTTCTATGGTAGGCCATTTTATTCATCCTTGTGGTGGCTAGAGGCAGGTGAGGCATCCCTACTAGGTCCTCATATCATTCAAGTGAATTCAGAGAAAGTTCAGCTTATCAGAAAGTGTATGACTACTGATCAGTCTAGACAGAAATCATATGTTAATCACTGTCGATGGCCTCTTGAGTTTGAGGTTAGGGATCATGTTTTTCTTCAGGCATCACCCTGGATAGGGCATAGATAGTTACAAAAGTAGGTAAAGTTACCACATCGTTTTGTAGGGCCTTTTGAAATTCTAGAGAGAGTTGGTCTGGTAGAAAATCGATTGTTACTAACTCAGAGGTACCACACCATTCATGACATCTTTCAGGTTTCACAGCTTGACCAATATCATGTTAATCCATATCATACTTTTGATCCTAAGGAAGTTGAGTTAGATGCTGATTCTACCTTTGAGGAGTATCCAGTACGCATCATTGATCGTAGCATAAAGGTTCTTCAAGGTTGGTCTGTTCCTTTGGTGTGGGTGTTATGGAAGCACAACCGCATGCAAGATGAAACTTGGGAGTAGGAGGTTGACGTATATTCCCAGTGGCTAGAGTTGTTCTCAGATAATGTTTCTCCAACCTTGGAAGGTGAACTCAGGGAAGAGTTCTTTTAAGGGGGAAATATTGTAAGAATCTATTTTTTCACTCAGGTATGGATCCATTAAATTTTCTATATAAATATTTACTTTGGACCTAATATAGATTCCTAGGTGTCCAGGGGAAGTTCGAAGCTCGAAACCCATCTTTTTGGAAAAAACAGTTATGGCGCATGGTTTAGTGTAAACAATGTAGGAATGCCGCATGGTTTGGAAAACCATGCAGATTATGTTTTTCCGGACAAAGTCACCTCACATAGTTGGTGCATAGTCATGCAGCCTAACCGTGTGATAACCCCTTCTACTCAGGTAACCATTCAAACAAACCATCCACATGCTATTTTCTAGGTAAATTTATAAAATTGCTCTTAATGATTTATTAAGCCACCTCCATCTTCCCTAATCCTAGCTTATGTGGGATTAACCTATTTCTATTTAAATTTGGGGCCTTTTGAAGATCTAAACTTGGAATCAAGAGATCACCTTCATCATGAAACTGACCGAGCTTTTTTTCATCACGTTGGTTGTGCAACGATAAGTACTCGAGTCCTCTTGAGTCATTCTCTTTCTCTTTTTCTCTCAACCAAGATATCGGGGTATGAGTATTTTTATCTTTTTCATATATCTACTCCAATATGATCCAAATCAAGGTCCAATACCTGAGGAGAAGGATCATACAACCCTAAGTTGGGTGGTCTATAATTCATCCCTAAAGTTCATTGATTTTGGATTTGTCATGTGGGGCCCACCAATTTCATCATGTGTCATTCATTGAATTTATATTCCATACTTATACATGTTAGAACCGTATAGATATTCTCTCCTCATATAGGTGATTAATTGTTAGTGGTTATGACCATAACTCCATCCCTTCCATGTTGAAGGTTATGCCATAATTTTTGTTTAGTGTTTTGACACATTTGTGCCACCGTTCGGGTGTGCCTTGTATTTACTATTCTAAGGGTAAGCTTTTCTATATTAAATGGCTTGATTTATAATGTGAATTTCATAATGACAAGTACCATGTATGTGTAAAAATTGACCCACCTCAGGTAAGTGCTTCAAAATGATAATTAAATGTGAATTATTAATTGGTTTCATATTCATAGAACCCCTTACCACATTAATGGTAGGTATCTAAATTAACATTAAATTATAGAATATTCCTTAAATGGATTAAATGAATGGTTGTGTGCTACTTGTCCTTGTTAGACTAATGAAAGGAAAGGGATGAACCAAATGACTTGATAAAAAGTTTTCATGCTACTTGACCTTATCAAACTAATTAAAGGAAAGTCTTGAACCAAATGATATATTAAATGACTTTATAATCAAATAGAAATGGCCTGAATCGAGATCTCCTTGGATTTTGATTGGAGAATTCCATGAGAACTCAAGAACCCCATTCTGATTCAAGGATATGGCTTTCATAGGTTGATACCCACCTAGATATTGATCCATGTCTGTTCTTGAATGTCATGTATGAAAAATTAGGATTCCTCTATATTTCGATAGGATTCCTTGGATACACTCCTGGGATCCATCATTGATAATTAGGTTCCATAGTTAAAGCCCATCAGGCCCTGTCTTTGCTCAGCCCCATTTTAACTTGGTCGATCACCTTGGACTTGGTAGGCACCTCATTGTAGAATTCCTTGGATTACACTCTTACCCCATGCCAGACTACAATTATTACCGAGTTGGCGACCCTTGAGGTCTACATCACCTTGGTTATTACCTTGGGACTTCACTATTAAATATCATTGATCATGGTTTCCTTATTACATCTTGGAACCTTCACTATTTATACTATCACAAGGTGATGTCAGTGTTGGCTCTACCTCACATGACCTATCAACATAAATTGGTAAATTTTTAATTAATTAATTGGTTACAATCATAGACACCAGTCGAGGGCTAAATAATTTACTTGGGTATTTAGTTACATTGTATTGCGATAATTTATATATGTATGTCTACACATTGTTACATTTCCATTACATGGGTCGAATGTTATAGATACCATTGGTGGTGGACGAATGAGATTTATCTCACACCCTCTATGGGAACTGTTTGGTACCCGGGGATGATTACATGGTTGTTGGTGTTGGCAAAGGGAAGAATACGACTTCAAACACTTGATTTCTTACTGTTTAGTATGGAGTTTGATGGAAGAGGATGAATTTTGAACTCATGATTCTTGGGATAGTCTTTTATTTCCTTTATAATTTTTCAAACATATTATGACTATTGTTTTTTTCCATGTTTTCCAGATTTATAGTACATGAAATATCATCATCTATTGTTGAATGTTATTACTATTATTTCAGTCATTATTAATGGTGTCTCTATTTTCTGTTATGCCTTCTATTTAATTATATTGATTCTGCTATTTACCTATGTTTTCTCTAACCCACTGTGATACACTTTGGTAATGAGGGAATAGTCTCCCCACTGACACACCCTGGGCCATCGCTATAAGTTGGCAGCCTCTGGCATTCAGGGAGATGCGCTTGAGGCCATGTGTCCCACCGGGCTCGGGGCACCCATCAAGGGGCATCTGGGTCCAGGATGTCACATATAAGGCCAACTTCATGGGTATGTGGCTCCAAATGGAAAAGGATTAAAAGTTAAGATAATATAAGGTTGAAATATATTCAAACTATAATAATTTTACAAGTTTTAGTTGCAAAAATGCACTTATATCTTTATTTGACCCTCGATAAACCTGTTTTAACTTTAATTGTGGTAAAAAAATTAATGTTTTTACAATTCATTATAACCAAATATTAAGTTAAAAAATTTAAATTATATTAATTATGATGAATAAAAATATGGAATCCATTTACTAGATTAAATTTTTATAAGTGGTGATGTTTAATTTTAAATAATCATGCAAACTACAATGAATACTCAATTAAAAAAATTATTTTAAGCATAATACTGAATTTACATTCATTCCTTGTAAAAACCATAAAATGAATGTTAAAATATATTATTGAATATATAATATATAAATTTAATTAAATTTCTTAATAAATATATATTAATTTAATTTATTAAGATAAAAAACATATTTTTTATATAAAAACAGTTTTTAGAAAAATGATTTTTTAATCCAAAAAATGAACTTATACCAAAATCAATAATAATGATGATTCTTATGTAATTAATTAGATTATTTAAAATTAATGGATTATTATGTTACTTTTTGATAAAATTATAAATATAATGAGACTTTTAATTGAAAATAAATGTTTTTTTTACAAAAATCAGTATTTTTAACTATTCACTAAAAAATGAATCATTTTAGAAAAAACATAAAAATTAACCCAAAGATAATATTGACATGAATATTTTGAAAATTATATTCATCTAATAAAATAAAATTTCTAAAAGAGGTACTAATTAAATAAATTCATTTATAAAATAAAATAAAGAATATGGTCTTGGAAGAGAAGGATTATCAACCAAAAATAAGGGAAATTTGAAAAGAAACCATTATGGATTTAGTAACTATTGAATCAGAACCCCTTTAAAATAATAAGTTATAATGGAACTTAAAATACCATGTTAAAATAGATTCATTACATCATATTTCAAATATTAAGTATATACACCTTATAATTAGAAAAGGGTCATAATATGAAAAATGTCTCAATGAAGTGAAATTGAGATGAAAACCCAAACATTTTAATTCCGAATTTCATGAAAACTATTTAAACTCATGTATAATTAAAATAAAAATATTAATAAATTATTTAAAATAATTATTAATATATATTACCTATTTATATTCTTAAATTATAATCACTAACCTCACATATATTAGTTAGTTAATGTGTATTTTCATCATTTGATGTTAATGATTTTGATTGTTTCGTACCTATTTCATAATGGCAATGTTAGATACCATTATTTGATACAAATTTAATTATTTATAAATTATAAAAGGCATTTAAATCATTTTATTTCAATTATTTATGCATCCCCATGTTCATTTGATGGAAAATATGGGTATGGTTCACAATAATGGAATCATGACAAGCTAGTTTCAGATAATTTATGTAACGCCCTGACCCCAGTTACCCAGAGTCGGTGCATTATTACATAACATTGGAATGATCACGAGAAAGATCAAATCTCGAAAGACCAATTAGTTTAGTATCCTTGGAAACACTAGATATATTCATAAGTCTTACATTACATCATAAAAATGAAAACTACAACAGCATATTTTCTTCATAGTCCACACTCATATCCCCACATACTATCCCTGCAGGTCATTTATAAATTACTTCTTCACATCCTGGGAAAAATAAAACATTGAAAGGGGTGAGCTCAAATGCCCAGTAAGGATAACAACATAGTGGAAACTTTCATAAATAAGAATAAACATTTAAGGCAATTTAAATCTAAAACAAAAGCCTTTTAAACTTGAACTTCAACATAGTATGGAAAAAATAAAATGAAATAATTCCATTTACTTATTCACATGTATATTCTACTAATCGAATAATCACATGCAATATCAATAACCACTTTTATAATGATGGAATGCATAATTCCAGACTATCATAACCACATAGCCAAGGCCTCGTGCCAAGTCTACAAATAAGGTTTTGTCAAGGCCTTGTGCCAAGAAACTAGTTTGTCTCATGAGACCTACTGATGCATCGAGGAGCTATAGTGGGCTCCACCCATCACTTACTAAGTCCAATGCATTCCCATATGAAAAGGTTTAAACATAACATAAACATTCATATTAAAACTAGCATACGGAATGTCAATACTTTCTCCATAAACCATGAATGGTATAAAAATAACACATCCACAGTAAAACATATCACAAAACCTTCAATACAATACAATAGTTTTCTATCCTAATAAATCAACTTCAAATAAGCTTAAAATTCATCAAAGGATGTTGACATAGATGAAATCAAAACAATTTGAGAGAAATATCTCTTTTCTCGAAATCATTGAAAAGTCACACATTTATAAAGGAAGTAATTTAAAAGAGATTTTTTAATCAAAGTGTCCCATACCACTTTGAAACTTTTGAAAATAAATTTCATTTCAAAACATTCATGTCCATATAAATAAATCCTTAAAATCATTTTGAAAACATGGACATTAATTAAAAATATTTAGAAAGATAAATCTTTAAAATATTTAAAATTATGATCTTGATAAAGAGTACCTTTCCCAAATTCTTAAAATATTCATTTTGAAATCATTTAAAAGTCACATAATTATAAAATAAAAAATTTACTTTGAAAATACTCTTATAAGCTTGTAAGGGAAGCTTTGACGATTTTATAACGGCGGTAAATAGCCTCACCCGCCGTATAAGTTAAAAAAAGACATTCTTACCTTAAATTTTTCGAAAAGGTTAAAAGTGCCTTGTTTGGAAAATGATGGAAAGATTCCTTTCAAAACACATAAGGGTATAAATTACTTTAACCCATTGTCTAGTAAATAGTAAAAATGTTTTTAAATACATTTTTAAGGAACATGGATGTGGATGATAAAGAGATCACAGTAGATAATTACGTATAAACAACCTCAGATAATGAAGAGATTGCGAAATAAACCCTTACCTTGTACTTTTACTTGGATGGGGGTAGGTTAACCTCCTATATAATGATGAAATAATTTTTATTAAATTATACAAGAATCATATACATTAATATGATATCATATAAGATCTTTTAACATTTCTTTGTTAATAAATTCTTAGTATTATCATTGTTTCGGGTGTTAACTTACTCATTTTCTTTTATATGTTTTGTTACGTAAGTCGTGGTTGTCATAGATATGTTGTATATTATTCATATCCAGAATGATATCAAGTCCTTAAACATTATTTTTAAATAATCAAATGATAATTATACTTGAATGGATATGATGGAGAATGAATCTCATCGCGTTTGTGGAGACGGTAGTCCATACGTACGCACGAGCGACAATATCATTCTTTTGATATTAAAATAATATATAATTGGATGGTATATCATATATAAAGAATCATTATCATGTTATATTTATTATTTATATGAATTATAATCCATTATTATACCCATCCAAATAATAATATATTGAATAACAATTTCACCACGACGTGGAGACGGTAAGCCGTACGTACGCACGTATGGTGACATGTCATTCAAAGGATGGATAGAATACTGAATATGGTTATACCATATTTATAATAATATTACAGTATATATGAGATACTGGATTCATTATTTTATAATGGGAATAACAAAGAAAGAAGAAGTTGAAGAAGGAATGAATTTGAAAAAGGGTGGTGAAAACATTACCTCTTCTTCGGGTTCTTCCTTTTGATTTGATCAAAAGGGCTTCTTAGGTTGGCTTTCTGATCAAACTAATGCCTCTAGGTTTTAGTGATTGACGTTTATAGAGTATTTGGACAGGGTTTGGCCGAACCAAAAGGATTTGAATGTGTGAATTAGTAAGAAGTGGGAGTTCCCTTTTATAAGAGGGGTGAGGGTCACCTTTGGAAAAGCTAGACATATTATTTTATAATAAATTCATATTCAGTTTCTAATGGCTCTGAAGTGAATTATTTAAAGTTTAATGTGGGTATAGTTCTAAAACCTCTCAAACAATAGTATTTAGATAGGTTTGGGTTACTATATTAACCTTATCTTTAAGTATTAACTCTTAGTTAATTAGTTTGACATTTACCATGTCACTTTGTATTTTTATATTATATAGTTAATAATCTTACTATATACATCTAAGATACCCAAAAGTGGTCCATTAATGATACACCTATCATTATATAAGTCTCTTGGCCGAACCTTAGATTTTTAGGAATTTAATAACAATTAATAATTTAATATTTGTTTTTAAAACTCTTTTATGACAATTTTGACACTATTCAATAGTTGATTTTTTTAAAAATCATAATAGAATTATTACTTCTAAAAAAGTTAATTAAATAAATTATAACATGTCATATTAACCTATAAAATTAGTTTAATGCATAAAAAGTCTCAAATTATATTTATTTGGGTATTTATAATATCAATTATTTGAATTTTTCACTATTATGGTAATTACTGCATCATCATTGTGTCATAAATAAATTAAATTATTTAATATCTAAAAATTATAAATACAATATCATAATGTAGTAAATCGTTTTATCTTTCTAATTAATTTTTATAGTAGAAAATCCAACATATATAACCCTATGTAAAAATTATTTTTCTAAAAGATATATGCTTGTGTCATTTTTGTATTCATTTTAACTTAATTAAAATAAAGTGTCCCTATCACTTACAAGTGACTCCATGGGGTCCCAAAATCGACCCAAAGATTACCATGGTCGGACATGTATCAAAAAATAACGTTAGGACATGTTTTAGGGTAATTTTTATTATTATAATATTATTTTTAACCCTTATTTACCAGATTTACCCTTTAACCATGGTAAATAAAATATTTACCGAAGTAATTATTCAAAATGTATAAAAATAAAAGTTACCTATTTACACAATTTGAACATCCTGATTCCAAATATGGAATCCATTTTTCCAAATTCAAAACACAGAATTGGAAGAAATTAATTTAAAATTAATTCCCGTTGTTAAAACAAAAAAGCGTGTTTTTAAGAGATAATAACTATCAAAAGATTGACACTTGTTTATATCTGGTTTAATTGTGAAGTTTTGTCCAATGAAAAACATTGTATTAAATGGTTAAAATATATTCTAAATATACTTTAAAACCACTCAAATTCATAATTTATCACTACTAATTATTTTGATTAAAAAAGTTGTTTTTAATAAAAAATTTAGTAATTTTCACTATTCATCAAAATATAAAAGTTATCCGAAAATTACCAAAATTTTACCCTAGGATAAATTCGATATCCGAATCCAAAAATGAATTCCATTTTGAGAGATAAAATTTATAAAATTTTAAAAATTAGGTATTACTATTCATAACAGCTAGTTTGATTGGTTGTGATGTGTGTTAGAACTTGAAGTTGTGTACAACACACGCTACTGTATTATTCAAAGGAAAGCGTACCGTGGAAGCTTGGGATGTTTCAATATAAATTTTTGATGTCCCCATTTAGTCAAATTGAATATATAAAAGTTTAAAATATTGTATTTAAAAAGGGTTCACTATTAAAAGTTGGTAAAAGTGCAATACTGAAAATGAATTTGTTCTTACATTATGTCTAAGAAACTCATAATATGGATTCTAAATTTATAAGGATTATATAAAGTTTAAAATTTATTTAATACTATTCATAACCTCTTTTGAACATCTTGTTTGGTAAGTCATGGTGCGCTTGAACTCGGTGTTGCGTGTAGTGCAAGTTATTAAATTATTTTGAAGAAATAACACACTATGAAATCTTGGGGTGTTACATTCTCCCCTCCTTCAATAAATTGCGTCCTCACAATTTGAAATTGTTCTTTGAAAATAAAAGGTTGAATATAGGAATTATCTTTGTGGGAAAACCCACATCGGAAATTTGGTTAATAAAATTTAGTCTTAATAAGAGGAAAAGGGAAATGAAAGGGTCGCTACCAAATTATGATCTCTATTCGGAGAACATTGGTGGAAATTAGAGACATATAATTGGAAGAAAACGTAAATATTTATAGGTAGTGATTGAGGTCATCAATCACAAACAAGTGTAAAATTGAGAGCCTTAAATTCATCAATCTATGATGATTTAAAATACCATCGGTTCAGCATAACATATGGTATTAAGATAACACATTTTTTTGTTTTAAGATCCATTCACTAAAGTATAAGAATTAATTTCTTCATTGAATAAGAGAAGAAGAAAAATATATACTTGACAAGTAGAGTCTCATCCTTTAACTAAGTTCTACCACAAACTCATCTTTCACTCTAAAAGATAATAGAACTTAAAAATAATATTCTATTTATCCTATTTGTATAGAGTTAAAAATTAATTTATAATTCATCTAGAAGAACCATTAAAAAATGACATTATTCAATCCAGGACATCACGTGGATCAGTGGTAGGTGATACACCCTTGTCACCCTTCAGTTGTGGGTTCAAGTCTCGTGGTCTTGCCGGACGCAACGGGTTGCCGCCCGACCTCCAGGTTGTCCTTTTATGGCAATCCAAAATAATCCAAACTAGAACTATCCAAAATACTTCAGTCCAAAATTTATAAGGAAGGTAAATACAATGAAGATCCTTTTTTCCGCGTAATAACATGTGAACACCTTCATCATGTATTCTTTTAAAACACTGCAAAATCCTAAATTACCATAAAACCTTATTGATTACATTCACGATCCCTTATTCCTTAAAGAATAATAGATATACTCCTTCAATCCAAAAATGTTTTAAACCCCAACAATGATAGAATATACAAATCATTAATCAGTTTCAAGTTAGTCAAGAATATCCAATATAATTTATCCAAATCAATAATGTATTATTCTAAAATCACTACCTCGGTATCAGAACCATATTATGATTTATCTTTCTCTCAACCATATATTTTCCAAAAATTTAACCTGATATTGTGTCACTTTTCTTTGTTCCACACAATCTCAAGTCCTTAATGAAATAGTACTACAGTACAATCACTATATACTCTATAATTATTATAAGAAGTACATTGTTGATACAACACTCAAATGACATAATCAACATAAGAACTCTAATCATTCCTCTTCATATGTGGTAGTATCATAACTTGATTATTATCCAATAGCATCATTTGCGGCATAGTATGACGACTGGGACATAGGTTCGCGTAGTGTCCAAAATCCTTGAAAATGAAGCATTGTACATTTGAAACCATTTTCTTACCCTTTCAGTCATGTAATTTGTTCCCTTTTCCTCCACACTTATAACAAACTCTCATTCCTTTCAGGAAAGTTACAGGTTGTTTCTTCCCACAGTTATCAAATATGGGAAAATTCTTCTTTTCCCTATTCCCTTTATCCATCTTTCTCTCTTCCATCCTTTTCTTATCTTGATTCCCTTCAAAGCCATAGGACTCAGTAAACTCTTTACTTATCTTATCAACACATGATGTTATTTATTCATATTATGATAATATATGGGAGACTATTTATCTTATAAATTCTGGCTTAAGACCATGAAAGATTTGATCCTTCTTTCTCTTTGGATCATGTGGATTGCTGGAGTTCTCATTCCTTCTACTGGGCGCCATTTCTAAACAATGGCATACACTAGATTAGTTTATGAATAAAAATACCTAATCCCAAACTTGTAAAACACATAACATAAATTAAATAGTTTATGGATATAATCCATAATCATTAAAATGTCTCCTTTGAGGAAGTATATACTCATAAACCCTTCATAATGGTTTGTAAAGAAAATGAGAATTATCCTAAGCATATCCCCCGGGAGTGTCCTAACCAAGAGTGCAGAAAGGCCCATTGTCGTGCACCAGTTCCCGTTCTAGTCCAGCTCAAAGCGGTGTTTTTGGGTTTTACCCCTAGGTACATCTGTGCTAGAGCCGTCTCTACATGCTTGTATCCAGACAGGGATGTATTGCTCGGAAAACTCACAAAATCTCTACAATACCAAAATTCTAGGAAGTTCTTCTATACTAATCCTCAAATTCCATCTTAAATCTATGTGCTCTAATCAGAGTTTATCTAAATCTAGCTTCCAAGGTTTTTACTAAACTTCCTATGATACCAACAGTAACGCCCTGACCCCAGTTACCCAGAATCGGTGCATTATTACATAACATTGACATGATCACGAGAAAGATCAAATCTCGAAAGACCGATTAGTTTAGTAGCCTTGGAAACATTAGATATATTCATAAGCCTTACATTACATCATAAAAATAAAAACTACAACAACATATTTTCTTCATAGTCCACACTCATATCCCCACATACTATCCCTGAAGGTCATTCATAAATTACTTCTTCACATCCTAGGAAAAATAAAACATTGAAATGGGTGAGATCAAATGCCCAGTAAGGATAAACATATAGTGGAAACTTTTATAAACAAGAATAAACATTTAAGGAAATGTAAATCTAAAACAAAAGCCTTTTAAACTTGAACTTCAACATAGTATGGAAAAAATAAAATGGAATAATGTCATTTACTTATTTACATGGATATTATACTAATCGAATAATAACATGCAATATCAATAACCACTTTCATAATGATGGAATGCATAATGCCAGACTATCATAACCACATAGCCAAGGCCTCATGCCAAGTCTATAAATAAGGTTTTGTCAAGGCCTTGTGCCAAGACACTAGTTTGTCTCATGAGACCTACCGATGTATCGAGGAGCTATAGCGGGCTCCACCCGTCACTTACTAAGTCCAATGCATTCCCATATGAAAATGTTTAAATATAACATAAACATTCGTATTAAAACTAGCATAAAAAATGTCAATACTTTCTCCATAAACCATGAATGGTATAAAAATAACACATCCATAGTAAAACATATCACAAAACCTTCAATACAATACAAAAGTTTTGTATCATAATAAATCAACTTCAAATAAGCTTAAAATTCATCAAAGGATGTTTACATAGATGAAATTAAAACAATTTGAGAGAAATATCTCTTTTCTCGAAATCATTGAAAAGTAACACATTTATAAAGGAAGTAATTTAAAAGAGATTTTTGAATAAAAGTGTCCCATAACACTTTGAAACTTTTGAAAAGAAATGTCATTTCTAAACATTCATGTCCATATAAATAAATCCTTAAAATCATTTTGAAAACATGGACATTAATTAAAAATATTTAGAAAGATAAATCTTTAAAACATTTAAAATTATGATCTTGATAAAGAGTACCTTTCACAAATTCTTAAAATATTCATTTTGAAATCATTTAAAAGTCACATAATTATAAAATAAAACATTTACTTTGAAAATATTCTTATAATATTGTAAGGGAAGATTTGATGATTTTATAACAGTTGTAAATAGCCGCACCCACTGTATAAGTTAAAAAAAGACATTCTTACCTTAAATTTGTCAAAAAGGTTAAAAGTGCCTTGTTTGGAAAATGACGGAAATATTTCTCTCAAAACACATAAGGGTATAAATAAATTTATCCCATTGTCTAGTAAATAGTAAAAAAAATTAAATACATTTTTAAGGAACATGGATTTGGATGATAAAGAGATCCCAGTAGATAATTACATATAAACAACCTCAGATAATGAAGAGATTGCGAAATAAACCCTTAACTTGTACTTTTACTTGGATGGGGGTAGGTTAACCTCCTGTATAATGGTGAAATAATTTTTATTAAATTATACAAGAATCATATACATTAATATGATGTCATATATGATCTTTTAACATTTCTTTGTTAATAATATCTTAGTATTATCGTCGTTTCGGGTGTTAACTTACTCATTTTCTTTTATATGTTTTGTTATGTAAGTCGTGGTTGTCATGGATAGGTTGTATATTATTCATATCCAGAATGATATCAAGTCCTTAAAAATTATTTTTAAATCATCAAATGATAATTATACTTGAATGGATACGATGGAGAATGAATCTCATCGCGTTCGTGGAGACGGTAGTCCGTACGTACGCACGAGCAACAATATTATTCTTTTGATATTATAATAATATATAATTTGATGGTATATCATATATAAATAATAATTATAAAGTTATATTTATTATTTACATGAATTATAAACCATTATTATACCCATACAAATAATAATATATTGAATAACAATTACACCACGACGTGGAGATGGTAAGCTGTACGTATGCACTTATGGTGACATGTCATTCAAAGGATGGATAGAATACTGAATA
Source organism: Viscum album (assembly GCA_963277665.1). Lineage (NCBI taxonomy): Eukaryota > Viridiplantae > Streptophyta > Magnoliopsida > Santalales > Viscaceae > Viscum > Viscum album. The sequence continues at coordinate 373,172,906 of OY728137.1, forward strand.
TTGTTGTACCATATTTATAAAAATATTAAAGTATATAGGAGATACTGGATTAATTATTTTAGAATGGGAATAACAAATAAATAATAAGTTGAAGAAGAAACGAATTTGAAAAAGGGTGGTGAAAACATTACCTCTTCTTCGGGTTCTTCCTTTTGATTTTATCAAAAGGGCTCCTTAGGTTGTCTTTTTGATCAAACTAATGCCTCTAGGTTGTATTTAGGGAAGTTTAAAGAGTATTTGGGTAGGTTTTTTCTGAACCAAAAGGGATTGAATGTGTGAATCAGTGAGAAGGGGGAGTGCCCTTTTATAAGAGGGGTGAAGGGCACCTTTAAAAAAGCTAGAAATATTATTTTATAATAAATTCATATTCGGTTTTTAATGACTCCAAAGTGAATTATTTAAATTTTAAGGTTGGTATAGGTCTAAAACCACTCAACAAATAGTATTTAGACATATTTGGGATTCTATATTAACCTTATCTTTAAGTATTAACTCTTAGTTAATTAGTTTGACACTTACCATGTCACTTTGTATTTTTATATTATATAGTTAATAATATTACTATATACATCTAAGAGACCCCCAAGTGGTCCATTAATGATACACCTATCATGATATAAGTCTCTTGGCCAAACCTTATATTTTTATAAATTTAATATCAATTAATAATATAATATTTGTTTTAAAAGCTCTTTTATGTCAATTTTGACACTATTCAATAGTTGATTTTTTTTAAAACTTATAACAGAATGATTACATCTAAAACAGTTAATTAAATAAATACTAACATGTCATATTAACCTATAAAATTAGTTTAATTCATAAAAAGTCTATAATTATATTTATTTGGGTATTTATAATATCAATTATTTGAATTTTTCACTATTATGGTAATTAATGCATCATCATTGTGTCATAAATAAATTAAATTATTTAATGTCTAAAAATTATAAATAAAATATAAATATTTAGGAAATCGTTTTATATTTCTAATTAATATTTATAGTCGAAAATCCAACATATATAACCCTATGTAAAAATTGTTTTTCTAAAATATATATGCTTGTGTCATTTTTGTATTCATTTTAATTTAATTAAAATAAAGTGTCCCTATCACTTACAAGTGGCTCCATGGGGTACCCAAATCGACCCAAAGATGCCCATGGTCGGAAATGTATCAACCAATAAGTTTAGGACACGTTTTAGGGTAATTTTTATTATTATAATATTATTTTTAACCCTTATTTACTGAATTTACCCTTTAACCATGGTAAATAAAATATTTACCGAAGTAATTATTCAAAATGTTTAAAAATAAATGTTACCTATTTACACAATTTGAATATCCTGATTCCAAATATGGAATCCATTTTTCCAAATTCAAAACACATAAGTGGAAGAAATTAATTTAAAATTAATTCCCGTTGTTAAAACAAAAATCGTGTTTTTAAGAGATAATAACTATCAAAATATTGACACCTGTTTATATCTGTTTTAATTGTGAAGTTTTGTCCAATGAACAACATTGTATTAAATGGTAAAAATATATTCTAAATATAATTTAAAACTACTCAAATTCATAATTTATCACTACTAATTATTTTGATTAAAAAAGTTGTTTTTAATTAAAATTTAGTAATTTTCACTATTCATCAAAATATAAAAGTTATCCGAAAAGTACTAAAATTTTACCCTAGGCTAAATTTGATATTCTGAATCCAAAAATGAATTCCATTTTCAGAGATAAAATTTATAATATTTCAAAAACTAGGTATTACTATTCATAACGGCTAGTTTGATTGGTTGTGGTGTGTGTTAGAACTTGAAGTTGCGTATAACACACGCTACTGTATTATTCACAGGAAAGCGTACCGTGGAAGCTTGGGATGTTTCATTGTAAATTTTTGATGTCCCCATTTAGTCAAATTGAATATATAAAAGTTTAAAATATTGGATGTAAAAAGGGTTCACTATTAAAAGTTGGTAAAAGTACAATACTGAAAATGAATTTGTTCTTACATTATGTCTAAGAAACTCATAATATGGATTCTAAAATTATAAGGATTATATAAAGTTTAAAATTTAGTTAATATTATTCATAACCTCTTTTGAACAGCTTTTTTGGTAAGTCATGGTGCGATTGAACTCGGTGTTGCGTGTAATGAAATTTATTGAATTATTTTGAAGAAATAACACACTATGAAATCTTGGGGTGTTACAATTTACTGATATCAACATATTACTTTATAATGATCATTATTTTCTTACTATACTTACAGAATATTATTCATAAAATATATTATTTTCTAATATCATATATATTATCAAAAAAATTCTTAGAACTATCCATTTAAGGTGGTTATGAAAAATTAAATATTTCTTTTATAGAGGCGGTAGTCCGCACATAACATTGGTGGTATTTTCATTTTTTGAATGGTTGGGAGGAAGGTATAGAATGGTTGTTACATTAGAATAAAAAATTATTATAATAATGATAATTATTTAATTATGTCATCATGGTTACAATACATTTTTAGGAGGTATAATGTAACACCCCAAGCTTCCACGGTACGCTTCCCTTTAAATAATATAGTAGTGTTTGTTGTACGCAACTTCGAGTTCTAACACACACCACAACCAATCAAACTATCTGTTATGAATATTAATACCCACTTTTTGAAATTTTATAAATTTAATCTCTCAAAATTGAATTCATTTTTGGATTCACAATATCTAAATTATCCTAGGGTAAAATTTTGGAACTTTTCGGATAACATTTATATTTTGATGAATAGTGAAAATTACTAAATTTTAATTAAAAAAACTTTTTTAATCAAAATAATTAATAGTGATAAATTATGAATTTGAGAAGTTTTAAAGTATATTTATAATATATTTTTACCATTTAATACAATTTTGGTCATTGGACATAATTTCACAATTAAACCGGACATGAACAAGTGTCAATCTTTTGATAGTTATTATCTCTTAAAAACACACTTTTTGTTTTAACAATGGGAATTAATTTTAAATTAATTTCTACCACTTATGTGTTTTGAATTTGGAAAAATGGATTCATATTTGGAATCAGGATGTCCAAATTGTGTAAATAGGTAACTTTTATTTTCAGACATTTTGAATAATTACTTCGGTAAAAAATTTATTTACCAGGGTTAAAGGGTAAATCCGGTAAATAAGGGTAAAAAAATAATATTATAATAATAATAAATTACACTAAAACATGTCCTAACCTTATTGGTTGATACATTCCAAACATTGGCATCTTTGGGTCGATTTTGGGACCCCATGGAGCAACTTGTAAGTGATAATGACACTTTATATTAATTAAGTTAAAATAAATACAAAAATGACATAAGCATATATCTTTTAGAAAAACAATTTTTACATAGGGTTATATATGTTGGATTTTCAACTATAAATATTCATTAGAAATATAAAACTATTTACTACATAATGGTATTTTATTTATAATTTTTAGAGATGTAATAAGTAATATTATTTATGACACTATAAGGATGCAGTATTTTCCTTATTAATGAAAGAATCAAATAATTGGTATTATAAATGTTAAAATTAATATAATTTGAAAGTTTTGATGACATCCATGAATTTTATTGCTTAATATGACATTATATTATTTCTTAAATGAATTTTTTTCGAATTAATAAAGCTGTTAAGACTTTAACAAAAATCAATTATTGAATAGTGTCAAAATTCACATAAAAGAGTTTTTAAAACACATAATATATTATTAATTGATATTAAATTCCTAAAAAATCTAAGGTTTGTCCAAGAGACTTATATCACGATATTTGTATCATTAATGAACCACTTGGGGGTCTCTTGGATATTTATAGTAAGTTTATTAACTATATAATATAAAAATACAAAGTGACATGGTAAATGTCAAACGAATTAACTAAGAGTTAAAACTAAAAGATAAGGTTAATATAATGACCCAAACCTGTATAAATTCTATTGGTTGAGTTTTTTTCAACCCATACTCACCTTAAAATTTAAATAATACACTTTGCATCCATTATAAATTGAATATTAATTTATTATAAAATAATATTTCTAGCTTTTCCAAAGGTGCCCCTCACCCCTCTTATAAAAGGGCACTCCCCCTTCTCACTAATTCACACATTCAAAGCCTTTTAAATTGGCCAAAACCTACCCAAATACTCTCTCAAATTCTTTCAATTCAACCTAGAGGCCTTAGTTCGATCATAAAGCCAACCTAAGGAGCCCTTTTGATCAAATCAAAAGGAAGAACCCAAAGAAGAGGTAATGTTTTCACCACCCTCTTTCAAGTTACTTTCTTCTTTAACTTCTTCTTTATTTGTTATTAATATTCTAAAATAATAACTCCAGTATATTATATATACTTTTATGTTATTATAAATATGTTACAACCATATTCAGTATTCTATCCATCCTTTGAATGACATGTCACCATACGTGCGTACGTACGACTTACCGTCTCCACGTCGTGATGTAATTGTTATTCAATAAATTATTATTTGGATGGATATAATAATGATGTGTAATTTATGTAAATAATAAATATAACATGATAATTATTCTGTATATATGATATACCATCCAATTATATATTATTTTAACATCAAAATAATGATATTGTTGCTCGTGCGTACGTACAGACTACTGTCTCCACGAACGCGATGAGATTCATTCTCCATCATATCCATTCAAGTATAATTATCATTTGATGATTTAAGAATAATATTTAAGGACCTGATATTATTTTGGATATTAATAAGATACAAACTATCCATGAAAAACACAGCTTACGTAACAAAACATATAAGAGAAAATGAGTAAGTTAACACCAGAAAAAACAATAATACTAAGATATTATTAACAAATCAATGTTAAAAGATCATATATGATATCATATTAATGTATATTATTATTGTATAATTTAATAACAATTATTTCACCATTATAAATGAGTTTAACCTACCCTCAACCAAGGAAAATTACAAGGTAAGGGTTTATTTCATAATCTCTTCATTATCCGAGGTTATTTATACGTAATAATATATTAGGACTTATTTATCATCCACATACATGTTTCTTAAAAATTTATTTCAAAACATTTTTACTATTTACTAGAATATAGGTTAAAGTGATTTATACCCTTGTTTGAATTTTTATAAGAGGTTTATAAAGGAATATTTCCGCCGTTTTTCAAACAAGGTCCTTTTTAACCTTTTCGACAGAATTAAGGTAAGAATGTTTTTTTAACTTATATGGAGGGTGCGGCTATTTTTCGCCATTATAAAATCTTCTAATCTTCCCTTACAAGATTATAAGAAAATTTTCAAAGTAAATGTTTCATTTTATAATTATGTGACTTTTAAATGATTTCAAAAAATAGATATTTCTCTCAAATATTTTTGATTTCATCTATGTCAATATATTTTGATGGATTTTAAGCTTATTTGAACTTGATTTATTGTGATACAAAACGTCCATATTGTATTGAAGGTTTTTTGATATGTTTGACTGTGGATGTGTTATTTTTATACCATTCATGGTATATGGAGAAAGTATTGACATTTCATATGCTAGTTTTAATAAGAATATTTATGTTATGTTTAAACCTGTTCATATGAGGAATGCATTGGACTTAATAAGTGATGGGTGGAGCCTACTATAACTCCTCGATGCATCGGTAGGTCTCATGAGAGAAATTAGTGTCTTGGCACAAGGCCTTGAAAAATCTTATTTATAGTCTTGGCACGAGGCCTTGGCTATGTGGTTATAATAGTCCGGCATTATGCATTCCATCATTATGAAAGTAGTTATTGATATTTCATGTTATTATTCAACTAGTAGAATATCCATGTGAATAAGTAAATGGAATTATTTCATTTTATATTGGCCATATTATGCTGAAGTTCAAGTTTAAAAGGCTTTTTTTTTAGTTATACATTGCCGTAAATATTTATGCTTATGTATGAAAGTTTCTGTTATATTGTTATCCTTACTAAGCATCCGAGCTCACCCCTTTTAATGTTTTATTTTTCCCAGGATGTGAAGAAGTAATTTATGAATGACTTGTAGGGACAGTATGATGGGATATGAAGAAAAGATGTTGTTGTAGTTTTTTTTTTGAGTTTATGATGTAATGTAAGACTTATGAATATATCTAGTGTTTCCAAGACTACTAAACTAATCGGTATTTTGAGAATTGATCTTTATTGTGATCATTCCAATGTTATGTAATAATGCACCGACTCTAGGTAACTAGGGTCAGGGTGTTACATTTGGTATCATATGAAGTTTAGTACAAACCTTGGAAGCTAGATTTAGATAAACTCTGATTAGAGCACATATATTTAAGATAGACTTTGAGGATTAGTATAGAAGAACTTCCTAGAATTTTGGTATTGTAGAGATTTTGTGAGTTTTCTGAGAAATACATCCCTATCTAGATATGAGCAGGTAGAGGCAGCTCTGGAACAAATGTACCTAGGGGTAAAACCCAAAAACACCGATTTGAGCTAGACTCGAATAGGAACTAGTGCACGAAAACGGGCCTTGCTGCACTCTTGGTTACGACACTCCCAGGGGATATGCTTAGGATAACTATCATTTTATTTACAAATCATTATGAAGGGTTTATGAGTATATACATCCTCAAATAATTTTTTTTATTATTATGGATTATATCCATAAATATTTCAATTTATGTTAAGTGTTTTATAAGTATGGAATTATGTATTTTGATTCATAAACTGATCTAGTTTATGCCATTGTTTAGAAATGGCACCTAGTGGAAGAAATGGAAATCGTATCAATGCACGCACTCCATGTAGGGATTTCCCTCCTACTCAAGATAATTATAGTGGAGCTGGTGATGCAACTGGTGCTGATCAAATAATCATCATATTGGGAAAACTCACTCAGGTTATGAATAATAACCTTACCCGTATGAAGCACCCTGATCCACAGTGTGGAGGATCAATTTTAGATCGCTTCATGAGGCAACAAACACCAACGTTCAATGGGAGTAAAAATACATTAGTAGCTGAGCAATGGATAAGTTCCCTAGAGAAAATATTTCAGGCTTTAGGGAGTAGTGAAAGGGAAAAAGTTGTCATGGCAGTTTATCACCTCACTGGAGATGTTGATCAATGGTGGTCATTGATTCAAAATATTAAGGAAGATGATGAAGTATCAAATATGGAATGGAGGGAGTTCAAAGATCTGTTCTTAGAAAAATACTTTCCCCGTGACCATCAAGCAGATATGGACAGACAATTTCTGAGTCTGAGACAAAAGGAGGATGAGAATGTTGAAAAGTATGAGGCTAACTTTACAAGGCTAGAAAGGTTTGTTGTAGATTATATACATAACCCAAGATGTAAGATTGATCATTTATTTTATGGGTTAAAACCATTTCTCCATCGAGAATTAGTCTCACAATCCTTCTCGTCGTACGAAGACATTGTCTCATGTGCTATCAAGACAGAAAAAGAATTCTCTAAGTCTTATGACTTTAAAGCCAAGAAAGAGAAGAATAGATATACTGATCAATCTGGGAATGGAAATAAGGGGAATAAGGGAAAAGTTGAATATCCATCCTACAGTAAATGTGGGAAGAAACACCCTGGTACTTGCTTAAAAGGAATGGGAGTCTGTTACAAGTGTGGTGAAAAAGGCCACCAAACTCGTGATTGCAAAGGGAAGAAGGAAGCTAACGATGTCCAATGCTACGATTGCAGGGATATGGGACATTATGCAAATGAATTTCCTAAGTGTCAGGGTAACTTACCTTTGAAAAGGACAAGGGATCAAGGCCAAGCTTATGTTATCACTACTGCTGAGGTAGAAGCTCCGAAAGACATGGTGGCAGGTAATTTAATGGTTTCCTCAAGTTTAGAAAATGCATTATTTGATTCTGGATCATCGCAATGTTTCATATCTTCCCAGTTTGCTAAGAAAATTAGATATTTCCAATTTGATTTAACAAGGGAGTTGTCAGTTAAAACTCCTAAGGGAAGTATCATTGCAACAAATTTTTGTGAATCAGTCCCCATTAGAGCACATAAATGTTCTTTATCCACTGATCTCTCATCAAACATATGATTGAGTTTGATATAATCCTCTACATGGATTGGATTTCGGAACATGATGAAAATATTTATTGTAAGAAGAAGGAGGTTAAGATTTTTGATGATGATGATAAGGAAAACCTTATCTTTAGAGTAGAATCGTCACCACCTAATTCTTATCTAGATCCACCCCTAGTAGCTCAACTAAATTAAATTATTGGGGAGGAAGAGAATAAAATGACTGTGGGTGAGGAAAGGAATGTTCAAATAGAGGATGTACCTATTGTGAAAGAATATGTAGATATGTTTCTGGAAGATTTACCTGGACATCCTCCAGAATGAGAAGTTGAGTTTTCCATTGATTTAATTCCTAGATCAAGGCCTATATCAAAGACCCCTTATAGAATGGTCACTATGGAATTAGTTGAACTAAAGAAACAACTAGAGGAATTGAGTAATAAGGGATTTATTCTCCCCAGTGTTTCTCCATGGGGTTCCCCTGTTCTTTTTGTTAAAAAGAAAGATGTATCTATGAGGTTATGTATCGACTAGAGGGAGATCAATGCTATAACAATAAAGAAAAAGTATCCCCTACCTCGCATTGATGATTTATTTGACTAACTGCATGGATCTCAATACTTTTCAAAGATTGACCTTCGATCTGGATACCATCAGTTGTGTGTGAAGAAGGAAGACATTCCAAAGATAGCATTTCAAACAAGGTACGGGCATTAAGAGTTTACGGTAATGCCTTTTGGGCTGACTAATGCACCCTCTGTATTCATGGATCTAATGAATAGAGTTTTCAAGGAATATCTCGATGATTTTGTGGTGGTATTTATTAATGATATCTTGGTATACTCCAAAAGCTATAAAGATCATAAAAATCACTTGCGCATTATCTTGAAGACTTTGAGAAGACATGAATTATATGGGAAGTTTAGCAAGTGTGAATTCTGGCTTCAGGATATTTCTTTTCCTGGCCATATTGTCTCTAAATATGGAATCTATGTTGATCCTTCTAAGACCAAGGCAATCCAAGAATGGCCTGCACCGACGAGTATAACTGAGGTATGCAGTTTTATTGGTTTGGCAGGTTATTATCGACGTTTCGTCCAGAATTTTGCCCGATTGGATAACCCATTAACAAAGCTCACACGTAAGGGGGTTAAATTTTTTCGGAATGAAAGAGTGTAAAGAATGTTTTGAATAACTGAAGAGAAGATTAGTCAATGCTCCTATATTGACTCTACCATTGGGGAATGATGGGTTTGTTATTTATAAAGATGCATCAAAGAAAGGACTTGGTTGTGTCCTTATGCAGAATGATAGGGTTATTGCATATGCATCACGACAGTTGAAAATTCATGAGCAAAACTATCCTACTCATGATCTCGAGTTAGCAGCTGTGATCTTTTCTTTGAAGATATAGAGACACTACCTCTATGGTGAAAAATGTGAGATTTATACTGATCACAAGAGTTTTAATTATATTTTCTCACAAAAAGAACTCAACATGAGGCAAAGGAGATGGCTTGAATTACTCAAGGATTATGATTGTACGATACACTACCACCCGGGGAAGGAAAATAAGGTGGCAGATGCTTTGAGCAGAAATGATCATGCAGTTTTGAACAATATGAGAATTGAAAGGGATCCAATTTTCATGGATCTAGTGAAGATGAACATGGGAATCCCCATGGAAGGTGAAACATCAATGCTTTTTAAAATGGTTTCCAAACCATCATTACTAGAAAGGATAAAGAGTTCTCAGACCAATGATGAAGAGTTTGAAAAGAAGATTAAAGCTATGAATGATGGGATATTGAGAGACTTTTTGTATGAAGAAGGAGCTTTAAAATTTGGGAAGAGACTTTGTGTTCCCAATATACCTGATCTAAAAAGGTAATTGTTGGATGATGTTCATAGTTCCAATTTCTCTATACACCCTAGGAGCACCAAAATGTATAGATATTTGAAGGAACATTTTTGGTGGGACAACATGAAGAGGGAGATTGCTGATTTTGTGTCAAGATGTATGGTTTTTCAACAAGTAAAATCTGGAAGGCAAAACCCTGGAAGATTCATGCAACCTCTTCGCATACCTGAGTGTAAATGGGATAATATCACAATGGACTTTGTCATGGGACTACCAAAGACTCCTAGAAGGAATGATGCAATATGGGTTATTATTGATCGTCTTACCAAGTCAGCACATTTTCTTGCTATAAGGGAAGATTTACCACTTGAACGTCTAGAAAGACTATATATTAATAAAGTTGTGAGACTTCATGGAGTACCCCTATAGATTGTTTTGGATCGAGATCCCTATTTTACTTTGAGATTCTGGATGAGTCTCCAGAAGGCCTTGGATACTGAACTTCATTTGAGCACTGCTTACCACCCTCAAATAGATGGACAATCAGAACGGACTATTCAAACCTTAGAAGACATGTTGAGATCATGCTCACTTTACTTTCAGCGTATGTGGGATCAATATTTACCTTTGGTGGAATTTTCCAATAATAACAGCTTCTATTCAAGTATTCGGATGGCACCATATGAAGCGTTATATAGAAAGAGATGTCACACACCAACCTATTGGGATGAAATTGGTGAAAGAAAACTTATAGGCCCAGAACTGGTGGAGGAAACGATGGAAAAGGTGAAGGTAATCCAAAACCACATCAAAGCTGCTCAAAGTAGGCGGAAGAGCTATGCTGACAACCGAAGGAAGGATTTGGAATTTTAGGTAGGAGATCAAGTTTTCTTGAAGGTATCTCCATGGAAGGGAGTTATATATTTTAGTAAGAAGGGTAAATTGAGTCCTAGGTATATCAGACCTTTCGAAATTCTTGAACGAATTGGTGCTGTATCATACCATTTGGCAATTCCTCCAAGTCTCTCCAAAGTTCACGATGTGTTCCACGTATCTCTGTTGAGGAAATACATGCCTGACCCAATGCATATACTCACCTATGAGGAATTAGAACTGGAACTCGATCTGTCTTATTACGAAGAGCCCATCAGGATTTTTGATATGAGAGAACAAGTACTGAGAAACCGGATGACTCGTCTGGTAAAAGTATTGTGGAGAAACCATAAGATGGAAGAGGAAACGTGGGAACCCGGGGAACTTATGATGAAGAACCACCCGAGTCTTTTCATGCAGTAGTATTCTAGAAATTTCAAGGACAAAATTATTTGAAGTAGTGGAGAATGTAACACCCCAAGATTCCACAATATGCTTCCCTTTGAATAATATAGTAGCGTGTGTTGTACGCAACTTCAAGTTCTAACACACACCACAACCAATCAAACTAGCAGTTATGAATATTAATACCCAATTTTTGAAATTTTATAAATTTCATCTCTCAAAATTGACTTCATTTTTGAATTCTTAATATCGAAATTATCCTAGGGTAAAATTTTGGAACTTTTTGGATAACATTTATATTTTTATGAATAGTGAAAATTACTAAATTTTAATTAAAAACAACTTTTTTAATAGAAATAATTAATAGTGATAAATTATGAATTTGAGAGGTTTTAAAGTTTATTTAGAATATATTTTTACCATTTAATACAATTTTTGTCATTGGACATAATTTCACAATTAAACCGGACATGAACAAGTGTCAATCTTTTTATAGTTATTATCTCTTAAAAACACGCTTTTTGTTTTAACAACGGAAATTAATTTTTAATTAATTTCTTCCACTTCTGTGTTTTGAATTTGGAAAAATGGATTCCATATTTTGAATCAGGATGTCTAAATTGTTTAAATAGGTAAATTTTATTTTTAGACATTTTGAATAATTACTTCGGTAAAAATTTTATTTACCATGGTTAAAGGGTAAATCTGGTAAATAAGGGTGAAAAAATAATATTATAATAATAATAAATTACCCTAAAACGTGTCCTAACCTTATTTGTTGATACATTTATGACCATGGCCATCTTTGGGTCTATTTGGGAACCCCATGGAGCCACTTGTAAGCCATAATAACACTTTATATTAATTAAGTTAAAATAAATACAAAAATGACATAAGCATATATCTTTTAGAAATTTTTTTTTACATAGGGTTATATATGTTGTATTTTTTACTATAAATATTCATTATAAAGATAAAACTATTTCCTAAAAAATGGTATTTTATTTATAATTTTTATACATTTAATAAGTAATATTATTTATGACACTATAAGGATGCAATATTTTCGTTATTAATGAAAGAATCAAATAATTGGTATTATAAATGTTAAAATTAATATAATTTGAAAGTTTTGATGAAATACATGAATTTTATTGCTTAATATGACTTTATAGGATTTCTTAAATTAATTTTTTTCGAATTAATAAAGTTTTTAATACTTTAACAAAAATCAATTATTGAATAGTGTCAAAATTCACATAAAATAATTTTTAAAACAAATATTATATTATTAATTGATATTAAATTCCTAAAAATATAATGTTTGGACAAGAGACTTATATCATGATTTTTGTATCATTAATGGACCACTTGGGGGTCTATTTGATTTTTATAGTAAGTTTATTAACTATATAATATAAAAATACAAAGTGACATGGTAAATGTCAAACTAATTAACTAAGAGTTAAAACTAAAATATAAGGTTAATATAATGACCCAAACCTGTCTAAATTATATTGGTTGAGTGGTTTTAGACCCATATCCACCTTAAACTTTAAATAATCCACTTTGGAGCCATTATAAACCGTATATTAATTTATTATAAAATAATATTTCTTGCTTTTCCAAAGGTTCCCCTCACCCCTCTTATAAAAAGGCACTCCCCCTTATCCATAATTCACACATTCAAAGCCTTTTGTCTCAGACAAACCCTACCCAAATACTCTCTAAACATCTCTCACTTCAACATAGAGGCCTTATTTTGATCATAAAGCCAGCCTATGGAGCCTTTTTGATCAAATCAAAAGGAAGAACCTGAAGAAGAGGTAATGTTTTGACCACCCTCTTTCAAGTTCCTTTCTTCTTCAAATTCTTCTTTATTTCTAATTCAAATTATAAATTAATAACTCCAATATATTATATATACTGTGATGTTATTATAAATATGGTACAACCATATTCAGTATTCTATCCTTCCTTTGAATGACATGTCACCATACGTGCGTACGTACGGCTTACCATCTCCACGTCGTGGTGAAATTGTTATTCAATATATTATTATTTGGATGGATATAATAATGATGTTTAATTCATGTAAATAATAAATATAACATGATAATGATTCTGTATATATGATATACCATCCAATTATATATTATTTTAATATCAAAAGAATGATATTGTCGCTCGTGCATACGTACGGACTACCGTCTCCACGAACGTGATGAGATTTATTCTTCATCGTATCCATTCAAGTATAATTATCATTTGATGATTTAAAAATAATGTTTAAGGACTTGATATAATTCTGGATATGAATAAGATACAACCTATCCATGACAAACACGGCTTACGTAACAAAACATATAAAAGAAAACGAGTAATTTAACACCTGAAACGACGATAATACTAAGATATTATTAACAAATCAATGTTAAAAGATCATATATGATATCATATTAATGTATATGATTATTGTATAATTTAATAACAATTATTTAACCACTATAAAGGAGTTTAACCTACCCTCAACCAAGTAAAAGTACAAGGTAAAGGTTTATTTCACAATCTCTTCATTATCCAAGATTGTTTATACGTAATAATCTACTAGGACTTCTTTATCATCCACATCCATGTTTCTTAAAAATGTATTTCAATTTTTTTTACTATTTACTAGAATATGGGTTAAAGTAATTTATACCCTTGTTTGACTTTTTATAAGAGGTTTATAAAGGAATCTTTCCATCGTTTTCCAAACAAGGTCCTTTTTAACCTTTTTAACAGAATTAAGGTAAGAATGTTTTTTTTAACTTATACGGCGGGTGTGGCTATTTTCCACCGTTATAAAATCTTCGAAGATTCCCTTACAATATTATAAGAAAATTTTCAAATTAAATGTTTCATTTTATAATTATGTGACTTTTAAATGATTTCAAAAAATAGATATTTCTCACAAATAGTTTTGATTTCATCTATGTCAACATCTTTTGATGGATTTTAAGTTTATTTGAAGTTGATTTATTGTGATAAAAAACATCCATATTGTATTGAAGGTTTTGTGATATGTTTGACTGTGTATGTGTTATTTTTATACCATTTATGGTTTATGGAGAAAGTATTGAAATTTCGTATGCTAGTTTTAATACGGATATTTATGTCATGTTTAAACCTATTCATATGAGGAACGCATTGGACTTAATAAGTGACGGGTGGAGCTCGCTATAGATGTTAGATGCATCGGTAGGTATCATGAGAAAAACTAGTGTCTTGGCATAAGGCCTTGACAAAATCTTATTTGTAGTCTTGGCACAAGGCCTTGGCTATGTGGTTATGATAGTCTGGCATTATGCATTCCATCATTATGAAAGTAGTTATTGATATTGCATGTGATTATTTGACTAGTAGAATATCTATGTGAATAAGTAAATGGAATTATTTCATTTTATATTTTCCATATTATGCTGAAGTTTATGTTTAAAAGGCTTTTGTTTCAGTTATACTTTGCCTTAAATTTTTATGCTTATGTATGAAAGTTTCCGCTATATTGTTATCCTTACTGAGCATCCGAGCTCACCCCTTTCAATGTTTTATTTTTACCAAGATGTGAAGAAGTAATTTATGAATGACCTGCAGGGATAGTATGATGGTATATGAAGAAAAGATGTTGTTGTAGTTTTTTTTTGAGTTTATGATGTAATGTAAGACTTATGAATATATCTAGTGTTTCCAAGACTACTAAACTAATCGATCTTTCGAGACTTGATATTTCTTGTGATAATGCCAATGTTATTTAATAATGCACCGACTCTGGGTAACTAGGGTCGGGGTGTTACATATAAGAAGAATGAAAGGAATGTAAATAAAAAAGGACTGAATGGGAGTTCTTACTTTACACCTCAGAATAACTCCTTGAGCCTTCTTAGATCGGTTTTTTGGTTATTCAAACACCTATAGGAAATAATAAAGAGATTTTGAATGTATTTTTGAAATATTTTTGTTGATATAATTGGATTTATATGTGAGTATATTTTAGGTGATGAAGGGATCCTTTTATATGTGACAGGTGTGGAGTTTTTGTAAATACTCATTACTTTATATTAAATTCATATCACTTTCAAAGGAAATTGGATATGATAGTGTAAAATAATATGGATAGGGTAATTATCGGATAATAAAAATCACATAAAAACAAATAAGGGATAAGGTTTGATATATTTTAGTCAACTTCCCCTTAATTTAAATTTTTACCATAATTTAATTTTACTACATTAATTTTATTTTTTACCTTGATAAATTATTTTTATAACTAAAAATGAAATGGAACATATTAACTAATTTTAATATAATTATTTAAAATAATAAATCAATTATAATTGATTTAATTTCTAATGGTGATAAAAATTAATTTTAATAAAAGTGTGATTAATGCAACAAAAATAGTTTTTATAAAAAAAAAATCTTTTAAGCATAAAAATGAATTTACATAAAAATCATATACAATGTTGATTAGATTGATATTTATTGGTTTATTGATAAAAAATATAGTTCTGTGTATTTTAAAACAATCCAAAACTAAATGGGTCATTATGAATTTTTAATTAAAGGAAAAGAATCAAAATTGTTTTTTTACTAGAATAAAATATAACTTAGGTTCAAAAAATAAAATCATGGGTTTCCAAATTCAAAATAATATTTTTAAATTATTTATTTTAATATTTAAATATATATTTGTTCTAGATGAAGTTTTTATAAATTTTTAATTCATTCTTATATCATGATGATTTCATAAAAGTTATTGTATTTGGGAAAATGGTAGTTTTCTCTATTCAACTAAAAAATAAACCTTTTTAGCAAAATCACAAAAAAATCACCCTAAGTTAATTTTGAAATTATTAATATAAAAATGATGTATTTTTTATAAAATAAAAATACTAAAATATATAAATTTAACTTTTAAATATAATCATGAATGAAATCTATTTCTATTATAATAGAGAATTCATTATGAAATAGCTTCGGGGTGTAATGTTTAGGTGATATAGTATATTCACTAGTATTCAAATATAGATTCCTAATTTATCAGCCCTATATATCCCTTTTGAAATACTAATGGTGATTTAGAATTCAATATTTATCTAATGAATGAGAAATAAGTGGGAGAAAATAGAGGTCATCATGGGTATTATATTTTGAATTTGAATTTCAAAATTCAATAAAGATAATATGTGTGTTATTATAGTGTGTAGTGTGGAATGATTAGAAGATATGTATGAGAGATTAATTTAATAGGTAAGAAGAATAAATATAACCAAATAAGTAAAGTTTTGATTATTTTTTTCTTTCACCATGAATTCTTGAGTTGGAATCCCTAAAAAGTGAAGATTAAAGACTTACTTGAAGATAATATAGATTGTTGTGGTTCTACAGTGCATTGATGATTTTTATCTAGTTTTGTTATGTTCATCTAATTGAATAAAATTCAATATCTCATGTTAAAATAAGAAATAAAATATTTTGTGGTTTATAAGAAGTTTTTGGTTTCTAAATTTTAAATTTTTGATGATTAAATAGAAGAAGAAGAAACAATACTTCATTGATGGCATTTTGGAGACTTTTATTATAGATTAAAGACTTTATTCAGCTATATATCTTGAAGAGATTTTTTTTTGTGGGATAACATAGAAATTATTGGGATACATTTACACACACATGAGTTCAAGGATAAACCCAAGTCATTATAACCCATTGGATTATACTTGTAGATTGTACAATAGTATATGATACTATATTATGCCAAAAAAGTTTCAATTCATTTTAAATAGTGAAATTTGTTCATAATTTCATTCTCTTTAGTTGTTTAATGTGTAAATGAAATCAATGAACTAGATTTATTAACTTCATAAAGTTTAATGTTGAAGAATAAAGTTAGAAGATGACTTTTTAAATCATATTAATGGGTGAATAAGGTTAATTGGTGAAGAATCATAAAATATTTTTTATTCACTAATTCACCCACTGTATTATTGAATACTTAATATGGTACCTCACTATCATTGGTGGTAGTATTTTTTATAATTGGTATCAGATAAGTTTCTTGGTTTCCTTCAAAGACAGAAAATTTATTTGAAGTTAAAGGTTTTAAATAATCCTTGTTTACTAATGAATTTGATTTTGAATTTTGATATCCTTCATGGATTATATTAATTTAGTCAATAGAGAATATTTCACCACATTTTAATAGAAAAATTATATTATTTTGAAGAAAATAATGTTACCATACTTTATTTTATTGTGTATGGAATTGATTGACATTAAACATATGGTTTTACACTAATGGTGTAAGGTGTAGTGATGAATATATCTAATATAAATAATATTTTTATTGTTGGATGTGAAAGTATTTCAATATTATCCATATTTTTAGAAATCTTTTTCATGAAGGTTATTGGGATCAAGGCATGAAAATGAATATGAAACAAGCTAAGAAATATTCATGAAGGTACTATTGGAATGAAAAAGGAAAAACTTCAAATAGAGTATGCCCAATTTGAAGAAATTTTTATACTAGATTGATAATATGTGGATGATTTATTAATTATAGTTTATGATAATGTGAGACTGATAAGTAGTTTTATAGAGAAACTCTATAATATTCAATGATTGTAAAGAAGTTTCTTTGTATCTTCTTAGATATTTTTAATGATAGTTTTTCATATCTTGATGACCATATTCTAAATATAATTTCACTAGATAAATTGTATAGTGTGTTGTTTATGTATTAAACGATTAAAGGAATATATTTCATGAAAATATGTAAAGGATATAATGAAATATCTTTCAAATCCTTGAAGAGTGATAATATTTTTAAGGTAATTGAGGAAGAAAAAGATGATGAAGATTTAGATGGATATGTTGGTGTGAAAATTAACAAACTCATGTCAAATATCTCAAAAAAATTCCTAAAATAAAAAGGTAAATATCATGTAAAATTACATTTAAATCCTTTCAATTATGAAGGAATTGGAATTTTTTCTACAAATTTTCTAAAGTGTAATGAAGAGGAGAATAAAGATGAAGATGGGTTATTAAATATTTTTTTTGAAGAAAACTTTAAAATTTAATAAGAATAAGTATCCTTCCAAGTGAAAGGAAAATAATTTTATAAATTAAAAAATAAGAGTTATTTTTTGAGTATAGAGTAAAAATAGTGGGATGTTAGTGAAAGATAAAATGATTTATTTCCTAGTAATCATGTAGAGAAATTATTGATTGTTTAGGTGAATGAATATGAATTATATATTGAATAAGATAGATAGGAAACATACATTAAATTAATTATAAATAGAGTTTTGAAGGAATATATCATGAAAATATATAATATGGAGAAGTATAATAAGAAATTAGGTAAGGTTCCTCAAATATCAACTGAGGTTGAAAAATACCAAGGAGAAAGTGAGTTGTAGTTGGTGAAAGAATTTGAGATACTAAGTATCATACCTAGTGAGTGGAAATTTTTTAATTATACACTAAAGATGAATATAAAAGAAAAATAAAAAAAATGATTGCCAGCAAAAGGTGTTAGAGACTGAGAATCATTTTCAGATGATCAAGAATAATTTCAAAAATGAATTTGTGAAATCAATGAAATTTCCAAGATAAATGATAATACTAGTAAAAAATACTATTAGTGATCACTAAAATGATGAAAAATGTCATTATTTGGATTCGAAAACTCATAAAATTAAGGCTAATTTGACCAAAATCATATTAAATAGAAATAATAAGAAGAAATATACCTTATAAAGTGAATTCCAGAATTCTTCAAAATATAAAGATGGTGAATTGAAGATGAAATCTTCTATAAATGGTAAGGTTAAAAATTAAAGAAATATATTCTACAAGAAGGGTAATATTTCAGAAACACCATGTAATTTTAGTTTTAAAAAAGACCTAAGATAAATGGTTATAAATATGATGGAAGGAAAGTTTCATAGACAAGATAATAAGCATTGTATACTAGAAGTTTATTATTTTTTGAGTATTCTTGGTTTTGTGGTGGTTTTGGGTATATTGAAGGAAATTTTTTGTTTAATAAAAGTAATTTAATAAATTATATATGTTTTGTAAGGTAATAAATGATGGGGAGACAACCTTCTCAAAGAAGATAATTTTGAAAAGAGACTGAAATTTTAGAATCTCAAATGAAGAATATGTTTCAAGTTATGAATAAATTTTATAGAAGATGTGATCTACTGGGTCACTTGGATGAGGAATTACGAACAATTTATATAGAGAAATTGATTATGAATAATGATCAAATATTATGGAATAATAAATAAATTCTAAAGGATAAATCTATTATAGTGAAAGTTTATTTAAAATTATCTTAAAAGAATAGCTCATTGATTCCCAACAATGAGTGTTCATCACATATGAATAGTGGTATGAGACCTATTGACATATTTGCGAAGTGTAAAGAATTATTAGACACATTTTTTAATTATGTAACACTAAAAAAATGGGATTCAGTCTGAAAAAATCTAGATATAAGAATATGAAGTCAAAGAGCACACTCTTCATTAGTAGTTTAAAACATAACCTTCTGAGTGTTTCTCATCTATCACTATAGGGAAAAGGCATTTAGTAACATTATTTTAGTGGTGATTTTAAAAACCATTATTAATTTTCTATTTTTTATTTTTTTAGTGTTTTTTTAGAAAACTGTAGATAAATACGATTTTTTACTTTTTAAAAAATTATTTATTTAATAAACAGTCGATACATTAGTTTAGTTATAAGAGAAGTTGAAAGCCCAAATTCACCATTATATAAATATAAATTTTGATTTGGATGTCAAATTATTCTCAAATATCTTTTAAATAAAATATTATAAAAAGTACTACAATGAAACTAGATAATAATTTGTTAATAATTAATAATAATCAATTTATTATTGTTTTAAGAGAACTTGAAAATCAAAATTCAACTTCAAACAACCATATCTCTGATCTGAGTGTCTGTTTGAGCTCTGAAACATATCAAATCAAAGATTAAAACAATGTATATTCCATTTAATACAATGTTATACCTTGGTACTTTTTTTCTTAGTCAAAAAAGGCCCGTAAATCCAACAAGAATCAATTTTTAGTTGGGATACCTTGATTTTAGAACATTCGATAGAATTTTAGCTTTGTTTAAGATGAAATTATTACGAACGTTGGGTGGAACATAGGGACCATAAAACCCTTACATGGTCCAAAGTACCCATGGATCATAAGCCCATAACCCTAATATACAGGCCTAAAGGGGACCATTGATGCAACCAGCCTCCTCTGGCCCACACTACCCCAGGCCCACTCCTCCCCTGGCCTGCACTGCCTACACATGACCCACTTATTCCTAGAATGCATCCCACACATGTTTCTAAGCCACACATATTCGGCATCCCCCTAGTCGGCTCACGCTGCCGGAGGCTTCCATAGTGCCCTGCGCTCACCCACTGAATATGCTGTCATCTTGCACATGCGGGAGAAAATACACCGCCCCCAAAATAGGGGGAATAAATGTGTTGCAGCCGAGAGTTATCTTCTTCCTCCTAGCATATGATCTCTACACAAACTATAACCCTCACGGTCGAGGGTTTGTAGATCGAGCACCCGCAGGATCAGGTTCCATGAAGGAACTTCCAAGTCTCTTTTGGAGTTCAAAAAATTGGTTAAGTGTTGATTTTCGTAAAGCAATACAATTCTTTGCGATGATGCCTTATGGGATGACATGATTTATGGAGGAAGAATTTTATGTGATGTCACTGGTTTGCAGATGAAAAATAATCCCACGAATGACCGCAAACTACATGATTTGCAAGAGATGAATAATTTTACATGAATCAGTTGGTATGGGAAGTGAGAATTGAGGTTTACAGCCATGATAACTGAATATCTCTTTTGTATTAATAATGTTTCTATAAAAAAACTACATTTATTTTGTGTATAATGAGTTATTATATAGAAGAGATGGTTTGCAGACAAATCCTATGCAGTCATTTGAGTTTGTGTGTGTGAGAGTAACACTATGCGGAGAGCATACTATTTGTGCAGATAGTTTGCCGAATGATAAATATGTTATTTTATAATTATTTAATGCATAAATTGGAATACTATATGAGTATCACATATTTTTGAGACTGATGAAGAGCAGAAAATCAGAAGAATTTGTATTTGAGTTGAAAGTGTTTTAGGATTCAAGAAGATCGGATAAGTTGATATTATGCAAGACCCATCTTTCATATAAATTATAGAAGAAGTTGTGTGCACCACTTTCATATAAAAAGTGAGGTCGAGAAATAATCGGCCCAAGAATTTTTTTCACTAAGGATACTGATCGAATATAGGTGATTATATATTTTTGAGAAATACAGACAAGCTTTACAAAGGGACATGAACAAGTACATGGGAAAGTGTCATACATCAAGCTTGTGGAGGAAGATAGACAGATCAACCTATAGTGGATAAAGACTTAAAGAAAGGAAGAAACCTCTCATGTGGATTCAGGAGTAGGAAGTCTTTTGTATAACTCAGGAGCAGAAGTCTATGGTGTAGATTCTCAGTGTGGATTCTACTAACACTTTCAAATGTACTATAAAGAACCACTTGTTTAGATTCAGGAAAGATAAATTGCGACTTTTTATCAACCATTTTAATTGATTGTAAGATTATATTAGAGAATCCTTGTTGTGGAGAATAACCAACACAGTAAGGAATAAGAATTTATATCGAACCTTGTAAGCCCTTATGTTTTGTGCCTTTATATATACATCATTATTTGAGGTAAGGATGAGAGACATAAGAAGAGTGGGTCAAGGATTTAATAATCCACAAAGGTTTAATTGAAAATAAACAATTTATAAAAAGAAAAAGGGATCACTGATTCACCCCTCCCCCTCTTAGTGGTTTCACACTAATCTGGGAATTTCAATTTATTTACTATTTTTTATTATCATTTTATTATCTATTTATTATTCATTTATTATTTCTTATTATAAATTTATTATTTAATGTTTTAATTGTTTATTGTTTATTTAATTATTATTTATCTATCATTATTATTTATTTATTTATTATTTATTTATTATTATTTATTTAATTATTTATTATTTATTTATCATTTATTTATCATTAATTTATCATTTATCATTTTTTATTTTTTATTTATTATTTCTTATTTTCTATTTCTTATTTCTAATTTCTTATTTCTTATTTATAATTTTTAATTTTTAATTTTTAATTTTTAATTTTTAATTTTTAATTTTTAATTTTTAATTTTTAATTTTTAATTTATTATTTATTATTTATTGTTTACTCTTTATTTATTTATTATTTATATTACAGGAATTGGGCATATATATGTATGCATAATAAATAATAAATAAATAATAATAATAATAAATAATAATATATATATATATATATATATATTTGTGTGTTTGTAAAAGTCTATTTAGTTGCAACATGAAGAGTTTGTTGGAGTTGTAAAATCTTTGTAAAATAACCAAGAGGTAAGAGGATCAAATCCTAACCTACACATATATATGATTTACTTATGTAGTTCATAATAAATAAATAAGTAAATAAATAATAAGAAAATAAAAAATAAGAAAATAAACAATAAATAATAAATGATAAATACTTAAAATAAAAAATATAAAAAAATGTCATGAAATCATTTCTCAAAAAAAATTAAAATCTCCATGAATCATTTCGTGTCACCAAATTTTGTGAATGTTTTGGAAAACCACCGCTAAATGGCATTTTTATCGTAGTATATATAATGAAGTAAATAAAGTGTTCTTTCAGAAAGATGCATGTGTGGTGAAATAGTTGAAGGATGGATGTGTTAAGATTCAAGGAACATGACTAAAGGTATCCTATTTCTAGTATGAGAAGCTAAAAATTAATATTACTTGATCATGAAGGTTGAAAAATAGGTGCGGTGTGGATGGTTTGGCAACATTAGTCAAGAGATAATGAACAAATTAAATCAAGAAGATAATGTATATGTTATGCCATTACTAAAGAGAGAGAGATAATAGAAATTATCTACATTTGAAAAGGGAAGGATTTTAATTTTTTCATGTAAAAAATTGAAAATAATAGGTTTAATAGTTTTAAGATAAGTACAAGAAATGAATGAGGTTATTCCTTAAATAGGTTATGTTTGGATAAAGGATCTGAATATATAAGTGAAAAATTTATAGAGTATTTAGATAATCATGGTATTTTTCATGATTAAATTGCATTGTATACACCATAAAAAATTTTGTAGATGAGAGAAAGAATCTAAGTTTAATCGAGATGGCTCAAACCATGTTGGGGGAATATGGTACTCCTCATTTTCTTTGGAGGCAAGCAATCGAGATAGTTGTTCATATTCAAAAATAATATATACATCTTCCAAAATTTAATATTTATACTTATGAGATATATTTTAAAAAGTAACCAAGATTTAATTATTTAAGGGTGTTTAGTAGAACTTGCATCATCAAATTAAAGGGTTCAACTATGAGATGGTTTGTATAAGGAGAAGTTGAAGGAGTTTTCCTTAGATATCTTCTAAATGGGAGAGGATATCAATTTTATATTAAGTAATCTAGAAAGATAATTGATTCCAATTATGTGAAGGAATTTGGGAATATATTTAATAAATTTGAATAGTAAATCATACTATTTTAAGTTGATAAAGAAGCTAAGTAATGGGTTAGACAACAAGAATAAATTTATAAAAGAGTGGAAGATACAGGTGCTCGGTATGAAAAAAATGTTTCTTCAATATTATCTAATGACGAATAATGAATAAATATAGTCAATTCAAGGTTAGAGAAGTATATGGAGATCAAAAACATCATTAGTGATCATGGATAATTGGTTTAAACTAGGAGGCCTTTGATGAATACATCTCACACATCATTTATTTCTTATGTTGAACTGAGGAGTATGAATATATCATTAAAATATTAAGAGTGTATTCATGACATGAATGAAGAATTGGGATAAATTAGGAATAAAAACACTTGGGATTTAATTATTAATCTGATAAAAAAAATTATTTGAAACAAAGCGGTTGTTTTGTAACAAGGTGAATGAGACATGAGAAAAGATGAGGAATAAAGAAAGAAATGTATGTAAATGATATTCTCAGTTTAAATTCATTAAATTTGATGATAAATTTTCACTTGTTATAAGGCTTTAAACCATAAGGGTTCTTATTTTTATTTTTACTCAAAGAAGATATAAGACTTTCTAAATGGATGTTAAGCTGTAATTCCTTAATGGTGAGCTTGAAGAAGAAGTGTAAATTGAGAAACCCAAAGGATTTTTTCTTGGTGATTATAAAAAATGTGTTTAGAGGTTTAAGAAGAAACATAAAGGGTTAAAATATCTATGGAAACATATTATTAAAAGCTTGAATCATGCTTGAAATTTTTATATTTTAGGAAAGTAATAGTAGATAAAAACATCTTCATCAAATAAATCAAAGATGTATCTCTTGTTATTATAGTCTATGTTGATGATATTATATTTGTTTAAAATGAAAAATATTTATTAAAA
This sequence comes from Viscum album, assembly GCA_963277665.1. NCBI lineage: Eukaryota > Viridiplantae > Streptophyta > Magnoliopsida > Santalales > Viscaceae > Viscum > Viscum album. The sequence goes on from OY728137.1 coordinate 373,197,775, forward strand.
TTATTTTCCACTCAGATAAATGAGATGTTTTAAATTTCAATGTTTTCAGAGATAAAGTATTTCTTAAGGCTTCAAATTTGTCAAGATAAAGATTATATTTTTTACTCTCTAGAGAAATATGCCCTATTTTTTTAAAAAGGTTGGGGTCAAATCCTTGTTTTATTATTAAAGCAAATAAAAGGACTCTTTTAACTAGGTATAGGGAGACCCATTACATAGCCCTAAGGACTAGTGGTCATGTAGCTCATTACATAGCCTGTAGGCCCAATTTTTTTGGCTCAAGGCCCATTCTGTGAATAGTAGTGATACAGTATCTGCCTATTGCAGTACTGCGTAGTACCCACCACTGCTACAGTGCCCTTCCGCCGCTATGGTGCCCTGTCGCTGCTATAATTCCACCATTTCTATAGTATCTCCACTGCTATAGTACCTCTACAGTACTGCTATAGTACTGCACCCAATGGGTTTTGAGCCCCCATTTTTCATGTAGGATTATGGGGTGCTTACCACTAAACCAAACCCCAACTACAAGAAAATATGCCCTATAATTATTTAAGAATTTTTGAATATAAGATTCTAAGTCGATTTCTACCCAAATTCTAGTGGAAACTACTATTTAAAAAGATGAAAATAGAAATGATTTTGATCAAAAGTAATTAATAAAATTTATTGTAAATTTTCTCTGTTTCACATATTTGGGACCAAATATTGTCTATATTGTCACATTGTGTGAAAGGTATCAAGGTAAACTAAAAGAGTTTCAATTCATTACAACTAATAGGATTCTATGGTACATTAAAGGAACTACAAACTATGATTTTAAATATAATAGTAAAGGGATACTTAATATATTTAGATATACTAATGAAAATTGGGTTGAAAATATTGATTATTGGAAATACATGTCTAGTAAAGTGTTTTTACTAGGATAAAAGTGTGTTACATGACATTCTAAAAATAAAAATTACATTACTTTGAGTATAATTAAAATCAAATATGTTGTTTCCAGCTGATAAATATCTAAATTAATATATATTATGATATAAATTGAAGATCTTAAAGTGGAAGTGAAGTTTCCCTTCTTAGTGGGATGTGATAATAAAATTTCTATTAGTATTTCAAGAAATTTAGTTCAATATTATTTATTCAAATCATATTGACATAAATTTTTAGTCTTTAAATAGAAGGTGGAAGATATATTCATTAAGATACAACCAATCCTTACAAATGAGTAGGTGGTTTATATTTTTACCCAACCATTGACTAAGGATGTGTTTAAGATTTTGAGGATGATAATTGGAGTTCAACCACCACATTATCAAGGATAAGGTACGGTATGTTGTCCAATATCTCACTTTATCTTTGGATATTATTATCAAATGAGTAGAAATATCACAATATAAACCCCAAGATATATATTTTCTTAATGGGAGAAAAATTCCTTTATAAAGGAGAGTGTATATTTATGGATAGTTTTTCATAAAAGGGGGAAGTAGTGAGTTCATTTAGTGTGTATATATGAAGCTATGATTTCATTGTGTGTATGTGTGTGTGTGTGGATTGGTTTGTGGTTGTTCTAACTTTTTTGTGGAGTATGTGTGTGGGTAAAAGTGTAGCACATGTATAAAGAATTTTTTTTAAAATAAAATAGTTTGGAAGAGTGGTTTGAGTTGTCTTTTTGGGAATGTATGTATGATTCTCTTATGTATATATTTGAAATTATTATTTGTTATTATTGTTCTCTATATCGATTTCACTCACATAGGCTTAAAATGATTTAAGGATAATTTATTTCTTATATTGAAATTTGTTTAAATTTTTTTGGTTGATAAAAAATACAAAGGGAGATTTTTTTATAAATAAGAAGATATTTGATAGAGTATTATATCCTAGGATATGTTTGATATTAAGGTGGAGATTATTGGATAAAAGAGTTTTAAGTGAACATGTTTTGGAATAGATGTTTAGGATTTTTTATCACTACATAAAACAAAAAATCAGGTGATTTGGATAATTTGAGTTGTTTTTATTACTTTTAAATCATGTATAAGTTGGTACTAAGAAGGTTTGGGGCTTTTTAGAAGTGTTAATAAGGTTTTAGATAATTTTTTGGTGAAGTGGGAGAAGTATTTCAATTACTACCACATATTATATCATGATTTATATCCCAAAGGTGATGGTGCTTGCGGAGGTCTTCATGATATGTATGTCATTCCATAATATTGAGGTCTTGATTCACATGTTATTTAGATGGATATTTTAGGTAGTTTATTACATGATGAAGGAAGTGGTTACACTATGAAGTTCTAAATCACTTTGTAATATAAGGGTGTAACTAAAGTAGTGGTCTACTAATTATTATGGGAATTTGGTTATGATGTGATTTTAGGGGAAAATAGTAAATATAATATTATTACACCATAATTGTGTTCTATTATCTCACAAAACATCTTTTGGAGAGTCGGTTTCAAGATAATTTATAAGTAAGTTCTTCGTAACTACATTCATTATGCGATAATATATATAATTACCCTGTATTTTTTATAAGGTTCCATCTTTTAATTTGTTTGATGTTGTGTCTTGGTGTGTTCCAGTTGGATCAATTATTACTTGATCTCTATATCCCTTTGAAATTATAAAGGTGATTTAAAATTTAAGATTGATCCAATAAATAAAAAATAAGTATGGGAATATGGAAGTTATGATGAATATTGAATATTGAATTTGAATTAAAAAATTCAATGAAAGGTATTTTTTTTATAGTGTTTTTAATGGAACAAATTCAAGAGATATGAGAGAGAAGAATATTGGAGAAAAGAAAAATAATACACCCAAATAATTCAATTTTTCATAATTATTTTAAATTCAATACAAATTATTTAGGAGAAATCCTTAGTAAGTGAAGATTGGGTACATAAAAGGAAGATAGATTATTATGTTTGTGTGGTGTGTTTCTAAGTTTTTTCTTTTATTTTGATGATCAAGGATTTATTTATATTTCAATAACTCTTAGTATAAAATGAAGGAAAATGTTGGGTGGTTTAGAATAAGTGTTTAGTTACTAAATTTTAGAGTTTTAATGATTGAAGGGAAAATTATAAGCAATCCTCTATTAAAAACATTTTTAAGATTAAAGACTCTATTATGTTATTCATATTCAAGAGTTATATTGTTTTATACTATAGCAAATCATATTTTTATACTGACATTTATACCCTCATGAGTTAAAGGATAAATCTATAACATTATAACCTAATGGATTATAATAGTGGATCATATGGAAATGGATGATACCATGTCATGATAAGGATTTTTCCATTCATTTTTAATGGTAGACCTTATTCGTTGATGTTTTATCTTTCATTGTATAGATGTGTAAATGAAATCGCTAAACTAAATGGATTAACTTTATAAAATTTAATGCTAAAGAAGTAATCTAAAAGATAACTTGTTTTTAATCATCTTAATCAATGATGAAGGTCAATTAGTAAAGAATCATAAATGATTTTCTATTTAATGATTATCCCTGCCCCCACTCATAATGAATACACAATATGGGGAATCACTATAATTTGTAATAGTTTTTCTATAGAAATCCTTAGAGAATGAGTCTATATCCACTAGGAAATTTCAATCTAGGGAGTCTAAAATTTTCAAATAAAGTGTTTTGATGGTTCCTCCATTTTACCCTGAGCAAGTATTTATAGTTGAATCTATAAAGTTATATGTTTTTTACAAGATGAAATAAATGGAAAAAAAGACTTATCTTTCTAGACCTAGAACATATAAATAATGTTTAAAATGGTTTTAGTGCCTTTTAGAATGAGTGTAAATATTAACAAAACTGGAAATTGAACCATTTGTGATGGGGAAATTGTGGTGGACCGCAAAAGGTCATTTGTGATGGGGTCCTGTCGCAACTGTCGTGTCACTAAAAATGGCCTTGCAAATACATTTTTTTGCAACGGTTCGTCGAAAATAAAGATATTTATGATGGAAATTCATCCCGTCGTAAATAGTTTATCCAGGTTTTTTTAAAACACTTTTCACCATGGGCCCATCGAAAATAAGTATTTACGATGGGACCATCGTAAAAAACTAAAAAAATAAAAAAATAAAAAATTAATATTAATAAAATTTAATAAAATAATAATAATATTATAATATTATAATATATAATAATATATAGAATAATAATAATAGTAATAATAAAATATAATAATAATAATAATAATAATAATATATGGAATAATAATAACTAATAAAATTAGTAAAAATATAATTAAAATAATAAAATTTTAGAAAACACAGTATTTCCAACAATATAAAATAATAATAATAATAAAATAAAAAATAATATGATATAAAAATAAAAAATATATATAGTATAATAATAAAATAAATAAATACTATAATAATAAAAACAAAAAAATAATAAAAAACACAATATTCACACCAATATACAAAACATAATATATAGAATTATAAATATATAGAATAATTAAAATATTACAAATAAGATTTACATTCAAATGTTTATCATAAAAAAGTAAATAAGTCGCTAAGGGGGAGGCTCATCTAGAGGAGCTGGAGAAGTTGGAGGAGGTAACTTCATCCCTAAACCATGAGTTAGATGTCGCATGTACTCCATTATCTACTCGTGTTGCTGCTACTGCCATCAACATATCTCTTCCTATTACTAATACTGATGTCGACGGATCTCTTCCTACTCACTACACATACTCTCTATAAGCTCACTCTGAGCTCACATTTGCTCCTAATACTACGCAGCAGATGATGATGAATCTCTAAGAGATCCTCTCAAGATGCATGATAACATCACCACAATACTATAATAACTCTCAGGAATCAATTGAGAGATAATATCAATAACTAAACCTTTCTCGAAGTCATGTTGGGTCTCCTGCATCCATGATGTTTTATCAAATCTTGTTATAGTAGTTTGATCCTCAGTCTTGGTCTGAATCTCAGTCTATGTCTGAGACACCATGGCCACATATTACTCCTTTAATTGTAATTTAAAATTAAAATAGTTAAAATATTATTTGCATTTAATTTTAAAACTCAAAAATAAATTATACTAACCACAATCTGATGTTGTCGATCACCTTTAATCTCTCTAGTGACAGGATCATTGTATATCCTTCTATAAATGTCAAACTCTGTAATATCAGGCTGTTCGACTACCTATATGAATATAAAAAATAATAGTTTACATTTAAATTTATATAAATTATTTAAAAAAAGTTATCTACCATATGTTTCATATGTGTACTGAAGCTATAGCTATCATCTCGATGTGTTACCTCCTGTCTCTCCTGATTTTTTTCAACCTACTGACAATATCTACTGAAAATGACCACTCATCCATTGTGAACGTAATTCACCCCAAACCTTAGATGAAATGTAATTAGGTCAATGGGAACAAGTCTTATCAAACTCTGTGACTCCCTATTTCCTTATTGTTGTCCTCCTTAATTTTTCCAAACACTAACAGTAATGCTCATGCATATAACCATCCCATGCCTCCCATATAGTGTCACACATGCTATCATTGATGAGATGCCATAAAACCTAAAAATAATTAATAATATTTAGTTATTAATTAAATAAATTTGAAAATAAATATTATTATTTTATATACCATCCAATGATCGAACATGCGGTGCTAATTATCAATGGGAATCTGATCCCATGTAACCCATGCCCCAGAAAAATAATTTCGCAATATAGCACTCTTCTATTCAATAGCTATATGTGAAAAACTGTAAAAAAAGTGAATAAATAATCAAAAAATTATTATATAAATAAATTAATGATAATTAATGAAAACTAATTAAAATACGCAAGTAAACATACCTATGCATGTGTGGGTCAATGCCAAGATATGGACATCACTCAGAGATAGGGTCAGGAATCATAAATCTCGCAAGACCACGAACCCTCTGAGTCATTGCTAAACCGATAGTAGTCTGATGGTTAGATGATCCAACATCATGCTCATCACTAAGTAGATCATCCCCCTCTAACTCACGAAATAGATCTAAGTCCATATGAAACATGAAATGACTGTTGTTAATAAATAGTTACTGGCTGTTGTTATCAAATAGTTGAAAATAACTATTATATATATATATATATTAGATATGATTATAACCAATATTTAACTATTTCAATCTTCATATTCATCCTCATCTTTTTATATTATGATGTCAGTATCTTCATATTCCTCCTCAGTATCATTAGTTTCCATAGGAGTTTCAATTTCATAATCTCTTGTCATTTCAAATTCATTTTTTACATCAATAACATCATCATCACCATCAACCCTTAACTATGGGTTTTCATCATCAATATTCATGTCTCTTCATAGAAAATATAGATTTGGAGTAGTCTCTTGAAAAATTTTCATTCCTTACACTTCAACAAAACCACATTCACTTTGAATAAACTGATTTTTCTGAGATTTCATTTTATTATGCTTGACCAATCACTTAACTCTATTGAAGTAGCATAATAATTTTTATAATAAATTTTATGTTCTTGATGAGTGAATAAAAATGTTTTATTTACTACAAGAAGGATTTTATATTTAATATCAATGATTCCATGGCTCAGATGAACATGCAAGCCTCTTTCAGTATCCAACCACTGACATTTAATCATCATTATGTAATTTTGTCCTAGGTAACAAAATTCAATTATTTCTTCTAGCATACTATAAAAGTAAACTTAAATTTCTCTATTATGATATCCTCTAAAGAAAAAACCACTATTCATTTTTTTATTCCTCATATTCATGTGTATGAAATCAAAAACCATTCACCGCATATTCATGATAAGATTTAACTATTTTGGATGGCGGGTTACTCAATACACACAATTGATTATCAATTTTATCATCATGTTTATATATATAAAAATTTGAAAAATAATTATCAATATAACAAGTAATTAATTTATTTTATATATTAAACTATAAATAATTTATGTTACCAATTTTTTAAACCAGTAGGAAAAATTATTTTTCCAACGTTCTTCAAGAGAAACTACATTAATTTGTGAAAGTTGTTTCTTGATATGATTATCATATAATCTATAAATAAAATAATATTAATTTAATATAAAAAAAATATTATAGAATAAGTTATAGGAGCACTCATAGTAAAAATTGTTTCATTTATTCACAGTTGATCAGAACATATATATGAGCATTGTGATATTCATCATCTTAAAGTCATCGTTCATGAACTCCACCAAAGGCAAGTTCGGGATGATTAAAAATTGATAATTGATTATTCATTTCGTCATCAAAATTTCTATCATTATGTCCCATGTAGTTATGTTTTGAGGGATATTCATATTGAAAATAATGAGAGTAGAAAAAATAAATTCCCTCCTGAAAATAAGCTTTTACAATTGATCCTTCAACCGATGCTTTATTACATACTTTTTTCTTAAATTTCTGTATGAATATCTCAAATGGGTATATCCATTGGAACTATACTGAACCTCCACATTTTTCTTCATGCATAAAATGTAATATCAAATGTTCCACTAAGTCAAAGAATATCAGTGGGAAGATTTTTTCCAGTTTACATAAAATTAAAATAATATCTTCTCACAGTCTACTTAGTGCATCGTAGTCTGATTTCACCAAAAAAATGTGTCAGAAAAAAATATTATATGTCTATTATCACATACTAAATCATATAATTCAACAAACCACTTAATCCAATTGGTATAAGTCATTCCATTATAACATGAGAGTCATGAATTTTTAATCTAGTAATATGACCATTTTGACACATCTGGCCAAATTGAAAACATAACCAACTGGAAGTCTGAAATCTGAAATCCACTAACAAAACAATAATCAATTTTATTTGAAAATTATATAAGATTATTTTGGATTCATTAACATCTATGATCTAACATTTTCAAACAGTTCAAGTTCTGGTCACCTATAAATTTGGGAAAGATCTAATTGTGCCTTTACATTATCTTTATTCTTACCTAATGTATCTGAAACTATATAAAATATATTATCAAAATATTTATTCTCAATATGCAAGACATCCAACATGCGTCAGACCAACAAATCATACCAATATTAAATATTCTAATAAATTCTCTATTTTATCCAATTATTTTCTTTCCAAAAACCATCAATTTTATGTTGGTTTATAGTTGGTATAAATATAATTGGAGGTAATTAAGAGAAAAATGATTTTAACTCCAAACCTTATATTGTTTTTGGAGGTCCATCTCTTTCAATTGTTCCTTTTTGGAAATGATATTTGTTCCTATGAAAAAGATAATCGGTTAAAAAAATATATGATAGCAGTCGGAAAAAAAAATTCTTACATTGATAAGCATAAACACTTTTTTGTCTCTCATACAGTATGGACATGGTTTTTTACCATGTTTACTCTGGCCAGATAATCTTCCATATGCTGGGAAGTCACTAATTGTCCACATCAATGAATCTTTCAATATAATTTTTTTTTCAACAACATCAAATGTACTAATAACATTACTCCACAAAAAATTTAACTCATCAATAAATGGAATCAAATAAATATCAATATTATTTTATCGGTTAAAATATTGGTTTTGTGTCATGAAATCAATGAAGTTGTGTTTTGAGACATAAATAAACACTTCAATCTGGGTGTAAGTGGTAAATACCTCAATTGTTTTATAGGAATCAATCTAGACTTCCCTAGTTGAGCCTCTTTATACCTTGATTGTATACATGTAGGAAAACTATCAAACGACTCATTTTCACCATAATATAAGATGCAATCATTTGAACATACATGAATATTATGATAACCAAGACCCAGATTATAAAGTAGCATCTTTTTCTCATAGAAAGTTATAGGAAACACATTTCATTCAAGTGATAGTGTTTTAACCAAAGATAATATCTAATCAAAATAGCTATTTGACATTACTTTATCTGATTTAAGAACTATAAATTTTGCAACCGCTTAAATTTTTCTTATATTACAACCATGATATAAGGAATCTTCACTGTATCTCAACAACTCATAAAATTAAGATGGTTACAAATTAAGAGTTAAATTAATGTCATATTGATTTTCAATTTCTTGAAAAGATGGACCTGCCACATCATGTACTACATTTTGAAATCGTGATGGATCTGGAACCAAATTATTAGTATATTATCTGGAACTATGTTCAGTATATTGATACCAAAAAACATAATCTATTTGAAAACCAAAATTTAATAGATAACCCCCAACATTGTCAAATGTTTCAAACATCCTCATATCACATTTCTTACATGGAAAACTAATTGTCCCTTATAAAATAAATTTTGGTTTTGATGATGTAAATGAAAATAAATTTTCTACACCCTCAATATATACAGAATTTATACCATAACTATTTGGATTCCTACGATGATTTATTCAAGATTGATCATCTAATAATGATTGTTTTCGACTTCCTTGTTCTATATTTCTCTAAAAAATATAAAATGAATAAATTTTTTATGATTTTATTTGATATAATAAAATGGTGATCTAAAAAAGAATATAAATTTTAAAAATTAGAATTGACTTCTAAATATTATAAATTTTATCTATTTACCGTTGTTTTCTTATTAATTACTAGTAATATTAAAATATTTTTTTACAAATTAATAAAAATTATTATAAATTACTATAAATTAATAAAATACAATATAAATTAATAAAAAGGTGTAAATCATAGAATTTTCAATCTTCAAGCCTTAAGAAATGACTAATTTGTGTCAACCATGTATGTACAAATTTGTTATTTCTCATGGCATGAAAATTGATGACCTTTTTCATTTTCACCTTTCTAGTAATTTATAGTAATTTCTATTATTTCATTATAATTTATAGTAAATTGATTAAACTGTATACTAATCTACACTAATTTATACTAATTACCACTAATTATTACTAAATACCACTAATTGATACTAATTTTTGTTATTTTATAACAATTAATACTAATTAATACTGATGATTACTAATAAATACTAATTAATAGTAATTATTACTAATTTTTACTAATATTTACTAGTTTATAACAATTGTTTTACTAATTATCACTTATTATAACTAATTGTTGCTCATTATTACTAATTACTGCTAATTATAAATAATTATGACTAATTATGACTAATTATTTCTGATTACAACTTATTATTACTATTTTTTTAATTTATAACAATTTTTTACTAATTACCACTAATTTTTAATAATTATTTTTGATTTATCGCTAATTTTTACTAATTACTGCTAATTAATACTAATTACTGTTATTTTTTTTACTAATTACCATTAACTTTTACTAATTTCTGCTATTTTTTACTAATTACAGCTAATTAATACTAAATACTACTAATTTTTAATAATTATATTGATTTATCACTAATTTTTACTAATTACCACTAATTAATACTAATTACCACTAATTAATACTAGTTACCATTAATTTTAACTAATTAACTTTAATTTCTACTAGTTATCTTTATTTTTTACTAATTAGTGCTATTTTTTACTAATTATTGATAATTTTTACTAATTACCGCTAATTTTTACTAATTACTGCTAATTTTTACTAATCATTATTAATTATTACTAATTACTGATAATTATTACTAATTACTTCTAATTACCACTTTTTATTACAAATTTTTATTACTTTATCACAATTTTTTTACTAATTACCACTCATTTTTACTAATTTTCGCTAATTATAAATAATTATAACTAATTATTACTAATTACTGCTAAATACCACTTATTATTACTAATTGTTATTAGTTTATAACAATTTTTTATAATTACGCTAATTTCTAAAATTATAATTATTTATCACTAATGTTTACTAATTACAGCTAATTTTTACTAATCACCGCTAATTTTTACTAATTACCGTAAATTTTTAGTAATTACTACTAAATAGCACTTGTTATTACTAATTTTTATTAGTTTATAATAATGTTTTACTAATTATCGCTAATTTTTTATAATTATATTGATTTATTGTTAATTTTTACTAATTACCGCCAATTTTTACTAATTACCCCTAATTACCACTAATTATAGGTAATCACCGCTATTTATTACTAATTATTACTAACTATTACTAAAAATAACACTAGTTATTACTAATTATTACTAATTATTACTATTTATTACTCTTCATTACTATTCATTATTATTCAGTACTATTCATTACTATTTATTACTATTTATTACTATTTATGACCATCTATTACTATTTATGACTATCTATTACTATTTATTACTATTTATTACTATTTGTTATTATTTATTACTATTTATTACTATTTATTACTATTTATTAATATTTATTACTAATTATTACAAATTATTACTAATTAACGCTATTTATTCCTACTTATTACTATATAAACTATTTATTACTATTTATTACTATTTATTACTGATTATTATTAATTATCTGAAATTACTGCTAATTATCACTAATTTATAACAATTTATTACTATTTTTTACTAATTATAACTAATTATTACGAATTAATACTAAATAATACTAATTTATACTAATTGATACTAATTAATACTAATTTATACAAATTAATACTAATTAATACAAATCACAAGTAATTATTATTAATTAATGATAACTGAACAAAATTATTACAAATTTATACTATTTACTTTTAAATAAAAACATTAAATCTTAATGAAACAACATATTTGTACAAATAAATAATGAAAAATAAAACTATCTGACTATAATTTAATTTAATTACCACAAATTAATAATATTAATTACTAATATAAATTAAAATGAATTAACTAAAAAATAAAAGTAACAAATAAATACCTTAAAACTGAATCGTTTGTTGGATGCATCTCCTGAAAATTGATCCACTGTAAAATTTAAAAGTTTGAAAAAACTGAAGAGAGAAATATGATAGCAGAGAAGGAGAGAGGGCTTGAGAGAATTGTGAAATAGGAAAAAATTGGATGTGGTATATATAGGTCAGATCATTTTCGATGGGGGTATTTTCAATGGGCCCCATCGCAAATATTTAGGTGTTTATTAATTTATGCAGCGGTAAAAAATAGTATTTTCGATGGGTCATGTCGCAAATACTCTCCTACTAACACATTGTTTGTGACGAATCATCGCAAATATTTTTTTTACGGGACTTGTTGCAAGTACTTTACCAATCATTAATTGAGGAAGAGGTAAAATATAGTATTTGTGACGGGTCCCGTCACAAATACTATTATGGAGAAAAACAATTGTGATGGATGGTCACAAATAATAATCTGCCGACATATTATTTGCGATGAGGATCCTCCCCCGTCGCAAATAACAGGAACCCGAGATGAGTATTTGCAATGGGGGTTTAGTCCCCGTCGTAAATACTCTTCCCGCACTAACGCGCGCAAGGCGCGCCAAACGTATTTGAAATGTTCCATCACCAATACCCCTTTTTATGGACTATTTGCAACGGGTAAACATTTATGTCGCAAATAGTCTCTTTTGACGAACTATTTGTGAGAGGCCCTAGACCCGTTGCAATAAGTCATTTTTTGTAATGTAAAATCATAACGATAGATAATGATAATTTTCATTCGATATTTGATAATTCTTCAACATGGAGACCTATGCTTGATGAATAAGTAAAAATCAAAGATGGGTCATTTCATTTCAAGAAATATTACCATTAAGATAGATAAGTATTCAAAAAGATGATCAATTACATTTAAAATAAAAAAATAAATTTAATGATCTATAAAAGAAGAATCTAGTACTTGAGAAGAAGGATGGGTATCTTTTAAAGTGGATTGAGGATCTTTTTTGTATTAAAACATATGTTAATAAATAATCCTTCTTGAATCTATTATTTTTTACTATATATATTTTTATCTTGTATTTTACCATATCTTTTCCTTTTGGGGAATCAAAAAGGGGGAGAAAGTTAACCACAAAAAGTCATTAAGACTAAATGTATTTTTATAAGGGTGGGATACTTCTAGGAGAATGATGGGTATATTAAGTATAAAAAATGGTTATTAAAATAAATTATAGTACCCTATTTCCGTATGGGATTTGGAAATTCAAATGAATTTTGATTTTTCATTTATTGGATGGGTTGTTTTGAGAACCGAACTTCAAATGGGTGTATTTGGACGAGGAATGGGGTGCAAGAAGTAGCCTGGGAGCTTAAGAAAGCATTGAGGAGAGGTGAGAGAGGATACTAAAAAACTACAGTAGACAACTGATGTAAGTATCTAGCCTTAAACATTACATAATCTTGATTTTTAAGTCAAGAAATCATTATCTCACATTTGATTATATTTTTAGGTTTAGATTTTTAGAAAACTAGGTCCTAACTCATACATAACAAAACCATATTTTACATAGTGGACACTTCTGATCAGTATCCATTTTCCCATAATATAAAACTTAAAAAAAATATGATTTCTTTTCTTGAAAAAACTTTACAACTTCCAAATTGACTTATTATTTGTTCATACCCATCCATAAACCCTATCAAAACATTTTAAAAATTTTGGATGAACATAAAAATCTCAGTAAGGAACATAAAAAAAGAAAAATTTGTTAGTTTAGTGAAAAACATGAAAACCCATGAAATTTTTACCTTTATCTCAATATTCTTTAATTGAATTCAATAAATCATTTCCACAAGAAAATTAATCACATTTTTTTCTCAAATAAAACCTTTAAACCCCATATCAAACAAATGAAAACCCATTTTGGGCAACTTTAAGCAATTATATTCATAACCTGTTTTAAACCCATGCCAAAAATAACAAGAGCCTAGTTAAATCAATTGGAGAAACCCTCTGTTAACTCCCCCCATTTATTCCTATTAATACACGGAATATTATTCGATTCATTAGATAACTATAATGGGGCTCACCCTTTATATAATATATACCAGGCTTACCCATTCATCATGAGCTATAATGGGGCTCAACCCACCGAATAAGTTGTATCGGGCTCACCCATTCATCATGAGTTATAATGGGAATAAACCCACCATATAAGTTGTATCATTCTCACCCATTTCAAGTATATAATTCTCAAGTACCATATCATGAATAAAGAATTTTATTCTTGTAATTTTTCATCATAAAACCTTTGAAAAGCTCTTTTAAACCTGTATGAAAAACACTTTCAGATATCAAAATACCCTTTTATTTTAAAAACAAACTTTCAAAACCAAAATAACTAGAAAAGGATAAATAGGGTTTTTATTTAAATAAAAAATTAAATCTTTTAAAGGAATCTCAAATTCAAATAATGGTTTCAATGGTAGGAAAAGTCATTGTCATTGTATATGTTAAATAGAACATTCCTTTTATATTTTGTCAAAACATTATATATAAAAAACATAAAAATTACTTTTGAAAAACTTTTAAAGAAATTAAAAATAGATATAATATTTCCTTTATATTTATTTTATGTCTATATAAATATATTCATAAAATAATTTTAAGAAATATGGACATGGAATAAGAAGAGTTGAAAAGGAAACTTTAAAAAAATATTTTTAAAAGAAAGTACCTTACCTTATGCTCAAATTGTCACTTTCATTCCTTATATTCATGAATATTAAACATATGTTAATTATTTTCTTACTTGAGAGACTTTTTTAAGTTTATTTTTCCTTTTATTTTAGTTATCACCATGTTATAATCAATTACTTAATTAATTGCGTTCACATTAATGATATTCAGCTCACATGTCCAAAATAGATTCAGTAGTCTGATTATGGTCAAAAAGGTCATATTACATCATATATATAATAATAATCATGAAATAATTATCATTTTTATACATTAATTTTAAATTTAAAACCAATCATGAAATCTGTTTATGAAAAAAGAATTATGTTACAATCATGGAGACGGTAGGTCGTACATACACATGAGTAACGTTTCCATTTTTCAATGAATGTTATAAAAACAAGTTAAGTACTATTTTATCTATAAATAATGATAATAATATCATAAATACCATATTTATTCTTTAAATATAATTATATATATCATTCATGTGATGTGGTGATGAAAAATGAATCACATCATTTCGTGGATGTGGTAGTCCACACATACACATAAATGGCGTTATCATTTTTAGTGAACGAAAAGGTAAACAAATAGGTGATATAAAGACTTTTAAAAATGATAAACATGTCATGAAAATAATATATATATATATATATATATATATATATATTAAATCTATCATTTTAACCAGTCGTGAGAGGTGGCATTAGAAAATTAATTATATCGGTTCGCAAGGCGGTAGCCCACCATACACACGAATGATGGATTCCTTTCCCATTTGATAGAGGTTAGAAATGGATATAGGTTATTAAATTTATATAATAATAGATAATTATTTTTTATATAATTATTTTATTATTTAATAATGTATAATTAATATTTGAATGATCTGGAAGAAGAAATAAAATAAAAACACTCGACTAAGAACTAGACCTCTTCTTTGGACAGCCTCATTTGTTTTATACATTTAGGCCTCTAAAGTTAGTATTATGACCAAAGTAAGGCCTATAGGACTTATATATTGATATAAAGAATGTATTTTGGTAGGTACTGGTTAAATCAAAAGGCTTTTTAAGTGTAAATAAATGATAATAAGAGGTTTCCTTTTATAAGAGAGGGGAGGGGCACTCTTGGAATTTCTTAAAATATTGAATTAATATAAATTAGTTTTCATTTATAAATAGATTAGAAATGATTTATTTAAATAATAATATGAGTATGGTTCTAATACATCTCATATAATAAAAAAATTTCAAGTTTTGGTGATGGTTTCACCATTATCTTTTTGTTTTAACCCCTCGTTAAGCTTTCCCACATTTATTGCGATAACATGGTTTTTTACACGTTGAGGTTCAAGATAGTTACTAAAAATTGAAAAACATCTCATAAATGGAACATGGTTGAAATTTAAAACCGTATACTAATCACTTTGACCAATATAGTATTTTTTTGAATTTTAAATTATTTAATAAAATATTATTTATTATAAAATATCATTAATATCAATCTTAGAACTATTCATTTACTTTGACTTTAATAACATCAAGATGAAAAATAAATTAAAATATAATCAATTAAAAATTCATTAACATGTTATATTTATCCAAAAAAATGGATCAAAATAATTATTTCAAATTATATTACTTTTAATAGCTTTAATATTGTTTATTTTATTTTTCTATTGATTGAATAATTATTGTGTTAGAGTTACGCAAGCTTTTAAGGTAATTATTTCATCACTAAAAATTAAAAATAAATTATCATGATAAAAAAATAATTTATATTTAAAATAAATATTTATAACTGAACATATCCTGTGCTTTTTCCTATGTTAAACATATTATAGTTATTAAAAGCAAGTGTGTGACATTTTTGGCTTTATATTCACTTAAATATTATAATGTTAAAAATCATATACAAATGGAAAAAAGTACATATATTCTAATTTTGGATGATTATGAATGATATATACTCATAAAATAAAATTAATTCAATTTTTAGAGTCATTTATTAGTCCTTATCATTTTATTTTTAATATTAATTACCTGATTTACCCTTGTCCATAGTAATAAAAATTATTAAGGTTACTGCTCATAATGTCCAAAAATAAAAAGGGAGCTATTTACCAAATTAGGACCCACTGATTCCAAATGTGGGATTCATTTTCCAAAATTCAAAACTATAAGTGGTATAATTTAATTTAAAATTAAACTGAAAAAATGTGATGAAAAATGATGTTTCAAAAAAATGTATTTTTAAATACCAAAATATATTTACAATAAATTCTAGTTTAAAATCCATTAAAAATTATATAATTGGATTTTTTAATCAAAATAAACTAAATAAAATTTAAAAATAATCCAAAATATAATTTTACTTTATAAATTCATTAAAATAAATACAGTTTTCAATAAAAATCAGTATTTTTCACTATTCATTGAAAAATCAAACTTTTCAAAAAAATCTAAAAATTACAGCATAAGATACTTTTGAAATGATGATTTAAAATATCATATACTTTGTATAAAATATAATTTTTAAAGTTACAAAAACAATTTATAATATTTTCTCACAAAAATCAATAAAATATATTTTTGAAGAAAACATATTTTTTATGAATAAAATGACTTTAATAAAAATCAATTGATTATTTCCAAAAATTAATCAATACATTTGAATTGATTTAGAACCTTTATATATATATATCATAATTTATTTAATTCTATTCATAAAAACCAATTAAATGTCTAGGTTATAATGGTCATATTTAAATAATAATATTTCATGGTTCATTTAAGATCGATGTTGTATATCTTATATGCTATCAAACATAGTCTTTATTTTTAAAATATTTGTATATTAAAATCAACTAGATGATGGTTCATGGAAGTGGAATCATCCATTTCATGAAGCTACTAGCCAATTGGTGTCCTCCACTAGCTCGTTTGTTGGTTTTTTAAGATGAAAAGTTGCAACTTTTACCCCTCAAGTTTTTAGAGGGAGTGACCCCATTTTCCTCTCCCTTTTGCATGTACTAGGGGAAGTTGGACCTCTATTTTTTCACCTTCAAGATACCTTAATCTCAAGGAATTTTTTGGTGATTCTATAATGGTTTGAGGTTATTTTGATCCTCTTCCAACCTATGTTTATCTCCTATCCTATTTCTTTATAACATTCATTTGTCTAGTTTTTGTTTTCATTGGAAATTCCACTAGAGCATGGCTGAATCACTTGATTATATTGGGGATTTTTTTCATCATTTGTAGAGGATGTCTCATTGATAAAATTTCTTATATAGGCTCAGTGTTTCATTAATGTATGATTTTTTATTGAATTTTCTTAAGTTTTTCCTTAAATTAGTGTTAAGATAGTTGTGGAATCATCACTTACTATGAGGTATTTTCTAAAAATAGTGTTGGGGGTTTGTAATTGATCTCCCATGGGTTTCTAGTCATGGTTATGATGTGATGGGGTCACCAGTGAGTGAAAAAATTATTGTGCCTATTTTATTTTAAATCATTTAATTGATTATAAATGTTATAATTAATTAATTTTTGATGTTGGATAATCTAGCTTGAGATAGGTGTTTTGGGTGATGTGTTGGGGTGGATAGGCATGGATAGGCCTTAGAATTAGTTTTCATCTTTAGGAAAATAAATGGGATTATTTTCTAATAAGGCAGGTGGTCTCATGTACAAGCCCCTTGCATTTATGTTTCTATATATAGAATGAGATGTGTAGGCTCACCACAGTAAGTAGTGACCTCCTGTGTAATTGGAGTTTTTAAATTTCATTAACTATTTAATTCTATAGTGATTAGTTCATTTAATTCCTTGAACTAAATGAGTAAGTTTCAAGTCCATGTTAGTCCTAGGGAACTAGCTTGATTCCTTGATCACTGATGGATGAGGCCACGACCATTAATTGATTCATCCTTAACATCAGCACCCTAAGGGGGTTCTTATTTTATATTAGAGTGTTTATGATGTGGTAACCCTCTAAGTTAGCCTTCGAAACCTCTAATTAGAGGTGTGAGTTGACCTATGATGGTTGGCTTAAGTGGGCATAGTAAGGACCAAAGGGATACCTTAGATCTTATGGGATCAATTCCATGACCAAGTGGTGAGTGATTTTCCCCCATGAGACATGTTTATCCTCAGTGGCTAGATAGTTGGTATAATGTATATGGGTTAGGAGATAGGACCAACCCATTGAGAAATTGAGGACTAATATGGGTCATATTTCATCTCTTGTATTGTTTCCAATGTGATGTAACATGTGTAATTGGTGATTCTATGCTATTTTTATGATGATGGTGTGGGACACAATGTCCTTAGAGATGTAGGTGTTGGACCAAGACCTTAATTGAGATCAAAGACCCTTTTAAGGGTGATTCTAAGAGGTTGTGACCTTGGGGATCCTCTAAGGTGCCCCATTAATAGAATGACTATGAGTTGGTTCATGTGTGTGGATAGTGATGGTTACAGGTTTCACTATAGAGATTAAACCCACGTGCAAAACCTAAGGGGATGTGATGGCGGTGACAGTCATGGTTGTTTGAACAACCCTTATTATATTTTCATTTTTATTTATGTTCATGTTTTATGAAATGTGATTTCCCAGGATGTTTGGGAATCTGCCGTTGGGCCTAGCACTGATGTGATTGCTCGAGATCCCTAGGAATAACCTATTGAGATGGATGAGACCCCAGGATGCTCGGTGTGTTAATGATTATTTCTCATGGTATATTGGGGACGTATTCCTAGTCCAACTAGAATCCAGTGTTATGGTTGATAAAATAGTATACACCTGGAGGTGGTATATATGATCTAGTATCAGGTCATATGTGTCTACATTTGTATGATAATTCATAGGATGCATGTGATTCCCTTCTTATAGTGAGACCATTGTGAATGCTCAAGGATCCTAGGATTTGAATGGAGACACCATTAGACCATTGTTATTTCCTAGTAACTTTAGTATCTAAATGATGGTATGAGGTGGAGAGTGGGATATATTCCCAATCACGGATGTTGGGCATCCCAAGGGTGATTTTTGGATCCCCTCGATCAATGCTTAGGATACCCCCTAGAATCAAGTGGACGCATCCGTTATATTTTGGTAAATTTTCTAAAAATTATTGGATGCCTAGGTTATTGACCATGTGTCTCAAGAGGGTATTCCATTATATTTCTTAGGTTACCTAGGAACCAGTCATTCTTATACATATAGTATTTCCTAGGGCCTCCCCATCTTAGGAATCAGATGTCAGTATAACATCAATATTTCCCAAGTACTACTGTGTGGTTCATCCTTTGGGTTTGAGGATGAGGGATACCCAGTAACAAACCAAGGTTTAATACTCATCATAGTGGATTCATGATTTTGGGATCCCCAAAGTGTGTTAAAATGTTCCCTTGATGTGATGCATATGATCAATGATAATCCAGAACTAGCCAAAATATTTATGGTCGATCAGGGCCACAGACCTAAGGATTTAAGATGGTTATTGGGATTAGACCAGGTTATGTGTGTACTTCCTTAGGGAAGTGATGATATTGTGGTTTTCATAGTCCCCAATATATGCTCAGATAAATTCTGAAAATGGGCCAAATAAGGTTTGATATGTTTGTTTATTTATTTATTATTTTTTAGTTTATTTATTTATTTTATACAACCATGTCATGTTCATATATCATAGAATTTCTAGTTAGCATAGGATTGTGTTGGTTGTTACCTACTGATTTTTTTACTCACACACTACTTAGGCCACCATTGCACATAGGTACCCAAGAAACTCTCACATAATTATTACATTCATAGGTTGGGTAGGGGCCTAGAGTTTAGATCAAGCAAGATTAATCTTAGTATGGAGATTGAAGAGGTATGGCTCAGGATAGAGGTAGGTCCCAAAGTCTTTATCCATTTATTATTTCATTTTATTTATGTAATTAATAGGTATTAATGTCTTCACATCCTATAAAATATTATATATAAACCTTCACTAGTATAGTAGTGAATGTTTTAACCCAAGGGAAGAAGGGTGAGTATTGTAGGGCTTTATTTAATCTCTAAAATACTGAAAATAATAGAGAATTCATTGATATTTTAAAGTGTGAGGTATTTTTATGGGAGTATATGATTTTTTAATGGTGTCATAAAAAGGTATTAAGGAGTTATAAAATAGAATATATTATTGAGAAAGATGATCAAGAAAAATGAATGGGGGAAATTAATGCTACTGGTTTAAATGAGTTTCATATGTCATAGTACTAAAATTGAATTTCCATCCTCGAAAAAAGGGTTTGATTAAAATACCTCTCCAAGAGATTAAACACATTTATTAATCAATATTGGGGTTCAAAACTTCAATAAATATTAAAAATTAATAGGTAATGAAGAAATTGAAATCAGAAAATAATCTCACCGATTATTTTCAAAGTTTGAAATAAAAAATATGAGATCAGTAAATCAATTTTAATGAATTCAAAATCAATATCAGCAATAAATTCTCAATTCATGAATAAAATATAAATTTGTGAGGAAATTAAAAGATAAAATCTATCATAATTAAAATTTCCAATGTGAAAATTACCCTGATATCATGTTTAATAAAATAAAAAATAGTACCGTATAGAACATCTCAAAGAAAATAACCATATGTGGTAAGAAGAATATGATGAGGAAGAGAAATCCCCTTTGAAATATAGTTTGAACCCCTCTGATCTTCCTCCCACTCCATCTCAAAGTCCAAGTCTAAAGATCATCAGTTAGTAGTGGTGTGGTGAGAGAGTTGGGCCTTGAAATTTCATGAATTCAAGAAGTCCCCAAATTCCTTTCCTTTTCCCTTTTTTAATTAGTCAGTGCACCACCTCAAAAAGTATAGGTGTCACCTTTTTAGTTGTTAGCACCTAACTTCCCAAGTTTTCCACATGCGATCCAACATTAATTGATGCAACCCTCGCATGAATCTCTAGTACTATACCGTAGATAGACTCCATAGCTTGATTGAACACCAGAAGGTGTCTCTCTATGTTCACAAAAGTAGAAAAGTATTGGAGCCCATTAGTATTCCAAAATCAGATCTATATAAATGAGTTTTATCAACTCCCAATTTGAATCCATCTCCAATTAATAAACACATCAAACAATTGATAACACAAAAACTCCAAAGATCGATCTCAGGTGGTGGATGTGGAACAACTGCAAGATCAATCTCAGGGGGTGGATTAAAACTTCAGTAAGGGGAATATCGAGGATAAGGTTGTGAGATAATCTTCCAAGAGAAGCGGTATGAAATGTTTATCCTAGAGAGCATCTAGGTGCCTTTATTTCCCTCCTCTAGATCATCATCCACTCCTCAAGATCTGATAGATATAATTATTCCAACCTAATTGAACTACAAAATAATATTTTAAATCCAATAAAAATGTAATATTTAACAACCATTTCAATAAAAATTCATTTCCAACTATTAAAACAATAACACAATTAAAAATGTTTGAAAATATAATAGTTGAAATCAAAATAAAATGTTCAATAAGAAATATTAACTTAAATGAAAATCAATTCAAAAAAAAATCAAATATTTTTATAATCATCAAAAGTCAATGTAAAAAAATAATAACTCATTAAATCACATAAAATGAACTCAAGAAAACAAAGAAATTCACATGATAAATATTTAACACTAGATGATGATGTTTCACACACAATTTCCAATGATTATCAATTTTTCAATGAAATAATATAAAAACATTATATTAATTTATTTAGATCCAAATTTCAATCAAAATAAACCATTAAACTAATTTAAATTCATGTGAAAATGATATAAAATAATCATCACATAAAATTCCCTCACACTTAATACATTTCTTGTCCTCAATAACTCATTTAAACTTTTTCAGTAGAAGTCAATTTATCTCTATAATGATTTATTTTTAATGCCACTAAGAAAAGACATCCAAATATATTTACCACCATGAAATATCTCAAGTAAGAAAAAAAAATGGTTAATCTCTTAAAATAAATGATCTTTGAAAAAATTTAATTTCTAGTTTTGAAAAAGATAATTGATGTTGAAACTTTTAAAGAGGTTTAACCAACTTATCTTTGCATTAAATTGCTCTTTGAAATTTATCTTTTCAATGGTGAATGACACACATAATTTAGCACACAAATAATTACACACAACTGAATGGATGAGTATGTTTAATAACTATAAGTAATAATAATTAACCAATCCAATAGTTTTATCTTGAAGAATAAAAACTCCACCTAGGATTAGGAATTCATTTTTAGACCATTTTAATGAAAATATTATTAGTTTACTTTCAACAAGGGATTAAAATTCAATTGAAAATGTGAAATGTAGTTAAAAATTTTCACCAAAAGAATGTATTTTTAAAATATCAATGAAAATATTTTACTTGATTGAATCAATGGTTGAATAAAAAATAATACCTCAAAGTGGAAAAACAATCTTCAATTTCTAGAACTGAAAATGAAAATTGAGCTCATAAACAATAAATTTTAGAAATATTTGGAGGATATTTTTATGAGTTCTCAATTAAATATAGTTTTTCATAGAAAAGAACCCCTCCCCCACACTTAAAACTCAAAATTTTCCTCAATGTTGAACCTAAGGTGGATAATGCATTTAGAGAATTTGGTTCAAGATAGTGGTAGTGAAAAACTTTTGCAAGGGGTCATAAGAAAGATCAAATATAGTAGTATAAATTCTATAATTTTCAGTCATTTCTAAAACTCCCAATAAGTATAATAATTTCCAGTAATGATTCACCACTTATTTAACTTTGTACATGCATTTTTTATTGACATCTCTGAAAAAATTTCAAATAAACAAGATAACAACATGTAATGAACTTATTTCAGCATAAAATCTGTAATAAACTAGTATCAAACACATTTCTCAGTAATAGAATCTTAAAAATTCAAAAATGTGAAAAAATGTTTTCAATTATATCAAAAATGGTGTTCAATTAAGCATATAAAAGGTTATGTGGCTTGCTCATTTAAAATCATTAATGACATGGAAAGTATCAATTGAGATTATGGGTGAAAATTTACAATTTTAAGCTAAAAATAAATTTTAACACAACAAAAATAGCACTGATAGAATTAATATAAACTAAGGAACACCAATAGGTTGTAGAATAGATAATTTACTCCCCTGGAGTTAAAGCTTCATCCTACTAGTCCATTAATAACATTCATATCCCGTGAGCTTGAAATTAAAACACTCATTTATTCCAATAGGGAACCTATAGAACAAAATCAAATCTCAACATTAAACTCAAAAATTTATCTTAGAAATTGTGAAATTAGTTCTTAATAACAACGAGAGTGAAGCTCTCAAAATCAAATAACCCACCTTAAATCAGTATGTGGTGGTGTTCCTAAAAGGTGTTAAGGAATGAGTGTCACTGTGAAGATGAATAAAACCAAATAAAATATGAATTTTTTTTCAATGCATCGATCATGAAAAAATCCTCATGGTATCAAAACATACTAAGTAACTCATCACTCTAAATGTATTTCAAACAAACAAACAAGCAGATTTTCAATTATCATGTTGTACAAACTTAGTGTAGTGTTTATTAGTATGAAAATTATTTCACAGTATTAGAACAAAAAATCATCAATAAAAGATCCATAAAATCAAGTTCAGAATCAGAAAATAATAGGTTGAAAAAATCCAAAAATTTCTTGCCAAAAAAAGTGTAAGAATATTTCAAAATTATTTTCAACAAAAAAAATAATTCTTCATACACATTAACACATTAGTGTACCAATAACTTGAAAAACAATCAACCTATTAGTATGTGTGTTATTTTTTAATCTAATGAAAATTAATATTATTTCAACCACAGTCCAAAACATTCATATTAAAAATATAATTTTCTGCTAAAAACATCTCAAATTAAAAGAATCACTATCTGTAATAAGATTGTGTAATCCTCTAGAAAATCATGAGCCACCCATTCTCCTATTAAGGATTATAATTCAACCTAATTTTACATTGAAGTACCTATATAAGGACAAAATCAATATTAGATTCAAGGATTTTAGTTTAATAGAAATAAAATTAGCAAAAATGTGAAAAAGGGTGGCCATGAAGCTTCAGTTCAAAGGTATTTTGTTTAGTGAAAGATGGACAGGTTGGATGTCTACACTCAAAACAAATTCTAAGGAAAAATCTCATAATAATTAATAAGAACAAGAAGAGGGTGAGATAGTTTTATTTTGAGATTCTAAAAATTAAAACAAGAATAATTTTATTAACAATGCAAAAATTGTTTTATTAAAAGAAACAAAACCATCGGTTTCCTCCCATGCAGTGTTAGTTTTAAAGTCCCCAACCAGACTCTTCTAAAAATATAACCATGGTCACTAGGTGTGTGTGGTTTCCTAAGTAAAAATCACCACATGTTGATAGCTCAAGTATTTTTGAATGAAAAATCAATTCTACATGCTTTTTAACATCTAGGAAAACAAATCAATCCATCAGCAAGTGAAAAATACCCTTGAAAACACCCCTTGATAGAGCTAGACAGAATGTTTTTCACTTCTATTATTGATCTATAATTGACATGTCTAAAATTATCAATAAGTAGAAAACATGTACATGGTATTTCTAGGAATTTATCTTGATTCCCCAAAACATTTTTTTATAAGAGATAATTAAATCATAAAGAAAAAACTTCCCTTGTTTAAAGTGCAGCCAACAAAGGAGTGTTAAGATTTGTAAAGTAATCAAAATTATTTTTCTCAACATTCATCATGAAAAATTCCACAACCAGTTGGGTGCTCTATTCATTTACAGACTTAAGATGTGTGCGTTTGGCATCCAAAGCAAGATCTCTCATCTCAACCTTTTCAAATTATAGTTTGTGAACAATTTGACCAACATAATTTTCCAAATCATGAATTTCAGTTTCAGTTGCATGAATAATTTCTTCATTAGAGATTATAAATGAGTTTTTAAATTTATCACTTGTTTAAAAAATCAATTTTAAGTTTAAGATTTTAGTATTTATTCAGAAATTTAAAATTTAACAAAATAAAAAAAACCCTTCATTGGTAAAAAGTTCCAAAAGGTGATCATTAGAAGTCTCCAAAAATTGGAATTTAATTCTATACCTTATTTTAAATTCATCACAAATTTTCCACAACTCTATCATCGTGATACACAAAAATCCCTTTGTGGGTCTATCTAAAACTTCAAACTCATCATCATTTAATCTATTATAGAAACATTGTAATAGATTATTCAAGGGGATTACATGATTAGTACATTGAAATAAAAAATCATTGAACCTCTCTCATTCCTCACTAAAACTATCCCCATCACTCTTAATAAATCTAATGATCAAAATCCTATGGTGCCTATATATTTGACCGACTATTATGTGCATCTTATTAAAAAATTTAGATCAGTGATTTAAGTGTAAAATGGATCAAAAATAGCTTAACTTGAATGAACATATGCACAACATAAAAAAAAATTCAATACAAACTAGAGAAAATAATTACTTTTATTAGTAGTTTAGAATATTTTTCAGCATGTAATATCAGGAGTTTTTTTTAATTTTGATTTTGATGTTTTTTTGATTTTTTTAAATAGCCCAAAGAAACTCAAATCCAAGTCTTCTTCAAAAATGGTATTAAATTTTTATTGGGTTGGAGGGCATCAAAACCATCAAAATATAATTTATAAACCTAAACAAGTATAGTAGTGAAGGGTCAAACCCAAGGGAAGGAGGGTGTGTGTTCTAAGGCTTCATTTAATCTCTAAACTATTGAAAACAGTAAAAAATTATTTGATATTTGAAAGTGTGAGGTTCATATTTTTATTGGAGTGTGTGATGTGTTAATGGTGTCAAAAAATAGTGTTAAAGATTTAGAAAATAGAACATGTTTTTGAGAAAAATTATCAAGACAAATGAAAGTGGAAAATTAACACTACTGGTTTAAATGGGGTTCATCTGTCATAATAAGAAATATTAATTTTCATCCTCATAAAAAGATTTTGATTAAAATCCCTTTCCATGAGATTAAACACACTGATTAATCAATCTTGGATTTCACGACTTCAAGAAAGATCAACAAGAAATGGTTAATAAAGAAATTACAATTAGAAAATGATCTCACTGACTATTTCCTAAGTTTTAAATAAAAAATGTGGGAGGAAAAAATCAATTTTAATGAATTTAGAATCAATACCATTTATCGATTCTCAATTCATTAAGAAAATATAAATTTTTGAAGAATCGAAATGAAAAAATCTAGAATAATTGAAATTCCCCAAGTGAAAATTACTTTGATATCATGTTCAATAGAATAAAAAATAGTACTGCACAAAATATATTAAAGAAAATTACCATAGGAGGTAAGAATAAGGATATGAGGAAAATAAATCCCCTTTGAAGTTTAGTTTGAACCCCTCTGATCTGCCTCCCACTATAGCTCGAAGACCATGTCCAAAGATCCTCAGTTAGTAGTGGTGTGGCATCAGACTTAGGTCTCAAAACTCATCATGACCCCTCCCAAAAAAGTGTACCCCTCCTAGGATAGAAATGTGAGAAGAGAGATAATGACCCCTGAGTCCCACCTCTAATAGGCCCTGAGTTAGCGACTAGCACTAAGGGTATAACAAACACACAGATGAGAGGAATTACCCTCTAATAAAAAACATGTGGAAGAGAAAGATAATACAGACACCAACCAACTCCTGTTTAGGCTGCAATGAAAAAGAAAACCCAAGTGTACATATGTAATTCCATGAAAATACTACTACAAATGAAAGGGAAAACTACAATTACCAAAATAAAGAAAAACAACAGAGACCACAAAGCCTGAACAACTCCTGTAAAACCCCAAACTAGTAGTAACCAAAAAAATAGTTTATATAACGTAGGTTGAGTATAAAAGTATACTTAGTAGGATCCTCCCTATAGACTCTAATGCAAAAGTAAAGAAATCATGATAAAGCATAGTCACTACTAGAAAAATGGCCTATACCCACGGTTTTGGGAACCATGGGCTGGAACGGTGTCGGTATAGGTCCCCAACCTATACCCACGGTTTTCCAAAACCGTGGGTATAGGTGTCCTGCCACCGTGTCACCGAAACATAGCCAATTTCCAAGGTTTCAACGGCTTTTACCCATGGTTTCAAAACCATGGGTATAGGTCCTAAAATAATGTAGGCACCGAATTTTGATCTCATAACCTCTTCGCTGCAAACACCGCGTCTAACCACTACCCTAACATCACCTATATGTATATATAAATATATTTAGTTAAATATAGTTATAAAAACTGTGGGTATAGAGGGAAGAACTGTGGGTATAGGGTTCCCGCAAAACAAATATTCCTTCCAGACCTATCCCCACGGTTTGTCCCAAAACAGTGGGCATAGGTACCCCTATACCCACGGTTCTGGGAAACCGTGGGTATAGGTCACTTTTCAGGACCTATCCCCACGGTTTTGGAAAACCTTGGAGATAGAACCCCCCTATACCCACGGTTTTGGAAAACCGTGGGTATAGGTCTTGAAAAGTCACCTATACCCACAGTTTTCCAAAACCGTGGGTATAGGGGGGGTCTATCCCCACGGTTTTGGGGAAAACCGTGGGGATAGGTCCATTTTCCAATAGTGAGTGGACAACAAGTGAAACTAACTCGTCACCTAAACTGGTATACTAAGTTCCTAGCCACACCATAACTACTCTCACCAAGTATCACATACAAGAGTATATAATATAATAAATAATATCAAGGGTAACACGTTACCACTTCCCAACTAGTTTTCTGCTTTTCCCCAACGTCACACATCCTAAGCATATCTCTCCAAAAAGGCTTGCCTGTAGACACCAAGGTGAAGCACTACAACATGCACCTCCTACATCACACCACCATGTCCATATAACCAAAGTAACTGGGTACCTTCTGATAGCCACCACATTTCACATAACGTGTATCATATGTCGGGTACTATACCTCAAGCCATTACAGCCCATACACCAAGTAAGGATCCTCAATCCATCACAACCTATACATGTTACACCTATAGTAGTTCATATGAAACTATATCTAGAATATATGTGTGTGAATAACCACAATCCATTACATCCATATACACACATATATGGGGAAAACTAACCATTGTGCATACCAGAACTAGTAACTACCAAGAGAAGAGAGCGGTGCCAAAGGGGGTAGTCAGCCATCCATCCTCCCATCGAGATGTTGGAGAAAACACCCCCCAGGGCTCAGAATCCCTGGGGTGTCAGTTTCCCTAACTAGTAGGGTGAATTATCATATCAAAACAAAAAATTACATGATATAATATAGCTCACAACCACACTATGGGAAAAACCTATTATTAGAATCAACTCCAGATAATGTCTCTCAGACTCCTGGATACCACTACTAGGACTATATATCCTATAATCACACAACCATTTGAATAGCTACATTAAGTTAATTTATCTCTTTTTATCAATTGTAATTTACGTTAATTAATTCTTTAAACATTAATTAACCCTTATCATTTTCCACATTCCAATAATTTATCATTTCAACAAAGATTCATGCCCTCTAGGCATAACTAAACTGAGTCCACAACTTCTCATAATCACAACCTCAATATTGTATCTCATCAAGATCTAACCACATGGTTTAAACATCATTTATTCATTCCTTCATTAACAACATTATCAATTTTCCATAATTACAGGTATTCTAAGAGAACATTTTAAGCTACCAAACACAAGGGGCTAAACACGGTGAACTACCCTTCGAGTCATTTCTACCTATACTAGGAGCGTAGACCCATTTATCCTTGAGAATATAAATGTATAAATCACATGGTATACTCTGCATGTCTTCGCCACTTTTAGAAGGAGGTTAAGAAATACTAGCTACCTCAAGAAGTGGGGAAAGTAAAGCAAATAACATACAATAGATTCAACAAGAAGCCCACTTTAATAATAATGGGTAAACCCAACTTCAAACTGTTTCATCACCTCTGATGTCCTCCCCGACACTCATATGCATAAACTGATGCATCTCGCCACTCTAGGCGTCAACTGCCACCAAAACCACTAGGCCTCCCTACCATACATATCACAATAGCCATCCAGGCTCAGCCATTCTAGGCTCACAACACATTTGGGCCTCCCTACCCCTATAACTGCAATAGCTATTCAGGCTCACATCACATCACAAGTAGCAAGAAACAAGAAAGAAACTGGGATCTTAGACCTAAATAAGGCATTCATTATTCACACACAATGAGCTCTCATAGCTCCAAAGCATAAGGTTATTTTCCTTTACAAGTGAATGGTAAAATCAAACCCCATAAATACATTAACTTTATCACACAACCAGTTCTTTATTCCATATTTAATTATCGATTCATTATCATAGGTTCCAACTACAGGCAACCGAAACAAATAGATATATCAAGCTATATAAAATTAATTAAATAATTAATTTAACATGACTTTAATCAACAAGCATCATCATTCTTTAGGTTTATCAAAAAACTCTATTAATCATGCATACTCGCATCAATTTGATTAACATCAAATTATAACAACAACAATTGGATTCATTAAACATGCCACTTTATCTTTATCCAATTAATTATCAAATAATTTCGACTTTAAATTCTTTACCAATTTCCATCAATAATGACATGATAAATAAAAAATGCATAGATATCACACTATCTATCAAATCAATAGGCTATAACATTGCTAGGAAATTGAAACAAATTCTTTAATCTGGTTCAAATATTTATTATGTCAATTTCATTATGATCTAGTGAGATAAATCATGCTAAATCTACAATTGCACGTAAATAAAATAGATAGTCCATGAATCCCCTACCTCAAAAGGTTTCCTAAGTTATTTTCATGAGAATGGGCCAACACAATGGATCAAAATCACCTCTCCCGCAACGATTGTATCCACTTGAGGACACTACGACACAAACACATCAACCAACACCCAAGAAAGATTCATTAGAAAAATGGAGATCACATGCCATAACATGGAAAAGATAATCAGAGGAAATAGATCGATGAACCCAGAATAACATAGGTAAAACATACCCTATATCAAATATGGATCGACACTAACTAGTTTCATTAAAATAGGGGGTGCACATGCAGCAGGAAAAATTCAAGGGAAAACAATCCAAGGATAGAAAAATCACACAAATCCTTGGGAACAAATTTTTAGGGAGCCTCATACCAAGAAAAATGATAAATAAGAACAAGGTAAGAAGGTATCTCTACCCTTTTGAAAATCTAAATAGAACAACGGTTTAGATATGGTTTAGATTTTCCATTAAAGGCGGATCTGGTCAAGACTATGTGGTTTGACTGAGTAAAGGAACATAGACCCTTGGGAAAATTAATATAGGAGTTATGGGATTTGAATCGGCCTTAAATCCCTTAAAACAAGACTTTGAATGTGTTTTACATCAAAGATAATTTCAAAGGGGAAAACTGTAGGATGTTGGAAACACTATTCATTGATGACTCACTGATGCCACTCACCGACGCGAGTCATCGATGTGACTCATCGACGCGAGTCATTGATGGGATTCACTAACACGACTCACCAACCTAAGTCACCAACGTGACACACCGGCATGACTCACCGATGCAACTCACCTATATGACTCACCAAAGTGAGTCACTTACATGAGTGACCGACGCAACTCACCGATATGAGTCATCGATGCAACTCACCGACGCAACTCACTGACATGACTCACTGACGCAACTCACCATTCTAAAAACACTATTCACATAACTATAAATGTTGTAAAGTGTTATAAATAAGTCACCTTGAACTCCCAGAACACCTCAAAAACCATATTTTTATAAAGGAATGGACTGGAGAGTTCTGGGAAATTACATCAAATACCTCTCAAATTATTCTCATCCCCAAGAATCCAAAACCATCCTAGAGAGAAAATAAAAAAGGGGTCCAAACAACCACCCTTTGAGATACCTCTCAAGGCTCTTGCCACCATAGGATCTCAACCGCTTCCTAAAAGAAACAACGTGAAACCACATGAAAACCAAAACCTGCTCCTAAAAACTCTCATAGGGGAGATACCTCTAAAAAGAGAGGAATCCAAAATAAGCAACAAGATAAATCCATCTCATAAATAGAAATATTCTACAACCACCAAATGAACAATGTTACAATAGAAAATCTAAACATCAAATAGATCGGGGTACTTAGCTTGTATCTGCGACTCACATTATCAAGTACTCTCCTACATGCCACCAAAAATTACCTCTCAAATCTTGGTATATCTTGTTTACTTCAGGATGCACTGCTAAGGGTGAACTATGGAACTCTCTAAGAACCATCTCACTCATCACTAGAGGAGTGAAAAGTATTCCCGGAGACAACACCCAGTGTTGTTCATCCTCATACCAACCATCAGGGGGCTCTCCACAAATAACTTAGTCTCTCCAGACCTCCACCTCAAGATCCCCCAATAGGGACTCTTCCACTTTCTGTATTAGAGATGACTACACCGTCATCTGAAAAATACAACATCTACCCCCAAAATTCTCCTATGTCTATATGTAATGTTAAAAGCTCTTCCATTACTCTCCAGGAATCACCATATTCATACACTACATTGCTACACAACTTATTTCTCAGTGAATCAGCTATGACATTCCACTTTCTAGGTGTATACTAAATTTTGAAGTCATAATCCTGTAAAAACTTCATCCACCGATTTTATCGAAAGTTCAAGTCACACTGGGATAAAACATACATCAGGCTCTTATGATTGGTGAAGACCACAAAACACTCACCAATGAGGTAATTTCTACAAAAATTCAAAAAAAACACCACTATCGCTAAATTGAGATTGTGGGAGGCATAGTTATGCTCATGGGGATGTAACTTTTGAGACCCATAAGAAACAACTGATCTCTACTACATCATAACACATTCTAACCCTGGACGTGAAGCATTATAGAAAAACTCAAACTAAACTCCTCTTATTGGAAGTCAAAGAACCGAAGAACTAGCCAAATTCTCCTTCTAGTACTCAAAATATTCCTTCCACTCATCAATTTACATGAATTCATGATCCTTTCTGGTCAACGCTGTCAAAGGAGTTGTAACCTGAGAGAAATAATTTATGAACCTCCTGTAATAGCCTACAAGACCAAGAAAATTACGCACCTCCTCCACTATCTTGGGGGCTTCCCAAGACACAACTTCTTCTATCTTTGATGGATCCACAACTACTCCCTATTAGGATACAACAAGCCCCAAGAAACAGGCTTCTCGAGACCAAAACTCACATTTTGACAACTTCCTGAATAGATTTTTTCAATGAAGAAATCTCAAAATGACATACAGATGATTTGCATGCTCCTCCTCAGACATGGAGTATACAAGGATGTCACTGATGAAAACAACCAGGAACATATCTAGGAACTCATGAAACAAATCATTCATTAACCCCATGAACATAGTTGGAGTATTCATCACACCGAACAACATCACCATAAACTCATAATGCCCATGACAACAATGTAAAGTATTCTTTGGGATATCCTCATCCTTCACACACATATGATGATATCCTAAATGAAAATCGATCTTTGAGAACCAACTTTAACCCTTAAGTTGATCGAATAAATCATCAATTTGTGGAAGAGGATTGTGGTTCTTTACTATCAGTTGGTTAAAGAGATGATAATCGACACACAACCGTAAATTTTTGTCAGCCTTCTTCACAAAAAAAACTAAAACACCCCACGGTGACACTCTTGGATGAATGAAACCACATTGCAATAGACCATCAAGATGTATACATAGCTCCTTCAACTTAGAAGGCAACATCCTATATAGATACATCGAGATATGAGACATGCCTGGTCATACCTCAATCACGAACTCGATCTCCCATCAAGGGGGTAACTCTACAAACTCTTCTGGAAAGAAATCATGGTACTCTTCCATGACCCTAGGAAACACTAACTATTTAATCTCCAACAAACTCAACATCAGCTCAGTCATCAAGGATGATGATGATGTAACATGCCTCCGATCCATTCGAGGATCTTGCTCGCCCAAAAACGCTGCTGGATCTCCATCAACATCAAAGAACACCACCTGTCTCTAGAATCAATCCAAGATAGCCTAAAATTAATACAAAAAATCCATTTTGGTGATGACATCATATGGTTGTATCCATAAACATATGAAATCTCCCCAAGATCAGTGATTCCCCAACACTAGCTCAGAGTGTCTATATACTTTAAACAAGTCATCTCAACCTCCAACTAGCATAGTCAACACCAAGGGCAGTGTAAGCCTCTCTACCTAAAGTCCCAAGTAATGGATAAGGGTAGGTGATATGAAGGATTTTTTTCTCTTTTGAATTAAACAAGGCATGAACCCAAAGTATAAAATAATAAAAGGTTACCTCGAAAGATGTATGGCTCACCTAGAACTGCCAATGCTAACACATGAAGCTGACCACAACCTACTCAACAGCCTCCCTGACCGTGATAGTGACCACCTCCATGGCCATTCTATACTCTTTAAGGATTAGGAGTATCCCAGGGATATCCTAGGAATGCCCCATTTTCTCTCTACTGATCCAAAACTAGTGCAACTTTCTACTGATACCTCAGCTAGAACTACCTCAATGGAAGAACCTGAAGCAGAACACCTGATGCATGTTGACTACTCAGAAAGGTCGAGAACTCTTATTGATTATGACCTCAATCTCCATAAGAAAAACAAGTGCTTGTTTTCTTATAATAGTCTTGAGAGACACTTCCCCCAGAGAAACGAGATATTGAGGGCTGGGACCAACCCCCGGCCTAAAAGAAAGTCTTCTACCATGAAAACCGAGAACCCCTGACCACAGATCTGCTTTGCAAGGAATCCTGAAGACTCACCTTTTGTGATGATCTAGTTCTAGCTAATGTTCTCTTGATAGCCTCTTCCCTCACCAACACCTCAAGATATGTCTTCAGCATAAACAGGGTGACCCAACACTGGATCTCTAGATGCAAATCCTCCCCAAAAGGCCTCACCTTGGCCACCTCATCTGGAAATAGGTCTGAAGCATATCGCAAAAGGTTCCCGAAATGGATTCCAAAATCTCACACACTGAAGCTCCCCTATAAAACAATAAGTAAATATTGGTGACTTGCTACCTTCACAGTCGAAGAAAGAAACTTGAATCAGAACTATTCTTGAAACTCCACCCAAGATACTACTGACTCCTCATGATCTCTGAGGAACATGAACAGCCACTGCCTCACTACTCCACACAGCATCATCACAACCAATGACACCTAGTTATCCTTTTGAGCATGGATCAAATCGAAATTTATTTCAACCTCCTCCAACTAGTCTTATATGACTACATTTGAAATGGATCCCTCATACTTATACAGACTTTGGAACTGAAACTCTTAGAGTGTCCTCCTATACATGTCGTTATCGTCAACCTCTACTCTATAGTGATCTTTTGGCATAACCTACTGGACATATTCTGTGAAAACCTAACAAGGACATCGACTTGGAGCCATAACTTAAAAAGGTAAAATAGTTAGAGCTACTAAAACTTTAATATAGAATAATTTAACATCAATTAATTTTTTTTCTTTTATTCATTTTAGGTTAACCTATCCCAAGGTCTACCCATTCAAACGCAGGTGCAAAGAGGAATGATTCATGATCCTTTCCTAGGTCTCTAACTAGTATCACCTCATTTAGTAGCCACTTTAAAGTTAAAGTTTCATGCATCAGATCATAGGGAGTCCTAAATACATGTTTCTTAGCCGGTCTCTAGTGTTTAAAATACTTGATGAACTTGACTGACACTGTTTCCCTAACAACTCATGCAACCTCAAGTGTGCCTAACTCGAAACTCCATCATATCCCTCAACCAAACCTCTGATACCAATTTTCCACAACCCCTTTCCCACAAATTGTACTCCTCATGGGTCGTAAATGCGAGAGGAGGGATAATGATCCCTAATTCCCACCTCCAGTAGGCCCCAGGTTGGCGACTAGTACTGATGGTATAAAAAACACACATATGAGAGGTATTACCCTCTGAGAGAAAACATGAAATAGAAAGAGATAAGACAGACACCAACCAACTCCTGCTCAGACTGCAATGTAAAAGAAAACCTAGGTATACATATGTAATGTCATTCAAAGAATACTACAACTAAAATGGAAAACTTCAAGTACAAAATTAAAGTAAAATGGTAGTGACCAGAAAGCCCGAACAAATTCTGCAAAACCCCAAACTAGTAGTAACCGACCTGATCTACAAACTTCTCCAACTGACCTAAAAAATAGTTTATGTAAAGTACGGTGAGTATAATAGTATACTCAGTAGGATCCTCCCCATAGCCTCTCTTTCAAAAGTAAAGAAAGCATGATAAATCACAATGAACAACAAGTGAAACTAACTCATCACCTAAATAGGTATACTAAGTTCTCATCCTCATCATGGACACTCTCACCAAGAATCACATAAAAGAGTATATAATATAATAAAGAATATTAAGGGTACCCCGCTACTACTTCCCCACTAGTTTTCCAATGTTTCCTAATGTCGCACATCTTGAGAATCTCTCTCCAAAAAGGCTTTCCCACAGACATTAGGGTGAAGCACCACAACACACACCTTGTGTGTCAACATGAATGTCATTCATCACACCACCACTTCCACGTAACCAAAGTAACCAAGTAGTTTTAGGGATCCACCATACCTCTCATAATGTGCATCATATGTCGGGTATTATACCTCAAGTCATTACATGCCATGCACTGAGTAAGGATCCTCAATCCATCATAGTATATACACGTTGCACCTATAGTAGTCCATAGAAAACTATATCCAGAATATATGTGTGTGAATAACCCTAAATCATTATATCCCTCTACACACATTTATTGGGAAAACTAACCATTTTTCATACCAACACTATTAACTACCAAGAGAAGAGAGTAGGGCCAAAGGGGGTAGTGATCCATCCATACTCTAATTGTGATTTTGAGGAAAATACCCCCCAGGGCTCAGAATCCCCAGGGCATCAGTTTCCCTAAACGATAGGGTGGTGTAGTGTATCAAAAAACAAA
This sequence comes from Viscum album, assembly GCA_963277665.1. Classification (NCBI taxonomy): domain Eukaryota; kingdom Viridiplantae; phylum Streptophyta; class Magnoliopsida; order Santalales; family Viscaceae; genus Viscum; species Viscum album. The sequence continues at coordinate 373,234,604 of OY728137.1, forward strand.
ATTACATGATATAATATAGCTCAGAACCACACTATAAGAAAAATCTAGTCTTAGACTCAACTGTAGCTAATGTCTCTCAGACTCCCAGATACCACTGCTAAGACTAGATATCTTATAAGCACACAACCATTTGAAGAGATACATTAAGTTACTTTATCCCTTATTATTAGTTGCACTTTACATTAATTAATTCCTTAAACATTAATTAACCATTATAGTTTTCCACATTCCATTACTTTAGTATTTCAACAAAGATCTATTCCCTCTAGGCATAACCAAACTGAGTCCACGACTTCTTAGAATCACAACCTCAACATTTAATCCTAGAAAGTTCCAACCCCATGGGTTAATCATCATTTATTCATTCATTCATTAACAACGTTATCACTTTTACATAATTCCAGATATTCTAAGAAAACATTCTAAGCTACCAAACACAAGGGGATCAACACAGTGATTAGATGAACAACCCGTTGAGTCTTTTCCACCTATAGCAAGAGTGTATACCCATTCATCCTTGAGAATCTAAACGTAGAAAGCAAGTGGCATACCATGTGTGTCTTCACCTCTTTTAGAAGGAGGGTAAGCAAGATCAGCTACCTCAAGAAGTGGGGAAAGTAAAGTAAATAATACAAAATAGATCCAATAAGTATCCCACTTTCATAACAATGGGTAAGCTCAGTTTCAACCCATTCCATCACCTCTGGTGTCCTCCCCGACACTAATATGCATAAACCGATGCATCTTTCCATTCTAAGAGTCAAATGCTACCACAACCACTTTTCCACCCTACCCCACATATCACAACAGCCATCTAGGCTCACCATCCCAGGATCACAACACATTTGGGTCTCTCTTTCCCAATAACCACAACTGCCATCCAGGCTCACATCGCATCACGAGAAGCAGGAAATAACAAAGAAATTAAGCTTTTGGCCCTAAACAAGGCATTCAAACTTCACACACAATGATCTCTCATAGATCAAAATCATAAGGTGCTTGGACTTTATAATAAAATGGGAAACTCAGGCCCCAAAAAGGCATTAAATTTATCACACAATCGGTTATTTATTCCATATTGAATTAATTGATTCATTATCACAGGTTCCAACTATGGGAAACCTAAACAACTAGCTATATGAAGCTATAAAAAATTAATTTAACACACCTTTACTCAACAAGTATTAACATGATTCATGTTTATCAACCAACTCCATTAATCATTCATACTCACATCAATTTGATTAACATCAAATTATAACAATAAAAACTGGGTTCATTAAACATTCCTATTTATCTTTAGCCAATTAATTATCAATTAATTCTAGATTTATGTTCTTTTCCAATTTCCATTAATAACGACGTGATAAAAAAGAAAAGTATAGATATCACACTCTAGAAAATCAAGAGGCAATAACATCGTTAGACAATTAATACCAATTCTTTAATTCGGTTCAAATATGTATTATTTCAATTTCATTGTGATCCAGTGGGCTAAATCATGATAACTCTACGAATGCACGTAAATAAAATAGAGAATCCATGAATACCCTGCCTCAAAAGGTTTGAGACATTTTTTTCATGAGAATGGGTCAACACAACAGATCATGATCACCTCTCCTGTAATGACTACATCCACCTGAGGACGCCACGACACAACCGCATCAACCAACACCCAAGAAAGCTCCACTAGAAACATGGAGATCACATGCCATAAAATGGAATGGATAACAGGAAGAAATAGATCAAGGTACCCATAATAATGGATGTATAACATACCCTATATCAAAGACAGATTGACACTTCCTAGTTACACAAAAATAGGGGGTGCACATCAAGCATGAAAACTCAAAGTGAAAATGATCCAAGGATAGAACAATCACACAACTACTCAGGAATAAAGGTTCAAGGTGCCTCACACCAATGGAAAGGAGAGGAAAGAAAAAGGGTAGAAGGCATCTCAACCCTTTTGAAAATCTAAATAGAGCAGTGGTTTACATACAATTTAGATTTTCCATTAAAGGAAAATCAGGTCAATACTACGTGGTTTGACTGAGTAAAGGCACCCAGACCCTTAGGAAATTTAAGATATGAGTTATGGGATTTGAATTGGTCTTAAATCCCTTAAAAAAGGCTTTGAATTCATTTTACATCAATGATAACATCAATGGGGAAATATTGTAGGATGCTGGAAACACTGTTCATCGATGACTCACTGACGTGACTCTCCAACACGAGTCACCGATGCGACTCACTGACACGAGTCACCAACGCAAATCACCGATGCGAGTCACCTACGCGACTCACTGATTTGAGTCACCGACGTGATTCACCGATGTGACTCACCGATAAGAGTCACCGAGGTGACTCATACATGCAAGTCACTAATGCGAGTCTCTGACTCAACTCATTATTCTGGAAACACTATTCACAAAACTGGAAATTTTATAAAGTGTTAGAAATAAGTCACTTTGACCTCACAGAATAGCTCAAACACCAAATTTTTACAAAGGAATAGACCAAATAGGTCTGAGCCATTACAAAATTTCCCAAATTCAATAAGTCCCCAAATGCCTCACCTTTCCCCTCTTTTAATCAGTCAGTGCATCACCTCAAAAAGTACAAGTCACCTTTTTAGTTTCCAGTACTTAACTTCCCAATATATCTTCACGTGGACCAATATTAATTGGTGTGACCCTTGCATGAAGCTCCAGCACCAGACCGTGGATAGGCTCTATAGCTCGACTTCATCCATCATCAGTGAACACCAGTAGGTGCCTCCCCATTTTCACACAAGTAATGAAGTATTGGAGCCCATCCATATTACAAAATCATATCTACAACAATGAGTTTCAGTATCTCCCTCTTTGAATCCATCTCTAGTGAATAAACACATCAAACAATGGTTGGCAGGAAAACTCCCAAAAACGAACTCCCAGGTCTGAAAGTTGGCCTCCCTCGCAATCTAAAGGACTTCACAATTAACTCAACCACCTACCAATTGAAACGTCTGATAATGGAACTATAGTTTGATAAAAAAAACTCCATTGTGGTGGCTACGACTCTGACTAAATGACCTTCATCAACAGTGGAGCTAAAAAGAAGCTCATAGTGGACTGCAGTAATTTTCAGTGCTAGAGATGTTTGACGTCAAATCAGACGACCAACATCCACTCCACAAGATCTCACACCTAGAATTTTTACATCCCAATTAATCTACAAAATAAAATTTTATATCCAATAAAAATGTAATATTTGACAACTATTTAAATAAAAATGTATTTCCAACTATTAAAACAATAACACAATTACAAAATTTTGACAATCTAATAGTTGAAATCAAAATAAAATGTTCAATAAAAAATCATAACTTCAACAATAATTAATTCAGAAAACATTTTCAAATATTTTCATAATCATCAAAAAACAATGTAGAAAAAAAATAAAAATTCATTAAAGTGCATAAAATGAGAACAAGAAAAGAAAGAAATGTGCATGAGTGATATTTAACACCACATTACAATGCTTCACACACAATTTCCAATGATTATCAATTTTTCAGTACAATAATAGAAAACCAATGTATTAATTCATTTATATCCCAAATTCAATCAAAATAATCCCATAAACTAATGGAAATGCATGTAAAATGATATAAAATGATCACCACATCAGTGATTGGACCAATGGGTGATGTGTTTGTATCTAATTTTCTAAGCATTATTGTTTGAGTTTTATGGTGCTTTTCATTTTGTTATAGTGTTTTTTATATTTACTGCTTCTAATGCTTGGTTTATTTATTATATGTGTGATACTTGGTTATTTAACCTGATATGTTTTACCCTAATATAGGGGTATACCCTCCCCATGGTACCTCCTTATATTCCCACTTCTAGTTGTCAGCCTTTGACGTTTGGAGAGGCATGCCTAAGGTCATGTGGTGGTCTAGTCTAGTTACTGTTCAAAGTGATTCAGGTTAGGATGTTACATAAATTATGATAATAAAGCTTCAATTAAGGGGTAATTCTATCTATATTTCTATATACTTATATATTTTTTCTTTATTGAACTTTGTCTTGCCTTTTCATGTGATTATCAAAAAAGTGGATACTGTTGGGTAATTTTTTTAATGAAAACTTCTGGATTATTTACTTTGATAAATCACAATACACATATCTATTTTACTAACATTTTTACTCAAAGTTTATTTTCGTAAGAAGATATTATATCAATAATTAGGTTCTTTAAAATATAATCATTTTAGAATCAACTTGTACTAAAATATCAATATACCATAATGTAATTGTGAGAATCTAAAAATATATAAATACTCATATATTATAGAGTCATTACTCTAAACTAAATTCATCCAAGCTTTAACATATGATTCTCAAAAATATTAGAGTATCATTAAAAGATATTTGGTGTAAAATATTTATAAATAAGTTTTCATAATAGTCATATTCTAATCATCTATAAATAGAGGAGGAGGATTAAGATAAATAAAAATTGTAAATCACATAATTTTTGATTTTGTGAGAGATTATTGTTTCTTTAATTTTTAGTTCTTTTGTTTTATGAAAACCTTTTTTTGTATCTTATTCCAAGGTACAAAAAAACGTTTTAAATTTTCTTTCTACCATCAATATTATGATCAAAGAAGTCCTAGGATAAAGACTTGACTATTATCAATATTTGATTGATGAATTTATTGCTTAAAAATTATTTGTACAAGTAAACATTACTTATACTAAGTTTTAGGGTTATTCAGATCCATGTTTATATCTTAGTTCCTATTTGGGTCAAAAGTGAATAATATATAGGGTTTTGGAACTTATATATACTACTAATAGAAATTTTGGGAGTATAGATTACTTACCATAAACCACTTTGTTGTTATTTACTCATTTTATATTTTTTTTACTTTAATACTTTAATTGCACTTATATTTTAATATATATTTTTTTATAATTATTCTTATTTTTAACTATGTATATATTTTTGTTACTTTATACTATTTTATACTATATAAAATATTATTCATCTGTATCCCCATTCATTTGAGGGGTTTAAATTTCGATAAAATTTTAAACTCTTCATTTCTCCTCCAACTTGAAGCTATGATACTAGGACAACAGAGGTACATTGGGTACTCAATGGAAGTATATTGGGAACCCGATTGAAGTGTGTTGGGTACCAAGTGTAAGTTTATCGGTTACCAAGTGTAGACGTCCTATCTATCTTGTGAGTACAATGGAATTCTATTAGGTATCTGGTTGTGCCCAAATTTACCCTATCGGTAAAAGTGTTCGTTGAAGTACAAGTAGGGATCGAATCCACAGGGACCGAAGAAGAAACCTTGAGACACTATGATTTGTTGATGGATTGACTATGAAGTGTCCAACTTTGAGGTATATTTTAATTGGAGAAATAAAGACATAATTTAAATAAAATATAATAAAAATGATGTGAACTAAACAATTATTTATGGTGGGTTGATCTTAGGGGTTTTCTTGGGGTGGATTGGATTATAAAATTTCATGTCATTAATTCAAGACATATCCAAAAAATGAGATATTTCTCCTAAATCATTCCCCAATTTAATCCCTAAAAAATTCCAAGTCAAATCACCAATTCACATTGAGGATCACTTTAATGAGCACTCAAAGGAAATAGATCGTACTAGCACTCAAAATGTGTCACAGTTAAAGTTGGAAAAGATGAGAAATAATGTAACTCATTAAATGGAAATCCTAAAATAACAAATAGATTTAAATATTAAGTATATGAAATAACATTCAATCCCTGACCTTGCTACTCCCTTGGATCAACCCTTAAGAGTTTATCCCTCCATTGATGATATTCTACCAATGGAAGTGGTATGTAGACTTATGGGGGTGGAATTGAAGAAGAAGAAAATTATTAAAAGAACAAACACTCCACCGTTGTGTGATTGAAATCACAAGTGCTGGTGTGAATAATTTCACACTGTGATTCAACAGTATCAATGGGTGAATAAAAGGAAAATAAAAAGTGGAGAACAAGAATAATAAATTTTATTAAAATACTAAATTTTAAAGAAAAAAACTTACATTTGACGATTTGTCGATGCAATTACAAAATTAAAGCGGGAAATTACAATTGAAAGAAATACAATGGATGAAAGAAAAACATCAATTGAAAGAAAAAGTATTAGATGACTATTACCTTCACCACCAGATCATTATATAGGAATATTAGGAGGTTTAGGTTCATGCCACAACAATCAATTCACCCTCCAGCAATTAAGAGATTCAAAATGAGGGTGAAGAATCAAAAGAAAATTGATGTTTCGAAGTTGACCCGGAAAACTGTCCAGATTCATCCTCCATTTGGACGTTCAAATTTGACATTAAATATGGCCAAATAATCAGAGGTCGTAGAAGACAAATATATTCTTCCATGTGTCCTCTATCAGATGTACAAATTTCCAATCCTTTGGTGCATACGTTTGAAAGTTATTCCCGAAATGGTGAGAAGCATTTATGGGCGTTCATATCAGTCCCACCATTTAAATGTAAACTTCATATCCATATATCACCATGAAAAATTTGGAATTAGATCTAGACACAGTTGAATAAAATGATCCTAATATTTTTATCTTTCTAATGTAAAAATTTGAGCTTCATTGGGCTTGGTTTTTTGGCCCCCATATTTGTTTGATGGGCCTTAGGCCCATTATGATTTTTTCCATCAAATTTCTGTATTCAGGCGCAAAAATATCCATCTTCCATTAGGATTCATCCATCGGACCTAAAAGATAAAATGTTCCAAATAAAGTGTTGAATAATATTCCAAAATATCAAATTCATAAAATTAATATAATGTTGTCCACAAATAGATGAATGATTGGAACCAAATTTTCATTTTAAACTTGAATTGCATTTAAAATGAGAAATGAAGTTCTATTTATGTAATGAACTAAAAAAATGTTTATGGACTTTGGAACAATAAATATAAAGATATTAAAAATGAATATTAGCCACTTTTAGTGACTAATCACACCCCCCAACTTGAGTTTTTCTAGTCCCGAGAAAAATATATTACAAATATGAAATTCGAATCTCCTTTTCCAAAAACATTTTAATACACATTGCACACCCAAAGACCTCATACCAAAAATATTTATGAAACCCATAAAAATAATTTAAAAAAATATATGTCTATAAGCATATTCCAAGCCCATGCCCATTCCTTTTTTCAAATTCATCGCCACATTTCATCCAATTTCAATTAAGCATGATAAAGTGTTGTGCATCACAAAAGATATGGGGCCCATTTTATTGTTCAAGGAGAAAAAATGGAAGTTCTAGGTGGGAATCACATTAAACCTTAAGATGAGTGTCCAATTTTTTTTTTTTGAATTTTTTTGTTTATTTGATTTTTTTACCACAATAGATATGAAAAGACTAACTCTGGGCAAGACAACTATGGATTTACGATCCCCAAGTGCCGGATGCCACATATATTATCAATTCTATGCTCTAAAATATAGATATAAATCCTAACTCTAGGCAAGACAAATATGGAGTCACGATCCCCAAGTGTCGGACGCCACGCATTTGGACAAAACATTGCTCTACCTGGTCATTATTTTTTTAATTTTTTTTAATTTTGGATACTCAAATTAAACTAAAAGTGACCCCAGAACCCTATGCTATAATAAAAGGGACCCAAGAAATCAAATTTACACCCACAATCCAGTAGACGTGCATTGTGGAATTTTTATTAAGAGGATGAAAATGTAAACTTTGAAAAATCACATCGGACAACCGCACTTTCCAAAAACTATGCTCATGAACTTAAACTTGCATTAAAATCAGAATCAAGGCATGCAAAATTATTTGATATCCAATTTTAGAGTTTGCAATGTGTGTTATCATGTTCAAGGTTAATGGAATTTTTATTTTCATGCATGTTCTTATTAAAAAATCATTTTTTATTTCATCTCCCCCCAACATATAATAACATTGTCCCTAGTGTTTAAATAAAAGAAAAGTTAGAAGGGGGTAGGAGAAGAGTTCAAAGAGTAAATTTAAAATGATAAACATGGAACAAATTCACATGATTTTTGAAGTTGAAGTTCATGATGCTCCAAATTACTCCTTTGATCTCTTGGGGGATGTAGGCACCTCCTTGATTGAAAATGTATCACCCAAAATAGTTCATGAACCATACAAAGAAGGAAAAAGAATAAAAAACAGACAAAACAACGATTTATTTAATTCCAAGTATCATCATTTGTATGGTTTTCCCTGTTTTTTTATTTTTATTTTTTTTAAATTTTAAAAATCAAACTAATGATACATTGTCTTCATTATATTTTCTGGGTAAGGTATTACTCAGGGATCACACCACGTGACACAAATGAATACGGTGCTCCCCTTTCATACCCATCCTTACTCATAAAAGAAGAATAGTTCAACAATATATTTTTTTAAATACCTATAAAAACATAAAATAACATAAAATAAACTGATGATACATTGTCTTATTTATATTTTCTGGGAAAGGTATTACTTAGGGATCACACCGCGTGACACAGATGAATACGGTGATCCCCTTTCATACCCATCCTTACTAATAAAAGAATAATAGGTCAACAGTCTATGGTAATTTATTATATGAAAAATAAAATGATTCAAAATGATTGGAAACATGAAAACTATGGGTTGCCTCCTATGCAGCGCTTTTGTTTAATGTCGTTAGCTCGACTTGAACCCCCCAACTTATCCAATTCCAACTTTAAAAATTTTAATAAACCCATATTTCTCAACTTCAACTTGATTGAGATTGATTGTTTTTTTATAATCTTTTCCTTGTATAAATCCATGTTCTAAAATAAATCTAAAGATACAAGGAATGTCAAAAATTGTTGATCTAGTTGCATTTTTTGTCATGACTAAGATGTCAAGGTTCAATCTAACATTATTGATTTCATGAGAAGAATGAATTACTAAAGTATGGTCATGGGTATCACCTATGATGGAATTCTTGTGTGGGGAAGGAAGGATAATGATTTTGAGTTCTGGTCAATTTCAATTTCCTAATGAAGATTGGAAATTTGAACGAAAGTCAATTTCTTCTCCAAAAAATTTAGAAAGAATTGGTTCCGTTTGAAAACTTGATGCATCCCCAAAAGTGTATAGTTGAATTTCAGGAGTGTGTATCAGCTCAATGTTTGGTATTTCTCCCAATTTTTTAGTGATTGGTGTCTTCAAAAAATCATCAATAGAGAAATATTCAGGACTCTCCATCCACAATGTCAAATTTCCATCTTGTGAATACAAAAAAATCAGTTTCCTCTTGATTTAAGCACCCATCAACAATTCCATAATTATCTTTAACTATCCCAAATCCAATGCTTGGTTCTTCAATAAATTCATGTGAGGTTTGTGGGAGACAAGATTCTTGTATTAGTGATGAGTAAGATACAGCCTGAGTAGGAATGGGTTCCACAACTATTTCAATGCATTGTAGTTCTACTCTTAAGGATGAAACTTTTGAATTCATTTTAACCATTTTTTCACACAAATGTTCAAGAATTTTTTCAGAATTAGGATTTATATATTTTTTGACATCATGAACTTCATTAAGTTTTATCTCTTCAATCATCCTCAAGAGGTATGGAAATTGATCCCTTAAACAATCAGCATCTCATTTATTGTACATCTCATCTTGTGTGTTGTATTCAATCAAGGTTTGGTCAATGAAATTCTCTATGTGATGTGATTCCAAATATTTATTTTCCAGTTTATTATAGCCTTGGTCTATCAATGGGTATTGTTGAAGATAATCCATTTGAGATGATTGAAAATTGGTTTTGGGATTTATTAGACACAAAAAAAACAGAAAGGGGACTAGAGAAGATAAATTAGGGTGAGAACATAGAATTTGGGGTGAGAAAAGAAGATTAGTCTCTAAGGTAACTTACTTGGGTCCCTGAAAATGGTGCCAAAATTTGGTTGCGCCCAAATTTACCCTACTGGTAAAATCATTCATTGAAGTACAAGTAGTTATCGAATCCATAGGGACCGAATTAGAAACCTTGAGACAATATTATTTGTTAATATATTGTCTATGAAGTGGCTAACATTGAGGTAGATTTTAATTGGAGAACTAAAGATATAATTTAAATAACATATAATAAAAATAATGTGAACTAAACAATTATTGATGGTGGGTTGATCTTAGGGTTTTTCTTGGTGTGGATTGGATGAATTTCTTTTCTTAGAAAATTTCATGTCATTAATTCAAGACATATCCAAACAATGAGATAATTCTCCCAAATCATTCACCAATTTAATCCCTACACAATTCCAAGTCCAATCACCAATTCACTTTGAGGATCACTTTAATGAGAACTCAAAGGAAATAGATCATACTAGCACTCAAAATGTGTCATCATTAAAGTTAGAAAAGATGAGAAAGAATTTAACTCATCAAATGGAAATCCTAAAATAACGAATAGATTTAAATATTAAGTACATGAAATAACATTCAATCCCTGACCTTGATAATCCATTGGATCAAACCTTAAGAGGTTTTCCCTCCATTGATGCTATTATACCAATGGAAGTGGGATGTAGACTTATGGGTATGGAATTTAAGTAGAAGAAAATTATTAAAAGAACGAACACTCCACCGTTGTGTGATTGAAATCACATGTGTTGGTGTGAATAATTTCACACCTTGATTCAACGGTATCAATGTGTGAAGAAAAGGAAAATAAAAATTGGAGAAGAAGAAGAATAAATTTTATTAAAATACTAAATGTGAAATAAAAAACTCACATTAGATGATTTGTCGATGCGATTACAAAACGAAAACGGGAAATTACAATTGAAAGAAATACAATAGATGAAAGAAAAAATATTATATGCCTATTACCTTCACCACCAGCTCCTTATATAGGAATATTAGGAGGTTTAGGTTCACTCCCCAATAATAAATTCACCCCCAACAATTAAGATATTCAAAAGGAGGGTAAAGAATCAAAGGAAATTGACGTTTTGAAGTTGACCCAGAAAACTCTCCAGATTCATCCTCCATTTGGACGTTCTAATTTGACATTAAATATAGCTGAATCATCAGCAGTCGTAGAAAAAAATATCTTATTCCATGTGTCCTATATCATCTGTCCAAATTTCATGTCTTTTGGTGCATCTGTTTAAAAGTTATTCTCGAAATGGTGAGAAGAATTTATGGGGGTTCATATCGGTCCCACCATTTAAATGTAAACTTCGGATCCATATATCAACATGAAAACTTTGGAATTAGCTCTGGAAATAGTCTAATAAAATGATCCTCATATATTTATCTTTCTACTGTAAAAATATGAGCTTCATTGGGCTTGGTTTTAGGGCCCCCATATTTGTTTGATTGGCCTTAGGCCTATTATGATTTTTCCAACAAATTTCTTCATTCAGGCGCAAAAATCTACATCTTCCCTTAGGATTAATCCATCATACCTAAAAGATAAAATGTTCCAAATAAAGTGGTGAATAATATTACAAAATATAAAATTAATATAATTAATATAATTTTTTCCACCAATAGATGAATGATTGGGCCCAAATTTGTATTTTAATCTTGAATTGCATTTAAGATGAGAAATGAAGTTCTATTTATGTAATGAATTAAAAACAATGTTTATGGAATTTGGAACAATAAATATAAAGATATTAATAATGAATATTAGCCACTTTCAGTGACTAATCAGTATCTTATGGAGGCCTAGTCGGTACCCAGTGAGAATAGTATTATTTTTATATAATGAAGTAGATACCACTAGGTACTCTATGGATGTGTACTGGGTACCAAATATGGTTCCTAAAGGGGAGAAAAAAGTGGTATGATAACTACCATATAGTTGGTGACTATTCACTATGTACCCAGTGTCCTATAGAAATATTTAATATTTTTTATTATTTAAAGAAATTAATAAAAATATTATAACATCATACCCCCTCACTCCCTTTGACCCACATTTCCCAAGAGGTTAAGATCCCTCCTCTCACCTTCCATCTCTAAGATCCCAACTTTTTTATTCTTGTCTAATCAATGATTCTTTTGTGGTAGTGGTATTATAAAAATAAGGCTAACCTCACATGCTCCCTTATTCCTTATTTCTTTCATTGTTTAGTATTTCTCCTCCCTAAACATCTAAATTGGGTATTTTTTTGATAGATTCTCTAATACTGTTATATTGAGGAAAAAATAAATCAATGATTATAGATATAATAACTCTTATGATCATGAGGTTAGTGGAAATTTATATATTAATCAATTTATTACATGATTTTTATATGTTTTGGAATGCATGCATGGGAGTTCAGGTTAGGGATACCTAAACAATAATTGAGAGGGTTCAAAATTTTGAGATAAAATAAAAAGATCCTATTTGGATGGGAACACACATTCCACACATGATTGGGTGATTTTAGGATCACCCAAAAACTATGTCTCCATAGTCCACATGAACCAATTTTGTGCAGTAGATCCTGAAAGGGTCTATAAATATTAGATAAATTATGAGTAGGCTAGTTTGGGGTCATATAGGATAGTTCAAGTAGTCTAGTGATTATAGGCCTTTTGGGTGGTTGGTTTAGTGGATATTTCACCTTTTTGATGATTTTATAATAAATATTGTGGTATATGGAATTGGATTAACTTATAATGGTATTGGGGGTTTAGACATGGAAATTATTGGATAATTCATGTAGGGATTGGGGTATCTTAGAGATAAGGTCTAATTAGATTTTTACTTTGGTTTGGTATTTGATGATTGTTCTGACCTATGTGAACCATCATAGGGAAAGTAAGAGAATTAGGTTCACAAAAATTAAGTGTTTTATATAAGTGGAATTGAGGATTTGATTCATGTCCCATAATGAGTAACCCTTTAATGTATTAGTATTCCAGGTAAAAATTCCTCCCTAAGTTAGAGGCTAAGTTAGGTTGGTAATGGGTTTTTCTATATGCTTAATGCATGGTTAGAAAGTGGGTTAAACTAAGAGTTGTTGAAATTTATATGGTGTTTATTTAAATTTTGGTTGGTAACTAAGGTTAAGGGTCTCAAATAGGTCTTAGGAGACTCAGTGAGTTTTTTTACCTTGGGCATGATGTGACGGTTGATCAATTTTTCTTGACACGAACTATGAGTCAGAATTTGGCGTAAAAATTTAAACCTGATGGGCTTGGTGGTTTTTGAGTGATCGTGGTTGATATAGAGAGATATATCTAAGATAAATAATCCCAAAAGGATGTAAGTCCATATGTAGGTAATATTGGATGTGTTAATCACTAGTTAAGAGCTAGGCATGGGTTGTGTATATCATGTAATTATTATTTTTTATTTATCTACATTTTAATGAGATAAAACAAACTTGTGTGATGATGTTTCTCTCCTTATGGTTGTTTGGATGTTAAGATAGAAAAAATTAAGCTATATGTCCTCAAAATATATATTTTATCCCAAGTAGTCTTGAATGTTAGGGGTTGATAGATGTGTTAGGGACCCCACTTGGTGATCTCACAAATTATTTGGATGCTAAAAACTAAAGGTTGGTGGTTTTAAGCCCTAAATACATCCATAAATACATATATATATATATATATATGATTTATATATAAAAATATTGTTTTGTGTGATATTGATATGTCATATGGTATGACATATAGAAACAAAGTCAAGTATTATTTCTTGGTTAATCCATATAATTTACTATGATGTAGTGATGTCATAACCACTACCAAGGCCTATTATAGAGTAAGACATAGTAAATTTATAGATAAGTGAATCATCTTATACAATTCACATTATATATGTGATTGAAAATGGTAGTTTAACATTAAGTGTTAATGTTTGAATCATTTTCAACATAATCTATCATTATAATAAACATTTCATGAGATAAAATTTTCAGAATTATTGGTTAAATGTTTATAAATAGTTTATAAACTATGGGATTACTTGAACATCACATGCCATTTGAGTAAATGGTTATAAGGCTTGGGGATCATCCTCAAGGGAAATATAAGTAGGCTTACACCATTGATATGGTGACCTAAGTATGATATTTCTTCCTTTTGATTCTCCCCTTCTCCCAGAGATCACTTCCTCCTCTAATACTTTACCACCTATGTGATACAAGAATATCATGGATGTGAGGGGAATCCCACAGAAGCAATAGGTGATTCAGGTTATTCCATGGATACACGATGGAGAGAAGAATTTTTTAGTTTTTTTCAAAAAACTTCATTAATAACTAATCGTAAACAACAACAATATCCATATTTGGTGATAGGTATATAGTTTATTTATTTATATTTTACCAGGTTTTGGTTTTGCAGAGCATGTTGATCTTAGTAATGAGGTTTTTAATGCCTTAAATGGTATTGAATAAGTGTTATTCAATCCTTAGAACCCCATCAGTGGTATCAAATCTTTCCCATGATTCTTAATTCTTGAAATCATGTTGAAAATGAAGAATTTTTTGTATCATATTGAATTCATATATCATATTTTTAAAAACAGCATAGAAATTATAATATGGATTGTCTTACGATATGTGATATCATAGGAAAAAATATAGAATTTCAACTATAGATGATCTTATGATATTTGATATCATAATCTATAATATAATTTATTAATATTATATGAGATATAATAGTTATTTATATGGGTCAATTTTTCAATTTTTCATCATATTGTAGCATATGATATGGGCAGTTGTGGTTAAAGATATCACTGAGAATTGAATAACAAATAGAGTGAAATACCCTTGACTGATTATATCTCTAAGAGGTGGAGGTTGTTAATCAATGACAATGTTTTCATGATTTCTTCTTTTGAATCAACATATATGACTAATTAAGGTCTCAATCCTCTCATTCATTAATATCTCTCTACTTCCCGTATGTAATCAAATAGAGAACAAAAAAACACAGAAGGATTTTTACAAGGTTCAGTCCCAATGTGGGTGCTTTTCTTTTCTAGGTTTGATTCAAGTTATGAGACATGTATTTCAATTAGTAAATGAAATTGAGTACAAGTATAAACTATCTTCTGAAAATCATGATAAATATTGAGTACAATGGAAGAATATCAACCAAAAATCCCTTATCTAACACATGATTGGTTCTTTATATTGTCTCCCTCTAATTTAATCCATCACCCAAAAACCTATTATTATCTCTCAGTGGGGTATTTATAATTCCTCCTTGCATTCCTTCAAAGGATCTATAACACCACAAAATTTTTGTATTTATTTTATCTTTAAATAAATATTATGTTGAATATTTTGTTTCATACTGTCACGAGTTTCCTTCCTTAAGATGAAGGAGAGGTAATGACCATCGAGTACCGTCTCCAATAGGCCTCAGGGTGGCGACCAGCACTAAGGTTATAGAAATCTCAAAAAAACTGGGAGGCATTACCCTTTTTATAGTAACCAAGATCAAGAGTTAAGATGTATCAACCTCAAACAACTCCAAGATAGATATATATAAAGAAACCAAAATCCATACCACATGCATGTTTAAAGTAAAACTACTAGAAATATAAATAAAACTCCAAACTAAGTACCAAAATAAAACTAAGCAGTGACACAACAACCATCCCCAACATCTGAGATAGTAAGGTCCATAATGATCAGTGTAATATCCCTGAACACCTAAAAATATTTTCATATACATAGGGTGAGCATACAAGTATACTCAGTAGGAAAATCCAAAGTCACTTATGCACAAGTGGGAAGAACATAATAATTCCCCTGTGAGAAAACAACAAAACCAACATCACCTATTGAGGAATAATAACAACCCTTCCTCACTAAGTAACACTCACCAAGTAACAAAAATCAAGTAATATAATATAATAAGTGCATATATATTTGGGTACCCCACACCACTTACCACTGGTTAACTGCTCATCCCTAACGGCGAATGTCCTGATGCTACCACGCTCTTCCACAAGCCCCACTGTCACAACTTTCCCACACACACTAGGGACACAAACCACACCACATTCCTACCTCGTAGACACTTGGGCCACAACCACACCGAAATACTACCCTCAAACACCTATGCCTCACACATATCACACCCTACTTGAAAACACCAAGGCCTCATCCCGAAGACACCTGGGAAACAAACCACCTCTCATGCAGACAATACCATAAATCTGGTAATAAACCTCAATCCATTATAGCCTACCTAAAAAGTCTTGGGTGATAAATGACTAGAAGATAGAGAAGGGTAAATTCAGAAACCATCCATCCATCCTCCCACCGGGATGTTGGGAAAGACACCCTCTCCCCATAACAATGGGGTTGTTCGAAACACAGTTCTCAATATGGGTGGGGTGAATATAGAAAACATAAGGAACTATAACTTTATAAATTTAGGTAACAAACACTCAGCCCATCCTTTGGGATTCCAAACATATAACCAGCCCCCTCAAAATCACCTTTGTTGCTACCCCTACATACATGTACCACCGAAAACAACGGTCACTTAGATGCTGCTTCACTACATACCACGACTATAAAACATACCCCCATCCACCTAATTTAACCATTCATCATTCTAATTTATAAATTTATTTATTTATTTATTCCATCCCTAACCAGGAAACTATAAACATATTTCAAGAGACATCCACACAGTCAGCCATAACACACTAGGAAGAAGGACAAAGCTAAAACAACCCAATGCACACTCCCCTTTACTAAACACCCATTCAACCACTACCAACTATCATTATTCAATGTTATCCTACCCAATCATCCTATCATAACTAAACTAGGAGGCCCTGCTGCACAACAACACCACACCCAAAACATCCGTAGACATGAAATCATGACAAAACCTAGTCCTACAACCCCACTTTCTGACCACTTCCCAGATGCAGTCCCACTGCATAACAATTCCATCCATTCCACAATCAATCAACCTCTCAGCCTGAGTACCATCACACCTCCCCATACACACAATCACACAGCTACCACCACCAAAACCCATACAAGGCACAAAACCCAAAAGAACACAGCACACATCCACACCTATCAAATAGGGTGTATTCAAATTTGGCCAATGATATTCTTTAAATTCCACTTTGATAAGAAGGGGTGATCACATAATGGTTTTTATCCTGGGGCATCCGTTTATTTATTTGAGTGTACGTGATTAATCATATTGATATTTACAGCAATTATTCATAGGGAAATAACAACATTTATAAAGCATCACCCATGCATAGGCAAAGACCACCAATGGACATGATTTTCATAGGCCACATGGCCACAACAGATCACATCATAAACAAAGATAAAAAAATAAAACAATCGATCAACATCAATCCAATCCCATCCTGTTATCAAGTACATATTTCATCATTAGAAATTATCTTTGTTAAAAGTTGTATTTGGTAGTTTTTCACAAAATAACCTCATTATGCCCACCCCACATGATACACAATTAAAGATAGATAGTATAATCCCTACTTAGAACAATAGGTGACTAAAAACCCTCCTTTCACCAAAACAGAGTGGTCGTGTAAGCAGGAGACTCTAAGAAAAACTGAATAGGGGGGCTACAGCATAGGCATACGGCTCTTCTAGGAAGAAAATTTCTCCGTGCTCCAAGAGAAAAGACAAGAGAAGACCTCGACTTTATAAAAATCCATATCATATATCAACGTAAGGAAACAATTATAAAGGACATTAAAGTCATATTGTGTCTAAGACCATGTGGTTAAAATATTTAAAAGTCCCCAGATCATTAAGATATTAAAGATATAATTAATACCCTTTCAAAATCCCTTAGAAACTCCCAAACAAGGATTTAAACTCTATTTACATCAAATAAAATGTAAGAGTTGTAAAATTGGAAAAATTAGAACTGAGCCACTGATGGGTGAGTCACAGAAAGTAAGCAACTGACACTAACAACGAGTCACCAATATCAATCCACCAACACAAATAGTGAGTCACCAATGGGTGATTCACTAAAATCAAGCCACCAACAGAGAGTCACCGACGCTGAGCTATCAACACTGAGATACCAATGCAGATCTACCGAGGATGATCCACTGATGTGACCTACCAATTCTTAACTCACTGACACCCTTACTCACCAATGCTCGGACTCACCGATGCCCTAACTCACTGACACCCTAACTCACCGACACCCTGAATCACCGACGCCCTGATTCACTAACTCCATAACTCACCAATGAACTGACTCACCGACACCTTGTACCACCGATGCCTTGACTCACCGACACCCTGACTCAATGATGTCCTGACTCACCGATGCCTTGTCTCACCGAAGCCCTGACTCACCGACACCCTGGCTCACAGATACCCTGACTCACTGATGCCCCGACTCACAAATGGTAAAACTGGAAATTTGGAAAACTCTTGAAATGAGCTACCGTTGCCTCCCAGAACAACCTAAACACTGGATCTTGAAAAATTAATGGACCACAGAGGTCTAGGAAATTACATCAGATGCCTCTCAAACTATTCTCACCCTTGATAATTCAAAACCAAACCTAGAAGAAATAGGGGTCTGAAAAACCATCCCGTAAGATACCTCTCAAGGACAAACCACCTCATTGGAGTAAAACCTCAACATCCAAGAACACCTCCTCTGAGATTTTCCAACCCAAAAACCGCAATACATACCACACAAGCATGAAAAGTCACACCACCCAAACATATGAATCAGGTAATATTTTCCCCCATTCCAAGATACTATACACTTTGGGCAGAACTAACTCGCTTGCATGAGTTTAATCACATCCGCATTAATGCGCCTTGATTAGGGATCAGGTCCTCACCTCCTCATATGTCAGGAATTTATAGTACATCACGTAACAAGGAAACAACTCATCTCATAGAAAACAAGGTTCAAGCATTAAATCACAAAGAAAAACACATGAGAAAAACTCAAAACAACTTCGAGTACTAGGCACACATATGAATCTCTCACTCCCAAGTAATCTCCTCCAAGCCACCATGCCTCTAACATACATGAACCAAGGGAATGGTCCATCCATGTTGCACCTTCTCCCGATGATCCTAGATCTCCACTAGTTTCTCCATGAACGTTGCTTCATCCTCGATACCCAAATCTACCCAATCAATGACATGGGAGTCATCATGAGGATACCAAAGAAGATGGGAGACATGAAAGAATTTATGGACCCTACCCAATTATGGTGGAAATTCCAAATGATATGCCACCTCGCCAACTCATACCAATACCTCGAAAGGTCCAATGAACCTAGGATAAATCTTACTCCCTCTGTCGAACCTCCGCTACCCATGTCAAAGGGAATCCTTCAAGAATATATAGTCCCCAACCTCGAAATTAAAGGGCCTTATATTGCGATAGGAATAAAAATTTTACTATATTAGTGTTTCCTTTATCCTCTCACAGACAAGTTACACCTTCTATCATACTCTTCACCACATTCGGACCAAGATCAACTATCTCCCAAACTTTCATCCAGCACAAGGTTGAACAACAAAGCCTCTCATAAAATTCCTTGAATGGATCCATGCCAATGGAAGAGTGATAGTTATTAGTGTAAGTGAACTATAACAATGGAAAATTTCATACACATGACCCACTAAGGTCCAGAACACATGCCCACAACATGTCCTCTAACATTTGGATGGTCTAATATATTTTTCCATCCATGTGAGGGTAGAAAGAAATGTTGAGGCATAACTGGGTGCCAAAGGCAAGATGAAATCCCCTCCAGACTCATGACATAAAACTTGTATCCGGATCTGAGATGATGGATCTTGTAACTTCATGCAGCCACACCACCTCATCTACATACCTTTGTGTTAAGGAATCCATAGTGCTCGACTCCTAGATTGCTAAAAAGTGAGCTGATTTTGTCAACAGATCTAATACTACCCAAATAACATTGCATCCTCCCTGATCCCTGGGTAATACTATGATAAAATCCATTGATATGTCATCCCACTTCCATTTTCGGACATCTAGGTGCTACAACAAACCACTAGGAACACGATGCTCAGCCTTCACTTACTGTCACACCAAGCACTTTACCACAAACTCCACCACTACCCGCTTTATCCCGGGCCACAAAAATTGTTACCTAAAGCCCCGATACATCTTGGAAAATCCTAGGTATACTGGTAGGGGTGATGTATGAAACTCATGAAGAACTTCCTCATGAATTTCCACTAGAACAAATAGATTCCCACAGAACAATAATCGATTCTGAAAATACCTTCGGAGAATCACCCTGGCCAAATCGATCACCCATTACCTCCACCTCTGAGTCTACTAACTGAGACTCCTCCACCTTCTAACTCAAAGATGAATATTCCATCATCTAAAATAGATAGCCTCTACCACCATCCATTTTCGTATCTAAGTGTAAGGAAACCAACTCCTCAATCTCCCTCCAAGCATCTACATATTCCCAAACCACTTCCTTCTGGGACTTCCAACTCAAATAATCGGCCACAACATTCCCTTTTATTAAGGTGTAAAAGATATCAAAATCTAAATCCTATAGAATATATATCCACCTCCATTATCGTGAGTTTTTTTCTCACTGGGAAAAGATGTACCTCAAACTGTTGTGATTCATGAAGACCACAAAGTGCTCCCCAATGAGATAATGTCACCACATCTTTAGTTCGAACAAGACCACTGTTAGTTCCAGATTATGGGTGGAATAGTTATTTTCATGTGGATGTAAATTCCTAGAACCATAAGAGATCATTCCCCATTACTGAATCAACACACACCCCAAGCCTAGACAGAAAGCATTACAAAACAACTGAAACATCACCCCTTCATCTAACAGCCTAAGCACTGAAGCACTGAACAAAATCCCCTTCAGATAGCCAAAAATTTCTTGGCACTGCTTTCCCCACAAAAAATCTTGTCATTTTTAGGTCAGATCTGTCAATGAAGCTGCTACCTAAGAGAAATCATGTACGGATATCTAGTAGTGGCCTTCTAGACTAAGAAAACTATGAACCTCTACCACATTATTGGGTGCTGCCCAAGAAACGACTCCTTTAACCTTTGACGATTTAACTGATACACCCTACTGAGACACCACATTCCAAGGAAGTGGACCTCTTGTGTCCAAAACATTCACTTGGACAGCTTTCCATAGAGCTAGTGGTGTCAAAGGACCTCTAGGACAGTCTTGAGATGCTCAGTATGCTCCTCCTCTAACTTCAAGTAGATTAGGATGTCATCGATGAATACAATGATGAACTGGTCTAGGAACTCAAAAAAGAAGGATTTTATAAGACCCATGAACACATCTTGTGTGTTCATAACACCTAATGACATAACCATGAACTCGAAGTTCCCATACCTACACCTGAAAGCGGTCCTTGGGATGTCACCCTCCTTCACCCTCAGTTGGTGATATCCAGACCACATATTGATCTTGGAAAAGTAAATCACTCCCCCCAGCAAGTTTAAAAGATCATATATCCTTGATAGAGGGTAACAGTTCTTGACCATTACCTAATTCAATCTCCAGTAGTCTATGCACAGCCTCAAACCACCATCAACCTTCTTATCAAACAAGATTGAAGCACCCCACGACAACACGTTGGGTCAGATGAAAACCTTATTCATCAGATCTTCAATATGAATCTACAACTCTTGAAACATAGAAGGCGACATTTGATAAGGATCCATTGAAATAAAACTGACACATGGTTGTAAGTCTATTCTGAACTCAACGTCATGTTGAGGGGGTAGATTTACAACCTCCTCAGGGAAAACATCCAGAAACACTCTGACAACTCCTGTAACCTCCACCATCTTATTATCCATCAATCCCATTGATATCTCAACTAACAAGGAAAGAAGAGGCTCTATATTATGTATTCCCACCTAATGGATCTTCTCACCAATGAAAGCTACACGCTAGCCTTTCACATCTGAAAACATAACTCTTCTCTGGAAGCATTTGATAATATCATGCACAAATTACAACCATTAAATTCCAAGTATAACATTGTATGACTTCATATATAGAAGATAGATATCCCCACTGGACTGATGTGGCCCCAATACCATCCTATATCTCCGAAAACATCAAACAAGCCAATTTGACCTCTGACTAGTGTACTCAGCACCAAGGGTGTGAAAAGTATCTATATGTCCATTCTAAGAGCATAGGATAGAGAGGGTGCAACAAAGGAGTCATAATATCCTAAATCAAACAAGGTGAAAGTAAGTTTACTAAAAAAATGATTATACGTTGAACGGTCTCTAGTCCCACTGGAACTACTCCCTCTACAGCGTGTAACTATCCATTCTTGATTCCTCTATCCCTCGGTTATCGGCCACCTCCCTGGCCATTCCTTGGTCGAGGTCCCTCAGGAGTACCTTGAGGTCAGCCTCCTCCTGCACCATCAACCCTTGGTGGAGTAGGGGCTTGGTGTCCTTATTGCTGGAAAGGCCAAGATGGAAACTTCTACTAAGGCAGGAACTGAACCTTACCACCTCCACTATACTAAGATTTAGTTGGTCATTATCCATGTAGGTTCCCATGACCTCCACAAGAAAATACCTTGGCCCTAAACCCATAGGAAAAGGGCAAGGAATAGAGGGTCAGAACTGAAACTGCTGGGGTTGGCTCCCTACTGGCCAAAACCTAGAAGGCCCTGACACTAGATGCTGCTAATGGTCTTCCCCTTTAAAGAGCTTGGGTGACTTCCCTCCTTTGGAATAACTCCTCTCAAGTGCACCCTTTCCAATACCTTATCCTTCTTTTAAACCTCTAATCATTTCGATAGGGTGAAGGGAGTAACTGTATTCTGAAGATAAGAATAAAGTGCCTCCACTAAGTGCCTCACCCCAGAATTCTCATCCAGAAAGAGATCCAGAGAAAAACATAGGAGATCCTTGAACTTTATCCCTAACTCCCTCACCAAAAATCCCCTGCTAGAGGGAGAGTAGATTCTGCCTCTTCTCAGCTTTCATTTTGGAAGAAAGGAATTTCGCTCGGAACTCCTTCTCAAAGTCATCCCATGAAACATTAGTCTCCTTCCTATATTTGAGGTAAATAATCCATCACTGATGCACTACTCCCCTCATCCACATCACCTCTAGAGAAACCCAGTACTCTATCGGATCCTAGATTAATCTAAAAGTGATCACCAACTCCTTGATTCAACTCTCTGTCTCCATGTTTGACACACTTCCCTCGTACTTTCCCAGAGGCTGCCGTAAAAAAGCATGAAGCATCTTATACCACTAATCATCATGCTCCACTAGATCAACCCTCCTCCGGTCTACTAGGTCCACCTACTGACCCTCCACTACTCGTACCACATGCGGGTGATGTCCAGGATCCATAGATGAAATGAAAACAAAGAACTCCTAAGCCTAGGTAGTATGGATTTTTTAGGATTCATTTTAACTCATTGTTTATTTTAATTTCCCAAAAACACCCCAAAAAATAAGAACACAAGTCATCATGATTCATGTACCTTCCTTAATATCTTTACCCCGTAATCAGTGTAGCCTCACTTTGCATTTAGTAATATCAGATTCCTTGCATTGAATCATGAGGGGTGGGGGGGTTAAAATCTTATCTCCTAGCTGGTATTCCTTGGATTATGTCACCCACCAAGATCACATAACATTTTTCCCTACCAACCCATGAAATCCTCACTATTAATAACTCCAAACTCTATCCTATATCTTAACCATCACCTTTGATACTATTCTGTCATGACCTGCCTTCTTCAAGATGAAGGATAGATAATGACCCCAGAGTCACACCTCCAATAGGCCCCAGGGTGGAGAACAACACCAAGGGTGTATAAATCTCACAAAAAATGAAAGGAATTACCCTTTTTATAGTAATGAAGATTGGAAGATAAGATGTATAAAACTCAAACAACTCTAAGATATATATATATATATATAAACCAAAATCCATCCCCCATGAAAGTTTAAAGTAAAACTAATAGAAATACAAAGAAAACTCCAAAGTACCAAACTAAAACTAAGCAGTGACACGACAACCATACACAAAGTTTGAGC
Source organism: Viscum album (assembly GCA_963277665.1). Classification (NCBI taxonomy): domain Eukaryota; kingdom Viridiplantae; phylum Streptophyta; class Magnoliopsida; order Santalales; family Viscaceae; genus Viscum; species Viscum album. The sequence continues at coordinate 373,258,727 of OY728137.1, forward strand.
TAGTAAGGTCCAGCACGGTCTGGATAATCTCCCTAGAAACCTAAAAATAGTTTTATATACATAGGGTGAGAATAGAATTATACTTAGTAGTAAAATCCAAAGTCACTCATGCACAAGTGGGAGGAACATACTAATGCCCCTATGAGAAAACAATAGAAACCAATAGCACCTATCGAGGAATACTAACCACCCAACCTCACCAAGGCACACTCACCAAGTAATCAAAATCAATTAATGTAATATAATAATCACATCGATATTTGGGTACCCCACACCACTTCCCACTGGTTAACTACTCATCCCAAACAAAAACAATCATAACTCTACCATGATCTTCCACAAGACCCACTATCACAACCTTCCCACACACACCTGGACCACAAACCACACCACATTCCTACCCAAAAACACTTGGGCCTCAACCACACCATAATATTTTCTGTGGACACCTAGGCCTCACACATACCACACCCTACCTAAAAAAACATAGTCCTCATCCTGAAGGCATCTGGGAAACAAAACAACTCTCACGCAGCCAATACCATAAATATGGTAATAAACCTCAATCCATTATAGCCTATCTAAAAAGTATTGGCTGATAAATTCCTAGAATAGGGAGCATGGTAAAATTAGTAACCAGCCATCCATCCTCCCACTGGGATGTTAGAAAAGACACTCTCTTCCCATAACAATGGGGGTGTTCAGCACATAGTGGTCAATATGGGTGGAGTTTGTATAGAAAACATAAGGAAATAAAAGTTTATACATATAAGTAAAAAAATACACAACCCATCCTATGGGATTCCAAACATACAACCATCCCACTAAAAACCACCTTTGATGATACCCTTACATGCACGTACCACCAAGAACGGTGGTCACTAGAATGTTGCATCACTACAAGCCATGACTCGAAACATACCCCTAAAAAATTCATTTAACAATTCCTCATTATGCCTTATAAATTCATTCATTTATTTATTCCATCCCTACCCGAGAAACTACCGAACACCACATGATAAATAGCCACACAGTCATCCATAACACACTAGGAAGAAGGACCAAGGTAAAATAACCCACTACACACTCCCCATTCCTGAACATTCGTTCAACCACTGCTAACTGTCATTCTTCAAACTTATCCCACCCAAGCATCCTCTCACAACTAAACCCAATATCCCTATTGCACAACAACACCACACCCAATACACTCATAAACATGAAATCATGACACAACCCAGTTCTGCAACCCCACTGTCCAACCACTACCCAGATGCAGTCCCGCAAAATAACAAGTCCATCCATTCCAAAATAAATTAATCTCTCAGTCTGAGATACCATCACACTTCCCTATACACATAATCACACAACTAACACCAACAAAACTCACATAAGTCCCAAAACCAAAAATAACAAATCACACATCCACACCTATAAAACATGGTGTATTCATATTTGGACAACAGTGCTATTTAAATTCTATTTGATAAGAAAGGGTGATCATGAAAGGGTTTTCATCTGGGGGAATCCATTTATTTAACTGAGTGTACTTGATTAATCATATTGATATTTACAGTAATTATTCATAGGGAAACAACAATATTTATAAAGCATCACCCATGCATAGGCAAGGACCACCAACATCCCTGATTTTCAGAGGCCACATAGCCACAACTAATCACATCCTAAAAAAAGATAAAAAATAAAACAAGTTATCAACATCAATCCATTCCCATACCTTTTTCAAGTTTTTATTTCATCATTAGCATTTATCTTTGTTAAAATTTAGATTTGGCAGTTTTTTCACAAAAGAACCTAACTATGCCCACCCTACATGATAGATAATTAAAAAGAGATAGTAGAATCACTACTTGGAACAAAAGGTGACCAAAAATTCTCCTTGTTCCAAAATAGAAAGGTTTCATAAGAAGGAGACTCCTAGAAAAAAATGAATAGTGGAGGCTACAGCAAAGGCATACAGTTCATCTACGAAGAAAAGTTCTTTTTACACCAAGAGAAAAGAGAAGAGAGGACATTGGATTTAGAAAAATCCAAATCCTATATCAATAGAAGGAAACAGTTCCAAAGGCCATTAAAGTCAGATAGTGGCTAAGACCACATGATTCAACTATTTTAAAGTTCACAGAGCATTAGGATATTAAAGATATAATTAATATCCTTTTAAATTCCCTTAGAAACGCCCAAACAAGGCTTTAAAATTAATTTATGTCAAATAAAACATAAGAGGGGTAAAACTAGAAAAACAGGGAAAAACTAGAAATGAGTCACCAATGGGTGAGTCACTGACAACAATCCATCAACATCAAGTCACTGACACTGAGCTACTGATGTTGAGACACTAAGGTGACCTATTGACACCTGACTCACTGATTCCCTGACACACCAACGCCCTGACTCATCGATTCTCTTACTCACCGACACCCTAACACACCAATGCCATGACTCACCGACACCCTGACTCATTGATTCCCTCACTCACCAATGCCCTGAATCACCGATGGAAAAAACTAGAAATTTGGAAAACTCTTGAAATGAGCTAATGTTTCCTCCCAGAATACCCTAAACATTGGATTTTGACAAAGTAATGGACCATGGAGGTCCGTACCATTACACATACGTAACTCTAAAATAAAAATACCATGGTACATTTTATTACGATGAAATATTAGAAAACCAAATGTACATTAATATGTTATAACAACACCAAAAAAAGAAAAAATAAGAAAAATACAAGCTATATAAGTGAAAAAGTATATAAAAATACAACAAATGTATAATATTTATCCTTATGGTTCACCAAGAATATCATAACCCCAATTATAACTACAAAAATAAGGTTAATAAATAAAACTATTATAGGCTTGTCGAGAAATAAGTGAATGAATGAGATGAATGATCTCTGGATATATATATATATATATATATATAAATGAAATTTGACTTTTATAAATATGGTTATTGGGAATATATTCATTGGAAATATAGTTTCTAGAAATATGGTCATTGGAAATATGGTTCTTGGATATACATGTATCCAATTGGTATATTTATTTTGTTTGTTTTTAGTAACAAATTTAAAATAACATATTTCATATATAATAAATAATGAAACAAAAATATAGTATTGAAGTAAAATATTTTATTATAAAAATATTTTATGCATTAAAATATAATTATTATTAAAGTATGATATAATGTATTTATATAATTCAAATAAATGTTTTAATATAAATGGATTGATAAAATTAAAAATTTAGAATATAAAAAATCAATTTTAATGGTATTTGGTGAACATTATTTAATATAAAAGTAATATTTTTCAAAAAAAAATTAAGTGTTTTGTATTTTTATCTTACATTGGATTGATCAATTTTAAAGTATTATTCTATGAAAAAAAATTCAATATAAAAAAATATATCAACAATCACTTAATAAGTAACCGATGTGAAATAATATTTAGAACACTTAAAGTTTAAAAAGTCAAATTTCAATAGAAAAAATTCTTTCATTATATTTTATAATTTTATTTAAAGATAAATTCTAAAATTTTATAATTTTAATTTTTAAAAAATAACTTTATTTTTGGATTCATCATAATAATATTATATTAGGATTAACTTTTAGTATTTTTCTAAAAAGTCTGATTTTTTTGGTGAATAGTGAAAAATATTATTTTTACAAATACCATGATTTTTATGATATCATTAGAATATATGCATAAATGAAAATTTATAAAAACTTTTTATTGTCCAAATATTTAATTTATAGATAAAACTATACATTTAAAAATATTAAGTATAATTTACAAACCTATATTTTATATTTTAGAGCTTAAATTGTATTTTTCTCTAAAATTGTTTTAATTGTGTCATACATTTATTATTTTAAAATTAATGTTTAAAAATTTTAGAAATTTAATAATATAACATATTTTTCTTATTTGGAATCAGCACATTCAAATTTCATAAAAATATTATTTTAAATTTTGTTCATAAAAATAAGTTATTGAGCTTAAAAAATAGTTACCATGGTAAAAGTAAATTACAGTAAAAAGTTAAATTAAGGGAAAATGCCTAAATATATCAAATACTTATTCCTTATTTGTATGAATTAGAGGTTTATCAACCAAGAATAATCAGTTATCCATTATTTTCCACTTTATTAGCCTCTTTCCTTTGAAAATGGTATGCCTTTACTATACAGTTAGGAATATTTACAAAAATATCATTCCCTTAACTTTTAAAAGGAGCCTCCCACCACCCATTCAATGATACAAAAAAATAAAATTATAATGTATAATATGAATAATTTAATTTAAAAATAATCCATTTCAATTTTATTGATATTATTTTCCTTATATATTCCCAAATCCTTTTTAAATCAAGAAGGTTTCCAAGAATAAATTAAATTCTTCTACATTAGTATTTTTTTATCTATAATTATTTTTTTCATTTATTCTTATTCTAACTCTTATTAAATATATTTTAATCATTAAAATATAATCAAATAATTATTATTAATATTCTTAAATATTGTTATATTATTGTAATAAAAATTAACTACCTTTCTCCATTTCTTTATAAAAATGAAAATATCATTCATATTATGTGTTGATTACCGCCTCCATGAATGATGTGTTTTATTTTTCATCATCGGGATAAATGGATGGTTTAAAATGTCTATTTAATAAATAAATATTATATTTATAACATTATTAATATAATTAAAAGATAAATATATTTATACCTTCTTTTCATTCTATGGAAAATGAAAGCGTCATCTATGTGTAGATGCAAACTACTGCCTCCATGGAATGGAATATTTTATTTTTCATCACCCCCTACTTAGATGATTCTAAGAATGTATTTAATGAATAAAAATTATTTTTATTTCATTATTAATGTTATGAAATTGTCATATTAATATTTAACTCATTATTATTATACCAACTATTGTTCATTAAAATTTTTTAAAATAAGTTTTTCACTGGTTCCATATTCACAAATCGTGACTAAAAAATGCATCAAATGAAACTAAAACTTTATAAATAATTAAAAAAATCAATTATTGTACCTTTTATAATATTTTAATTATGAAATTAGTATCAAATAATGATTATTTACACCAACATTTTAAAGAATTCATGAAATAATCAAAATTGCTAACATCTGATGATGATAATAAACTATAATTATCTGATAAATGTATAATAAATTATTATAATTAAATATTATTTATGTTAATATTTATTAATTAGTTTATTAAATAATTTAATAAAAAATTATGATTATTATATAGGATTTTAAAGCACTTTCATGGAAGTTGGGAATAAAAGGTAAGAGTTTTTCTTCCCAATCTCATTTTGAATTTGAGATTGATATGACTAAATTACCATATAGGGAAATTGTGTGATACTTATCTCTAAAACCATATTTATTTTATTATCCTATTTTTTCATGGTTTTTACTTGTCCTCTTATCATTCCACTTCTCCCCTTTGGTTTATAATTCACTCGAAGTGATGCTTTTAAGAAAAATTAACCTTACCTCTTCTTTTCGATTAAGAACATTTTCCTCCATTCTCATGTTATTTATTTTGTTTTATAGATGTTATTATTTATAAATATATTATTTTTTAATATATTTTTAAATGAAATTTACTTTATTTTTTGAAAGTAATATTCTTTTTACATTTTCAATGTGGTTGTTTTCTACCAACTCTGACTTTTAAAAAAATGTGATAGGAATCTTCTATTTATTTAATGTTTTATATACTATCATATTTTCCTAAAACCTTATCTGAATCACTTTAAGAAAATTTCTCTCCATGTTTTCATGATTCTAAAAAGATATTTATATTTCATTTTTTTATAATTTTTTTCTCAAAAGAGATCAAAAACGTATAAAGTATTTCGTTTTCTTTCTCCAAGAAATTTTTAAAGCTCTTATAAAAGTATTTTTTCATCTATGACAACAAACTTTAATGTTTCTCATTCAAATATTCTCTAATGATACCCTTAACCTTCTTTATCTAGATGGATTATGAAAATTCTCTATGAAAATTTTCATAAAACTTATCTCTTTTCTATGGGTTAATTAAGTAGAGTTTGAAATATAAAAATGTTCATGTTCTCTTGGTATACTTATGTATGATTTATCATTATATAGTTGGTGGGCCCTATATATACCTCTAATACATTGGGTAAATTTTGATATCTCATGAGATAATTATGGGATGCATGGATGTAAATTATTAAACCACTATGTTATGGGTGGTCAGGATGTAAATTTTTTACCCATTATGTTATGGGAGATAGGGATGTGAATTTCTAATGCACTGTGTTAATAGACATAGGGTTGTGAATTCATAACCCACTATGTTATGATTTTTATGATTATGTGTGTGCCATATTTCCTTATTATGATATTTTTCAATGACATACCACATTTCTATGTTATATTCCTATGATTATACTCTATGGATCATGTTTATTATCTCACACTCTTATATCATGGTTTATGTTTTTTAATTTGAGATTACATGTATTTCTATCATGATTTATGGATAACTCTTATTTTTTTTGTTCTTTTTAATAATATATTTCTCCTATGCTCATGTTTTCTCATATACTTATGATATAACCCTTGATTACATGTTGATGAACTTTTCCCTTACTGAGCATCAGAGATCACTCCTTTCTTATGTTTCCATTAACTGGGTTATGAAGATGTGCATAGCATATGATATGCCTAAAATGGGGTTTAATGAGGATAATTTATGGTTAAATGTTTACAAGTATTATAGAATAATATTTTATATAGATAATCTCTAAAGTCACTAAACCATATATTTTGGTGATTATGCAATTTTTTTCAAATGTAATGTTTATATTATGGAAATATATTTAATTTTTTCATGATTTTTCTTACTTGGTATCAAATATGGTATATAAACTATGTGTTTTTAGCACCATGCCTAAAAATGTGGATATAGGGTGCCTCAATTGGTATCAGAGTCAAGTTTTTTTATTTTGTAGATTAGTTTAGCTATTTTTTAGAGTTGGGATGAGATAACTTTATTGAAAACCCTAGGTATAAGTCCAAGTATAGGATAACATCCTAAATTTTTGGTAAAGTAGATATTTTGATGTTTTATAGAAATTCCCTATCTGAAAAAAAAACAAGTCGATGTGATCTCTGTAATAAATTTACCTAGGGATAATAACCCTGAAAGGGCTATTTGAGCATTAAATCGATCTTCACCAAATGAACAACAAAGATGCCCAACTAAACACATAGTTTGACACTACTGGGGGATATTATTTATTGATTCACAAAGTTTTTACAAACCATTATGAAAAAATTGAGTAAATTTTTATGGTATGTTTAGAAGACCTAGTAAGAAATTACCATGAATAACTTAGATTAAAACATATAAATTTAGAAGTTATGATACATATGTCATTTATGATTTATTGTTTTTATGTTAATAGTTTTCCTTTTTATAATCATATTGAATCAAGAATTCTTATCCTTAAATTTACTTTATTTTAGTAAGTATCAGGAAATGGGAGGAATAGAGTTAGCAATGAGTTACATGGACAATGCAGTGATTCTCCCAATAAAGTATTAAAAGATATAAGATATTGAGTGATAAGTCTTGTTGTTATTACTAACCTACTATCATGAATTATTATTAACATATTGAATCTATTTAAATTTCTAAACACACTAAAGAAGAGAATGATGGGGTTTCATGGAAGTTATAGGGATAAAAACTTTAGGGCAAAGAAGATTCAATTTTATATATGCCATGAATGTATGAATAATCAACAGAGGAAATATATAAAATGAAATGGAAGATATTTTTGTGTGTGTAAAAGTATGGCATAGGAAAACTAATTGTTGAGTCAAAATAAAGATATTCGTTAACACAATAGAGGGAAATAAAGTTCATCCTAAATTAACACTAATAGTTCAATGTATTAAATATTGGGAACTTGAGCATTATCTATTAAATTCCTTAATCCAAGTGCTAACAAGGATGATGGGCATCAATAACCTCCAAGACCAAGGGAACAAGTAAGGTCTTAAGCTATGATAATTCTAAAGTGAATAGTGATAATTAAGGAACACTTATCCTCTACTCTAGATTTGTGGATGTCTTATTGTAGTTTGATTCTAGGAACTCTAGTTATTAGATAACCGATATGAAAAACCATTTAAAAATGGTAAAGATATTGGGAACCCATCATTTTTTTTAATCATATAACACCATATGGGTTTCTCTCATAAACTGAACCCTAAATCTTATTTGTTCGATTTTTTATCCTCCAATATTTTTCACCACCCTCAACCATCTCATGTTTCCTCCTTCATGCTATATTTTTTATGTTCTTACCCTATCTCTACCACACTTTTCCCCCTTGAATGGTCATTCATCACTTTTAGTCACCTCCTTTAGTTACTCTATGACATTTATTAACCTTATCTATGTCATCCTATGTATATTAGGTAGTTTAATTTCTTTTTTAATATGTATTTTGCGTGTGTATTAATCTATAGATAAACTTGAATTTTTTTTTCATAGCCTTGATAATGATTTTTTCAATTATTCTATATTCTTTATGTAATTTCCCCAACTTGGTAGACATTAAATCAGTGCCCTGATCCGGGTCACCACATGACCTCAAGACACACACCCCCCCCCCCCATACGCTAGAGGTTTCTAACCAGTGGCCAGGGTCTAAGAGTCAAGTGGGGAGATTATACCCTCCTTTTTAGAGTAAGACACAGTGGAAAATATAAACAATCGCAGAAGCAATATAAGTAAAATGATGAACATGCATAAATAACCAACCCCCAAATAGGTACAAACTATATCAAATATTAAATATGTCATACCATGCTAAAGTTACAAGTGAACACCCAAAAATAAAGGAAAACAGTGGGATCCCCAAAATGGTCATGGATCCAAGTCACATACCTCCTCCATGCACATATTAAACCCGACTCACTTCTCCAGAACAAGTCTCTTGCCTCTTTCCTAACCTGCAACCATGAAATCTACTCGGGTACCCAATGATGGCCCAAGAAGGGTGTGATTACAACTTAGTAGGCCACCACCAATGGTGTAAAAATATACAGTCAAATAGGTAGTTCATCCAAGTAGTAAATAATTGGAAGTGAAAGAAAACAGTTTAACAAGCCATTCTAGATTATGATCCTTTAAGTTATGCTACCATTTAATCCAAATTTGCTACTTAATTATCTCATAGTTTAGTTCTATCATTTATCATGTGTTTAATAGATTAGTCATGTTCAATATTCTCAAGGAATATGGAAATAATCAAGTTCTATCTCACTAAGAATCACATCAAAATAACGGCATTATCATCACCTCGAAGCCTCAGTTTGGGTGGAATGCAACTGTTAGGGGAATATAACTTCATCCCCTTCCCTAACTAGTGCATTTAGAGGGCATATCTTAGAGCCTCAGTCAAACTCAACCTGTGGGAGTAGAACCTCATGTCTATACCCCACTCTACCAATCCATGTGCACATGTTTATTTATCTATTTACAAAACAACCACATTATAACCAAGTATAGCCAATATCATTGGAAAAATCACAAAAATATCAAATAAATGGTAAAATTAACATTATTACACAATCCATTAACACATTCATCATTTATAGCCTATAACCATTTAGCCTCATTTCCCATTTCCCAATCCTATCTCACTAATTATATTTAATAACAAACATAGTCTCTTAACATATTCTCATTAATCCCATTTATCCCATTTACATTCCAACCAAATAATACCTTGGCCTTTAACCACATTAGACACAACTATCCATAACCCTTATAACTCATTACATAACCCAGTTATCATATTCGCTAAGGCTTTACAACATCATGAGTCAAATTCATACCTCACATTTCCATTATCCCATTCAGAAGGGTTGGTGCACCCCATGGGTGGCCCTAAAATAAGTCACAACATCCTCCATGCATCCCATGGGGATCATGAGGAATTCATTTGGGTATTTGGAAACTCAATACATCACATTCTTCCAACGAAACTAAGAACACATCAAAAAAGAGAAATAATAAAACCCTACATGCACAAATATAAATACATACTATTGGATATAACTTGTAAACCAACTACCTCAAATCCATTAGTGAATGCACCTTTAATTGGGTCTTTAGATCTCGCTCTAAAACCCCTTCTAAGATTCACCATAAAACTAACCAAGAAATAAGGGTTTTAGAGCTTTTAATAGAGATAATATAAAGATACAACACCTAATCATGAAAATTAATAAATGATATGATTAGCCTTACCCAGATCTTCAATTCACAACTGATGATACTAAAAACATCCTTGGATTGAAGGAGAATCACCTCTTGGAATATATTGGAAGCTTGGATCATCACTAGGATTCAAAGGAGGAAGGAGTAAAATCCCAAGTGGAGCATAAAAATACTGTAATGGTATTTTTGTAAATTTTTCAAAGTTACTGGGCCGCACGGTTTATCGGCACGGTTTTCAAAGCCATGTGAAAATAGTGCAGATGCTACTGTCCGAAAATAGCCCTTCGCATAGTTTCCTGGGTGATCTGTATGGTTAGCATTAACCATGTGCAAACAGTGAAACAACCCAGAAACTCCTTTTTCTTTCCTTTTTCATGTCTTGAACCCTCGGAACACCCCCTAATCTTCACATGAACTTTGAAAAACACTTATTTAATAAAAATAAGGGACTTAAAATAAAACGTAAACAAAACATACCTTATAGAGAAATCTGATATCTTACAACCTCCCCACCTTATAACATCTCGTCCTCGAGCCACTACTTTTGAGCATCACCGAGTTCCCAAGGAAAATAGATTAGGCCACTGAGCCTACATATCAGATTCTCACTCCCAAGTTTCCTCCTAGATGTTTCTATACTTCCATAGAACATGAACCAAAGGCACAACCTTTCCCCACAAAACCTTCTCACTATGATTCATAATATGAATCAGATGCTCCTAAAAGGATTCATAAGCCTCAAGCTTGACATCATTGAAGTTTAACACATGATATGGATCAGGGAGATATTATCCGAGCTGTAAAACATAGAAAAAATCATGCATCCCACTATACCATTGTGTAACATCTAATCGGTAAGCCACCAGTTCTATCCTCTCCACAAACTCAAATGGCCCCATATAACTAGGTGATAACTTTCCCTGTTTCCAAATTTGACAGTGACCCAACCTTGGAAACACCCGAAGAAACACACTATCACTCACCCTAAACTTGAGAGGTCTATGAATCTGATCTGCATATGACTTCTACAAACTCTGGGCCATTTACATATGCATTTAAATCAATTGAACCTTATATGATGTCTCAAGCATGAGACTCGAACATAACATCTCAGACTCACCATCCTCTAACCAACATAATGAATATCTACATGGTATCCCATAGAGAGCCTCAAAAGGAACCATCTAAATTGCGGCCTGAAAATTGTCGTTGTAAGAAAACTGAACAAGATAAAAGTGATTTTCCCATGAACCACTGAGATCCATCACACAAGATCTCAAAGTGTCCTCCGATACCTGGATCGCACGTTCTGACTTCCTATTAGTCTACGAGTGATAAGCCATACTCACAAACACCTGGGTACCAAGAACCTTATGAAATCCCTGCCATAAATGCAAGGTGAAATGTGGATCACGATCTGAAACTATGGTTATTATCACACCATGCAATCACACTATCTCTCAAACATATAAAACACCCAACTAGTCCACTGTATAAGTCTCTTGGATCGATAAGAAATGATCTTCTTTTGTCAACCAGTCCACATCTACCCAGATTGCTTCATTCTTCTAAGGAGTCCTTGGAATAAAAACTATGAAGTCCATAGTTACATCATTACACGTCCACTCCTAAATGGGAAATGATTGTAAAATCCCACCTGGACACTGATGTTCGGCTTTCACCTGCTGACATGTAAGGAATCATGCCAGAAAACCCATAGCTTACTTCTTCATTCTTAGCCACCAATACTTCCTACAGAGATCATGGTACATCTTAGTCAAACCATGATGCATTTCCCACTTTTATTTGTGAAACTTGCACATCAACTCCTCCCATAGAACTTCTAGTACTACAACACATCCATGAACATAATAAAATCCATCAGCACCAAAATCCCAACTATAAGTTGAATCCCCACCTTTAAGAATTTATTTCAAAGATAAACACTCTGAATCCACTAGCTGAATCTCCTTGACCCAGCTCAAAAGCATAGATTCAACTATTATGGATGCGAGAGCCATCCACCCATGCCCATCTTGTACCTAAAAATTTATCTCAATAGACAAGGCCATCATCTTCCACTCTGAACTAGATTCCTGAACTACATGATTCTAAGTCTTCTGTCTCAGAGCATCAACCACACTATTTCCCTTCCCTAGTGTATAGACCTAATCAAAATAGAAGGAATTTAGGTACTCGGCATACCTTTGTTGTCAAAGACTCAAATCCCACTGAGATAATATGTATTTGAAACTTTTATGGTCGGTAAACGCTATGAAGGGTTCTACCAATAAGTAATTCCTCCAAAACATCAAGGCATGAACCACAACAACTAGCTTAAGGTCATGAGTAGGGTAATTTCTTTCATGTGGTCTCAAATTTCTTGACCCCTAAGCTACAACTTGATCATCCTACATCAATACTACCCAAATTCCAATACTAGGTGCATCACAGAATAAGGTGTACTTCTTACCTGGTTCGACTAAGATCAAAAATAGTCAACCACTTCTTCAACTCTTAAAAACCATTCTCACAAGCCTCTAACCATTAAAAATTAACCCCCTATTTATTAATCCCATGATTGGAACTGCCAGATGATAGAAATCTCTGATGAACCTCTGGTAATAACCAGCCAAACCCAAAAAACTACGAACATAAAAAACATTCTTGGGCTACTCCCAAGACACCACAACCTGCACCTTCTCTAGATCCATCGACACACCTAACTCAGAAATTATATGTCCCAAAAAGTGAACCTCATCAATCCAAAACTAACATTTTTATAGCTTGTCATAAATCCTAATATTCTTAGTGTACTCAAGGTGATTTCAAGGTGTTTGACATGATCTTCATGAGTTATGGAGTACGCCAAGATGTAATCAACAAATATAACCAAAAAATTATCCTGATATGGGTGAAATATCTAGTTCATCAAATCCATGAACACAACTGGGGCATTGGTCAACCCAAATGGCATCACCGAAAATTCATACAACACATACCTACTTTGGAAATATATTTAGGGTACATAATAAGGTCTCACCCTCAAATAACGGTATCCAAATATCAAATTGATATTATAAAACACCGAGGAAACTATGATCTGGTCAAATAGGTCGTCAATTCTAGGAAGAGGGTTTTGGTTCTTCACCACCATCTGGTTCAAATTCCTATAATCAAAACATAGCCTCAGTGATCTATTAGACTTCTTAATAAAAAGAATAGTAGATCCCCAGGGTGATGTACTTGGAAAAATAAACCCCTTATGCTCCAACTCCTCTAAATGAACTTTCAATTCTTGGAGCTCTTCTAGTTCCATTCGATATGGAGGAATGGAAACTAGATCCACTCCCAATAATAACTCAATCATAAACTTGACATCTCTCTCATGTGGTAGTCCTGAGAAGTCCTTAAGAAACACATCTTGAAACCAATTCACAACAGGCGGGAAGATTGTCTTCTCATTCTCCCCATCATCTAATATAAGTCATGCTAATTGGGAAGTGAGTTCTCTCAACTACTAGCATAGCAGCCCTGTGCAACCTGATTGATTGTCCCACTCACCATGGAGGATATAAGTGTCTCCATCAAGAGATGTGAATGTTACCTGACATTAGTAACAGTCAATATGGTCTTGATATAACACAAACCAATACATACCCAATATTAGGTCAAATCATGACATATATAGAACAAATAGTTCCCATATAAAATGATATCCACCAACCTCTAGTAAAAAACCATTACATTTCCTAATGTTCTCGACTCATACCCCCAACGGAGTATCAAGTGACATTACCCACATGCACTCTCTACAATTAAGCCCAACACAACTACGAACTGAGAAAAAATAAAACAATTCATAGCACTTGTATCAAATAAAGCACTAGAGATCATAAAATCTACAAGGATAGTAACTTGAATAGTAGATAGTCTTATCTCACCACCTTCATGTGTAGTATGAACTATATGGAGATGACCTGCTCCTCTATCCTGAGTTCCAACCTAAGTACCCTGTAGTGCACTACCCTTCTTGTAAGGATGATCTTTCCCTAGAATTCCACGTCCACCACCCCTACCAGTGCAACCCATGGAGCTCCAATTTCCTTTTTGAAATGGAGTAACTATCCCCCTTCCTGCACTCGACATCTACCTCCAACTTCCATCATTTCCCAAATGTTGCAGTTTCTTATAAAACCACTACACATGTCCTATCCTACCGTGCACTCAACACTTGATTAGTATTAGGGGACATTGTCTATGCATGTTCCTTGACCTTCCACACTGATAAAAAACACTTTATTGCCACCCTGAGGGGATGACCTCATCTTTTGTCTACTCTGTATGCTTCCACCCTACTAAATTTTTTCAAAATAATGCTTCATACTATCGAAAGATTCATCACTTGATCGCCCAGCTGGCACCACAAGTTCACTACTTGAATCCCCCTTTAGGTTCCCCTCTGAGATAATGGATTGATCCACTACCTCAAAAAACATTTTTCAAGTGGAATATATTCAATAATACCCGATCTTGTGTCTCATACCATCCTGGAAATGTTTAGCCACAACTGCCCCGCCTCCTGTCAATGTTAGAATGAAGCTTCGAAAATTGGTGAAGTGATTAGCATAGTCCATAACTGAAATTTTCCCTTGGATCAATCTCATAAAATATATAGCTTTAACTTTCCTCAATGTTTCTTGGTAAAAGTGTTGGAGAAACTTCTCCTAAAAGTCCTTCCACATCATTCCTTCGACCTACTCTATTTGAACCATGATGTACCATCAACACTTTGCTTGGAATCTAATCATATAGACCAATAACTTGACTCACTTATCAAGAGGAGTACCTAAATGGTCATGAATAGTCTGGATGGACTCTATCTAGAACTCCACTACCTCTAGCCCACCCTCTCTGGTAAAGGTTGTAGGGTGCTTCATCTAAAACTCCCTAGTCAGCTCAAACATACTCAGTGAAACCCATCATGAGTACCATTCCATCATATTCATAAAATGAGTAAATGTTTCATGAAAATTCTCTTCCCTATCATCTTGAACCACTGGGTCCCCTTACTCCACTACTGGGGGAGAATTCTCAACAACTTTATCATATCACCCAACCAGCACACATCTTCATAGTGGCATTTATCTACAATGCCAAACCTGAGCTTTAGAATATAGTTCATAAAAATTTCATTAAAATATAAAGGAAATCTCATCACTAGAAATAAACAAATCATTTCTCAAACACTACCCAAACGAGCCCATCCAAAATCGGAACACTACCCTTGGACACCCCACCAAGGTCAAGGCTAACTCGACAACCAACTCACACAGTTACAAACCTTACATTACACATCATTCTGACCATTTATTAGAACAAATTTTCATCATTTTTAAGAAATCAAATGCATCCTATTATCTATTCCCCACATGCCTATCTCGTGTGTATGCCTAATACGATACATGTAACTTATTTACACAAGTACTTAGAATGATGCATGAAGGCACAACCTCGTACCATTCTGGACACAATTAAAATATCATAAAACTTTCACATCACACCACATTTGCATCACCCAATGGTGAAATATCATTAAATGTAACAACAAACAACAAGAACCACAATTCCTGCCCTCAGTGAATTGGGTTTTCCCCATACTCGGGTTAGTTACTCCTAGGCACGAGCTCATTACCAAGGCTTGACACTGTCCTAATCTCCTATCTAACATCCCAAAATTGTAAGAAAGATAAAATAACTCCTCTAATGACACTTTGTAAGATCATCAACCTGGTATCCACTAAACTGGTAACTTGAGCTAGGTCGCCACGTGACCTCAAGCCCCCCCCCCCTATGCCAAAAGTTTTGGACCAGCGGCGAGGGTCTAACAGTCAAGTTGGGAGACTATACCCTCTTTTTCATAGTAAGACACAATGTAAAATATAAACAATAGCGGAATAAATATAAGTAAAATAATGAACATACATAAATAACCAACCCCCGACTGGGTACAAACCATATCCAATAGTAAATATGCCATGTCATGATACAATGACAAGTGAACAACCCAAAAAGAAACGAAAATAGAGGAATACCCAAAATGGTGCTAGATGTAACGCCCCGACCCCAGCTACCCAGAGTCGGTGCATTACTTCGTAACATTGGCATGATCACAAAAGATGAAGTCTCGAAAGACCGATTAGTTTAGTAGCCTTGGAAACACTAGATACATTCATAAATTTTACATTACATCACAAAGTGAAAAACTATAATAACATAGTCTCCATAGTCCACACTTCTATCCTCTTCATACTATCCCTGAAGGTCATTCATAAAATACTTCCTCACATCCTGGAAAATATTAAAACATTAAAAGGGGTGAGCTCAGATGCCCAGTAAGGATAACAATATTGCGGAATCTTTCATAAATAAACATTAACATTTAAGGAAATGTATAACTAAAACAAAAGCCTTTTTAAACTTGAACTTCAGCATAATATGGAAAAAATAAAATTAAATAATTTCATTTACTTACTCACATGTATATTCTACTAGTCGAATAATCACATGAAATATCAATAACCACTTTCATAATGAGGGAATGTATAATTCAGACATTCTGAAACATTTTGTCAAGGCCTCGTCCAAGACGTCTAAAATGATTAAGGCCTCGGCCAAAACCATAAATCAAGTTGGGAAAGGGCCTCGGCCAATTCCACGTCTAGTTGTCTCATGAGACCTACCGATGCATCGAGGAGCTATAGCGGGCTCCACCCGTCACTTATTAAGTCCAATACATTCCTCATATGAATAGGTTTAAACATATCATAAACCATAACATAATCATATCACATAAAACATGAATAAAGGAAACATAACATTTCAACATTTCAATCACAATATATCAATACAACACATGGATATAATAAAAATGCTTTCAAAACCATTTTCAATACCAAAATAAAAGAAAGTTAAAACTTTGTATTTATTTTTCATCAAAAAAAATGATGGCTTGTAGAGGAAGCCGAAAATCAAATAATGGTCACGGCGGCGGAGAAGTCGTTGTCGCTGCATATGTACGGAAAGAAAAACATTCCCTTTTTGTCGTTTAGTAAAACTCTTCGTATAAAAATATTCCTTTTGAATAAACGTAAAATGTCAAAGGGGTTTATACACTGTACAAAAGAAATTTGTGTATAAAACAAAATATGCCTCAATGAATGGAGATTGAGACAAAGTCCCTTAAAAAGATAATTTTTAAATAAAATATATCTATTATGTGTATTCACTATATGTACACATAAATAAAGTATAAATACAATATATGACATAATAATATCATGACATAATTTGAAAGTAGGAGATTAACCCAAAGAATGGAAGTTGGGTTATGAAATTCCTTTACCTCGTGTCTGACTTGACTCAACCGTTCTTTAACCTCCTGAATAATAAACTAGATTTAATATATACCTTATTAAGAACCATTTTCAATTTCATTATCCTTATTATATCACTTATTACAATGATATTAACATTATGTAATTATTTAAGTTAATAACGGTCGTTTTGTCGATCTTTGGTACTTGAGTCAACAATAAACTTCTTATAATTACAAGTTGTTTATGTGGTAGAATATCCATTATCTCCATAATTATATTCATGATTTAGATGTCATATATATCTTATATATCCAGTATATACATTCATTTATAATATTACGTAACATTTAGAGGTAAGAAATGAAATGCACCGTTCATGGAGACGGTAAGCCGTACGTACGCATGAACGCTACTTTCATTTCAATTTCAAATTTAATGGAAAGAAATCATAATGATATAAATGTATAATATAATTCCAGTATAATATATTGTATAATACCATTTACTCCATCCTTTATACATCCCACATATGGCATTAAAGATTCAAATAACTTTGAGGGGGCGGTAGTCCGCACTTCCTAAAATGAAATTATCGCGTTTTACCCATAATGGAAATCATAAAGTATGCAATAAATGAGAAATACAGAAGCTAAACATATTATATATCATATATAAAAATAGTGACATATTAATGGCCACCTTTGAAGGTGTTATATGAGTGTTGAACAATCATCGTTTCGTGAGGCAGAAATTCGTCATCCACAGAAACCGTATGTTCTTTAACCATTAGATGTAGGTGTGTGTAATTGTAGCTTGAATCCTTATTATAACAACATACTATTATATTGAGTATACTGTTGTTGTTACAAAATAAATGAATAAAAATAGTTTAGGGGGTTGGAGAAGAAAAATAAAACAAAACAACATTAGAGAAGACATTACCTCAAAATCGGGTAACTCTTTTTGATTTGAGACAAAGGCTTCCTTGGGAAGAGTTCTGCCCAAAGTAAGGCTTCTAGGAGTAAGAGGGGGAAGTTGGGAGAGTATTTGGGCAGAGTTTGGCCGAGCCAAATGGCTTGAAGGTGTGAATAAGGTGGGAGAGGTGGGGGCCTTTTATAAGAGGAGAGGAGGGGCTCTTTTGGAAAGATTGAAATGTTACATTATTATACAATGATTTTCGGATTATAAAGGTCCCACACTTATATAATTCGTGGATAAGGTGATAAGGGTTCTAAATCTCCTCATCCAATAGGCTTTGGACAAGTGTAAGCCTTGTATTTTGCATTATCTTCTCATTTTATTTAAATCATTAAATAATGAGGTCATCGCTGCATCATAATTATGTCATAAATAATTTAATTTATTTAATGTCTAAAAATTATATAAAAAATACTATGATGTAGGAAATCTTTTTATATTTCTAATGAATATTTATAGTCAAAATTTGGACTTGTTTAACCCCACTTAAAAACTGTTTTAGTAAAACAACTCATGTTTGTGTCAATTTAATTTTAACATTAAATAAATATATATTAATGTCATTTTCCAACTAAAGTGGCTCCATGGGGTCCCCAAGTTGACCCATGGGTTTTCTTGTTCGGCCATGACTCATCCAATAGGATTAGGACAAGTGTCAAGCTCATCTCATATTATTAAAACATCATTTTTACCTTAAACTACACTAATTACCTCTAATCGCGATTAAGAACTTAAAAGTTACTATTCACCAAAAATTTATTTTAATCTCATTGAACCACATTTTACTTCTTAATGACAACCATGTATGTCGGATTTTTGAAAATCAAATCATAGAAGTGGTAATATTTCATTTAAACGAAAAATCAGTTATTTAACTACCACTAAGTGGTTTCACTATTCATCAAAAATTGAAGTTTTTCAGAATAATGCCAAAATTTCACCCTAAGCTATAATTGATATTCCAAATTCAAAAATGATGTCTATTTTACAAAATTCCAAACATATAAGTTGAATTAATTAATTTTATAATTAATTCCCGCTGTCACAACAAATAGCGTGTTTTTAAGAAACAATTTATATCAAAAGATTGGCAATTGTTTATGTCCAATTTCAATGTTAAATTAATTCTAATTACCACCATTGGATAAAATGGTAAAAATATATTCTAATTATACTTTAAAACCACTAAATAGTATAATTTATCACAATAAATTATTTTGATTAAAAAAGTTGTTTTAAGTATTTTTCACTATTCATAAAAAATTGGAAGTTCTCAGAAAGTTACAAAAAATTCAACTTAGGATAATTTCGATATTACGAATAAAAAAATGAAGTCCATTTTGAAATATAAAATTTCTATAATTTTAAAAAGTGGTTATTACTATTCATAACGGCTACTTTGATTAGTCGCGGTGTTTTAGAACTCGAAGTTGCGTACAATGAAAGCTATTGCATTATTGAATGAGAAGCGTATCGTGGAAGCTCAGGATGTTACATTCTCCCCTCCTTCAATAAATTGAGTACTCGCAATTTGAAATTTTTCTTTGAAAATAAAAGGTTGAAAAGAGAAAATACCTTTGTGGAAAACCCACATCGGAAATAAGATTAATAAAATTTAGCCTTAATAAGAGGGAAAGGGAAATGAAAAAGTCACCACCCAATTATGATCTCTATTAGGAGAACATTGGTGGCAATTAGAGACATATAATTGGAGGAAAAACGTAAATATTTGTAGAGATTGATTGAGGTCATCAATCACAATCAACTGTCAAATTGAGGGCCTCAAAGCCTTCAATCTATGTTGATTTCAAATATCATCAGTTCAACAAGACATAAGGTATTAGGATAACACATTTTTTTTTAATATACCTTTACTAAAGTTTAAGAATTAATTTATTCATTGAATAAGAGATAGGTATATATATATTTATTCTTGACAATTAGAGTTTCAACCTTCAACTCATCTTTCACTCAAAAAGATAATAGAACTCAAAAATATTATACTTATCCTAATTGTATAAGGTTCCAAATGTTAACACATACCATTTAGATTAGTAAAATTATTTTTTAATAACCAGGGACTTCCTGTAGGCTAGTGGTAGGAAATAAAGGCATGTCGCACCATGATTGTGGGTTCAATTCCTACAGCTTTGTCCGACGCGACGGTTTATACCCCACCCTGCAGGTTGTCCTTTTCCTAAAACTATAGTATCATAATAATCCAAAAATAATCTTCATAAATTTTTTAACCTTAAACAATACTATCCAAAGATCAACTTAATCCACTCCAACCTTTATAGTTATCCAAAATACCTCTGTCCAGACTTTCTCTAAAAGGTCTCTTAATTCCAAAATCAATTTATCAGATTCCCCAAACAAAGTAAAGTTTCTCTTATTGTCACATACTAAAATATAATTACCTTCAACATATTAAAACCTTACTGAAATCAACAAGTACTGCAGTACAATACTTATATATATATATATATATATCACATTATTCTAATAACCAGAATATAATCCATGAGTCCAAAAGCACCAATACATTAGTTATTCTGCTTCAACTGTAGTAACAGCATAAGATTTTCCTTGATCCCTTGGCCTTTTCTGAGGTAAGTTTCCCTGACGCTTAGGACATTCATTTGCATAATGACCCATTTCTCTACAATTGTAGCATTCAACTTTGATATCCTCTTTCTTTCCCTTGCAATCACGAGCCTGGTGACCTTTTTCTCCACATTTATAACAAACTCCCATTCCTTTTAGGCAAGTACCAGGGTGATTCTTCCCACAATTATCACATAATGGAAAATCATTCTTTCCCTTTTTCCCTTTATTTGTCTATTGTTCCACCGTTCTCTTCTTCTCTTGCTTTACTTTGTTGTCATAAGACTTAGAGAATTCCTTTTCCGTCTTGATAGCACATGAGACAATATCTTCGTATGATGAGAAGGATTGTGATACTAAAGCTCGACGGAGAAATGGTTTTAACCCATCAAAGAAACGATCAATATTACTCTTTGGGTTACGTATATAATCGGAAGCATGCCTCGCTAACCTTGTAAAGTTAGCCTCATACTTTGCGACATTCTCATCCTCCTTCTGCCTCAGACTCAGAAATTTCCTTTCCATATCTTCTCGATGGTCACGAGAAAAGTATTTTTCTAAGAAAATCTCTTTGAACTCCATCCATTCCATATTTGATACGTCATCATCTTCCTTTGTGTTTTGAATCAGCGACCACCACTGATCGGCATCTCCAGTGAGGCGGTAAACTGCCATGACAACCTTCTCCCTTTCACTACTCTCCAAGGCATGGAATATTTTCTCTAAGGAATTTAACCATTGCTCAGCTACTATAGGATTTGTACTCCCATTGAAGGTTGGTGGTTGTTGCCTCATGAAGCGGTTTAACATTGATCCTCCATGTTGCGGATCAGGGTGCTCCATACGAGTAAGGTTATTATTCATAACCTGAGTGAGTTGTCCCAGTATGGTAATAAGTTGATCAGCACCAGTTGTATCACTAGCTCCACCATAATTATCTTGAGCAGGAGGGAAATCCCTACACGGAGTGCGTGCTTTGATACAGTTTCCATTCCTTCCACTAGGCGCCATTTCTAAACAATGGCATAAACTAGATTAGTTTATGAATCAAAATACATAATCCCATACTTATAAAACACTTAACATAAATTGAACTATTTATGGATATAATCCATAATCATAAAAATGTTTTCTTTGAAGAAGTATATACTCATAAACCCTTCATAATGATTTGTAAAGAAAATGAGAGTTATCCTAAGCATATCCCCCGGGAGTGTCGTAACCAAGAGTGAAGCAAGGCCCGTTGTCGTGCACCAGTTCCCATTCGAGTCTAGCTCAAAGTGGTGTTTTCGGGTTTTACCCCTAGGTACATCTGTGCCAGAGCCGCCTCTACCTGCTCGTATCCAGACAGGGATGTATTGCTCGGAAAACTCATAACATATCTATAATACCAAAATTCTAGGAAGTTCTTCTATACTAATCCTCAAAGTCTATCTTCGGGCTATGTGCTCTAATCAGAGTTTATCTAAATCTAGCTTCCAAGGTTAGTACTAAACTGCCTCTGATACCAACTGTAACGCCCCGACCCCAGTTACCCAGAGTCGGTGCATTACTTCGTAACATTGGAATGATCACAAAAGATCAAGTCTCGAAAGACCGATTAGTTTAGTAGCCTTGGAAACACTAGATGCATTCATAAATGTTACATTACATCACAAAGTGAAAAACTATAATAACATAGTCTCCATAGTCCACACTTCTATCCTCTTCAGACTATCCCTGCAGGTCATTCATAAAATACTTCCTCACATCCTGGAAAATATTAAAACATTAAAAGGGGTGAGCTCAGATGCCCAGTAAGGATAACAATATTGCAGAAGCTTTCATAAATAAACATTAACATTTAAGGAAATGTATAACTAAAACAAAAGCCTTTTTAAACATGAACTTCAGCATAATATGGAAAAAATAAAATTAAATAATGCCATTTACTTACTCACATGTATATTCTACTAGTCGAACAATCACATGAAATATCAATAACCACTTTCATAATGAGGGAATGTATAATTCCAGACATTCTGAAACATTTTGTCAAGGCCTCGGCCAAGACGTCTAAAATGATTAAGGCCTCGGCCAAAACCATAAATCAAGTTGGGAAAGGGCCTCGGCCAATTCCACGTCTAGTTGTCTCATGAGACCTAACGATACATTGAGGAGCTATAGCGGGCTCCACCCGTCACTTATTAAGTCCAATACATTCCTCATATGAATAGGTTTAAACATATCATAAACCATAACATAATCGTATCACATAAAACATGCATAAAGGAAACATAACATTTCAACATTTCAATCACAAGATACCAATACAACACATTGATATAATAAAAACGCTTTCAAAACCATTTTCAATACCAAAATAAAAGAAAGTTAAAACTTTGTATTTATTTTTCATCAAAAAAAATGATGTCTTGTAGAGGAAGCCGAAAATCAAATAATGGTCACGGCGGAGGAGAAGTCGTTGTCGCCGCATATGTACGGAAAGAAAAACATTCCCTTTTTTTCGTTTAGTAAAACGCTTCGTATAAAAAGATTCCTTTTGAATAAACGTAAAATGTCAAAGGGGTTTATACACTGTACAAAAGAAATTTGTGTATAAAACAAAATATGCCTCAATGAATGGAGATTGAGACAAAGTCCCTTAAAAAGATCATTTTTAAATAAAATATATCTATTATGTGTATTCACTATATGTACACATAAATAAAGTATAAATACAATATACGACATAATAATATCATGACATAATTTGAAAGTAGGAGATTAACCCAAAGAATGGAAGTTGGGTTATGAAATTCCCTTACCTCGTGTCTGACTTGACTCAACCGTTCTTTAACCTCCTGAATAATAAACTAGAGTTAATATATACCTTTTTAAGAACCATTTTCAATTTCATTATCCTTATTATATCACTTATTACAATGATATGAACATTATGTAATTATTTAAGTTAATAACGGTCGTTTTGTCGATCTTTGGTACTTGAGTCAACAATAAACTTCTTATAATTACAAGTTGTTTATGTGGTAGAATATCCATTATCTCCAGAATTATATTCATGATTTAGATGTCATATATATCTTATATATCCAGTATATACATTCATTTATAATATTACGTAACATTTAGAGGTAAGAAATGAAATGCACCGTTCATGGAGACGGTAAGTCGTACGTACGCATGAACACTACTTTCATTTCAATTTCATATTTAATGGAAATAAATCATAATGATATAAATGTATAATATAATTCCAGTATAATATAGTGTATAATACCATTTACTCCATCCTTTATACATCCCACATATGGCATTAACGATTCAAATCACTTTGAGGGGGCGGTAGTCCGCACTTCCTAAAATGAAATTATCGCGTTTTACCCATAATGTAAATCATAAAGTATGCCATAAATGAGAAATACAAAAGAATAAGTAAAACATAAACATATTATATATCATATATAAAAATAGTGACATCTTAATGGCCACCTTTGAAGGTGTTATATGAGTGTTGAACAATCATCGTTTCGTGAGGCAGAAATTTGCCATCCACAGAAACCGTATGTTCTTTAACCATTAGATGTAGGTGTGTGTAATTGTATCTAGAATACTTATTATAACAACATCCTATTATATTGAGGATACTGGTTTTGTTACAAAAGAAATGAATAAAAATAGTTTAGGGGGTTGGAGAAGAAAAATAAAACAAAACAACATTAGAGAAGACATTACCTCAAAATCGGGTAACTCTTTTTGATTTGAGCCAAAGGCTTCCTTGGGAAGAGTTCTACCCAAAGTGAGGCTTCTATGAGTAATAGGGGGAAGTTGGGAGAGTATTTGGGCAGAGTTTGGCCAATCCAAATGGCTTGAAGGTGTGAATAAGGTGGGAGAGGTGGGGGCCTTTTATAAGAGGAGAGGAGGGGCTCTTTTGGAAAGATTGAAATGTTACATTATTATACAATGCTTTTCGGATTATAAAGGTCCCACACTTATATAATTAGTGGATAAGGTGATAAGGGTTAGAAATATCCTCATCCAATAGGCTTTGGACAAGTGTAAGCCTTGGATTTTGCATTATCTTCTCATTTTATTTAAATCGTTAAATAATGAGGTCATCACTGCATCATAATTATTTCATAGATAATTTAATTTATTTAACGTCTAAAAATTATATAAAAAATACTATGATGTAGGAAATATTTTTATCTTTCTAAATAATATTTATAGTCAAAATTTGGACTTGTGTAACCCCACTTAAAAACTGTTTTAGTAAAACAACTCATGTTTGTGTCAATTTAATTTTAACATTAAATAAATATATATTAATGTCATTTTCCAACTAAAGTGGCTTCATGGGGTCCCCAAGTTTACCCATGGGTTGTCTTGGTCGGCCATGACTCATCCAATAGGAGTAGGACAAGTGTCAAGCTCATCTCATATTATTAAAACATCATTTTTACCTTAAACTACACTAATTACCTCTAATCGCGATTAAGAACTTAAAAGTTACTATTCACCAAAAATTTATTTTAATCTCATTGAACCACATTTTACTTCTTAATGAAAACCATGTATGTCGGATTTTTGAAAATCAAATCACAGAAGTGGTAATATTTCATTTAAACGAAAAATCAGTTATTTAACTACCACTTAGTGGTTTCACTATTCATCAAAAATTGAAGTTTTTCAGAATAATGCCAAAATTTCACCCTAAGCTATAATTGATATTACAAATTCAAAAATGATGTCTATTTTACAAAATTCCAAACATATAAGTTGCATTAATTAATTTTATAATTAATTCCCGTTGTCACAACAAATAGCGTGTTTTTAAGAAACAATTTATATCAAAAGATTGGCAATTGTTTATGTCCAATTTCAATGTTAAATTAATTCTAATGACCACCATTGGATAAAATGGTAAAAATATATTCTAATTATACTTTAAAACCACTAAATAGTATAATTTATCATAATAAATTATTTTTATTAAAAAGGTTGTTTTAAGTATTTTTCACTATTCATAAAAAATTGGAAGTTCTCAGAAAGTTACAAAAAATTCAACTTAGGATAATTTCGATATTACGAATACAAAAATGAAGTCCATTTTGAAATATAAAATTTCTATAATTTTAAAAAGTGGTTATTACTATTCATAACAGCTACTTTGATTAGTCGCGGTGTTTTAGAACTCGAAGTTGCGTACAATGCAAGCTATTGCATTATTGAATGAGAAGCGTATCGTGGAAGCTCGGGGTGTTACACTAGATCTAAGTCCTAGACCTTCCACATGAACATACCGAACCCAACTCACTTCTCTAGCACAAGGCCCTTTCCTCTTTCCTAACCTAAAACCAATAAATTTTCTAGGGTACCCAATGGTGGCCCAAGAAGGGTGTAAGTAAAACTCATTAGGCCACTACCAATGGTGTCTACAAAATATCCAGTCAAATAGGTAGTGCATGAAAGTGGTAAATAATGGAAAGAAAAGTAAAACATTTCAGTTATCTATTATAGATTATGACCCTTTAAGTTATGCTACCCTTTAATCCAAATTCACTACTTAAACATCTCAAGGTTTAAGTCAATTTTTTATCATGTGTTAAATGGATTAGGCGTGTCCAATATTCTCAAGGAATATGGTAATAATCAATTCTTATCTCACTAGGAATCACATCAAAATAATCACATTATCCTCACCCCGAAGCTTCTGTCTGGAAGGAATGCAATTGTTAGAGTATTAGAACTTTGTCCCATTCTATAACCAGTGCATTTAGATGGCGGAGCTTAGAACCTCACTCAAACCTGACCTATGGGCGTAGAACCTTGGGTCTATACCTCACTCTACCAATCCATGTGAACACGATTATTTATCCATTTCTACAACAACCACATTACAACCAAGTATAACCAATATCATTGTAAATATCACAACAATATCAAATAAATGGAAAAATTAACACCATGCCACAATCCATTAACACATTCATAATTTATACCCCATAACCATTTATCCCCATTTCTTATTTCCCATTCCTATCTCACTAAGCATATTAAATCACAAACATATTCTCATTAATCCCATTTATCCCATTTACATGCCAACCAAATAATCCCTTAGCCTTTAACCACATTAGACACAACTATACACAACACTTATAACTCATTACATAAACCAATTATCGCATTCTCTAAGTCTTTACAACATCATGAGTCAAATTCATACCATACATTTCCGTTATCCCATTCAGAAAGGTCATTGTACCCCATGAGTGGCTTAAAAAATAAGTCACAACATCCTCCATACATCCCACCGAGATAATGAAGAATTAATTTGGGTATTTAGACACCCAATACATCACATTCTTCTAACTACACTGATAACACATCAAAAAGAGAGTAAGAATAAAACCCTACATGCACAAATATAAATACAAACTATGAGATATAACTTATAGACTACCTACCAAAAATATTTTAGTGAACACACCCCTAATCTAGGCCTTATATCCTGATATAAACCCCCTTTGAATCTTTACCCTAAATCTCACTAAAAATAAGAGTTTTAGAGATTTGGATAGTGAGAAGAGAGAGATATAAAGCCTAATCAAGAAAAAGAAGCAGTGAGGGGATTAACCTTACCCGGATCTTTAATATGCAACTAATGGAACTCCAAACAACCTAGGATCAAAGAGGAATCACCTCTTAGAAGATCTTGGAAGTTTGTCTCATCACTAGGAGTCAAAGGAGGAAGGAGGTGGGAAAACCTGAGTGGAACATAAAAATCCCGTAATGGATTTTTTGTAAATTTCTCAATGTTACTGGGTTTCACGGTTTACCCACATGGTTTTCCAAACCGTGCGCAAACTGTGCAGATGCTATTGTTGAAAAATATCCCCTTTTCACAGTTACATGGGTTGATCCACACTGCTATCACTAACAGCATGCAAACCATGCAATAGCCTAGAAACTCCTTTTTCTTCCATTTTTCGTGTCCTGAACCCCTAGAACACCCCCTAGTATTCACATGAACTTGTAAAAACACTTATTTAATCAAATAAATTGAAACATAAACAAAACATACCTTATGGAGAAATCTGGGATCTTACACTTTAGGAATCTATTATTTATGTATTATAATATAAAATAATGTTGTTTTATATTTTTATTATAATCAGTCGGTTACCAAGTTAAAAATTATAAAAAATATTATAAAATATGGAATTAATATATTATAATGTGAAATAATTGTACTAAGCTTTGAATTATTATTTTTATTTAATATTTCAATTTTTATGATTAGTAATTTTGTGAAATTTTCTTGTACATTATATATTTTAGTTTTTGTATATATTATAATTTGAAATCATTTTATCTTATATTACTATTTTTGAACCAATTGATATCAAGAATGATGATATATGTCATAACATGTGTATAACTTGTGTATGATCCTTTTAAATTCTATGTTCTACAATATATATTTATAAATAACATATGTTTTTTTATAAATGTTATAATTTTTATACAAACTTTGTTTCATAATATGCGATCTTTGTATAATAATAATTTTTTTAAAATTATGTAATGATTTTTATTTATTTATTTATTTTCCCATGAATATTTCATAAAAAATAACACTTTTAATGTAACAAATATAGTTTCTCTACATTTCATTCTTTTCTTTTTAAATTCAATATTTTTATTCTTATTCATTTATATACATTTATAAATATTATTTTTATTATTTATTCACATGTGTTCATTAAAAACCTCCAATAATAAATGTGTGTCACTAAAGAAATATAATATATTTATTATTTATAATATATTTTGTGATTTTTTATTATTATTGTTATTTAAAAAAACTTATTTTGTATTTTTATTTACAATATTAAATTTAAATTTAAATTTAAAAATAAATTTACTTATATTTAATCCTTGAAATTTTTTATAGGTGATAATGAATCATTATTTGATTACTACATGATGAATAAATGATGAATATGAGTAAAGGGGTAATGGTTTTTTGGAATTTTCCAAATAAAATGTTCTAACAAAAGACCACTTTTTTTCCCAAGATTGAAAATTTTAAATAAGTGAAAATTGAAAATAGAGAAATAAAATATCATTTAATTTTCAATGGTTTTAATCCAAGTTATAGTCCTTGGATTAGGAATGCTAAAATTTGATAGAATTAAAGAAATAATTATGGTGAAGATTTTCAACATGGTATTTTTATCAAATTGAATAAATGATTCATGATATTGAAGTGGAGGAAATTGAGAAAACACCATCCACTGAGTGATTATATGGTGATGATAAAAAACCATTGTATTCAGGTTGTATAAAATTCACATTTTTATTAGTAGTGTTAAGATTTGTGAACTTAAATGACAAAAATGGATGGAGTGATGAGAGTTTTATAGAATTTCTAAAATTATTGAGAGACTTGCTTCCAAAACACAACAATATTCTATATTCAAATTATAATAAAAAATGGTATGTATAATAGGATTAGGGTACAAGAATATACATGCCTACCCTAATGAATGTTTGTTATATTGGAAGGAATATAAAGGTATTTCAGAGTTTCCTAAATGTGGGACATCATGGTATAAGTTGAAAGAAAAATTAGAAGTTGATTCATCAATTATGCCAAGTAACAAGACTCCTACTAAGGAAATTTGGTATCTTCCTATAATTTCTTATTTGAAAAAATTATTTGAACATTTAAATGATGAAAAAATGTTAATATATCATATATATGATTGAATATTTGATGGAAAATTACATCATCTAGCTGATTTTACACAATGAAATAAAATTGACCAACGATTTCCCACATTTTGAAATGAAGTTAGAAATCATATACTTGGGTTTTTCATAGATTTAAGGAATCTATGTAGGAGCCCTAGTAGCATACATAGTTTATGGAATGTTTTTTTTTTGTAATTTACAACTTATATTTTGAATTTTCTATGAAGTAGAAATATATCATGTTGATTTTAATGATCTCTAGACTAAAATATCCTAGAAATTATATCGATGTTTACTTTTCACCATTAATTGATGATTTTAAACGCTTATGGGAGGAAAGTATCATATTTTATGATTCTTATAAAAATTAATATTTTCAATTTCATGAAATGATTATTTTTATTATAAATGAACACATAATATATGGAAATTTTCCTTGATATAGTGTTAAGGAGTATAAATCTTGTCTAATTTTTGAATAAGGTATGTCATTTTTTTCAATTACAATAGTGGAGGAAAATAATGTACATGGGTTGTCAAAAGTTTTTGTCTATGAATCATTATTATCAAATATTAAAAAATTAATTCAATGGATCATAATAATTTGATATCACTTCAAATAATTTTTCAACAGATCAATATTTTGAGAGATTGAAAAAAATTATGTCATATTTGGAAAGACACAAAAATCTAGTAAAGACAAAAATATATGGAAGAAAAAACAAATATATTTTTAGCTTTCATATTGGAGATATCATGATATTATACATAAAATTTATGTAATGCATGTTGGTAAAAATATATGTGACAGTTTGATTAGAACATTGTTAGATATTAAAGGAAATATGAATGATGGTTTGAATGAAAATTTTGATTTACTATCAATTAGAATACATTTGGAGAAAAATGATACATTTTCCTCCATCTTGGAATACATTATTCAAGAGGGGAAAAATTATTTTTTTCAGTACCTATATGGTATCAAAGTTCCTTAGGTTTATTTTTCAAATGAAAAATATTTTGTGTCGGTAATAGGTTTGAAGTTAATAGGCAGTAAATCTCATAATTTTCATATTATAATACAAAAAATCTTACTAGTTTCATTATGTGGACTATTACCCATACATGTAATAATTAATACCAAGAAGGTGTGTTATTTTTTCAATTCCATTTATAAAAAATTAATGGATCTAATTTTTTTAAATAATTTAGATAATGATTCAGTTTATATAGTTTTTCAACTAGAAATGTACTTTCCTCAATCTTTTTTATTTAATGGTGCATTTAATGGTTTATTTGGGGCATGAAATAAATATTAGTGGTCCTGTATATCTATATTGGATATATACTTTTGAAATTTATATGAATATATTGATAGGGTAATTTAATAATTCATATTTATCAAAAGCATCCATTATTGTGAAGTATATTTCTGAAGTGGTTTTAAAGTTTTGTATATACTACTTGTTTATAGTGAGCATGTTGGTTTGATTACATCTCAATATAAATGAGTCATTTTTGAGGGAAATGGGATTTATTACTTGAAAAAAATATTTGATAGGTGAATAAATAATTCAAGATAATTTATATCTCTTGAATAGCATAGATGAAGCTTATCCATAAATAACATCACAAATTAATGTGTTAAAACAACGTTATTTGAATAAGAAAGATATGTGGGTATTTAATGAAATAAAAAAACATGGTTTAAAGAGACCATGAATGGTAGACTAGATGCATAAGAAACATTGAGATTGTTAGTCAAACACCCATGTGTAAATGTGATAACATGGTACGAGTATGAAATTAATGGCAATACATTTTATACAAAAGTGTGTGACAATAGAAATGCAGTTTAGAATAGTAGTGTATTAGTGTTCTCTAAAGTAATATTTTTTTTGAGTGAAAAAAAAAATCAATCTCTATATCAAGTTCATATTATAGAGTTTTTGAAAAAATATGGGAGATTTATTACATTAAATTTCAAGTTCCTATATTCAACTCTAAATGGGTTATCGGTAACAACACTATTAAACATAGTGAATTCAGTATAATGGTAGTAAATATGAATATATTATATTGCAAAGATAAACATTTTATTATGGAAACACATGAAAAACAAATTGTATATGTTCTTGAGAAATTAAATGTTTAGTGTTTTATTATTTTTCAAGGAAAAATAGTATTTTAGTGATAAAAAATGTGACAATGATGATGAATTATGTGAGATCCCTACTTTCATGGAAATATTATTAGAGGATATTGATAGTAATATTATAGAAATGTTTTGTGCCATATTTAATTATCATAAGAAAGGAATATAGGAAGAAATTATTTAGTAATGTCCTAGTATTTCAGTTAATTAATATTAATTTCTAGTTTAAATTTTCAATGTTTGAAAATTATTAGATATACTATTTGTAATTTTATTTTTTACTTAAGTCATATATTTTTTTTAAAATGATAAATAGTTTGTTTTTGTCTGTTTTTTTCTTTGTTCGTATCTTGTACCAATTATTTAATTTTATACATAACTATTATAAATTTTTACTTAAGATTTTTTCATCTATTTATATCATTTCATGTTTCATAAATGTTGACACTATTTTTTATAATTTTTTTATCAACTCTATGGAACATGATAGAGTTTGTTGAATTTTATTTTTTATTGTTTGTTTTATTTTACAATTTTTATTCAAATTTATATGTAATAGTTTAATTTATACAATCTTTTACCTCAGTTTTCTTTATTCTTTTTAAATAATTTCCTATATCATAAATGTTGTCAGTAATTTATTATCATTTCTACTATAATGAATATAAATAAAAATATTTTTTAGTTCATTTCTGTTTAGTTTTTGTTAGATCATTTTTTAATTTATATTTAATTTTTATATAACTTTTGGATTTTTATAATATTTTACTAGTTGTTTATTAATTTTATTCATAGGATAATATCATATCAAACAAATAATTTGACTCAATATTATAACAAGGGCTATATACACAATTATTCTAAGAAGCTTTCTCATATTTTTACATAGGAACCTTCTACTTCCATAGGGGTGGAGAAATCTTCCAAGGTCGGTAAACATGGTAGCACATGTTTACCTAAATTATCACTTGATTATAGTGAAGAAAAGTCGATTGAGTTTGATTATAATGGTAATCATATGGGTCCAAATTCTAAACAATTTAGAAATTTTGTGGAAATAAAATATATATAAAAAATTATCATTTTGATTAATATTTAGAGAAGTGTCAAAAATATGACACTAGTTCAGATATCGGTGGTAATTTTTGTAATATAATTTATTATTATTTTACTTATCATGTAATGATTTTACTAATATGTGTTATTTTTTCCCTTCTCATTAGATTACATATGATATACCTGATATTAAATAAGTTGGGGGAAAATTAGGTTTTTCTGCTAGGATATAGAGGGATTTAAAATCAACCCTAGCTTTAAATTCCATTTTTTGAGAAATAAAAAATAAAAATCCAACTGATATATATCCTTTTATAGATAAATATATATATGGATGAAATTTATTTAAATTATGTGGTAAGAATCATTCTTGGTAATTGAAATATAAATTGTTCGATTTTTCTTGGTATAATCTCTAAAAATGATCATATTAATGATTTTTTTTCCTTGATTAATAGGAACTAAAGAGATCTCATCTAGAGATCTAATCCAAAAATATATACCCATATATTTTATCTAATGGAGGGTATCTGATATTGGAAGAGAAAATAATGGTTTCTCAAAAAATGAGAGTTGAGTCTTCAGGTTCGGCAGAGATTAATCCTCCTTCCTCCCACCTAGACATGAAAAATGAAAGAGGGTTCATATGACTAAAAATGTAACATATCTTATAGAATAATCAAGGGTTGTAGATGATAAGATTTTAAGGATTTATTTAAGTTATTTTTAAACTATTTATATTTTGTAACTAACTATTTTTTTTCAAATATTCTATATAGGAATCCCTTGAGGAGTAAAGGACATAAGGGACCTTCATACCTGAGGGTAGGAAAGATATTTTAGATACTACATTAGGATATCTAGAACACCTAGGTCACCTACAAGGATAAAAGTTAGGTGTATCAATTGAAAAATTATTTTTTCATCCTGGAACTTCCTTAAGGGAACATTTATATAAAGTAAAAGTAGAAACTTTAGAAGAAAATGTTCAGGAGATAGATGAGATGATGTAGGATATTGTTGAAGATTCAATACAATTGATTTTTTATGTCATTAAGATATAGTTTCAAGGTACATATTATACTCATATACCTCTGTATTTATATCCCACTCCTCCACCTCCACCTACATATCCCACTCTTACAGCTTCTCCTTCATATATTTCTCTCTACTATGAGTTATATGTTGAGGATCCTCAGTATCATATTGTAGCATATGGGTCCATATATTATATTGGGGATACCATACATCATCGTAATATGGATATAGAACAGTGTAGGGTAACAATAAAGGATATAATTAATGCATCAACTAGAGTACCATTGTAGAGTACCATTGTAAAATTGTTGGATATTTTTTTATTTGGTTATCTAGACTTATTCTAAAACTTACCATTGTAGTATGCATTGATTATAAACTTTATTAACCTTTATTTTTCATATTGGTGTTAAATATTTCTAATATTTTAATATATATACATATATATATAGTACATTAAAGGTAAATAAACTTTATACATAAATAAAAAAAACTATTGAGGCCTATTTGACTTCAGATACTACTTTTTATGAATGGATTTTTAAATTATAAATATATGAATCTATATTGTTGGATGTTTATAAGCTTCCAATGGATGTTGATATTTAGGGGCACAATATTATTGTGATAATTTCAAAGAGATATGTCATGGGGTGAGTAAAATCAAAAATGTTGGGCCTCACAATGATATAAGTCTTTTCCATGAAAGTCAATTATCATATTTCTTTCAATTATATCAATTTTATTTATTTAACTTGATACTTATTTTTTTATTAGGTACATGTATAAACTTTTTTATTTATTATGATTTGATATCAGTGTATGTATTCTTGGAAACATAATTTATTTATCCACTAATGTAGGTAATGAATGATAATAAAATAATAGTACATATTTCTAAATGATTTTAGAATGATGTAATTCAATGTTGGATGTTTCCTTATATTGATAGGTATGAAAAATATATTTCATAATTTGTTTTTTCTCTTAATTAAATAACCACTATAATTATGTTTTTTTATATTAGTATCCATTGTATGTTGTGATTTTTTGTATAAAAAAGATACATTACTGATTATACTCCATACCTAGTGTTTTACGTGAAATATTTAAAGATGTATAGGTAACATAAGTTTGATTATTTGAATAATTATATAATATAATAATTTATAACTTTATTTTATACATATAATTTTCAAAAATGGGTAAATAAAAAATAAAATATGTGTGTATAAAGGTAACTTCATTTATAATTACTATAATTTATCAGATACTTCAAATATTATTTTCAATTGAAAAATTCTTTTCAAATAGAATTTTCATCATCAAGAAGGAATAACAGAATGTGGATATTATGTCTTGATATTTATTTTTGAAATAATTTAAACTGTGATGTTTAAAAAATTCCACAAGGTTATATTTTATTATAATCTTTATTTTCATTTATCTTGCCATTATATTGAAAATACATATTGAATACTTTCTTTTTAATTTTTGAGTTTTTGATGACTATCTCCCTTATACTAGAAAATATTTAAATCATATATGAGGAACATGAGTGGATTATTTTAAAATTTTATTTGGATTTAGTTTATCTTTATTTATAATATTTTGAAGTTTAAATTTCAAATTGTGTAGTTATTGTAACTTGAACAATGTTTTGATGTAAATATTTTTTATGGAATTGTATTTTTGTTGTTGTTTCTAATAGTTTTTTGTACTATTATAGGTTGGGTAAACTGTATTATCAAAAATATTATTAAAAATAATAATTTTTTATGTCGGTTATTTGATAACTGTTGTAAAACCCTATTTTCCCTTTTTTTACATCGGTTATAAAATAACTGATATAAAAATATACCCAATTTTACATTTTATTTAGGGTTTTTATGATGGTTTTTATATTAATCAGTGTAAAAACATATTTAGAATGTTACTTTAAAAAATGTTGTTAATTTAAAAATGTTAAATACTAAAAAAACTTAGAAAACTCCTTTATACACTAGTGAACCTAGTACATAAATGTAATCTCATACAATATGGGAAACAATTGAAAGTGCCAAACAAATACTAGGTAGTGACTATGAAACCCTAACAAATCTTGAATAACCAGTCTCAGTAAGTAATGCCCAAATAGATCACCAACCATCTAATATAGATTGAAAAATTATATATATATATATATATATATATATATAAGTTGATTATACATGTATACTCAATGTAATCCTCACCAAAACCCCTTATGAAAATGTGAGAGAATTATACTAAAGCCTAGTGAATAAACAAATGAAATCAACTCATTACCTAAACAAGTGAATATATATCCTATCTTCATCGAGGTTAATTCACCAAGTAATGCATAGAATTAATTTTATCCATATCGAAACATATATATAAGAAAGGTACTATATATCAACTTCTCTACTAGTTTGTTACTTCATGACCCAACATCAAACTTCCTCTACTCCCATACCTTCCATAAGTCGTACTTCACCCCGTACAAACATAACATATATCATCCTACATACCTTATAGATTGTCACAACCTCATTTAAACCATAACCAAGATTTATCCCCAAATACACTAAACCATATATATCTTGAATTATTCCCCAATCCACTACAAACCATACAGAAACACCTATGAGAAATCGTGTTAATAACAAATGGATAAAAGTATGTGTTCTCAATTTTCCAAAACCTACAAATATGAGTACAGTAAGATAGAGATCCATTATATCCCATGTAGATATATACCCTATACCTTAATCCATTTCATCCCAGATGCACCTACCCATTATTCAATATTGAAGGGAGAGTGTGGAAGAGGGAGAAGTTATCCATTTATTTCCTTACCAACCTGGATGCTAAGGAAAACACCAATACCCAAAACATTTGGGCATCATTTTCCCACACAAATCGA
This sequence comes from Viscum album, assembly GCA_963277665.1. NCBI lineage: Eukaryota > Viridiplantae > Streptophyta > Magnoliopsida > Santalales > Viscaceae > Viscum > Viscum album. The sequence continues at coordinate 373,295,973 of OY728137.1, forward strand.
ATGGTGGATTGTATGAAATCATAAAATATAAGAATAAATATATCACAAAACTAAAATAATGGAAACAAACTAGCCTTAAACTCGACTATTGTTATCATCCCACAAGAAATCTGGCTACCACTACTAAGGCTTAGAAAATTAGATCTTATACAAGAACAAAGAATCTAAATTCATTATCATTAACCATATTTACTAGTAATTAATAATTACAATTCATTTATTGTTAAACTAATTACAAAAATATGGTTTAATTAATTCATTTCATCACATGCCAACATGCTTTATAATTCCCATTTCCATTTCCATATTTTCATCTCATGTTCCTCGAATCATTCCTTTAAACCATCCCATGGTTTCCATTATTAAAAATTTACAACATTAACACCCATAACATTAATTATTAATTTATTAAACATTCATTAGTTCAAGTACTTTAGGACACATCATAATCTTCTATAATAAGATTCACTCATAGTGCATAAGACAACTATAATAGGTAGTTGGAACCCACCATAAAAAACATCTAAAAAATCGGAAATAAAAAAAACACACATCAAACAAGATAATAAATCCTAGCACTCAACCCATACTAACCAACCAAACAACAACCAACATAATATAATTAAACAAGAAATCCTAGTTCTCAACTTGTTCCCTTTATCCCAATATCAAAGTCATCTAAATGATAGGAAACAAGCAATCCACACTTTTAACCTACACCATACACCCCCTTTTTAGACAAAACCCTGCATAGTAAACATAGAAAGTATTTAATATCGAAGAGAAAACATAAAAACAACCAAATTTATTTTCAACATGAAAACTCAAGGATAAACCAATACCATAACACCAAGGAAAACAGACCTTTAATAGACATGGATGGGCTCGAATAGCCCCAAAAATTTATCTCCAACAAACAAATTTTTTATTACTATATTGAATTAACTAATTAATTATAGATAAGTTTCAATAATAAATAATATATCATTATCATATATAAAAATCTAATATTCAATCATAAAAATGATTCAAGCAACTCTTTCATATTTGACAATTTTCAAGTGTTGACGTCACCTATTTTGATAATCTCAATCATGTATTTATTTGTGTTGCAAATCCCAATTATGTTTTCATTCTCTATGATATTGTTAAGTATTGTTGATATATACTTTAATTATTTCCAATCTGTGATCAAATCAATAACACTTTTTAAAAATAGTCTTTGGAATATGTTAATCATCATTTATCCATGTTCATACAAGTTATAAATTGATTCTAACACAATCAGATGTGTTCTGCATAAAACAGATAAGTAATCTGTCTATAGCTACTGATATAGAGCTACCGGTAACCAGTCTACCGATAGACTTAGTCTACCGACAGACAGCTACCGATAGGCTTAACACAGAGTTACCGATGTACTTACAGACAGCTACCGATACAAACGTAGAGCTACCGGTGTAAGTATAAATAGCTACCGGTGGAAGAAGTCACTGATGGACAGAGCTACCGATGCATGTACCTACCGACGCATGGAGCAACCGATAGAGTCAGAGCAACTAATGACATTGAGCTACCGATGTTCAAGCTACTAATGTTCAAGCTACCGATGTTCAAGCTACCGATGCTGATTACCTACCGATCACTCGACTCACTGTTTGAATTTCTTTATTTCCTTTAGTTAATCTATCTAACGGTCATATCATACATTTTAATGTTTTGTCAAATATCTGATAAAGGTTGTCGGATGTCAGGAACCCGTACCTCGTACCTGCTGAAAAGAAATCTTTTCTGTCCCCTGATGGGAGATAAATACGAGAAGACTACATACCAGAAATATGCGCGAACGTGTGAAGAAAACAAACAACAAGAAGCGAACCAAAAAGTGCGGTGCATCCAATATACCAAAAACGACACAAGAACGAGAAGAACATAGAGGAGCTCATAGACAATCAAGCATACTCGAGGAGTGTTCTGTGCATACAAGAAGAACTTCATCGACTACATTCTCACCACCTGTGAACCTGGAGCATACGACACTCTGTTTCTCAACAGAAATGAGAAGAGGACTCAGACTCACTTCTAATCAAATCCAAAGGAGTCCAGAGCTATACTGAAATCACCAGAACCATCTCTAAACTCTACATCTCTTGTTCTGTGATTTATTACCATTCATTTCGAGCAGTGTGTGTTATCTGCTATATCTAACACATACACTGTCTCCTGTACTCAAACTGAAGGATCTGTAAATCCTTACAAAACTCTTTCATTCTTTCTTTCCCACGAAGAACTGTGGTAGAGGTCGTGTGTGACCTGGACAGCTGGTTGCTGTTGTACTGTTTCCCACGAAGAACAGTGGTAGAGGTCTTGGACCTGGACAGTTGTAAACTGTTGAACCCCGATCCAGGGTGTGGATCATTTTTATATAAACTTTTGAGAGGACTAAGTCTCGGATTGAGACTGAACCTCTTGGTTACATTGTTGTGCCATCTATTTCAAAGTTTTATTCCGCTTCTAATCACTTTAAAACCAATACTGTTGTTAAAGTTACTTTGATAATTAAATTAGCAAGTGTTTATGTTAAGTGTAGATTAGTAAGTTAGTTTCAAAAGATAATCACACACTCCTGTGTTGATTAACTGGGACTTAATCAATCCCTTGAGAACCTAACATAATCTCTACATTAATATAAATTCACTATAGTTTAATCTATTATTTTGTTTGGGGGTCGTTAAGACATTGTTTTTAAATACAGAAATTTTAATTGGTACTCAATTCACCCCCCTCTTGAGTAATCCTCTCCGACCAACACTTGGTATCAGAGGTTGAAAATACTTTCTAAAAGTACTCTTCTTTTGAACTGTGATTTTAGTTGTATTTTAAAGTTCTTAAAATTTCTGTTATTTCTAAATTTTTATCTCTTTAAAATTTTCTCATCATGGACAATAGACTTGAGGGTGCTGATACTAACCGTCCACCTTTCTTCAATGGAACTAATTATGCTCAGTGGAAGCTGAAAATGAAAATCCATCTAGAAAGCATAGGTTTTGATATTTGGACTGCTATTGAATCAGAATACAAAATTCCTACTACTGCTAGATCTACTTGGGATGAACCTACAAAGACTGCATACAATAACAACTGTAAAGCTATGAATGCCTTGTACTGTGCTCTGGGAGATGAAGAGTTTAATAGAATTTCTGCATGTAAAACTGCATATGAAATTTGGGATACCTTAGCTGTTTCTCATGAAGGAACAACTAATGTTAAAGAAATGAGATTGAACACCTATACTATCAAGTATGATAATTTTAAAATGAAGCCTGACGAACCCATTTCTGACATGTATCTCAGGTTCAACGAAATTGTCAATACAATGATCTCGCTGGGAAAGGATGTCTCATCGAAGGAACAAATTATGAGAATTTTGAGATGTCTACCTGATAGATGGAGAGGCACATCTGTCTCAATCAGAGAATCATGTGACATAGCTGCTCTACCTGTCAAGGAACTAATTGGCAAGCTGATGATGTATGAAGAAGAGCTTAAAGTGAACAAAGAGGAAGAAAATGAACCTGCAAGAAAGTCTGTCGCTTTTAAATCCTCAACTTCAAAGAATAAGGACAAGGAAAAGCTTCAAGCTGTAGTTGAAAGTTCAAGTTGTGAAGACAGTGGAAGTGATTCTGACAGTGATGCTGAGATGGCTCACATTGCTAGAAGATTTAAGAAATTTTATAGGAAAAAGAAGTTCTTCAGAAAAACAAATTATAAGGGTAAGTATGATCACCAAGGCAAATGGAAAAAGGACTGGAAGAAGAATGACAAGTCAGATGATGTTGTCTGCTATGAGTGCAAGAGAAAAGGACACATTAAAGCCGACTGTCCAAAGCTGAAGTAAAAAAAGAAATATGAATATAAGGACAATAAGTTTAAGAAAGCCATGAAGGCTACTTGGAGTGCTTCAGAAGACAGCACAAGTGAAGCTGAATCTTCAGACTCTGAAAGGAATCGAGCCAACATGTGTTTTATGACAAACACTTCTGAGGTAACTGCTGAAACTCCTGCTTCAAATTCATATTATTCTGGAGATGATTCTGAAGGTGATAACATGTCTAAATCTGAACTGTTTGAATACTGTGATATGCTGGAAGAGACATGTAATGAACTTAAGGATAAATACAAGTCATTAAAGAAACAGCATGCTCTCACCACTACAGTTAAAACCGAACTTACTATTGAAAAAGAGAAAAATGCTCAACTGTTAAAAGAAAATACAGAACTGAAACTGTCAAATGAGCAACTTAGAAAAGACTTAGAGAAGTTAACCAATGGCAAGAATACTCTAACACAGATGCTAGGAAAGCAAGTAGCACCTAAATATACTACTGGTATAGGATACCAACCTGGACAAAGGAAAATTGCTAAAACTAGATTCATTTCTAAATCTGGACAGAATGAAGGTAATTTTGGAACTTCATATGTTTCAACCAGTTATATACATAGCTATGGATCTAATAAAGTTTATCTTTCAAAGCATGTCAATTCTACAAATTATATGAGACCCATTAGACAAATATGGGTACCTAAAGTGTTATTGGCTAACCTGTCTGGACCCAAGAAAATCTGGGTACCAAAATCATCTCCCATCTAAATCTGTTTTGTAGGGAACTTGCTTAAAGAGCTCCTATAAAGAGACGTGGTATTTGGACAGTGGATGTTCAAGACATATGTCAGGAGACTTCTCTTGTTTCAAGAGTTTAATAAAAGTTGATGGAGGCTTTGTCACCTTTGGTGATAACTCAAAAGGGAAAATCATCGGCCTAGGCCAGATTGGTAACACTGATTCAATTTTGATTTCTAAAGTTTTATTTGTTGATGGCCTTAAATACAATTTATTAAGTATTTCTCAGTTACGTGATGATGGTTTTCATGTTAAATTTGAAAATGATTCTTTCAAAGTTTTTGATTCTAAGAATGTTTTGGTATTTTCTGCCTTAAGAAATGAAAATGTTTATGCTGTTAATCTGAATTCTTTAGCTAAGCAGAATATTAATTGTTTGAATGATTTTCATAAAGAATCTTGGCTATGGCACAGAAGATTAGGACATTGCAACATTCACTCACTTAGAAAACTTTCTAGGAAAAACCTAGTTAGAGACCTACCTAAGTTAGAATTCCCAAATGATAGAGTGTGTAACCCCTGTCAAAAGGGAAAACAACACAAAGTTTCTTTTAAATCAAAGAAAGAAGTTTCAACTTCTCAACCACTTGAATTGGTTCACATGGATTTGTTTGGACCATCAAGAGTTTCTAGTTTAAATGGGAAGCACTATGTTTATGTTCTTGTAGATGACTTTTCTAGATATACTTGGGTATATTTTCTAGCTCACAAAAGTGAAGCTTGTTCTTACTTTGTCAAATACTCCAAGTCTGTAGAGAACCTTAGCAGACTTAAGATTAAAACCCTGAGAAGTGATCATGGTCGTGAGTTTGAAAATCAAGATTTTGAATCTTATTGCTCACATAATGGCTATACTCATAACTTCTCTGCCCCTAGAACACCCCAACAGAATGGTGTAGTAGAAAGAAGAAACCGAACCCTTCAAGAAATTGCTAGAACCATGCTCAATGAATATGACCTGCCTATTTATTTTTGGGCTGAAGCTGTAAATACAGCTTGTTATGTTATTAATAGAGTCTTGATTAGACCAGTTCTAAAGAAAACCCCTTATGAATTGTGGAACAATAGAAAGCCTAAGGTTAATTACTTTAAAGTTTTTGGTTGCAAAGTATTTATTCTGAATACTAAAGATAATCTGGATAAGTTTGCTTCCAAAAGTGATGAAGGAATTTTTCTGGGTTACTCTATTTCAAGTAAAGCCTATAGAGTATTCAATAAGAAAACCAAATGTGTTGAAGAATCTGTTCACATCAAATTTGATGAAACTGATCCACATGAGCCTAAAACCTCTCTTGAAAATCTTGAAGAAGACTTATCTATTCTGGACCTTAATGATAAATCTAAAGAACCTGTTATAAAAGTATCCAGTTCTGGACTTTCTCCAGAATCTGCTTCTGTTGAACCCGAACCTATAGATGAACCTGAAATTTCTAGTCCAACCTTTACTAGATCAACGAGGATTCTAAAGAATCATCCTTTAGAAGCTGTTGTTGGTAATCTTGATAGAGGAACACAAACTAGAGCTTCTCTAAGAAACCAGGTTGAACATCAAGCCTTTCTTTCACAGCTGGAACCCAAAAATATCAATGATGCTATCAATGATGAATTCTGGGTAATAGCTATGCAGGAAGAATTAAATCAATTTGAAAGAAACAAAGTCTGGGAATTAGTTGACAAACCCAAGGACACTTTGACAATAGGCACAAAATGGGTTTTTAGAAATAAAGTAGATGAATCTGGAAATATAGTTAGAAACAAAGCTAGACTAGTTGCACAAGGATATAGTCAAGAAGAAGGCATAGACTATGAGGAAACTTTTTCACCTGTAGCTAGACTAGAAGCCATTAGGATCTTACTTGCATATGCTGCACATCTGGATTTCAAGTTATATCAAATGGATGTGAAAAGTGCATTTCTAAATGGTTTTATAATTGAAGATGTTTTTGTAGAACAACCACCTGGATTTGCTAACCCTCATTTTCCAAATCAAGTTTTTAAACTTTCTAAAGCTTTGTATGGTTTAAAACAAGCTCCAAGATCTTGGTATGATAGACTTAGCAATTTCCTTATTTCAAAAGGTTTTACTAAAGGGATTGCTGATCCAACTCTTTTCATTAAAAGAATTTCTAAAGATGTTTTAGTTGTACAAATATATGTTGATGATATTATTTTTGGATCTTCTAAACACTCTTTATGTACTGCTTTTTCAAAAAGTATGCAAAATGAATTTGAAATGAGCTTAATGGGAGAGCTTAAGTACTTTCTTGGATTTCAAGTATTTCAAAATGAAAATGGTATTATTTTGAATCAAAGTAAATATACAAAGGATCTTTTAAAACGTTTTGGTCTGGATAGTATCAAGTAAAGTGAAACTCCTATGAGTACTACCTGTAAATTGGATGCAGATGAAACTGGGAAACCAGTTGATCAAACAAATTACAGAGGTATGATTGGTAGTTTACTTTATCTTACTGCTAGTCGACCTGATATTATGTTTAGTGTGTGTATGTGTGCTAGATTTCAAGCTAACCCAAAAGAATCTCATTTGCTTGCTGTTAAAAGAATTTTTAAATATCTCAAACACACGGTTAACTTAGGTTTGTTTTACCCAAAAGGAAAATCCTTTGAGTTAATGAGTTATTCAGATGCTGACTTTGCTGGTTGTAAGTTAGATAGAAAAAGCACATCAGGAACATGTCATTTGCTTGGAAAATCCTTAGTTTCTTGGTGTAGTAAGAAACAGAACTCGGTTGCATTATCTACTGCTGAAGCAGAATATATAGCTGCTGGTAGTTGTTGTGCACAAATTCTGTGGATGAAACACACTCTTTTGGACTATGGATACGTTTTTAAACATGTTTCAATCAACTGTGATAACACCAGTACAATAAACATCTCTAAGAATCCTGTATCTCACTCTAGAACCAAACACATAGATGTAAGACACCATTTCCTAAGAGATCACTATCAAAAAGGTAATATTTCTCTTGAATTTATTGGCACTGAACATCAATTGGATGATATTTTCACTAAACCCTTAAGTTCGGATAGGCTAAGTTTCATAAGACATGAACTGGGAATGTTTAATCACAACCGATGTGAAAATTCTCACTGATGTGAAATCCTCACTGATGTGAAATTCTCACTGATGTGAAATTCTCACCGATGTGAAATTCTCACTGATGTGAAATCCTCACTGATGTGAAAATTCTCACCGATGTGAAAATTCTCACCGATGTGAAATTCTCACTGATGTGAAAATTCTCACCGATGTAAGTTTCTCACCAACGTAGAAATTCTCACCGATTTGTTTTTCTCACCGATGATTAACTCACACCGATGCAAAGTTAAAAACTTCTGTCTGCCGCCAAGAATACGAATCGTTTTATTTTATTTTATTACTCTATTTTAAACGTTTATTTGGAATTCCTAAATGATAAAACTAAGTCTAAGCCACTTCTTACCTCACCGAGCTCAAAATCTCTCACCTTCGAACCTTAGCACCCAAATCGACCAAGAACCCTAAACCCGCGATGGCAAAAACCAAGCTTCCTATCGTCAGAGATGAAAGTGTAGAACCAAATGCTAAGAAGCAGAAGACACAGCATAAAGCCAGTGCTAGTGAAGTCAAAACTAGATCGGGAAGGCGACCAGTGAATCCTCACTTGCAGAATAGAGACATAGTAATCGAGAAGGAACTGTGCGTGGAATGGCTACTGCCTAGCAAATCCTTAGTGCTCGAGATTCTGGAAGACCAAAAATGGGTGGATTGTTTCTCGAATAACAATGGCCCATACTACCCGAAATTGGTAAAGCAGTTCTATGAGTTTGTAACCTTTGAGAATTCTGAGAATGAGAATCGGGTAAGCTCTTTTGTAAATGGAAAAGAGATGTCTTTTTCTTCAGTAGAGTGGGCTGAGAGTTTAAAAGTACCACATGAAGGTGTCTCTGGGTATGTATCAAGAGCAATGCCACCTAGTAGTGACATTTTTGATTATGAGACTGCCTTACAAGAGCTGACTGGGAATGGAAATCAAAGGCAAGTGGTAGCTGCTGAAATGGATGGAGAGAATTGACTGCTTTTCAAATTTGTTCAGCATGTGTTGATACCGAGGAGAGGAGATTTTGCAAATCTGAGATATCAAGATATCTATCTTCTTCATTTGCTAAGACATGGTGTAAAAATCAATCTGTGCAGATTGTTGATGCTTCAAATGGAAGACATGATTAGACCAAAGTCAAAGACCAATGCTTTGTTCTTTGCCAAGCTGATTTCAGTGATGATAAAAGTGAAAGAAATAGCTGAGTCTCAGGATGAGACAGTTGTAGTCAAGAACAATTTATGCATCACCTCGACTGTATGTAAGTATATGAAAATTAACTGGAACCCATGGAAGGGATAATGGGTCAGTGATGATCAGAAAATCTATGATAGGTTTAATCCTGTGGATTATCCCTCAAGACCAAAGGATATGAGAGATCCGAGTCTAAGACCTGATGAAGAGGAACTTGCTTATAGTGATGAGACAGAAGAAGAAGAAGAAGAAGAAACTCCTATGGATGTTGGAGGAGATCCAGACTTGCCCCCAAGTCCTGTTGCAGAATTGGTTTATTCTAGGAAAGGAAAAGTAGAGGAAGTTTTGCCTACTTATGAGGAAGACCAGTCTGTACCTCACCAAGAAGAAGAGGAAAAGGAGAATGCATTTGAATCGCCTACTTCTGGTAGGTTAAGTATGAGTCCCTTAATTGGAAACTCAGCTATACCTGCTGCTGAAGAAGAAAGAGATAGAGAAGAAGCTGTACCTGTATCAGAAGATCTTCTAGATGCTGCACCTGTAGAACTTGTGGTAGAAGATTCTGATGAAGAACGGCCAGCAGCAAAGGCTGTTGTGATACATGAGAATGCACCCATTGAGGGGGAGCATCAGTCTGTGCTTGGAAATGTTACAGTAGCTGTTGAGCTTGGAGACTGGGTAGAAGACCCAGGGTTTATAGTCTGTGGATTGGATTATCCAGATTCTGACAATGAGATGTCTGTGGATAGACCAAAGACCAATTATGATCTTGCTGCTGAGTTGTTGCCAGACGATGTAGTCAGATTTCATGATTTGAATAAGCTGAAAGAGGACCTCAAATCCAGTTTTGTTGAAGAAGTGAAGCTAATGGAAACCTCTCTTGCATCCTCAATTAATTCAATAATGACTACTTCTGTAGTTAATTTGGCCTCAGAAAGGGGATCTGCTGCAGTTGTCTCAAGTGATTTTGTTTCCAAATCAGATCTTGAATCCATGAAGAATGAGATAAAAGAATCATTCAGTGCTTCAGTTGCTGAGATGAAGGAAAGATTTTATGAAGAAATGAAAATTCTAGAGAGATCCTTCGAGCTATCTCTGGCTTGTAATTTATCTTCCTTTATGTCTGAGCTTATGGAAGAAGTGAAAGAATGCCAGACTCAGTCTTCAAGAATCGAAGCTGATCTGGAAGCTCTCAAGACATCAGTTGTTGCTTTGGATTCCTATATGAGCTCCAAGTCTCAAGCTGACAAGGACCTAGCTTATGTGAAGAGTGTAGTCAGCCAGTTTGTCTCAGTGTTTGAAAGTTTCAAAACCTCAGTGAAGGATCATGTTCAATTACAAGACTCTCAAGTTCAAAGCCTAATCAGTGGTTTGTCAAAGAGTTTTAAAGAAACTGTTTCCTTCTCTCTTGGCCCTCTCACATCCAAACCATCAGTTGATATGAACTCAGTTCGAGCAATATTGAAGGAGGAGATTGGTTCTATTTCAACCAGTGGCTCTGGGGACTCATCAGAGTTAAGCCGAGTGGTGCTTTCTACAAGGGATTCTGCCAGAGAAATCATGAAGATAGTTCAAGATTTTATGAGAGAAGCTTCTGCCTCTCAAGAAGCCATAAAAAGCAAAGTGGACTACTACTTCTCCAAAATTTTCACCAAGCATCAACTCGAACACCACTTCAAGCTAATGTTGGAACACATGAAGCTCCCTCCAGTCACCCAAGCTTTCAAAGAACAAGTGAGCAAGCTGAGAGAACTGACTCCTGCCTTAGAGAAATTCATGGAGAACAAAGATGATTTCATCTCTGCTATGGAAAGAGGAGGAGGAATTATTATGGATTTTAGAAATCTGCTACTGCCCTTCTTGCATGTTGATGCTAGACCAGTCATCATCCCTCCTGCTTTGCCTGCTTCTGCCTCAGCTGCTTCCTCAGTCCAGCTGACTCCTGTTCAAGCCATTCAAAGCCTCAAACCAATGATCACCCAAAAATCTTCAACCTACAAGCCTGACTCTGTGTCAGTGGCCCAGCCTCCTTTGATCTTTTCTGGCATTCCCAAACCTTCACCTGAATCCTCACCACCCGAGCATCCTTCTGATCCCAAAGGAAAATCTCACATTGCAGATGCGGATTGAACCAGTGGCCAAGCTTTTTGATAGGAATTCCTTTATAATCTGTTTTTGTTGTACTTTTTGACTACTATAATACATTTTTTTTTACTTCTCTTGTTTTATTTCTCTCCTATCTATATATATATATATATATGCTTTCCCACTTTTTGATTATCACAAAGGGGGAGAACAATAAGAGAGGGGGAGAAACTTTTTATGAGAGAATAAGGAGGAGAACAAAATGAGAAATATTTTCAATGGAGAAAAATAAGGCATAAGGGGAGACACATTATCCTTTGTTTTGTTTCCATTTTTTTATCTCTGATACCTTATGTCTATATAGTACCTTATTATTTTTACCTCTGATAACTTATACTATTTCTATTATCTCTGATGCTGTTTTCTCTAAGAAAATTGAATTCAATATTATACTCTTTACTATTATATTCTCACTATGTTAAATGCCCATATTACCATATCATAAATTGTGATTATCAAAAAGGGGGAGATTGTTAACCTCACCTATTTTGATAATCTCAATCATGTATTTATTTGTGTTGCAAATCCCAATTATGTTTTCATTCTCTATGATATTGTTAAGTATTGTTGATCTATACTTTAATTCTTTCCAATCTGTGATCAAATCAATAACACTTTTTAAAAATAGTCTTTGGAATATGTTAATCATCATTTATCCATGTTCATACAAGTTATAAATTGATTCTAACACAATCAGATGTGTTCTGCATAAAACAGATAAGTAATCTGTCTATAGCTACTGATATAGAGCTACCGGTAACCAGTCTACCGATAGACTTAGTCTACCGACAGACAGCTACCGATAGGCTTAACACAGAGTTACCGATGTACTTACAGACAGCTACCGATACAAACGTAGAGCTACCGGTGTAAGTATAAATAGCTACCGGTGGAAGAAGTCACTGATGGACAGAGCTACCGATGCATGTACCTACCGATGCATGGAGCAACCGATAGAGTCAGAGCAACTAATGACATTGAGCTACCGATGTTCAAGCTACTAATGTTCAAGCTACCGATGTTCAAGCTACCGATGCTGATTACCTACCGATCACTCGACTCACTGTTTGAATTTCTTTATTTCCTTTAGTTAATCTATCTAACGGTCATATCATACATTTTAATGTTTTGTCAAATATCTGATAAAGGTTGTCGGATGTCAGGAACCCGTACCTCGTACCTGCTGAAAAGAAATCTTTTCTGTCCCCTGATGGGAGATAAATACGAGAAGACTACATACCAGAAATATGCGCGAACGTGTGAAGAAAACAAACAACAAGAAGCGAACCAAAAAGTGTGGCGCATCCAATATACCAAAAACGACACAAGCACGAGAAGAACATAGAGGAGCTCATAGACAATCAAGCATACTCGAGGAGTGTTCTGTGCATACAAGAAGAACTTCATCGACTACATTCTCACCACCTGTGAACCTGGAGCATACGACACTCTGTTTCTCAACAGAAATGAGAAGAGGACTCAGACTCACTTCTAATCAAATCCAAAGGAGTCCAGAGCTATACTGAAATCACCAGAACCATCTCTAAACTCTACATCTCTTGTTCTGTGATTTATTACCATTCATTTCGAGCAGTGTGTGTTATCTGCTATATCTAACACATACACTGTCTCCTGTACTCAAACTGAAGGATCTGTAAATCCTTACAAAACTCTTTCATTCTTTCTTTCCCACGAAGAACTGTGGTAGAGGTCGTGTGTGACCTGGACAGCTGGTTGTTGTTGTACTGTTTCCCACGAAGAACAGTGGTAGAGGTCTTGGACCTGGACAGTTGTAAACTGTTGAACCCCGATCCAGGGTGTGGATCATTTTTATATAAACTTTTGAGAGGACTAAGTCTCGGCTTGAGACTGAACCTCTTGGTTACATTGTTGTGCCATATATTTCAAAGTTTTATTCCGCTTCTAATCACTTTAAAACCAATACTGTTGTTAAAGTTACTTTGATAATTAAATTAGCAAGTGTTTATGTTAAGTGTAGATTAGTAAGTTAGTTTCAAAAGATAATCACACACTCCTGTGTTGATTAACTGGGACTTAATCAATCCCTTGAGAACCTAACATAATCTCTACATTAATATAAATTCACTACAGTTTAATCTATTATTTTGTTTGGGGGTCGTTAAGACATTGTTTTTAAATACAGAAATTTTAATTGGTACTCAATTCACCCCCCTCTTGAGTAATCCTCTCCGACCAACATCAAGGAAAAATGTTAATCAAATTCACATGCATATTTCATTATTCATTCCATAATTCTAGATTTACATTGTTTATTTCATTTCAATCACATAATTCATGTTTAAAAAAAATAGAAACAATAACATAAAGTAGATAACAAACTATCTAGAAAGTAATAAGAGGCATCATCAATAAAGAATCATCACATGCAATAATAACATCCCTTCCAATTCATTCTTGATTCTAATTATTATCTTTATTTATGTCAATTCCAACATTTTCCCAAAGAAGATAAATAATGATACCTTCACATCAAAATATAAAATAAAAGGATAATTAATTAATCCCTCCCTCAAGACTAAACTTTTAACGTTCTCTAAGAAAGCATGGAAGAAAAATGATTGACCACTACCAAACTTGAAAGAAAAAAACTCAAAACCTATCCATAGTATACCATCATCAAGTTCATGCTTGAAAACCCAAATAAAACATAAAAAATCAACCAAAAATAACCTCTAATGATAAGTAAATAAGAAATATGAGGATAATATGAGAAGAGAGTACCTCAATCCAAGATAATTCAATCCAAATGAACATAGTGGCTAATCACTCAAGGGAAATAACTGGAGACGGGTTAGAGGGATTGGGGATTGGTTAGGGTTCAAAGGAAGATATTATAAATCAAACCTAGGAATTATAGACCCTTTATTTATTGTGGAATCCTGAATGGCCTCCACCATAGTGTGGGGACCTACACTATGCCTATTCTACCCCTTAGTCAAAGGAGATCCGATTTTTCCACTATTTCAAATGGTTTAAACCCACATGCCTCACAAATTTTTAAAATGAAATTATACACCTTTTACCACCACCAATTATTATACCATGATGTAGTGGAAAATTTTTCATCTCCCAGGCAGCCATCATGGATAAACTTCATGGAACAGGGGGAAATCCCCCAACCATTTCAACTCACTACGCCTAAGACTACGGTATGTTAATACCTAACTCATTGTTTCCTTCCTCACCATAAAACTTAGAATCTCCTCAACTCACCATTAAAATGAAAACACCTCAAGAATTTAAGGGGTACTCGTTTCACATAGGAATACCTCTTCACATGCCACACCCAACAAAATGCTTGCAGGCCTAGGCTTGGTGTTCCTCAAACTAAGGAAGACCTCACCAAGCTTCCATGTAGCACTATTTCTACTTCCTATGGCATGTTTCCCCTACTCATTTATCACAAGAGAATATTATAGGACAAATCACCATGATAAACATCCTCCTTTGACATTTTATTCCTTGTGGCACCCCAAGCACCACAAAGTTAACTCAAAACCCTAAAGGACTCAAAATATCCAATACTATAATAGTATAATCAAAATCCAAACTCCAAAATAACTCATCAAAACCATCACCACACCCACTTTCATAGAATGTTAACCCTAAAGATGGCCAAAACCCAACTCTCACCTCCATAAAACCTCCAAACCCCCTCTCAACACCTCCTAGCATTAGTTAGACACAAAGGGAGGGATTTGGAAAATTGGTTCCTTATTCATATTCAATTGAATTCTATGAATAAGGTACATGAAACTATTTTATGTAAATATTAAAAATTATATTAAATCAAAAACCCTCAACTAGAGTAAGCCTAAATCCATAGATAGTCAACCTATACTCTTCTATAATAAGGTATGAGCCTCCAAGATAATGGGAAGTTTGGCCCAAAGTCCCTCTGCTCAGGGATAAATTACCCAAGATATATCTCAATTTAACTATAGATATAACATCAAATATATATAAATCATAATTAACTACTTAATTAAATCTCATAACTCAATATAATCCAAATTCAAGGTATTAGAAAACTAAATCCATTATTATACCAAGCATGTAACTCCTTAGATGCATGTATGATGAAATATAAAAGTGGTTTAACAATTTAAACTAAAGTATACTACCATTCATAATATAAAAAAATATATTTATGAATAATAAACAAGGGAATAACTATTTTTAAATAAATGAATAATTCAAAAAATTAAACATCAGATAAAGATTTATGAACAATTTATAAATAAAATATAATTATACACACTATAATTTTAGCTAACCATTATGGACATTCAATAATCTTGAATATAAACACTTTATATTCATTTACTATAATATAAACTATTTCGTATTATTCATTATAAGGAATTTCCGTTAAATATATGATATTTTATGAATTATAAAGATTTTATAATCATATTTCTATTATTTAAAATTTTTATATAATCTAAATATCACATACTACACATTATTAAAACCTTGATTAAATCAATAATCAAAACTACCTTTTTGGTGGTCAAAATAATATCTCAAAATAAGGATTTAATTTGAACATTTAAAATTAATAATTATAAAAAATCATAATTTAAATATAAACTCCTTTATATTTAGACTTATTTTTTTGTAATTTATAAACTCTTTATAAATTAAACTTATATTTTCCATAGAAATATTCTATATCTAAATTATAATTCAAGATATATAATATAAAATGTGTTTTAATATTGACACTAAATATTATAGAATATTTATTAATAAATGTTTTATAATCATTGAATTAATTAATTATAAACACTTTATAATTAATTAGATTATAAACACTTTTATAAATTAATAAATATCCAAAAATACATTTTATTATTAATTCAATTAATAATTGAATTTTAATATGAATATGTTTTCTTCCTCATTCATATTCAACGATCTAGGGAAATCATATAATATGATTGATAAGATATGGCATGTAAACCATTTAAGTGAAATCAGTTGTATTTTACGACTTATATCCCAATATTAGATTATAATAAGTATCATATATAAGGTTATTCTACTCTATGATAAATTTAAGTACCCTTAAGTATCATTATAACATTATGTTTCATTGGAAAAGACATTTTTTTATCATATAGTGTTTTATAATCCATATTGATATCGTAAAAGTGATATGATGCTCTATTTTTTGAAACCATGATGAAACATTATTATTGAATATAACATACCAATGATGTATGTTATGATTAATAAAAATCCAGTGGATTTGTACTGAATCTCCAGCTATGATATCCTATATCGTAAGTCATGAATCAACTAGTAAAAACAAAATATCCATAATATTTAATGATAGGGAATATGATAGAGAATAAAACTTCAAAAAACTTTCATTTATAGTATGATTTCATAAATTAAATGCATAGTAAAGTTCTGATGTCAATACTAGGTTTTTGAGTATCTAATAACACTTTTTAAACACAATTTAATCAATATAGAGAACAAAATCCATAATCAACCATTCTAGATAAATGAAATCGTGAAAATTATAAATGAAGATAGTGTGTAACATTCACTAAATATGGTTTCTTCATCACGCTTCATCCATTCTTGATACAGATTATAATAGAGACATCCAAAAGGAATCCCTCCTCTAAAGGTATATACGGGTTGTGTTTAATCACTTAAAGCTCGAGCGGGATCCTCTAATCAACCCCATCATGCTAATTCCTTGTGAAGGATAAGGAAAAATAAGAAGAGGGATATGGTATTAAAGGACTTTCAGCTAAGAATGCACAATAGTATCACATGCCTACCACTTGAATCAATACTTCCTCTTTATATAGTTCCATTGAGGATGATCCTTGAGTGTTTATGCATTTAATCGTGCATTACAATGCATGAGTAAATTCCATTTTTCCATAAGGAATTCATAGCATGAATGAATCTACTTCCCTAATGTTTCATCTCATGAAATGGTTATTAATGATATAAAGTGTGGAAGATCATTTGATTATTAAATTATAATTTTCTTCTATTATAACATCCAAATATGTAGGAATAGTATCTTATATCACGCCTTATGATATGGTTAATCGCACAATACGACTTGCATTAGCAGTAATATAAAAACAATCTTTGTGATATCCCCTTATCTTATAATACAATATAACCAAATACATCATATTAATAATATATTTAGGATGTATCTCCTTCATATACACTATTTAAAAATTTATAGAACTAAATTATCTCTTTATTATAAATAATATGATCCACTAGATCAAGAAAAATTCATTAATTACCAAGCTTTAATGTTTCCTTAATTTCCATTTTAATAATTTATAACCTAGACTTAAATATATATTTTTTCTTCCTTGGTGTATTTATTAAAATTTCTATTACACTGTCACATAAATTTTTCTCTATATGCGTGACATTTAGAGAATTTTTGACATAAAAACTCTTTAAGGTGGTTTAAAATAAAATGATCACTTTTCTAACCCATCATTAGAATTTTTTTAGAGAATGATTTACCAAATACATTAATGATATACTTTAAATTTATAAGTATTTATTCTCTTATTAATAAGAAAGGTGAAAAACCTTCTTTTGGGTTATCATAAAAAAAACAATCGATGACTGATATCAATATCATGGAGGTAAAAACCTTTGATATCTAAGGTACACAATATTATACTATGTTTCAACCTAAGTGATTGTGTACCTTCTTCACATATATGGAAACATAACCTCCCTTTAATATTGTACCATGATAAATTAATATAAGTAGGTAAGTAATTTATCATACCAAATAACATGGATCATAATAAAAAAAATATTCTTTCTTGTGAGAATCGTACACTATAACAGTAGTATCCTACAACAACTTCAAATATTCAATAAGTGGATCTAAATAAATTCCAATATCATTATCAGGATCATTTAGTCCTTAAATACGCAATGAAAATATAATTTACTTACACTTTATACATAAACATGATGGTAAATTATAATTTATCAATATAACCAACCAAGTGTTTTGAGTGTTTCACTATACACCATTAATATTAATTTCATCTATAGATAACACAAGATGAATGTTTCATGACTCATTCCCAAATTTAAGATATTTTTTTTCAATTATCTTTGATTGATGAGTATCTAATAGGTTTCACAGTTTACTATCCTAAATTTTTATATATGTATTCCATTTCAAATGACTTTTAGTCTCCAAACTTTTATATAACTCTTGAAATCAATGAATGATAAGAAATTACTATATAAATCTTGATGGAATTTATTTTTTTATTATATCAAGATGAATTACACTTAGGACATTTTTTTATAGATTAATACTCTTTCTGAAATAATATTCAGTCATTGGGGTAAGAATGTATATTTTCATATCTTATTGCATCAAAATTAACATTTTTTTAGAACCATATATTCAACAAGGAAGATCATTTTTATCTGGAAGAATATCCTTCAAAAGGAGAAGTAGCTCAATAAGACTAGAGTCACTCCATCCATTACCCACTTTTAGGTTATATAGTTCTAATACTTCTGATAGTGTTGTATATTTCATACAACCATTAAATAATGGAATCTATACACAATTCGTTAATTTCTCATACATTCTAAAAAAAATCTAAACTCATATTCAACCACCACTATCATTTCCACACAAAAAAATTACATCATTGTATATACTTGTACCAATATCTGATGATTCATAAAATGTATTCTCATTCCACTTGATAGATATATTCACTTCCTCTCTGTGTTTGGTCTAAAATTTATAACTCTAATAAATTCTATAATAGATAAAATATTTTCCAATTTTTCTATACTAATTTGATTTGAAAAGTAACAACACAGACACAGACACGTGATTCGAGAAGGGTTATTTTCATTATCTGTTTCAAATTTGAGGAACTCTTTGACACCTTTCTCATACTCTCTGGTCATATGATTAGAATTCATCCATTTTTTACTCATATTTATCCTATTTTGGTAAACAAAGCATAAAACTATTTACTATAACAAATGTAAATTTCTATAACACACTCTAAATACACACACATCAAAATATATATATAGGTAAATAATAATATTTATATATATATACTATATAAAACATATATATATAGACACACAAACATATATAAACATAAATATACAAAGCATAAATATATATATTAGGAACTCAATGTAAAATTATATATACATATATATAACATATAAAAACCACGTTATATAAATAATATATTTATATAAACACTATGAACACACACACAAATACCACACATATAATAGATAGATATATATATATACATATATATATATATATATCATTATATATTTTGTAAAACATATACATACAGACACTTCAAAACATATATATGAATATGTGTATATATATTATCTACAAACATTGTTATTCAATAAATATATATACTTATACTGTAAACACAATAAAGGAACCCACACACACACACGTGTGTGTGTGTGGGTTCCATGAACAAACCCAAGTCGTCTCTTTGTCAGACACTTGAGATGGCATGTGATAGGGTCTGAGGTGCATTCCCAAACCCCAATGAATGGAACAAGTTTTGGGGTATCAAGGAATCACTACTTGGGAATGATTTCACCCATAAAATTAATTAAATATGCAGCAAAAATTCTAATAATATTTTGGAATGACCTTTATGTAAGTCGAACATCCATGCCAAATCAAAATAAAAGGAAAATAAGATATAAAAGTAGAAAAGTAAAATTAAAAAAATTATACTAATATCTATGCTCACCCCAATTTCCCACCCCTATAATGCACAAATGCACAAAAATCTACCATCAAATTCTTTTACTTTGTCCAACAGCAGATATGGTTTCCCCCTATCCATAGATTTCAATAAAAGGACAACATAGTTGATGTGATAAAGGAAACTAAAAATAAAAGGACTCATATGGTTGAGAAAACTATCTATTGTAACTTGAGGTCACTCCCCATCCAAACCAAAATATGAATCACACCAAGAACAATCAAGAAGTTAACTTGAAACTGAAATGATATATAGGTGTGAGCATAAAAATGTATAGTAGTCCACCGCCCGCCTTACCACAAGCTTAAATTTTAATTAAATATCCATTATCATACTAGTTCAAAAATATTTTAATTCAATATATAGTTTTTTTTATTTTATAAAAACATTTTCAAATCCCTTTATACCATTAATTTCTAAAACAGTTGAGATTATTATTTAAAGAACCAAAAAGGGAGAGAACCAAAGGTCATCAATATAATAAGAAAGACAAGTAGTAAATTCAAAAAGGGTAAACATGAATCAAGAATCATAGGAGGGATAATAGTATGTACCAGTAAGGGAGTTAAACATAATATAGGAATGTAAAGAAAACAAAAAATTTATTATTTTAAATAAAAATAAGGAAAATAAGTAAAATAATATTTCAATAAGGAACCACAAAAGCAAGATTAAATAAAATAAAGCACTATGGTAAAACCTAAGGAAACTAAGATTAGTGAATATTATCCTAGGATCCTCCCACTCTTGGTTATCAAACCATACATAACTTTTTTCAAGAATGAGTTTTTGAGGAGGTCAAAGAAAAAGTACCAATGGAAACCAACCATATCACGTCATAGTAGTTTAGTTAGTGTTGTAGTGTGATCCTACTAGGTAGAGTGTTATAATACCTAGCATAATTATCCTAGTCATCTCTCCTAAGTACTTGGGGTTCCCATGTTCTATTCTCATAATCTAAATACATAAGATTAGAGTAATAGAAAAACCAAAATTCAATCACAAAGCATTGTAAAGAAAACATACATCATTGACGCACCTCCATGCACTACCAATGTGGAGCCCCTTTATTTTAATTGTGCAAATATTAAATTCATACAAAATCCAATTCCAACATATAACATAAAATTTTGTGCTTCCATTGGGTTTCATCTCATTTTTCAAAAGGATTTAGAAGGTTCCAACTAGTCCTATACAATTTATTTTAAAATTCCCTTAATGACATGTTTGAAAACATGTTTGAAAACCAATTTTTAATTCTTTAAGGTTTTCATATCATTTTGAAATAAACAATTACACATACACACACATATATATACTTATATTATTACACAAATTGAAAAACTTCCATGTGAATTTGAATATATATATATATATATATATACTCATGAATATATGCATAACCTTCAGATACCTGAAAAGGGAATTTATAGAACCCTAAATTTATTTTATTTAAATCCATTACTAGAATAATTTATAAATACTTGGATATATATATATATACAAACACATGTATGAGAATTAAAATAATTAATATAAATGAGATTTGAAATGAATTAAAAATTAAAAAAATTGAATAAAGCATGACAGCTCCATCAAACCCATTAATAATTCATATAATAATCATAAAAAATTATGAGATATTAAAATAACCAATTACACTTTATAAACCATCACAAATAATTTCTAGGGAAAAACAGAACATATTTTTCAAAAGTATAGGCAATGAAAGGGAGAATCCATGGAAAAATAAAGTTAAAACATAATTTCATCCTTATAAATTTTATAAATTACCATAATAAAATCATAATATATTAGGAATATTAGTTTAAAATCAAAATATTCAAATGTTTTAAAATTAAAGATTCGATTATGGAGAAAACCTAGCTAGAACTCAATGCTTTAAATAACCGAGGCCCAAAACCTTAAATAAAGGTTGAAGGAGAACCATAAAAGATATTGCACAACCTAGTAAATGAAAACCAAAATAAATTAGAGGATGGAACCCACCTAGGGTTTAGCCCTATCACATTCTCAATGAGGGGGAGGGAAGGGATAATAAGAAGAAAGTGGAAAGAGGAAGAAGGGGATAGGGATACCTAACCTAAGCCAAACACACCTAAAATTGCAAGGATAAATGGAGTAATAAGGGATCTAGAGGGAGTTCACATGAGGGGGAGATACCCCTAGGTCATGTCATAATATAGTTGGGAGAGGGATGAGTGGTGGAAGGGTGGATTTCAGTTTTATTAGGGTTTTATTATTTTTAAGGGTAGAATGTGTAATTTTATTTAATTTTTTAACTGATAGAATCGCATGGTTGCCTCAAGATTATCCTTAATTGTGTGATAACCCTGAGCCTCTCACTAGGAATACAAGGACACTTTCAGGTTGGCTCGTATGATTAGGAAAACCATGAATCACCTATGTGAAATGAATCTATTAAAATACAAATCCTAACCACAATTTTGTCACATGTTTTCACCAACCATGTTTCCAAACTATGATGCTTGAAAAAAAAATTACAACTTCAAATTTTTTCTCAAAATAAAGACTTGATCCCTAAAAATAACTAAGTAATTAATTAATTAATTAATTAATTAATTAATATTTAAAGGGTCAGAGTGTGACAATTCTTCCCATCATAAATATTTATTTACTATAAATGCATCAAAATTCCAGTGGATGGAACATAAATCAAAAATAAATGACGAGACCCAATATCCACCAGGATTATATTTGATTCCCAAGAGGAAAACAAACACAGCCCTAACCACAACCCCAAGCACAAAGACTCTATGAGGACAATCGAGAAAAACAATTTGAAAGGGAGGAATCCAAACTAAGATCCCTAAGAGTTCTCCCCACTATATAAGTTCTCCAATTATCATAGTGGTCTAAAAAAATCAGGTCTAGAAGGCACCACAAGACATCCCCTACTCATTTCAATCATATAAAACCCAAAACCTTATCCATAATTCCATCATAGTGGTACAATTATCTCCAAATTGACATAAGGGATATATAACCCAAATAGTATACCTAAATAAAAACCATAAATTCTATAAAGGATAATAAAGGGTGGGAGGAATAAAGTCTACTACAATAAACTACCAACACCCAACCATCCAAAAAAATCATCACTAAAGATTCAAGATATCTTAAACATGGCACCCCCAAACAACCTTAAATTAATTCTAGAACCAACAAATCATAAAAACTACCATCTTAAATAAAGAAAACTAGGAAAAAATTATTATTAAATAGGGAAAATATATAACCAATAATCACTAAAACAAAAAAATTCATCAATAAGATCAATATGATATCTAGTCTTGGGTCAAGGGAGGACAACATGGTACCTATTCTTAGAACACTAATCCTTAGTGAACCCAACAATTTAAAAGACAAAGCACCCATACTACTCACCCCAAATACTCACCTAAGACTCACCCATCAAATAAAATGATACAAATATGGTGGCATGGGTATAATTAAGATAGAAAATCACTAAAAAACCATCACTCCCTAGGGAATGATCAAGGGGGTACTCAAAGGAATATTAATTCATAATTTCCACATAGACTCCAACCACTAAAAAATTGAAAACCTAGAAACCCAAAATGATGAACATCACCAATTTTCAAGAACAAAGCACACCCAAAAAACAAAGGAGGAAATCCTAAATACCAACCATCCACATTTTACTGAGACTCTTCTAGGGCATACTCAAATAACATGAAACATAAATCCATTGATTCATGCTTCCAAAATTCAAATCAAATAGTCCCAAAATAAATCATAATCTAAAACTAAAAATTCAATTCAACTAATGAAAACATCTTTGTAAAATAACCTCTTTACATTTTAAAATCCCTAAATTTCAATTTAAAATATTGAAACTCACTTTTCAAAACACACCATGAAACATATTATCTTTCTTTAAAAACCCAACCAAATTCATTTAAAATTATTTTCAAAACATTGATTTAGAATTACTAATACAATTTAAATTACAATCCCCACTTATAAAATCACTACTTTATTTAAAATTTATAAATTCACCTTTAAAACATTCTCAAAACCAAATAATTTCATTAAATAAAATATTTTAAATCACCCATTTATTACTAGATCTATTTTAAAAAAATTAAACACCCCATTTTTTAAAAATTATTTTAGAAAGGTTCCTTGTAAATTTTCAAAACTTATTTTCCATTTTTATTTAAAAGAGTGTTTTTCACTATAAAAAACATAGAAATATTTTTTTAAAATATTTTACCATCACAAAAATCCCCTTACTAAATTAAAACTGATTTTAAGACACTAATAACCATGATCACATTTTAAAATCTTAAAATTTTATTTTAAAACTATTTTAAAATACAAAAAAACTCTTTATAAAACCTTAACCAAAACTAAATTATTCAATAACACACAACATAAACCCAACTAAGTGGGGAATAGTGACCATGCATGAATTGACCGCATGGCTTGGTGGACTATGTTTTATCCAAACAACCATCACTAAGAATGACATATAACCATATGTGTGGGATCCATATGGGTTAACAATCTGTGTGAACTCACCATATACCACTAGATCAACTCTTGTTTCCTCTCCAAAATATAATAAGTAAAAAATGAAAAAAAAGAATCCAAAAACCATCAATTCAATAAAAAATAATCTTTAAAATAACCAAAATAAAATCTCAAAAATAAATTCTTGACATCCCCCAATAACTCAGGTTTCACTATGAGTGATGGTGATCAAGAACCAACCCATGACCTACCTCCTAAGATCTTACAATCCTATCTCCCACATATCAGACATCCAAAATAACAAAGGCACTCTAAGAAACTAGGTCCACCTAAGAACCTAGTGATTTAATAGCATTTTTTCATGAACCAACCTAATTATTTCATGTATCATAAGCTTGAGACAAACCATGATAGATTCCAGAGGGAATTCATAATTCCCACAGGCAGGCACAAGTGCTTGGGCATCAAGTAATCACCACTTGAGAATTATTTCAACCGTAAAATTAATTAAATAAGTAGTGAAAATTCTAATAAAATTTTAATATGAACCATCCATAATTCAGAAATACATTACAAATAAAACTTAGAGGAAAATTATATATATAATAATTAAAGAAAAATAAAAATATAAAAATATATAATAATCCCTCTACTCATCCCCAATCTCCCTCCCCTACAATGTAGAAACGCATAAAAATTCACTTTCAGGTACCTTTGCTTCATTCACCAGAAGATATAGTTACCCTACATATATATAAAGAATTAAAATACCTACATGTTAAATATGATAAAGTAAAATAAGAATAAAATGACTAACATTCCTAAAAAAACTATCCCTTTTTACCTAAGGTCACTCTCTATCCAAACCAAAACACCAATCACTTTAAGATCAATCAAGAATTGAACCCAAAACTGAAAACATATATAGGTGTGAGAATAAAAATATATATTAGGTCATAACCTACCTTTACACATGATTAACCTTTAATTAAAGATCCATTATCATGTTAGTTTGAAAATACATTAATTTAACATACGATTTTGGCTACTTTAGAAAAAAAATTAAAATCCCTTTATACCATTAATTTCTAAAACAATTGAGATTTTTATTTAAATAACCAAAAATTTAGATAACCATATGTCATAAATAGAATTATAAAGATGTATTAATAAATATAAAAAGGGGGAACATTAATCAAACATCACAGGAGGGATAATACTATGAAACCAAAGTCAATTGAAACATCATATAGGAAAGTAAAGAAAATAGACTTTTTATTATTTTAAATATGAATAAGATAATTAAATAAAATAGAATTTTAATAAGGTACTGAAAAATATATAGTAAATAAAAAAAAGCACTATGGGAAACCCTATACTATAATCCCAGGATCCTCATACTCTAAATGATCAAACCATGGATAACTGTTCCCGTGCATGATCTATTGGGGAGTTCGAATCCAAAGTTCCAATAGTAACCAACCATATCACATCATAGTATTTTAGTTATTATTGTAGTGTGATCCTTATAGGTAGGTATTTCCAATCCCTATCATACTATAAGTCATCTCACCTAATTACTCAGGGTTCCCATGTGTCATGTCTATAACCAAAATACATAAGGGAGGCCTATTAGAAAAACCAAAACTCAATCATACAGTAATGAAAAAAAAGAATAAATCACCATATCACCTCCCCACATTATCAATAAGAATACACTTTATTATAATTATACCAACATTAAATTCATAAAAAATCCAATTCCAACATATAACATAAAAGTATGGGCTTCCATTGGGGTACATCTCATTTTTTTAAAGGCTTAAAAATGTGTCAATAGAGCCTATTCAATTTGTTTTAAAATTCCTTTAAAAACATGTTTAAAAACGAGTTTGAAAACCAGTTTTAAATAATTAAGGTTTCCTTCTCATTGTTCCATACAAAGATACTCACAGACGCACAAACACACACATGCACATATATATGTATATATATATATATATATATATATATTTATATTATTTCACAAATTCACATGCTACCATGTGAATTTGTACATTTATTTATGTGTGTGTACTCATGTATATATGCATAGATTTTGTATTCCTAAAAATGTTATTTGAAGAACCTAACATTTATTTTATTTGAAACTATTCTTGTAATAATTTAGAAATAATTGTCTAAACACACACACATGTATGAGAATTAAAATAATTAAAATAAAATAGTTTTAAAATGAATTAAAAATAAATATAATTGGAATAAAGAATTAAAACTCCATTAAACCCATTATCAATTCATATAAAAATAATAAAAAAAATTAGTAGATTTTAAAATACCCACTTCCACTTTAGAAACCATCAAAAATATTTTCTAGGGAAAAAGGAGAACATGTTTTCCAAAAGAAGAGGCAATCAAAGGGAGAATCCATGAAAAAACTAAGTTGAAATTTAATTTCATCCTTAAAATTTTATAAATATCCATAATAAAATAATTATATATCAATAATATTAATTTAAAGTCTAAGCAGTCAAATGTTCGAAAATTAAAGAGTCAAGCATAGGGAAAACCTACCCGAAACTTGCTTCTTTCGATAGCTGAATCCCAAAACCTTTAATATTGGTTGAAGGAGAACCTTAAAAGACATAACACAACCTAAGAAATTGAAATAATCAGAATTTAGATGTTGGAACCAACCTAGGGTTCAGACCTATCACACATGAAGTGAGGGGAGAGGTAATGGAGAAAAAGAATAAATAGAAAAGATAAGGAAGAGGAGAGGGAGATAATGGTTCTTGATGTAGCGGAAGTACCTTATGGGTGTAAATCAATTACAAATTTTTTCAGATTTAATGGATCATTCACATATTTTACAATAAGTGAATGTCATAACCATTGAAATTTTTCTAATCAAATGTCGACAAGAAAGGTCATCAGGGCTAAGAGGAGATATTTTCATATTAAATTTATAATTAATTTAAATAGATCAAAAGAAATATTACCTCATCTTAAGATATTTCTTTTATGAAGATATTGATTGAATAAAACAATTTTTTAGATTACCATTGTTGTGGTGGGAGGTATCAAAATAGATCTATTCTAGTGGTGATCTGCATGTGCTCCTTTGATCTTCAAAAAACATTGATGGATTGTTGAGTGCTAGCATGTAGGATCTATCATATTTCGTTGTTTGTCTTTAATGATTTAAGTTCCTTCAAGATTGAATGAATCTATATTGTTCTTCTCTTTATTAAGAGTATAAGAGTAGAAGTAATCTAGAGAGAAATTTGTTGTGTGAAACAATTATCAATTATTGATTGACCCTACACAATATATGTATCCATTTTTTATAAAGTTTAGCATTAAGGTTAAAATATTATTTTATTTCAAAATGACCCTTAAATAATATAATAAACCTTATCTGACCCCATTACATATAATAATAATATTATTATTTTATGGTGTGAACTAACTACCACAATGATAAATATTATTTTACTGACTTGTAAATTAATATTTATCACCAGAAAAAATATCGGTCCACTCATCATCATCATTTATCAAATACCAAAATAAATATTTATTCATAAATAAATATTATATTCACATTATAGAGAATAAATATTTATTAAATATTCAATAAATAAATATTTATTTATTTAATATTCATGTAATTTAATAAATTATTTATTAAGGAATAAATATTTATTTATTACCTTGGAAATAATATTTTTGATCGATAAAAACTAAAAAAAAATTATCCTTGGTCTTGAGAATAATATTTATTTGAATAATTAAATTCAAATATAATTTAATTAAGATCAATGTAAACACTTAGTGTGTGACCCACTAGGATTCTTTCTCATTGGAAATAGGTGGGCTTTCCTAAATCCCAAGAAAACAACTGGTCAAGGAACCCAAGAGAAAGAATTTAATGTCTCAATATCAAAAACCACACATGAATTCTTATTGTGAAATATAATATCTTTATCACAATATCTCATCAGTCAGATTTCACACGCATTTTATTGGCCTATGTGCTTGATACGTCTTTCTTTGAATATCTGAAATAAACTATTCATTACACCATGTCCATGAAATTTAATGTGGTAGTTCCATTTCAATAAAAGTGTCAATATATCAACTCCCATAAAGATGGAAGGAAAAAATTCCTACCTTAATTTATTATTTAATAGCACATCACTTGTGACACACCCAACATATCCAACTTCACTATGCACTATATCATCATGGTTTAGAAAAATACATCAAATTGTGTGATTCATGACATGTATTAATAATAATATTAAATTCTAAGGAACATAAAACATTCTCAAAAATAAGAATATCCAATTACACATAAACATGTGGAATTCCTACAGGTGGTTCAATACTCATAATAGATCATCTTGGTAATTACCTAATATGGACTTCATGATAAGAAGTATCATGTGCTTATGAGTACTCACACCTAACATTAAACATTATATGTGTCCCATCATATAATTTTATCTAATAATAGAACTATATTTAAGAAAATAATCATTGAATTTTAAGGTTCTCATCATAGAAAGGAATTTTTATGACCTTATCAATGTGAAGATACTCAAGGAAATTATTACATTAAAGTCATGTAGAATAATGAAAAATATGTAATAATATGTTCAATTTATATTAAATTATTTGAATATACATGTAATCCAAAGTATAAATAGTCGATTCTATAACACCAACTCCAAAAAACTCCCACTTGGACTCAAGCCAACTATCAGTGACTTTTAGTCTACTATTTCACACATGATGATCATGTTTTTACTAAGTTAAGGTTCTTGTCAAGGGGTCAACCATGTTGTCTTATTTGGAGACTCTACTCACTGTGAAGTCACATTATGAAGTATGTGATTTATTCGTTGATGTGTCCTTGGATATATTGTAAGAGATACCATTGCAGTATTACCATAATTAAGTGTGATATAGTTATTAATTCTAGGAACAACTTCAAGATCTTAGATAAAGTTTCTTATCTGAACAGATTCTTTAGCTACCTAAAAATCTAAAATATACTCAGTATCTGTTGTAAAATCTACAACTGTGGCTTAATTTGATCTCTTCCAGCTCACAGAACCTTTATTTAGAATGAAGATATATCCTGAATGCAACATCATATCATATTGATCTATTTGGAAAATAGAATCTTCATATCCTCTGATGAATAGTTCCTCATATCCTCTATAAACTAGGATAATATCCTTAGAATGCCTTATATACTTAATTATAGTCTTGAATTCCATCCAATGGTGGTCACCTGGGTCATCTTGATATCTTCCTACTACCCTTAAGGTGTAGGAGAAATCTAGACTAGTATACAACATATCATACATGATTGAACAATTCACCAATGTGTATGGAATCCTTGTTATCCTATATCTTTCCTCATGTTTCTAGGGAAAAATTTTCTTAGAAATATTAATTTCATGTTATAATTGAAAAAATCTCATTTTGGATTATTCCATACTAAATCCCATTAGTATCTTTTCAATATATGTACTCTAACTGAGTCCAAGAAACCTATTAAATCTATCATGATGGATTTTTATCCCAAGAATATATAATACTTCACCTAATTATTTCATGGAGAAGAATGTGTTTAACCAGTATTTAATAAACCATGAGACTGTTATTTCATTTACAATAAGTATTATGTCACTGAAATAAACTATTAAGAAAATGAATACACTCCCACTAAATTTATTATAGAAACAAGGCTTAAATCTATTATTTATGAAACCAAATTACATTATAGCTTCATAAAACTGAATTTTTCATGATCTGAATGCTTAATTTAATCCATAAATGGATCTTTTCAACTTTTATACCTTTTTGGAATCCTTTGGAGTGACAAGACCTTTTATTTTTTTCATATATACATCTTCCTAAAGGTTCCCATTAAGGAATTTTATTTTAACATCCATTTTATAAATCTCATAGTCATGGAAAGTTGTTATAAAAGTATAATTTTTATAGATTTTAGAATAAAAACTAATAAAAATATTTCATCATATTTTATTCCTTGTTGTTGTTTAGACCCTTTTTCAACCAGTCATGCCTTATAAGTACTGACATGTACATCCATGTCCAGTTTCTTCTTAAATACCCATTTACAACCAATGGGTTTTACATCCACTAGAGGATCTTCCAAAATCCAAACATGGTTTTGGTATATGGAATCTATTTCACAATTCATATATTCTTTCCATTTGGTAACATTTGTGTCACTTACTACTTCTTTTTAGATTTGAGGATCATTATTATCAACTAATAATGAGTTATCATCCTTGAAGTTGAGAAAACCATGTCTTTTAGGTTCTCTAACCTCTCTTATACTCCTACGTAGTACTTGTGTATCAGGAACATTATCTTCCATAGGGCTTTATAGAAGGTGTTCATTTTCCAACTCTTTTGTATCTTGATCCTGGACTTCATTGAAGTCTATCTCGCTCCCACTATCTCCTTTAGAAATGTGACCCCATTAATGAAAGTTTGGATGTCTATTAACTATAAATTTCATATCTATAGGATTATTATAGATAATATAATTTAGTTTTATTAGTTTACCCTATAAATATACACTTAATTCTTTTGGGTGCAAGTTTATTTCCAAAAAAGACCTTAACAAATGCTTAGAAACCCTACACACATATATACAATGGCATGGGTTTATTTATATACAAAATTTGATATGAAATACTAGTTTCTAATTTATTTTTCACTCAGTTTAGTTTGTAAGATTATGTTTTCATTTCATATCCATAAAAGTATAATGGAATACTTATATGAATCATCATTGATATCACCATGTTTAATAAGGTGTAGTTCCTCCTTTCACTTACATCATTCCACTGAGGTGTATAAGGATGAGTGGTTTGGGATAGAATCTCAAACTCCCATAAATAATCAATAAATTATTGATTAAGATGATCTTTATAATAGTTTGAGTGGAGTTTCTTAATCTTCTCACCAAGATTATTTTCAACTTTATTCTTGTATTATTTGAATCTATCAAAGGAATCTAACTTATAAATCATTAATTAGACATATCCATATCTACTTAAATCATTATTAAAAGTTATAAAGTATGAGTACCCACCCCTTATTTTAACTAGAAATGGTCTACACACATTAGTATTGGATAATTCAAGAAGATACTTGGCTCTTTCACCTCTTCCACTAATTAGGGATTTGGTCATTTTTTCTTATAGATATAAATGACATACACCAAGTGGTTTTAGTTTAAAAGAATAAAAATATCCATATTGGTATAATTTATTCAAAAAAATTCATTTACATGACCTAGCTAGTAATTCCATAGTTGGGTGTGGTATGGTTCATGTGAACTATTTTCATTATCGATTGTCATTACTTTGTTCATGTAATCTAATACACAAATACCATTATTTAAATGTGTCTTACCATAATAAATTTTATCTTTATATAAGACTCAAAATATATTCCCAACATTAAAAAAATATATATCTATCAATTATAAATATATAAATGATGTTTTTAGTAACAGATGGAACATAATAATAATCTTTTAAAATAAATACCATTCTCATCAGCAATGTGAGGTGGTAGTCCTCAATAGCCACTATAGTAAGTCTGGATCTGTTAGATGCTTGTAAGTCTACCTCATCCCAAGCAATCTTTTGGGATCTATTTGGTTCCTATATTTGAATATATATATATATATATATATGAGTACCATATGTTGTATCTAATATCCAATTTATAGAAACAAATAAATTACACTCGATAACAAATTATCTTTAAGCTTCCCCTTGCTTCTTTTTTGGGGTGCACTTTTTTCTAGTGGCCCTTATTTCCACATGTGAAACAAACATCATCTTATTCCCTTGATTTTCCCTTGATCCTTCTCTTCTTATAAGGGTACTATGAAGAAGCTTTATATTTATATCTCTCCACATGGCCTTTCCTTTTGTTCACTATATGGATATAAGTATTGTCTCACTTTTTCACTTAATCAACTTGGTGAAGTAGTGTGGTAATATATAGAAGAGACTTCTCTATGTTGTTCATAATATAATTGAAAACAAAACTAGAGAATCATTAAAGGAGTGATGAAATAATGAGATTGGTGTAGTGTTCTGTCATGACCCCCTCCCTACAAAGTGTACCCCTCCTGGGCTGGCAATGTGAGAAGGGAGATAATGACCCCCCGAGTCCCGCCTCCAATAGGCCCCGGGTTGGCAACTAGCACCGAGGGTATAGTAACACACAAAATGGGAGGCATGACCCTCTAAGAGAACACATGCGGAAGAGAGAGATAATATATACACCAATCAATTCCAACTTATACTGAAATATAAAAGAAAAACCAAGTACACATATGAAATGTCATGAAAAATTACTACAACTGTAAGGGGAAACTACACGTAACCAAAAGAAAGTAAAACAGCAGAAACCACAAGCTCGAATAGCTCCTACAACCACAAGCTCGAACAGCTCCTGCAACCACGAGCTAGTAGTAACCAGCCTGATCTCCAACCTGCTCCAAGTGACCTGAAAAAAAATAGTTTATATATACATAGGTTGAGTATAATAGTATACTCAGTAGAATCCTCCCCAAAGCCTCTCGTGCAAAAGTAAAGAGATCATGCTAAAGCACAGTGAGCAATAAGTGAAACTAACTTGTTACCTAAGAAAGTATACTAAGTTCCCAACCTCACCGTGGCTACTCTCACCAAGTAATGCATACAAGAATATAGCATATAGTAAAGAATATCAAGGGTACCCTGCTACTACTTCCCCACTGGTTTGTTGCTTTTCCCCAACAATACACGTCCTAAGCATCTCTCTCCAAAAAGGCTTGCCCGCAGACACCTGGACGAAGCACCACAATGTGCACCTCATGCAACACAAAGGATTGCCCGCAGACACCTGGGCGAAGCACTGCACCATCCTCACAACCAAAGGTAACCAGGTAGTTTATGGGAGCCACCATAGATCGCATAATGTGTATCATACGTCGAGTATTATACCTCAATCCATTACAGCCCATACACCGAGTAAGGATCCTCAATCCATCACAGCATATACACGTTACACCTATAGTATTCCATATGATATTATATCTAGAATATATGTGTGTGAATAACCACAAGCCATTACAACCCTCTATACACATATATGGGGGAAACTAACCAATGTGCCTACCAGCACAAGTAATTACCAAGAGAAGAGAGCGGGGCCAAAGGGGGTAGTCAGCCATTCACCCTCCCATCAAAATGTTGGGGAAAACACCCCCCAGGGCTCAAAATCCCGGTGGTGTCAGTTTCCCTTACTGATAGGGTGGAGTAGAATATAGAAACACAAAAAGTACAGAATATACTATAACTCACAACCACACTATAGGCATTACCTAGTCTTAGACACAACTGCAGCTAACATCTATCAGACTTCGGGCTGCTACTTCTAAGACTCGGTATCCTATAAGAACACAACCATTTTAAGAGCCTTATTAGATTACTTCATTCCATTTTTATCATTTCTACTGTATGTTAATTAATTCTTTAACCATTAATTAACCATGAACAATTACATGTTAAGTTTCATTAGAATCACACCCAAAGTCCACAGTCCCTTTAAAATTACAACCTCATAATTATGTTCCAGTGAACTCCAACCCCATGGGTTAACACCATTTATTCAAACATTCATTACAGAAACACTTTCCCATATACCCAGGCATTCTAGAAAAGCATTCTATGCTACTAAAACAAAGTATCTCAACATAGTGAGTAGATGTACTACTTGTCGAGTATTTTCCACCTATAGCAAGATCATAGACCCATTCCCCCTTGAGAAGGTAAACACGGAAAGCACATGGCATACCCCGCGTGTATTCACCTCTTTTGGAATAAGGGTAAGCAAGACTAGCTGCCTTGAGAAGTGGGTAAAAGTAAAGCAGATAAATAACCAAAGAATCAACAAGCATCCAACAATCACATCCATCCCATTCCATCATCCCTGGTGTCCTCCCTGACACCCACATGAATAAACTGATTCATCTCGCCACTTTAGGCATCATCCACTGCCACAACCAAAAGGCCTCTATGCCCCCACATATCACAACACCCCTCCAGGGTCACGTCTTAACAAAAGCAGTAGTAAAAACAACCATCACATCACTTTGGATATTGGACCTTTAACAAACAAGAGGGTAACTCAGAACCCTTCAAGGAATTATCAACCAATCAACATCTTTAATTCATCTTGAATTAACAGATTTATTAACCATTGGTTCCAACATTTGGAAACCTAACCAGTAAGCTATCACAAAGGATTAAAAATGCTTACTGTGCCAATTTGATTAACACCAAATTACAACAAGAACCGGATTCGTTTTCATGCCTCTTTATCTTTATCCAAATAATTATCAATTAATCTCAATTTACGTTCTTTACCGATTTCCATCAAGAACGAACAACTAATCAAAGAAATCATAGATATCACACTATCTAGAAAAACATGATACAATAACATACGACCGATATCAATTTATTTATCCTATTAAAATATTTATTATGTCAATTCCATTGTTATCCAGTGGGATTAAACATGCTAACAATACAATTTCACATAAAAGAAATAGAATCAATGAATCCCCTACTTCAAAGGTTTTTGATGAAAACCCCAACAATGAAGAACGTACAAGAAAGCCAGGTTAATTCTCCAAGAACCCACCTTATATCTCTTCTCCTTGAAAGATCAAGACCAAAACTCATCATATTTGGCATCCAAACACTTAGATCTACCCATAACGGGTGTAGATCTAAGAAATCGAGAGAAGAGGGGAAGTATATCCAAGTGGATCTAAGAAACCGATCAAGAACGAAGAAGAACAAAGAAGAATGATCACATACATCAAGAAATCGGCTTCAATTTTCAAAGATAAGATTTCGGATCACCTCCAAAACACTTGGTAGAGGTTATCCTATCTTCAAGGGAGGGTAATCCCGATTCATGGCTGCTTAGAAGCTTAAACGAGCAAGTTAGAGGCAAAACGGTTGAGATCCACAATTTTAGGATCTAGTTTAAGTGCCCACACTGTTTGCTCGCACAGTTAGACAAACTGTGCGCTAACCATGTGGCCGCTACTACTTCGTCAAACACTCATTGCACAGTTAGGCCACACGTTTAGACAAACTGTGTGCTAACCATGCATTATCCACTACCTCCGGTATTAACTACGCACGGTATGGCCGCACGGTTTAGACAAACCCTGCGCAGCCCGTGCGAAAGCTACTGCCCTTTAGTTTTCCTTAAAAGTCCACCCAAATGCACCCCCAAGTCACTAATCCAAACCAAAGGTAATTAGAAACATCAAAAGTACCTAAAAACATAACATGACGTCACAGTTCACAATTGTCTACCATTAGAACTGTTCACCAGAATGGAAATCTTGGAAAAGTGTTGGGGATAAGTCACCTTGACCTCCCAAGACACCTCTAACACCACATTTCCACAAAGTAATGGACCGGATAGGTCCATGCCATTACATCAAATACCTATCAAAACATTATCATCCTCAAGAATCCAAAACCCACATAAAAAGAAAATGAAACAGGGTCTGAACAACCACCCATCGAGATACCTCTCAAAAGAGAGAAAGCCACAAAAGCAACAAAGGGAGCCATCTCATAAACATGAAATCTTCATAACCACATAAGTTACATTGATACATGAAAAGAGTTAAACATCAAACAACTCTGGGTACTAATCACGTATCTGTGATTCACATTCCCAGGTACTCTCCTCCAAGCCACCATGTCGCCACAAGACATGAACTAAAGGAATAGAATGCCCGCACAACACCTTATCCTTGAGGTCTTGGATCTCCACAGGTCACTCCTCAAAGTTTTCATCATCATCAACATCGATCTCTCCCCAATCGATGATGTGAGAGTCATCATGAAGATAACAACGGAGTTGTGATACATGGAAAACATCATGTATCTGAATCATCTGTAGGGGAATTGATACTCGATACACCACAGCTCCAACACGACCTAACACCTCAAAAGGCCCGACAGACCGGGGAGAAAGCTTACTTCCACATCCAAACCTTCACTGCCCATGACGGGGAGTCGCCTTCATAAACACATGATCCCCAACATTAAACTCTAAGGGTCTCCTTATTTGATCATCATATGATTTCTAATGATCTTGCACTGTCTTCATCCTGTCACGAATCACCCGAACCATCTCTGTTGTATTCTGCACTAGTTTCGGTCCGAGAATTGCTGACTCTCCGACCCCAGTCCATCACAACGGAGAACAGTAAGGCCGGCCATACAAGGCTTCAAACGGTGCCATACCGATGGTGGAGTGAAAATTATTATTGTAAGCGAACTCCACCAAGGGTAAGTGCCTCATCCATGAACCTCAAAAATCAAAACACAAGAGCGTAACATTTCTTCAAGAGTCTGGATGGTTTTCTCTGTCTGACCATCCGTTTGAGGATGAAATGTAGTGCTAAGGCATAGTTGAGAATTGAAAGCATGTTGGAGACCTTTCCACGCTCTGGAGGTAAAATGAGGATCTCAATCAGAAATGATCATCCTAGGGAATCCATGAAGTCTCACACCTCCTCTAGATATTGCCTCGACAAAAATTCCACTAATCTTGACTCCTTGATTGCTATAAATTGGGGCCATTTTGTTAAACGATCCACTACCACCCAAATAGAATCATGTCCTCCCGGATCTCGATGTAGACCAGTAAAAAAGTCCAATGAGATGTCATCCCACTTCCACTGAGGAATCTCTAATGGCTGGAGAAGACCACCAGGAACACGATGTTCAACTTTCACCTTCTGGAAGACTAAACATCGAGACACAAACTCTGCAACCACACGCTTCAACCTAGAACACCAAAAATGACTCCTCAAGGCTCAGTACATCTTTGTCATGCCAGTATATACTGCTAAAGGTGAACTATGGAACTCTCTGAGGACCGTATCGCGCATCATCAAAGGAACAAAAATCCTTCCATGATACAACACTCTATGTTGTTCATCCTCAGACCAACCATCAAGGGCCTCATCACAAACAACTCGGTCTCTCCAGACCTCCACCTCTAGATCTCCCAACTAGGACTCTTCTACATTCTACGTCAGGGATGACTGTACTGTCATCTGAAAAATATAGCCTTTACCCCCAACTTCTCCCATATCAAGATGTAATGCTGACAGTTCTTCCATTACTCTCCAGGAATCACTGGATTCACGCACAGCATCACTATGTGACTTTCGGCTCAGCGCATCAGCGAAAATATTACCTTTTACAGGTTTATATGATATTTCAAAGTTGTATTCCTATAAGAACTCTATCCACTGACGTTGTTATAAATTCAGGTCATGCTGGGAGAAAACATACCTCAAACTCTTATGATTGGTGAAAACCACAAAGTGATCACTAATGAGGTAATGCCTCCACAACTTCAGAGAAAACACCACGGATTCCAACTCAAGATCATCGGTGGCATAGTTGTGTTCATGGGGACGTAATTGTTGATACCCATAAGAAACAACTGACCTCTACTGCATGAGAACACATCCTAACCCTAGATGTGAAGCATCGGAGAAGACATCAAACTGAACTCCCTCAACTAGAAGAAAAAGGACCAAAGCACTTAATAACTTCTCCTTTAGATACTCGAAAGCTACCTGACACTGATCAGTTTATATGAATTACTGATCCCTCCTATTCAAAGCTATCAGAGGAGTTTCAACTCATGAGAAATTGGCTACGAACCTCCTGTAGTAGTATGCGAGACCAAAGAAACTTCGCACCTCTGAAACTGTCTTGGGGGCTGCCCAAGACACAAATGCTTCTATATTCGATGGATCCACATCAACTCCCTATTGGAACACAACATTCCCCAAGAAACGGACTTCTCGATTCCAAAACTCACACTTCGAAAACTTCCCAAATAGCTGATGTTGTCAAAGAACTCCCAAAATGGCTTGTAGATGTTGTACATGCTCCTCTTCAAATTTGGAGTACACAAGGATGCCGTCGATGAAAACTACCATGAACTTGTCCAAGAACTCACGGAACATAGCATTCATCAATCCCATGAATATAGATGGAGCATTCATCATGCCAAATAGTATTACTATGAACTCATAATTCCCATGACGACAACGGAAAGCAGTCTTTGGGATATCCTCATCCTTCACACGCATTTGATGATATTTTTACCGCAAGTCAATCTTTGAGAACCAACTTGAACCATTCAGTTGATAGAATAAGTCATCAATTCGTGGAAGAGGATAGCGATTCTTTATTGTCACTTTGTTTAAGCGATGATAATCGACACACAACCACAAACTGCCATCGACCTTATTCACAAACAAAACTGGTGCACCCCATGGTGAAACACTTGGCCAAACAAAACCGCACTATAATAGACCATCAATATGTATACGTAGTTCTCATAACTCAGAAGGGGTCATCCTATATGGAGACATAGAGATAGGAGACGCACCTAGCTGTAGTTCGATCCCAAACTTGATCTCTCGTCGAGGGGTTAATGCTACAACCTCTTCTCGAAAGACATCAGGGTACTCCTCTACGACCCTAGGAAATTCCAACTGCTTAACCTCTGAAGAAATCAGTATCATCTCAGCCATCATGGATGATAAGTATGGAACCCACCTATGACCCGTCTGAGGATCTCTCTCACCAACAAACACCATTGGCTCTCCATCTGCACCAATGAAGACGACCTTCTTCCTGAAGCAATCCACGATAGCCTTTACTGAATAAAACCAATCAATGCTGAGTATGACATCATATGGTTCTATTCGTAAACATAGGAAATCTCCCTGAGAGCGGTGTTACCCCAACACTAGCTCACAGTCTCTAAATACTTCAAACAAGTCAGCTCAACCTCTAACTGGAATAGTCAACACCAAGGGCACTGGAAGCCTCACTAACTCAAGTCCCAAAGCATGAAAAAGGGTAGGTGATATTAAGGAGTGTGTCGCTCCTAAATAAAAAAAGGCATACACTAAAGTAGAAAACAAGAAAAGGGTACCTTGAACGACATTTGACTCGCCTAGAGCTGACAACGCTAGAGCATGAAGCTGACCATGACCTCCTCCATGGCCTCTCTGACCCTAATGACGACCACCACCATGGTCGCGCTCTGCTCTATAAGGATGGGGAGCATCATGGAGTTGTCCTCTGCCTTCCCCATCTACCCTCTGCTGATCTAAATCTGGTGCAATTGGCTGCTGCTGCCTCGGCTGGAACTGCCTCAACGGAACCTGGAGCGTAACACCTTGTGCACGATGACCGCTCTGAAAGGTCGGGAACTCCCGCTACTGATGACCACGACCACCACAAGAAAAACAAGCGCTTGATCCCCTAGCATAGGCCTGAGAGTTGCTGCCTCTGGAGAAACGAGATGCAAAGGGCTGGGGCCTATCCCCGACTGAACGGAAACTCTTCTGCCATGAAAACTGGGAACCCTGGACCACAGCTCTGCTTCTTGAGGAATCATTATGATTCCCCTCTCATTATGATCCGGTCCTAGCCAAATTCTTCTCGACAACCTCATCCCTCGCCAGCACCTCAAGATATATTTTCAGGATAAATGGGGTGACCTAGCGCTGGATCTCTGGACGCAAAGCCTCCTCAAAATGCCTCACCCTAGCCTCCTCATCTGGCAGCAGGTCTAAAGCATATCGTAAAAGGTACCTAAAATGTATTCCAAACTCTCGAACACTGGATCTCCCCTGTCTAAGGGTAAGAATCTCCTGGCGACTGGACCCCTTCGTAGTCGAAGAAAGGAACTTGACTCTAAACTTGTCTCGGAACTCCTCCCATGAGATCCATGACTCCTCACGATCCCCAAGGAAGAAGAACCACCACTTCCTTGCTTCTCCACATAGAATTTTCGAAACCAAGGACACCCAGTGCTCCATAAGAGCACAAATCTAACTAAATATGATCTCAACCACCTCTAACCAGTCTTCTGTGACTTCATCTGAAACAGAGCCCTCATACTTCTATAGACTTTGGTGCTAAAACTCTCGTAGTTTCTTCCCCCAAGTGTTGTCATCGTCAACCTCTACTGTAACGACCCAAAATTTTGAATAAATCTTGTTTCCTAATTTTTTGTGTTATTTTATACTCAACAAAATTGTTTCATTTGATAACATGAGTATAATTAAAATGAGACCGTTGGGTTTTGACTGTTATATGACCATTGGTCAATATGACCACTGTAAACTCAACCTTTCGATTATTGTCTCTAAATACAAGTAATATTGGTTAATTATTATAGAAAGAAGATTCTATGGCCTCACCCAGTAGTCTTGGACCGATCGAAGCCCATATAATAGAACTTGGGAAGGAGGTAGCACCACTGGGCTTTGCTCTGGACCAAACCCAAGCCAAACTTCATCGTGTGAAGCTAGAACAGAATCGACTTTGCGAGAAGTTCAAACAGATAGAAATTACTACTCGTGCGATGTTGGCTAAGCCTCCCTCGGATTCTCTCACCTTAGCGCACCTTACACTTAAGTCTTATGCTAGTGTGATAAGGGGCTATGTAAGGAGACCTTAACTGCCTTGTGTAATCCCTTATTTCAAATAAAAATTGGGATTTCTTCTTATGATGAAGTTTATGAATTTTCAAATGACCGGATAAATATAGTATGAATATTTTTGATGAATTTTAGAAAAAGGATATTTTAAAAATGTTTATGTAAACCTTAAATAATTAAAAATGTGTAATGATATTCAAAAAATGGTCTTCTACAATTTTGTTCAGTACGAAATTTAGAGTCTAATAAGAACAACATAATTTTTGATGAATAGTAAATTATGAATAGTGATTTTACGCTTAGGATTATTAATGTGACCAAATGGATTAGTAATCTCACTTAAAGAAAGTTTTAATATAATTTAGACACCTTGATTAAGTAATGTGATTCTATAAAATGGTTAAATAACGGTTTCATAAATTATTATTCAAGTATTAGTTTTTTCGGGTGAATAGCGTTTTTTAATTAAAAATTAAATTAAAAATATTTATAAAATTATTTTTATAAAATGGATTTCATTTTTGAACTCAGAGCATCGATATTATGTTAAGGTAATTTTTGGGGTTTTTTCTGAAAAAATGAATTTTCAGTGAATAGTATATTTATTTAAAAATTAAATTAAAAATATTTAGAAAATTATTTTTATAAAATGGAGTTAATTTTTGAAATAAGAGAATTGATATTTGGTTAATGTGAAATTTTGGGATTTTTCTGAGAAAGTTGAATTTTCAGTGAATAGTAAAAAAACAGTTTTAGGGTTTCAGTATGTTTAATGACATCATCACTGTGTCATGGTGATTTCATGAGATATTTTAAGGGATTTTAAACTAAAGGGGATGAATTATTGTGTGAGGTGTCCCAAGTGGCCAATACCATGGGCAAATACCATGGGCAAGCCCATGGTTTTGCCAAAACCACTAATGAGGTGTCCCTTGGCCATTAATGCCTTGTCCCCTCACTTTCCCTATAAATACCAAGCCCTCCTCTCATCCATTCGACTCCAAAACCATCCTCAACGAAGTTCTGGTCTCCTTACCACCCAAGGAGTCCTCCCAAGGTGCCTCCAAGCCCTCAATGTCCAAACCTTTGAGTTTTAAGAGTTACGTTTTAAGGTAAGGGATCTGACCTCTCTCTTCTTTTCAAGTAATCTCTTTTATGTCATTTCTTTTATACTCCATGTTATTATGTTGGAGTATGTTCTTCTATATTCATATTATTTCCCTTTTCATTTTCATATGATGAGAGACCCCATCTTTCTCTCATCAATTCGTTTTAAGAATGTTTAAGTGGCGTCGTTAGGCTGCCGAATTTGTAAGGGGATTCTTTCACCCTTCTCATTCTTTTCAAAGTTCTACTTTCATGTCAAGTCTTTCAAGTTCCTTTTTAATTATTTTGGGGTATTATCTCTATATATATCATACTTAACTCTTATGTTCATATGATGAGGGACCCTATTTGATCTTTTCAATTTATTTTTTTTGGAGTTTAAGTGACGCTGTTAGGCTGCCGAATTTTCATAAGAGAAATCTAATTTTTGTCTTCCTTCCATGTTTTTTCATTTCAAATGGTATTTCCTTGAAATTTCATTACCATGTTTATATATCCTTCTTATTCTCTCCCTATAATGTTTTATGGGTCATTTATGATTGTTTGACCCATGTCCCCTCTCTTTTCAATGTATTAAAACCCTGAAACATAGCCATTATACTGCAGAATTTTCATCTCAAAATGTCTCTCTCTTTTCTCAAAATTATTTTATGTTATAAATTGAATAATCAAAGCTCTTATTTCTACAGGGTTATTCACATCTATACCAAAATGTTCTATTTTAAATTCTGGGATTTACATACATGAAACCTTCTCTCCCCTTCCATGGGTTTAAAGTGACGTAAAGATCATGTCTTTACAGCAGTTTTTAAAACAATATGATTATGAAATGAAACCCATTTATTTTATGCTATGTGGGTTATTTATGAAATTTTTGATGATGATATATGTGGATAACATGATAATAAAGGAAAATTTAAGGGTGCGCCCTGATAGCACTCCAATGCATTGGGTAATGATGTAACCACTAGAGATTACAATTTTCACGATATCTTGGTGAATAACCTTGGTAATTTTCAAATGACACCTTGGGGATGGACCTTGGTGATATGTTCATGATTTTCTATGTTAAATTATGTAGCCACATATTAAAGTTATGAAAAATGTTATTTTTATTATGATATGCCACATGATTTCTTTCTCATGTCTTAAAGTTCTTTTTCATGACATAGTTGATGTATCTCAAGTTCACATGTTAAATGTTTCCCTTGTTTCCCTTACTAGGCCTTCTGCTCACCCTTTCTTTTGATGTATGTCCCCAGGTTATGAGATGTAGTAATGAACCTAGGATGAACTTAAGGAGAATCCTTTCAATTGTTTAAGAAGAATGTTTTATGTTTTTTTCATGTATTATGTTCCTGGTTTCCAAGACACTAAACCTTAAAGATCCTCAGTTTTGTGTAATGTAATGAATGTTTATGTTATAAAAAGGTGGGATTCTATAGTTGGTATCAAAGGATGGTTTATTTATTTGTGGAAATTAGGATATGAAAACTCTAGGAAGAACCCTATAGAAAAATTTAAATATAGGAAATCTTCTTGGTATTTTGGTGAGTATTGAGTAAGGGGTTTCCAAGCAAATACATCCCTATCTGGATATGAGCAGGTAGAGGTGGCTCTGGCACAGATGTACATAGGGGTAAATCCCGAAAACACCGCTTTGATATAGACTCGAACGGGAACTGGTACACGACAACGGGCCTTGCTACACTCTTGGTTACGACACTCCCAGGGGATATGCTTTGGTAAATTCATAAGCTTAGTATGAACTATTATTAAAGGAACAAAGATAAAATAAAATAAAGATTCACATAAGAATATATGATCATGGATAACCTAGATTGGAACCTAGGGGATCACAAGTTAGGATATACTTTTATTCTACAATTTTATCCTTTTATGCTTAAAGTTTCATTTTCATGATTATTAGCTAAGTATTTAAGCCCCTAATTATAGTTTCTTTTCTTAGTTAATGGTAGGAAATGGAAGAACATGTCATAATAACCAATGTGATAGAAAATGCGACGATTGCCATATTAATATGATAGAGACGATTAGGGGATTAAAAGATGATTATTATTTTAGATGACGTTCACTATTTTGGGGACTCTATATGATCGACGTAAATATATTACTACGGTATTTTCATTGAGGAGTAAGGTTGACTTATATTTTTAAGAATCAATGAATTTAAGGTGGACTTATAGTAATTTAGGTTACTTATGGGAATGATTAACCTATCTTGGGTAAAATATGTTTAGGTTATCTACTTTTGTTATAAGATGTTAGGTGTGGTTGATGTTGTTTAGAGATGAACAATGAAGTTTATTTTGGAAGACTATGTTATCAAATCCTTCTTGTATTTGGGTTTCAATCTTAGTTTGGTTTATTTTGATTAATTTTAAGGATCGTTATTTATGGAATGGTCTATGATGAACTTTGGGTATTACCATAGAACTTTGAAGATTTCAAAGTAGTTTCCATTCCTATGGGATTCTTTCTTTTTGAAGAATTGTTTTACCTTACCCTTTCTATTT
This sequence comes from Viscum album, assembly GCA_963277665.1. NCBI lineage: Eukaryota > Viridiplantae > Streptophyta > Magnoliopsida > Santalales > Viscaceae > Viscum > Viscum album. The sequence goes on from OY728137.1 coordinate 373,340,771, forward strand.
TTGGGATAATTTTTAAAGATATAAGAAATAGATAGTTAATATTTTGTGGATTATGTGATTCTATAGAAGATGATTCTTGTGTTTTGATGAGACCAAGTAGTTCTGAATGCTCATTGTTTGGAGAAAATATTAGTTTTGGTAGAAACTTATTAAAGGATGAAACTCTACATGAAGGTAGGTATATTTTCTTATGTTTTTGTTTTATGTTGTAAATTAATTCCTCAAAATTATGAAAAGGAACGTAAAAAAATGTTATTGGTTTACATTTCCTACTGGGTAATCAAAGACCATTTACACACATCATAATTTTGGGATTTTCTAGTGGTTAACTTTCTCCTAATCATGTTTTCTATCACTCTCCTTTAGAATGTGATCCTTTGTTTTCTCCTCCATGTCCATGTTTTCCTACATGGAATCCTAGTATGGGTAAACTTGGGTGGCCTTTGTACTTCCTTTTCATTCTTTTAAAGTAATAGTGTTACTGACTCTTTTTCCGATGTGGGACTTTCAATGAAATTTCAAAACCCAATTTTAAAAAAATTACGAGGATGTAATTTCTTAAGGGGGAAAGATTGTAACAGCCTGAAATTTTGAATAAATCTTGTTTCCTAATTTTGTGTGTTATTTTATACTCAACAAAACTGTTTCATTTGATAACATGAGTATAATTAAAATGAGACCGTTGGGTTTTGACTGTTATATGACCATTGGTCAATATGACCACTGTAAACTAAACCTTTCGATTATTGTCTCTAAATACAAGTAATCTTGGTTAATTATTATAGAAAGAAGATTCGATGGCCTCACCCAGTAGTCTTGGACCAATCGAATCCCATCTAACAGAACTTGGGAAGGAGGTAGCACCACTGGGCTTTGCTCTGGACCAAACCCAAGCCGAACTTCATCGTGTGAAGCTAGAATGGAATCGCCTTTGTGAGAAGTTCAAACTGATAGAAATTACTACTCGTGCGATGTTGGTTGAGCCTCCCTCAGATTCTCTCACCTTAGCGAACCTTACACTTAGGTCTTATGATGGTGTGATAAGTGGCTATGTAAGGAGACCGACATTGCCTTTTGTAATCCATTGTTTTAAATAAAAATTGGGATTTTCTTCTTATGATGAAGTTTATGAATTTTCAAATGACCGGATAAATATAGTATGCATATTTTCGATGAATTTTAGAAAAATGATATTTTAAAAATGTTTTTGTAAACCTTAAATAATTAAAAATGTGTAATGATATTCAAAAAATGGTCTTCTACAATTTTGTTCAGTACGAAATTTAGAGTCTAATAAGATCAACTTAATTTTTGATGAATAGTAAATTATGAATAGTGATTTTACGCTTAGGATTAGTAATTTGACCAAATGGATTAGTAATCTCACTTAAAGAAAGTTTTAATATAATTTAGACACCTTCATTAAGTAATGTGATTTAATAAAATGGTTAAATAACGGTTTCATAAATTATTATTCAAATATTAGTTTTTTTGGGTGAATAGTGTTTTTTAATTAAAAATTAAATTAAAATTATTTAGAAAATTATTTTTATAAAATGGATTTCATTTTTGAACTCAGAGCATCGATATTATGTTAAGGTAATTTTTGGGGTTTTTTCTGAAAAAATGAATTTTCGGTGAATAGTGTATTTATTTTAAAATTAAATTAAAAATATTTATAAAATTATTTTTATAAAATGGAGTTCATTTTTGAAATTAGATCATTGATATTTGGTTAATGTGAAATTTTGGGATTTTTCTGAGAAAGTTGAATTTTCAGTGAATAGTAAAAAAAGCAGTTTTAGGGTTTCGGTATGTTTAATGACATCATGACTATGTCATGGTGATGTCATGAGATATTTTAAGGGATGGTCGACTAAAGGGGATGAATTAATGTATGAGGTGTCCCAAGTGGCCAATACCATGGTCAAATACCATGGGCAAGCCCATGGTTTTGCCAAAACCACTAATGAGGTGTCCCTTGGCCATTAATGCCTTGTCCCCCACTTTCCCTATAAATATCAAGACCTACTCTCATCCATTCGACTCCAAAACCATCCTCAACGAAGTTCTAGTCTCCTTACCTCCCAAGGAGTCCTCCCAAGGTGCCCTCAAGCCCTCAAGGTCCAAACCTTTGAGTTTTAAGAGTTAAGTTTTAAGGTAAGGGATTCGACCTCTCTCTTCTTTTCAAGTAATCTCTTTTATGTCATTTATTTTATACTCCATGTTATTGTGTTGGATTATGTTCTTATATATTCATATTACTTCCCTTTTCATGTTCATATGATGATAGACCCCGTCTTTCTCTCATCAATTCTTTTTAAGAATGTTTAAGTGGCATCGTTAGGCTGTCGAATTTTTAAGGGGATTCTTTCACCCTTCTCATTCTTTTCAAAGTTCTACTTTCATGTCAAGTCTTTCAAGTTACCTTTTAATTATGTTGGGGTATGATATCTATATATATCATACTGAACTCTTATGTTCATATGATGAGGGACCCTATTTGATCTTTTCAATTCATTTTTGTTGGAGTTTAAGTGACGCCGTTAGGCTGCCGAATTTTTTTAAGAGAAATCTAATTTTTGTCTTCCTTCCATGTTTTTTCATTTCAAATGGTATTTCCTTGAAATTTCATTACCATGTTTATATATCCTTCTTATTCTTTCCCTCTACTGTTTTATGGGTCATTTATGATTTTTTGACCCTTGTCCCCTCTCTTTTCAATGTTTTCTAAAACCCCGAAACATAGTCGTTATGCTGCAGAATTTTCATCTCAAAATGCCTCTCTCTTTTCTCAAAATTATTTTATGTTATAAAGTGAATACTCAAAGCTCTTATTTCTAAACTGGTATTCACATATATACCAAAATGTTCTATTTTAAATTCTTGGATTTATATACATGAAACTCGCTCTCCCCTTCCGTGGGTTTAAAGTGACGTAAAGATCATGTCTTTAAAGCAGTTTTTAAAACGATATGATTATGAAATGAAACCCATTTATTTTATGCTATATGGGTTATTTATGAAATGTTTGATGATGATATATTTAGATCACATGATAATAAATGAAAATTTAAGGGTGTGCCCTGATAGCGCTCCAATGCTTTGGGTAATGATGTAACCACTAGAGATTACAATTTTCACGATATCTTGGTGAATAACCTTGGTAATTTTCAAATGACACCTTGGGGATGGACCTTGGTGATATGTTTATGATTGTCTATGTTGAATGATGTAGCCACATCTTAAAGTTATGAAAAATGTTATTTTTATTATGATATGCCACATGATTTCTTTCTCATGCCTTAAATTTATTTTTCATAACATAGTTGATGTATCTCAAGTTCACATGTTAAATGTTTCCCTTGTTTCCCTTACTGGGTCTTCTGCTCACCCTTTATTTTGATGTATGTCCCCAGGTTATGAGATATAGTAATGAACCTAGGATGAACTTAAGGATAAGCCTTTCAAGTGTTTAAGAAGAATGTTTTATTTTGTTTTCATGTATTATGTTACTGGTTTCCAAGACACTAAACCTTAAAGATCCTCAATTTTGTGTAATGTAACGAAAGTTTATGTTATAAAAAGGCGAGATGCTATATCTACCCTACAGCGATATGCTGAAACAGCCTGATGGACATTTTCTGCACAAACCTAATGAGGACGTTGACCTGGAGCCATACCTATAAAATAAAAACTATTAGAGTTCCTAAACCTGGAATATGGAAGACTAAAAATTAATTAGTTAATTTTTTTTCTTTTATTCATTTTAGGTTAACCTATCCTAAGGTATACCCATTCAAACATAGGCACAAAGAAGAATGATGCATGATCCTTTCCTAGGTCTCTACCCTAGAACTAGTATCACCTTGTTTAGTAGCCATTGTAAACTTAAATGTTCATACGCCAGATCATAGGGGGACCTAAATGCCTATGTCTCAGCCGGTATCCAGTGTTTACCTAACTTGCTAAACATGAATGACATTGTTGCCCTACCAACCCACGCAACCTCACCTGTTCCTAACTCCAAAATCCATCCTATCCCTCAACCTGACCTCTGATACCGCTATGTCATGACCCCCTCCCACAAAGTGTACCCCTCCTGGGATGGCAATGTGAGAAGGGAGATAATGATCCCCCGAGTCCTGCCTCCAATAGGCCCCGAGTTGGCAACTAGAACTGAGGGTATGGTAACACACAAAATGGGAGGCATCACCCTCTAAGAGAACACATGCGGAAAAGAGAGATATGATAGACACCAATCAACTCCAACTTAGACTGCAATATAAATGAAAACCCAAGTACACATATGAAATGTCATGAAAAAGTACTAAAACTGGAAGGGGAAACTACAAGTACCCAAAAGAAAGTAAAAAAATAGAAACCACAAGCCCGAACAGCTCCTGCAACCACAAGCCCGAACAGCTCCTGCAACCATGAGCTAGTAGTAACCAGCCTGATCTCCAACCTGCTCCAAGTGACCTGAAAAAAAAATAGTTTATATATACATAGGGTGGGTATAATAGTATACTCAGTAGGATCCTCCCCAAAGCCTCTTGTGCAAAAGTAAAAAGAGCATGCTAAAGCACAGTGAGCAACAAGTGAAACCAACTTGTTACCTAAGTAGGTATACTAAGTTCCCAACCTCACCATGGCTACTTTCACCAAGTAACACATACAAGAATATAGCATATAATAAAAAATATTAAGGGTACCCTGCTATTACTTCCCCACTGGTTTTCCACTTTGCCCAAACGACGCACGTCCTAAGTATCTCTCTCCAAAAAGGCTTTCCCGCAGACACCTGGGTGAAGCACCACAATGTTCACCACGTGCAACATAAAGGCTTGCTCATAGACACCTGGGCAAAGCACTACACCATCCTCACAACCAAAAGTAACTAGATAGTTTTCAGGAGACACCACAGCTTGCATAATGTGTATCAAACATTGGGTATTATACCTCAATCCATTACATCCCATACACTAAGTAAGGATCCTCAAACCATCATAGCCTATACATGTTACACCTATAGTAGTTCATAAGATACTATATCCAGAATATATATGTGTGAATAAACACAAGCCATTACAGCCCTCTACACACATATATGGTGGAAACTAACCAATGTGCCTACCAGTACAAGTAACTACAAAGAGAAGAGAGCGATTCCAAAGGGGTTAGTCAGCCATTCACCCTCCTATAGGAATGTTGGGGAAAACACCCCCCCCCCAAGGCTCAGAATCCCCAAGGTGTCGGTTGCCAATACTGACAGGGTGGAGTAGTGTATAGAAACACAAAAAGTACAGAATATACTATAACTCACAACCACGCTATGGGCATAACCTAGTCTTAGACACAACTGCAGCTAACGTCTCTCATACTCCAGGATTCTACTTCTAAGACTAGGTATCCGATAAGCACACAACCATTTTAAGAGCCTTATTAGATTACTTCATTCCTTTTTTATCAGTTCCATTGTACGTTAATTAATTATTTAAACATTAATTAACCATGAACAATTACACGTTAAGTTTTATTATCATCACACCCAAAGTCCACAGCCCCTTTAAAATTGAAACCTCATCATTATGTTCTAGTGAACTCCAACCCCATGGGTTAACACCATTTATTCAAACATTCATTACAGAAACACTTTCCCATATACCCAGGCATTCTAGAAAAGCATTGTATGCTACTAACACAAAGGGGATCAACACGGTGAGTAGATATACTACCCTTCGAGTATTTGACGCCTATAGCAATATCGTAGACCCATTCCCCCTAGAGAAGATAAAAATGGAAATCACGTGGCATACCTCACAAGTCTTCACCACTTTCGGAAGAAGGGTAAGTAAGACCAGCTTCCTTGAGCAGTGGGGAAAAGTAAAGTAGATAAACAACCAAAGAATCAGCAAGCATCCAACAATCACATCCATCCCATTACATCATCCCTAGTGTCCTCCCCGACACCCACATGCATAAACCGATGCATCTCTCCACTCTTGGTGTCATCCGCTGCCACAACCAAAAGGCCTCTATGCCCCCACATATCACAACACCCCTCCAGGGTCACTTCTCAACACAAGCTGTAGGAAAAACAACCATCACATCACTTGGGCTATTGGCCATTTAACAAAAAAGAGGGTAACTCAGAACCCTTCAAGGAATTATCAACCAATCAAAATCTTTAATCCATCCTGAATTAACAGATTTATAAACCATTGGTTCCAACATCGGGAAACCTAACCAGTAAGTTATCACAAAGGATTAAACATGATTACTGCACCAATTTGATTAACATCAAATTACAACAAGAACCGAATTCATTTTCATGCCTCTTTATCTTTATCCAAACAATTATCAATTAATCCCAATTTATGTTCTTTATCGATTTCCATCAAGAACGAACAACTAATCAAAGAAATCATAGATATCATACTATCTAGAAAAACATGAGGCAATAACATACGACTGATATCAATTTATTTATCTGGTTAAAATATTTATTATGTCAATTCCATTTTCATCCAGTGGGATTAAACATGAAAACAATGCAGTTTCACGTAAAAGAAAGAGAAGCAATGAATCCCCTACTTTAAAGGTTTTTGACGAAAACCCTAACAACAAAGAACGCACAAGAAAGCTGAGTTGATTCTCCAAGAACCCTCCTTAGATCTCTTCTCCTAGAAATATGAAGACCAAAACTCATCATATTTTGCATCCACACACTTAGATCTACCCATAACAGGCGTATATTTAAGAAACTGAGAGAAGAGGGGAAGTAGATTCAAGTGGATCTAAGAAACCGATCAAGAACGAAGAAGAACAAAGAAGAGCGATCACATACCTCAAAAAACTGGCTTCAATTCTCCAAGATAAGATTTCATATCGCCTCCAAAATGATTAGGAGAGGTTCTCCTATCTTCAAGGGAGGGTAATCCTGAGTTATGGCCACTTAGGATCTTAAACGAGCAAGTTAGAGGTAAAACGGTTGAGATCCACAATTTTAGGATCTAGTTTAAGTGCCCTCACAGTTTTCTTGCACGGTTAGACAAATTGTGTGCTAATCATGTGGTTGCTACTATTTCGTCAAACACTCCTTGCATGGTTAGGCTACATGGTTAGACAAACCGTGCACTAACTATGCATTAGCCACTGCCTCCAGTATTAACTACGCACGGTATGGCCACACGGTTTAGACAAACCGTGCGCAGCCCGTGTGAAAGCTACTTCCCTTTATTTTTCCTTAAAAGTCAACCCAAACACACCCCTAAGTCACTACTCCAAACCAAAGGTAATTAGAAACATCAAAAGTACCTAAAAACATAACACGACATCACAATTCACAATTATCTACCATTGGAACTATTCACTGGAATAGAAATCTTGGAAAAGTGTTGGAGATAAGTCACATTGACCTCCCGGAACACCTCTAACACCACATTTACACAAAGTAATGGACCGAAGAGGTCCGGGCCATTACATGTTCATTAGGAAGCTTAAAACCTAAAACCTCTAGGTGCTCAATTTAGCCAATGATTTTGACTATGTGAGGCCCAATTGGGACAAATTCTTCATTTTTACTCGAAAAGAGTTCCTTGGATTTCTCAAACCATTCCTATATAGCACTCTCCTGATAAATACCATGGAGATTCTAGAGCATGTTATAAGGATCCATGTATTCATGTGAATTCATGAGGTCATTAGACATGGATGAAATCATTAAATAGTGAACTTTAACTATGTCACTTAGATGTTTATAATAGATATTAAACTCCTCATCACTCGCCTCTTTAGTAGGCGGATCATTCATTAATGATTCTAAAACATAATATTCATTTTCATGGCACAACACTACCTATAGGCATCCAACCCATTCCTAAAAGGTACTACTAGTAAGTACATGTTCTTCTCCAAAATTTATTGTATGGATAATGTGGTTAATGAACTTTCCATTTTCTAAAATATTAAAAGATCATATTATTAGTACTTTGATTGATTTCAAATTAACTGAGACATAATAATAATTTTAATTTTATTAAGTCTCCCACTATTTTATCAAGTCTCAAAGGACATCACCATTGAACTCAAAATATCCTATAAATCAAGTAATTCTAGTGGAAAGGATCCATATTTACCTTTTTTATGTTCTATACTATGTCCATGAAAACCATAAAAAGGTATTTAGGTGGGTGGTCTTGACAACTGTAAACTGACAGCTCCTTGAATTTTTGAGTGGACTCCCCAATCCATAAATCCTATCTGATATTTCTTCAACACTTGCCTCTAAATTTTTATTTAATAGGTTATGTATTTTAAATTCAATGAAAGTTTTGTTAATTCGACCCATTATCTTAGTTAAGACTCTCTTATAATTAAAATTTCCCATGACTATAGCCTAAACTGACACTTTAACTATGGTTTCATCTTAATTTTGGATATGGAAGGTGTAATGAATTGATATTAACTTGATGTATTTTGTTTTATTTTGCATGAATTTTTTTCTTATTTTATCCCTTACATGTCCTGTAAATATTAAGTAAATTTTACTTAAGTGATTAATCATGTCTTGATAAAACATTTTCACATAATATATTTATTTAAATTATATCTTTACATATTAGTCCATTTATTTATGTAATAAAAATATTGAAACCATAAAATAAATCATGCATAATACGTAAATAAATAATTAATTAAATGAATTGGTCATGAGGTTATCAAATGGTTAATTTATTGAGTGAACAATAAATCAACATATTACCCTAGGGGAAATATCTTTGTTCTAGTCTTGGAATGAGATGCAACATTCCACATATCCACATGTGTATCACTCAGGTTGGTTTCATCTCAGTTTAGTTTCAAACTTCTTCCATGTACATTGGGATACTCCTTTTATTTCATATGTTTATAACTCATGCAAGTGAGGGGAACCAAAGTATTGGTTAAGGGTAATTACATATAAAAAAAATTGGATATGTAGTTATTACATAATAAAAGAGGTAGTAATGTAACACATTCCATCTTATTTAATTTAATAAAAAATAATTGATGAAATTAAATTAAACCAACTCGTATATAGGTCTGGTTAAAGATTATGATCAATTATACACATGAAAAGAATATGAAAAAGTATATTGTTTAGCATTCACTTCAATTAATTCATTATTATTAAGATAAAATCATATTAATTATTTATTTATTTAACTAATCAACTAATTCTATTTTCTTAATGGTCATCTAAAGTCTCATGGAGATACCCCTCATAAATGAATTTAGGTCAAATAAATACCATGACCAATAATTACAGATAATTAAAAATAATTAATTGAGTATTTATTAATTCTTTAAAACCTTTATTACATAATCAAATTCATTTAGTGCTTATAGTGTAATTTGGTTTTAATGATACTATTAGTTATTTTAATATAGTTTAATTTTGTCCTTTATTGGGAGTCTGGGTGGAATGTATTAACAAGATACATGTCATGTTCTTCACTAGTTGTTTATATGGGCTCATCTAGATTACATGGTGTGTGCTAATGAGCTACATGTCACATGGTCTTCTTGTCATGTGTTTATGTTTCCCACTAATTGACTCAAAATATTCTTTAGATGTGGGGATTAATGATTCACATGATGTGTATATCATCTACATGTTATGTGTTTGATTATTGTTCCAGATTATCAGTATCACATAGTATAAACCTTGTATTTGACCACATGGTTATCTTGAAATTAACTAATAAATCATTTAGGATTCACGATCTGTATAGCATCTATAAACCCTTAAGTTTAAAAAACCATGTTCCAGGTTGGTACGATCCACACGTGGTGTATAATAAATGCACTGTGTGTAATAACTACTCAACGTGTCGTATATCCAATGACATATCCAGGTGTAGTGAACTTTATTACACAACATTTACTCCAGGTGCACATCATGTAACCCAATCTACTCACCAGAATATTTGGCACCTCTTGATGGAATCTTCAATCATTATTCATCTATTCTAAATCCTTAATAAAATATGAGTCTTGAATAAAGAATATTAAAATGTCTAAAGCATGTTTATCAAACTTTTTATTTGAGAAAAAATAATTTGGAAATGAAAACTAACCACTATTGTGTATATACTATCAACAATGAAATAAATAATTCTAAATTAAACATGGCTTCTCTGATACCATATGATGGTTCCGAATGTAGCAAAAACACCTATTAGGCATTAATACATTTTTACTTTTTCTAGATTTCATGGATCATTCACATAATGTACAAGATATGAACTTTAAGACCAATGAAATTTTTCCAATCAAATGTTGATAATAAAGGACATAAAAACCAATAGGATATATTTTCACATTAAATTTGTAATTGATTTAAATAGATTGGAAGAAAGATTGCCTCATATTAGGATCTTTCTTTGATGAAGATGTTGATTGTTTAAAACCCTTTTCGAATTACCTTTGTTTCTTAGAGAGGAACCAAAATAGAGACCCTCTAGAAGTGATCCACACATTCTCTTTTGATCTCTAAACAACATTTATAGATTGTTTAGTGCTAGAACATTGGATCTATAATCTTTATTTGTTCATCTTAATAACTTCAAGTTCCATCAGGATTGAATGAATCTCTATTGTTCTTCTATTTCTTGAGAGGATGATTGGAGAAGAAATATAGAGAGAAATTTGTTGTTAACAACAATTCTAAATTCTTGATTAACCCTACACAATAGAAATAAACATCTATTTATAGAGTTTAGGGTTAAGGTTAAAATATTATTTAATTACACAGCATCTCGTAAATAATATAATAAACTTTATCTAACTGTATTCTATATAATAATAAAATTATTATTATTTTATGGTGTGTTCTAACTAGTGCAATGATAGATATTATTTTACCAGCTTGAAAATTAATATTTACCACTAGACACAATCTTGGGCTGCTCCTCCTCAGAATTTATCAAATACCTGAATAAATATTTAATTAAATATTTATTCATAAATAAATATTCTATTCATGATCTGGTGAATAAATATTTATTTAATATTCACTAAATAAAATAAATATTCTATTAAAATTCAAGATAATTAATAGTTATTAAATATTCACATAATTAAATAAATAATTTATTAGTGAATAAATAATTATTTATTAACTTTTGAATAATATTTGTGATCGATAAAGCTTGGGAAAATTATTCTTTACCCTTGAGAATAATATTTATTCCAATAATTAAATTCAAATAAAATTTAATTGAGATCAATGGAAACACTTAGTGTGTGACTATATAGAATTCTTTCCTATTAGCAATAGGTGGGATTGCCTAAAGTCCAAGATCAATGTCTAGAAATGGGTTAAACAACCAAAGAGAAAGAAGTTAATATCACAATTTCAAAAACCACACACAATCTCTTACTGTGTAATATAATCCCTTTGTCACAATATCACATCAAGAAGGTTGCACACACATGTCATAAACCTATGTTCTTGATATCACTTTCATTAACTATCTGAAATAAACTTATCGTTACACCCTTTCCATCAAATTTAATGTGATAGTTCCATTTTAATCAAGGGGTTCAGATATCAACTCCTATATAGATGGGAGGGATAAATATTTCCTAGACTTATTAATTAATAACACATCACCTATAACACACCCAATGTATCTAAATTCACCATGAATTGTATCATCATAGTTTATAAAATACATAAAAGTGTGTGAGTCATGACATGAATTAACAATAATCTTAAAATCTAAGGACCGATATACATGCTCACAAATAGGAATATTTAATGACACATAAACATGAAAAATTCCTATAGGTGAAATTATTCTCATAATCTCCTATCTTTGAAAATACTAAATGTCAACTTCATGAGAATAAGTCTCTTCTACTTATGAGTAATCACACCTGATATTCAACATTATATAAGCCCCATCATAGAATATTATTTAACTGTAGAACTATATTTAAGAATATCATCATGGCATTTCAAGTTTCTCATCATAGTGGGGAACTGTTATAAAATTATCATTATAACAAATACTCTAGGGAATTATTACATTAAATTAATGCAGAAAAGTGAACAATATGTAATTAGATGTTTGATTAATATTCACTTATTTAAATATATAAGTAATACAAAGTAAAAACAGTTGGTTATAGAACTCCAACTCCAATAGGAGACCTAATCTGAGTTGGAATCACCTAAAATCACAAGGAGAAACAAATAAATAAAGGAGCTAGAGGGAGGTCTTATGAGTGGGAGACCCTTCAGGCTACATTGTGATCAAGATGGAGAGGGAGGGGTAAGGGAGGGGTGGTTTTTAGATTTATGGGGGTTTTATTATTTTTAAGGGTAGAATATGTAATTTAATTTTTCTTTTAAATGTCTTAATTGAATGGTTGTATCATGGTTAGACTTAACTACACATCAATTGTGTGCCTCTCACTAGGAATACATGGACACTCACACAGTTGGCTCCCACAGTTGGGAGAATGGTGTTCCAAACATGTGTAATGAATCTATTAAAATATATATCTTACTTGCACATCTATCACATTGTTTGACCAATTTTGTGGCCAAACCATGCAGTCTTCCAAAAATTTTAGAACTTTAAAGTTTTTATCAAAATAAAGTCATAAGCCTTAAAAATAACTGAGTAATTAATTAATTAATTAATTAAGATTTCAAGGGTCTAGGTGTGACAGTGTGTGTGATTATATATTTTAAAGAACACAAATAAAAATTGGGATAAAATAAATAAAACATGAAAAAATATATAAATTAACTAAAAAATAATGATATTCAAGCAGCTTGGATTTAAAATTGATTCAAGGTAGGAAATGGACTGATGATAGAGATTCGGTAAGAATGACTGGCCAACAACATGCATGGATAAGGGAGAAAAGAAGGAGGATCCTGACTATGTTTATAAGGTGAGGATCCATTTCTCAGCTCTAAAAGTAAAATAATTGAGAAATATCAATACATTAAATTTTTAAATATAATAGTGTACCATGGCACCAACCAGGTTACATACAAGCACTAAATTTCAATTCTTTAGACTCTAGCACTAACTAGGTCTTCCTCTTTAAATTCCAAATTAAACTATCTCCTTTTAAAAGTGTAATTAGTAGGAATGATTTATTCTCTACCATACTAAATTAATATAATCTTCTTCCTCAATATACATAAATCAGAATGGATATCTCTTCTATATAACAATCACAAAAGGGTGTATCACTTCTTCCTCAGCCCTTATGATTTATAGAAATAATAGGATGGTATTCTCCCTATATTATACTTAGTATTGTAATATTATTAGTAGTAAATATAAGATTCTATCACTTCTCTCCTATACTTTTTCTTTAATTCATAAGAAATTATTTTCCAGTGGTTTTGGATCTCACTATTCCTTCAATAGATATAATATTCAAGATTGAATCTGGTCAAGCCTCTTTCAAAATCACTTGATTACTTTATATTTTTATTTATAACACATAATTAAAACATGAGGATATTATTTTCATAATTTGAATATAAAAACACTTTAATATTAGTCTCATAGTCTTCTCATTAAACCTCCATGATCTTCATCCTTTAATTCTCTCCCTTATACATTTTTATTCAATAATCTCCACAATTATCTCTTATTTATTCTCATTAAATTATTTATGATATTTTCATCATTTATTATAATTTAATTCTCTAAAAATTATATAATTTTCTCTATGGATTTCTCTTATTTTATTTATCTAAAATATTCATCTTTATTTTTTTCAAAAAACTCCACACAAACCACATATTTAAATCCATACTAGCATGAAAGTTTTCATGTATAAAAATAATATTGTAGTGTAATCTCCCCTTCATGGAATGTGCCTTTTTTCTTTATGTGCATGGAATAATACTATGATGAATAATCACTCTTTTTAGTAAAATTTATTCTTAAAAATCATTTTAGTATCACACAAACTTTTTGTTACACAGAACTATGGCTCAAACTTCATCCTGAAAATATTTTATTATCATGATCTACAATGTAGCTTCATCACTATGATATAGTTATCTTAATTTTTATAGAACTTCCTTAATTATAATGGAGTTTAATTCCTTGAATTTTAACTTGGAATCATCTAAATTTAATTTATGATTTATATGGAATCTTGATTTTAAACTTATGTGATACTTGGAATCTTCAAGTTAATCATTTGTAACTTCTTATTACTCTTACACAAACTGTAAGAAATCTAGTTTATTATGACAAAAAAAATTTGTTACTTTTAGGTAGAATTTATTTAAATTATTCTTCCATGGTATGTTAGTTTGATTTTATCATATCCTTAATCTGATGTGGAATTTATTTCATTCATTTTATTCTTACATGATCTTATCATAATTACATTTACTCTAATGTGAGTCTGGAATATTCTTATATGAGCACTAATTTCATATGATCTACATTCCTTACAGGCATTGAAATCCTAAGTTTTTCATACATAGGTTCCTAACCATGTATCTGTCCTTATATGTCTTCAAAGTCACATGAGTTATTCTGATGCTAGATCCAACCAATAAATTTTATTCTTATTAAACCTCAAGAATTTGTTTCTCACCTTACATAGATAGCCTTACATTCATTTTAATCATATTTAGAATCAATAAAATTATATATATCCATACTGATCTCATATTTTATCAATTTTATAAAATTTTACAACTAAAAAACCTTTAAAATTTATCTCTAGCCTTCTCAAATTCACTCTAATCATATTTATCCATTTAAACTCAATCCAAAATACTTCAAATGTCCTCAAAAAACTATAAAAGGTCCTAAAATATTTTTAAATCAATTTTCAAGGAATTTTTAACATGTATAAACTCAAAAGTTCTTAAAAATTAATTTCTAACCACTTAAAATATTTGAAAATATTATTTAGTGATAAATGATTTATTTTTCAATATTTAATTAAACTAAAAAATAAATACTTTAACAAATTTTGAACTTCCTAAACTACCTCAACTTTTCTTCAAAGTCAATAAAAGCTTCAATTATGGCGCTTTCACTACATTCCAATTAATGCAATGTCTATTTCAGCTTCAACTTAATTGAAAATAACAATACTCTATGGAACTATTCATAAACTTATTCAACCATTTCCACATGTGAATCGATATATAATGATATATCCAATGATAAAATCACATACATATTCCTTTCCAACATATATCAATTATTAAAGTAACTAAATTTAAACTTCAAGCTTCTAAGGTATTCATCAATCTTCATCCAATATTCACAATTCAATATATATTGACACACTAATTGGGTACTTCACTTCATCATTTCATCACATATGATTGGGTACTCAAAAATCCTTCCAAGCTTCTATTATCAATATATATTAATTTCTTGTTTATTTACAACAAATAAAACACAAAAATAATGGGTTTAATAATCTCCCCCCTTGGATTTTCTGTCAATACACATATAGAAATTTTTTTTCCCATATCTATTTTTCTATTTTATTATATCCCCCTTATTGAAAATAAATACAAATAGTTAGTACTAAATTTTTAAGTCATTAATTAATAAACTATAATTCTATGTGAGTCATGATCAGTGTAGAAAACAAGAGTGACTAATCAACTTCCCAAAACTTTGAAATCCACTTCCATATATTTCTCAATATCTTCATATATCTCGTGTTATTGATCAATCCAAATTCTCCCCCTTAATATCATAATTTATTCCTTTAAAATAATTATTATAGAATAATAAAAATATACATTTTCAATTACATTATTCAAAAATTTCCAGAAATTCTATATTCATATAAAATCATAATTCTAGAAGTTTTATCACATTTTCTCCCCATCAGTGGATGCACTTTAACTTATATTCATCAAAATTGATCTCTTCATCAAATAAACTCTATTATTCAAATTATTAGGATTATATAAAATATGAAACTTTAATATGGTTTTAAAATAATCATAACACTTAATATTCTATCTCTTCCCCTTTATTGATCACTTTTAATTCCCTATATAGAAAATAAAAAAACTATATTGGAATAATGTGGGATTTTCTTTGCTCATTAGTGATAGAAACAAGTTTAAGAGTTTATTCTCAACTAAGGTACTCCTTTCTTTTTAAATATAACTATTATAAAAATCATTGTTCTTGATCCCTTATTATTTAAGCCAAATGACACCATATATAGAATGGTATTATCTTCTTTATATTATGTCCTTATATGGAATTCCCTTATTTGTATCATCCATCAAGGCATATGTATTTCCTAATTTTTGATTTATTTTCAATAGCATATCCACTTGGGATGGAAGTAATATTAAATAATCATTTGAATTGTATTCAACTTTCTTACACTTTCCACATAGCTCAAGAATTTTAGAGTCACCTTTTATTTGAAACTTATCATTGTAGAAATATTTCAACTGAATTTCACTGATCAGTTTCCCAACTGGTGTCTCTATGGGACCTTAAGTACGCCTCTCTAAACACTAGTGGATGCTGACTAGAAACAAGGGTCTATGATGTTACCATGGAGAGACTATACCCTTGAATCAGAGTGAAACATAGTGAAAATATCCAAATAGAATACATAATAGATAATCAGAGTTTATAGATGAAATAAAACATAACATGTTGTATCAAATATAAAGGTGGAAGCAAATAGTCATACAGACTCGCAGCTATTCCAACATACAACAACTAATCAACCACTGGGCCGATCACATATACAAATCAACAAAGGAAATTAAATGTAAAAGATGATCTAATTACATACTTAAGCCAAACCTTAACCCCAAAATCTATGTACCAATTGAGATACTCTAGCCTGATCATGAAACACTTGACCTCTACCCAGTCCACTACACATTTTGTGCTCAACTTGAAATTAGAAATAATGTTTGAACATGCACCAAAGTGCCTATATAGAGGATAGTAAATGAATTCTCAATAGTTCATTCACAATTTTGTACCTTTTACAATACCTCAAGACTTTAGGATATATTTTCTTTTAAATAAATTCCATCGCTTTGATGGCTTCTGATACGTGAAAACCTGAGTATAAAAGAATCATAAAATATTATACAAATATAACACTAGTCGTTAAATTTGAAAGTATGAATAGAACTAACTAAATTATAAATAATATATCATTTACACATGTGTAAATAAAATTTATTAGTCATAAATTTATTACAAATAAAAATAAAAATCATTTGAAAAAAAATTATAAAAAACTATATTTTTTCTAAAAAATGATTTCATCGCATTTTGTGTGATTATGTTAAAATTAATTTTTAAAAATTTTGAAAAATTTATTTTAAAATTTTAAATTAATTTTTGAAATATTAATTTAAAAATTATCTTATAGTTAATTTTTGAGAATTTTCTGAAAATATTAAAGTTTGTATGAAAAGTGAAAAATACTTATTTTTATTAAAAAGTGTCATTTATTTTAAAAT
Organism: Viscum album; assembly: GCA_963277665.1. NCBI lineage: Eukaryota > Viridiplantae > Streptophyta > Magnoliopsida > Santalales > Viscaceae > Viscum > Viscum album. The sequence continues at coordinate 373,358,292 of OY728137.1, forward strand.
GTTTACAAGTTCCATTTTGTTTTTTAAAAAATTAAATTAAAATTAGTTAAAATATAATATAATTTATTTAATTTATTTCATTGGAATCAATTATATTTTTATTTTTTATATAAAATATTTTTACACTTTTAAAAACTTTTCCTTTGGAAAATTATTTTCATCGCATATGTGGGCTTAATTTTAAATTAAATTATCCCACTTATATGAATTTAATCTGGTAAAATAGATTAAATATTTTTAATCAGAATAATAAATATTATATAATAATTCTAACTTAATTTTTGTTTATAATGAACATTAAAATAGTAAAAATTAATAACCACAGTTAATATAAAAACAAGTTTACCAGGGGTTAAAATATAACGATAAGGGTTAAAATGACCTAAAAATTTTTATAATTACTATTGGATGGAAATATTTATAACTTATAATATTTTTTGATAATTATCCATTTTGGATCCTTTTAGAATATTAAAAATGTGGGTACGATTTATTCTTTTCAAAAATTCCATAGGTATCCTCCTTCTAAATTATAAAAGGGAACTCCCACCCCTCAATTATTCACACATCTCTATCCATTTGGATCAAAAAAACCTACCAAAGTACATCTAAAAAATAATTATACTCATTCTATAGTTAATTTTCTTCACATAAGATCAATATTAGGGTCCTTAGTAAGAGATTCAAATGAGGTTTCTCTAAGAAAAGGTAATTATCTCAACTAAACTCCTTCATTTTACTTTTTTTTATCACCTTAAATTATGTATTAAAAATTATAATATAATAAAATATTATCTACCATATACATAGTTGTTGATTTTTTTATGGCATAATATTTATCCATCTCTTTCTCCATCAAATGAGAAACAAATCCATCGCTCATGTGTATAGCAGACTACCGTCTCTCGAACCGATTTAATTTTTTTCCATCACCAACTCACATGGATAGTCATAATGATGGAAATAATAAATATAAATTATTCATATGACATTAAATAAATTTTTTAAAATTAATATATTATCAAATTCCTTAAATTTCACCCATTAAGGGATTTATATCATCGCTTGTGCGTACATACGGCCTACCGTCTCCTCGAAGCAATTAAATTCATTTTCAATGTCCATATATCAAGGATGGTTCTAACATGTATATAATGAATAGGTTTGATATTTATAATATTATTATAATTCTGGAGATTATCTATCCAATCCTATAAAAAATAGAATTTTCATGACAAAACATGCATGAGAAAACAAGGCAATTAACACCCAAAATAATAGTTTTAATAAAATATTGTTAACAAACGGTGATAGGATGTTATAAGAGGATAATATATGAGATCATAAATATAAATATGGTTCTTTTATAAATTAATATCATTTTTAAAAACATTATATAGAATATTAAATTACATTCAACTAAAGGGAAGAGTGAGGTAATGGATTTCGTCCCAATTCCCATTCCATTGAGACATATTTTTTAATATGAACCTATTCACTTTTATGTGGTGTATATAAAAAATATTTGGTGTATTTAACATGAAAAATTATTTATTCATGATGTTTAATGTTTTTATACAAGTTTATTATTTAAAGGGGTTATAATTTGAAAGTTACCAAAGAGGTAATAATCTATTTTACAATCTCACTTTCTTTTGGGATTGCTTTTACTCTTGTTAAAGGAATCTTATCATTTGTCCTTCATAAAATCCAATAATTTTCTTATCCATCAGATATTTAAGGATTTTTAATGTTTTCTTCCAACTTTTCATCTATTTAGAACTTAAATCAAGAAATTAAATATTTAAAAGAAAAAGAGTTTTATTTCCCATTTAAATCAGATATATTTTTCTTTCATGTCCATGATTTTCACAATTATTTTACAAAAGTCCTTTTAATTACTCAAATGATTTATTAAAGAAATTTTAAGTTAACCTTTTCTTTTAAAAATAGTTTATAAGGAATATTTATTCTATTTAAACATGTGTAAATAAAATTTATTAGTTATCAATTTATTATAAATAAAAATAAAAATCATATGAAAGGAAAAGAACATTTCTAAAAAACAATATTTTTCTAAAAAAAAAATTCACCACATTTTGCGTGCTTATGCTAAAATTAATTTTTTTTAAAAAATTGAAAATTTATTTGAAAATTTTAAATTAATTTTTTAACTATTAATGTAAAAACTATATTACAGTTAAATTTTTATAATTTTCTGAAAAGATTAATTTTTTATGAATAGTGAAAAATACTGATTTTTTGGAAAATTCCATTTATTTTAAAGTGTTTACAAGTTCCATTTTTTTTAAATTGTTATAAAAGTAAAATTAGTTAAATTATATTATAATTAATCTAATTTATTTCATTATAATCAATTATATGTTTAATTTTTATATAAAATCCTTTTTCACTTTTGAAAACTTTTCCTTTAGAAAACTATTTTTTCGTCGCATCTATGGATTTAATTTTATATTAAATTATACCAATTATATGAATTTAATTTTTTATAATGGATTAAATATCTTTAATCATCATAATAAATATTATACAATAAGTTCAACTTAATTTTTTATCATAATGAATAGTAAAAAATAATAACTATGGTTAAGGTAAAAATAGGTTGATCAGGGGTTAATATATAACAATAAGGGTTAAAATGACCTAAGAACTTGTATAATTTATATTTTATGGGAATATTTATACATTATAATATATACGTTTTGATAATGATCCATTTTTCTTCCTTTTGGAATGAAAAAATTTGGGTATGATTTATTCTTTTCAAAAATTCCATGTGTATCCTCCTCAAATATAAAAGGGCACTCCCTCCCCTCACTTATTCACACATATATATCCATTTGGATCAAAAAAACTACCAAAATACATATAAAACATATTTATACACATTATATAGTTACTTTTATTCCCAAAAGATCAATCCTAGGGTCCTTAATAATATATTCAAATGAGGTTTATCTAATCAAAAGTAATTGTCTCAACTAAGATCCTTCATTTAACTTTTTCTTTTATCACCTTAAATTATTTCATAAAAAATAGAATATAATAAAATATTATCTACCATATAATTAGATTTTATTTTTTGTAGAATAATATTTATCCATATATGTCTCCATCAAATGGGAAACAAAGTCATTACTCGTGTGTATAGTGGACTACCGCCTCGTGAACCGATGTATTTTTTTTTTCATCACCAACTCACATGTATAGTAATAATGATGTAAATAATGAATATAAATGATAAATATGAAATTAAATAAGTTTTTTAAAATTAATATATTATCCAATTACTTAACTCTCACTTGTCAAGGGATTAATATCGTCGCTCATGCGTACGTACGACCTGTTGTCTCCATGAAGCAATGAAATTCATTTTCCATGTATAACTTTCAAGGATTGTTCTAAAATGTATATAATGAATAAGTGTGATATTTATAATATTATTTTAATTATAGAGATTATTTATCTATATAATATACAACAAAACATAAATTTCATAACAAAACACACATGAGAAAACAAGGAAATTAACACCCAAAAAAATAGTTATAAAAAATGATTATTAACAAACAGGTGATAAGATGTTATAAGAGGATAATATGTGGGATAATAAATATTAATGTGGTTATTTTATAAATTAATATAATATTTGAAAACATTATATAGGATATTAAGTCACATTCAACTAAAGGGAAGAGTGAGGTAATGGATTTCATCTCAATTCCCATTCCATTGAGACATATTTGTTAATATAAACCTATTAACTTTTATATGGTGTATATACAAACTTTTGATGTATTTAACATTAATAAATATTTATTCATGAGGGTTAATGTTACGATACAAGTTTATTCTTTCAAGGGGTTATAATTTGAAAGTTACCAAAGAGTTAAGAATCTACTTTACAATCTCACTTTCTTTTGGGATTGATTTTACTCTTGTTAAAGGAATATTATCATTTATCCTTCATAAAATCCAATAATTTTATTATCCATTGTATATTTAAGTATTTTTTTTTGTTTTATTCCAAATTTTTCTCTGTTTGGTACTTGAATTAATCAATGAAATGTTTAAAAAAATAATAATTTTATTTACCATTTAAATCAGATATATTTTTCTTCCATGTCCATGTTTTTCAAAATTATTTTACAAAAGTCCTTTTATTTAATCAAATGATTTATTAAGAAGATTTTAATTTAACCTTGTATTTTAGAAAGGTTTTATAAGTAATATTTTTTCTATTTTTTCGAAGGTATGTTTTTAATAAAAATTTGAAAGGAATGTTGTTTTAACATATACGGTGATAATTGAATTCCCTGCCACTATAACCATTTTATTAAATATAGATTCTTTTAAAAAAAATCATTGGTTTTACAAAGAAAACTATTTTATGAAATATTATTTTAATATTTCATTTATATTCCATTTATTCTTCCAGAGGATATGATTTTATTGCAAAAATATATATTCTCGATAAACCGATTATCACCTCTCATTTCTTGATTAATTTTTTTTATTGTTAAATCTATCTTGAGAGAATCACTTTCTTGTGATAATTTTTCATTAGATATTATATTTCTATTAAATATACATATTATTTGTATCATGGATATGATTATTTTCTATATCTTATACAATTTTTACATATTATTTTTACTTTAAGAGTTATTTGATTAAATGGGGAAATATTGATAAATTTTTATCCTTTACTCAATATGGGTATTTATTGATAAGGAATATTGATTAATAAATTAAATAAATCATTTGATATAAGAGGAATGATTTGGACATGCAGTGATGAGTGGGGCCCAAAATTATATATCTCCTCAATACATTAGTAGGTCTCATGAGACATATTAGGTGGCCAAATTAAATGGGTTTTTACCCATAGTTTTGAACTATCTTGTGAAAGGTATTAATGAAATAGATATCATGATGTCTAAGATCATGATTAAAAAATTAACTATTTACTTCATTGAGAATTTATTTATTATTATCCATGATATCACTTTATTGATATTATCCATGGATGAATTTTGTGCTCAAGTTATTAATTAAATTAAATATGTGTGAAATTATTTACCTTTATATATTGATTATGCTTTATCTGATCATGATAGTCAAGTTATTGATTTAATGGAATGTATTTTTAGTTATTTACCTTTCTATATTGATTATTCTTTATTGATTTATGATATATTCTACTATACTTAACCCTTAATGAGCATTCGATCTTGCCCTTATTTTGTTTCCTTTCCCCTAGATACAAAGAAGAATACTTTGAATGAGTTCAAGGATGCCAAATTTTTTCCATTACTATGATTTATATTTTATATCCAATGTAAAATGGGTATCATGTATGTTTCTAGATCTCCAAAACTACTAAACTGATTGGTCCTTTGGGATTTTTCTCCTTGTGTTTATGACAATGTAATAAAGTAGATTCCAACTCTGGTTTAATAGATTTGGGGTTTTTATATTTGATATCAAATAAATTTTAGTAGAAACATTGAGAAATAGATTACAGAGAAAATAGGTTAGGGAACATAACTCTATGATTGAATTTAAGGATATATCAAATTGTGAAATAATATCCCAAATTTTTGGGTATGGTATATATTATATGGTTTCTCTAACAATAAATACTTGTATGCATACTTGATGAGAGGTTTTTTATTTCATTTAAAACCTCTTTTAAAATTTATAACCTAAGAACTATAGTAAAGTAGCAACCAAGGTTGTATCCTAGTGAGACTTCCCTATAGGGGATATTTTGTCATGTTTTTTTCTACTTTTATGTTTTTAATTATTTTTTAAGGGATTAAAACTAATATAAATATACTGATATAATATCAAAACACATTATGGAATTAAAATAGAAATGAAACATATGATAAAAAATTAAAAAAAAGAGCAATGAGAATGAATAAAAAAGAGGAGCAATAGTCTAACTAGTGATTCTTACGGATTAGTATCTCTTCATCATTTTTTAACAGATTCCACAACTATAATTCTCTCTAAGAAAGAATGAAATATTATATCTCACTTATCATTTATTTTATTAATATGAGACTACAACTGAGATATCAGAATGGAAGAAAAGTGTTTAACAAAATGGAATAAGAATAAAACTTCAAGAATCGATCTCATTTTTGAATTCCAAAGTTTTGGAGAGAATTAAATTCAAAAAATTAAAGATATGAAAACTCATAAATTCATCACCATGTGAATCCACTAGCTTCAAATACTTGAAAATTATACTGAAATCTTCAAGGAGAAGAAGTTCACTTCGATCTCCATCCCCATCAGTTTCTGGAGTAACAGTACCGTCTGAGAATATATCCTAGTTCTACTCTTATCTCTTTGCTTTTGACATCTCTGAATATATCTATATGTGTGTTGATGTGTTTTTCTCTAAATTAATACCATTTTTTCATCATCCCATTATCTAATTTATTTTCCAATCAACGTCACAACCTCCCAACACTACTCACATTGGTGATAGTCATAGGAAAAAATTAATTCTCCATCCTTCAGTCATTATCCTCTGCTCCTTATAAAATCTCTAACAACACCGCACCACACTTTCATATGAGAAATAATTTCTCCATCAAACATCATCATTTTTTATACCAACTTTGACTTTTCTTGCAAAGAAAATATAATTTTTTTTCTCTTTCTTAAACTTGATGACCATATATCAGGGGTTCTCACTTTCTATTAATTTGGACCAGGACTTAGTATTTTGAAAAATCCATATTCCTTCATAAATTTTCACCACTTATGTAAACAAAAAAATATCTTAATGAACTTAGAATATTCATCATATTGAAAGTAAAAAATCCTCACAAATTAATCGCTAGAAAAAATTAAGTTCCTTTCCATAGTTTTCATCCTACATAAGGAAACCCCAACCCAACAACTTGTTTCCCATGTGTCAACCTTGCACTGAGCCAATTATTACACCTTTCATCCACTCCTACTTCTTCATCAACAATGAATATCAAACTTCAGCACCCCTCCATCTTTCCAAACTTCACTTCTAGTTTTAGTTCCTCATAGTCAATTTAATAAAAACCTGATGTGAGTCACCGACTATTTATGCAACTTGAGCATTCATAAGAAAAGATAACCATCCATAATTAACTCAAACCTATAAATAGAAAATTTTCAACAAAACAATTCTCTTTAATAATTTTAACTCTTCCTTCCTTGAAAATCCTCAACACCACAGAACAATATCTAGTCTCAGGCATGGATTTTTTTGGGATTACATCATAATGACATCATAATCTATAAATCAAGTAAAGTTTACACTTCAATACACACTAATATCATCCTCAACCTTTGGATTGGATAAATATTGAGTGTTTTCTCCATTACAAACATGATTTTTATGCTTCTCCAATAGACTTTAGAAACCCAAATCTCACAGTATAATTCCACATCATTAATCATTGGTCAAGATATGGTTCACCTTTATCAAATATTACACACGATGCAGCTCGATTTCCAATTTTAGGCATTAATCCTCCACTCAATCAAGGAAAAACATATTCAATCAGATTTTGGAAATAAATAATCCCCATTATTGAGCTCGATAAAGTTATCTTTTGATGATGGTAAACATAGAAAATAGCTCCCTTTTTTTTAAAGGTTGGGGCCGAAGCCTCAATTTATTATTTGAAATCAAAGACCTCTTTAAACTGGGTAGAGGGAGACTCATTACAAAGCCCGAAGGCCCAAGTCCAAGTGGCCTGAATACAAGGCTTGAAAGCCCATTTAAATGTCCCAAAGGACCCCTCAGTGAATAGTACTGCTACAGTACCCACGCTGCTTCAGTTCCTGCTACAGTACCACCACCGCTAGCTGCTATAGTACCTGGGAAATTCACCCCTGCCCAGATTTGATACTGGGTCTTTTGGATGCCAAGCAGGAGCCTGTACCACTAGGGTACAGGCTCGTTGGTAGCTCCCTTTCATTAATTGAACTTAATCTCAATGAGATCTTCATCCCCAGTATAGATCCATGTACTGGACTTCCCTCAGGATTTAACCAGTGTTTGATATTAAACTTATTTCAATCAAGTTATGGTCATCAACGATGACTTCATTGACATTTGGTCTCCTTCAGTATTCCTCAGCATGCTTCGTTAACCTTCATTAGGGGTACTAACTAGTGTATTATTCAAAAATAGAACAACTTCCATTGGTGAACCAAAATATTCATCTCAGATAGAACTCTTTGGTTCTTATTCACCTGGATGACAGTGGTTTTATGATAGTGGCATCAAAGATTCTTCAAGATCGATAGTGGTCGACTTTATTAGTGAAGATAAATGGGTTCAATCAGCTTATGAATTCAAGATATCTAGTTTTTGGTGTTGATTATGGTTTTGGAACTGTATAAGATAAATCATCTTATATGGTTATCTTACGCAAGTAACATAATTATATTATGTAAGATTATTTTAACCAATGCTGCTCAAAAAATATTATGAGCAAATCTCAATTTACTTCACTGAAAGATAAATAAAAAACATACACAACCCAATTATCTAATGAAGATACTATAAATTATCTTACACTGAGAACAAAATTTTCTTCCTGGCCAAATATTTTACACAGCACCCAAAATCAGTTGTATTATGGAAATTCTTGGATGAAAATTTTTTAATGTGGATAGTGAACCAAAATATCTTATGTCTCTAAGCTAAATGAAATTCCACACACCCTACACTGAAAATAATAACAAACAATTAAATAATTTATAAAAAATACAAAAATGAAAACTAGAATAAACTAACAAATAAATAATTTTTTAATAAAATAAAAACAATAATAAAAAATTCATTAAAATAATAAAAGATTAGAAATAAAGAAAAACTTTCTTAAAATAATTGATTGAATAATTAAATAATAAAATAATTGAAACAAAATTTTATTCTTCCAATTATTAAATTATTTAAATAAAATAAATTAATATTTTCACTTTAATTATTTAATTAATTATAAAAACAAGGAAAATAAAATCTGAATAAACATAAAACATAATTAAACAACAAAACTTAATTTATTATTTTAAAATATTCTTAAAAAAATTATAATAAATAAAAAGTTTAACAAAAATTATAATTAAATGTATAATTAAGTACTTTATTATTTTAACACTGAACTAAAAACAATTATTAATTAATCAATTAAAAAATTGTTTTAAAAAATAAAATAAAATAAAATTATACATATTATGTGAAAAATTAGTGCCAAAATATAGCCACATAAATTCCCCCACACTAAGGTGTTTCTTATCCTCAAGAAAACAATATTTCAAATCCAGTGGAATGAAATAAATCCTATGTTTGAAATACAGGGTTGCCACAAAAAAATAAGCTTTCAAAATTATTTTCCCCCATGGATTTTTATCAAGTACTCAAAATATTTACCCTCTTGAAATTAAGTATTCTTAGTGAAACAATTATTCATGTTTTACAAAAATAATTGGCCCTAAAATTTTGAATTTAGATTAAACCCATTTCAATTTGAATTCAACTAAAAGTCCAAACTTCTCTTTACCTCTAAGAGAATATATTTACATAAATTATCAATCAAATAAATTAGAAACTCTATTTGGATAAGTGAACTTAATAAATTTAAAGGAGTATAAATAACTCATCCATAAACTTAAAGAATAAAAGAAAATTTTTAACCTAGATTGGGATTTTTATTTCATAATTCACTTGAATGCATATCTTACGAGTTTAAATCCAAATTAAAAAATCTAAGGGAAATGATAATTGTAAAAAATTCTAACAAATCATTTACCAAAGTCCACCGATTTTAAAGAGGGTAGTGAAAAATGAATTAATCAACTAAATTCAAGGTGTATTAAAGAATTAACCTCCTTAAAGTGTCTACATAGTATTCTATCTTTAGAAAAATTTCAAATCACTAGAAAATATTTATTAAAACCTAAAAATCATTCAAATTTTGAAAAAAAATAGGGTTTTATGATGGGATTGAATTATGGTACATTTCAGTACAATGAAAGACCCTTCCCCCACACTAAATCTCAATATTCTCCCCAATGTTGAATTTAAGGTGGAGAAAACATGAAAATTTAATTTTTAAAGTTCAAGAAAATTTGAAAATTCTGTAGATTAGAATCATGTTCAAAAGGGTTAAAAGGAATCCCATTGAAATTTTTACACACAACTAATAAAAAATAAAAATAACAGAAATTTACTTACCGGTTACCACTTCAAATATTCATCTCAATAATATAATATGCATATTAATACATCTTCAATAATTGTGCAAAAAAAATTCAAAAAATCTAGAGAGCATTCATCACTAATACACATGCCAAAATAGTGAAGAAACCAAAATGTTCAAGCACCTAATTCGTCGTGAAAAAATTATTTTATTTAAAAAAAATCAACAAATTAAGTTAAAAAAGGAAAAATTAGGAAGATTATGAAAAACATGAAAAATGATCAGAATTTTAATGAATAACTCCCCTAAAATAGAAGATTTGTTTCCCTTTAGATCCACTAAAATGTCACCCCTTCTTTAATTTTATAAAGTCTCTCTGGTCATATTGAAAACTTCTAAAAATTTTAAAATATTAACATTATATTCAATAAATTTTAGCGCAAGTGAGATGCAACCAAATTTTAGAAAGTGAGGGGTTGAATCAAGTTGCTTCACCTTGTATCTTTTATTGATCAAAGTAAAGTGTAAGATATCTGCTTCAATAGGAATATTAAGTGAAGAGAAGCCCTAAGTGGAATCTTCAAGGTGAAAAATATGAAAATATTATTCAATTAATATCACTATATTCTCTATAAAGAAAAACTATGAAGAAAAAATAAAAATTCTAACACCAAAAAAGGTGAGTATCCTCCCCCACACTTATTTCAAAAAAAACAAAAAGTAAGGGAAGAAATAACCTAGTTATTCAATTTTATTCAGCTTCCAAAAATTATAACTGATCTCCTATAGGTTACTTATTACCTTCTCTAAAAATATTCAACTAGTGTCCATTAATATTAAATGAAACATCCTTCTTAGGATTTTTAATCTGTACAACATGAAAAGGGAAAACATGAGTTGTAATAAAAGGTTCATCCCATTTGGAATGAAATTTACTTGGGAAAATATTCATCATAGAGTTGTATAGAAACACCTTATCTCCAATCTAAAACTATTTATCAAAAATAATATTGTCATGTGAAACCTTAGTTTTCTCTTTAAAATCATTTTATTTTCATAAACATTATTTCTTATCTCCTCTAACTCTTGTAAACAAAATTTATTCTCTTTTACAGCCTCTAACAGAATCAGATTACAATATTTGATAGACCAAAAAACTATATTATCAACTTCTATAGTAAAATGAAAATATCTTCAAAAAATTATCCTATAAGGTGACATACATATTGGAGTCTTATAGGTAGTCATGTACACCCAAAGAGAATCCTCAATCCTCAAGCTCTAATCATTCCAGTTTGGGTTAACAGTATTCTCAAGAATATGTTTAATTATTATGTTTGAAACTCCATACATCTCATTCCTTTGAGGGTGATAGAGTATATAAACTTTATGACTTGCCTCATATCTTTTGAGAAAATCCTCAATATTCCTATTACGAAAATGAGTTCCTTGGTCTGTGAGAATAAATGTGGGCATCCCAAAACTATAAAACAATTTGATCTTGACAAATTAAGACACCACCCTAGCATCTTTTATTCTAGTTAGTATATCTTAAATCCTTTTTGAAACATATTCAACTATAAACAGGATGTACAAGTATCCAAAGGATCTAGAAAAAGGTCCTATAAGATCCATTCCCCAAACATTAAAGACATCACAAAACAACAAAGTTTGGTGTGGAATCTCGTGTTATTGAGAAGTATTTCCTTGGAATTGAAAATTTTTACAAGTCCTACAATAATCATAAAAATCATTGAAAATAATGTTCCAATATAATCCTAAATCTATAACCTTTTTAGCAGTCATCTATGGACCAAAGTGGCCACCATAGCTCAAAATATAGAAAAATTTAAAAACTGAAGTAATTTCAGAATTCGGGATACATATCCTAACAATTTGATCACTTCCCAAATTTTATAAGTATTATCCCATACATATTTACTTGAATCAAAAATCATTATAGAAATTTGTTTCGTAAAAAACCATTATGGAATAACTTCAACAACTTATTAATTCATGATGTTTGAAAACCATTTACTTTTGTTAACAATAGTAGAATACAACTTCTCCCCAGTAATAATCTCTCTAATAGGTTAAAAAAATATTTATCTTTCAAAAATTCAATAGGTATCCTATACAAATGATCAGCCATAGTGTTCTCAATTCCTTTCATATATTGGATTCCTATATCAAATTTCTAAAGCAACAAAATCCATCTAACTAGCCTCAGTTTTAATTATTTCTTCTTCATGAGATATCGAATAATAGAATGGCCAGTAACAACTACAACTTTATATCCCAAAATATAACTTCTAATTTTATCAATATTAAATAAAATATCTAGAAATTACTTCTCAGTTGGGTAGTGATTGGATTGAGCTACGTCTAGAGTCCTGTAATTATAAGTAATGACATGGTATTCCCCTTCCACTCTTTTCTAAAGAACAATCCCCAAATACAACTTTGAAGCATCAATCATCAACTCAAAAGGAAAAATACAATTAGGTGGTTGAACTATTGGTGGAGACAAAAGCTTCTATTTCAGTTCATTGAAGGCTTCCTTATACTTATCATCAAATACAAAAGGGAATTCTTTCTAAAGTAACCTTGTCAGAGGTAAAGTATTCCAACTAAAATATTTTATGAATCTATTATAAAACCCATCATTGGAAAGAAAAGATCAAATATATTTAATAGTCTTATGAAAACATAGCAAAGATATGATGTAAACTTTATACTTTTTCACCCGAATTCCATTCTTGGAAACTTCATGACCAAGCACAATTCCACTTTCAACCATAAAATGACATTTTCAAATTTTAGAATAAGGTTTTTCTCAATGAAAAATCTAATCATGTCTTCTAAAATCCCTAGAAATATCTCAAAAGATAGACCATACACTATAAATTTTTCTATAAACACTTCCATAAATTCCTCAAGAAACTTGGAAAAATTATAAGCATGCATCTTTTTAAGTTGGTAGGAGTATTACAGAGTCTAAATGGAATTGTTCAATAAGAAAAGGTTCCAAAAGGACATGTAAAAAATTTTATCCTAATTATATGGAGTTATATGAATCTAAAAATATCCATAAAACCCATATAGTGATAAATAATTGGATTGGATAGCTAACCTTTCAAGGATTTGATCAATAAAATGCAAAGGAAAGTGGTCCTTCTTGGTCACTAAGTTGAACCTCCTATAATTGATGCATAACCTCCACTTGTTGCATAACCTAGTAGGCACTAACTCTTTGAATTATTTTTTAACAACTATTAATCCTCCCATTTTATGTACAATTTGAAATATACTTACCCATCAACTGTTATAAATGGGGTATATAATACCCATATCCAATAATGTAGTAACCTCTTTTTTAACCACTTAAATAAGGGTAGGATTAAATCTCCTTTGAAATTGTCTTATAGGTTTTCCATCATCCTCTAGAATTTTCAGATTCAAAAACTTCTTTAGTAGACAAGGATTTATGTTCAAGATAATTTACATTTTCTAAAGATTCCAAAGGTTTGTTATCTTGAATAAAATCAGGGAATAACTCTATGGAAATCTATTCAATCATATTAACTTGGTGTGAAAAATAGTCTTCCTCCAGGGGTCTTATTGATTCAAAAAAATTAAAATTGACCATGTTTCCTCTAAACTCTAATGATAAAGTACCTTTATGAATATTGATTATTTCCTTAGCAGTTTTCAATAATCGTCTTCCTAAAATCAATGGTGCATGTGAACTAAAATGACCATCTTCCATGTTTAACACATAAAAATCAGTAGGTAAAACTAAATCTTTTACCCTTACCAACACATCTTTAATAACATCAACTAACTTATCTAAACATATATTATCTAGATAGATGAAAATTCCAAATTTATTGAGATTTATAACCTAAATAGATGAAAAGATATAATAAGGTATAATGTTTATGGAGGCTTCTAAATATAACATCACAACATCAAAATGATGATTACCAATGAAACATGGGAGAGTGAAAGTACCTAGATCCTTACATTTAATAGGAAGAGGTTATTGGATCATGAAAGAAACATTTATTCCCAAATTAAATTTCTCACCTCCCTTGAACTTTCTATTCTGAGTACATATATCCTTAAGGAATTTTTCATACCAAGGGATCTATTTAATAGAATCTAACAAAGGTATGTTAATGTATAATTTTATAAAAGTTTCAAGTACTTCTTTTTCCATTTTGGTTTCAACATTGTTCTCAACATGATTGATTCCCAATGGATAAGGTAGTGACTACATTTTCATATCATCGTAAACTTTTCTTTTCCCTTTTTAAGATACCATTATATTTATGAAATCCCTATAGGTTCTTTCAAGTTGGATTTCTATATTTCTATTTGATTTTTCTTATTCATATGGTTCATGGATAGAAGGTTCTTTAATAGTTTTATTAGGTGCTTTAACAACTCCATCAAGTGGTAAAACAATTTCAACAAGTGGTTTTTCCACTTATTCATGCAATTTTCCATTTATTTCAGAAGATAGAACATTTTTTTAGGTTCTTGTTCAATATTATTATCTTGGGGATTATGAATTTTAGTTCCAATTATCAAGACTATTCCACTTACATTCTCTCTTTCTCTTGGATTCATGTTAGATTGGGATAGAAAATTACTGCTTCTTTGATTCTTCAAACTACAAATTTCAATTATCATTTGACCCATTTGTGTAACCATGTTTTATAGAAACAATTGTTATTATTTTGAAATGTCTTTTTTCATTTTAACCATATCTTCAAGGTGTGATTCATTTATTTGATTAACTTGTTGTTTTTTATTCTCTTGATTCTGTAAATTTGTAAAGTTCCCACCAGGTTGATTTTCAAATTATTTCCTATTATACCTAAGATGTTGATCAAAATTTTGGGTCTATAAATTCTTGTTATATTGATAATTATTCCTAAACCTATTTTTCTGTTTGTATAGCTAGCCTTGGTTGAAGTTCTGATTTGATTGAAATTTTCTAGATTGAAAGTTTTGGTTGAGAAACTGGCTGTTTGGATTGTTCTGAAATGATTTTCTAGGAAATATCCAATTGCAAGATTTAGAAGTTTCTTTTTAAGTAATTTACATTGATAATTAAAATTATCAGGGATAGAAAAAATGTCACAATGCATTTGGATTGGATATACTAGCTTAGATTGGAATTGTGAAGAAGCGGAGTTAGTCAACATCTGCTTCATCATGCTCACAAGTTTACTCAATTGGTTATCAATTTATCTATTTTCAGAATTATAAGTAGACACTTTCATAGTAGTATTAATATAGATTAGACCACAAGTACCAAATTTTTGTGAATTTTGTACCATATTTGAAATCATGTTTCTAGAATAAACATGATTTTTATCAAATAAATCTCCTCCTACAGTAGCATCTATTATAATCTTATCCATAAAGACTAAACCTTTATAAAAATATTGAATAAAGATCTAGTAAAAAATTTGATGATGGGGTTAGCTAGATCATAAATTCCTAAATATATCATAATACTAATGTAGAGTCTCTCCTTGGAGCTTCCTAATGCCATATATATCCATCCAAAGAGAGGCGGTCCTAGATGCTAGAAAAAAATCTATTAATATATTATTTAACTAATGGAAAATTTCTATGGTGGTAGATTATGAGTAGTAAAACCACTCTTTTCCCAATCCATCCTAATAAAATGGGAAATTCCTTATTTTTATTTCTTCCTCGCTTACCCCTTGGGGTTTCATGGTGAAACACACCGTGTAAAATTCTTGTAGTTTCTTGTGACAGTCATCTCCTGGAAGACCGTGAAATTTAGGTAGGTGGTAGATCACTTCTTATTGAAGTTAAAAACTATGATAGATCTCAGTATATCCTAGATAGTTTTTCTAATTCTCAAAATCAAGAGTAGAAATCTATTTCAAAGTCCTACAGTCATCCATGTTTTCTAAATTTTGAAAACATTAAATTTGAAGGAATTTTTTTGGTATTTATTTTTGTGATGTTTTTATTTTCTCTAGGTTTTAAAACTCTAAAACTTGGTAATTTTTCTATTTATCCACTATTTATTTTCTAAGATTTTATGGATTTTCATTTTCTAAATTTTTTTATTGATGGACATACAACAATATTTTTTTTAAATGAAAAAAAAATTACTTGTTTTAAAATATAAAATGTTTTTTTAACAATTTTTTTCTAAACTCCTAGGTAGCCTTCTCAAAAACAGCACCAATTTATGAGAATATTTTTATTTCATTTAAAACCTCTTTCAAAATTTATAACCTAAGAATTGCAGTAGAGTAGCAACCAAGGTTTTCTCTTATCAAGACTATCGTGTATGAGTTATTTTGTCATGTTTTATTTTATTTTATGTTTTTATGTTTTTAATTGTTTTTAAGGGATTAATACTACTAGAAAGATACTAATATAATATCAAAACACACTATGTAATTAAAATAAAAATGATAAAAATGATAAAAAGCTGAAAATAAGTAGCAGCGAGAATGAAAAAAAATGAGGAGTGGTGGCCTAACTGGTGATTCTTATGAATCAGTATCTCTTTATCATTTTTAAATAGATTCTACAGCTATAATTATCGAAAATAAAGACTAAAATATAAGATTTTTCTTCTCATTTATTTAATTAATATGATACTGCAATCGATATCTTGTAAGTATAACTCCTTTCTGAAGGATTCGGTCAACGCACTCAATAATCACCGAAAACAAAGACACGTTAACACTTATTGTACTCATGATTCTTAGATCAAAAATTGAGAAATCTAAACAGTGTGGATCACCTTCAAACACCAACTTGGATCAAATTAACAAGATTCATTAAGATTTTTTCACAATCTAATCATAAATTTTTCATAATCAGAATGAAAGAAAAATGTTTAACAAAATGATAGAAGAATAAAACTTCAAGAAGCAGTCACATTTTCAAATTTTAAAGTTCTAGATAGAAATACATTATAATAATTAAAGATATAAAAACTTAAAAAGGCATCACCATGTGAATCCACTAGATTGGGATACTATAAAATTAGCCAAACATCTTCGAGGAGCAGTGGTGCACTTCGATATCCATCTTCATCAGATTTATGAGTAGCAACATCTCCCAGAATATCTCCTAGTTCTACTCCTATCTCTCTACTTCTAACATCTATAAATATCTCCATATGTGGTTGTTGTTTCTGTATCTGAATGAATCACCTTTTTTCAGAATCCCCTTTTATAATTTATTTTCTAGTGAGCATCATAGCCTCCTAGCACCACTCACATTAGTGACGGTCACATGAAATAATTAATTCTATTTCCTTTAGTCACTTTCATCTTTTCCTTAGAAAATATCTAACACCACTTAACCCCACTTGCATGTGGGAAGTTAAATTCTCTAGAAAACATTATCATTTTGTTATACTAGCTTTGAATTTTCCTAGAAGTAAAATATTATTTTTTTTACTTTCTCAAACTTAATGAGAACGTTTCAGTGGTACTCACTTTATATTAATCCAGAACAGGACTTGGGCTTCTAAAAACTGCATCTTCCTTCACAAATTGTAACCACTTCTATGGGTAACAAAATCTCTTAATGAACTTTTTATCTTTATCATAGCTCAAGGAAAAAATACTCACAGATGAATCAGTGGAAAAAATAAAGGTCCCCATCATAGTTTCCATCCTACACAAGGAAAAACCAATCCAACAACTTGTTACCCATCTGTCAATCTTGCAATGATCTAGTTACTACACCTATCATCCACTACTACTTATGTATCTACAATGAATCTCAAACTTCATCACCCCTCCATTTATCCAAAATTAACTTCCAAATTTAGTTTCTCATAGGTAAATGAACGAGCACCTGATGTGTGTCATTAACTATTTACAAAACATGAGCATTTTGATGCAAAGAGACCCAACCATAATTAACTCAAACCTGTAAACAGTTTAGTTCCAAAAAATACCCTTCAAAAATTTGAACTCTTTAATCCTAAAAAATTATCAACACTATAGAAAAACATCTAGCCTCATCCACAGATTCATTTGTTATTGCTTCATCATGACATATTAATCTATAAATCAAGTAAAGTTTTAACTTCAATACACATTGACATCATCTCCAACCTCAGTATCGGTTGGATATTGAGTGTTTTATCCATTAAAAATATGGTTTTTATGCTTTTAAAATAGAATTTGGAAACCCATATTCCCCCATTGAAGTCCACATTAGAAATACTTGCCCGAGATATGGTCCTCCTTCATCGAATATTATAGAATACGAAGCTTGATTCCCAATTTTATGCATTCAACCTCCACTCAATCATCACAAACCCTCTTCGTTCAGCTTTTAGAAATAAAGAATCCTCATCATTAAGAGCGAGTAGTTTCTCCATCAATGAAGTCTAGTATAAAACATAGCTCCCTTACTTCACTTGAACTTGGCCTTGGAGAGATATCCATCTCAAACACATATCCAAGAACAGTCCTTACCTAGGGATTTAATCAGTGTTTGAGTTTAAACTAGTTTCGATCTGGCCTGGTTCATTGATAAAGACTTAATCAAGATTAATTCTACTTTAGTCTTCCTCAGTATGCTTCATCGAAATTCATCAGGGGTAGTTCCTATTGGATTATTTAAACACAAAACAAATTCTATTGATGAATCAAAATATTCATCTCAAATAGAACTCCTCAGTTCGTCTTCTCTAGGATTGTCACGACCCATCCCCCGGGGCCCGTGCCGTAACTACCCCAAGCCCGCCTTCCATAGGCCAGGGGCTGACAACTAGCACCAAAGGCATAAATCCCTATAACCGAGAAGGAATTTCCTTTATAAAACATAAACACACACAACCATAGTACAAGCGAAAACATACAATAAGTAAAAACTGTATAACAAAAGATGTGATGGAAAGTAAAAGGGGCTGGAAATACAAGTCCAACAGTAATGTACAAAGAAAATACAAAACAGCTGGAAGGTGTTTAGCAGCTCCTGGATCATCCACCACGGATCCTACCTGAAGGGTAGGTACAAATATCCTCTTTAGCGCTCCACGTCCTTATGTCTCCTTCGGGTACTGTCTCGTTGTGGGGTCCACCTCCGGGTACCGTCTAGTCCTCGCACACTTCGCCTCTTCAGCGTTGTCCGTCGTCTACATCCAACACAATGAGGTGCGGGCATAGCTCATGCAGGGGTGAGTATAACGATACTCAGTACGGACCCCGTGACCCGCAAGGTCGCACAATATCCACTAAGGATAAAAAAAAGAAGAAAGATACAACCATGAAGTATCAACTAACCCTAATTAGGTATATGCCCATACATATATATAAGTTATCAATTATAGTTCGACTCTAAAAATCGAGCCCAAGCACAGCCCAGTCCACATAGGAATAAAAGTCAATCAGATCGATGATAAATAATTGAAATTCAAGACTCATCTCACACAGGTATATGTCTTTCGTATAGAGATAGAGATGATCAGATGTAGTCACTAATTCATCTAAGCTGTCAAACCCAAAGAGGATCCCAATATAGTAGTCGTCACTGCCAAACCCATGGAGGATACCAGTATAGTAGTTGTCGCTGCCGAACCCACGGAGGATCCCAGTACAGTAGTCGTCGCTGTCGAACCCACAGAGGATACCATTATAGTAGTCGTCGCTGCTGAACCCACGGAGGATCCCAGTACAGTAGTTGTAGCAGTCGCAGCCAGCTCTAGGGTTCCCGCACACAACACGCTCGATTCCAGGAGTGTACGCTCCTCGAGCAAAGGGTTCGATACATCAACTATCACGAAGTCCAGAGTTGATGTATCCTGAAGTTCTGTCTCATCAAAAGTAACCCAACACGACAAACGGCGCTTCAATCGAATGCCTGGTCTGAGAGTTATTGTATTTTTTGTTCCGGGGGCCCAGTTGGAATTACGCTCGTTCCAAACCCGACCATTTTACAAAGTCATCCAAAACTCACTTAGATTATTTCAAAAGGACTGCTTCGTCGCGAGGATCCCAGTACCGTAGAGGGCACGTCAATCGGATGTGCAGTCTAGAAGATATTCACGTTTAAGCGAAGCGGGTCCGGCCCATCAAGCCCAGTAGGCTGGCGGGTCGGCCCGACCCGGTTTGGAAGGTCTGACCTGGTTGGGGGTCAGCCCGACCCGGTAGAGCGCAGCCCACCTAGGGTCCCGGCCTGGCGGTTCCGACCCGGTGGGGCGCAGCCCACCCGCGGACCCGGCCCACAGTTGCGGGCCGGTTCGGTTCACCCGACGGCACCGAGCGGCGTCGCCCCTCCTTACTGCCCTGCCGGCCAAAGCTGACTGGTTTTGTCCGACGCAAGCGGCCCACGGTTGCAGGCCGCGGTTCCTCTGCACGCGGTGCCCTTAAGCGCTGTGGTTTCCTTCAGCCCGGCAGGCATGCGGCCGGCCGGTTCACCCACCAAAGCGGCCCGCCCAGCACGGCGCGGCGGTCTCCTGCCCGGCTGGCTGTAGTCGACCGGTTCGTCTAGCAAGTGGCCCGCGGATGTGGGTCGCACCTCCTCCGCATGGCACCTACGGGTTTCGTGGTTCACCAGCCCAACCAGTAGTAGCCAGTCGGTTCTTCAGCCAAAGCGTACCATGGTTACGGGCCATAGTTTTCCCCCACGTGGCCGGTGCGCGGCTGCTACTTCTGATTTCTACCGCCTCCGGTCGTCGCCACCACCGGTTGTCGTTTCCAAAATAATCACAAACCAACGGAGGGTCGTCGGGCCGTGTTCGTTCGGCCCGCGCCCTCCGTGTTAGGCGATAACAAAAGGTCAAAGACAATCCAATGCATTCATCAAGAATGAGGTATAATTTTATTCATTTAAAATTATACAAAAACCCCTACCTCGATTCAAGAGCTTTATCAAAGTCACGGAAGATGGTGTCGTGGAAGACGGACGTCATTCCATCAACGTTGGAGGGAAAGACATTGTCGTTGGCGACAACGTCGTCTTCTCCCTTGATGTGGAGGAAGAGGAAAGTATATGGCATTCTACGTGGGCATCGCCTCACTTTCTTACCCCAGTTGAAGAAGGTAGAAGAATACGTGTCGTCATTCTTCGGTGGAATCGGCGTTCTTCGTTGGAGTAAGGCTCTTCCTATTTCATTGAGGATCCACCAATTATCCCAACCAAAAACATTATGCCAACCCAAACATAATAATATAACCCATATTATTATGCTCACTTAATGAATTCAAATTAATTCAAAAAAAGATGAGCCAACTAATTAATTGCATGCTAGATAATTAATTGAAAGAGTGTTGGCATCTTAAATTAGAGAAGATGGAATGTTAAAATTAAAAGAGAGGAGGTGGAGAGTTTTAAGAGTTAAAAGGGGGGTTTCAAGGGGAGTTGAGAGGTTTGGTGCTCATGTGGGCCCCACCACACATTATCCTCTCATGGGAGGTTATGTGGGGTGAGGGCCCCACCTCCAACTCCTCTTTGGAGAAAATAACCACCACCACATAAAATTGCGTAACACAACAATTTTATTTAATTTATTATAAAACCCCAAATTATAACTTCTAATCTAGACCAAACGCAACTACAGTAAAGGTCTACTTAAGAGAATACCAGCGCTGCGAGTTCATCGGTGTCCTCATATTTCAATTCTAAGCACCGATTCAAAAGATAGAAAAACTCGCATGTACGTTTACTGAACGTACCTGAACAAAACTTCAGAAATTGATTCCGGACACATTAGGCCTCAGAATCAGGTGTCGTCAGAAACTACAGACTCGTAAAATTCCAAAGAAATTAAGAAAAAAAATTCCTTGAAATTTCCAAGTCTTTACATTACCCCCACCTCAGGTATTTATGTCCCCATAAAGCTAAAACACACACTAGAGAAACAAATGAGGGTACTGAGCACGCATCTAATCCCCCCACTCCCATGTGCTCTCCTGGAGGTTCCCGTGCTGCCAGTGAATGCACAGCAGAGGAATCGACCATCCATGCAGAACTCACTCCTGTCAATCTTCAATATCTACTGGGACCTCCATGAATGTCACCCCATCATCGATGTCCATCTCCCCTTGGTTGATGATGTGGGTCGGATCGTGCACGTATCTCCTCAGCTGAAATACGTGGAAGACGTCGTGCACCCGGTGCAACTGAGGTGGAAGGGACAGGAGGTAAGCCACCTCACCTACTCTGCTGAGGACCTGTAAAGGTCTGATGAATCATGGAGATACCTTGCTTACTTGTCGAAATATTCGTAGACCCCGTCGAGGTGAGCCCCGTAGGAAGACGTGGTCACCATCCTCGAACTCTAGTGGTCTTCATCTTCTATCAGTATAGGACTTCTGTCTGCTCTGTGTAGTCTTCATCCGCTCCTAGATGATCTGCACCTTCTCTGTCATAGCCTAAACCATCTCTGGTCCTACAAGTGCTGACTCCCCTGGGTCATTCCAGCATAGAGATGGTCTGTAAGGTCAGTCATACAGTGCCTCGTAAGGATCCATCCTGATGGTGGAGTGGTAATTGTTGTTGTACATAAACTCCACCAAGGGTAAGTGATCCTCCCAGCTACGACCAAAGTCAAGTACATATACACGGAGCATGTCCTCGAGAGTCTGAATGGTCCTCTCAGTCTGACCATCCATACAAGGATGGAAGGCAGTGCTCAAGCAAAGATGCATCCCAAAAGCCTCATGTAATCCCTTCCATAGTCGGTAAGTGAAACGATCATCTCAATCGGAGACGATAGTCAATGGCACACCATGAAGTCTTACGATCTCCTGAATGTAGAGGCATCCCAAGCTCTCTACTAATCCCTTCTCTCTGATCGGTAGGAAGTGGGCCGACATGGTGAGTCAGTCTACGATCACCCAGATAGAGTCGTGCCCTCTGGATGTACATGGAAGTCCCGTCATGAAATCCATGTATATCCCATCCCACTTCTATTATGAGGCCTCTAAGGGATGAACTAATCCTGCTGGAACCTGGTGCTCTGCCTTCACTTGCTGACAAGTGAGGCATCGTGAGATAAACTATGCTACCGCCTTCTTCATACCCAGCCACCAATGTTGTTGTCTGAGGTCCTGATACATCTTCGCCACTCTTGGATGTACCGCTAGAGGGGAAGTGTGGAACTCCCTCAACACCTCCTCCTGTAGTGAAACTGGTACCATGGTACGTCCTCTGAAGAGGATGACATGCTCCCCACCTTCAGAAAATCCATCAGGTGCCTTCCCTGAGGATATCTGAGCATGTCGCGCCTCACAGTCAATTTCCCCATGCTAAGCCTCCCTAACTCGCTGATGGAGTGGAGGAGTGACTGTGAGAGACTGAAGAAAGGCCGCTCCATCTCTATCCACAAAGGATATCTGTAACGCGGCCAGCTGCTCCGTCACTTCTCCTAGCAGCTGAATGCCCGATCTCCTGCTGAGAGCATCTAATACAACATTCCCCTTCCTAGGAGTATAGACTATCTCAAAGTCATGGTCCTGTAGGAACTCGATCCATAACCACTGTCTTAGGTTCAGGTCCTTCTGTGAGAAGATGTACCTGAGACTCTGGTGGTCAGATTAGACTGTAAAATGTTCGATCATAAGATAGTGCCACCACATCTTCAAGGAAAAGACCAATACTGCTAACTCTAGGTCATGGGTAGTGTAGTTCTTCTCGTACAGTCTCAACTGTCGTGAACCATATGCAATCACTACTCGATCCTACATCAGGACACACCCGAGTCCAATCCCTGATGCATCATAGTAAACTACATACCCAACGCCCTCCTCTGGTAGCCTCAAGATGGGTGCACTGTTCAACCTCTGCCTCAGCTTCTGAAAGCTCTGCTGGCATCTATCTAACCACACGAAGGGTTGCCCCTTCTTTGTCAATGCTGAAGTGGTGCTACGAATTTGGAGAGGTCTGGCACAAATCTCCGATTGTACCCATCTAGTCCCAGGAAACTCCATACCTCCATCACACTCCTGGGTGGCTCCCAAGAAAGTATTTCTTCGATCTTTGCTGGATACACTGCAACTCCAGCCTCCGAGATGATGTGTCCCAAGAAATGAACCTCTCGAATCCAGAACTGGCACTTCGAGATCTTACCATAAAGCTGGTTCTCTCGGAGTGTGCCTAGTACTACCCACAAATGGTAGGCATGCTCCTCCTCAGTAGTCGAGTAAATCAGTATGTCGTCGATGAAGACTATGACAAAACAATCGAGGTAAGTCTGGAAGATCTTGTTCATGAGACTCATGAACACTGCTGGATTGTTAGTTACACCGAAGGTCATAACCAAGAACTCTTAGTGGCCATACCAACACCTGAAGGTCGTCTTCTGCACATCCTCATCTCAAACTCTGAGTTGGTGATAGCCTGACCTGAGGTCTATCTTTGAGAACCATTGTGATCCCTTGAGCTGATAAAAGAGGTCATCAATCCTTGGGAGTGGGTACTTGTTCTTCACAGTCACCTGATTCAGGAGACAGTAGTCGACACACAATCATAAACTCCCATCTGCCTTCTTGTTGAACAAAATCGGAGATGCTTAGGGTGAAACACTGGGTCGGATAAATCCATTCCCCAACAAGTCCTCCAGCTGTACCCGTAGCTCACGAAGCTCGGCGGGAGCCATCCGATATGATGGAGTAGATATCAGTGATGCCATGGGGTACAGGTCAATGTAGAAGTCTACCTCTCTACGAGGAGGTAGTTCTGGAAATTCGTTAGGGAAAACATCTGCATACTGATCCACCATAATAGGAAAACTCGAACTTCGCACATCAACCACTCCGAGGATGATACTAGCCAACTGATGTTTGATCGGGTGCCTCCTCCTCTACGTAAGTCCATCCTATGCTGAAAAGGCTTCCTTCTTACCAGTGAAGGTGATCCTGGTCCCATCCGTGTAGATACACCACACTTCGTGCCTAATACAGTCAATCTGAGCATGAACTATGGATAACCAGTCTATACCCAAGATGACGTCGTAAGGCCTCGGCGCCATTACAAGAAGATCCCACATGAAGCTCTCACCTCCTAGAGTAATATCACACTGTCGGCATCAGTGTGTAATCGCTGAGTCTGCTCCCATAGGAGTCTCTAGCTCTAAGGATCAATACAATGTCTTCATCGAAATCTTCGAGCTCCGAACAAGGGCAATGGTAATAAAAGAATGACTCGCACCTGTGTCTATAAGTACTGCAGCAAGGGTGGAGTAGACATAGATAGTACCTCGAATCATCTCAGGTGCGTCATGGTTGTAGGCCTCGACTTCCTGGAGCTGAGACCGCCTCTTTCCACCAGCTCCCTATGGTCGGGGTGGACCTCCTAGTGGTGGTGGTGGTGGTGGTAGAGCCTCAAAAGGTCGTCCACTACCCACTGCTCGGCCATCTCCTCTGCCACGTCCACCTGCTCCCGACGGACCACCATGGTCAAACCTATGCCTCTGCCTAGGAGGTCTCTCTACTGTCTGCTACTCATCTGCATGGCGGGTCAGGCAGTCTCGAGCCATGTGACCCTACCTGCCTCATTCATAGCATTGTCTGCCCCTCATATGGATGGATATGTTTCGTGTGCCTCACACAACCGAACTTGTCTCCTGAGGTCGCCCACCTGATGTCCTGGTCCGCTTGTACCTCTGCGTCAACTATCTACTGTCGGCTATAGAAGACTCTGCTACATGTTATCCAGCGGAGGGTATCTCCACTGGTGACTGCTCAGTAACGGAACTCTCCACTAGAAGGGATCGCTCCAGCACCCCCGCCTGCATCGGGATGCTGAGAGGAATATTTGAATTCCTGATCTCATGCCTAAGTCCCTACTAAAAGTTCCGGGCCCTAAAGAATGGGTCTCGTACCATATTCGTGGAGTAGGGTGAGAGGTCGGTGAACCTTGCTGAATACTGAGCCACTGTCATACTGCCCTGCTTCAAATGAAGTAACTCTTGAAACCGCACCACACGAAGGGTGGATGGAAAAAACTCCGAGTGAAAGTGACTCTGGAAGTCTATCCAAAGTAATGATGTCTCGTCATGCACTTGGAGCATCAGGCTCCACCATCTACCTACTGCTGCGTGTAGGAGACTCACGGCAAGGATCACCATGAGGTCGGCTGGTGTCCCAACCAATATGAAAACTATCATTACTACCTCCAGCCAATCATCAGCTGCATGTGGGTCCATCTCCCCCCGAAACCTGGGCGGCCTCTAGCACTGGAACTCATTCAACGCACTCAGGTGGAGTGCACAATCTGCTACTAGGGATGGTGGTATCGGTGGCCCAGTGGGTAGAGGTGCTGCTGGTACCTCCGTTGTGATGGGGGCCTGCACCAAGGCCTCGTCGCTCGATGGGATACCATCCCGTACATAACTCAGAACCCTAGTTGGATGCCTTCGTGGGGCCATCCTGAAAATAAACAGGTGCGCCATGGTTAAAACAGTATACCTGGTGAGCTGACATAAAGTAATCACAAAAAAAACTCTTTCAAAGGAAACACACTCGCAATCAGTGTTTTTGTGCACTAAGTCGGAAATCAGAGGTCAGAGTCCTGGTGTATGGATACGTCGGCCACTGCACCAACACTGGACTCACCTCCAACTCCTCTATGGATAAAATAACCACCACCACATAAAATTGTGTAACACAACAATTTTATTTAATTTATTATAAAACCCCAAATTATAACTTCTACTCTCGACCAAACATAGTTGTGGTAAAGGTCACCTTAAGAGAATACCGGTGTTGCGAGTTCATTGGTGTCCTCAGATTTCAATTCTGAGCATCGGTTCAAAAGATAGAAAAACCCGCACGTACGTTTACTGAACGTACCCGAAAAAAACTTCAAAAATTTATTCCGAGCACACCGGGCCTCGGAATCAGGCGCCGTCAGAAATTGCGGACTCGTAAAATTCCAAAGAAATTAAGAAAAAAAAATCCTTGAAATTTCTAGATCTTTACAGGGATGATAGTGGGTTCAAGATGGTGGTGGTGAAGCTTCTTCAAAATCAATGGTGTTTGACTTTATTAGTGAAGATAAATGGGTTCAATTAGAACACATATTCAAGATATATTACTTTAGGTTTAGGTTATTTTTTTACTGCATAAGATAAATCATCTTATCTGATATTTATTTTGCACGGATCCCAGCTCCCATCATCTTATATGAGTAAGATAATTTTATTATACTACATAATTTTATACGACACTACTCAAAACATATTACAACAAAGTCTCAATTTAATTCCCTGGTATATAAATAAAAAACTTACTCAATCCAATTATCCAATGCAGATACTAGAAATTATCTCACACTGAGTAAAAAAATTCCTTCCCAACCAAATATCTTATGCCACACCCAAAATCGATTATATTATAGAAATACTTGGATGAAAATTTCTTTAATGTGGATAGTGAACCAAAATATATTATGCCTCTAGGGAAAATGAAATTTCACATGCCCTATATTGAAAATAATAATAAACAACTAAGTAATTTAGAAAAAAATACAAAAATTAAAACTAAAACAAACTCGTAAAGAAATAATTTGTTAATAAAATAAAAACTTTAATAAGAATTCATTAAAATAATAAAATATTATAAATAGAGAACAACCTTATTGAAATAATTAATTGAATAATTATACAATAAAATAATAAAAATTATAAAATAATTGAAATAAAATCCTATGCTTCTAATTATTAAATTATTTTAAAAAAATAATATTTTCTCTTCAATTGTTTAATTAATTACACAAAAGGAAAATAAAATCTGAATAAAATTAAAACCGAATTAAATAACAATAATTAATTTATTATTTTAAAAGATTCTTCAAAATTTAACAATAAATACAAAGCTTAACCAAATTTATAATTAAACATGTAATTAAGTATTTTATTATTTTAACACTGAATTAAAAATAATTATTAATTAATTAATGAAAACAATGTTTTAATAAATTAAATTAAATTAAATTATACATATTATGTGGAAAATTAGTACCAAAATATAGTCACATCCATACTAAAAGTGAATGTAGTTCAAGAAAAGTTATAATTATGGGTAATATCACTAAAATGGATACAATGGGCTTCGAATCGATCATCACCCAATGCATGATAATGGGTCTTACTACGCACATGGTTTGGCACTCTCAAGGGATATTCTTAAGAAAATTCAAATTTTCATTATAAACCATTATCAATGATTTGAAAATAAATATATCCCCAAAGAAACCAAGTTTATGATTCCAAGATTAACAATTCATAAATTTTCAATTTATATTAAGTGTTACACTATATTTATTAATATATGTTATGATTGAAATTTCATAATGTCATGATCTAATCCATTATATTACATTATTTAGAAATTATGGGTGTAAGGAAGAATGTTATCAACACTCATGGTCAATGTAGAAATTTACCTATTGAGCAAGCCAATACAACTGGTATTGGGTCTAAGTAGATCATGGCTATATTAGGGCATCTTAATCAAGCTATGAAAAATAACATTTCCTAAATTGAGAAACCTGTTATTCTAAAGTGTGATTATTCTATGTTAGACCACTTCATGAGATAGAAGCCCCCAAAATTTATTAGAAATACTAATCTTGTGGTATATGAGAAATGGATTAATTCCCTTGGAAAGATATTTTTGTCCTTGGGATGTGATGAAAAGGAAAATTTTACCCTTGCAATGTATTGTCTCAAAGGTAATGTTGATCAGTGGTGTTCATTGATCTAGAATGCTAGGGAAGAAGAATATGGAATGAAGATCCTTAAAGAATCATTCTCCAAAAAATATTTCCCTCCTAAGAAACAAATTGGAATGAATAGAAAGGTCCTTAGCTTAAAGAAAAAGGAAGAAGTGAGTGTTGTGGAGTATTAGGCTACCTTTACAAGATTATTCAGGTATTCAATGGATTACATTTGCAATGAAAAATTAAATATTGACCATTTATTTAAAGGGGTTAATCCAATTCTCCTAAGGGAGATGATTTCTCAAACATTTTCATCATGTGATGAAATAGTTTTATGCACCATCAAAATAGATAAGGAATTCTATAGATCTTATATATTCAAAGGGAATCAAGAGAAGAATAGGTCATTTGAACACCAATAAAAAAGGAATGTATCAAAGAAAAATAATGATATGATGTAATTTCTATAATTTTAAAATTGTGAAAATAAAAATCTTAAAAAATATTTAAATGGCATGAGAGTTATTTACAATTGTGGATACAAGGGTCATTTGGATCATGAGTGTAAGATAAAGAAAAAGAAAACTATTATCTAGTGCTTTAATTGTAAGTAAATGGGGTATTATTCAAACCAATATCCTAATAATCAAGATAATATACCATATAAGAATCCAAGGGGAGAAGACCAAGCTTATGAAATCATATTAGTTAAGGTAGAAGTATCCAATGATGTGGTAGTAATACTTTAATCATAACCTCAAATTTATCCAATGATTTATTTGATTCTAGATCTTCAAACTCTTTTATATATTCAAAGTTTTACAATAAAATTAGATAATTACCTATAACCTTAATAAGGTAGTTTTTAGTCAAAACTCCAAGTGGAATTCTCACTACAATTAGGATATGTTAGTTAGTTCCCATTATGACACATAAACATTCTTTATTTATGGAATTTATTATCATAACTATGGTCAACTTTGATATAATCCTTGGTATGGATTACAACCCGAATGGCCCGAAGGACTTCTTTTTTTATTATGGATAATCCCCCTTTTAAGGGTTTAAAGGGAACCTATACATGACCCATAGGCCCAAGGCACAAGGCCCGAAAAACTCGTAATACATGACCCAAAGGCCCAGAGGCATACCATGCTCAATACATGACCCGTAGGCCCAGCCCACTTGAACTGCCCCTCCCCAGCTTTCTGAATCATTGATCACCTAGATCCTCACCTTGCATTGTTGATCGGCTAGCATTTCCCCGTACAAAGCTGCATGGTGCCTGGTCCCGATGGCGGCTGTCATACCCTCTCATTCTTCCAATCTGGTTAGCTCTGCATCTGGTGGCCGCTACTCCTGTTGCTTTGATCCTCTTATGGTGCCTTTTCTGTGTGAACTGGGCTACTCCATGGTCAACGTGACCCAAAGGCCCTGTGGCCCGAAGGCCTTTGATGACTCGAAGGCCCTGAAGACCCGTAGGCACAAACCAGTGGCCCGAAGGCCCAAATCGGGTGAATAGTTCCGGCTGCTACATTAGCGAACAGTAACTGCTACAGTGGTTGCTATAGTAACTGCTACTGTACTGCTACAATACCCCGAAAATTCGCCTCCACCTGGTTTTGAACCCGGGTCTCTTGGATGACAAGCAGGAGCCCTTACCACTCGGGTACGGGCTTGCTGGCTCCTTAGTATGGATTGTATTTGAAAATATGATTCTAAAATTTATTATAAGGAGAAGGAAATTATAATTCATGATGAAGATGTAAAATTCCTCATATTTAGAGTAGATACTTCATCATCTAAGATATGTCAAGATCCGCCCCTATTAGCTCTTCTGAATGAGATTCTTGGGGAAGAAGATCAAACACAATCTATGGATGGAAAAGGTAATCTTAAAATGAAGGATTTACCTATTATATTAGAATACATTGATGTATCTTCTGAGGAATTACCTAAAAATACACCAAAGCATGAATTCAAGTTCTTAATTGATTTAATCCCCAATGAAAGGCCTATATCAAAGGCTCCCTATAGAATTTACACTATGGAATTAGTGGATTTAAAGAAATAACTAGAGGATTTGTGTGATAAGGGATTCACATTCCCTAGTGTTTCACCTTAGGGAGCCCTGCTCTCTTAACTAATAAGAAATGTGGATCCATGAGGCTATGAATTGATTAAAAGTAAATCAATGTTATTAAGATAAATAATAAAAATAATCTTCCTTTCATTGATGAATTAGTCAATAAACTTCATGGAGCTCAATATTTTTAAAATATTGACATTTGATCTGGGTATCATCAATTGCGAGTAAGAACGAAGAAATTCTTAATATAGCATTCCAAATGAGATATGGATATTATGAGTTTACAGTAATAACATTTGGATTTACCAATGAACTATCAGTTTTTATGGATCTAATGAATAGATTATTCAAGGAATATCTTAATGATTTTTTTGTGGTTTCTAGTAATGATATCTTTGTATAGTATAAAAGTTATGAAAACCATTAGAATCAATTATAAATCATTCTCAAGACTCTTAGAACAAGATATTTATATGGGAAATTTAGTAAGTGTGATTTCTAGATTTAGGTTGTTTCTTTTCTTATCTATATTTTCTCCAAATATAGAATCTTAGTTGATACTGTGAAGACAAAGGAAGTTGGAGAATGGACCACGCCAACAAACATAACTAAGGTATATAGTTTAATTGGTTTGGTAGGTTATTATTGGATATTAATTCATAATTTGGCCCAATTTGATAACCTTTTAACCAATCTTACACATAAAGGGGTTAAGTTCATTTGGAAAAATAAATATGAAGAATGTTTTGATGAATTGAATAGAAGATTGGTCAATTATCTTATTTTGACTCTACCATCAAGAAATATTGGGATTGTGATATATAGTGATGCATCAAAAAAGGTACTTTGTTGCATCCTTATGAAAAATGATAAAGTTATTGCATATTAATCAATGTAATTAAAGACTCGTGAACAGAACTATCTAACCCATGACCTTGAGTTGGAATCTATAATCTTTTATTTAAAGATATGGATACATTATCTTTATCATGAAAGATGTGAGATATACATAGATCATAAGAGCCTAAAATGAATCTTTTCATATAATTATCTCAATATAAGGTAAAAGATATGTCTTGAGCTATCAAGGATTATGATTGTTCAATAAACTACCACTCAGGGAAGGAAAATAAGGTAGTTGATGCATTAAGAATGAAGGATCATGGAGTTATGAACCAAATAAGGATTTAGAGGGATCTTATGTTCATGGATCTAATAAATATGGATATAGGAATTATTAATGAAGGGAATACATCACTCCTTTTTTAAATGATTTTGAAACTATATTTATTGGAAAATATAAAATGTTCTCAATCTGATGCTGATAATTTTCAAAATAAAATTAATGTTGTGAATAATGGGAAGTTGGTAGACTTTATTGGTGAAGATGGTGTTTTGGAATTTATAAAGAGATTAAGTGTTACATAAATACTTGATCTAAAAAGGGAATTTTTTGATGATTATCATAGATCAAATTTCTCTATACACCCTGGTATCACAAATATGTATAGGGATTTTAGAGAACATTTTTGGTGGGATAACATGAAGCTATAAATTTCTGATTATGTATCAAGATGTTTGGTTTGTCAAATGTTGAAGGTATAGAGATAGAATCCTAGATGATTTATGCAACCTATTCCTATTCCTATATATAAATTAGATTTCATTATTGTATAATTTGTCACAAGACTACCTAAGACTCCTAGAAGAAATGATGCAATATGGGTTATTATTGATAGTATAATCAAATCTATGCATTTACTCACTATAAAAGAATATTTACCTCTTGAGTGACTCATAAGGCTCTATATTAATGAAGTCGTAAGACTTCATGGTGCACCTCTTCCAATTGTTTCTTATTGTGATCCCTATTATGCATCAAAATTCTATAAGATTCTTCATAAGGTTCTTGATACTAAGCTTTATTTGAGCACCGCCTACCATCCTAAAACTGATGGATAGTATAAAAGGACTCTTAAAACATTGGAACACATGTTTATGTCATTCTCACTTCACTTTCAAGGTATGTGAGGTCAATTTTTACCATTATTAGATTTTTCCTATAACAATAGTTTCCATTCAAGTATTCAAATAGCATCGAATGAAGTATTATATGGAAAGAGAAGTCATACTCCAACTTATTGGGATAAAGTTGGTGAAAGGAAGCATGTAATACCAAAACTTTTTAATGATACAATAATAAAGTTAAAGATTATTTAGGTTCATATTAAAGTATCTCAAAGTAGAAAAAAGAGTTATGTTGATAATTTGGGGAAAGATTTGGAATTTCAAGTGGGAGATCACGTTTTCTTGAAATTATATCCATTGAAGGGTGTTATAAGGTTCAATAAGAAGGGAAAACTGAGACCTATGTACACCAAAACATTTGAAATTATGTAAAGGATTGGAGCTGTGTCTTATCGATTGTAAATGCCACCAAACCTCTATAAAGTAAATGATGTGTTCCAAATATAATTATTAATGAAGTACATGTCAGACCCAATGCA
This sequence comes from Viscum album, assembly GCA_963277665.1. Lineage (NCBI taxonomy): Eukaryota > Viridiplantae > Streptophyta > Magnoliopsida > Santalales > Viscaceae > Viscum > Viscum album. The sequence goes on from OY728137.1 coordinate 373,391,813, forward strand.
TGTTATCACCTCTAAAGAGATAGAATTGGAACTTTTTCAATATTAATATGAAGATTACATCTAGATTTTTGATAGTAGAGAGAAAGTATTGAGGAACCAGATAAATCTACTATTAAAGGTACTTTGGAGAAATCATAAAATAGAGGAAGCAATGTGGGAACAAGAGGATGTTATGAAGAAGAACCACCCTCATTTATTTAGAAGGTAATATCCATGAAAAAATTTCAAGGATGAATTTTTTTTAGGAGGGAAGAATTTAACACCCCAAAACTTTATGATATATTTCCTTTTAAATAAATTCAATCTCTTTGATAGCTTTTGATATACACAACCCTGAGTCTAAAAGAACTATAAAATAATATATTGTTATAAAACTAGTTGTTAAATTGGAGGGAATGAATAGAATAACAAAATTATTAATAATATATGTTTTACATATGTGAAAATAAAATTTTTTAGTTATAAATTGAGTAGAAATGAAAATAAAAATCTTTTCAAAGAAAATGAAATGTTTTTTTGAAAAACGGTAATTTTTCTAAAAAAAGGCTTGGTCGCATTTTGTGTGATTATATTAAAATTAATTTATATAGATTTTTTAAAATTTATTTGAAAAAATGAACTTAATTTTTAACATCATCATTCCTAAATTATATTAGATTTAATTTTTGATAATTTTTAGAAAAGAATAATTTTTTATGAATAGTAAAAAATACTGATTTTTATTTGAAATTGAATTTTCATTTAAAGATTTTACTAGTTAAAGATTATTTTAAAATTAGTTCAATTATATTAAAATTTATCTAATTTAGGTCATTTAAATCAATTATATGTTCAATTTTTATATAAAAACTTTTTACACTTGTGAAAACATTTCCTTTGGAAAACTATTTTTTCATCACATTTGTGGGTTTAATTTTAAATTAAATTCTTCCAATTATATTAATTGAATTTTATAAAATGGATTTAATATTTTTAATCAGTATAATTTATATTATATTATAATTTCAACTTAATTTTTGGTTATAATTAATAGTAAAAATAGTAAAAATTAATTAACACAGTTAATGACCTAAAAACTTGTATAATTAATATATAATGGATATATTAAAACATTATTACATATAAGTTTTGATAATGATACATTTTTTGAGCCTTTGGGTATGTAAAAAATATTTTTATGATTTAATATTTTCAAAAATTCCATGTGTGTCCTCCTTCTCAATTATAAAATAGAGGTCCCTCTCCTCACTTATTCACACCTATCAAGCAATTTTTATTGATATAAAACTACTAAAATACCTACCCAAAATACTTATACACACTCTATATCTTATTTAATTCCCAAAATACCAATCATATGGTCTTTAATAATATATCCAAAGGAGGTTTCTCTAAAAGAAGGTAATTGTCTCAACTATGCTCCTTTTTTTACATCTTATATTATCACCTTAAATTATGTATTAATGATTAAAATATAATAAGACTAGTACATACCATATAATTAGATATTTTTATTTTTATTTAATAATATTTATCCATATATTTATCCATAAAATGGGAATCAAATCAATCGATCATGTGTACGGCGGACTACTACCCCGCGAACCAATGTAATTTGTTTTCCATCACTGACTCACATGAATAGTCATAATAATTTAAATAATGAATTTAAATGATTAATATTACATGTTATAAATTCTATAAAATTAATATATTATCCACTTATTTACCCTTTAACCTTTTAAGGGAATGATATTGTCGCTCGTGCATACGTATGACCTACCTTCTCCACAAAATGATGTAATTCATTTTCTATATAAAAAATTCAAGAATGGTTATAAAAATGTATATGATGAATACATATGATATTTATAACATTATTATAATTATATATATAATTTATCTATATTCTATATGCATGAACCAAAAATTTCATGACAAAACATGCATGATAAAATATGCAATTAACACCCAAAACAATAGTAATAATAAAATATTATTAATGAATGAGTGATAAGATGTTATAAGAGGATCATATATGATATAATAAATATAAATATAGTTCTATTATAAATTAATTAAAAAAATTAAAACCATTATATAGTAGGTTAAGGCACATTCAAGTAAAGGAAAGTGTGAGTTAAGGGATTTCATCTCAATTCTCATTCCATTGAGACATGTTTGTTAATATGCACTTATTCAATTTTATATGGTGTATATATTTAAAATTTGATATATTTAACATGAATAAATATTTATTCATGATTTTTAATGTTTCAATACAATTTTATCCTTTTAATGGATTGTAATTTGAAAGTTAATAAAGAGGTAAGAATCTATTATACAATCTCACTTTCTTTTGGGATTACTTTTACTCTTATTTAGAAGATATTATCATTTATACTTAATAACATCCAATGATTTTATTTTACACTAGAAACTTAAGAAGTTTCCATATTTTATTTTAAATTTTCCTCTCTTTATTACTTAAATCAATAAAATACATGTTTAAAAGAAAAAACAATTATATTTCCCTTTTAAATTGGATATATTTTTCATCCATGCCCATATTTTTCAAAATTGTTTTAAAAAAGTACTTTTATTTAATCAAATTATATATTAAGGAAATTTTAAGTTATCCTTGAATTTTATAAATGGTTTGGAAGTAATATTTCTATTATTTTATTAATTGGGTTTTCTTTTTCAAAAAGTCAAAAGAAATATTTTTTAATGTATATGATGACAACAAAATTCCTCGCTAGCATAACCATTTTATGAAATATAGATTATTCTACACATTTTTATTGGTTTTGAATAGAAAACTATTTTATTAAAGATTATTTTATTATTTCACTTTCATTCCATTTATTCTTCCAAAGGAAAATATTTTATTGTAAAAACCTATATTTCTGATGAACTGATGGTCACCTCTCCTTTGTTGATTAATTTTGTGATTATTAACTTTCTCTTGACACAATCACTTTCATGTGATAATTTTTCATTATAAATTACATCTCTATTAAATATTCATATTCTTTGTATCATGGATATGATTATTTCCTAAATAGTATACCATTTTTATATATAGAATTTACATTGAAAGTTATTTGATTAATTGAGGAAATATTGATAAATCTGTATCCTTTGATCAATATGGATATTTGTTGATAAGGAATATTGATTTTTAAATTAAATTAATTATTCAATATATCAGGAATTTTTTGTATATATAGTAATGTGTGAGGCCCGAAATTATATATCCCCTTAATGCATCAGTAGGTCTTATGAGACAAATCAGTTGGATAAATTAAATGGGATTTTATCCATAGTTTTAAAAAGACTTTTGAAATGTCTTAATGGTATAAATGTCATGATGTATAAGATCATGATGTCCAAAATTAATCATTTCTTTAATTGATAATTTGGTTATTATTATCTATGATATTATTTTATTGATATTATCCATGGATTCATTTTGAGCTCAATTTATTGATTAAATAGAATGTTCGTTCCATTATTTACATTGTCATATTTATTATGCCTTATATGATCATGATAGTTAGGTTATTGATTGAATGTAATGTGTGTTTAGTTATTTAATTTTTCATATTGATTATGAATTGTTGATTTATGATAGCTTTAGTTGTACTTAACCCTTATTGGGAATTTATGTTCACCCTCATTTTGTTTCCTTTCCCCATGATATAAAGAATAATTATTTGAATGAGTTCAAGTATTTTGAGTGCTTTACATTTCTATGTTTTATATTTTATCCCCAATGTAAAATGAGTATCATGTATATATCTAGATAGCCAAAACACTAAACTGTTCAGTCCTTCAGGATTTGGATCCTTGTATCCATGCCAGTTTAATAAAGTATAAGTCATCTCTGGGTTACTAGAGTCGGGGTTGTTACACCTATCATCTACTTCCATAACCAAGTGCCTACATATGGGATATGCCCAACCTAGTTGACTAACATTTGGAAATAAATTAACTTTGTCAATACTCATTTTCTAAGGTTCCACATGGGATTGACTGGACCAATTTCATCCAGTGTTGAGGTATCTTTGAGCTTATCAACCACCTAGGGGGATCCACATCCTACCTTAAAACTATATAGGAATAGAATACCTTCTTTAACCAGTGTTGATGTGTATTTAAGAACAAGTAACCACCCAGGAGAAATATACCCATCCCTAAAAAATCATTTCCTAACAAATGGGATTCATATCCAACCTCAAAGATATAAGAATATATACCTCAGGCCATAGCTCACCAAGAACCATAAACTACATACACCTAGGAGAATATTCTCTCACCAAAATTATTATATTATACACCTGAGGTCTTGTATTCCCTTCCTGAAATAATTATCAGACCTCCATTACCTGAGGGTCATATCTCACTCTAAATTTCTAACCCTCATTTCACATGACTCACACATTAACACATATAAAATAAAAAACTTATACCTAGTGGTGCATCCTTCCTAGAACCTGGGTTATACAACACATATACCCAGGGGTACATCCTACCCAAAACTCAAGTCAACAAAATAGGTCAACCACCTACTCAAACCCTTCTCACATAACAGAGATATACCTCTCAAGTACACAACCTACCATCACTACTACAACCATGTTAGTCTCACACAACTAATTTGAGTTCTAATGTGAAACCTACAATAATCTATACCCAAGATACATCATCTATCATATAAAATAACTATATCATAAACTAGGGAATCCTCTATTCCAATAAGGATCTCATCACATACCTGCATCAAGGCATCGCAACCATCTCACAATCTCATCAACTCACCACTAGGTCACTATTCATTCGAACCTAGCCTCACATCATAAGAAATGTCTTAGTTTCCACTTAGCCACTGAACTAACTCCTCAAGACCATCCTGGTTGCATGGGCTCAACACTTAAAACCTGAAAACATTCTCACCCCTCCCATATGGTCATCCACTATGATATTATATATCTATCCCCTTCTTTTGTTTATTATTTAACACATTGAGACACCACACCCAAGGTGCTCTCTCAAATATTAGGATCTATCTAACTCAAGCCTCATGAGGTTGGTCCATAACCTCATCATATTTCTCACCCCAACTCAATCCCACTACCAGGGACCATCCCTTTCTCTTTAAACTTAAGAACCTTGTATCTCTAAGAATAAGTCCATCAGTCATTCTCAGGGCCCTCTTTTTGGTATAATTCCATGTCTCCCATAGGATAAATCTTGACCCATAATCCTAGAGTAAATATTCTATTCCATATATCTCTAACCCTAAATTAAATATTAAATAACCTCGAATCACAATGAGGTCCTCACCATTGTGTTCTACATAGAAAAACACTCAAAATTGACTCCTCTTAACTCTATTTCTAGATTTAGGGAACAAAATCACACAAAACCCCTCAAAAGGAATAGTATATGGTCTGAGTACATGGTATGTACTCTCAAATCCTTACTCTGGGCATGTAAATTATCCCATCCTTTCATGTATTTCCCAAATAAATGGTTCATACCAATCCTACATAGTTTGTAACCCACACGGGGTGCCTGTCCACATGCCTCACACAACATATGTCCAAATTCTGCACATGGACCATGGCCATGTACCACACATGGGGTCTAGTTGTATACCCTACACAACCATGCCCCCCCCCCCACATGGGGTGTCTGGATGAGTACTCATCCACATATTAGATTGTTTTGTATGGTTTATCCTAATGAAATAGGTGTCATATAGTCCCCATATTCTACCTTCATCCACACCAAAGAACACACAACATGTATTATTGAACTAAGTGCTATGTGATCAGGTTTCCCAAATGGAAATCCCTCAAGAATCACATCAAAGCCCCATTTCACCCTAAATCAAGCCTCTAAGGGGAATAAACTGACCTTAATGGCCCATATAATGTGATTAAACTTAAAATTATAAATAAAATAGGGGAAATGGAAAAAATAAAATATAGAATACCTTGGGTTAAATTTCATATATTTGAGCTTAGATCCACACTCCATAACTACTAAACCTCAATCCACATATGATCGAATGAATTTGGCATGCCTCACTCTCCTCTCCCACCTTTCTCTCTCATATTAGTCATGGTGTTTTATAGAACCCCCCCCCTGTGCATATGAAGGAAAATATGAGGGAGAAGGAAAAAAAGAAAAAAAAACCCATTAAATGGACCAACTTTGGTCTTAGAACCTGAGTAGGGTTTTGACATCACCTAGGTAAAAACTCCCCATTTCAAAATCAATTGAAAATTCAAAATTTCAATTTGGGACTCCGTTTAGGACATATCATCATTAACGTATGCTATAATATTAAATATTTAATTAATAAATATTAATATATTCTAAAAAATCCCTTATTCTCAAAATCTCACTAAATTCTAGTCCTGGGGTAATAAACTCATTACCAAATCCACAAAATCATCAAAAATTATTTCTAAGATCATATACTAGGGGAAATCATAATTTTTTCCCTTATAATCACCCAAAACCAAAAAATCAAATTCCTCCTAAAATTTGCACTAGAAAAAACACGGGTGCTTACAACCTTCCCACTATAATAATTCTCATCTCTAGGAATTCTTAGTGGTATACTAGACATAAATATAGACCCAATTCATTCATAAATTTATAACAAACATATTAGGTTCTACCTCATAATATCAATTGATCTTCTGTAGTTCAACTCCAAACACAAGTTTCACTATTCACCAAAAGTCAATATACCGCTCATCACCATCACTGAAATATAAAGATAGTGTTAAACCGTACCCATTTATCCTAATACACCATGGTTTCATCAAATGGTTCATCTCTAGGATTATGGTGCTCCCTACCATGAGTTTCTACTCATTAAGTTCCATTTTGATCCATAGTACTCCCCACTATTAGAATCTCTTACCAAAACCTCATTCTCAGAAATCTAATAACTTGATTAGTGTATTTTCCATCTCACTGCACCCAAATATATATAAAAACACTAGTTGTATATCCTATAACTGAACTTTATTAAAAACACTCAACCACACCTGCTGATGTATTGTCACAACACCAACTTTTAATCATTCTTGACCTACCAGGAATTTCACCCTCAAAAACTGCTGAAATTCATCTATAATGAGGTTCATTCCATCCAAAATCCTATGGTGAACTCCTCACCATAAAAATTTACTTATATATCTCCTCAATTGTGACCTCAATAAGTTCCACCAATTCATACATGTCACTCCTCTAGATCCACATTCACAACTCCCTAACAACCCATGATAGTTATATCAAGGAATGAGTTCTGATCATCTATACCATGGTGCCCTAATCCATCTCCCATGTCACCTATCAACTCTAGGGGGAATTTACCATTTCATTAAACCTATCATCCTACCATTCCCATAATTTTTTCACCAAAAACATTGGTTATTTTCTCATACATAGTCCCTAACCAACTTATAAAGCAACACCATTGTGTATAACCAACGCATACCACTTAATCTCATCTAAACCCAATAGGCATATGATTCGGTACTACCCAGTCACATAACCAGATTGGTGTTACCATGGGTCACATTATATTAACCTAGTATCATACACCTAAACTACCTAACATGATCCACTTGAATGTCAATATCTTCTAACTGGGAGTATCTTCAGTTCTCCTCTTCAAAATTAAGGAATTTCACCCATGTAGAAGTATACTGAATAATCACCCACAAAATCAGGCATAGTTACTAAGTATAAGAATCTAACCACACTCTATCAACCCTATATCTAACTATTTGGGACCAAAATCCACAAACTCATTATTATCCACACTTAAAATCCCTAGTATTAGGAATCCTACTGATTCTTCCCTCTAAAACCCACCTTGATACCAAAATGACCTCAGATTCTTTACATCATGAAAGCCAAAAACACCTCACATATTTGTACTATATACCTGATAGAACCTCTTATGCACCAATCTCATAGTTTGAAACATCAAACCAAGCTTCTCATCTATAAAGGTTCTCACAAACTCAAGTTAACTCTCTCCTAGGTTACCCTCATAGATATCAATCGACTCATAAACAGCTTGTCCCACATCTCAAAGGTGTTATGCTCTCTAACCTATCCCATAACCAAGGTATAAAATAATCCATAGCTCACAAGGAACACCTCTTCCCATATATAAAACATCATATAGAAAAAAACATTCCAAAACACCCCCTCTAGGGTCTTACACATACACATCATGCATCGCATTCCAATTCATCATCATACTTCAGCACAAATCCTCACCAGGCATCAGCAAACAAGACCCCTCCCCCCTCAAGAACCATGATCTCATTTTTTAGTGTATAATGGAATAATTTCATGATGATCTGTGTCGATCATACTATATTTATATGGTTTAGTTAATTAAAATATAACCAAGAAGATATATGGAAAACACTATATAGGTTTTTGTTGACACTTTAAGTAATCAAACTTATTTTCTATCCAAAATTAGTACCAAGGAATCAACTGACTAACCAATCCAATGGGGTTACTATATATCCCTTATAAGAGGGAATGCATGGTCATTATCAAGAAGAATCCCTCTTTAGAATCCACATGACCTATCATCTAAAGGAATATATTGCGGTTCATTTGAGTGGAATTCCACCAAAAAGTTATATGGTAAAACACCATATAAGTTTTTATTGACACTTTAAACAATTAAACCCCCTATAATCGATGATATAAATCATAAGAAATCACTTGTATGTCCTGTAAATCCTACTTGTTGAAAATTATGCATGTACACAGGCCTCTTACCAAAATCTCAAGTGATAAAAACCCATAAATAATAAATCTAAAAACTCAAGTGCATCACGCTAGATGAAATCATATAATTATAAAAGTGGAAACTAATAATAGTGATCCCATAACCCTAGTAAATTTGAATTTTCATCAAAAATAGGGTTCATGATGTGCCAGTTCAAGGTCCATTACAAGATATAAAACATTCTTATGTCAACTATATATAATGTCCCTAAATAGTAAGATAAAACAAAATATCGGATACCAATTTGTAAAATTTCTCCAACTGGAGACCACTCATTAATATCCCAACCAATATATCTATGTGACCCCAAGTGTGACTCTACATGATCCAGAAGCTTTCTATTATCATCAAGGGTATAGGTTGTTGCCATGAGGAGACTATAACCTCATATCAGAGTTAAATTTGGTGGAAATAACCAAACAATATCCATAATAGATCATCAGATTATGCGTAATAAATAAAACATAACATGTTGTATAAAATATAAATGTAGAAGAATGAAATTATACAAACCCAGGATCATTCCAACATATAATAACTAAATTACTATTGTTCCAACCATATATTCAAATAAAAAAAGAAATTAAATGTATAAGAGGCTCTAATTCCATCCCCAATCTACACCTCAACCTAAAAATCCAAGTCCATATTGAGTTACTTAAGCTCAATCATGAAACAATGGGACTTTTATTGGTTTACTAGATGTCTCATGATCAAACTAAAAGAATACACAATATCTTAATGTGCACCAAAGTTCTTGTTTAAGTGGTGAGAAATTCATTCTTAGTAGGCTACCCCTAACAGTTTACTTATCATCTACTTCCATAACTAAGAGAATGTGAAAAAGATATTCTCAACCTAGTAAAATATCTACTGGAAATAAATGAATAAATAAACATTGTCTTAGGTTATAAACTGAAACTTGGGATCAACCAGACCTTCTTTGGATAGTACTAAAGTGTCTTTGAGAATATCAACCACCTTGGGGGATCCATGTCCTATCCCAAAACTATATCTGAATATCATACTTCCTTTGCCTTATGTCTAAGTGTATCTGATCATGAGTAAATACCTAGGGGAAATATACCCATCCTCATAACATAATAATTAATTCAGGGGATATATACCCATCCCTAGAACATAAGAAACTACCCAATATAAATATACCTATCCCTGTAAAATCATATCCTACCCATGGGTGTCCATATCCAACATCAGAGCCATGAGAATAACTAAATAAGATTTTAACTCATCAATAATCATAACTAGTATACACCCAGAGTCATATTTTCTCCATAAAACCATCATATCATACACCCAGAGGTCACATACCCAACTCAGAATAGGTATCAGAACACTATTACCCAAGTTTAATTTCCTTATTTAGATGCTTAAACCATCATTTCACATGAATAACACATAAGAAAATATAAAATAAAACACTTATACCTGGGAATACATCCTCCCTAGAAACTAGGTCATACCACACATATACTCAAGGGTACATCCTCATCAGAACTCAAGTTCACCACATGGTTAAACTACTTATCTGAACCCATCTCACGTAACCAAGGTCGACCTCTCAAATTCATGACCTATCATCATCATTTCATCTATGTTAGACTTAAATAATTGATTAAAGTTCTAAGGTGACACCTGAAATCTTATCTACCCAGGATAACTCATATTTCATATAAAATAACCATATCATAAACTTGATCATTATCTCTTACTAAAACAATCTCATCACATACCCACCTCAGGGAATCGTATCCCAATCACAAGATCACCAAATCACTTCTAGGGTGATATTCATTTGAACATATCCCCATATCACAAGGCATGCCTCAATGTCCACTTAGCCACTCTGCTAACTCCGTAAGACCATCCTGGACACCCGGGATTAACACGTCGAACCCAACATTATTCTCACACTACCAGCATGGTAATCCACTAGGATCCACTAGACGTGTCCCCACCTCTACTCATCTGTTGAACTCCTAGTTTTAATGATCCAAAAATCATGTATTTAATACTACTAATGAATTTAATGTTTACCTATAATTAGTATATATTCTGAGAATAGGTGATAAATCTATAATTATGAGACACTGCTGGTCATGACACACCGCTAGTACAAAAATTCTCTAAGTCTGAGATACCGCTAGGACTTCACACCATCATAATATCATACCATTGGACTAAAGAACTGACAATGTATGAGACATTTTCGAGTCAGACACCATTGGTCGACACATCACTAGGATTTCATACTGCCAAGATGAAAAAATAGAAAAGTATGAGATACCACTAGATGAGACACCATCAATGGCATGTTGTCAAAATCACACTAATGACACTAAAAAATTTACGAAGTATGAGACACTGTCAGAGCATACACTGTCGAACCATACATCATTATCTGTGACACCACCAATGTCACATTGTTAGCTTTATGAAATATTTACTAAATTTGAGACACTGCAAAAAAAACATACCACCAGAGCAACATACCTTCAATATCATATCATCAGTATCATATTGGCATAACATGAGCTACAACTAGAACATGATATGCCTCCATAGCTTAAGACACTGTCACTATTTATATTACTTTACTTGTTTTATTTTATTTTTAATTATATCATTCTAATAGCTATATTTATTTAATTTAAGGTTATTTATTGTTTTAATGATTATGCCTTAAATATCCAACAGAAATCATGTCAGAATGAGGAGTATGAGGAAGTAGCTTCAGATATTCTCTTTGCTGCTATTGTTGATAAAAAATCACAGCACACTTCATCGTTGATAAGTGGACAAGAGAGAGAACACATGCAATAAATAGTTGAGGAGCCTAAACTACCTAAAGATATCAAGATGAACCTATTGAAAATAGAAAGAGTTGACTTACTATGAAATATTGATGAGGAACCTGAACCACATCATCTCATTTTGTTCCAGTCAGAAAACAAGAGTTTGTGAAACTCTGTTTTTTTGAAGATTTCAAGAAAACTCGACTCGAGCCATATTGCTGAATAAAATCAGGAGTCAAAAGATGCATTTCAATAGACAAATAATTTCTAAACTCTCTACTCCTAAATTTATCATTTTTGTTTATATTTTATTAAATTTGAACAGTGTGTGCTATACTCTATTTTATGTATGCACACTGTCTCCTGAGGTAAACTAGAAGATACACGATATCTTCTCAAATGTTCTTCTTATTTATTTTTCCCATGGATAAGAGTAGTAGAGTTCCCTGTGTGGCCTGTTTATCTTTACTCACATGAATAATTGTGGTAAAGGTTGTGTGTGACCTGGACTATGTTATTTTTTTAAAACACGATCTAGGTTTTGGATCATATATTTATTTTATATAAACTTCTTTGTGGTGGGTGATCACCAAGTAGAGAGGAATAAATCTATACATGAGACTAAACTACTTGTATTCATTTTTCTCCACTGTGTGTTTTCAACTTTGTTTTATGTTAAAATTGAAAACTGATTTAACTATAAACAAAATTTATACTTTGATAGTTTATCTTAATTTGTGTTCATATAGTATCTTGATCAAGTAAATCGATTTCAAAGGATTCAATAATATTTTCTATATTATTCATCTAAGACTTGATCAATCTTTAGAGAAATCTTTAGAACAATTAATATATATATCATACTACTTATTTTGATAAGTTGGGTTGTTTTTGAATATTTGGGGGATTTCAGAATAATCCATTTTTTATAGAAATTCTATTGGTTACTCAATTCACACCCCCCCCCACATGAGATACTCACTCTATCCAAAATCATCAATAACAAGTCGAGACACCATACCCAAGGTGTTATCTCAACCAGTATGCTCTATCCAACTCAATATTTAAAAGGTCATCCCAAAATATCATCACATTTATCACCATAACTCGGTCCCACTACTAGGAACCATCCCTTGATATCTCAAATAAAGAACCTTAGTGACCCAAGGCCAAGTCCATCAGTCATTATCACAACCCTCATCATGGACTCATACCATATCTCTTATATGAGAGTTCTTGATTCATCATCCAAGAGAAAGTATTCTACACCATATCTATCAAGATTTATATCAACTATTAAATGACCTCTAATCATGATTCTTTCCTCACCATCACATTCTACTTGAAAAAACACTCAAAATGGACTCTTATTGATTTCATTTACAGCTTTAGGGTGAAAAATCACACAAAACTCCTCAAAACCCTAAGTACACAACATATACTATCAACACCCTACTCTTAACATGTACATAATCCCATATTAGCATGTATTTCCTAGATACATGGTGTGTTAAACCCTTACATAGCATGTAACCCACACAAAGTGCCTAGCCATGTACCTCACATGTAATTTGGCTAAATACTCTATGATTTTTGGTTTTTTACTTCACATGGGGTCTGTTCAGGTACCCTACATGACTATGTCCTCTCGTGTGGGGTGTTTAGTTGAGTACTGGGCCACACCCCAGGTCATCCAAAATAACATGTCCTCATTGACTATAAATTGTGTAGTCCATATCTTCTACCTTCAACCTCTCCAAAGAACACACAGTGTGTGTGTTTATTATTTAACTAGATGCTATGTGATTGGGTTTCCTAAATGAAAAATCCCCTATAAATCACCTGAACACCCATTTCTCATCAAATAAAGCCTCTAGGGGCCATAAACCTACCCTACAAGTTCATATAATGATATTAAACTTAAAAATATAGATAAAATAGGGAAAATGGTGAAAACTAAAACATAGACTACCTCAAGTGAAATGTTGTAGATTCAAGATTAGATTTATGCTCCATACTCATTTCACTTAAATATTGATCTAATCAGATGAAGTTATCATGCATCCCTCTCCTCTACCTAATTTCTCTCTTACTAATCCATGGCGTGTGAGGGAATCCTCCCCCCCCCCCCCTTCATGCGTAGGAAGAAAAATGGGGAGGGGAGAAGTAAAAATAAAATAAAATAAACAAAATAAAAAAGAAAACCTTGTTAAATGAACAGAATTCAGTCCAGGAACCCAAGCAGATTTTATACCTCAGTTAGGTAAAATACCCCAATTTAGGACTCCATTTAGGAGATATAAAAATCTACACATGTTGTGATATTTAATATTCAATTAATAAATATTAATATATTTTGAAAAAATCTACCAGCTTGGAATCTCACAAAATTCTAACCCTATGGTAAACACCCCATTCCCTAATCGACAAAATCATTATAAAATATTTATAGGATTATCTTCTAGAGGTAATTTCCATTTTTCATTCACAAGTACCTGAAACCAAAAAATAAAATTTACCATGAAATTTTCACCTAGAAAAATGTGGGTCCTTACACTCATGAAATTTGATTTATTCTTCATGTGGATCTACTATTTTACCTATAGCACATATATCTGTCTATGCTTCATTTATTTTATTTTCTATTTCTAATTAGACTAGCCAAATAATCATGGATTTTTTTGAATATGCTCAGATTTATTGGATCATCCACATGGTTTTTCAGTTTTGGATTTCACTAAATCAGTCCTTTTATTTTTATCTTAGATTAATTTTACATTTTTCTCTAGATTTCCTCAATCAATACCAACACTCATGGATTTTTTGAAAAAAGTTCATGGGGTTACCATTTATCTCACAATAAAAGAAATTTATTCTCCTTAGTATAGAATTATTATTAGGTTTATTAGATGTGATTTGTTCAACATTATTCTTTTACTAATAGCCTAAGGAAAAATCATCATCTTTCTTATCTTTCTTTTCACTTAGTTTTTTGTGATTTTTTTACTCAATAAGCACATAAATAATTCTTGGTAGGTTTATACTAGTATTCATTTTCATTATAACCACCTTTTTTTCTACTTCCACAAAATTTCTCTAAGCTTTCAAATCTACTATAGATAAGTAGATTATTCTCATACTTCTATGTATTTTCATTAGCTCAACTTTACTCCACCTTGATATAGCATCCATTTTTTATGAGTTGAAATATTATACTAAAAAATAATATTTTTATGCCTGAACATTTCACAACACCAACAATGTCCAAAAAATATCAATGTTCTTCTTTGAATAATAGTATGACCAGTATGAATGCCTTTGTATTTTTGTGAAAAATCCCTATTATTTTGAGAACCTTTTAGGGAAATAGCTCTCTTATGGTCACCTTCATCCACATTTTGTGTAGTAGTGGATTTATCATGATTTTTTCCCATCCATATTTTTCCATAATTTTAATTAAAACATGCATTATTTATGAAAATATATTGAGTGTAAATAACATTTTTAAAATAAATTGCACATTTTGTTTTGATCTTGCATGATATTTAATATTTGATTATCTTAATATATTTTTTCCAAATGATATAGGTCTTTTAGTATAAATATTTTCCTTAGAAGTATGTATAAAAGAAAATTTTTTCTCTGCTTGTTGTGAAGACTCAGATTTGAAAAGACACCCATAGATTAGTGGAAATCACTAAGAGGGGGTGAATTGGTGATTTAAATTATTTTCAATTTTCCTTCTTGAAAAAAACTCACCACCTATTAAATTAAATAAGATAACTAACAAACACACACACACACACAAAGGGAATAATATATTTAAAAATTTCACCTCTCGGAATGAGAAAGTTAATCCTTGGCATGATCCATATTTCGCTGAGACCATACAACCCACTAGTATCAACATGTGGGTACAAAAGAGTAGGGAATGTCCATGTAATCATGTTATATGCATCCTAACTATGTTTTAAGTTCTTCCATCATATATTCAATCATGATAATATGGTTTTAATAATATAAGTTTCTTCACCCATATGTGAGTGTCTTCATGATGTCATTATATTGTTATTCTTTCTTCTTCCTCTTGAAATATCACGAGATTCTTCTTATTTAATGAATTGGACTACACACAACTCTCCAAAATTACTTTAATTTATAAATAATAATATTATTCTATTTTTCTAAATATTAGTTACTTCTTCTTCTGCATTTATCTATTTCATAATGATTTATATTTTTCACAACACTACAAAATATATCATTCTTCCAGTAATAACAAATATTATTTGAATTTTAAATTAAAATTAAAATTAAAATTAAATAACTTCCTTAAATTATTTCTCAACTTATACTCTTTCATATTTATTCTTATTCTTCTTTTCAAACTCAGCTCTAGGTTTGTAGCATCATGACCTTGGTTTCATTGTGACCTTGGTTACAGTGCGACCAAGCAGTTATAATAGAATTGATTCTTCTTCCTTCATAGAAAATATTTATTCATAGTGAAAAAAAAAATTCCATCCTTTTCTTGAATTGAAAATACCATTTTGTAAAGTTTAAACCTATATCCAATAGTTCCAGTATCATCTCATTAATTTCTTTCTTTGAAGTAATTAAATATAGAAATTTTAGTGCCAACATAAGGAAAAACAATGAGATTGTGTGGATCCCCTTACACCAATGTCCATACATTATCCACCCTTATGTCAATGAATCTATATTGGATCCTCTTACATTATACTTTATCCTTACATGGATCTGTATACATTAGTTACCACTTTTAAATCAATCTATATACTTTTAATGGATCCCCTTACATGATATAAATCCCCCTATGTCAATCTGTATACATAATGTTGGATTACCTTACATAAAGATCATATGGAAGTCCCTTTATATAGATCTATATATGCATTGGATCCCCTTATGTGAAATATGAACTTATCCATTTTTCTTGATTTCCTTTAAATCTTATCATAATCAACTCAAATCAACTCATATCCTCTTCCAACACTTCAAATCACATTCAAACTTCCAAAAATATTTCACCTCACATATATCATGTGAGTTTGAATATGATTTATGAATTGATAACAAAATCCAACACAATATACCATTTCTTCTTCAAACTTCTAAAAAACTTATTATTAAGATAATTTCCATGTTCTATAGGAAACAACATGTCAAAAAAACTCCCCAAGAATTCAACTACTTCCAATCATCTCTTGGGCTCAATAATATCCCCATTTGGATTTTGATGGAAACCAAAGAGTATAAATCATTATCAAACTCAATCCTCTTAATAATGAGTTTTTGTTCAATAATTCCAATCCTAATTGAGTGGGATTATGACGTCCCAGACCCATATTCCACTTAACAGGTGCCCCGAGCCTAGTGGGCCATATGGACTCAAGTGCATCTCCCCACATGCCAAAGGATGACGACTGGAAGCAAGGGCCTAGGGTATGTCCATGGGGATAATATTCCCTCATTATTAGAGTTTATTATAGTAGAAGCAATATAAATAAATAGTAAATATCAGAAGTAATATAAATAAATAGCATAAGCAAAATGATGCAATAGATAAATGAGAATAACAATACTGTATCAACTGGAACAATGATGATGTAATGTCATGTTACTATAAAACTAGAAAACATGGATAAAAGACAATAGTAATAACATGTTCCATAAAGTAAAATAAAACAAAGATTGCTCTATGCATCTTGAGATCCAAATCATTCATCTGATATCAAGATTCATCCTATCAGCAAGCAATCAAGTGTTCAAATATGTATGCTTCCATTTTTCAACACCTATAGTCATGTAGTCTACTCCGTGTCCCAAACGACGCCCAGATAGGGTGTGAGATAAATCTCAGTGGGCCACCACCAATGGTGTCTACAACATTAAACCCCTGTAATGGAATATAGCAGTGTGCAGGCATGAATATATAAAGTAAATAAAATAGTACAGTATAACTAAATACCCAAGTACCTGCTTTATCCCTTAGCTGGTGTCTGAACATGTAACTAGTTCATTAATTAAGTAATTTCCATTTAATTCTAATAATTCACATGAGGAATATCCAGTACTAACATCACCTCATGATATTATAAGTAGTGAAGGTCTCAAGATGTAACAAGGCAACCTAAAAATGATATCTGATGAGGGAGTTATAGGGTAATAACCAAGGTAACGTAGATCTCACGAAATACTAACTTAGTAGTATCTAAGTCTAGCTAAGGGGTAAGAGTGTAATCCATGTATTGTAATCTAAGGCATTCCAGAATAAGGCGCCTACCGAGTCCAAGGTAATCGACCAAGGTAAAACGGGGATAAGCAAGTATAGGGCCCGATGGGCTTTCACCATGGAACCTACTAGTCAATGTTGGATCTAAGGATTATATCTGAGGTATTGTGTAATAATGTAAAGGACCCTATGGTAGTATACTAGGAATCCAAGGAATAGAAAATAACTAGAGTCTAGGTGGGTGTCAACCTAATCAAACCACATCCTTGAATCAGAATGGGGTTCCTGAGTCCCAAGGTATTCTCATCTTAGAATCTAAAGAGAGATCAAGTTAGTCCATTCCTATTTGATATTATAACCATGTAATCATTCATAAAGTTTATCATTTTCTTCCATTATTGTGGATATTCCAATTAGCATTAAAACCATTTAATCAAGTCTTAATTAACCATTAATTCATCTTCAATTATATAGGTCCACTCTATTACCTTCCATCAATATGGAAGGGGTGCTATGGACATGTAATCTTTATTCAATATCATTTGATAAGTCCAATTTACATACTTAGTCTACTTTCCATTTCATATTTCACATTTAATAACCACAATGAAGAACTTACCTTAGGCAGGTCAAGTGGTGAGCATACATGGTACATTCCATTATGCAATTCTCATTAATAACAATCCATTTTTATAGGAAGTCTCACCTTTAGTAAGGTCAAGCGAAGGCACACCCAAACAGTGGATCAAACATGCAAAAACACTAAAACCCTGATATGGCATAACCTTAGACATGGGGAGGATTGAGTTGTGGGTGTAACCACTAACAACTAATCAAATATTTGGAAAGAGCATAACCATGTGATTCTAAAAAGTATAATCATGTCATGTAAATTTAAGAAACATTTCCTGGTAAAATCGGCAGGCCCCACACATATATTCCAAAATCAAAAAACTTTAGGGATGAGTTATAGACCACCCACCTTAGGGTTGTACGACTCTTCTCCTCTGGTATCAGCCCTTGATTTGCCTCAGATCAAAGCATATCTAAGAAAAGGTGAAAAATTATCACATGGCGATATCTAGGTTAAGAGAAAGAGAGAATAAGAATGGCTAAAAATGACTTTAGTACTTACCATTGTGGATCCAACATGATGAACAGAAGCTCAATCTAATTCTGGATGAAGGATATCTCTTGATCCCTAGCTTTGGCCTTCAAAAATCTCCAAATGGGTGAAAATGGAGGAAAATACCGCTAGTTTGCGAGTTGGGGAAGAAGAGGGGATTAAATAGAACATTAAGGGAATTTTGGACATTTTACCCAAAATTTTATCCTACGCACGGTTTGTCCACACAGTTTTTCAAACCATGTATAAACTTTTCAAGATGGTTCCACTCGAAATAACATCCTCCGCACAATTTGATCAAACCATGTGCAATCCATGCATGGGTACCTAAGAAAAAGGGTCATTTACACGGTTAGGTTGCATGGCCGTGCACCAACCATGTGAGGTGGCTCTGTCTGGAAAAACACAATCTGCATGATTTACTCTAAACCATGCACCAAGCCTTTTTTCCCAAAAAGATGGGTTTCAGGCTTCAAACATGCCTTGGAAACCACTGAGACCTTTTTTAACCCATTAGGCATCCATATTAGGTCCAAAGTAAATATTTAGATAAAAAATTAAAGGTTCCATACCTAAGTGAAAAACTAGGTTCTTATAGTATTCCCCCTTAAAATAACTCACCCCCCAAGTTCTCCTTCCAAGGGTAATGAAACACTATTTTAGAACAAATATAGACATTGGGCACTTAAGTCAGATTCCCTCTCCCAAGTCTCATCCTATACTCAACTGTGCTACCATATCATCTGTACTAGAGGGACAGACTGGCCTCAAAGATCCTTTGTGCTTCAGTCAATGATACACACTGGATAATCCTCAAAGGTAGAATCGACATCTAACTCAACTTACTTGGGATCAAAAGTATGATATGGGTAGGAATGATATTGGAAAATTTGTGAGACATGAAAGGCGTCGTGTATGGAATAGTACCTCTGAGGTAGTAGTAACTGATAGGCTACCGACCTAACTCTCTCTAGGATCTTGAACGGCCCTACGTAACGAGGCGACAACTTTACTTACTTCTGTAACCATCTATTCCCAAGACTAGGTGATACCCAAAGTAAAACATGATCCCTAACCTCAAACTCTAGAGGTCTTAGATGATGATAAACATGATATTTTTTTCTAGACTGAGCAGTAGTCATACGCTTCTGGATCAGCTGAACCTACTTTAAAGTCTCCTGAACAAGATGAGGACCTAGTAGGGCTACCTCATCTGCCTCTAGCCAACACAGGGGTGAATGGTATGACCTACCATATAAGGCCTCAAAAGGATCCATCTGAATTGTCGCCTGAAAATTTTTATTATAGGAAAACTCAACGAGAGGGATATTATTTTCCCAAGAACCGCTAAAATCAAGGACACATGCTCAAAGAATATTCTCCAGAACTTGTATTGTTAGTTCTGATTTTCAATTGATCTAAGGGTAAAAAGTTGTTCTTAGAAGCACCTGAGTTCCCATAGCTTTTTTCAAACCCTACCAAAACTATGAAGTGAAATGAGAGTCCCGATCTGAAACAATAGTACAAGGAGCCCTGTGTAGTCATATTATCTCATGGACATATATTATTCCCAACTCATCAACTGAGAAAGTATCTCATATTGGAATTAGGTGGGATTATTTCATTATTCTTTCAATGACTACCTATATAGCATCGCTACCCCTCAGCAACTTAGGTAATCCAACTACGAAATCCATAGCAACATATTCTCATTTCCATTCCAGGATTGGAAGCAGTTGTAAAAAGAATACGGGTATCTGGTGCTCTGCCTTCACCTAATGATAGGTGAAACACCTAGTGATAAAGCATGTTATCTAACGTTTCATCCCAGACCACCAATACTGGTGTCGCATATCTCGATACATCTTTGAGATGCCTGGATGAACTTCCCACTAAGAAGCATGGGACTCCTTCATCAACTCCTCTCTCATATATGAGGAACTCGGATATATCCACATAGACACAGGACATCTTATCTATCCATAAACCAATCTAGAGGTGGGTTATCTCCTGATATACTCTCACAGAGAACCAAACCTTCATCATCTGAAAGTTGTTGACTCTTCATCTTCTCAAGGAGGGAAGAGGTAACTGTCAAGGATGAGAGGTAATACTACTCGTGACTATTGTGAAACTCCAAATGAATCTTAGAAAATAGGGCCATTAACTTCCATTCATCATTGGATTCCTATACGACCTTCATTTGAGTTTTCTGACTCAGTGCATCAGCGACCATATTTCCCTTTACAAGAATATAGGCAAGCTCAAAATCAAAGGATTGAAGATATTCGACCCATGTTCATTTTCTGAGGTTCAATTCATACTGAAAAAAGATATATTTGAGTCTCTTGTGGTCCTTTTAGACCATAAAGTGCTCACCTAATCGATAATGTCTCCAAAAAAATAAGGCATGGACAAATATTGTTAGATAAAGGTCATGTGTTGGGTAATTTCTCTCTTAAGGACTCAACTATTGAGATCAACACACAACTAATTTAACTTCCTACATTAACACTACTCCTAGGCCAATTCTTGATGCATCACAGAAGATGGTATGACCTTTTCTAGGTTCTAGAAGAATTATAAGAGGTGTTGATACAAGCCTCCCTTTTAGCTCCTAAAATGATTTCTCACATGCTTCTAACCATGTGAACATGAAACCCATTTTTCTAAGACCATTAAGAGGTGAAGAAAGATATGATAATTTTGGTATAAAACACCCATAATATCCAACTATCCCAAAGAAACTTTGTATATCAAACACATTCTTGGGATACTCCTAGGAAACTATATCACTAACCTTTTCAAGGTCAATAGATACTCTTGATTTTGAAATAATATTACCCAAGAAGTGGACTTTGTTGATTCATAAGTGTCACTTATCAAGCTTGGAATAAATTTGATACTCTCTCTATGTACTCAGAATGATCTCAAGATGTTTGGAATAGTTTCTAAAAGTGTGATAATACACCAAGATTTCGTCCATGAAGACCATGACAAAAGAGTCCAAATAGTAGTGGAAAATCCTATTCATCAAATCTATAAAAACAGAAGGCACATTCGTAAGACCGGACAGAATATCAAGATACTCATATAGACCATACCTTCTATGGAAAGCTATATGAGGTATTTCTGGTGGTCTGACTCGCATCTGGTGATAACCTGATCTTAGGTCAATTTTTGAGAATGCCTTCGCTCCTCAGATATGGTTGAAGAGATCATATATTCAAGGAAGTGGATACCATTTCTTTACTATAAACTGGTTTAACCTTTTGTAATCCATTCATAAATGAATAGTTCCATCCACCTTCTTAGAAAAAATCATGGGTGAACCCCAAGAGAATGTATTATGTAATATGAAACCTTTGTCCTCTAGATCCTTTAATTGCCTCTTGAGTTCCTTGAGTTCGGTAGGTGCCATCCTATAATGAGGAATGGACACTAGAGTTGCTTCTAGAACAATCTCAATTATAAACTCTACCTATCTCTTAAGAGGTAAGCTATAAAATTCATTGGGAAATACTTCCCTAAAATAATAAACTACTAGAGGGAAATCATTTTGAAGAAAACCCTGATCCTCTATGAAAATATTTTCAATCTAGGAAGTCAATCTACCAAGCCCATGATGCTTTGGTATAGCTATTCTAGCATGGACATCCCACTCACCTTTGAAAATATCACTACTGCCTTCTGGTGATGTAAAAGAGATCATGCAGCGATAACAAACTACAAATCCGAGATAGTGGAATAACCAGTACATCCCGATAATGACATTGAAACCCTTCATCTTGAGAATAAATAGATTCTATAAGAATGGGTAATTGCCTACCTCAAGGGGGCAGTCCCAACACTAGTGTATGCCCTCTTCCCGTATTCCCAATGGTGTATCAAGGGTCATTACACCATAGTGATATTGTATCTCTAGTTTGAGACTTTCCATGATAGATACAGAAATGAAAGAGTTTAAATCATCTATATCAAATAAAGAAGAGACAATAGTAGAGGCTACTATAATAGTAACTCATACTGTAGATGGTCCCATAACCTGATCCTTGGGTATCGGCTGTAAATCATGAAACTGACATGATCCAAGGCCATGAAAAATAGATGGACTACCACAATCACGACTAATTTGCTGGCGCTGCTGGTGATCTGGGGTCAGACTACCACGGCCAGGACCTCCTCCTCATCCAGACCTGTCGGTGCTATTCCAACTCCCCACCTGATGTGGTGAAAAATAACTCAATCCTAAATATGGATCTGGTTTTGATCCTCTTCCACTTGAAGCTGGTAGAAAGGTACTTCAAAAATGTTGAAGATGACCCATATGGCTGCAAGCCCGGCACTCCATAGGGTCTCTATCACATTGGGGCTTCTTATTCCCCAGTCTTCCACACTAGTGACACTCCATAGAGCTATCAAATTGGATACTTTGGCTACAATTATCCTGAAAAGAAACCTCAAGGGAAAATTTCCTACTACTAGAGGAAATACTGGCCTAATGTGGCACTGATCCCTTAAACTCGGTACTCATGTCGTCCCTTAGGTTACGCTCAGTGATAAGGGACCGATCAACTATTTTAGAAAAGGTAGGTAGGTGAAATACATTCACCTGAGTTTGGATGGCGTACTAGAGCCCATCCTCAAAACGTTTAGCATACAAAAGTTCATCACTAGCTAGAAGCAGTGAAAATCATTGTAAATCAGTGAAACGTGTTGAATACTCCATAACTAACATAGAACCATGCTCAAGATTTATGAAATCTTTGGCTCTATTAGCTTTTAGTGACTAAGGAAAGAATTGATCATAGAAGGAAGTCTGAAAATAAACCCATAACATGCCCTGATGATGACTGGACTGGGTAACCACATCCCACCAATGCTTGGTCGAATCTCGAAGCATGTATATATCAAGCTTGACTCTCTACTTTAGAAGAATTTCTAGATGCTCAAATATAGACAACATCACCTCTATCCAAGACTCAGTAGCCTGATAACCTCCATCCTCTGAAAAAGTAGGAGGATGCCACTATTGGAACAGACGGGTCAGATCATCCATTGTAGGTGAAACCCATGGAGCACCATGCATGGACTACATCAGATGTAGGAAATTATCACGTACTTGATCATCAGTTCTCACATCAGGTACAGTAGGTTGTGCCTCAAGTGGCACTCCTAGAGGTAATATTGGTGGCTCAGGGCCCACCATGTCTGGAGCATGATCATCACCATCTTCCTGGAGAATGGCACAAGGACATCATGGAAGCATTGGTCTACAATTTCCAAGCACACGCCTCAGAACAAGATTATAATCAAAAAGATAGAATCACTAGTATAATTTGAACATATGGAAACTCACTACCCAAGGCATACTACCCCAAACTACCCACTTAGATGACCAGGTATCAGTAAGTGCTCAAGTATAAGTTTCATGTCATTTTGTAGTTAATTACCAGGTTCACTCCTTTACCTTTCATAAACATTACAAGGTGGTATAAGGATGTGTAACCAATTAATTTTAGATTTCATGATTCACCTTATAATGGATATCCATTTCCAATAAATCAATTCCCATAAACCTATCATGAGAAACGACACCCATTTATTTATAATATAATGGATTGACTTGGTAAATTACTCATCCCTACCCATAAGGGACCATACTCCTCATGAATTGAGATAGAAAATCACTCAATTGAAACCAAAAGTAATATATGTACAATAAAACTATCACAACATCACTCAACAATCACAAGCATATCAAGCAATTAAAATTAGTGGAATGCACCTATATGGCATGGCAATATCCACGACATGTGAATTCTAAGTTCCTATAATGATGCATATATCCATTATCCTTGTCCTCATATCATAGGGCTAAGGATGGAATAAATTCTCAAACAGAGTAATAATCAACAACACTATACATCATGTGTGTCACCCAATAGTGAAATAATATCAACTGTAATAGGAAAAAGTAAAATAATAATTATAATTTAAGAAACTTGGTTTTTACCACAAACATGGGTTCATGACACCCAATCATGGCTTATGACCAAGTCCCAAGCATTCCTATTCTCTAATATATTGTCTCCAAATAATAAATCAATAAAAGAAACCATCTTTGATACCACTTTGTGACGTATTAGACCCGAATGCCACTTAATGGGTCCCCCGAGCCCGGTGGGCCACATAGCCTCAAGCACATCTCCCTGAATGATAGAGGCTATCGATTAGTAGTGAGGGCCTAGGGTATATTAATGGGGATACTATTCCCTCATTAGCATATTGTAGCATAGTGGAAGGAATATAAATAAATAATAAATAGCAGAATCAATATAAATAAATAGCGGAAGCAAACTAATGCAATAGATAAACAAGAATAACAATAACTATATCAACTAGAATAATGATGATGTAATGTCATGTTACTAGAAAACTAGAAAACATGGATACAATAAAATAGTCATAAAATGTTCCACAAATTAAAAGAAAACAAAGACTACTCCAAGAATACCAAGATATAACTCGGTCATCTGCTATTAATATCCATCCTATCAGTATGAAATCAAGTGTTCGAAGATGTATGTTTCCCTTTGTCAACACCTACAGTCATGTAGTCTACTCCGGGTACCAAACGACGCTCGAAGAGGGTGTGGGATAAATCCCAGTGGGCCACCACCAATGGTGTCTATAACATTCATCCTGTGTAATGGAATATAGTAGTGTGTAGGCATGCATATATAAAATAAAGAAAACAATACAATATCACTAAATACCCAAGTACCTGCTTCAGCCCTCAGCTGGTTTCTAAACATGTAACTAGTTCATTAATTAATTAATTTCCATTTAATGTTAATAGGTCATGTGAGGCATAGCCATCACTAACATCACCTCGTGATAGTATAAGTAGTGAAGATCCCAAAACATAACAAGGCAACCTGAAAATGATATCTGATGAGGGAGTTCCAGGGTAATAACTAAGGTAACGTAGATCTCACAGAATGTTAACTTAGTAGTATCTGAGTCTAGCTAAGGGGTAAGAGTATAATCCAACGATCGTAATACAAGGTATTCTACAATAAGGTGTCTACTGAGTCCAAGGTGATCGACCAAGGTAGAATGGGGTTAATCAAGGATAGGGCCCTATGGGATTTCACCATGGCACCTATTAGTCAATGATGGATCCAAGGATTGTATCTGATGTATCATGTAATAATGTGAAGGACCCTATGTGTAAAGACTCAGAAATTCCATGGAAATTTTTTATAAAGTCAATGTCTTCCCAGCTTAGGGATTTATGCCTTTGGTGCTAGTCTCTAGCCCCTGGCCTATGGAAGGCAGGCTTGGGGTAGTCACGATACGGGTCACGAGGACGGGTCGTGACAAATTGGTATCAAAGGAGTCAGTTCTACCGTAGAACTTAGGACTCTGATCTTTCTTTTCTGTGAAGCAATAGTGTTAAGGGTACTAAGTGTGGTTTTCATTCAGGGAGTCTAGTGTTGGTGTGGGCGGCCAATGTATCCATACACTAGGACCCTAAATTATGATTTCCAACTTAGTGCACGAATACACTAATTGTGTGCATGTATTTAAAATTTTTCTTAAGTCAGCTCAACTAGGTCAGCTCACCAGGTGTAGTATTTTGACCGTGTCGCATCTGTTTCTTTCAGGATGCCTCCCCACAAAGCCCTGAGAGTCGTACGTACTAACAGCTCACCGAGTGATGAGGCTTCGGTGTAGGGACCCTTTCTAGTTGAGGCACCAGCGGTACCACTTCCCGTTGGGCCACCAATGCCACCAACCCCAGTAGTAGAAGATTCACGCCGCTTGAGTGCGTTGCATGAGTTCCATTGCCAGAGGACACCCAGGTTCCGGGGAGAGACGGACCCACAGGCGGATGAGGATTGGATGGAGGATGTGGTGAGATTCTTCAGGCTGGCAGGGACACCAACAGACCTCATGGTGATTCTTGTTTTGAGTCTCCTTCAGGAATCAATAGGCAGATGGTGGAGCCTGATGCTTTAGGTCTACGACGAGGTGACACTACTCTGGATAGACTTCGAGAGCTTGTTCCGGGCAGAGTTTGTCCTAGCCACCATTCGTACGGTGTGGATATAGGATCTAATTCATCTGCAGCAAGGTAGCATGACAGTATCACAATACTCAGTGAGGTTCACCGACCTCTCGCGTTACTCCACGGATATGGTATGGGACCCATTCTTCAGGGCATGGACCTTCGAGCAGAGGCTCAGGCGAGAGATTAGGGCTTTGATGATCTCCCTTAACATCCTGAAATAGGAGGGGGGTGTTAGAGAGATCCCTCTTAGTAGAGAGTTTTCTTGTTGAGCAGACACTAGTTGAGAGACCCACTACTAGTTGACATGCAGCAGAGTCTTCTGCAGCTAGAAGTAGACATATTATGCAAAGGTCCAAGAGGACCAAAACCATGCGTGGATGACCATAGAACTCGGGATATTTTGTGCAGGGAACCCGAGGCAGTGACTTACCTACCAAAAGCAGGCAGTGTTACTCATGTGGCGGGCAGGGACACATGGCTCATGACTATCTGACCCGTTGTTCAGATGATCAGTAGATAGTTGAGGGACCTCCTAGGCAGAGGTATAGGTTTGATCGAGGTGGACCATAGGGAGAAGGCAGACATGGCAGAGGATTTGGTCGTGTAGCTAGTGGTGGACGACGTTACGAGGTGCTACCGCCACCACCATCAGGAGGTCCACCCCGGCCACAGGGAGCAGGTGGACAGGGGAGATCTCAGCTTCAGGTAGCTGAGGCATACAACCATGTCACTCTGGAGATGATTCAATGTATGATCTGTGTCTACTCTACCTTAGTTGCAGTTCTTATAGACACAGGTTCCAATCATTCTTTCATTGTCGCTGCCCTTGTTCAGAGCTCAGAGATTTCGATGGAGCTGTTGACTCGATCCTTATGGATAGAGACTCCTACTGGAGCAGACTCGATGATTACGCACTGGTTTTGGCAGTGTGAGCTTACTCTAGGAGGCGAGACCTTTAGCTGGGATCTCCTCATAGCGGCATTGAGGCCTTAATATGTCATCTTGGGTATGGACTGGTTATCTATTGTCTATGCTCAGATTGACTGTATTAGGAAAAAAGTGCAGTGTTTCTGCATGGATGAGACCAGGTTTACCTTCACTAGTGAGAAATGAACCTTTGCAGAACAGGACGGACTTACTTGGAGGAGGGTGTAGTTGATCACTCACCAGTTATCTTGCCTTACCCTCAGATCAGTTGATGTGGAGAGTCCGAATTATCCTCTAGTGGTGGACTAGTATGCAGATTTTTTCCCTGATAATGTTCCAGGACTACCTCCTTGTAGAGATGTGGACTTATACATTGACTTGTACCCCGGGATGGCACTGATATCTACTCTAGCATATCGGATGGATCCCATTGAGCTTCGTGAGCTGCGAGTAAAGCTAGAGGACTTGCAGGGGAAGGGATTCATCCGGATCAGTGTTTCTCCCTGGGCAGCCCCAATTCTGTTTGCCAAGAAGGTGGATGGGAGCTTAAGGCTCTGTGTTGACTATCGTCTCCTGAATTAGGTGACCGTGAAGAATAAGTACCCACTCCCAAGTATTGATGGCTTCTTTGATTATATCAAGGGATCACGATGGTTCTCGAAGATAGACCTCATATTAGGTTATCACCAGCTCAAAGTTCGAGATGAGGATGTGCAGAAGACAACCTTCAGGTGTCGGTATGGACACTACGAGTTCTTGGTTATTCCCTTCAACATAACTAATGCTCCAGTAGTGTTCATGTGTCTCATGAACAGGATATTCTAGCCATACCTCGATCTCTTTGTCGTAGTCTTCATCAATGACATTTTGATCTACTCAACTACGGAGGAGGAGCATGTCTACCATTTGCAGGTAGTACTGGACACACTCCGAGAGCATCAGATTTATGGTAAGCTCTTGAGCTACCAGTTTTTGATTCGAGAGGTTCACTTCTTGGGAAACGTAATCTCGGAGGCTAGAGTAGCAGTGGATCCAGCAAAGATTGAGGCGGTACTTGCGTGGGATCCACCCAGGATTGTGACGGAGGTACGAAGTTTCCTGGTCTTGGTTGGGTACTATCAGAGATTCGTTTCAGACTTCTCCATAGTTGCGGCACCACTATCAGCCTTGATGAAGAAGGAGAAACCCTTTGTGTGGTCGTAGATATGCCAGCAGAGCTTTCAGGAGCTGAGGTAGAGGTTGACTAGTGCCCTCATCTTGAGGCTTCCATAGGAGGGTGTAGGGTACGTAGTTTACTGCGATGAATCAGATACCGGACTTGGGTGTGTCCTAATGCAGGAGCAAGAAGTGATCACATATGTTTATTGGTAGCTGAGACAGCATGATCAGAACTACGCTACCCATGACCTGGAGTTAGCATCAGTGGTCTTAGCCTTGAATATGTGGTGGCACTATCTAATGGGTGAACGTTTTACCATGTACTCTGATCACAAGAGTCTCAGGTATATCTTCTCTCAGAAGGAAATGAACCTAAGACAACGGCAATGGCTCGAGTTCCTCCAGGACCATGACTTTGAGATAGTATATAATCCTAGGAAGGGGAACGTTGTGGCAAATGATCTTAGTAGAAGATCTAGTATACAGCTTCTAGGAGAGGCGACAGAGCAGCTGGCTGCCTTACAGATATTCTTTTAGGATAGGGATGGAGCAGCCTATCTTCAGTCTCTTACAGTCACTCCTCCATTTCTTCAGTGATTCAGGGAGGCACAACATGGGGACGCTGACTGTGAGGCTCAATGTGCTCATATATCCACAGGGCAGGCACGTGATGGATTTTCTGAAGGTGGGGAGCACGTCATCCTCTTTAGAGGATGTACCATGGTACCAGTTTCACTTTAGGAGGAAGTGTTGAGAGATTTCCACACTTCCCCTTTAGCGGTACATCTAGGAGTGGCGAAGATGTACTAGGACCTTGGACGACATCACTGGTGTCCAGGTATGAAGAAGGCGGTAGCGGAGTTTGTCTCAAGGTGCCTCACTTGTCAGCAAGCGAAGGCGGAGCACCAGGTACCATCAGGCTTGGTACATCCCTTAGAGGTCCCAGAGTGGAAGTGGGATGGGATATCTATGGACTTCGTGACGAGTCTTCCACATACATCTAGGATTCATGATTCGATATGGGTGATCGTTGACCGACTCACCAAGTCGGCCCACTTCCTACCGATCAGAGAGCAGGGCTCAGTAGAGAGCTTGGGACGCCTCTATGTGCAGGAGATAGTGCATTTACATGGAGTACCTACTTCTATTTTCTCCGACCGTGATGTATGGTTTACTTCCCGGCTATGGGAGGGGTTGCAGGAGGATTTTGGGATGCAGCTGTGTCTGAGCACCTCCTTCCATCCTCATACGGATGGCCAGACCGATAAGACCATTCAGACCCTCGAGGACATGATCCATGCATGTGTCCTTGACTTTGGTCACAACTATGAGGACCACTTACCTTTGGTGGAGTTCTCCTACAACAACAGATACCACTCCACCATCGGTATGGCACCCTTTGAGGCCTTGTATGGTTGACCTTGCAGATCTCCACTGTGCTGGATAGACCCAGGGGAGTCAGCACTAGTGGGACCAGAGATGGTATGGGCTACCATGGAGAAGGTGCATATCATCTAGGAGTGGATGAAGACTGCACAAAGCGGGAAAAAGACATATGCTGACAGGAGACGAAGACCTCTGGAGTTCGAGGATGGCGACCACGTCTTCCTACAGGTCTCACCTCGACCAGGTCTACAGAGATTTGGCCGAGGCGGCAAGTTATCCCTGAGGTTCATCGGACCTTTCTAGGTCATCAGAAGAGTTGGCGAGGTGGATTACCACTTAGCTCTTCCACCTCAGTTGCACTGGGTGCACGACGTCTTCCACGTATCTCAGCTGAGGAGATATGTGCACGACCCATCCCACATTATCGACCACGGGGAGCTGGACATCGATGATGGGGAAAATTTCACAGAGGTTCCAGTGGAGATTGAGGATTGATAGGAGTGGATCCTACAAGGATGGTTGATACCTCTAGTGCACGTTCGTTGGCAGCATGGAAACCTCTAGGAGAGCACATGGAAGCGGGAGGCTCAGATGCATGCTCAGTACCCCCTTTTGTTCCCTTAGTTCGAGTTGTAGCTTATGGGGATGTAAAAACCTGAGGTGGAGAGAATTAAAAGACCTGGAAATTCCGTGGAAATTTTTTTCTTAAATTCATGGGATTTTTACAAGTCTGCGAAAATTTACGGTGCTTGATTCTGAGGCCCGGTGTGCTCGGAATCAATTTCTGAAGTTTTTTTCAGGTACGTTCAGTAAACATACAAGCAGGATTTTATAACTTTTGAACCGGTGCTCGAAACTGAAATCTAAGGGCACCATTGAACTCGTAGTGTCGGTGATTGCTTAGTGAGACCTTCACCGCATTTTTGTTCTAATGAGAATGGAAGTTATATTTTTGGGGTTTTTAGTTAAGTTAAAAAAAATAAGAGTGAAAATTATTTTTATTGTGGTGGTTAAAACATCCAAGTAGAGGTTGGGGGTGGGGGCCACCACACCCTAACCTCCCATGGGAGTTTATGGTGGTGGGTCCCACCCAATCATAACCTCCCTTGGGAGGATAATTAAGGTGTGGGCCACCCGGGGTTGTAACTCTTGGAACCCCCAATTGAAGTGGAGGAAACCCTTCAAATTCCTTTAATTAATTTTGTACCAACCCTTGAACTTCCCTCATAAGTGTGCCAAACCACACAAATTAATTAATGGCATTAATTAATTAATTTTAATTCTTTTGAATTCTTTTGGCCAAAAATTAAATAATGGGTTAGCTTAACCCATTATTTTGGTTAGCACATTCTTTTTGGTGGAGCTTTTGAGAACCCTTGGATAACTTCATCCTTCCAATGAAGAACGCTGAACATCTTCATCGATCTTCAACCAAGACAAAAGAGAAGGAGTCAACCGCGAAGAATGCCAACGATGCTTCTTCCTCAGTATCCTACCCTGGACTCTTCCCAATGTCAACGAAATGATGTCCGCTTTTCTGCGACTTTGTCAAAGATTATCATCATAAAAGGTAAGGGTTTAAGTTGATTTTTGTACCCATTCTACTTCATTCAGTTTATGGATTGAGAAATTCCAAATGATACCACCATAATGATGAGGGCTCGGACCGCATGAACACGGCCCGACCCTCCTGCTTTGTTGTTCTCATTTTTTGACGACAGTGGCGGCACAAAACTACCGCCGGAGGAACAGACCGTGGAAAAAGTAACGGCGGCCAGTGACGGTCCGGCCGTGAAGAAAACTGGTGGCGCAAGGCCACTGGGTCGCCAAGAGGGCGTGGGACCATCGTGCCACGTGGAAGGAGAGTCGCGGCTAGGGCGGGTTGCTGCGAAGGCACACAGCACCGACATGCCGCACGAAGGAAAGCAGGAGGCCGCAGCAAAGGTGACATGGCACCGTCACGCCGCCCAGAGGAGCTGGAGGCCATGGCCAGGACAGGCCGCGGTGGAGGAGGCAAAGCGCCGTCGTGCCGCACGGAGCAGGGGAACCGCGGCCAGGGCGGGCCGTGGCGGAGCAGGTGGAGAACCTGGCCGCTAGGCCAGCCGGGGTGAGCGGGACCCCGTCGGGTCCTGCGTGTGCTAGACCGGTGACACCTGGCGCCGGTTTCGGCTCACACCCGAATGGAAAAGACGTTTGGGTAGCCAGGGGGTGTGCAGTTTCCCCACTGGTCGCGGCTAAGGTGGACCCCTACCGGGTCGTCGGGTTGCCAGGCTGACCGGGCCACCGGGCTAACTAGGCTGCCGGGCCGACTGAGCCACCGGGCCGCCCTCGATCCGGGCTACCATCGGGTCGGGCCACCCCTTCGAGTCGGGCCGCCCACTCGGGTCGGGCCGACCACTCGGGTCAGACCGCCTCCTCGGGTCGGGTCGCCATCGGACCGAGCCGCCCCCTCAGGTAGGGCCACCCTTCGGTTTGGGCCACCCCTTGGGCCAAGCCACTCCCTTCAGGGCTGGGTTGGACTCACGGACTAGGTCGGACTCGCAGACTGGGTCGGACCCCAGTCTGGACCCGATTAGCCGAATACACATTTTCACCCATATCTTGGGCTACGAGTGTCCGATCAACGAACCGTCTACGGAAACAGAAATCTTAGAATGAGATGGTACTTTTGGAATAACCTACTTGAGGTTTGGACATAGTTGGGTTATGGTCAGGTTGGTTTGAACCTAAAAACCAACGGGGCCCCTGAAACGAAAATGCCAATAACTAACAGACTGGGCGTCCGATTAACGCGTCGTCTATTGCATTGGGATCCCCATGACGAGGTGGACCTTTGAGATGCTTCCACTTGGGACTTTGTGATATTTGGAGTATCGACCTATAGCTCGTAGAGTGGATCCTTCCGGAGATGAGTGAGCGGAGTACGAAGACTTAGTAGCTGGATGAGACCTAACGACTGCTGACCTTTCAACTCGGAGTGTTTCGACTAGCCCAGTAGGGGAGTTCCTTTGTGTGAGCGTAGCAGATCCACAGTGGGGAGCGCCTCTGTGTGAAGTGGCAGACCCACGATACTCGATAGGAGGAGTACCTCAGCAGGCTACGAGGGGGAGCGTCTTTGTGTGAGCACGGCAGACCCACGGTGGGGAGCGCCTTTGTGTGAGCGCAGCAGACCCACGATACTCGACAGGAGGAGTACCACAATAGTCCAGGAAAGTGGGAAGCACCTCTATGTGACGTGGCAGGACCACGGTACTCGATAGAGGAGTAGTACACCATCAGCCGAGATTCGGACAATTTGACTGTGGATGTTACTTGCTACTACCCCAAGAATAAAAATCCTGGTTTGAGCTGAGTCAGTGACTTTTGTGTTTACCTCATGATTGAGATGAGTTATTAGATAACTTAGGTATATGTATGGGAATATACCTAAGTAATGGTTATCCGTTGAATCTTTAATTTGTGGTTATCCTTGTTGGATATTGTGATACCTTGAGGGTCTCGGGGTCCCTACTAAGTATTGTTATACTCACCCCTACACGGGATATGTCTGCACCTCGTTGTGTTGGATGCAGACGATGGACAGGGCTGACGGAGGCTGAGAGCGCCAGGACTGGACGGTACCTGTAGGTGGACCTTATAATGAGATGGTACACAGAGGAGTTTGACGGACATGGAGTGTTGAGGTGTCCATTTGTACTTACCCTTCAAGTAGGAACCCCGGAGAATGATCCAAGAGCTTCTCTTTACCTTTCAGTTGTTTGTCACTTTTTCATTTTTACTTGCTTTCAGTTGTACCTATACTTTACTGTTGGGCTTGTATTTCCAACCCCTTTACTTTCAATAACTTCTTCTGTATATAGTATTGCTTAGTGTTTTGATTCTAGTTATGTACTCCGATTGTGTGTATTTACTTTTTATAAATCCAATGCCTTCCCAGCTTAGGGATTTATGCCTTTGGTTCTAGTTTCCAACCCCTTTCCTATGGAAGGAAGACTTGGGGTAGTCACGGCATGGGTCCCGAGGATGGGTCGTGACACTATGGTAGTATACCGGGCATCTAAGGAATTGAAAAGAAATGGATTCTAGGTGGGTGTAAACCTAATAAAACTTCATCCTTGAATCAAAATGGGGTTCTCAAGTCCCAAGGTATTCTCCTCTCAGAATCCAAGGAGATCTTGAGTCAGTACATTATTATTTGATATTGTAATCATGTAATTATTCATTAGGTTCAATCCTTGTCTTCCATTATTGTGGATAGTCCAAGTAGCATTACAACCATTTAATCAAGTATTAATTAACCATTAAGGCATGTTCAATTATAGAGGTTCACTCTGCTACCTCCCATCAATATAGAAAGGGGTGAAATGGACATGAAATATTTATTCAATATCATTTTATAAGGTTAAGTTATATACTTATTTTACTTTCCATTTCACATTTCACATTTAATAACCAAAATGAAGCACTTACCTTAGGCGGGTCAAGTGGTGACCATACATGGTACATGCCATTATGCAATTATTATTAATAATAAGACATTTTTTATAGTAAGGATCACATTTAGGAAGGTCAAGCGAATTCACACACAAATGGTGGCTCAAACATGAAAAAAAAACTAAAATCTAAATATAGAATAACCTTCGACATGGGGAGGATTGAGTTATGGGTGTAACTACTAACAACTAATAACATATTTGGAAAGAGCATAACCATATGATTCTAAAAAGTATAATCATGGCATGTAAATTTAATAAAGGGTTCTCGATTAAATCAGTGGGCCCCACAAAGATATTCCAAAATCAATAAACATTAGGGATGAGTTATAGACCACACACCTTAGGGTTGTACAACTCTCCTCCTCCGATATCAGCCCTTGATTTTCCTCGTATTAGAGTAGATCTAAGAAAAGGTAAAAAATGTTGACATGACGATATATAGGTTGAGAGAAAGAAATAAGAAGAATGGCTAAAAAGGACTCAATTACTTACCATTGTGAACCTAATGTGATGGATAAAATCTCTATCAGATGCTGGATAAAGAAGATCCCTTGATCCTTAGCTTTGGCCTTTAAAAATCTCCAAATGGGTGAAAATGGAGGAAAATCCCACTGGTTTACGAGTTGGGGAAGAAGATGGGAGTAAATATATCATTAAGGTCATTTTGGACATTTTACCCAAAATTTTACCCTATGCAAAGTTTGTCTGCACGGTTTTTCAAATAGTGTGAGATGCTTCTGCCCGAAATAACATCCTCTGCATGGTTTGATCAAACCGTGCACAAGCTATGCACAGGTACCTGGGAAAAGGTGGTGTTCACACGGTTAGGCCACACGGAAGTGTGCCAAATGTGTGAGGTGGATCTATCCAAAAAAACGCAATCCACATGGTTTTCCAAACCATTTAGAATTCCTACACAGTTTACTCTAAACCATGAACCAAGCCTGTTTTCCCCAAAAATATGGATTACGTGCTCCGAACTTTCCCTGGACACCCCTGAAACCTTTTTTAACCCATTAGGCATCTATATTAGGTACAAAGTAAATATTTAGACAAAAAATTAAAGGATCTATACCTGAGTGAAAAAATGGGTTCTTGTAGGGATCAAGGTAGGAAATAAGAATATTGAATAATAATGTCATTTTTTCATAAAACAGTGATTTATATTCATACTTATTCAAACATAATCATCTTGATTCATCTAGATGAAGTGATACCACTTAAAAGTTGATCTTATAATGGATCACTTTAACATCAATCAATATTTTATCATCACATATGATTTTCCTTCAACTTGAAAAATCTAGATCACTTCTTCTTCAATTAACACTTCATAGTCATAGAAAATCTTTCCTCAACTTGAAAAATATATCTATGGAATCTATAATACATAAATTCCTACTTGCGCTATAATTAACTATTAAAATAGTTCACACATTCACAATGATGAATTCATATCTTACCCATTTTAATATATCTCTCTAAAAACATGCTCCCATTAAGAGATCACTCCCCAAAGGGTCAAACACATATCAATGGATTATTTCCCCTATATAGTTTTTCTCCCCCTTTATGTGTAAATTAAGAGAGTAAAAAAAATGAGATTTATGTTGCCAATTTTTCTCCCCCATTGACAACAATAATCCAATGAAAAATATGAGAGAGGGGACTAATCACCATAACTTAGCCTTGATATGGGTGAGGTTGAACTCCCAATATCAACCTCAAATTCTAAAATACATCCTTTGGAAATGTCTTAGTAAACACATTAGCAATTTTTTCCTATTTAGGAAAAAATTCCAAATTAATCTCATTTCTTTGCAAAATATCCTTAAATAATTGATACTTTATATCAATGTGATTAGAACTTGAATGGTGAACTGAATTCTTTGAAATATTGATAGCACTTTGATTATCATTCCTAATAAGAAGTGGAAACTTCACTTCAACCTTAAGATCTTTCAATCAAGTCTTTATTCACATCAATTGGGTTGTGACATGAGTGGGAACCATATATTATTCTTTATAAGTTCTTAAGGTTATAAAATTTTTCTTCTTTATGTGATAAAAATTAAACCTTACTCTAAGGAAGAATTCTCCAATGAATGTAAATATTTTATCATCAACACAACCTACCCAATATTCATTTATGCAGCTGAACAGATCAAGCTTCACTTTTTTGTCAATTTTTAAATGAAAACCTATTATACCACTTATATACCTAATAATCATATTTACATCACTAAAATGAGACTCTTTTATGGTACTTTTATACTTGGAACTAAGTGTAACATCATAAATGATTTCCATACTTGAATTTTTTTAAGTATAAAAACCTTCCAATCAGCTTCTAAAATTCCCTTAGATCCAGTTTTTTTACTATATCTCTTTTAAACAGCTTGGTTCTCATTGAAATTGGGTTGGAAAATGGCTTTGAATATGCCATTACAAACTTTTTTAGATGTTTCTTATCATAATTCTCTTAATAAAGAAGAATACGGTCTCTCTCTTGAGAAACATTTAATCCAATAAAGTACCTCATCTCCCTAATCATGGGAATTTCAAAAAGATCCTTTATCTACTTGGAAAAATATATTTTTCATCCTTAATATAGATATTTTTTTCTACTCTTTCTTTTTGAAATTCAGCCTCTTCAAATAGGTTTCTAACTTAGAATATCAAGATCTAGGGGCTTGTTTCAACCCATATAAAGCCTTATTTTACCATTGGGAAAGGATAACTTGACATCAATTTCAAAAATGTTTTGTTTCCTTTGGGAAGTAATAAAAAGAGATATTATTATAGTCTCAATCCTTGAAAATAGTGTAAAGGTTTCATCAAATTCCACTCCTTCAACATGAGATTGGCCCTTACACACAAGTATTTATTTTTTTCTCACAACTTCACCCTTTTCATTCAACTTATTTTGAAATACCCATTTAGTTACAATGATATTTTTGTTTTCTAACCTGGGAACCAACTCCAATGTTTCATTATTATCTATCTAATCTAACTCTCCATTCATAGCATCAACCCACTCTTGATGCTCTAAATCCTCTTCAACATCTATTGGTTCAGCCTATGAAAATAATGAGGTATGTGATGTTGTACTCAAAATTATCCTATTTTGAACCTATTTTATTTGATCTCTAGTAATTCTTTGGAATTTAATCTAATTTATAGGAATTTAATATAATGGATGTGGTTGTTTCTCAACACTAGAATAGTCTAGATCAACTTTCTCAACCTGTATATCTTCTTTACTTTCATTATTTTATAAAATTTCTTTAAGTTGTTTGGCAAGAACAGATTCATCATTACTTATGGAATTAGATTATTTATATGTATCTTCTTTATTTGTATGTTATAGAACCTTCACATTATAATTTTAAAAAAAATATCCCATGAAACTTTGTTACAACTTTGGTATCTTATTCCATTTTAAGGATAGCCAAGGATAATCCCATCAATACCTTTCTGATCAAAATTCCTAAGATTTCATCCTTTGAATTTGATCATAGAAGGGATTACAAATACCCTTAGATACAAAAAACTTGGATAATTATTGTGATACATCTCATATGGGTATATATCTTAATTTTTCTTGTATAATAAATGGTTTTTAATGTGAACTATTACACTAATAGATTGTCTCCAAAAATATCGATAGGTATCATGCTCTATCATTATTATTCGAGACATGTACACTAAACTTATATTATTTTATTATTACATTCAAAAAAACCATTTTTTGTGGTGTATATGTTTCACTGAGTTCATGTTGAATACCATGATTCTCATGGTAGGCATCAAATCTTTCACTTATATATTCAGCAGCATTATAAATCTGGATCTTTCTCAAGGTAAAACACAACTAGAAAATTTACCTATGGCCATGGGTTGAAACTATGGTGGTAGGTCAAAAAAACGTGGAAATGTCATATTTCCACAAATTTCCCAAACTGTGGAAATAGCCTATTTCCATGGTTTTCCCAAATTATGGGCACTATTTCCATAGAAATAGGTTCTAGCTACTTCCACGGTTTAAACTGTGCATGTAGGACCCCTATTTCCAAGGTTTAAACCATGGAAGTAGGCCTCTATAGCCATAGTTAAACCATGGAAAAGGCCTCTATAGCCATAGTTCAAACCATAGAAATATTAATCTACATCCATGGTAAAACCATGGCAATAGGCACACTATTACCACAGTTTAAACTGTGGTAGTAGACCTCTATAGCCACAGTTTACAACCATGGATATATATTCTATTCCATCAAAAAATGCACCCCCACCCCCTTCACCACCCCCTACACCCCCATTAACCACCCTTGCACCCCCCCCCCCCCCCCCCCACACACACACACACAGAACCCCTTCACCCCCTTTATTCATTAAACATTGGTTCAGGACATCATTTCCTTATGGGAGGGACAGTACTAGAAATGATTTTATGTCTCTAGGTAGGAGTCCATATCTAATCATGTTAAATCCCTTTTCACTATTAAATGAGATATATCATAGCTAGGGGAGGGAGTACATAATAAGCAGACCATCCT
The DNA here is from genome assembly GCA_963277665.1 of Viscum album. NCBI lineage: Eukaryota > Viridiplantae > Streptophyta > Magnoliopsida > Santalales > Viscaceae > Viscum > Viscum album. Next base: position 373,431,465 of record OY728137.1, read on the forward strand.
ATTAGATAAATAAGAGACCATTCTTCACCTAGATGATCAACTAATGGTGGTAATGATAAATTAGGTTTAGAAGAATCTCAAACATGGAATATGGGGATGAGTTTGGTAGGATGCTAATGTAGGAAGATAAGGCTCATCCCTAGGAATATGATGTGTCATTGGATCTGGAACAGATATAAATAGTTACTGAATCATTATGAAAAATGATTTTCAAGCTCAATAAATCCATGAAACTGGATAAGAAATCCATCTGGTCAGTGGAATAGTATTCACATTCCATATTTTCCATTTAATTATGAATCTCAATAGGTTTATCAAATAAATCAACTAAAAATATTTAAACCCACATGAGTCATGCTCACTATGATAAGTAATACATTAGTAGATTATCACTCGATATCGTGAGACTGATTAATAGGAATAAAAGGATTGGGGTCATAGTAACACATCAAACACCAAGGGAGATCATAATTTTTTAGAAAATAGGTCTGTTTGATTCTTAGATTTTGATGCTCGATCAACACAAATGATTCATTATTACATAACCCTAAGGGTGTTAAAATTCCACTAAAGAAATGGGAATGTGAACAAAGGAAAATTGTGACTCCAACAGTCTGAATAGACATTTGAATGAGGTAGATAGGTTGAGGGTGATAATTGACCACATTCAAGACATATCTTCGAATATCATAATGTTGAATATTTCTCCCCAAGGAAGTGTATCTTGGATAGGAGGTAGGATTTTTTAGCATTGTTCCATCACCATTGAGGAATCGGTTTAGAGATGATGATAATGTTTCCATCAAGTCATGTACCCTAGAAATTATGTTGTATTTTTGAGTGTTATGTTATCACTATAGGGAATCCCATTGAGATGTGAATGTTTATTTCAATACAAATGAGTGTACACAAAGTCTATATATGGGAGAGAGGGATTCCTAGGAAGTGTATGTAAACTCTTAGGGTTATTCCATTATGGGTCAAGAATATCGATAGGGAGTACTCATTATAATAAAGTATTATGGGATAGTGGGGCTAATTAAAACTCTATTTGGGTAAGAGGAACTATATTATGGTCACAAGGTAAATCCCAAGTATTCTTAGTTTATGGTCACATATATTTAACCAAATAGGTGATACTGTTTAGGAATGTACAATATATACTGTTGGGTTCTTCATATTATGGTCAAGTAACAATGACTGAGGAAACGTGTCTCAAAATGATTTGAATTCTGGACTAAGGAACTATTGGATTTTAATTTCATGCAGCTTTGAGCACAATGGGTATAAAATTTAATATTCATGAAAGTAAGACCATGGAAAAAAAATAACTTTATATAATGAGTATGTTAAGTACATGATGTATTGAACTCCAAAATGGGTAAATGGAAAAGAATTGATGTGAATTAAAAGACAAAATTCCAATACAGATAAGACTAATGAATATTTTACGTTGTTTATAGTCATGATTCATATATAAGTATCTCTATTTAATGATTTGGATCATGTACAGGATAAGTTTGGTGAAATTCATGATCACCATGGTGGATAAGTGAAGAAAACCTAATTTAAATTTCACTAGAGGATATTTCATGGATCAAAACTGTGAAAACAAATAATAAAATTCTAATTATTATGTATAATAATGGGAATAATCCTAGATATGGGCTAGGTAGGTATCATGATATGATTCAATCGAGAAACCAAAGTGCTATGATGGATTGAGGTTTAATTTTACTAATGTGTTGAGAGAAAGCTTCCTAAATATCACTATAAAACCTAGTAAGTGTGAATCAAGACACACATTGATATATGGATGGTTTATTATTTGATGAATTCCTAAAGAGATGTGTGATTAGAAAACAACGGTGCATAGAGGTTGTCCATTCAGGTGATGAATAAGGTACCATGTATTTTTAAGTAATGTGATAGGGACAAAATTCTATAGTTTAAAATGATACAACAATAATGAAATAGAGAAATCTCAAATTTCTTAATAGTGAAACAGGTACAGAAAATCGTTTCCTGTATAATATATCCTCAATGCATGAAATTAGGGAAACCAAGATGGTAGGGTTGACATTTTTGCTATTGTTTTTTTATTACAGGGATGCTCATATTATTATGAAAGATTTTTAGAGAAATTTAAACTATAGTTACACAAGGTTTAGAGGTGAATAAAAATGATCAAAGGGTTTTTTGAGCACATTGGTGCTATAATTTCATGTGATAGTAATATTAATGGGGTACGCCATGCATGATAGAGTATCAAACCCACAGAGGACATGGGAAATTGTTAGACTATGATTTGGGGAAGACCATGATATTCTATGATGTTGTAGAGTTTAAATCCATCTAACATGGACTAATGGGGTGCTACAATTTTATGGTTGTTAAGCCTGAACTAAGAGGGAGGTAGTGTGTATGGAACTGTGTGGGGAAACCTGATTTGAATTTCATATCCATATAATAATAAAAAATTCGAAATGGTAAAAGTGATATAGTTTAAGGTAATGATTCTAAAACCCAATGTGGGGAAATATTTTTTTTTTATTGACTAAAACAAAACCGATAAAAATTGGATGGATCAATATCAGTGTAAATAGTTTCTAGGGGATGCATGCATTTTACGTTCATGATGATTTTCCAGTAGGTGAAATTGTTTATATGTGTTGGAATTAATTAAACCATAATTGAATTAAAGAGACCAATTCCATTATAGATATGCCTTTAATTATTTATACCCAATATAAAGAAATGACGATGGGACTATAGGGTCATTCCTTTTATGGTCATGCATCTAGAACCAAAACCATGTAGTTTAATGTCATATAAAAATAAAATGGTTCTATATAGTTTAATTTTATATAGAAAGGAGTGACTGGGGGAATGGGAGGATAATATTATCTATAAAATTTACTAATACCAGTTGGTTAAGTGAGAATAAGCATACTTTTGTAGGTTCTAGATGGTAATCCACATAAGATTTATTACTTATCCATTTTTTCTCTAATATGATCCCCATGTTATTAAAGTGGGTGACCTGTTGGGTGGATTCTTGGGGTTTTATTAGTTACCCTTTAACAAGTATTGAGTCTTATGAACCTTTGTGCCTCATGAATCGGTTATTTTAGAATAATTCCCATCATAATAATGTGAAATTCATTTTAAGGTCAAACATCTTTGTTATAGTGGTTTTTGAGGTTTAATATCATTCAACTAGACCCTATAATTATAAATGTTTTAAATATTAGAACATATCCTTTTGGTGAAGTGGACCATATAGTAACCAAGAAGATACAATATAATGTTAATTAAAAAACCTATGTTCCACTGTAAACTAGCATCAATAATAATGGAATATAGTTTAATGTCATGTTGTATGGAATAAAGGCTTACTATGAATTAAGACCCTATAGATCAAACCATATCAATTCTTAATTTATAATTATGGATCTCAAACTAGGGACTTGAGATTTCCTATAGATTAGTGGTTTTCCAAGGTGAACCCAAAGTGATTTAACACCCTTTGTCTTATCAAAATCCTTACTAACTGAAAATATATACAGTTCAAGGTCATGATGAATGGACTAGGTGACATTGTCTGTATAGTAGTTAGGGAGATAAAAAACCAAGTATTAATTTAAAACATCATTTGATATCAAAAATAAACCTCATTGAGGCAATAATGCACATTTTGTATCGTCGTAATTCTTGAACCAAAGATGATTTCATCTATATGGATCAGATTGAAAAAAACTCGATGTTTATTAGAAAGCCTACTGTTGGTAGCCTCTAAAAAATCACATAGTATAACTTTAAGATTATTTGATTAATGTAAAGTATAAATTTATCGACATATATCTTAGTACACTTCAATATGGGTGTAACGGTTCCTTGACACACAAGGTGGGGTGATGATACCTGGTGAAGAGGAATCATTTGTTGAGAAATGGAATATGTTATGGGTGACATGTGAACGGTTCTGAAGTAAGAGAACCAAGAATCACTATGTATTATATGTAAGGGGAATCATGAAACACATATTTATAGGGATAAATGTTTTCTACATGTATCTGACTCACATACATAAGAGGGGTATGGAATAATGGAAAACTCTAGAGGAAAATAGAATCCAACACCTGATATTAATTTATAAGAGATTCATCACTAGGTGAAATGTGGGAAATAGACATAGATCCCATTGTAGGGTTTAGAATTGGAGGTCTATAAGTTTGTACTAATCATGTAAGATGTTAATCATGCTATATGTGGTTCTAGATGTTTCCATAATAGATGTACAACACCAAAGTCCAAGGTCACAATCTAGAGTATCATGCATCTCATTTTTATATAATGGGAATTATAGAGTGTTATTTAAGGTTTTAGGGAAAATATATAAAATAAATTGTTTAAAATCATATGATAAGGATGATAAAGTGGGTTCTCTAATTATTATCTTCATAAACATGTGAGATAGTTTTATTTTATAGAAAAGGGGAAGATTATAACCTAATATTGGGCTCCAAGCACCAATGATAACATAAGTACCTTTAAGGGGAGGTGTTTCATAGTTTGGTGTTATAGAACATAGAACAAATATGAGAGGGTATATGGTGTTAATTTAAGGGTATAATACTATTAAAATCTATTTTTAGGGAAAAGTAACATTTTCTTTTTGTCGTAGTTTAGCGACTATGTGTTCTAGATATCAAGAACATATGGCCTAGACCATATCTATTTAAGGGTGACATTGTCTCAATGAACATAGGGGAAAAGGAAACTCAATAAATATTTTCCATGTACCAAGAGAAGGCATCAGTGATAAGAAACCTATCGTTTCTCATGAGATAGGGTATTCTAGTGTCACTATGTATCCCATGGAATTTGAATCATTCCACACATAGTTATAAAATTTAGCATAAAAGGATACCAAAACCAGGAGGGGGGATCCTCTCATATGAGGATCCATAGTATCTTTAAGATCCCGGATTTCTCTTTAAAGTATGTTCTACTTATGTTTCAGTTTAATCCCTTTATTTTGGTTAATTAGGTTCTTACCCAAGTCCTTAAGGAGGCAAAGGGGTGTTCTGAGGGTTTGGGATATGAAAAAGGAGAAAAAAAGGGGTTTTTTGGGTAGGTTGCACAGTTTGTGCATGGTTAGTGCTAACCATGTAGACAACCCAGGGAAACCATGCAGGAGGTGGGATTTTGGATAGTGGCATCTGTACAATTTGTACATGGTTTGGAAAACTGTGCAGGTAAATCGTGTGGCCTAAAAACTTTTAAAAAAAATCAGAATTGCCACTCCTAGGTTTTTATGTTCACTCGGGATTTTCCTCCAACTCCCTTGCAACCCTAGGAACAAGCCAAAGGGACCAAGAGCTTCCAAGGATAAATCTCCTTAGATTCTTGACCATTTGGAGTATTGTTGGATGCAAATAAAATATCCATGTGAGTCTAATCTTCTCCTCGTCTCTCTTTTCTGATTTAGGTTTTGTATTTTGGTTGATTTCTATACGAAGCTCTCAAACCTCTATTTTTCATTGAGATCTAGGTTGAGGATTCAAATGGGTGTTGGATCAGGATATAAGGTCTTGGTTGAGAGGGTGTTCATTAACATATTCGAGGTAGGTGGTCTATAAGTTATATCCCTTGAGTTTTATGAAGATTTGTGCATGTAGGGTTTTGATTCTTACCCTCTTGTGATGATTTCTTCATTCCATTATTGTGATGTGATGTTTAGGGTGTCTAAACAACCTAATAGAACCATGATGATCCCTATGGGATGCATGGAAGAAGATTTTATCTATGTTAGGGCCACCCATGGGGTGTGCCCACATTCCCGATATAGAGTTTAGCTAAGTAAATGTAGGTCCGTTGTGCGAGAACATAGAGCCCATGGTAAATATGATATTAATATTTAAGGATGTTAATGGGAGTCCTAGTAACACACCTTGGTTGGGCAGTGACCTATGTAGGTGTTTGGTTGGCTTAAAAGGGGGTTAAGTGAGATAAGGGGAAATGCTAATATATTAGCTGTATACATGATTATTCTTAGTGATATAGGCATGGGAAATGGGAAATGGGGATGAATGTTGTGGGTTAGAAATGAATAATGTGTTAATGGATTATGGTATAATGTTAAATTCAATTTCATTGATATTTGTGTGATGTTTCTAATGACATTAGCGATGCTTGGTTGTGAATTGTGGTTGAATTTGATGAATGTTAAATAAAGAAAGTGCACATGGCTTGGTAGTTTGGGGTATATACTTGAGGTTCTACACCCATGGGTCGAGTTTTGACTGAGATTCCAAAATCCACCCACTAAATGCATGGGTTAGATAAGGGGAGATAGTTCCATTCCCCTAATAGTTTCATCCACCCTGATTGAGGCTACGAGGTGAGGATAATAAAAATTATTGTGTTATGATGCCTAGTGAGATAGGACTTGTTTAATTCTCTCATATTTTTAATGTTGATCTTTCATAATCCATTAAACACATATAAAGGGTGAATTGGTAAATAAATTATCTTGGAATGAGTGTGGGTTATTTAATTGGTTAACTGAAAAGCACATAATTAAGCTTGGCCTTCTAATCTATTTCCTTTACTTATTTTTTTTACCATTACATGCACTATATATGGGATGGATATTTGGTAGACACCATTGGTGGTGGCATACTGAGTTTTACTCACACCCTGTTCGGGCCGTCGTTGGGTACCTGGGTAGATTTCATAGTTGCAGGTCAGGAGAAGGGAAAGGCCCCAGTGCTTGGGAATTGAGTTGTGATTAGGGATGAGATTGGTTGAGGTTTGGGACTTATTACTAGGAACGTTTTTGGGATTCAGTTGTTTGTCTTCATTTCATTTTTTTTTTCAATTTTCACTGTAGCATGGCATGACATACTTACTATTGGTTGTGTTGTACCTAGTTTGGGAATGGTTTATTTATGCATTGTGTTTTTTGTTTTATAGTGTTTCTGCTATTTATATTTTTACTGTTGTGTCTTACTTTGGTAAAAGTGGTTATAGTCTCACCAAATGACTACTTAGACCCTCGCTTCTAGTCGTCAACCTATGGTGTATGGGGAGGCATGCTTGGGGTCATATAACCACCCATATTGGGGATGTTAAAAAGTGGTATCAGAGGAGGTCATTTCTCTTTGTTACTATTTGGGATGGTAGATGTAGGTTAGGACAGTGTCGGGTCTCAGTAATGAGCTCGTTTTTGGGAGTAGCTAACCCATGTATGGGGGAAACCCAAGTCACCCTTGGTGGGAATTGTTGTTCTTGTTATGTGTTGTTGTATTTGATGATATTTTACCATCGGATGATGCACTTTTTGTGTGATTTGATGATTTTGTGATATTTAACTCGTGGACATAATTTCATGAGGTTTTGCATTCATGCATCATCCTAGGTACCTATAAAGATAATTGACATGCATTATGGTAGGCACACACACGGAATGAGTGGGAGGGATGTAAAGGTTAGGATGCATTATTTCTTTTAAAAGTGATGAAGTTGTGCCTAATAAGATGATGTGAATGGGTAACAAGGGGTGTAAAAAGGTTGGGTGATAATCAAGGAACGTGTTTGATAAGAATTTAAAGTGGGTTAAGATGTTGTTAAAGTAACTTGGAATGTGGAATGATTTGAAATAGTGTTAGAAATAAAGTCTTGAAACTGTGTGATTTGGTTAACCATGTTGGCCATGGTCCTAGGAGGAATGGCTAAGGGTAGTGTCCTGGATGTGATGGGCACGATGGAATGGTGTATGAAAAATGTTTGATTATGGATAGTTATGATCCTTCCTATGTTATCCCTTATTTTCGTGATAGCTTTAGTGCTTTGTTCTAAGGTTGTGTATGGAATTATAGAGAAATTCCGCCACGAAGACGCGTGCTAGTTGGGCGACCAGAAGAAATTGTCGAGAATGCTTCTATAGTAGTGGAGCAGGGGAATCCACTAGTTCAGGGTGATAGGGAAGAGAAGTTCCATGAGAACTTTTCTCATTTTATGCAGATGATGGAATGAGGCCCAGGGTGGGTTACACCGAGTATGTTCAAGCTGACCAGAGAGTTTCAGTTGCAGCACCCTAATACCTTTACCAGAGAGGGTGGGCTAGAGGTAGCATAGTTCTAGATCCATTCTATCTAGACTGTTCTTGATCATCTAGAGACTCTTGTTGAGAATCGATTCAACTTTTTGGCTTATATGTTGAGAGTCCAATTGAAGCGTTGGTGGGACATCATGGTCCAAACAGAACAGGTTAAGGGAATACTATGGAAGGAATTCCAGGAGAAGTTTCTTGAGCACTTCTATCCAAAGAACCTGAGATAGGAAAAGGCAGTGGATTTTATGAGTTTGACTCAAGGGGTGATGTCAGTGATGGAATATGCTAGTCGTTTCACTGATTTGTGTTGCTTCATTCCAGCTTTGACTGGAGATGAGGAAGCTATAACGAGACATTTCCATGATGGGTTGAGACACAAGATTTGTTCTTAGGTAAATATTTTTCATCTGAAGTGGTTTTCTAAAGTGATAGATCAAGCTCTTATCTCAGAGGAAAACCTCAAGGGGGGCTCAAGTAGTGAGCTTGTGGGGGAAGTTGGGTGGACCAGTAGTGCAGCTTCCGAGGGAAGGAAGCACTATTTTTTAAACTTTCAACAGGGTTGATGTTGTTAGAGTATAATTAAGAAGGGAACAACCTCTCAGAGTGGTGACTAGATCTTTTTCTATTAGTGTGGTAGGTTATTGTACATGCGTGGCCAGTGTCCCCTACCACCAGTCGAGTGTCGGGCATGCGGTAGGTTAGGCCATGTGTAGAAGTTCTTCAGGAACCAACGGCAGTCAGGAAATGAAGGAAGTCAGAAGAAGATGTCAAGTGCATGAAAGGGGTAGATCACCCCATATCAGGTTGGCAATTGGATCTCTATAGGTCATACCAGTATTGGTGGTGGACATGGAACTCTAGGGTGAGACCATTCTTACCAACAGGGTAGTGCAGCATAGGGTACTTAGGTTGGGGCCCAGGGTAGAGGGGCAGTTCAACTCTATGTGGTTCATACTATTCCTGAGGGTGGTGAGGCAAGATCGTCCATAGTTCTATGTACGATTATTGTAGCTTCCATGCTTGCTAGTGCATTATTTGATATAGGTGCTATGCATTATTTTATTTCTGCTCAGTTCGTAGTTGTGTTGGATTTGAATATGGAGAATTCATGTGGGGTAATGTCACTTGATACTTCATTGGGAGTATGAGTTGAGAACATCAAGCAATGTAAGGGTTGTCCTTTAGAGATTGGGGATTATCATTTTCTATGGGATCTGTTTGTTCTGGAGATGTCAAATTTTGACTTGATCATGGGAATGGATTGGTTAGTGTTGTATCAAGCCCACATCGATTGTTATCGACATCAGGTAATGTTTACGTCTCCCAATGGAGACACATATGTCCTTTATGGTGAGTGGGATGCTTGATTGGGCTATGATGGGCCTCTTTGCCAGCAATTGGGAGATCTCACAACCCAGGTAGCATGCCTTATGTTAAATGATGGGGAGAAAGAGTATCCAATATTCCCACCAATAGTGGATTAGTTTTAGGATGTGTTTTCTGAGGAATTCCTGGGGTTACCACCTGAGAGATATGTTGATTTCACCATTGATTTGTTACTAGGAGAAGATTCAGTCTCCATTCCGCTATATCGTATGGCACCAGTAGAACTCCAAGAATTAAAGGTTCAATTGGAGGAATTGGAAGACAAGGGGTTTATTCGTCTTAGTATATCACCTTGGGTATCACCTGTTCTTTTTTCTAAAAAGGTCGATGGTTCACTTAGACTTTGTGTCAATTATAGGAGGTTGAACCAGATGACGGTGAAGAACCGATGCCCTCTTCCTAGAATCGATGATCTTTTTGACCAGCTTAGAGGTGATTTGGTGTTTTATAAGATCAATTTGATATCAGGATACCATCAGTTAAGGGTGAGACCTTCTGACATACCGCAAACATCTTTCCGAAGCAGGTATGGGTTGTATGAATTTTTGTTAATGCCATTTGGGTTGACCAATTCACCAGCTGTGTTCATGGATTTGATAAACCAGATATTTCACCCATTTTTAGACCAGTTTTTTTTTTATTATATATTAGTGTACTCTAGTACTCATGACGGTCATGTACAACATCTTGAAATTGTTTTGAGTACACTAAGAGAGCATAGGCTTTACGCCAAGATATCAAAGTATCAATTTTGGATTGGTGAGGTACACTTTTTGGGACACATCATCTCGGAATTGGGTGTGTCAGTGGATCTAGAGAAATTACAGGTTGTTTTGTCTTGAGAACAGGCTAAGAGAGTTTCTGATGTTTAGATTTTTCTTGTTTTGGCCGGTTATTATCAGAGGTTCATTAAGGACTTCTCTCGTTTGGTAGCACCACTGTCCAGTTTGACCAAAAAGGGAGTGAAGTTTGAGTGGTTAAGAGCATGTGAAGGTGATTTTCAAGAGCTGAAGAAGCAGTTGACTACCGCACCAATTCTAGTTTTACCTGAATCGGACAAGAAGTATACCTTATTTTGTAATGCGTCTGGTGTTGGATTTGGTGAAGTGATGATACATGTGACTGGGTTGTTTCTTATGGGTCAAGACAGCTGAAACCACATGAGATAAATTACCCAACTCATGACCTTGAACTAGATGCATTAGTTCATGCCTTGAAGTTTTGGAGTCATTACTTGTTGGGATAACCTTTTACAGTGTTTACCAACCATAAAAATCTCAAGTACATATTCTCTCAGATAGATCTAAATCTTTTACGGTAAAGGTGGGTTGAATACCTACAATATTTTGATTTTGAGTTGGTTTACACACCAGGAAAAGGAAATAGTGTTACTAATGCTATGATCTAGAAGACTCAGAATCAGGTGGTCCAAGAATCATCATCATAGTGGATATTGATGACCTTGTTTGCTAATATTCACCTAGAGGTACAGGATGAGCTGGGGTAGATGACTCTTGCATCCATAGTAGTTAAATATATGATTTTGAGCTGGATTAAGGAGGCCCAATTGGCATATTTGAAGGGTTTATCTATGAAGTAAAGTCTTAAAGGTGGGTATCCACCTTCTAGCTAGGTTTTTGGTGCTGATGGGGTTTCTCATGTTCATGACTATGTTGTGGTACCGGTAGGAGTATGGGAAGAGTTGATGAGTGAGTTCCACACATCGAAGTGGGCAGTACATCCGAGTTTGACTAAGATGTATCATGACCTCAACATGTAGTTTTGGTGGCTTGTAATGAAGAAAGAAGTTGTGAGATTTGTGGTAAGGTGCCTTACCTATCAATAGGTTAAGGATTAGCACCAGTGTCTAGGTGGATTGTTGTATTCATTTCCTATTCTGGAGTGGAAATGGAAGGACGCGATGATGGAATTCATGGTTGGTCTTCTGAGGACACCTCAGAAGTGTGATGCAATTTGGTTGGTCATGGGTCAGTTAATGAAAGTGGCTCATTTATTTCCAATCCAGGAGACCTTTACAGTTGATTAGTTGAGTGAGTTATATGTTTGAGGGTTAGTGAGGTTTCATGGTGTGCCAAGAACTATAGTTTCAGATCGTGATCCATGTTTCACTTTGTGCTTCTAGAAGGGGTTATGAAAGGCAGTTGGAACCCAGGTGTTGTTGAGTATATCTTATCACCCACAGATGGATAGGAAATCAGAACGAATGATTCAGGTGTTAGAGGACATGTTGAGATCTTGTGTTTTGGATTTTGGTGGCTCGTGGTAGAATCACTTTCCTCTAGTTGAGTTTTACTACAATAACAGTTTTTAGGCTAAAATTCAGATGGATCCTTTTGAGTCACTCTATGGGAGACCATCTAGATCTCCACTGTGTTGGTTAGAGGTAGGAGAGTCTGAGTTGTTGGGACTGAGTCTCGTGAGGGAAACGTCTGAGAAGGTCAGTTCGATTCAGAAATGTATGGAAATGGCGTAGAGTAGGTAGAAGTCTTACACAGATCAATGTTGTAGACCTATGGAGTTCAAGGTGGGTGATAGTGTGTTTCTATGGGTGTCTCCAAGGTTGGTCACCATTGAATTTGGAAGCAGGTAAAGTTGGAACCTAGGTATGTGGGGACATTTGAGATTGTTGAGAGGATCATTTCGATGTCTTACTGATTGGATCTTCCGCAGAGGTATAATGGGATGCATGGTGTGTTTCATGTTTCACAACTTCAAAAATATCACCCCGCCTCATCTCATGTTCTAGATATTGATGATTTTGATCTTGATGTTGATGCATCCTTCAAGGAGAATCTAGTTCATGTCGTAGACCATAGTGAGAAAGTTTTATGAGGCAAGGTTGTGCCTTTGGTCTATGTGTTGTGGAAGCACGGAAAATTTCAGGAGGAAAATTGGGAGTGAGAATCAGATATACGAGCCCAGTGGCCCGAACTCTTTTCTTAGAAACTTGGTGATTCTTGGAAGAGCGGATCGAGTATGAGCCGTTATAATTTGGGGTGGTTTTAAGATCCCAGATTTCTCTATAAGTTATGTTCTACTTACATTTCAGTTTAATCCCTTTATTTTGGTTAATTAAGTGCTTAAACAAGTCCATAAAGAGGCTTGGGGGTGTTCTGAGGGTTCGGGACATGAAAACGGATAGAAAAATGGGTTTTCGGGGTTGGTCGCATAGTCTGTACATAGTTAGTGATAACCATGTAGATAGCCCAGGGAAACTGTTCAGGAGGTGGGATTTTGGATAGTATCATATGTATGGTTTGCGCATGGTTTGGAAAACAATTTAGGTAAACCATGCGGCCCAAAAACTTTTAAAAAAATTACAAAATTTCCACTCTGGTGTTTTTATATTCACTCTGGATTTTCCTCCTCCTCCCTTGCAACCCTAGGAATGAACCAAAGTGACCAAGAGCTTCCAAGGATTGATCTCCTTCAATTCTTGACCATTTGGATTATCATTGGATAAAATTGAAGATCCAGGTGAGTCTAATCTTCTCCTCCTCTCTATTTTCTGATTTAGGTCTTGTATTTTGGTAGATTTCCATATGAAGCTCTAAAACCTCTCTTTTTCAGTGAGATCTAGGTTAAGGATTCAAAGGGATGTTGGATCAGTAGCTAAGGCCTTAGTTGAGAGGGAGTTCATTAATGGATTTGAGGTAGGTGGTATACAAGTTATATCCCTTGAGTTTTATGAAGATTTGTGCATGTAGGGTTTTGATTCTTACCCTCTTGTGATGAGTTATTCATGAAATTATTGTGATGTGATGTTTAGGGTGTCTAAAAAAACCTAATGTAACCCTCATGATCCCCACGAGATGCATGGAGGAAGATGTGACCTATGTTAGGGCCTCCCATGGGGTGTTCCCACATTCCCGGACTTAGAGTTTATCTAAGTAAATGTAGGTCCATTGTGAGAGAACATATATCCCATGATGAATATGATATTAAGCTTGAAGTATGTGAATGGGATTCCTAGTAAGACACCTTGGTTGTTCAATGACCTATGTGGGTGTTTGGTTGGATTAAAAGGGGGTTAAGTGAGATAAGGGGAAATGCTAAGGGATTAGCTTTATACATGATTATGCTTAGTGAGATAGGTATGTGAAATGGGAAATGGGGATGAATGTTGTGGGTTAGAAATGAATGATGTGTTAATGGATTGTTGCATAATGTTAAATTCCCTTTCATTGATATTGTTGTGATTTTGCTAATGACATTAGCGATGCTTGGTTTTGAATTGTGATTGAATGTGATGAATGTTAAATAAAGCATGTGCACATGGATTGGTAGTTTGGGGTATATACTTGAGGTTCTATGACCATGGGTCAAGTTTTGACTGAGGTTCCAAACTCCACCCACTAAATGCATGGGTTAGGGAAGGGGAGAGAGTTCCATTCCCCTAATAGTTTCATCCACCCAGACTGAGGATTCTAGGTGAGGATAATGAAAATTGTTGTGTTATGATTCCTAGTGAGATAGTACTTGTTTAATTCTCTCATGTTGTGAATTTTGATCTTTCCAAATCCATTTAACACATATAAAGGGTGAATTGGTAAATAAAGTGTCTTGGAATGATTTTGGGTTATTTGATTGGTTAACTAAAAAAGCATAATTATGTTTGGCCTTCTAATCTATTTCCATTAATTGTTTTTGTTTACCACTACATGCACTATCTATGGTCTGGATATTTTGTAGACATTGTTGGTGGTGGCCTACTGAGTTGTACTCACACCCTTCTTGGGCCACCATTGGGTACCCGGGAAGATCTCATGGTTGCTGGTCAGGATAAGGGAAAGGTCCCAGTACTTTAGAATTGAGTCAGGATTCGGGATGAGATTGGTTGAGGTTCGGGACTTAGTTCCTGGACTGTTTTGGGGATTCCCCTATTTGTCTTCAATTCAGTTTTTGTTCACTTTTCATTATATAATGGCGTGACATACTTACTATTGGTCATGTTGTACCCAGTTTGGGAATGGTTTATTTATGCATTGTGTTGTTTGTTTTAAAGTGTTTTTTATATTTATATTTTTACTATTGTAGATTACTCTGGTAAAGGGGGGTATAGTCTCTCCACGTGACTACTTTGACCCTCGTTGCTAGTCTTCAACCTCTAGTGTACGGGGAGGCATGCTTGAGGTCATGTAACCACCCATCTCGGGGCACCGGTTAGTGGCTCCTAGGTTAGGGACGTTACAGTATCACATAGTTTAATGTCTTATGATGGGGAATATGTCATGATATTTGAAATCATTTTTTTGAATGTTAGATGCATAGTATAACATTTTACAATGAGAATGGAATTATGTAATTTAAGGCCATATAGATTTTAATAATAGGTGGGATGGTCTGTACCAAATAATTGGTAGAGAGAAACCCAATTTTAAAATAGAATTTGGTGCTACATTAACAACATTCAAGGGGATACACTTAGTCTAATGATAAAATTCTTGACCAAAGGTGGATTCACAATATAAACACATAGATCTAGAAATAAAATGAGGGAGTTTCTTTTTACATATCATAAAGAGAAAAATGAAACCTGATGTGAACAAAGATTTTTATTCTACAATGAAAATATCAAAGGGAATGCACAAAATTTAATTTTGAAATACTCAGAGAGTGAAAGAAGTTTGAACATATTGGAAATAAAATAATTGGAAGTAACTGTTAAATGAATACTGGAAATAGAGATTATGTAAATGATATATTCATAAAAGAATGAGAACCTACCTCAAACTCAAGGCATGTTTCTTTAGATGACAGCAACTCTAATATTCCCTTTTCCACATGCACGCATATGTACCTTCACATATATATAAGGATACCTATCCCCTATGTACATATTCTCATGGACGAATATGTACAAGGGGATCCTTAAATATATGTTTATACATGCATATACTCATTTACACTTGCATGTGTATGCATCTTTCATATATATATATAAGCACACCTATCCCCAATGTATATATTTGCACTTCCATGATTGAATATGTAGAAAGGGGAAACATTCATATATATATATATATATATTCCTACCTATACATACACATGTAATTTTTTTTCGACTCCGGCAGCTTGAAACCACTTCGAGGAAGACCAAGGAGTGCTAAAAAAATAAACTATCATTTTAACAAGTCACAAGAGATAAAAATCACCATTTCAGCTTAATAATTCAACAAGTTAAAGGAATCACTTAAATAACCATATTTTTCAAATTTCATAAAACCAAACACATTAATAAACATCAAATTTAAATTTAATTAATGGACAAACTAATTAATTCTAATCTACTATGAAATTTACATCTTAGATTCTAATCAACCAAAAACGTAAACACCAACCAATGGAAAAATAATAAGCAAACTCTATTTTTATACCATCATTAAACATTAATTTAACAAATATAAGAAATCTATTTTAAAAAGAAAAGCAAACAACTGAACTATATCTAGGTATATTTGAGACATTTCAATTAAGTTCAATATGATTCTGTTTGTTTTTGTTTTGTTCATTACCTATTCTATATGATTATGTAATTTTTATTTTCACACATCATAAGTTGTGTTTATTGCCTTAATTTGTTAAAGCATGCTAAGTAGTATAGATTTTAATTTTACAATCATGTGTAGTAATGTGTGGATTTATGTTGGGTGATGTTTGCATGACTTGTTTAAAACATGGGGTTGTTCGAAATATGTTTTCTCAAATAAATTAAAAACATTCATTTTTTTTAAGGTTATGTTTAGTGATGTTTAGGGAATTGGTTATGTTTATAACGCATTTTTTTTTGTAACTCATTTTAAACCATTATAAGGTTGATCACAACCCTAAATCCCCCACTAAAAATTCATTTAATACAACTCCAATTGTTATTATTGCTACTATCCTATTCCATTCCATTATACACTCACACTTTAATCTTAAAAATACCAAAAACACTTAAATTCATGTCTAAGGGATCTAATGGTTTAATTGGGAGACATTGGATATGGGTCTTCAATAGGATCAATGTTATAAATTTGACCTATGTAATGGGTCAAAGGGGTAATTAGAGGTTGAGTAAGGGCTATTTTTGTATCACATTCAATTTTATGGGGATAATATTCTGATGGGAGTGTTCAACATAATTGAAAAACCATTTCCTTTTAAAAATACCCAAATGTTTTATTTCAAATTTCAAGAGCACAATAATGAAATATCTAAGATCATGATAAAAACTAGATTATAAAATAATTTATAATGATAAAACAACATTAATGGAATATAAGTTAAATTGGATTTAAAATAAAAACATGTTAGAATAAGTGTTTCTTTATATGGATAAAAAAATCATAGTTATAAAGTATGGTTTCTAGAATAATCTCAATGAAAAAAGAGAAGTATCACAAAATGAACTACAAAAATATAGAGCACCCAAAAATCACAAAATCCTTAATTAAAATTGAGCTAAAGAATAAAAACAGAATAAACCTTACCCAAATCCGATGTTGAACTCACTGCCTTTGATGGCGGTGGATAGAACCAGACTCATCATAATAAACCACCTGTAAGAAAATAACGGGAAAAGAAGTGAGATATAACGACTTCTTATATATGTGTGATTAATGTGTCAATTGTACGTGATAAATGATACATGAATCTATAACTAACAATGAATAAATAATATTCATATTGATATGTACATCTCAATACTAAATAACATGATTATTAATAAAGACTTGTTTTCAAATGATATCCAATGTCATTCAATACATACACCATGGAGTGACCTACATCAACTCTTTTGAGACAACACTAAACCATACCAAATTGAAAATATTTTAATACAATATTGAGATTGGTTTCATAATAAAAAATATAAATAAATAGTGGAAACTTATTGGGAATCCAATATTCCATGTCCATAAGTTGGACTACTATGAAAGAGGAAATAAGTATTTTTAAATAAAAAGGAATCCAAAAAAACCAAAATTTTAAATAAATTACCATATCAATTTCAATATATCATAATAGAGATACACCAAGCATAAATATCAATCCCAAAATACTATTCAAGATTAATTGGAAGGAATATACACTGTAAAAAAAAAGAAACACTGAAACCAGTAATACTAAACCAAAAATATACTCATGAACCCACTTCTTTATCCAACATAACCAACATGGTCTAATCTACGAGAGATATAAGACAAGGATTCCAAAATAAGGATCTTATTAGAATCTTTAACTTGTACTTGCAAAATCTATTAAGTCTAGCAATAATGAGTGGTATATGTAGGGTGTGAGAAAATTTTCCTAGCTGAATTACATAGAAAATTCTTTTCATTTATTTTTTAAAGACATTTTATAAATTCTCATTTGAAATAAAATAAAGAAATTAATGATTTAATTTTAAAAAAAATTCATGGTCATGCTCTAAATCATTCTTTTAAAATCATTTCTAATACATACATAAATCTATTTATTTGAAAAAAATGTTCAAAAACTCACTTATTTGATGGAAAACAACTGTTGTAATCAAATAACCATCCAAATTTCCATTTCAATACTAGTTTTAAATATCATAATAAATAATTTCAAGTAATTTAGTAAACAAATAGTTGTATAAAAAATATGGAAAATTAATATACAAAGGTAAAAACCAAGTGAGTTATGTACCATAAAGTCACTATAAAATAATGTTAATTGTTAGAAAACCATACTAGGATATTGAATATATTGAAGCCACACCATAAAAAGATATAATGTAAAGTAGTGAATATCATTGTAAGTAGATGATAAAAAGAATAAAATTGATAGGTGTTAGAGATAATAATGAGAGAATTCCTTATTTTCTATAAATTACAGTGTACCATAATTATAATAAACAAGAAAAGAAGAATATAATAGAAGAAGGAATGGAGAAGAATGGGAAGGATAAGAGAATGAGAATAATCCCCAAGAGGCTCTACACTTAGGGCCTAAGGCCTAACCCTCTGATTCTGCCAAATAGTATCCTACTAAACAGTCTAATCCCCCCTCTATCTGTCTGTTGTCTTCATATTTTTTTACCCATCTAGTCCCAAAAACTTCCTAAAAAACTAAAAACTTCCTAAAAAACTAACAAACTAACAGTTCATTTACATATTTTCCCCACCCCACATTATTTCACCCATATACCTATCAAAAATAATTACCATAGATTTTTTTCAAGGAAAATTCTAGGTAAAGTATTTCTTATATCATATGTAACCTTCATAGATCATAGTTAAACTATCCAAGATTTACTCAGGTAAAATAACCTTTCATACTATCGAAGAACATCCTAATATATAACGTTAGGGGATTTCTCCAACTAGCCTTACCTAGTGAAATTCCCTTTAGATAGATTCACTCCATGCATTAAATGATCCTAAAAAGTATATAAACATGACTAGCATAGCTAAAATTTCCCAACATCCCACTTAGATACCCAAAGATCCCATAAAGTTATCTATTGGAGGTGGGGAATCATTTTATAACACATTTATCTCATATATAAAGTAGAATGAATAGCAAGGGACCACGATATCAATACTTTATCCCTTCCCCATACACCATTTTTATGAAAAAACACGTTTTTATTCCACATAATATCAAATCACAATCACATTCAAATCATAAAATATATATGCTATTATAGAACATAATATCATGGGGATTAAGCCAAGGGTATAACTAATTAAATGAAAAATAAAAATTTTCAAATAGGCCTTTGGTTTGCAAGTTAATATAAAAACACTTTTTATCCTTTATAAAAAATATTTTGAAAGCTTATTTAACACAAAAACCTCATTGAAATAAATAGAAACATAACATTAATCCAAAAATCCTAATAGAATATTTTTACATTAACACAAAATCATTAAAAAATATATGGTACAACATAAATATGAGTTATTTATGAGAAACATAAGAACATGTAAATGAAACACATACAGTTATAATAGTAATAAAATAATAATGGGTTTGAAAACACAAGATTCACATATATGGTTTGCAAAGAAAATGAAATCTCATAGAAACACCCAACAAGATCATGTGAAAAATGGAATGACACCATCAAATACTAGTTATATAGAACCAAATAAGTAATCTGGATACCCTCGATAATAATAAACATAAGGTGTGCTCAAAATCTAAATCTAGTGTTAAGAAACCATTGACCCATTATCAAAGTGAGACCTAATCTGGCCTCAATCAGGTCTAAGGAAGCCTGCAATATGGAAGAAACCCTAGCTACAAGGAGAACCCACAAAAATCTGACCATATGAGTACCTTAGGGTTTGGCCAAACTCACACTGCAGCATCGAAACTGCATCAACAGGGAGGTGGGGAGGCTGCATCAGAGCCACATCGGTTTGGAGGTGGGCTGGTTGCATTGAAGCCACGTCAAAATAGGAAGATCATCGGAGGTAGGAGGTGGTCTGGCTATGTCAGAACTGTGTCAGAACCACTTCTAAGTGTATCAAAATAGGGATATCTCTTGAGGTATTAGGTGGCCTGGCTATGTCATAGGAGGAATATCTTCATAGAGGCTAGGCCTAGATTTCAAAGAGGAACCACGCGCAGAGAAGAGCAGCCACACAAAGGAGGAAGGGGACTTCTGTGTGAAGGTGATAAGAGGAAGTGAGGGATATGGCCATGATTAAAATAAAATCATGGCCTCATATAACCTATTTCCATATTTTATTAAAATTATGGTAATAAATGTGTGTCAATAGGTCATATTTCTAGTTTTGAAACCACACTACTCTTTCGCACTTCTTCTAAAATTATTAATTATTATTAGATCCACTGATTTATATTTCATAAAAAAAATACAAGTAATCTGATAAAATTATTTAATAAAGGAAATAAAATAATTATCTAATTTTTTTATTGCTTCCTCATGCACCCATAATGTCTAAATGGATAAGCTCTAAAGGATAAGTTGATTGAATCTATAACTTCTTATGTAGATAATTAATGATATTTCCATTTTGGCATGTTAAGAACATGCAATTATTATCTATTTTTTGTATAGGCACGTCATTAACATTTTATCCTTAGGTAAGCTTGTTTGTGTTCTTTTGGCCTAGAAGACCAAGTCCTTTATGCCACAATTTATTCTCTTCTTTCATGTATCAACAACATGAATTTCCAGCATCACCCACTTGAAACATATTTTCCCTTATTCACTAAAATATTATCAAAATACACCCATCTTCCAAGATCATAACAAAAAATCAATTATTTTAAAAGATAACTTCACTTCCTTCATAACTTAACTGAGACACACTAATCAGATTATGTTTCATTCCTTCAATAAATAAAGTATTCTTAGATTTTAGTTGATCTTTCCCAATCACAATTAATCCAACACCTTTGATCTTGAGCGACCCATCATTTCTAAAAAAAATATGCTTATTTTCACTTTTCAACATATTTAAAGAGTTTCAAATCTTCTATTATGTGAGAGGAACATCTTTTTTCCATAATCCATGGATTATCCCACTTTAATTCTTTAAGTTCCACTTCTATAACTAAGGCTTTCTCTTTACCTTTTCACCTATTATTCTAATTTTGTTGAGTGATAAAAATAATAGTTTTCTAAGCATGTATAATTATTTTGAATTCATTTTCATGGTTACTAGGTTAGTCACACCTTCCATGTCCTTGTTTAATAACTCCAAACCTATTTTTTGTTTTCTATCTATAATTTGTAATATGTTTATGAACTTTAATCATTTGAGAGGGTTTACCCCCGTAAAATATTTCCCCCAAAACCTCCTAATCTCATTATTATATTATTAATTAAACAAAAACATTATTTCCATATTATTTAAGCCTCTATAGTACCAATAGAATCCTAAGAAAGCATATTTTTCTTTGCAACCAGCATGTTGACCAGAATTTGATTCCTTTCTTGAAACCATATTTGAGTCATCAGAATGGGATCCTTTTTTAGAACCAAAATTATTTTGGAATCCCAAAACTTATTATTCATTATAGGATTCTTTATATCCCATTTGAATTCACCATTTTTAATAGTTTATTACATCAATATAAGTTCTCAAAATTTCTATATTTCTCATATTCACTTGATTTTTTCACAAACTTTGTCTTTTTAAATTGATTGTTATTATTAAAATTTTCACCAAAATTTTCATAATTTTTTTCACTCTTAGATGGTGATTTTTTTGTCTTCACAGTCCTCGATATTATTTATACATTCTACAACCTCTAAAATTGAATTCTATAAGCTAGATTTAAAATTGTTTAGTTATTATTCTTCCTTAACCAATTTATATTAAATATGGTTAAGATTTTTCTTTTTATCCTCTACTCTTTATTACATATTGATTTTAATAGTTTTATCATCATCAATAATCCTTTTCAAATCTTCAATATCTTTAATAAACTTTAATTTTTCTTCAATGTAGATAGATTCTTTGTTATTGAAATATTGACTATCATTCCTCAATATTCTAATATCCTTATCTAATTTAGAGAGATTCAATTGAAATTATTCCAACTATATATTTATAATAAATTCCATATAAGTCACTTCCAATTTACTTCAAAAACTATTACTTTCATCTCTAGTGATATTCTTATCACTCACTTTATCAATAAGTAGTTTTGCATTAACTTCATCATCAAAAGTCACAACTTCCTCTTCATCTTCATTGCCTTCAATTTTTTTAGACAAGAAATTTCCCTTTATATATTTAAATAATTTCTTAACCTTATATTTAGAAGAAATTTTTGAATTATTGGATTTATTTTTAGATAATATTCTAAAATTTTATTCATCATCATCATTACCTTATTCAACTTTTGATTTTGGGAAATTTTCGATGAAGTTACCAATATATCCACACCAGAAACATTTTAATGTAAGATTTATCTTTAACCTTACATTTCATATTTTTCACATTTCTAGAGATAAGAGATGTAATTTTATAAAACTTTAGATTCTCATCTGAATTTGAATATGAACAGTAAAATTCATCTTCAGCAAACTTCTTCTTATACTTATCATGCTTCAAGGATTAAAAAGATATTTCTTTTTCAGTGTTAACTTTCTTCTTGAAAAAATTATTTTTTTTATGATCTGATAGGAAATTAAAAATTTGTGCGAGTCATCAATAGGAAATGTTCTTGGATATTTATCTTTTAAAAATGAGACTTTTTTATCAAAATTATCTGGTAGGATGCAAAAAATATTTTCGACCACTATAGAATCCTTTAAATTCTCATTAAATTCTTTGATTGTTCCTGTAATATCATTCACCCTTGTGAATAAGCTATATATATTGTCATCATCATTCATCCTGAGGTCTTTATACTTCAACTACAAAAACTATAGTTTTTCTAGTGTCACTTTGTATTAACTTCATAGATATTATCAAGAATTCCCCATATGCCTTTTTATATTTTGATTCCTTTGAATTAAAAAATAATAATCTCTGAAAGGGAAGACAATATATCATTTCAATTAGGTCCCTCATTTTTAGGATTCTTATTATCTTCCATTATCATGGAATCACCTTTATCATGGAGAATAAATCCATCAGTTGTAACTTCTAAAATATCACAACAGATAGATAATATGTAAGGAAACTTTATATCCTTACATATATGATAACCCTTACCATAAAACATGATAATCTCATTGATATTAACTAAATTATAGTTATCCATTATATATTCCAAAAATTCAGTGACAGACTCTTAAACTAGAGTAAAACTTCAATCCTTCAAACTCTAAATAGCATATTGTAATCAAGGGAAATGTATCTTAGATAAAAATTAAAATAAGACCATATATTAGTAGAAATCACTAAGAGGGTTGAATTAGTGATTTAAATTATTTTTAAGTTTCCTTCTTGAAAAAACCCTCACCACTTATTAAAGTGAATAAGATCATTGTCAAACACACGTAGAAAAATGTCACAATAGATTTATAAGGTTTTCCTCTCAAAATGAGATGGTTAATCCTTGGAATGATCCAAATTTCATCAAGACTGTATGACCCA
Source organism: Viscum album (assembly GCA_963277665.1). Classification (NCBI taxonomy): domain Eukaryota; kingdom Viridiplantae; phylum Streptophyta; class Magnoliopsida; order Santalales; family Viscaceae; genus Viscum; species Viscum album. Next base: position 373,455,036 of record OY728137.1, read on the forward strand.
ATGGTATTTTCATGTAGGTACAAATGAAAATGGAATATCCATGTACTCATATTACATGTATCCTAACTATATTGTAAGTTATTCTCTCATATATTCAATAATAATAAAATGATTTTAACAATGGAAGTGTCTTCATCCAGATGATATTATCTTCATGTTATTGTTGTGAAATTATTATTTCTTATTTATCTTGAACTTTCACAAAATTACTCTTATTTCATGAACTATACTCCACAAAACTCTCCCATGATACTTTCTTTTACAAAGAATAATATTCTTCTATTTTTCTATACAGAAGCAACTTCTTCTACTTCTATTATCTATTTCACAATTATCTATATTTTTTAAATAACTACAAAATATATCACCCTTTCAATATAGTAAATAATCATATTTAAATTTTAATTTCAAATTCAAATTCAAATTTAATAACTTCCTTCATTTGTTTCTTAACTTATTCACACTTCTTCTTATTTTTTTAAAACTTGTTTCTAAGTCATTATAGCATCTGACCTTAGTTACAATGCGACCAAGTAGTTACAGTATTAACTATTTCTTACTTCTTCATAGAAACTTTTTATCTATATTTAAATCCCTTTTCATACTTTTATTGAATCACATATACCATTTTTTAATGTTTAAACCTTGATTGAACATCTTTGGAATCATTATAGCAACCCTAACCCCATTATCTCAAAGTCGATGTTTGCTTTATTACATTGTCATAAGATGTAAGGAATCACATCTTGAAGAAATGAATAGTTTATTAGCTTTAAAAAACTAGATACATACATGATTCCAATATTAAATTTGAAAACAAAAATTACAACATAATTTTTTTTAGAATAATATTATCCCTCCTTTCATATCCTTTCACATCAATCATATTATGCTTTATGGACTCCTGGGAAAGGAAACAAAATAAGGGTGATCTTAAATTCTCAGTAATGGTTAAGTATAGATGAATAAATCATGAATCAATAAGAGTAATCAATATTTACAAGTAAATAACTAAACACACATGTCATGTAATCAATAAACTGAGAAGGAAGTGCATCTAGAGATAATATCAATGTAAAAATATCATGGATAATAATCAATATTGAAAGGTAAATATCTAAAAACACGTGAAATTTAATCAATAAAATGAGAATTAAATGAATCCATACATAATATAATTCTAAAAATATCATGGATAATAATAACTAAATTCTTAATGAAGGAAATTCTTAATTATTAGACGTCATGAACTCAGGATCATGACACATCTATCATCAAGACCTTAAACATGACAATTTAAAACTACTAGGTACAAACCCATTTGGTTAAGCCAACTGATTTTATGTTAGCTTACTGATTCACCTCATGATACTACCAATGCATTGAGGGGATATCTATAACCAGGACCCATCCATATCTACATGTTCAAAGCATCCCTCATATATCAAATAAACGATTTAATTCATAACTAAAGTGTCTTATCATCAAATATCTTTATTGAGTAAGGAATATAGATTTATCAATATTTCCCCACATAAAAAATAACTTTAAATGTATAACACCATATATAGAAATGATATATGGTTTAAGTAGTAACCATATCCATGATAAATAATATGGATATTTAGGGTAAATTTAATGTCTAATTATCATAGGAAAGTGAATCTTTCAAGGGAAAACTGATGACTACAAAAATGAATCAAGAAAAAGTTAACGTTAATACTTTCCATGGTAAAAATGATCATAAACCATATATAGGAAGGATAATTATGGTATCAATACAATAGATTCCCATTGGATTAATAATAAAGGGTTTTTTTATGATGAATAGAAATTTCATAAAAAGATATTTAAAACATTCTTGAGGAAAATATCATTTTCATTTTGAAAATCACTTTTTAAAACTAAAAGTTCACAAAAAATTGAAAATAATTTTCTTTGAAAATAATTTTTGAAAATTATAAATGAATATTTAAAACAATTTATTGGTCATGATGGTTCGAAATTATGTTCATGTTATACATGTTAAAACAAATATTCCATTAACTTTTTCGGTAAAATACAAATGATCATTCTTTTAAAAATGTCATGAATATTCCTTTAAAACAAATTAAAAATTAAAAATGGGTAAAAAATTATCTAATAAATCATTTGTAAAAGGTTAAGAATAATATTGAAAACATTTTTAGAAAACATGATTTGGGAAGAAAATGGATTTCCGACTGAAGAGAGAAATGAAGTTAGATTTTCTTGAAAACATTTTCACAACTATTTTAAGTACCAAAGAGTGGGAAAATGGTATTATTACTTGAAAATATCATTAATATCCAAATTATAAGAAAATTAAATGTGTTTATTAGGAAATTTTCAAATAATTTCCTTCAACTCAAATTCAAGAATAAATAAACTTGATTAAAATGAGATTATGAAATAAACCCTTATAATGATCATAACATTGAAGTGAGGATTAATAAAAGAATAGATTATGTGTATAAACTATAAATCCACATAAAAAGTGTAAATAAAACATAATATAATAAAAATTAATTCTAGGATGTGCCTGTAATGGGCTCTACGGCGATTAGGTTTCCCATCCACCGCCGCCTTCCTTCCCCATTGGCTGCTCTTTCCTTGGCTCTCAGCTCGGTGCGCTCATGGTGTGGATGCTCTTAGGTCATGCGGTCTCATCATTATCCTCGGTTGTTCGCATCATTGCTCAACCTCTTCACTAAAGGAGGCGTGATGATGCCCCAGGGTGTAGGATCTGTGCTGCGTTATGGGGTTGTCGTCATGTTCCGTGTCTAGTGTTGGTGCTTTGGGTAGATCTGGCCATAGGGTGTGATTCTGAAGGTAGTGATGATTTTTGCTTCAACCATTTTTTGTTTTGTTCTGGATTTGGTGTTGATGTTATTTAGGTGGCGACGGGGCCTACTTGGCTCCTGAAGTTTTTGTTCTCTAAGGAGGTGATTTCATTCAGGTATGAGGTTCTGTTTTGGTGTTTCTTGTCACGTCAGCATGTCTGGCGATGGACTGGGTCTCTTTGGGTGGATTTGTTTCTCCCCGATGATATGCGGTTTATTATTTTTTTGTGCGATGGTTATGATGATTAGTTAGTGGTTTGGAACTTTGAAGATAGTTTTGATTTCATTCATTATTCTGGTGATGTCACTTATGTAATGGAGTTTGAGCTTGCTGAGGCGATGTTGGTTCTTGTCGGCGCTGTTGGATTTGTGGCGGTGATAATGAATGGTGGTGATCTGCAGAGGAGGTTCCAGCGACGACGCTTCTGATGGTCTCATCGGCGACCGACAGTAATGGATGTGCATGATGATCTTTGATGGATATGCAGTGATGGTGTTCGACCTGCAGTGATGTCGATGTAGTGATGGTGACATGTGATGATGGGTATAAGACTCGAGGTGTGGTGCGTTGCGTTTGATGAATGTGGTTTTTTTTGAATTTGAATTTTGAAATCTGGATTTTTGGGGATTGTTTATATGAGTACCAGGAACCCATAAACTGGCTTTTGAAAATAGAAAAAAAATGATTTGTCGATTAATAAAAATTCATTCCACACATAATATTAGAATATTAAAGATGATGAAGAAGAAATAAAACCCAATTAAAAGAAATTGAGTTATGAAATTCTTTACCACTTGGTAATTCTTAATTCAAATCTCGTTGGATGAAATAGTTCAAATTGAAACTTAAAAAACCATGAATTATTAATTAATCATGATTTTACATATCACAGTGATAGTATATACATAATATAAAATAAATTAGGTTCATAACATTATAATATGCCTTAATGAAGGGAAATTGATACAAAATATCTTACCTTATGCTTCCTTTTGATTGAACATGACTTAACCTTCTATATAGTGGTTTTAAACATGTTATTAACTTATAAAAGAACCATATTAATATTTATAATATCATATATGATCCTTTTATAACATATTATTACTCATTTGTTAATAACCTTTCATTATTCCTATTGTTTTGGGTGTTAATTGCCTTGTTTTCTCATTCATTCTTTGCTATGAAAGTTTCAATTCTGGTGAATATTATATAATTTCATAATATAAAGAATAATAATCATGAACTAATTATCATATATATACATAAAATATACTTTTAAAACCAATCCTGAAATATGCTTATGAAAAATGAAGTGTGTTATGATCATGGAGACGGTAGGCCATACGTACACATGAGTAACGTTTTCATTTTCCAGTGAACATTATGGAAAGAAGTTAAGTAATATTTTTTCCTTCCATAATGACAAAAATATAATATATATAATATTATTTCAATAAATATATGTATATATATCATCCATGTGGTGTGGTGATTAAAAGAGAATTACATCGCTTCATGAAGGTAGTAATCCACACATATACAAATGATGTTATCATTTGTCAGTGTAAGAAAGAAAATGATATATTATATTTTTAAAATTATAATTATGTAATTAATATCATAATTATTTCATTTATATAGCATATATTTATTAAACTTATCCTTATTACCTTTCATAGAAAGCGTTAGTGAAAAACGAATCGCATCGCTTCGCGAGTCGGGTGTTTTTCATACACACGAGCGACATTATCGTATCCCCTACAGAATGTAAAGTAAAAAAGATATGAATTATATAATGAATCTATAGGTATAATTATGTTATAAATATTACATATATATATATACTTTATATCCATCATAATACCCAACCGTGAAATGTGGTGATGGAAAAACAAATGATATCGGTTCACGAGGCGATAGATCTTCGTACACACGAATAATGATTTCGTAACCCATTTTATGAGAGTGGGGATGGTTGTAGGTCATGTACTTAACATAAAGGGTTGTATTTATAATTAAAACTACATAATATATTCCTTAGAAAAATTTTAGGATGTTCTTCTATACTTATCATCAAAGTCTATCACAGGGTTATGATCTATAATCTATGTTTTCTTAAATATAGTTTCCAAGGTTTCTACTAAACCTCCCTCTAATACCAAATGTATAAACCCTGAACCTAGTAATCTAGAGCTGGTGTCTACTTTATTACATTGAAATAAGATACAAGGAATTTCATCCTGAAGTACCAAATAGTTTAGTAGCCTTGGTAAACTAGATACATACATGATTCCCATATTACATTTGAAACAAAAAATATAACTTTTTTTTTGAGAATAACATTATTCCTCTAAGGATATCCTTTCACATCAATTATAGTATGTTTCATAGACTCCTGGGAAAGGAAACAAAATAAGGGTGATCTCAAATGCTCAGTAAGGGTTAAGTGTAACAAAATAAATCATGAATCAATAAGCATAACAAATATGGAAAGGTAAATAACTAAACACACATTCCATGTAATCAATAAAAAAATAAGCAAGTGCATATATAGATAATATCAATGTAAAAATTTCATGGATAATAATCAATATGGTAAGGTAAATATCTAAAACATGTGTTATTTAATAGATAAATTGAGAATGAAATGCATCCATAGATTATATCATTGTTAAAATTCATGGATAATAATAACTGAATTATTGATGAAGGAAATGGTAATTATTATATGGCATGAATTTAAGATCATGATAACTCTACCGTCAAGACCTTTTACAAGATAGTTTAAAACTACTGGGTAAAAACCCATTTGGTTTGGCCAACTAATTTTATGCTAGCTTATTGAATCACCACATGAGAATACCGATGCATCAAGGGGATATATATAACTAGGACCCACCCATATCTTTATGTCCAAACCATCCCTCATATATCAAATAATAAATTTAATTCATGAAAAATGTTCTTTATCATCAAATATATGTATTAAGTAAGGAATACAGATTCATTAATATTTCCTTAGATAAACAAATAACTTTCAATATAGAACACTGTATATAGAAATGATATATGTTTTAATAAATAAACACATCAATGATAAATAATAAGTATATTTAGGGGAAATTTAATATCCAATTATCATAAGAAAATGAACATTTCAAGAAAAAGATAGTGACTACAAAAATGAATCAAGAAAGTTAACATCAAAACTTTCCTTGGTAAAAATGATCATAAAACATACAAAGGAAGGACAACGATTCTATCAATAAAACACATACCCATTAGAGTAACAAAAAATGGTTGTTTTCATTGATCAATATAAATTCCATAAAAATATCTTTAAAACATTCTTAAGAAAGATATCATATTCATTTTGAAAATCACTTTTTAAAACTAAAAGTTCACAAAAAAATTTAAAAATTCTTTTCATTGAAAATATTTTTTGAAACTTATAAAATAGGATTTAAAATTTTTATTGGTAATGAAGGCTGGAATTTTTTTTCATTTTGTACACGTTAAAAGAAATATTCCTTTCACTTTTTCAGTAAAATCCAAACGGGAATTATTTTTAAAACGTCACAAAGATTCATTTCAAAAAAATTGTAAAAATTAAAAATAGGTAAAAATTTCTTTATTAAATTATTTTTAAAAGGTTAAAAACATTTTTGAAAATGTTTTCAAAAAACATGGTTTTGGAAGAAAACAAATTTTTGACCGAAGAGAGAAATGAAGTCATATTTTATTAAAAACATTTTCTCGATTATTTTAAGTACCAAAGAGTGTAAAATTGTATTATTACTTGAAAATATCATGAATAACTATATTATAATAAAATTAAATGTTTTTATTAGTAAATGTTCAAATAGTTTCCTTCAACTAAAATTCAAAAATAAATAATCTCGATTAGAATGAGATTATGAAATAAAGCCTTACAATGATCATAACATTGAAGTGAGGATTAATCAATGAATTGATTATGTGTATCAATTGTGAATCCATATAAAACAATTTTAAATACAACATAATATAATAAATATTCATTCCACACATAATATTATAATATCAAAGATAATGAAGAAGTAATATAACCCAATGAAAATAAATTGAGTTAGGAAATTATTTACCACTTGGTAACTCTTAAGATAGATCCCATTGGATGAAATAATTAAAACGGAAACTTAAAATACCATGAATTGTTAATTAATCATTATATTACATGAAAAGTGGGTAATATATACACCATATAAAATAAATTAGGTGTATAACATTACAATATTCCTTAATAAAGGTAAATTGAGATAAAGTCTCTTACCTCATGCTTCCTTTTGGTTAAACATGCCTTAACCTCATTTATAGTAGTTTTAAACATGTTATTATATTATAAAATAACCATATTTATATTTATAATATCATATATTATCCTTTTATAACATCTTTGTTGGTCAGAGTGGATACTCCAGAGGGGGGTGGATTGAGTTCCAATTAAAATTTCTGTTAAAAAGGTTTTCAATAAAATCTCCCCAAATTAAATAAAAATTATACTTTAGTGAATTTTTAAAGCTTGAAAGGTTTCAATTAGTTTTTCAAAGACTAATTATTTCTCAATTAACTTAATATGAAGATTAAGTTATCTTTTGAAACTAACTTACTGGCTGATAAAAATTACAAACACTTTCTAGTTTAACTATTAGAGTTACTTTAAAACAGATTTGAATTTCAAGGTAATTAGCAGCAGAATATAATATATAGTTTAAAAGGAAATAGGATGCACCACAGGTTTAACCAAGAGGTTCAGTCTCAAGACGAGACCTAGTCCTCTCAAATAGTTATATAAAACTTTGATCCACACCCTAGATCAGGGTTTACAACAGTACTCAGACTGTCCAGGTCCTCAGAACTCTACCATAGTTCTACATGGGAAATCAAAAACAATAGTAGCTCACAGGCTGTCCAGGTCACACTTGACCTCTACCACTATCCACAATGGGATACAAGAGTGTAAGGGAAAGATTTAGTGAGGATTTATAAATCTTCCAGTTCAGCATAGGAGACAGGGTGTGTTTAGAATATAGAACAGAACACACACTGCTCAAAATGTAAATAAATGAAACACAATAGAGCTAAACAAATAGTGATGAGTTTAAAATGGTCTATGTGGTTTAAGCAAAGATTTGGACTCCTTGGATTGATACAGATGAATACTTGAGTCCTTCTCTAGTTTTTAGTCAAGAAAAATAGAGTTTCCTTTTTGTATTTGACTTCCAGTATCAGTTTGATCAGTTTGATCAGATTGAGTATAGGTGAAATCATTGAAGCTCTTTACTCCTTGAATGATCATATTTTTACAGATTTAGAATGTAATCTTCCTTCTTATTCTATGAATGTAAGTCCTTGTGTATCTTTAGAAGGTTGTTTCGTATGTGCATGGAAAGATTGATCGATCTCTCTTTAGTAGTTCGAGGTTCCCTTTTATAGCTCATGTGGTTCGACAAAAAGTATGATTACTTCTGCAGGTATGAGGTATAGTTTCCTAAAATTCAACAGACATTAATTAATTAATGGAAATTGTATTAAAAGCACCAAATATGACCATTATTAATAAACAAACATAAGTAGGGTTTATAGATATAGTGGTTGGTTTCCATCGGTAGCTCCCAGTATCAATGAGCTTGTATCGGTGGACTTGAGTCAGCAGGTCTATATCGGTAGTTGTTACTCTTTATAGCAGTAGACTATGTATCAGTGATAGTGACTCTGTATCAGTAGATCCTCTTATCAGTAGCTCTTCTGTATTGGTATAATTCTTGTATCGGTGGCTCTCTCCATCGGTAACTCACCTATATCGGTAGCTGCTTGTATCGGTGGCTCTCTGTATATCGGTCAACTTCGTATTAGTAGCTGTCTATTTGTATCAGTAGACTTGTATTGGTAGTTTTTTTTGTATGTATCAGTTTCTATTGATATAATAGTAGACTCTGTCTATCGGTGATCTTTGCTTATCAGTAGACTATGTCTGTATCGGTGACTATGTATCGGTAGGTCTGTATCAGTGACTCAAAAACTTAACACTTATCTGTTCTATGCAAATCATATCCAGATTGAGTTAGTATTATTTCAAAACATGTATAAACATAGATAAAAATTGATTAACATATTCCAAATATTATTTTTATATTTTTGTCAACATAATTTAACATATAGATAGGATTATCAAAGCATATTAAAACATAATTGAGATTATCAAAACAGGTGAGGTCAACAATCTACCCCTTTTTTATAATCACAAATTATGGTATTATAATCCAAAAATAATAATTAATATATCAGTATAAAATACATGGGGTCTCACTTCTAAGTGTGAGTAATTACATTTTCAAATGTATAATATATTATTCTCATATTTCTTCCCCTTTTTGATTAGCAAAAAAATAGTAAACAATGGATGAGATAAGTAACAGAAGGTAAAGGAGAATAAAATCATATATAGTTCTTGGGAAAAAAATTACAGAAAAATAAAAAATTGAGGCAAAAAGAGTACAAGAGATTCCTATAAAATGTCCTAACCACTATTAAATCCACCTCCTCAGCATGTGATTGGGATTTTCCCTTGGAATCAGAAGAGGATTCAGGCTGGGTAGATGTAGGTGGAGGCTTGGGAACACCAGTGATAATTAGAGGAGGTTGAGCTACTGATACAGTGTCTAGACTATAATGTGGTTCCCTCTAGGTGATCATAGGAGAGAGACTTATGATTGCTTGAGCTGGTGTCATCTGAGGAATGGAGGCAGACTGAGTAGAGGCAGGCAGAGCTGGAGGTACAATGATAGGGGTATTGTCTACATGCAAAAAATGGAAGCAACAGATTCCTAAAGTCCATAATGATTCCTCCTCCTATTTCCATAGTAGAGATAAAGACATCCTTTTTCTCCATAAACTTGTCTAGAGCAGGATTCAACTCCCTGAGCTTGATTAATTGTTCTCTGGAAGCTTGAGTCACAGGAGGTAGTTTCATGTTCTCTAACATAAGCTTGAAATGATTGGTCAACTGATGTTTAGTGTAGACCCTTTGGAAATAGTGATCCACTTTGTCTTTTACCTCTTTCTGATAAGCAGTGGCCTCTCTCATAAAATTTTGAACAATTTCCCCTATATCCCTAGTGGTAGTCACCACTTGAGTCAAGGAAGTAGAGTCTACAGAGCCACTGGTGGAATACTGTCCAATCTCTTCTCTTATCACAGCTCGAATCAGATCAATATCCAAAGAAGGCCTGGTAGTACTCAGAGGTGGAACAGTAAAGGCTACTATTTCCTTCAAAGATTTTGTCATCCCACTAATGAGACTTTTCACAATAGAGTCCTGGGTGCTAACATGCTGCTCCATGGAAATCTTAAATCCCTCAAAAACTGATACCATTTGGCTAACTACACTTTTTACAAATGCCAAATCCTTGTCTGCTTGAGATTTAGAGCTCATATAATATTCCAGAGAGACAACTGATTTCTTTATAGATTCAATATCCTCTGCCAAGATTGAAAATTGATTATGGAAGGTCTTGACTTCATCTAAAATACCAGATACTGATTCAGTCATCACAGATTGAATAGATGATATTAACTAAGTTTCCATTCTTCTCATTTCTTCTACAAAACAGGTCTTAATATTATATTTCAACTTGTCTAGATCAGATTTTCTTACTATATCCTCAGGTAAAGTTTTAGAGAGAAGATTATAAGAGATAGTATTTCTACTGATGGGTGTCTCAACTTCTGAATCCGGATAGTCCAACCCAAGAACTACAAAACCTGGGTCTTTGGCCCAGTCTTCAATCTCATGATCTACTAAAATAGTACCATGTCTGGTGGGATGCTCCCCCTCAATATGTGCATTCTCTTGTATATGTGCATCAATAGAAACTTGAGCAGGCAGTTCTTCCTTAGAAGAATCCTCCACAATCATCTCCATTTCAACAACAAGAGGATCATTAGAAATAAGTGTAGGTTCTTCCATCTCAACCAAAACAGCCTCTTCAGGCATAGCAGAATTCCCAATCAGTGGAATTAAGCTCAAAATACTCTCATATGATCTATCAAAAATATGTTCTCTATTTTCATATACTTATTCCTCATTCTCTAGAGCAGTCTGTTCTTCCTCATCAATAGGGTATTTTTCATTGCTTACTCCCAACACATTTTCCTTTCCAAATGATACAACCTCATCAACTAGACTAGGAGGCAAGTTTGAATCCCCTCCATCAGCTATAGAGGTATCCTCCTCATCAGTATCATCACTATACTGAGGTTCCTCTTCATCAGATCCTAGACCTATATCTTTTATATCTCTTGGCCAATTGGGATGGTCAATAGGATTGAACTTATCATACAACTTCTCATCATCAATAACCCATTTCCTTCTCCATGGGTTCCAGCCAATCTTCATATACTTACAGATTGTGCTTGTGATGCAAAAATCGTTTCTCACAACTACTATCTCATCCTGAGACTCAGCTACTCATTTCACCTTGATAATTACTGAAATCAACTTTGGAAAGAATAAATCATTGGATTTTGACTTAGGCATGATCATATCCTCAATTTGAATCATCAACAGCCTACACATATTTACCTTGACACCATGCCTCAGCAAATGCAACAAATAAATATCTTGGTATCTCAGATTTGCAAAGTCCCCTTTTCTTGGACTTAGCACATGTTGGATGAATTTGAATAACAATCGGTTTTCTTTATCCATATCATTAGCCGCTACCTTTCTTTGTTTTCCACTACTGTTGAGCTCTTCCAAAGCAACCTCATAGTCAAAAATGTCACTGGTATGAGGTATTATATTCAAGGTATACCCAAATACACCTTCATGTGGGACTTTCAGACATTCGTCCCATTCAACAGAAGAAAAAGAAATTTCCTTGCCATTCACTAATGAAACCATTCTATTTTCTTCTTCAGACTTCTCAAAATGAAAAAAAGCATAAAAATCCTTAACCAACTTCAGATAATGAGGTCCATTGTTTTTTGCAAAATAATCGATCCATCCCTATTCCTCTGATACTCTTAGAACCAAATACTTTCTAGGCAAGAACCATTCCTCACTGAGTTCCTTTTCAATTGATATTTCTCTATTCTGCAAATGCGGGTTCACTGCACGCTTCCCCGAACTTGTTCTACTTTCACTTCCACTACCTTCAGGTCCTATTTTCTGTTTCTTCGCACTTGGCGCATCACTATTATCCCAGACTATTGGGAGTTTTGTTCTTGCCATCTCCAATCAAAGAACTTAGGGTTACGCATAATGAGGGGGTTCGAGAAGTGAGGATTGAATAGAGGAGAGTTTACGGTGGATTGAAATGTGACTAAGGCTTAGATTTTATCATTTAGTAATCAAAATGTAATAAAAAGAATTATATTGAAAACAATAAGAGCTTAGGTTAAGGAAAATGAAAATCAGACAGTGTATGACATATCAGTGACAATTACCGGTGAGAACTCTGACGGTGAGGTTTATCCATCAGTGAGGTCTCTAGCGGTGAGGTAACCTAGAAGTGAGGTTTCCCAGTGGTGAGGTTTCCCTAACAGTGAGGTTTTGGATAACGGTGAGGATTTGGCTAACAGTGAGGATTTGGATAATGGTAAGGATTTTGATAACGGTGAGGATTTGGTTAATGGTGAGGATTTGGTTAATAGTGAGGATTTGGTTAACGGTGAGGATTTGGCTAACGGTGAAGATTTGGATAACGGTGAGGATTTGGCTAATGGTGAGGATTTGGTTAATGGTGAGGATTTGGTTAACGGTGAGGATTTGGTTAATGGTGAGGATTTGGTTAATGGTGAGGATTTGTCTAACGGTGAGGATTTGGCTAACGGTGAGGATTTGGGTAATGGTGAGGATATGGGTAACGGTGAGGATTTGGTTAACGGTGAGGATTTGGGTAATTATGAGGATTTGGTTAACAGTGAGGATTTGGATAACGGTGAGGATTTGGCTAACGGTGAGGATTTGGTTAATGGTGAGGATTTGGTTTTCAAAGTTTATCATTCCTAACTCATGTCTAATGTACCTTAACCTATCTGAACTTAAAGGTTTGGTGAATATGTCAGATAATTGATGTTTAGTACCTATAAATTCAAGAGTAATATCACCCTTTTGGTAATGATCTCTCAAAAAGTGGTGCCTTACATCAATGTGTTTGGTTCTAGAGTGAGATATGGGATTCTTGGAGATATTGATCACACTAGGGTTATCACGGTTTATAGATACATGTCTAAATTGATATCCATAATCCAATAATTCATGTTTCATCCACAGAATTTGTGCACAGCAACTACCAATAGCAATATATTCTGCTTCAATAGTATACAATGCAACAGAGTTCGGCATTTTACAACACCAAGATATCAGGTAATTACCTAGAATATGACATGTTCTAGAAGTTATCTTTCTATCTAACTTGCAACCAGTAAAGTCAGCATCTGAATAACTTATTAAATCGAATGATTGACCTTTTGGATATAATAATCCTAAGTTAGTAGTATTTTTAAGATATTTGAAAATTCTTTTAACAGCAATCAAGTGTGACTCTTTTGGATTAGCTTGAAATATTGTACACATACACACACTAAACATAATATCTGGTCGACTAGCAGTAAGATAGAGCAGACTCCCTATCATACCTCTGTAGTAGGTTTGATCCACTAGTTTTCCAGTTTCATTAGCATCCAACTTACAAGTGATACTCATGGGTGTTTCATTACCCTTACTACTATCCAAACCAAAATGTTTTAAAATATCCTTTGTATATTTACTTTTATTTAAGATAATACCATTTTCATTTTGAAAAACTTGAAATCCAAGAAAATATTTGAGTTCTCCCACTAAAATCATTTCAAATTCATTTTGCATACTCTTTGAAAAATCAATACACAAAGAATTTTTAGAAGATCCAAAAATAATATCATCAACATAGATTTGAACTATCAAAATATCTTTAGAAATTATTTTAATAAAGAGAATTGGATCAGCAATCCCTTTAGAAAAATCTTTTGAAATAAGAAAACTACTAAGTCTATCATACCAAGCTCTTGAGGCTTGTTTTAAACCATATAAAGATTTAGAAATCTTAAAAACATGATTTGGAAAATTAGGATTAGTAAATCCAGGTGGTTGTTCAAAAAAAAACATCTTCAATTATAAAACCATTTAGAAAAGAACTTTTAACATCCATTTGATATAACTTGAAATTCAGATGAGCAGCATAGGTAAGTAGAATCCTAATAGCTTCTAATCTAGCTACAGGTGTAAAGGCTTCCTCATAGTTTATTCCTTCCTCTTAACTATATCCTTGTGAAACTAGTCTTTCCTTGTTCCTAACTATATTTCTATACTCATCAACTTTATTCCTAAAAACCCATTTAGTGCCTATGGTCAAAGTGTCCTTAGGTCTGTCAACTAATTACTAGACTTTGTTTCTTTCAAATTGATTTAATTCTTCTTGCATATCTATTACCCAAAATTCATCATTGATTGCATCATTGATATTTTTAGGCTCTAACTATGAAAGAAAGGCTTGATGTTCAACCTGATTTCTTAGAGAAACTCTAGTCGGTGTCCCTCTATCAAGATTACCTACAACAGTATCCAAAAGATGATTCTTTAGAATACTAGTTGATATAGTAAAGATAGGACTAGAAATTTCAGGTTCCTCTCTAGGTTAGGGTTCACTAGTAGTAGATTCTGAAATATTTCCAGAACTGGTTGTCTTTATAACAGGTTCACTGCTTTTATCATTAAGGTTCAAAATAGACAAATCTTCTTCAAGATTTTCAAGAGAAGGTTTAGGTTCATGTGGATCAGATTCATCAAATTTGATGTGAACAGATTCTTCCACACATTTGGTTCTTTTATTAAAAACTCTATAGGGTTTTCTAGATAAATAATAACATAGAAATATTCATTCATCACTTTTGGATGAAAACTTATCAATATTATCTTTAGTATTGAGAATAAAGACTTTGGAACCAAAAACTCTGAAGTAACTAACTTTAGGCTTCTTATTATTCCACAGTTCATAAGGGGTGTTTTTAAGAACAGGTCTAATCAAGACTCTATTTATAATATAACAAGTTGTATTGACATCTTTAGCCCAAAAATAAACAGGTAAGTCAAATTCATTTAGCATAGTCCTTGCAATTTCTTGAAGTGTTCTATTTCTTCTTTCAACTACACTATTCTGTTGAGGTGTCCTAGGGGCAGAGAAATTGTGATTATAGCCATTTTGTGAGAAGTATGATTCAAATTCATGATTTTCAATCTAAATACCATGATCACTTCTTAAAGTTTTAATCTTAATACCACTAAGGTTTTCTACAGACTTGGAGTATTTCATAAAGTAAGAACAATCTTCACTTTTGTGAGCTAGAAAATATACCCAATTATATCTAGAAAAGTCATCTACAAGGACATAGACATAGTGCTTTCCATTTAAACTAGAAACTCTGGATGGTCCAAATAAATCCATGTGAACCAACTTGAGAGGTTTAGAAGTTGAAACTTCTTTCTTTGATTTAAAAGAAACTTTATGTTGCTTTCCCTTTTGACAGGGAGTACAAACTTTGTCTGATGGGAATTTAAGTTGAGGTAGGTCTCTAACTAAATTTTTCTTAGTCAGTTTCTTAAGTGAATGTATATTACAATGTCCTAATCTTCTATTCCAAATCTAGGATTCTTTATGAAAAGCATTTAAACAAGTAATATTTTTCTTAGCTAAAGAGTTTAAATCCACAGCATAAACATTTTCATTTCTTAAGGCAGAAAACATTAAAACATTTTTAGAATTAAAAACATTACAAGAATCATTTTCAAACTTAACATTAAATCCATCATCACACAACTGAGAAATTCTTAACAGATTATATTTTAGTCCATCAACAAGTAAAACTTTAGAAATCAAAATTGAATCAGTGTTACCAATTTGTCCTAATCTGGTGATTTTTCCTTTTGAGTTATCACCAAAGGTGACATGTCCTCCATAAACTTTGACTAATATTTTAAAACAAGAGAAGTCTCCTGTCATATGTCTTTAACATCCACTGTCCAAGTACCATGTCTTCCTACAAGAACTTTTTAAGTAGGTTTCCTACAAAACGGGTTTAGACAGAATATGATTTTGGTACCCAGATTTTCTTGGGTCCAAACAGGTTATCAAGCAAAACTTTTGGTACCCATATTTTTCTAATGGGTTTCATATAATAAATATATTAAAAAGACTTTGAAAGATAAACTTTGTTTGATCTATTACTATGTTAATAACTAGTTGATACATAAGAATTTCCAGAACTGGAACTAGCAGCAAACTGTCCATTTTTTGGAATAAATCTATTTTTTGTGATCTGTCACTGTCCAGGTTGATATCCTAACCCATTAATATACTTTGGTGCTACTTTTTTTTCTAGAATTTGCATAAGATTGTTATTTCTATTGGTAAATTTTTCCAAATCTTTCCTGAGTTGATCATTAGATAGTTTCAGTTCAGTATTTTCTTTTAACGGTTGATCATTATTTTCCTTTTCTACTTCTAGTGCAGATTTGACAGTGCTAGTTAAAGCATGCTATTTCTTTAAGGTTTTATACTTGTCTTTCATCTCATTGCAAGTATCTTCTATCATGTTACAATATTCAAATAAATATTTACTATACATGTTTTTAGAATCAGAATCATCTCTAGAATAATAAGAATTTAAAAACAGGAGTATCCAATGTTACCTCAGATGTATTTTTCATGAAACACATATTAGTTTTTTGAGATTTTTTATCGTGAGTGGAATCAGAATTACTTGAACTATCTTCTGAAGCACTCCAAGTTTCTTTCATAGCTTTCTTATATTTTTTTCCTTGTACTCATATTTCTTCTTGTACTTTAATTTTGGACAGTCATCTTTCACATATCCTTTACTCTTGCATTCATAGCAGACTATGTCATCACTTTTGTCAGTTCTTTTCCAATCCTTCTTCCAATGACCTTTATTATCATACTTTCCCTTATAAATGGATTTTCTGAAAAACTTCTTCTTTCTATAAAACTTCTTGAATCGTCTGTCTATCTGAGCCATTTCAGCATCACTGTCAGATTCACTCTCTTCACTGGTTGAACTATCACTTTCACTTTGAATTTTCCTTTTGTCCTTATTTTTTGAAGCAGAAGTCTTGAAAGCTATAGACTTCTTTCTTGGTTCATCATCTTATTCCTTGTTTACTTTCAATTCTTCTTCATACATAATTAATTTACCAATGAGTTCCTTGACATGAAAATCACTAATGTCACAAGATTATCTAATTGAAACTGATGTGCCTCTCCATCTATCTGATAGACATCTTAGTATCCTCATGATTTGCTCTTTTATAGGAACAAATTTTCCAAGTGAGCTCATTGTATTTACAATTTCATTGAACCTGAGATACATGTCAGAAATAGGTTCATCAGGCTTCATTTTAAAATTATCATACTTAATAGTGTAGGTATTCAATATCATTTCCTTAACATTGGTTGTTCCCTCATGGGAAATAGCCAAAGTATCCCAGATTTCATAAGAAGTCATACAGGTAGATATTTGATTAAATTCTTTATCCCCTAAATCACAATACAGAGCATTCATTTCTTTATAATTATTATTGTAAGCAGCTTTAGTAGGTTCATCCCAAGTATTTCTTTCAGTTTCTGGAATCTTATACTAAGTCTCTATAGTAGTCCAGATATTAAATCCCATACTTTCTAAATGAATTTTCATTTTTAGTTTCCATTGGGCATAATTAACACCATTAAAGAAAGGTGGCATGTTGGTAGTTTCACCTTCTAGTCTATTATCCATAATTAAATTTTAGAAAATATATTTAAAGATATAAAATTTAGAACTAACAGAAATTTTGAGATCTTTAAGATACAACTAAAATCATAGTTAAAAACACTTTCACAAATAGAGTATATGGAAATTCATTATTAATAATAACCCTCTGATACCAAATGTTGGTCGGAGTGGATACTCAAGAGGGGGGAATTGAGTTTCAATTAAAATTTATGTTAAAAAGTTTTTCAATAAAATCTCCCCAAATTAAATAAAAATTAAACTGTAGTGAATTTGTAAAGCTTTAAAGGTTTCAATTAGTTTCTCAAAGATTGATTATTTCTCAGTTAACTTAATTTGAAGATAAATTTAGCTTTTGAAACTAACTTACTGGATAACAAAAATTAAAAACACTTACTAGTTTAACTATCAGAGTTACTTTAAAACATATTTGAATTTCAAGGTAATTAGCAGCAGAATATAAGATATAGTTTAAAATGAAATAGGATGCACCACAAGTTTAACCAAGAGGTTCAGTCTCAAGTAGAGACCTAGTCCTCTCAAACAGTTATATAAAATTTTGATCCACACCCTGTATCAGGGTTTACAACAGTACTCAGACTGTCCAGGTCCTCAGACCTCTACCACAGTTCTACGTGGGAAATCAAAAACAACAACAGCTCACAGGCTGTCCAGGCCACACTTGACCTCTACCACTATCCACAGTGGGATACAAGAGTGTAATGGAAATATTGAGTGAGGATTTATATATCCTACAATTCATCACAGGAGACAGGGTTTGTTTATAATATATAACAGAACACACACTACTCAAAATGTAAATAAATGAAACACAATAGATCTAAACAGATAGTGATGAGTTTAGAATGATCTATATGGTTTGATCAAATCTATGGACTCCTTGGATTGATAAAGATGAAGCCTTGAGTCCTTCTCTGGTTTTTATTTAAGAAAAACAGAGTGTCCTTTTTGTATTTGACTTCCAGGTTCAGGTTGATCAGTTTGATCAGCTTGAGTATAGGTGAAATCATTGAAACTCTTTACTCCTTGAATGATCAGATTTTTATAGATTTAGAATGTATTCTTCATTATTCTTCTATGCATGTAAGTCCTTGTGTATCTTCAGAAGTTTGTTTCGTATGTGCATGCAAAGACTGATCGATCTCTCTTTAGTAGTTCGAGGTTCCTTTTTATAGCTCATGTGGTCCGAAAAAAAGTATGATTACTTCTGCAGGTATGAGGTACAGTTTCCTAACATTCAACAAACATTAATTAATTAATGGAAATTGCATTAAAAGAACCAAATATGACCATTGTTAATAAACAAACATAAGTAGGGTTTAGAGATATAGTGGCTGGTTTCCATCGGTAGCTCCCTATATCAGTGAACTTGTATCGGTATACTTGAGTCAGTAGGTTTGTATCGGTAGCTATTACTCTTTATAACGGTAGACTATGTATCAGTGAAAGTGAATCTGTATCGGTAGCTCCTGTTATCAGTAGCTCTTATGTATAGGTATCATTCTTTTATCGGTGGCTCTCTCCATCGGTAACTCACTTATATCGGTAACTGCTTGTTTCGATGGCTCTCTCTGTATATCGGTAGACTTCATATCAGTAGTTGTCTGTTTGTATCGGTAGACTTGTATCAGTAGGTCTGTCTGTCTGTATTGGTGGATCTTAATATAATAGTAGACTCTATCTATTGGTGATATTTTCTTATTAGTAGACTATGTCTGCATCGGTGACTATGTATCGGTAGGTCTGTATCAGTGACTCAAAAACTTAACACTTATATGTTCTATGCAAATCATATCCATATTGAGTTAGTATTATTTTGAAACATGTATAAACATAGATAAACATTTATTAACATATTCCAAAGATTATTTTGATATTTTTGTAAAAATAATTTAACATATAGATAGGATTATCAAAGAATATTAAAAAATAATTGATATTATCAAAATAGGTGAGGTCAACAATATTATCACTCGTTCGTTAATAACCTTTCATTATTCCCATCATTTCAAATGTTAATTGTTGTGTTTTCTCATTCATGTTTTGTTATGAAGGTTCTTGTTCTTGTGCATATTATATAGTTTAATCATTTACAGAATGATAATAATGAAATAATTATCATATTCATACATCAATTACACTTTTAAAACCAATCATTAAAGATGGTTATGAAAAATGAAGTATGTTATGATCATGGAGGCGATAGTTCGTACGTATGCATGAGTAATGTTTCTATTTTCTAATAATCATTATATAAAGAAGATAAGTAATTTTTATCTTTAAAAATGATAATAATATCATATATATCATATTATTTCTTTAAATATACATATATATATCATCCATGTGGCTTAGTAATGAAAAGTGAGTCACATCGCTTCATGAAGGCGGTAATCCA
This sequence comes from Viscum album, assembly GCA_963277665.1. Classification (NCBI taxonomy): domain Eukaryota; kingdom Viridiplantae; phylum Streptophyta; class Magnoliopsida; order Santalales; family Viscaceae; genus Viscum; species Viscum album. Next base: position 373,475,188 of record OY728137.1, read on the forward strand.
CACGTACACGAACAATATTGTCATTTTTCATTGTAAGAAGGAAAATGATATATTATCTTTTAATTATGATAAATATATCATTAATATCATAATTATTTCACTTATATCACATATATTTATTAAATTTATTCTTATTTCCTTCCTTATAAAGTGTTAGTGAAAAACAAATCACATTGCTTCGCATGGCAGTAGTTCATCGTGCACACGAGAGACGTTATCGTATCCCATACAGAATGGAAATTAAAAATATATATATATGATATAATAATAATGGAGCTATAATTATTTTATAAATATAATTTATATAACTTATATCCATCATCATACCCAACTATGAAATGTGGTAATGGAAAAATGAATGACATCGGTTCGTGAGACTATAATCCGTTGTACACACAAATGATGATTTTGTAACCCATTTAATGGAAGTGGAGATGGTTATAGGTAATTAAATTAACATAAAAACATCTAATTATATGTAATATATGTATTTTATTATATCATCATGCGTTGATAATAGTTTAGGTATGTGGATAAAGAAATAAAATAAAAATGATTGTTGAAGAACATTGCCTCTTCTTTGGGTATCCTCATTAGGTTTGCACCAGAAGTCTTCCAAGGTTAGATTTATTAAAAAAATAAGGATTTTAGGATGATATTAGTTAATTTGTGAAGTTATTTGGTTAGTTATTTTCTGAAACAAAAGGTTTTGAAGGTGTGAAGAAGAGAGGAGAGTGGGTGGCCAAAGTGAGGTGAGTGGCATAATTGTAATTTTTGAAAACAAAAAGGTGTACCCACTTTTTTCACATGAAACAAGGGTAAAAAATAAATTATTGTCGATAATGGTAAATTTAAAGTTCTAAATATGTCCACCCAATAGATTTTAGAAAAAAAATTAGGTCATTCTGGCCCTTATCTTTTTAGTTTAACCCCGTAGTAATTCCATTTTGACCTTAACCGCGATAAATAATTTTTACTATTTTCGCTAATTATTTTTGGTAAAAAATTAATTTGACATTATTATATAATATAAATCATGATTATTCTAAATATTTAATCCATTATTCTAAAATAAATTCACAAAAGTGTCAAATTTTAATTTAAAATTAATCTCGTAGATGCGATAAGAAAGCGGGTTTTCAAAGAGAAAATGTTCAAATGCTTACAAAGTTTTTATATAAAAATTCAATATGAAAATGATTCAAATGAATTAATTTGGATTAATTTATATATAATTTAACTAATTTTAATTTAAAACCAATTATAAATATAATTTAAAAAAAAGGTAGTTTTCAATTAGAATTCAATATTTTTCACTATTCGTCGAAAAATGAAATATTTTAGAAAAATGAATAAAAAAATCACCCAGAGATAATTTTAATATTTGGGTTTCAAAAATTAAGTTTATTTTATCAAATAAATTTTATAAAATTGGTAAAATTTAATTTTAAATTATGTGTACATAGAGAAACTAAACTGTCTTTTAGAAAAATATAGTTTTTAAGAAAATATTTCTTTTTCTTTTAAATGATTCTTATTTTATTTCTAATAAAAATATAAGCATAATTTTCATAATTTAGTTAGTAGTATTCATACCCACCATTTTAACTATTAGTTATACTATATTACGGTTTAGTTAGACTCGAGGTTGCGTGTTCCACAAGTTATCAAAGAGATTAAATTTAAAGAAATATATTTCATGGGTTGTTTAAGCTCGTTGTTGCATGTTCCATATTCTATCGAATATGATGATCACATTTTATAATTTTTTGGTGTTAAAATCATCCCAGTAATTTCTTTCTTTGAAATAATTCAATCTAGAAATTTCAGTGAAAATGTAAGGAAAAATAATTCCCTTATATGGATCTCCTTACATCGATCTCTATACATTGGACATCATTAAGTTAATGACTATGGATTGGGTTTACTTACATCAAGATTCACCATTACATGAATCTATGTATGTCAAATTCTACTCTTACATTGATCTCTATATATGTCATGGATCCCCTTTCATGAATAAAATCCCCTTACATTAATCTATATATGTGATGTTGGAATCCCTTGTGTTGAGATTAGATATCAATCCCTTTGCATGGATCTAAATACATGTTGGATCCCCTTATGTCAAATCTAGACTTCTCCATTTTTTAGATTTATTTTAAATATTATCAGAATCAATTCATATCAACTCAAAACCAATTCTAACACTTAAAATCTCTTTAAAACTTAAATGGATTTTTAACCTCACATATATCTTGTGAGTTTGAATATGATTTATGAATTAACAGAAAAATCAACATAATAGACCGTATCCACTTCAAAATTATCCAAAACTTATTCTATAGATAATTTCAATGTTATATATGAAAATATATGTCACAAAAAAACTCCCCAATCATTCAACTAATTCAAAACATATCTTGTGATAAATGATATTGAACTATTTATAGATTTTACAATTTGACTTCCAATTCAAGAAACTTCACATTTAGGGTGGTTTTTTTATCTTCAATGATCTTTACTATTTATTTAAAATATATTCTGATATCTTCAATATTCTTCTCACATTATTCATGAACTTTGTTCTTATATTACAAGATATTTTTAATCTATTTTATCCTTTTTTTCTTTGACTTTAAATTTTTCATTCTTAACATAAATTTAAGGCTTTTGTTTTCCCTCAAGTGCATAAAACTTATCCTAAAACCTTTCTTAGATTTATCCTTATCCTTGATTTTATCTAGAAAATATTTTCTAATTTTGGATCACCCATATCCAATCCCCACATTCCTAACCTTTTGGGATTAAAATTATTTTGTGATATTTTTACACACTAATTAATTTTTTGTTAGGGAATTATCATTAATTTCATACTCCTATTAAAGTTTATTGATATCATAATGTGAATCTCTTAAATATCCATAAATAAATGTGACTACCTCACTGGGAAATTTTTATATGGTCTTCATTAAATACTAACATGAATTACCATATGCTTTATAAAATAATTCTTAAGAGATATTATCTTACACTAGTTTCATAAAAAGGAAACTCTTGATAGGAAATATTAGTTGCCTCTTATTCATTAAAACATTGTGAAATACTTGAGGTGGAAGTGTTTTCCATCTTTTTACTGGTGTATTTAACCATCGGATCTTCTCTATCCATGATAGGTCATCTAATATATTCATTATTGTATCATATAAAAACTATTTTTTTACATTGATGAACATGGATTACTTATTTATTATTATCATCTATTTACTCTTTCTAGTCTTTTTAGTCTTTGAAGAAATAGAGTTCAGATCAGCAACTGGTGAATCCTCTCTATGTTTTCACTTAATGATTCTTTTTGTAAGAGAAACTCAAAAATTCAATACTTCAGATCTTTTAATTATTGATAATATAATTAGAGGTGGAACTGTATATATGATACCAATTGTTATTCCACTGGTATCAATTCAACCATACTAAGAAGGGGTGAATAAGTCTGGGTAACTTCTACTAATTTAAACCTTCTCTCTTTTTACCACTACACTGATTAGGGTGAATAGATCTAACTCTCTTATATTCTCACTTAGTTCACTATCATATAGTGATAAATAAGAAATAAAACAACAAGTAAGATAGAAATTTTTTATGGGGTTTTCCTTTAATATAGATGACTATGTCCCTGGTGTATGGTGGTTGTTATCCCACTCACACACAACTTGTCTTTTATTATCAAGATGAAGCCTGTGCAAGGGAATATCCTTGAACTTGTTATACTAAAACCAACCAGGTTATATGAAAGCACCAACCTACTATTATTTAGGCTCTAGCACCAATTGGTTCTTCTTCTTCTTACACCAGATTTGGTCAGATCCTTTTGTAGTGTGATCAACATTAATACTTGAGTCTCTACTAGATTGAATGAATTTGATCTTCTTATTTTGTATGTAGTAATCACAAGGGATACATCTTCTATAAAATAATCATAAAGGATATCACACTTCTTCCTTATTCCTTATTATATATAAAAATCATCAGTTGGTCTTCTAACTATCTTCTACATCGATTTGTATGATGTTTAGTAGGAAATATAAAATTCAGTCTATCTCTTCTTTTATTATTTTTATAAAATCATAAATTATCACATAGAAATTAATTCCATAATTAAAATATTTAAATTTAATTATAATTATTCATGATCTTATTCTTCAATGAATGGTCAATTATCACCATGAATATCATCGCAGTAATCTCTACAATTTACACATTTAATTCTTATAAATTATTTCTCTTTAATTCACCAGAAATCTAGGACTATTATTCTTCATTTAAATCCTACAGAATTCTTGGTCTTTAATTCTATCACAGTTATCAATTATTATCTTTTCTTCCTTTTTTTAAATTTTCCATAAAATCCACAAATAATTAATCTATGTATGCATGAATGCATGCATGGTTAATTGTAGTGTAAAACTCAACTTCACATCAAAATTTTTTGTTCTTCATGTGCATGGAATAATTATATGGTTTGACATTTCTATTTATAGTGAAATTTATTCTTTATTATTATTTTATTATCGCATTAAATTCTTGTGGCATACTAATATGATTCAAAATTCATCCAAAAAAACTTTATTCATTATTCCCTATGATGTGGATTTATCATTGTGACATGGTTATCTTCATTTTCACAAAACCACCTTAAATTCATCATACCTATATAGGGTGTCCTTCTTATCCATTAAATTATTCTTATTTTTTTCATCTCTTAACATGTATTGTAATATCTAAATTATCATGATGTTTAAATCCTTAATGCATATAATATCATCATCTAAATTAACATTAAAATTTACCTATAATCATGATTTTATTCTTATGTGACACTTGAAATATTTAGGTTAATCATATATAACTTCTTATTACTCTTATTAAACCTTAAAATTATCTAACTTATTCTGATGAAAACTTATTATTACTCTTACACAAATGTTATTTAATTTATTCTTACATAATTTGTTATTATGACGTGAGTATATTCTTAATCTGATGTGGTGCACATTTCATTCCTTTTATTACATGATATCATCATACATCCAAATACTCTAATTTGAGTCTTGTTTATTCCAATGTGAGTGTTTATTTTACATTTATCTCCTTATATAATGCTTCCTTCTTAATTTCACCCCAATCTTCTTAAAGCATTTAAAATCAATCTAAAATACTTGAAATATCCTTAAAATTTTATCAAACCTCATAAAACGTTTTTAGTTCAATTTCCAATGCATTAAAAACGTGTATAAACTTAAAACTTCTTCAAAATTAATTTCTAGAAACTTCAAGTATTTTAAAATATTTTTCAACAATAAATGATTTATATTTCAGTATTTAATTTAATTGAAAAATATATACTTAAACAAATTTTCAACTACCTCAAATTTTCTTCAAACTCAATCAAACCTTTAGTGATGGTTCTCCCACCAAATTCCAATTAATACAAAATCTATTTCAACTCCAAATCAATTAACAAGAACAATACTCCATGGAAATCTTCATCAACTTCTTTAAACTTTTCTACGTGTGAATGGATCTATAATGACATATCCAATGGAATAATCTCATACATATTCCTTTTTAACATATATAAATGATGATAGCGACTCACTTCAAAATCCAAGATTCCAAGGTGTTTATCAATCTTCATTAAATATTCACAACTGAACATATATTGACACATTACTTGGGTACTTCACTTCATCTTCTCATCACATGTGCTTGGATACTCTAAAATCCTTAAAAGAATCACATATTGACATCATGATTATTGAAAAAAAATACAACAAAACGCCAATGGTTTCAAAAATATTATAATAAATAGTGCTCGTATTATCTATCTACGTCACTAGCCACCAATTGTTAAAAAAGATATAGGCAAAAATTTGTATTGTGGATTAAAATAAGGCTATGTCATCAAATATGATAACAATGAAAATTTTATTTTTTCTAAATTTTAATCCTAAATTGAATTATATAATTTATAAGTTATTTATAAATTATAGAAAAAATGTATTTTTGTGATATTTACTTAATTTATAAAGTGTATATAGATTAATTAAATATAAAGTGTTTATAATTAATTCATAAAATGTTTATGAAATATTTATTAAATAAATATCCATGATATTAATTGTTAACCATTAATACCTTTTTCAAGTTATATGTAATACCTTATAATTTATAAATAAAGTATTTATATAGAAATTATAAGGTAAATTTATAAAGTGTTTATTAATTAAAAAATAAGGTGAAATATAAAGGAGTTTATAATGAATTATGTATTGTTCATAATTATCAATTTTAAATGTTCAAATTAACATGTATTATTTGATAAAATTATTTGAACCATATCAAAAGGAGTTTTGATAATTCATATAATCAAGGTTTAATTAATGTTAAATGTGATTTTTTTTAATTATGTAAAATGTTTATATAATATAATTGGAATATAAAATGTGTATATTTCATTTAATAATGTATATTTAAAGTCAAATACATATAAAAGAATAGTATAAAGTATTTCATATTATATTTAAATATAAAGTGTTTATATTTATTTAATTATGGAATGTCCATAATGCATGGATAAATTATAAAGTGTTTATAATTTCTTTGTTTATGAATTGTTCATAAATTTATATCTCATGTGTAAATTTATGAATTTTTAATTTATTTAGTTTATTATCTGCTTCATACATGAATATAATTATTATATAATGAATTATGATGCATGATTTAGAGTGTTAAACTAATTCTAAGTTATCATTCATGCATTTAAGGAGTTACTTGTTAGGTATGATAATTGATTTAGTTTTATTCTACCTTAACTCTATATTATACTAGATTAGATCTAAAATTAAGAATTTAATTATAATTTATACATATTAGGTGTTAAAATTGTGATAGAATTGAGTTATTTCTTGAGTAAAGTAGCCTTGGGTAGAGGGACTTTAGGTCGAGCTACTCACTAGCTTGAAGGCTTATGCCTTATCTAGAAAAGTTGGGATTGGATACCTATCACTCCAAGCATACTCTTATAGGGATTTTTAGTTTCATATGATTCTAATCTTTTACATGAAATGGTTTCATATACCTTATGAATGGCATACATTTGGATATGTGTAAATATAATTGGATTTTGATCTGAGTTAGTAATGTAATGACCCTGGTCCATGACTACTCACCAGTGTCTAGACTGGTGATGCTATGAGACCATAGGTGATCCTCCCCATATTTTATAGGCTACTAACTAATAGAGAGGTTCTAAGGTGTTACTATGGGGAAACTATAACCTTTTATTGGAGTACAACCATGATGTAAATAATACACAACATCCACAATAAACAATTAGAGTATGCAAAAGCAATAAACAACAACCATATTATAATAAATAAAAATGGAGCATATGGTCATACACCCCTACCAGTATCCCACTAGGATGAACACATATACAAATAAATAAATGAATAAAAATATAAGGAGGCTCTAATACCATCCTCAAGCCTCATCTCATCCATCCCTTGACTCCATCTAAGAAATCTGGTTAAATGATCCACTCCTAGGCCTTTACCCTACCTGAAACTGAGAACAATGGGGTCTGCTCAGCAACCCCAGTATCATGGTTTCATGAGTAGAGTATGAGTAAAACTCAATTGGTAACCACCAATGGCATCCCTAACATAACTAGTAAATAAAATGTATGCACATGTGATGTGATCAGTTGAATAAATAAAATAAAAAAGAATAATAATATAAATCACTATCGATCCTTGGGTTTTAATGTGACACCCAGGATTAATCATTCCTACTTCATCCAGTTTCAAATATCTTTAAGCATGATACCATCATCTAGAACCTTAGGGAATACACACTCCCTGACAGGAAACAAATAACCTCATCTGGAACCTAGGGAAGACAATCCCTACTAAGAAACAAGTAACGGGTCATTTGGAACCCAAGGGAAGAGTCTCCCTGGTAGTAAACATATATAGATAATCCAAAACTTAAGGGTATACTCTCCCTGCCAAAAACATATATAGATTATTTAGAATCCAAGGGTAGACTCTCCCTACTTGGAAACACATATAGATCATCTGAACCCCAAGGGAATACTCTCCATGATGGAAAAAACATAAAAAATGATATTTAACCCAAGGTCAGACTCTACCTACTAGGAAACACATACAAAACCATCTAGAACCTAGGGGAATGTCCTCTTCCCAATAGGAAACATCAAGAAAATCATACATCAGGGGAATCCTCTCTCCTTGGAACCATCACATAGCATATGCACATTGGGCATCATAGTTGTCCATGAGATCACCATATTATCCCCAAGGATTCAGCCACCCAGGAATATCCTCATATATCAAGTAATGCCTTTATATCTAACATCTTGGTCCTAACCCTCAAGACCATCCCAATCACACCAACACATCACACCAAACTAGCACCATCCAACACCCTTCAGTGTTCTCTCATCCAACGGGCCCTGAGCAACCCAATCCTCAAGATTTTTATCCAAATACTCATCAAAACTTGATCTTACTCAATAAGAACCATCCCGAGTTATCATTCACTAATCCCCTCAACATTCCCATGTTAAGACATCTAGACAAGGCCCATGACCCACCCTTGGTTTCATCTCGCATCTCACTTAGAGATATCTCAATCAAAAATCTAGTATGAGATCCCATATATCACACCACCTCTAGCCCGAGAGGGCTCATCTCAGTCATAGAACACACTAATATTCCAAACCACCCTCAAGAGGGTGATTCCCATTGTATGAAAGATGTAAAATTGTCTCATCCATCATCATGAGTCCCAAGACACTCATACCAACCCAACTAGATCTATAACCCCATATAGGTTGTTCACATCTCATCCTAGATCTGAGGCATACCTCAAGGATCTCATAATGCAATTGGAACACACACCCCTTGGTGAAAAAATCATCAAGAAATCCCATTCCCATAAAATCATTGGAGCATTCACTTCAAACTCGGGAGATACAAATCCATCCTAACCTAATCCCTATAATCCCACTCATACCATTCAAATCATGCACCTCAGGTCCCATGAGTCACTTATCATGTTTTTAAACTCAAAACCTCGATCATCAACAACCAAGGAATCAAGATAATGTTTAAGGATACATTGTGACCCTTGATACATTTTTCATTCCATTTATTAATAAGCAATTTATTTTAAATATAAGTTTGATCACCTGTGCTTGGAAAGATTGTATATTACATTCTCTTAAATGAAATGCATAAAATTTTAGGGAGATGTTCAGGGACCACTGACCTTATATATAGTCATTTCCTTTAAACAAGATTGGTCATCTCTATCCAAGTTCATCCAAGATCCATCTATGATCTTATCACCCTACAAACACCTATATCAAGACATTATATTCAAAATAATTACCTAAAACATTTTATAATTCATTTATCAACTAAATTAAAATGGGAATAATTGACTAAAAACTCATCAAGGAATACTCACTCCCTAAAACCTCAAGCAATGTGATGTGGTCCACTGCTTACATGCACCCAACCTAATCCACATAAAATCCCCAATTCAATTAACCGAATCAGTGTTTAACTAAACCCAATTTCACCAAAAACACTAGAAAAAATCATATAAAATCATACATATAACCAAACAACAAGCAATAGTTTGTGATCATCCTCTCCATATGTCCTCTATCCATACTGAGAAAAAGACCCATCATTCCAGAAGATTTCCACCATGCTATAGTGTAAATCATCACCAAATCCCTAGATGAAATCATTCAAGGTTATTGGATATAAAGGGAAGTAGGAAAAGAGTAAGGGGGAGTGTAAACTCACCCCAATCCACCATGGAATTACCAATAAACCATCAATAATACCCCATTCTATGGGGGAGTCAAAGGGATGAAGGGGAAGGGAGATCCCCTAGGCTCAATTGTGTGTGAGGGGAAGAAATGATGGGGTGAGGGATTAAAATATTTAGGGTAGAAATGGTAATTTTACACTTTTTAATAAAATTTAGGTAGAATCATAATTACCTCATGATTTTCCAAACTATGTTTCAATTGTCCATCTCACACTATCTTAATCCACACCCCCTTGCACAATTTGGCTACATGGTTTACCAAACCATGCACCAACCATGTGATGCCCCCTGGGAAAAAACTTAGCACCATGAAATGTTTTCCTTTAATGATTCTCTACAAATGTGCACAAGTCACGTACCTCAACTCCAAGGGAAAAACTATCTGCCTGGTTTCCCCCAGCCACTCGCATGGATTTCCCTAACCATGTTGTGACTATGCATGTGGTTAAAACACTTCTAAAAATTCCAAACTCCAAACCGAAGCATCCAAACTTTTATCAAGAACATGAGGCATATTCCATAACTCAATCTATATCCAAAAACATCTCCTTGAGATTCTCTAAATCTTATAATCCTCATCAGGATCTAGGTTCTCAAAATGACCCCTACTCTAGGACTAAAAATTTAAATTCCCTCTTAATTTCACAACCCATAAAATCATGGGTCTTTACAACCTCCCCACCATATCACTTATTATCTCCAAGAATCCTCATTAGTTCTCTAATTATTAATATCAACCTACCTCAGTCGTCAATTTACCACCAACTCACTGTGTTCTACCTTGGAATGTTGAATGAGCTTTAGCTATGAAACTCAAAATATTGAGGCATGTTATTCATAAAAATTCAAGCCATCCAATCATCACAATTTTCAAATCACTAATATAGTGCTTACCTATACCCATCTATCCCAATATATCAGGGTTTCATCAAATGATTCACCTCCAATATTATAGTGATCCCCGCCATAAGTTTCTGATTATAAAGGATAATTATCAAGCTATAGTGCTCCCTAATATAAGAATCGCCTACTAAAATGTATTCTTAGCAGCCCAACAACACACTAAGTGCAATTTAAATCTCATAAAACTCAACTTTTACATAAATACACCAATAAATCCTACTCTAACTGACCATTCCCAAAAAAATTTAGTCGCACCCATCGACGTGTTACCTCATCGTCCAATCATGATACCTAAATCCTTGAAGGAATCAAGAGATCGCTTAAACATCCACACCAAAGTCCAAACCTAAGATTCAGTATAATTCCATGGATAAATCCCCATATAACATAACCAATCATCGTAATTTCACCCCGAGCAGTGGTTCACCTCAAATCTAACTCACCCTTGGATCATATCAAATTTATCCTAAGCTTGATAATAATATCAAGACTTCGTCCAACATCGCATCCAAATCCAAAATATGGTATTCCCTAAGGAAAAAAATAAAAACATATCCATTTTCTCACTAGAATCTTAGTTCCATATTATTCATCCAATGACTGCTCTTATCACGTCCGCAAACCTATCCACATGAATATTGTACAACCATGACCCATGATTCTTCCATTGCTGCACATAATTATTGGATATAACCATCCCGCTCATGTTTGGGAATCAATATGAAATATAAATCACTATATATTCCTAGCTTACTAGTCATGTTATCCTCAACACTTGAAGAACTCACTCTCAATTAGGTTCATTACCTATAACATCCAATGGTGTTCTCCCCACAATTTGGATTTTCTTATGCTGGTCCTTGAGTGAAACCTCAATAGGTTCCAATATCACATGTGTGTCACTCCTCACAAGCCACACTCATCCATCCTAATAATCCATGACAATTTACATACATGATTCCACTATATAGTGTGAAGTTAAAACCTCCCATTCTCATACAACACCCCAAGCCACCATATCCTCAAGCATCTAATTGAATCCATCGGTTCTCAACTCATACACTACCACTCACTGATCAAAAAACCAAATTGGAACCATGCATAACCAATGTGAACTTTCCCTCACACATTGGTGCCTTTCTTAAGAAGTAATTTCAACACCCACTCTCCTCTACTAAGTCAGAGTAATCCTCTTAAGAACATTCTCATAGGTATTTTCCATTATCTATCTGAATCTCACCCAAACCCAATGAGTGTATGCTCTTATACCATGTGACTACACAATCCAACTCACACTCCCATGAGTTTCATGTAATAAAACATAGTCCCACACAAATATAACACCAAACATACACCACAATGCATCAGTCTCATCTAATCAAAATCACTCATGTGCTCTTTTCAAATGAGTTCATGGAATCTCACTGATGCCATGACCAATCATGCAATCACCCACCACCCATGAGTCATCCCAAAACCTTTATCATCTACTTGTGTTGAACCCATTATAGATCCAACCATCTGGGATCATGATCCACTATCTCATCAGGAACCACACTTGAAATAAATAGGTTTAGTCATCCAACCAATCACACCCTCCAAAACCAAACCACAATACCAAGTCACCTCAAGTGCTTTATATAAAAAAAAATCCCAAGTCATCTCTATGACTATACCACATATATAATATCACCTCCCATAATTCAATCTCCAAACTCAAAGATCTACCCATGAATACCATATATAAGTAATTAAAAACCTCAGGTAGTCCCTCTCATGGTCTTCTCTCATATATCATAGTCATCCCAATAACAATAAGAAAACATCAAGTTACTTAATCATAGCACTCAGCTCACCAATATCCTAAGTCGCATCCTAAGGGAACTAAACTCTACCAAATAGTCCATAAACCATTTCTATCATAGTTAATAACTAATATGAAATGTCCCTTATCCTATCTCAAGTATCACAAGGAAACTCGCATGCCAAAATACACCCACTCTAGGGTTCTCACATGCATATGTATATCAAGCATCACGCACCAAGTCATCAGCCACTTCAGGTCACCAATCCTCACCATGCATTCAAAACTAACCCCTCAAGGACCATAATCTCACACATGTTTATATAATGACATCACTCTATGATTATCTATATCAAGATATTCATAGTCATATGGTTCGATTAAGTATAATTCCATAAAGAATCTATATGGAAAAACACTATATAGGTTGTTGTTGACACCTTAAATAATTGAACACATTTTATTTTTTAAACCAATATCCTAAGTACCCTTTAGGAGTTCATCATGAAGGTATCCAATTCTTGTACTGAAAAACAAGGGTCACTATACATCCTATACAAAGATGGATTATATATCCATCATCGAAGAACATCTTTTTGTAAGATCCACATGACCTGCCATTAGATGAAATACTACGGTACAATTAAGTAGAATTACATAAAAATTTATATGATAAAACACTATATAAGTTGTTGTTGACACCTTAAATAGCTAAACTATGTGTTTTTAGTGATATAAATCACATGCAAGCACACGAATTTCATGTGAGTCCAACACGTACCAATAATAATGCATGTACCCAGGCCTTTTTCCAATAGGATAAGAGCCAAAACCATAATAAAAATATCAAATGCATGCATCATACTTTAATAAATATCCCAATAGTAATAATGAAAACTAAGAAAAACAATCTCATATCATTGGTATCCTATACTTTTCATAGGAAAATATGTTTATGATACACCGGTCTAAGGTACATTGCAAGCTCTGATACATCCATAATCCATGTTAACCATACCCCAAATAGTAATACAAAGAAAAATATATTATGATACCACTTTTTAATTTCCTTGACCTGTGACCACTTTCCAGTGTTCATACCAATGATGCTACTAGATCTCAGGCATGCCTCCCCATATGCTTGAGGCCATTATAGTGAGGGTCTGAGGTGTTACTATGGGGAGATTATTCTCTCATATCAGAGTACAACCACATCATAAATATCATAAAAAATCCATAATAAACAACTAGAGTATGCAAAAGCAATAAACAACGATCATGCTATAATAAATGGAAATGTAGAATATGGTTATAAACTGAAACTAATTTCCCACTAGGATGACCACATATACAAATAAAAAAATGAGTAAAAATAAAATGAGGATCTAGTACCATACTTAAGACTCATCAAATCCATATCCTAACTTAATACATGATATCTAGATAAATGATCCAATCCTAAGCCTCTGCCCTACCTAAACCTATGAACAACGAGGTTTGATTCGGCACCCTAGTTTCATGATCACTTGATTAGGGTATAAGAAAAACTTAGTAGGGAACCACCAATGGTGCCCCAAATATAAAAAATAAATACAGTGTATTTATATGTGATTTGATCAACTGAATAAATAAAATATGGGAACACAATGATATAAACCACCATTGATCCTAAGGTTCTAACATGACACTCAGGATTGACCATACCTGCTTTGTCCAATATCGGATGTCTCTGAGCATAATACCATCATCTAGAACCTAGGGGAATACACACTCCCAACCATGAAAAAAAATAACCTCATTTAGAACCCTATGAAGACACTCCCCACTAGGAAAGAAGTAACGGGTCATACAAAACCCAAAGTCAGACTCTCCCTATTGGGAAACACAAACAAATCATTTAAAACCCATGGGATAACTCTCTCTACTTAGAAACACATACAAAACCATCTAAAAATTTGATAGATAATCACTACTAGGAAACACATAAAAAACCATCTGGAACCTGAGGGAATACCCCTTCCCCACTAGGTAACATGATACACTAGGGTAATCCTCTCTCTCTAAAATCATCACACATTATACACACATCATACATCATAGATCATCCATGATCTTACCATATTATTACTAGTGTGCTATCCACTCTATTCTAGCTCCATATCCTAAGTAATGTCTTTGTGTTCTCTTATCCTCTTTAGCATAACCCTCAATATCATCCCAATTGCACCAGTACATCACGTCAAAACCATCGACATCCTCGTCTCACTTGTAAAGGGTGTCCACTTTGTTCCTCCCAACCCATATAGTCTCTATTCAATGGAACCAATCCATATTCAACACCCTTCAGTGTTCTCTCATCCAATAGGACCTATCTGACCCAAACCTCAAGAGTTTGGTCCAAATCCTCATCAAAACTCGATCCTTCTCACTAGTAACTATCATGAATCATATTTCACTACTCCACTCTGCATTCCTATATCAAGTCATCTAGAAAATACCCATGACCCACCCTTAGTATCATCTCATATCTCCCTATAAGAGATCTCAATCCAACTACATGGAGTAAATCCCATCCATCACACCATCTATAGCCTCAGAGGTCTCATCCCACTAATGGAACTCACGAAGGGTATAACCCACACTCAAGAGGGTGTTTCTCATCATATGAGAGGTGTACAACCATATCATCCATCACTGTAAGTCCTAAGCCACTCACACTAACCCAACTAGCTCTAAACCCCCATCTAGGTCATCCCCATATTATCTTATCTCTAAGGCATAACTCAAGCCTCTCATAATCCAATCAATACCCTATCCCCTTAGTAGAAAAATCATTAGGCTATCTTATTCCCACAACATCACCATAGCACCCACTTCAGACCCAGGAGGATCAAATTCATCCTAAACCAAACATATTATACTCACTCATATCATTAAACTCATGCACCTAAAGTACCATGATTCACATAACATGTTTTTATAATTAATCCCTTAACCGTTATAGGTATAGGCATCAAGATAGTGTCTAAAGTTTTTTCATGCCCCTTTTCACTTTGTTCATTTCATGCATTAGAAAACAATTAATTTTAAATGTAAGTTTGATCACTCATGTGTGGTGATATATCATATCTCATGATCATAAATTAAATACATAAACTTTTAGAGATATGTTCAAATATCATTTACCTCATACGAAGTCATTTTCTTTAAGAAATCTTGATCATCACCACCCAAGTTTATCCAAGCTTCATCCATTCACATATCGCATCCCAAGTACTTATATCAATCCATTACATTAAAATTAATTTCTAATAAAAATTTATAATTCATTTATCAATTTAATTAAAATGATCATAATTGCCTAAAAACTCATAGAACAACACCCTCTCACTAAATCCATAAGAAACAGGATACATTTCACTCCCAGCATGCACTCAGACCAAAGCCACAAAAAATCCCTAATTGAATTACCTGAATCATTGTTTAATGAAACTAAAATTTTCTAAAAACTCTATAAAAATTCATAAGGTAATGTACCTCCAACCAAATAGTGAGAAGCAATATGTGATCATCCTCCTGGGAAGTCCTATATCTGCAACGAAAAAAAGCCCCAATATTCTAGATGATTTCCACCGTGATTTAATGGGAATAATTGTCAAATACCTAGATAAAATCATCTAAAGTTAGTGGTTATATAATAAAATAATAAATGAGGAAGGGGTACAAGAAACTCAACTTGATCCACCATGGAATGCCCAAGAAACCATTAAGAACACTCTACTTTAAGGGGGTCAAAGGGAATAAGGGGAAGGGAGAACCCCTTGGATCAATCATGTAACACCCCAAGATTTCATAGTATGTTATCTCTTTAAAGTAATTTAATAGCTTATATTGTACGCAACACCAACTTGGATTGCGTTATACACAAGATTGAGTTTCTTTGAAACAACACATTAGTATTATAATTATTTAAACGATATATTTATTTATCAATTAAATATTGTAATATGAATAGTAAAAAATAAATTTTAAATGTTATTTATAATTTTTTCACATAAATAAAACATATTTATAACGAAATTTATAAGTTTTGTTAAAATAGTTATATATTTAGAAAAACTATTTTCTTAAAAGAACTACTTTTTATGTCATTTTATGAACAAAAATAGAATTAATTTTAAACACTCCAAAAAAATGAATTTGGTAGAATAGAATTAATTTTTGAATTTGTAATAACAAAATTAGCTTGGGGTTAATTTTTGGTATTTTTCTAAAAACATTCAATTTTTTATGAATAGTGAAAAATACTGCATAGTACATAAAAACCAACTGTTTCATTTAAATAATTATTTTTAATTAAAAATTATCTTAAAGTAAAAATAGATACATAATACATATATTAGTCTAATATAAGTCATTTGAGTCATTTTATAATAAGATTAGGTATATAAAATTTTATTTAACTTTTTAACGTCTTTTACCCGCCTTCTAGACACATTTACAAATTTGCATAAAATATAATTTTACCACTTCTGTGAATTGAATTTCAAAAATCTGATAGACATGGTTTTCATAAGTAAGTAAAATTTGGTTCAATAGGATGGAAATAATTTTTTTTTAATAGTAAATTTTGAATTTTATTTACCACGGTTAAAAGTAAATAGGGAAATTAAAGGTAAAAATAATAGTATAATAATATAAAATTACCCCAACACATGTCCTAATTCTATATTATAAGGGTTTTTCGACTAAAATAAACCTTATGACAAAAATAAGATCCTTTTTTATCTAATAGGGTTAGATTAGGACATTTATTATATTTTATTTAAAGAAGAGTTAAAAGTGTTAAATTCAAATTTTAATAACTAAACCATTTGTAATATAGGGTTATACAGAAGATAAATTCAACTATAAATATTCATTCGAAATATAAAAATATTTCCTACATCATATTATTTTATTTATAATTTTTAGACACTAAAAAATTAAAATTATTTATGACACAATGATGATGCAGTAATTTTCTTATTAATGAAAGATTAAAATAATTGATATTATAAATATTAAAATAAATTTAAATTGAAACTTTTGATGCCATAAAATAATTTTATAGGTTAATATAACATGTTATGGTTGATTCAATGTATTTTTTTCAAAGTAATCAAGTTTTTATGACTGCAACAAAAACCAAATACTAAATAGTGTCAAAATTGACATAAATAAGTTCTTTAAAAAATACTATTTTATTAAATGATATAATATTCCTAAAAATATAATATTTGGAAAAATTACTTATATAATGTTATATATGTCATTAATTAACCACTTTAGGTTATATTTTCATTTTATAGTAACTATATTAACCATGTAGTATAAAAATACAAGAAGACATGGTAAAAGTTAAACTATTTAACTAATGGTTAAGTCTAAAGGATAAGGTTAATATGATTATTTAAACATATTTAAAACCTATTGGTTGAGAGGATTTATACCCATGGCCACCTTATACTCTAAATAAATTCATTAAGAGCTATTATAAACAGAAAATAATTTTATAATAAATTAATATTTCAAGCTTTTCCCAAAGTGCCCCTCACCTCTCTTATAAAAGGGTACTTCCCCTTCTCTTAAATTCACACATACAAAACCATTTTTCTCATCCAAACCCTACTCAAATATCATTAAAAATACCCTAAATTAAACCTAGAGGTCTTACTTCGATCATAAAACTAAACTAAGGATCCCTTTTGTTCAAATCAAAAGGAAGCACCCGAAGAAGAGGTAATTATTTTATCACCTCTTTCAAAGTTATTTTCTTCTTCTACTTCCTCTTTATTTGTTGGTTCCATACTAAAATAATAACTCCAGTACCTTCTACATTCTGAGATTTTATTATCAATATTTTACAATCATATTCATTATTCTATTCATCCTACAAATGACAAAGTCACCATGTGTGCGTACGTACGGCTTACCGTCTCCACGTCGTGGTGTTGTTTGTTATTCAACACTACATTATTTGGATGGGTGTAATAATGAGTATAATTAATGTAAATAATTAATATAATATGGTAATTATTCTTTATATATAATATAACATCCAATTAAATACTTTTTAACCATCAATAGAATGATATTGTTGCACGTGCGTACGTACGACTTACCGTCTCCACGACGCGATGAGATTCATCTTCAATGATCACCATTCAAGATTATTTTATAAAAATATATATATTGATTAAGTATGAGATATATGAAATAATATTTCTACTATAATAATATATATTTATGTAGATAAATATATTTCATTTACTTACTTTCATACTATACGATAAGAAAACAGAAACAACATTCATGCGTACGTACGGACTACCGTCTCCATGAACGGTGTTTCCATTTCATATATCTATCTATTATACATATTTATATTCTGAATATATATGATATATAAATCATTTTTTATATTCTATAAGTATTTAAATCATGATATAAGTGATACGATCAAGAATAACAAGTTAAAATACATACGATAAAGAAAGTGATTATTACCTAAAATGTTACTTTAACATGGAAATTATTATTAAATAGGTAGTATAAAGTCATAAATGAATAATATATGATATCATAAATATGAATATGGTTATGGTTCTGGTATAATTTAATAACATACTATGGTAATTATACAGGAGGTTAAACATACCCTCAACTAAAGGAATGTATAAGGTAAGGGTTAATTCCTCAATCTCATTATTATCCGAGATTGTTTATGTGTAAGTATTTATTGGGACATATTTATCATCCATATCCATGTTTCATGAAAATTATTTCAAAATGAATCTTTTAAGGTTTTATTTAAGGGTATATTTAACTATTTCATCAATTTAAATGTTTTAAAGATTTATTTTTTTCTAAATCTATTTAATTAATGTCCATGTTTTCAAAATGATTTTAAGGATTTATTTATATGAACATGATTGTTTTAAAATGATAATTCTTTTCAAAAGTTTCAAAGTGGTATGGGAAATTTTGATTCCAAAATATATTTTAAATGAATTATTTATAAATTGTGTGACTTTTAAATGATTTCATGAAAAAGGGATACTTCTCTCAAAGAGTTTTACTGATCATTTTCAACTATGTCAACATCCTTTACTGGGTATTATTCTTGATTGAGGTTTATTTATTATAATAAAATCTTCCATATTTCATTGAATGATTTATGATATGTTTGACTATGGATGTGATATTTTTATACCATTCATGGTTTATGGTTAAAGTATTGGCATTTCGTATGATAATTTTAATACGAATGATTATGTCATGTTTCACCCTTTTCATATGAGGAATGCATTGGACTTAGTAAGTGACAGGTGGGGCCCTCTATATCCCCTCAGTGTAACGATATGTATCATGAGACAAAATAGTGTCATGGCATAAGGACTTGATAGAGTATTTTTGAATGGTCTTTTCACAAGGACTTGACATAGTAGTTATTATGTCCGGCATTATGAATTCCTTCATTATGAAATTAGTTATTACATGTTATTATTTGACTAGTAGAATATCCATGTGCATGTTTATATGGTAATGTTTGACTTATTTTTACCATATTAGGATCAATTTTTATGTTTAAAAAGATGTTATTTTTATTATACATCTTGCCTTAAAAGTTTATAGCTTCTGCTGAATTATTTACCCTTACTGAGCATCTGAGCTCACCCCTTTATTATGTTTTATTTTTCCAGGATTCCAAGAAGTGAATTATGATTGATATTCAGGGTTAATATAGAGGAATAATGGCATTCTCAAAGGATTATTTATGCTATGTTTTATGTTAGAAAGTGTAATGTAACATTAATGTATGTAATCTATTTTCCAAGACTACTAAACGGATTAGTCCTTAGGGACTTGATTCCTTATAATAGTGTCAATGTATTAAAATAATGCACCTGCTACAGGATTTTGGGGTCAGGGCGTTATAGTTGGTACTAGAGTAAGTTTAGCAACAACCTTGTAAATTGATTTAGAAAACTAATATTAGGGATCTTAACCCTATGATAGAATTTGATGATAAGTATTGAACAGAATCATAGAATTTTAAAATAAAGATTTTGTGGGTATCCCTAGAAAATACATCCTTGTCTAGATACTACAAGTGAACATGGTTCTAGAATGGATGTACCTAGGGGTGAAAACTCTGATAAGGTGT
Source organism: Viscum album (assembly GCA_963277665.1). Lineage (NCBI taxonomy): Eukaryota > Viridiplantae > Streptophyta > Magnoliopsida > Santalales > Viscaceae > Viscum > Viscum album. The sequence goes on from OY728137.1 coordinate 373,496,040, forward strand.
TCTGATCTTGACTCGAGGTGACCTGGTACATGACAACAGGCCTTACTGCACACCTGGTTTGATAGTCTTGGGGGATATACTTAGGATAATTTACATTTTCATTACAAATCATTATAAAGCATTTATGATTAAATATATATGCAAAGAATCCATTTTTATTATTATGAGATTATATATGAATAAATTTTTCAATTTATGTTAAGTATTTCACTAGTTTAGAATCATGAATTATGATTTATAACCTAATCTAGTGCATGACATTGTATAGAAATGGTGCCTAGTAGAAGTAATGACTACCCCACCAATGCACATGTTCTAAAGAGTAAGAAGGATCCTATCATTCATGGTCTTAAGCCAAAATTTATAATGGAAATATCCTCCCATGTATTCTCATCATATGAGGAAATAGTATCATGTGTTAACAAGATAAGTAAATAATTCTATGAGTCCTATGGCTTTGAAGGGAAGCCATAGAAAAAAAGGATGGCAGAGATAAAGATGAATAAAGGGAATAAGGGAAAGAATGATTTTTTCCATATGTGATAAATGTAGTTGAATCAACCTGGGAAGTGTTTGAAAGGACTGGATGTTTTTTATAAGTGTGGAGAAAAGGTTCATTAGGAAAAATAATGCAAAGGGAAGAAATAAAAGATGAATATTCAGTGTTTCAACTATAGTGAAATGGGGAATTATGAAAATAAATGTCCTAAGTGTCAAGGAAATATATCTCAGAAGAATCAAAATGATCAAGGTCAAGCATAAACTGTTACTATAGTCTATGTGGAATAATTAATGTATTAGTGTTTCTGGATTGAATAATTATGTCATTTGAGTCTTGTATCAATGATGTACTGGTTATATGAATTATGTAAATAAATAAGTATTGTATTGTAGTACTATTTCATTGAGGATTTTAGATTGTTTGGTACTAAGAAAAGTGACTCAATAAAAAGTTAAACTTTTTTGAAAAATACATGGTTGAGGGAAAGATAAACCTTAATATGGTCCTGATACCAAGGTAGTGATTTTGGAATAAGATATGATTTATTTGGATAAATTCTATTGGATATTATTGACAACCTTGTAACTAATTAATTGTTTGTTTATTCCATAATTGTTGGAGTATATAAAATTTTTTTTATTTAAGGAGTATATCAAGTATTCTATAAGGAATAAGGGAGCATGAATGTATTCAATAAGGTTTTATGGTAATTCAGGGTGTTACCATGTTTTAAGAGTATACATGATGAAGGTATTCACATTTTATTATGTGTAAAAAAGAGATATTCATTATGTTTACCTCCCATATAATTTTTTTGAACTATGAGTTTGGAAACAAGTATTTTGGATAAGTCTAAAGGTTGGAATGGAGTAAGTTGAACACTTGATATTTTGTTTGAGGTTAAAGTATAATTTATTAGATACTTTGACCTAGACTTTTGGATTTCAGTAAACATATAGAGGATTAATAAAATACTTGTGGACCTTATGATTTATCAAATTCACTTTAGGCATAAAAAAATTGTTTTTGAACATTTATTTCCTAGTGTAAGGGATGAAGAGAAGATAGATCGAAGCACAACCAAATGATGAAATTATGATTATGAAAGGTGATGAAATCAAGTATGTTTCCTTGAGTTATTATCATGATAGTAAATTAATCCCTCCTATTCAAAAAAATATTTAAAAAATGTGGTATCTAGATATCTTATGTTTTGTTGAATTGATAATACTTTATATCATCATATATTTATGGCTTTGAGGCCCTCAATATTCAAATTAGTGTTCACTTGTTTGTGATTGATGACCTCAATCACTCCCTATAAATATTTATGTTTTTCCTCCAATTATGTGTCTCTAATTTCCACCAATGTTCTCCTATTGGAAATTATAATTTGGTGGTGACTTTTTAATTTCCCTTTCCCTCTTATTAAGACTAAATTTTATTAACCCTATTTTTGACGTGGCTTTTCCACAAAGGTATTTTCTATTTTCAACCTTTTATTTTCAAAGAACAATTTCAAATTGAGAGGATGCAATTTATTAAAGGAGGGAATAATGTAACACCCCAAGATTTCATAGTACGCTATCTCTTTAAAGTAATTTAATAGCTTATATTACACACAACACCGGCTTGGCTTGTGTTATACGCAAGATTGAGTTTCTGCGAAACAACACATTAGTATTATAATTATTTAAATGATATATTTATTTATCAATTAAATATTGTAATATAAATAGTAAAAAATAAATTTTAAATGTTATTTATAATTTTTTCATATAAATAAAACATATTTATAATTAAATGTATAAGTTTTGTTAAAATAGTTATATATTTAGAAAAAATATTTTCTTAAAAGAACTACTTTTTAAGTTATTTTGTGAATAATAATAGAATTGATTTTAGACACTCCTAAAAATTGAATTTGGTAAAATATACTTCATTTTTGAATTTATAATATCAAAATTATCTTAGGGTTAATTTTTTTTTATTTTTCTGAAAACATTCAATTTTTGATGAATAGTAAAAAATACTACATAGTACATAAAAACCGAATTTTTCATTTAAATAATTTTTTTTAATTAAAATTTATCTTAAATTAAAAATAGATACATAATAAATATATTATTCTAATATAATTCATTTGAGTCATTTTATAATAATATTAGGTATATAAAATTTTATTGAACTTTTTAACGTCTTTTACCCACCTTCTAGGCACATTTACAAATTTGCATAAAATGTAATTTTACCGATTCTGTGAATTGAATTTCAAAAATACAATAGACACAGTTGTCATCAGTAAGTAAAATATGGTTCAATAGGATGAAAATATTTTTTTTGAATAGTAACTTTTGAATTTTATTTGCCACGGTTAAAAGTAAATAGGGTAATTAAAGGTAAAAATAATATTATAATAATATAAAATTACCCCAACATATGTCCTAATTCTATCAGATAAGTGTTTTTCAACCAAAATCAACCTTAGGACAAAAATAAGATTCTTTTTGATCCATTTGGGTTAGATTAGGACATTTATTATATTTTATTTAAAGAACATTTAAAAGTGTTAAATTCAAATTTTAATAACTAAACCATTTTTAATATAGGGTTATACATAATATAAATTAGACTATAAATATTATTATAAAGATAAATTTTTTTCCTACATCATATTATTTTATTTATGATTTTTAGAAATTAAATAATTAAATTTATTTATGACACAATGATGATGTAGTAATTACCTTATTAATGAAAGATTAAAATAATTGATATTATAAATATTAAAATAAATATAAATTGAAACTTTTTATGCCATAAATGAATTTTATAGGTTAATATTATATTTTAGGGTTTATTAAATGTATTTTTTTAAGGAATAAACTTGTTATGACTTTCAAAAAAACAAATACTAAATAGTGTCAAAATTGACATAAATAAGTGTTTAAAACAAATACTATTTTATTAAATGATATAATATTCTTAAAAATATAAGATTCATAAAAATGACTTAGATAATATTATATATTTCATTAAGGAACCAATTTATGTTCTCTTTTCATTTTATAGTAACTATATTAACCATGTAGTATAAAAATACAAGAAGACATGGTAAAAGTTAAACTATTTAACTAAGGGTTAAGTCTAAAGGATAAGGTTAATATGGTGATCTAAACATGTCTAAAACCTAATTTTTGAGATTATTTAGAACCATACCCACCTTATCCTAGAAATAAATTCATTTGGAGATATTATAAACCGAAAATAATTTTATAATAAATTAATATTTCAAGTTTTCCCTAAAGTGCCACTCACCTCTCTTATAAAAGAGTACTTACCCTTATCTTAAATTCACACCTCCAAAGCCATTTTTCTCAGCCAAAACCTGATAAAATATACTCTCAAATACCCTCACTTCAACTTAGAGGCCTTACTTTAATCATAAATCCAATCTAAGGATCCCTTTTGTTCAAATCAAAAGGAAGCACCTGAAGAAGAGGTAGTTATTTTATCACCTCTTTCAAAGTTCTTTTCTTCTTCTACTTCCTCTTTATTTGTTGTTTCCATACTAAAATAATAACTTAAGTACCTTATAAGTTCTTATATGTTATTATAAATATGGTACAACCATATTCATTATTTTATTCATCCTATGAATGACAAATTCACCATGTGTGCGTACATACGGCTTACCATCTCCACGTCGTGGTGTAGTTTGTTATTCAACACTAAATTATTTGGATGAGTATAATAATGAGTATAATTAATGTAAATAATAAATATAACATGGTAATTATTATTTATATATAATATACCATCCAATTAAACACCTTTTAACCATCAATATAATGATATTGTCGCTCATGCATACGTACGGCTTACCGTCTCCACGACGTGATGAGATTTGTCTTCAACGATCACCATTCAAGAATTTTTTATAAATATATATATTGATTAATTATGAGATATATGAAATAATATTTCTACTATATTAATATATTTTTATTTAGATAAATATATTTCATTTACTTACTTCTATATTATACAATAAGAAAACAGAAACAACGTTCATGCATATGTACGGACTACCGTCTCCATGAACGGTGTTTCCATTTCATATATCTATCTATTATACATATTTATATTTTAAATATATATGATATATAAATTATGTTTTATATTTTTGAATTATTTAAATCATGATCTAAGTGATACGATCAAGAATAACAAGTTAAAACACGTACGATAAAGAAAGTGATTATTACCTAAAATGTTACTTTAACATGGAAATTATTATTAAATGGGTAGTATAAAGACATAAATGAGTCATATATGATATCATAAATATTAATATGGTTATTTTATAATTTAATAACATACTATGGTCATTATATAGGAGGTTAAATGTACCCTCGACTAAAAGAATGTACAAGGTAAGGGTTAATTCCTCAATCTCATTATTATCTGAGATTATTTATGTGTAAGTATTTATTGGGAAATATTTATCATCCATGTACATGTTTCATAAAAATGTTTTCAAAAGGAATATTTTAAGGTTTTATGGAAGTTTATCTTTAACTATACCATCAATTTAAATTTTTTAAAGATTTTTTTTAAATCTATTTAATTAATGTCCATGTTTTCAAAATGATTTTAAGGATGTATTTATATGGACATGATTATTTTTAAATGTTAATTGTTTTCAAAAGTTTCAAAGTGGTATGGGAAAATTTGATTCAAAAATCTATTTTAAATTAATTCCTTTATAAATTGTGTGACTTTTAAATTATTTCATGAAAAAGGGATATTTCTCTCAAATAGTTTTACTAATCATTTTCAACTATGTAAAAATCCTTTACTAGATATTATTCTTGATTGAGGTTGATTTATTATAATAAAATCTTCTATATTTTATTGAATGAGTTATGATATGTTTGAATATGGATGTTCTATTTTTATACCATTCATGTTTTATGGTTAAAGTATTGACATTTCATATTCTAGTTTTAATAGGAATGATTATGTTATGTTTCACTCTTTTCATATGAGGAATGCATTGGAATTAGTAAGTGATGGGCGGGACCCTCTATAACCCTTAGATGCATCAGTAGGTCTCACAAGACAAACTAGTGTCTTGGCACAAGGCCTTGATAGAATATTTGTGAATGGTCTTGGCATAAGGCCTTGATGTAGTAGTTATTATGTCTGGCATTATACATTCCATCGTTATAAAATAAGTAATTATATGTGATTATTCAACTAGTAGAATATCCATGTGCATGTTTATATGGTAATGTTTGACTTATTTTTACCATATTATGCTCAAGTTTTATGTTTAAAAGGCTGTTTTTTTATTATACATCTTTCCTTAAAAGTTTATAGCTTCCGCTGAATTATTTACCCTTACTGAGCATCTGAGCTCACCCCTTTCTTATATTTTATTTTCCCAGGATGCCAAGAAGGGAATTATGATTGATATGAAGGGTTAAGATAGGAGAATAATGGAATTATCAAAGTAATATTTATATAGTTTTTTATGTTAGAAAGTGTAATGTAACATTCATGTATGTGATATATTTTCCAAGACTGTTAAACTGATTGGTCCTTTGAGACTTGATTCCTTATAGTCATTCCAATGTATTAAAATAATGCATCGACTCTGAGATTCTGGGGTCGGGGCATTACAAATCATGCATGAGGGGATAAAATGAGGGTGTGAGGGCTTAAAATCCCAAGGGGTGAACTAGTAATTTTATACTTTTTAATAAAATTTTGGTAGTCGCATGGTTATTTCATATTTTTCCAAATTGTGCACCAATTTTGTGGATTTCACTATCTTGAACCACACCCCTTTGAACGGTTTGGATGGATTGTTTACCAAAATATGTCCCAATAATGAAACACACCTAAGAAGAACTCATAATTATGCATGTTATTCCCTATACACCTCTCTATGACCATGCACACATAATATGCCTTAACTCCAAGGGAAAAAATATCTTCATGGTTTCCCCTGGCCACCTGTACGGTTTTCCCAAACCATGTGGTGACTGTGCATAGGGTTAAAAACTTTCTAAAAATTATAGAATCCAAACTAAATCATATTAACTTAACTCAATAATCTGATACATATCTTGTACCTCAATCCGTATCCAAAAACATCTCTTGATATTCTTTAACTCTGAGAATCTCAACCCAAATATCAGTTCTCAAAATAACCCTTACTTTGAGACCCAAAATTTACATTCCCTTTGAATTTCACTATAATGGTCCAGACCTTACCATATTTTTAATTATATTTTTTCTGAGGATTGGGGATTTCATGGGAGATTTTGGTGACAATCTATAGGTTTGAGGTTTTGTTTTGTCCTTTTGAGGGTCACCATGGCTTGTTGGTCGTGGTGGTGAATATGTTGACTTTGGTGTGATCCTGTGTAACATGAATTGTATAACCAATACCTAGGTAAGGATTGGTGTTAGGCACATTGGCATGGTAGTCTACCTATGCACTATGAGCAACTAAGAGACACCCAGCAAAGGGTTTGGCATTAGGCATGGTTCCTGGATAAAGTGCCTATGTGAAATGGGCAACTTGATATTTCCATGTTATAGACTTGGGCATGGTGAGAGTAAAATAGGTAGGTTATGTGCACTAATTCATGGCATATATCCATAGAGTAAAACAAAATAACCATAACAACTTGGACCATTCCATGTTGGTGGTCAAATCCTATTTTTAAAATGGGTGGAAAAGGTGGAAACACTCATAGGATATTCAGATCTCCCATTGATCAGACTCTCTATGGGAATTTTGGGTGTTCACCACACTGGGGTGGAGTCCAGTGAGATTTAATAATAAATAGGATTTCAACTACCCCATGTTTCAAATTCAATACTTTTCCTTGACTCTTGGTTGACCCCTCCTCTTTATCCCCTTCTCTAATCACCTCTATTTGTATTTTAAACCCCTTGGTTCATCTTAGATCATTTGGATTAGAGTTTCTTGAATTAAGGTCACCCTATCTTTTCCTATTCTTCATTTATTATCTTTATCTTCTATCTAGGAGTATGTTTTTGTGTTAGTTATCCTCTATTATGGGTGAGTTTTGATGGTGAATTGTTGTTCATAGGATTTTATGGTGATTATTTTGAGGTCTATGGTGTTTGATCCTTAGTTCTTATGTAGTTATTCCTATAATATTTAATAAAGGTAGGGGATTATAGATCTCTCCTTCTTTATGTGAATTATGAATTGATCGGGGTTTTTCCAATGGGTGGATGTTATGGATTAACTTAATCAAAATATAATGACCAGACTAAAAATTTGAATGGGAAATTGTTTCATTGCATGTTGATACTATCTTTACTTTGATATTATTGTTTATGATATTGATATTTCATGTTATGACCTGATGTTATGGATTGATTGGAAATACCCTTGAATTATATAATCACTTAAATCTAGTAAATAAAATAGTAAACATGTTGTGCTTGTCAATGTTTGATATTGTATGGGCCCAGTAGATTTGGTAGTGGTGTCTTGTTGGCCTTGATAGTTGTGGTGGATTTGTGTCCCTTTATTGTGTGATAGTAGTAATGTGTGGTGGTGGTGATGTGGGGTGTTTGTGAAGTATGGTTAGTTGGAATGAGATGGATGGGTTGTGTTGTGTTATATTGTGTAGTTCCTGGTAGCTATAGAATGAACTTTAAATGTTGAAATGAATAATTTAATGGTATAGGATAGAATTATTAATGATGCATGATGTAAATTAATGTGTGGTAAGTAATTTAATGTGTGTAATGTGTAATGAATAGGATGGAACTAAACATAAAATGAATGGTTTTATTAAATTAATATGGTTAATAATTCAAAAATCTGTAAATGGTTTTTTTAAAGGAAATATGGGGTATGGATTGTGTGCGGCTTGTTTGTATGGTGTGGTACATTTAGTTGTGGCAAAAATGGTGGGAAAGATTGTGAGACCTTATAGTGATGTGTTGAGATATGTTGGTACCCTTATTGTAAACCCCTAGGTTGGTATTTCATGTTATCCATCTATCATGTATTTTTTATGTTATTTCTATATGCACCCCACCCAAGTCACGTGTTTACACTAATGCCCAAAGGTTTTGGGTTCTGGGTGTTTTTTCCAATATCCATGATGGTGAGGATAGATCACTGGCTACCCCCTCTTCCCCACTCTCTCTTCTAGGCAAGGTTGATATGCATAGTTTGTGATGGACAAGATTCAAAAGTGCATTAGTGGTGGTTTCTAATAAGTATGAGGTGGTTCATAGTGGGGATCGTGTATGGTAAGAGGGGGAAAAAGGTCGATGTCCTTTATATTCATGATACCCAACTATTCTTGTTATGTTAGTGGATATTGGATGATGTGAATATGATGTGGTTTCCAAGGTGTCTTTAGGCGAGATGTGATGTGGTTTCCTAGGTGTCTTTGAGGGGGATGTGATGTGTTTTCCTAGGTTTATTTGTATTATATGTGATGTCATTTCCTAGGTATCCCCGAACATGGTTATTAGGGAATGGGTGGAGTTCCAGGACATATGAAATTAGGGCATGAGAGCGTAAAATCAATGGAAATGATGTTGGGTTCCCTTTATAGATCATTGCATCATCCTTGATATCCAACTCTCCTTAGTCAATTACATGATAGTTATTATGAAGATATTGATGGATATGGGACACGTGGAAGATAGAAAAATCACCATGACTTGGACCATGTGATGGTCTAGGTCGTTTTGGTGGTCAAATACTATTTTTAAAATAGATGGAAAAGGTAGAAACACCCGTGGGAGATTCATATTTCCCTTTGACTATACCCACCATTGGTGTTTCGGTTGTTCAAAACACCATGGTGGAGTCTAGTGGGATTTGTATATAAATATGAGGGCAGTTACCCCATGTTTTAAATTTTATACTTTCCCTCAACTATTGGATGACCCCTGATCTTTTTCCCCTTCTTTAATTTCCTCCCTTTGTGTTTCTAACCCCTTGGTTTATCTTGGATCATTTGGGTTAGAGTTACTTGGATCAAGGTAATCCTCTCTTTTATTGCTCTCCATTTATTATCTTTATCTTCTATTTGGGAGTTTGATCTTGTGGGATTTTTCATCTATTTTGGGTGGTATTTTATGGTGACTTATTGTGTATAGGATATAGTGGTGATTCCTTCAAGATCTATGGTGGTTGATCCTTAGTTCTTTTTAAGTTCTTCCTAGAAGATTTATTCAAGGTAGGGGGTTCAATATCTCTCCTTCATTATGTGAATTGTGAATTGATAATGGTTCTATTTTCTAATGGGTAGATTGTATGGATTAACTTAATCAAAATATAATAATAATACTAATAAGTTGAATGGGAATTTGTGTGATCACGTGTTGATACTGTCTTACTTTGATATTATTGTTGATGATATTGATATTCTATGGCATTCCATGTTGTTATGGATTGATTAGAAATAACCTTAAATAGGATAATCGCTTAAATATAGTAAATAAAAGACTATTATTATCGTGTTTTTCAATTTTTGATGTTGTGTTGTATTAGTGGCCCTAATAGTTGTGGCTTGTTGGCCTTTATGGGTGTGGTGACTTTATGGCATTTTGTTGTGTGACAGTAGTAATATGTGGGGGTGGTGATGTGGGGTGGCTATGAAGCAGGGTTCATTGGCCTGAGATGGATGGGTTGTGTTGTGTTGTGTTGTGTTGTTTCCTGATAGCTATGGAATAAACTTCAAATATTAACATGAATAGTGAAATGGTATGGGTTAGAATGATTAATGTGTGGAATGGGTAATGAATGGGATAGAACTAAACATGAAGTGAATGGGTTTATTAAATGAAGATGGTTAATAATCAGAAAATTTGGAAATTGATTGTTTTTAAAGGAAATATGGGGTGTGGATTGTGTGTGGATTTTTTGGGTAATGTGGTGCATTTAAAGGTGGAAACAATAATGGTATAGGTTTTGAGACCTTATGGTGATGCAGTGAGATATGTCGGTACCCTTGTTGTGAAACCCTGGGTTAGACTTGTGTGTTATCTATTTATCATGTATTTTTATGTTATTTATATATGCACCCCACCTGAGTTTCATGTTTATATGGACACCCAAAGGTTTTTGGTTCTGGGTGTTTTTCCCAATATCCATGATGGTGAGGATATATAGATGGCCAACCCCTCTTTCTCACTCTCTATTCCATGAGAGATTGATACACATGGGTTATGATGGCCAGAAGTCAAAATTATACTGGTGGTGATGTTTGATGAGGATGAGTTGGTTAATAGTGGGGGTCATGCATGGAAGTAGGAGTGTGTACAGTTGATTTCCTTCATGTTCATGATACCATATTATTATATTTATGGTATTAGTTATGGTAGGATGGGGAAGTGATGTGGTTTACTAGGTGTATTCGAGCAGGATGTGATGTGGTTGCCTAAGTTTCTTTGGGTGGGATGTGATGTGGTTTCCCAGGTGCCTTTGGGTGGGATCTGATGTGGTTTCCTAGGTGTCTATGAGCATGGTTATTATGAAAGGGATGATATCTCCATGTTGTATAATGTTGGTGTTTGAGAGAGGAAAATCAATGGTAAAGCAATGTGGGGTACCCTTTATTAAACGTCGCATCATCCTTAATACCCAAATCTCCCCAGTCAATGGCATGGGAGTCATCACCACTATATTAACAGAGGTGGGCCACATGGAATATGGAATAACAACCATGGCTTGTACCACTCCATGTTCTAGGTTGTGGTGGTGGTCAAATCCCATTTTTAAAATGGGTGAAAAGGGGTAAATTCCCATAGGAGATTTAGATCTCCCTTTAATGGAACCCGCTATGGGTGTTTTTTCTATTCACCATACTATGGTGGATTCCAATGGTATTTTCTTATAAATAGGAGGTTGTATTCCCCTTGTTTCTAATTATAGACTTTCCCTCAACTCTTGTTCGATCCTTGCCCTTTATCCCCTTCTATAGTCACCTCCCTTTATATTTTTAACTCCTTGGTTCATCATGAATAATTCATATTAGAGTTTTTAGGATCAAGGTAACCCTACCTTTTCTCGTTCTCCCTTTATTCTCTTTATATTCTATCTGAGAGTTCATTGTCGTGGGATTTATCCTCTATTTTGGGTGGTTTTGATGGTGACCTTTTGTGAATAGAATCTGATGGGGATTCCTTTGAGATCATTGGTATATGATCCTCAATTATTGTGTGGTTATTCCTAGAATATTCAATCAAGTTAGGGGATTCGATATCTATCCTTATTTATGTTCATTGTGAATTAATCATGGCTTTGTTTTCCAATGGGCAGATTATATGGATTAACTTAATCAAAAGATAATAACCAAACTAAAAATTTGAATGGGAAATTATGTGATCGCATGTTGATGATGGATTACATTGATATTATTGTTGATTATATTGATATTCTATGTTATTCTCTAATGTTACAGCTTTATTGGAAATCCCTTGAATTCAATGATCACTTAAAGCTGGTAAATAAAAGACTGAACTTGTTATACTAGTCAATGTTTGATTTTGTGTTAGCTTGGTGGCCTAGGTGGTGGTGGGTTATTTCCTTGAATTTTTTTGTGAATCGGTGTCCTTTTGTTCTATGATGGTAGTAAAGTATGGTGGTGGTGATGTGGGGTGGTTGTGAAGTGGGGTTTGTTGGCATGAGATGGATGGTTTGTGTGTATTGTGTTGTGTAGTTTCCTGATAGCTATAGAATTAACTTCAAATGTATAAATTAATAATTAAATGGTATGAGTTGGGATGATTAATGAATGGGGGTGGAAAGTAATGTGTGGTGAGTAAGGTAATGTGTGGAATGGGTAATGAATGGGGTGGAACTAACATGAAATTATTGGGTTTGTTAAATGAAGATGGTTAATAATATGAAAATCTAGAAAAGGATTATTTTGAAAGGAAAGATAGGGTATGGATTGTATGTGTCTTGTTTGTGTGGTTTGGTGCATTTAGAGGTGCAATGGTAATGTTAGGGGTTGTGATACCTTGTGGTGATGTGGTGAGATATGTTAGTACCCCTGTTTTGAACCACTAGGTTAGGCTTGCGTGTTATTGATCTATCAATTATTTTTATGTTATTTCTATATTCACCCCACCCAATTCATGTGTTTAAATTGACACCCAAAGGTTTTAGGTTCCAAGTTATTTCCCAACATCCATGATAGTGATGAAATATGGATGACTACCCCCTCTTCCTAGCTATCTCTTCCAGGTGATATTGATAGGCATGGGTTGTGATGGTCAAAAGTCAAAAGTAAACTAGTTGTGATGTTTTATAAGGATAAGGTGGTTCATATTGGGGGCCATTCATGGTAGGAGGATGGTATGAGGTTTATTTAATTCATGTTCATGATACCCTACTATTTTGGAAATGGTAGTGGTTATCAGAGGATGTGGATGTGATGTGGTTTCCCAAGTGTCTTTTGATAGGATATGATGTGGTTTCCTAGGTTTCTTCGATTAGGATGTGATGTGGGATGGTTTTAGGTTTTCCTTTTTCTTTTATGTGATGGAGTTTCTTGGTGGTTTTCATTCTATCTCCTGATCCTACTTTTATAATTGAAGATAATGCCTCCCATATGTGAGATTTTATACCCTCGGTGATAGTCTCTAACCAGGGGCCTACTGAAGGCAGAATGTAGGGTTCATTATCTATCTTCCTTCATTTTCCACCTAGGATGGGTACCTTTGGAGGGAGGGGGTCATGACATTCACAACTCATAAAAACACAATTCTTTAAAAGTAATATAATTTATGAGTTATGTAAATAGTTACACATCAACATGGTCTAAACATATTGACTTGGTGGAAGAAAAATAGATTTCAAACTAAATCATTAGAAGTATGCATACATGTAAAAGGAAAACATGAGATAAGATGGTGAGATAAATACCCTTTTAAAATACTAATTGTCATATTCCTTCAAATTCAAACACTTTTCATGGCCTTGATCATTCAAATGGGTATTTCATGCTAAAAATAGGTTCCCATGGATTATCTTGTATAAGGAAATAAAGTAATGGGTGTCCATAATAAGATTATGTGCTAATTTTTAGAATTTTGTTTGGATTAAACTTTTTTGGGAGATCTTAATAGTATCAGGTTACTAGAAGAATAATGTTGAGTAAATCTATATGATGGATTGGGATAAAGAGTTATCAACTCAGCTATCCAAGATTCATATATGATACGATTGGTATGACAACCCACCTAAATAACTAAGTGGTGATAGGAATGATAAAGTAGGATCATTTATTTGTGAAATGAGGATTTTATGATTTATTATTGTTAAGAAGTGAATGGTGAATGCTATTTTATTGTATGGTTTGACCCTAATGGTGGGAAGTCATTACACCCAGACTCGACTACTTGGAACATTCCCTAAAGGAGGATCCAGATCTAGAGGTTCATCTTTGTCGAGATTTTGGGATTTTCTTGTTTGAGAGGGTATGGAATCAGCCATAGTATTGGGCTTGTGTATTGACACATGAAACTTTCTCACTGAAGTGCCATGAAATGGTGGAAATATTCATCATGGTCAAATGTTGGGGAGGGGAAACTCCATGTTGTCAGTCTGTTTGTAATATTTCTTTCTCCTTCGGATGTGATCTATCTAAGTTCATTAAGTCTATTTGGTTTTCCCTATTCTTCCCTTAAAATGGGGTTTTATAAAATAATAAAAAAATATTTGAAGGCCTTCGGGTCATTGGATGGTATAGAAACTTAAGAATTATTATTAAGTAATAAGAAAAAAATTTATGTGTTAGAGTGAACTTTCCTGAGTAAAATTATACTGAATTTGTTTAACAAGTGAATTTGGATACTTATGTAAATCATGGATGGATTTTAATGAGGTTTCAAATGCATTGAATATAAGGTGAGCAAAGTAAATTTAGTCTCCACTCATATACTTAATAGGAGTGGGTGTTAATGACTTGGTGGGACTGAAAGTTTTCCTTTTAAGGATTTTTCTATCCATGGAATTCATTGTATGATTATTCTTAGAAGTGTTCTAAAAATTTGAATGGATTCAATAAAACTTTATCCAGTTTCCTTAAAGTTTTGAATATAGATGATCATGACATATGATATATAAGCTCTAGTACCGTGTTGATATTATAGTCAGGTAATGGTTTAAGCTATAATTTAAAGACTAGATTTTTCCAATTTTTAGTCTCTATCATTGAAACCTAAAGGTGATATATAAAAAGTGGGAAAATGTTTTTATATGATGTAATTCTTCAAGATATATGAATGGTTTTAAAAACTCCATGTAATTTTCATGTCAGGTGCTGGTGTTATATAAATCAATTCTTAATTTTTGAAGAGTATATAATACAAAATATATGTTTTATAAAGGTTGTAAATATGCAGGAGTTAAAAATAAAGCTAAAGGATTGATAAAGATTGTAGTTTGCATCTAAATTTAGTAACAGAGGTTGTTATTATGTCTATTTAAATTGGAAAAAAATATTTAAAGCTCAAATGGATCTAAACAAAGTACTGGTATAATTATCTCATTTATGAAAATAAAATTTGTTTGTAAACAAGAGGTTATTATGAACAATATGAGATGATGAATAAAATACATATGGATTATGATTCACTAGATTCTATAACACATTTGAAAAGTAAACAAGGATAAAAGGAGTTTTATCAAAGATAAAGAGTTTGTCTTATATGTTTGTTAGAATATGAGGTAAGTGTTCCCACCACTTATCAATGGCATGTTTTAAAGAATAAGATATTTCTTTCAAAACAATACTTAAAACACATGGAATACCATTAATGATATGATCACAATATTTTATTTTAAAAAAAATTATCACTAAAGGAAATAAGTAGTATTTCCTAACACAAAGGAGTCTGTATTTATTAGTATGCTATTTTGGAGAGAATATAGTTTCAAAGAGGCTATTGGAAGTATGATTGTTCTTATAGAAGTTCAAAGGTTAAAAAATAAAATATTATTCTATTAAAAATTCAAAGTTAATATAATTTAATATCCTAAAAGAGTTTATGTTATGTTTGTAAAGATAAATGGGAAGAGTTACATTTGGTCATTGTAATGAAATGAAAAATCACTTTATTTCCTAAAGAGTTTAGCATGTGCTGGTAAATAAAAATACAAAGAGTTGCACCTTGTTACTAAAATGATCTCAATGGAAAATTTTTATGGAAGAGTTCCAAGAATTATGATGATGAAGAACTAAAAAAAATTAATTAGACGACAAAAGTTATTAACATTGTAACATTTAAGGTTGTGAAGTTAAGAAGTTTCAATACTATGTTTAAGAAGTTTAAAATTAGGAATATGATTCTTAAGTCTCACTATTATTCAAAATAGATTATTACATAGATGTTACTCACTAAAGTTTTTGGTAGGAAGGTTTTATTAGATAGCTACATATATATGGGGAAAGAATTACAGAGAGATGTAATGAGTTTAAAAAACCCCTAAAATTATAGAAAACACAAGGAAGGTCTCGTGAATAATCATACGTGATATGATTAGATGTAAACTTATGTATGGTTTTTTAATATCTTTAAAAGAGTTTAATAATATAAAATGTATCAAGTTATACAAAAAATAGTCATCACCTTATCATTATTTAATGTTGGCTATATATACTCATGAAGTAAAATGATAATTGACCTATCAAAGTATGAATTTGAGTAATCCATAACTGATGTTTGGAATGAAGTATTATAGTTTGTGATGAAATGTTAAGTTTAACAGAGGTAGGTTTTTTTTATAGAGATTTGAAATATGTTCATGAGACACAGAATGATTTTTGTGTGTTGGATGACCCGCTAAGTATACCACATGGAGTGCCATGCACCATGTATTTGGTATACTAGGGGTGTATGCTTCATATTGTAATTTATCTATATCTAAGGTTGTTAAGATACCTAGCATTAAAACCTTTATACTTTGATACCTTCCTTATGCAAGCCTTTATGATTAATTAATCGGGGATGGTTGGGTATGTTTTTGATCATGTCATCGGTTGAGACTTGAACAAGATGATATTTTTCTTCTCATGTGACAAGTATGAAATTCAATACCTCGATTAAGATATACTAAGAAAGTGTATTCTCATACTCAGATAAGGTATATGTGATGTGCTTATCTATCTGGATGAGGGCATGTGATGTGCTCATCTACTTAAATGAATGACATGTGATGTTTTCATCAACCTTCTCAATATATACTCAAATAATCGATGACATATTAGTAGCTTTGTGAAATTTACATACTCCATGTCTCGTGATAACTTGATGTATTCGACAAAGGGGTCATATAAAAATGCATAACTTATATATAATACAAGTTAGTGGACTTACATGTGTTTGATGAGGTCATGCCAAATACCTGTGTAGATTGGGTGGCATTGATGCTTTGATATAGGTCTCACTTTGATTATGTTTATGAATTTAGGAATTTATATTTGTTATAAAAACTACAAAGGTATGCAGGGTTACACTCTGTGGTTGATTGAATGGGGATTGAGTTTTATTAAACTCAGAGAGATACTCTAATTTTTTTAGTGTTTATGGAGAAGGATTTTTGGATGGATATTCATAAGGTATTTTATATTATGTGATGTTCAATTAATTGGTGGTATCTTTCCAAATGTTTTTTATAAAATATCAAAATGGATTTTTGGATACCGTTTCACAAGTTATTATATATGATACAGTATAAGGTGAAATGACACAAAGTATATAATACTCTAGTGAACATGGAAGATTGATATATTCATGACCTAAATCCATATATATATATATATATAATATGTATATATACAAATATCATAGTGTACAATATTAATATATTGTATGGTACAACATACAGAAACCAAGGCATGCAGTATTTCTTAGTTAGGGCATATCATTTAGTGAAATATGATGATATTGTACCCACTACCTAGGAATTTCATAGAGTATGGAATAGATAAGTCAAAGAGTAGTAGATAATATTGTATGATTCACAGTATTCCTACAATTTATTGGGGTGGTTGAACGTTAAGTGTTAGCATTCAAAACATATTTCACATAAGTTATCGTTATGTTAAATGTTTCATATGATTAAATGTTTGAGAGTATTGGCCAAAGGTTTTCAAATGGTTTATAAATGGGTGTAATTACTTGAAAAAATTATTAAATTCTTTAGAGGCTCAAAGAGAATCCCTGAGGCTTATATAAGAAGGCTTGCACCATTGATATGGTGACCTAAGTATGATGTTGCTTCCTATTGATTCTATGACAACCCATTTTTTTATAAACTTTAATTAATGATTTATTACATAAACATACGCATAATACAAACCTAAAGATAATAAAGCCTAGTTCATTTGGGTAATTAGGTACATATAATAGAAACTTGCAATAATAATACAATGAAATTATTTAAAATTTCCTTAACATGCTCCTAAAATTTTATTGCTCTTTTAAAACTACAGGGGATAACCTGAGGAAATACATAAGAAATGGGTGAGATATAAAGTTCGGTAAGGGAATAAAAAAGATAACATAAATAAATTATTACATGTTATTAAATAGGTATTTCAATGATATATAAAAGGGGTTATAATCATAAACATGAACATCGAAGTATGATATACGATGATAACATAAAGGCAACATGAGAATGTGGAAGCAACTTAAATCATGGAATCATAAACATAATTAGAGGGTAACTGCCAAGAAAACATTACATAGTGTTATTAGGATAACCTCCCATGCACCATACATGGTATCTCATTAGATTAAAACATTACCCAATGCATTGGAGTGCTATTTAGGTACACCCATCATAATATGTACATGCTTATGTGTTCCACATAGATCATTTAACATAAGAACATATTTTATCACATT
Organism: Viscum album; assembly: GCA_963277665.1. NCBI lineage: Eukaryota > Viridiplantae > Streptophyta > Magnoliopsida > Santalales > Viscaceae > Viscum > Viscum album. The sequence continues at coordinate 373,514,485 of OY728137.1, forward strand.
TAATACCAAAATTAAGGAGTGTGGGTTACATACATGGAATTCCTTGGTCAATTAAGGATAGGTACATCTAGTTTAATACCCTTTATTAGAGATGGTGATGGGTATTCATAATACAAAAGTTTGGCAAGGAAAAATCATAGGATAATTTCGACAGTGTAATGGGGGTACATAAAGGTTCATGGGATGGATTAATTAGAGGTAAAGGGGTATCTAAACAATTTTAAATCATAATATAAGTAATAGAAAGGTTTTAGAATATTTCCTAACATAAAAAAATGAAAAACAAAAGGCATAACATAAAGGAAGTTCTTGAATAAAGAGGAGAAGGAGAGGATCTATTACCTTGAGAGGGTGTTTCCAAAAGATTGGTAGGAGCTTCTTGAGAGCATGAAGGAACCTTGGGATGGATATATAGAGGGAAGGTAAGATTATAGTTGTTCTCTATGGTTTTGAGTTGATATAAATGGGAGCTTGTGTGGGTTTATATAGGAAAAGAGAGGGGAGTTTTTTATTATTTCCCAAACTTAGGTTTTGGACTCTGTACAATAAAGTATTCAAAACCACAAATATTATCATGGTTTTTTCCCATAGTTTATACCAAGGTGAAGTGGTTTTAATTATTTTACAAGTTAAAGAGCTGATCTCATTAAAATAATACCCTTGCTGATGTGGAAGTGAGTCATGTTTATGAAGAATTGATTATAAAATATTAAAATATAATAATGGTTTTGGAGGATTCATTAAGGATTTGTAAAATTAATCAAATAAATTAAAAAAATACATTATTTTAAAGGGTAAATATATATTTTTGTCTTGTATACCTTATATGGAATATATTACATCTCTTTTTGTTCATTATTATGTTATAATACACACCGTATATTTATACCATATTTAATTTTGACCCAAGAAATCAACTGCCTCCAAAAATTATGAAAAAACCACCATTAGATAATTTCAATGTGTTTATTTCAAAAAAAATAATATCTATTTTATCTAAATAATTCTCTAAACATGATAATTTAAAATTTTAAATCAAAAATTCATATTTATTGAAAAATAATGGTTTTTTACAATAATAGTTTTTTAACTCTTATAGAAATTATTTTGGACTTCATAAAATTATATTATCATTTATATTTAATAAAAATTATTTAATAATAATATTAAAATATTATTTATTAAAAAAATTCTTGAATTCATTAAAAGAGTGACTTGATTGAAACTATACATTTCCAAAAATACATTTTTTGTTTCATCACATCAAAATCGAATTTTTATCAATCTCATTACCTAATCATTTAAAAAGTAATATTAAAAAGGGATAAATATAATAATTGTTTGACTAAAATAAAATACACAAATTCATACTGTTAGGGTCTAGATACATAGCCCTTTATTAATCCAGTGAATTCTTAAAGGGTAAGGTGCATGATGGTGAAATTTTCTTAGGGTGGTTCAGCATATATGGTTTGGTTCATGATCTTGATGAGCTTGAAATTCTCCCATAAATGGTTTTTTTATGCTATGGTTGTTGAATCTCAGCTTGGTATTGATCAAGGGTAAAGCCCAATGATTATATCTCCCTCATAATCTCTGATAAATGGTCTTTATAGGGTATAATATTACTGGTCAAGGTCATCGCTTCTTTCATCTGTGTCAATTGGACTTTATAATAACCCTTAATATACTAATATTAGTGGTTACTTTACAATAGTTATATTATCAATGGTTATGATGCATAATGGTATTTTAAATTTGATAGACCATATAATTATTCAAAATATCTAAAGTAGTGCATGTGTTTTCTATAACTTCATTTACTCATTTAAAATGAGAATTTTATTTATAAAAGTTCATGTCATTACATTCTTCCACCCTTTATAAATTTCACCCTCAAAAGTTTTATTTCATACATTAAACTAGATGAGTGTACTTCTATTTCATTTCCACTTCTAATTCCCATGTCGCTTCCTCAAACTTATGGTTCCACCATAACACTTTGACCAGGTGAGTTTTCTTATTTCATAGAACTTTGCCTCTACGGTCTAAGATCTTCACAGGATGCTCCTCATATAAAATATCATCCTTCAAGGGTCTCACCTCTAGATTTAGCAAATGTCATAGGTTTGGTATGTACTTCCTCAAGAGGGATACATAGAACACATCATGTACTTGATATAGGTTAGGTGGGAGTCACTAATGAAAAAATACCCTATACCAATGGTTTGGAGGACTGTTGGCTAGTTTGACATTGGGATAGGTCTATACCAATAGTTTTGGGAAAACTGTTGGTATATGTAATTCAAAAAATAAAACACGTCTTGGTTTTGATCCCAGCACCTCCCATTTATAATCCAAAAAAACTAACCACTAACCTAACATTACTTTTGTGAACATTATTTCATAAATATATATATTTATATTCATAAGTATTTTATCTTTTTATTTATTTAATTTTATTTTAAAAAATATTTCATAAAAAATATGGGTATTTATACCAATGGTTCTCAAAACTGTTGGTGTTGGTTCTTTGACATTTTAAACTATATAGACCTATACTAACAGTTTTTGAGAAATTGTTGGTATAGGGTGGCTACAAGAGACCTATACCAATAGTTTCTTTAAAATCATTGGTATAGGTCTCTCTAAGGTACCTACATTAATGGTTTTGTACAAACTATTAGTATAGGTATCCTATACCAATGGTTTTCCAAACCATTGGTATAGTTCCATTAGTATAGGTCTTATTTCTAATAGTGAGTGCTAGTTGATAGGCCACTGATCCGATGTGATAAAGGATATCAAAGGGTTCAATGTACTTAGGACTGAGCATTCCCTTCTTCCCAAACCTCATGACATTATTCCATGGTGATATTCAAAGTAACATGTTGTCTCCAACCTCAAACTCCAGGTCTCATCGACGATTATCTACATAGCTGTTTTGTCGACATTATGTGGATTTCATATGATGTTTAATGGTTTGAACCTTCTTTGTTGTCTCTTATATAAGATCAAGTCCCATCAGCCTCTTCTCTCCAACTTCATCCCAGTATGTTGGAGTCTGATGCCACTTCCCATACAAAGCCTCATAAGGTTCCATTTGAATGTTAGAATGGAAATTATTATTATATAAAAACTCTTATAGGGGAATGTGTTGATCCCAACATCTTTATAAATCTACTGAACATGATATTAGCATATACTTTAGAGTTTGAGTGGTCCTTTCAGACTATCTATCCATATGAGGGTGATAAGCAGTGTTGATGCTCAGTTTTTTATCCAACACTTGTTGAAGGCTTCTCCAAAACCTCAAGGTAAACCTCATATCTGGATCAAATACAATAGAGAGTTTAACTCCATGTAGTCTTACCACTTCCTTTATGTATATCTTGGTGAGTTTTTCAAAAGGTAAATTTTCCTTGATGGAAATTAAAAGTGCTAACTTTATAAATCGATCGACTACCACATAGATGTAATTATTTAATTTAGATCTCTTAATGATTATTACGATGAAGTCTATGGTTATGTTTTCCCATTTCTATATAGGTATGGGAAATTGTTTTTTCATACCCTTAGACTTATACCATTCTTCCTTGAATTTTTGTCATACCAAGCATCAAGATACAAATTCTATAATCTCTCTCTTTATGTTATCCCACCATAAATTTTGCTTCAAATCTCTATACATGTTATTTCTTCCTTAATGAATAGTGAAGGATGAACTATGTGCATCATCTAGAAGTTTTATCTTTAGTTTTGGTTTTTATAGGACACGTATCTGGGTTCCAAACCTTATAACTCCATCTTCATTAAAGTTAAACTTTAGAATATTCATTACCTTCTTTTGTATCACCTCATCATCTTTCTAAGACTCATTGATTCTCTCAATAATAGATGGTTAAGAAGTTATTTGAGCAAGTTAGGATGAAGATATTTTTATTATTACTATATCCATCCTTTTCATGTCCAAGAAGATTATATCCCTTATAATCTTCATTATGGATAGAGTCGTGAGATCCTTTCTACTCATAGAATCTACCACTTTATTTACTTTACCTGGATGGTAATAGAGTGAACAATCATAATCCTTGATCAGCTCAAACCATATCCATTGGATCATATTATGCTCTTTTTTGTGAATATATACTTGAGGCTTTTATGATCCATATATATGTCACACTTCTCCCCATAAATATAATGTTTCCAAATCTTTAATGTGAAGATCACTATGGCCAATTCTAGATCATGCATTGGGTAGTTCTACACATGGATCTTTAATTAGTAGGAAGCATAGGCTATCACTTTTTTTATCTTGCATGAGTATGCAACCTAATCCCTTTTTAGGTGCATCTTTGTTGATCCTAGATCCTTCCTCGCTGGTAGGTAATGTGAGTACAGGTGTAGTGATTAACCTCTTATTTAACTCTTTAAATATCTCTTCACATTTATCATTCCATATGTACTTGAATCCCTTCTGAGTAAACTTGGTTAGTGGGATTGAAAATCATGGTAAGTTTCTCACAATTCAATTATAGTACCTATCAAATCTAAGGAAACTATAGATTTCTCTCACAAATATTGGCCTTATTCATCCTTCAATTGCCTCAATTTTTGAAGGATCCATATATATTCCTTTAATAGTGATAACATTTCCCAAGAATGTAACTTGCTCTAACCAAAACTCACATTTAATATACTTTTCATATAGACTTTCCTTCTGCAAGTCCTTAAGTATAGTATTCAGATGCTTCTCATGTTCCTCCTTAATTTTGGAGTAAATGAGAATATCATTTATAAAGACTACCATAAATTTTTCATGGTAATCTTGAAAGACTTTATTCATCAAGTCCATAAAGCTTACTAGAGTATTAGTGAGTCCAAATGGAGTCACTATTTTCTCTTAGTGTTCATACCTTGTACGAAAATAAGTCTTAGAGATATCCTCCTCCTTTATATTAACTTGTTAATATCCCAACCAAAGATCTGCCTTGAAGAAGTATTGGGCTCTACATGGATGATCGAACAAGTCATCAATCCATGGTAGAGGATACTTGTTTTTATCGTTATCTTGTTGACCTCGTAATAATTAATACATAGGCACATTGACCCATTATTTTTCTTGACAAATAGGACTGACACACTCCACTGTAAAGCACTTGGGTGTATGAACCCTTTATCCAGATTACCCGGTAGTTTCTTCTTCGGATCCTTAAGTTCAATAACAACCATTCTATATAGAGTCTTGGATATTAAAAAAGGTCCAAGTATAATCTCGATTGAGAATTTAACCTCTCGATTTGGAGGAAGTCTAGACACTTATTTGGGAAACACATCAGTGTATTCTCACATAGTGGGAATGTCTTAAAGGATGACTTTTCCTTAGTCTCAATCATTTGATCTAGATAAGCTTACTCACAAGGAAATAATACACATACTTGAGATGTTGGTACTAAAGAATATTAATTCTCCTCCCTTCATCTATATATAATCTAAGGCTATTCACGATATATAGGGTGATTTCCTTCTCTTGATAATTCATGTTGGATTTATATAATCACAACTATAAAAAGAGGTTTTGGAGACCCCTTACATGAGCGACCACCAACGGAGGTCATAAGGATTCTCAAAAAAAATAACATCACCCCCTCCCCCCACCTTCTCACCCAATCCCAAACCCTACCCTGCAGTCGCTCATCCCCTCCCTCACCACACTGTCACCGCCCATCCCATCCCTTGTTGCACCGGCGACGCCGCACCACTGACGTCGCACCACCTCTGCCTCCCTGCTGACGTTTTCGCCCATACCCTCCCTCACCGCACCACCCATCCCCTCCCTCACTGCACTACCACCACCTCACCGCCTCCTCCTCCAGCTCCCCACTACCATCGCCCCATGTCCCCTCCCTCACTGCACCGCCTCTGACTCCAGCTCCCCTCCGCTGCCCCTCCTCTTCCTCACAGCACCACCTTCAGCTCCCCTCCCTTTTAAATTTGTCGCACTATCAGGTATGACCTTATTTCCATTTTAGGGTTTTAATTTTAAGAAATTTACATCACAAATTTGGCATGCATAAAGATTATATGAATATTGTATGTGAATATTGCATGAAAATTTGTGTTTATGAAGAATTATGAAACAATGTGTGTTGATAGTGGGTGTATGAGAAGACTTCACACTTTACTTGAGGTTGGAAATTATATACAATGTAGATTCCATGTATATGTTGACTGGGTTGATATTAAGTTGTGCTGCTATTTGATTTATACCATTCTTGAGTTTATCACATGTCTTTGTGTGTGTGTGTGTGTATCCCATGAGAAAATGTTTGAGGTTTGACCACATGTGTGTGCTTACATAGACCATGAGACCCATGTTTGAGTTTGATCAAATGTGTGTGTTTTGATACTATATGTTATTATTAATATTATATATTGTTCCTTTATATGATATTCCATGTTTTAATGTGACGTACTTTGTATATTTTATATTGTGTTGTTCTATGCATGGTACCAATGTTATTGGTGTACTCATCGTGGCTCAGTAGCCCTTAAGTGGGAGCATGATAAGATGATGTAGGCTCCATGAATGTTGGATTGAGATAGATGGTGAGGTATATTGTATTTTTTTAGACTCACATAGGGTCATGGTAGACTTATGTGATCTAAACCTTGAGGTGACAATGTGGCATGATGGTACTCAAGGACATGACTTGAGACGTAGTTTTGGGATATGAAGGCCCAAGGGAGTGTACAAATGTGTTGGCCATATGGATTAACTGAGAGAGATATGGGGATTGATGGCATTTTATGGTTTGACTTGATACTCTTACCTTTGTTATGTTTTGGAATACATTACGTGACATTGTGGTTGACTAAGTTCGTGAATTTTGTTATAACTACATTTTCATCACGGATCCAAAGTTTGTTTAGTGCATGACCACTCTGAACATGTTTGTGTGTTTTATTTCATGCACATTTATTTATTATCACAACATAAACTCTTATACCATTGCACATGTGTTAAGGACAAATTGGTTGTTTCCTACTACTTTCATATTCCCACCATGCATGGGAATCTCGATTCATGTGAAGACTTCATAGTCTGGGATACAAGGGAATGGCCCTAATGATAGGGGATAGGATATAGAGAATGGTTTTTAGAGGTATAATTGAGAGGAATTTAGAGTTATGTATCAATATTTTTTTCACATTCATGTTATTTCCCACACTTTTATTGACCTAAAACTTTGGGGGTATTTGGGTTTTTACTATATGAATTGAGATACCTACCAAGGATTATGATTTTTCATTATTTATTGACTCTATTATGTTATTTTTTATCCTTTTATTTATTGATACGAAGGGTATATTTTTTGCACTGATGACATTCATACCCTTACTGCTAGTAACAAACATCTTGAATAAAAGGATACTTACTTGAGGCCATGAGGAACACTGTCTTGGACCCTATGATTCAGCATAGGGAATCGCATTCATTGTCCCACATATTATCTATTGATAACATAAGTCAAGATATATTGGTATTTTTTGTGGAATTGTATATATTTGATGTTATCCTTGATATAGATTAGTTTTTTTTCATAAATTAGAGATTGATTGCTATCTTTGGTGGTTAATATTTACTAAATCTGATGGCACAAAGGCAGTGTGAATCCCAGAGGTAGTGAGACATTATTTGTACAAAGATACAGTTTCTATGAGTTTTAGAAGAATGTTCATCACTAATTGATTTTGGGCACTTTCATCACAAATTATATTTGTTGATTTATTGGTAGTCATTAACTTAGTCGCTAAGGTTGATAGTTCAAGATTGTTATTTGATGAATTTTTTCATGTACCACATATGCATGCAGGTTAGTATGTTGTGTTTCATTTTTTTGATTTAGCATTTGACTTTCTACAGTTATAGTTGCTTTATATGTTTTGATTATAGTGTATCAAAATTTATACATTATGGTATTAGTGGACCACATATTCCTTATTGTTCATATTGGTTTTCTATTTTTTAGTATACCGGATTTTTGAATAATGAGCTTACATAGCTATAATATTCCTTTCTTGAAAAATGTTTACTCTATAGAATTATAAACCAAATTCATTCTCAATATAGTTTCTTCATTATACATATTTTCATCTAATCTTTCAGGAGTTATGAAATATTTCATTTCTATTTTTTTTAAATAATCAAAATATGATTAGGGACTCTTGAATATAGAATTTTCATTAGATTTATCATACCGACATGGTGGCGATGAAATGGGTTTTCACTTCCATTCCAATATATATTCTCTTGTTTATTATCCAGAGATATAAATTGTTTATTTTATCAATGGTCCACATGCAATTGGTCAGTCTTTATTTTAAATATATTTGATATGAAAAATTAATGTAATATGAAGTCTTGTGTAAATGTTTGTTATAAGGATATTATTATGTATTAGAATTGGATTGATCTTACAAATCGAATGTCTATAGAATATTTCAAGGGAATTATGCAGTTTATTTAGTTCACTGGAGGATTTCAAATTAACTATATTAGTTTTCCATGTAGAAAATGTGCAAACAGATATCAATTCACATGATATACCATGAGGGAGCACCTATTCTTGAATGAATTTATAAAAAATTATAAGAGTTGGACTCATCATGGGGAAGAATATATTCTTTGTCAAAATACATATGCAGTTCAGATGAATGTTGATGTGATGATGAATGATCCAATGCATGAAATGCTTACTGAAATGGTACGTGGGTTGACTCTTAAAGTAACTGACATCTGGAATGTTGAGATTGGTGAGATAAATCTATTCTCTGGTGAAAATCGTGATTTGAGGAGGTTTTATGTGGTACTTGATGATGCAAATATAGAATTATATCATGGATGTATAACTTACAATAAATTGTCATTTATTGTGGAGTTGTTGCATTTGAAGACTTTTAATCAGTGGTCAGACACATCATTCGACGTGTTGTTAGTGTTATTGAAAAAGTTTCTTCCTGTTGACGCTAAGATTCTTGAGTCGTATTACCATGCTCGTAATTTTACAGAGAACTTAGGTTTTATATATGAGACCATAGATACATGTGCAAACAACTGTATATTGTTTATAAAAGAAACTTCCCATTTGGATATTTGTATGGTATGTGACACTTCTAGGTGTAAAGAGAATAGGGGAAATCAAACTCATCAAAGTCCGACTACAAAACAGGGAAAAACGATTATTGTAAAGAAAATTCATTAATTTCCCCTAAATCTAAGGTTGAAAAGATTTTTTATGTCATCTAAAGTTTATAATTTAATGAGATTGTGTGTGGAAATAAATTAAGAAAGTGATATGTTAACCCACCTAGTATACTCTCTTTCATGGAAGGATTTCGATAAGAGACACCCTGACTTTGCTAAAGATGTTTGTAATGTACGATTGGGGTTGACAGTAAATGGTTTCAATCCATTAAAGTCTATGGTTGGTGCAACTCATAGCACATGGCCCGTGGTGTTGATTTTGTATAATATTCCTCCGTGGCTTCGTATGAATCAACAATTTATATTACTTTCCACTCTTATTAATGGACCTAGAAGTCTGGGGGATAAGATTGATGTTTACCTTCAGCCATTGATTGATGAGTTGAATGAATTTTGGGGAAATGGTGTGATGACTTATGAATGTGAAATGAATGAAATGTTCAAACTATAGGTTGTTTTATTGTGGAAAATCAATGACTTTCTTGCTTATGCAAATTTATCAGGATGGAGTATGAAAGGGGAATTTGCTTGCCCTTTTTGCAATAAAAGTAAAAAAATTGTATGGATTAAACATTCCAAAAAATGGGCATACATGGGTCACATACGTTTTCTCCCCACTCAGCACAGGTTCAAAAAGGATAGAGTGACATTCGATGATTCTAGAGAGTTCATCCCAACACCAAAGATCATGAAAAGAGTTAAAATATTATCAAAAATTGAGGAATAAAACATCTGCATGATATATGAATTTCAATATTTGGTGGCTCATCCATTACCTAATATTTGTGGCGCGGGTAGACAGCGCAGTCACAATTGGAAAAAAGAAAAGTATTTTTTACAATCTTCCCTATTGGAAAACTAACATGCTAAGTCATAATTTGGATGTCATGCATATTGAAAAAAATGTTTGTGATAATATATTGTGGACCATTTTAGGTGTCAGTGGAAAATCAAAGGACCATGTTAATGCACGTCGTGATTTGGAAGCAATGAGTTTAAGGAAATAGTTTCATTTACCACTAGCTGAGAGAAACAAGGCATATATGCCTACTACATAGTATACAATGACTACAAAGGAGAAAGATATATTTCTTTCTATTTTGAAGATTCTCAAGGTGGTTGATGGTTACTTTTCTAATATTTCAAAGTGTGTGAATCTAACGAGTAAGACATTGAAAAGGGTTGAAAATTAATGAAAATCACATACTACATCAGTAGTTGATTCCAATAACAATTTTTGATTGTTTATCCCCCAATTTTGTTCAACCGTTGATTGAGATGAGTAATTTTTTTAGACAACTTTGTTTAAGAAATCAACGAATGAGTGATTTAAAAAGTTTACAGGACTGAATTGTATTAACGCTTTATCACTTTGAGAAACTGTTTCCCCCCTCATTTTTTGATGTTATGGTTCACATGACAGTGCTCCTAACTGATGATGTAATGGTTGCTGGTCCAGTGCAATTCAGGTGGATGTATCCTATTGAGCGGTATTTGAATACATTGAAATGATTTATACGCAATAGAGCTCGTCCGGAGGCATCAATAGCCAATGGTTATTTGATGGATGAGTGTACTAATTTTTGTGAAGAATATCTTATGGATTTTGAAACAAAATTAGATAATCCATCTCAAATTCATGATGGTCTAATTGGAGAAGGTACCATATTTGATATGGATAACATCAATTGGATACAAGCGCATCAATATATCTTGTTCAATACTTCATCAGTTGCACCATTAATGCAGTAAGTGTCTTATCAATTTTATTATTTAACATTTACATGTTTTGTTTACATAAGTTGACCATTTAAACATTGCATTATCATTTATAGGAAACACATTAATGAGCTAAAAGAAGATATGTCTTGTGCGACTGAGTATCAAATTCAACAATATCATTATGCATCATTTCATGATTATTTCAAGGATTTTGTATGTATAAATTGAATTTCATTATGAGTGAAATATTATACTAATTTATTTCCACAAAAATAATTATTGAATTCTGTAAATTATGTAGGTTCATAACTTGATGGAGTTAGGTGACACCACGCTAACTGAAGAATTTATCCAACTAGCTGAGGGTTCATCTATAAAAGCTCATTGTTATAAAGCTATCGATGCTAATGGCTTTCGATTTTTTATTAAAGATGTTGTTGACAAATGAGAAACACAAAAAAGTGGCATCGTTTGTCCATTCGTCGATTCTGGTTATTACTATGGTCAATTGATAGGCATCATTGAAGTTGTATACACACACGGGTTGAAGTACATATTGTCAAAGTGTAATTGGGTTGATTCAGTGCATAGAAGTAAAGTCGGTCAATATCAGTTTACATTGGTGAATTTTAACTATATTTTATACAGAAATGAGCGAGTTGATAATGAACCTTTCATTTTGACATCACAATCGGAACAAGTATTCTTCGTTACTTTGCCTTCGAATCCTAGTTGGTAAGTTGTTGTGAAAATGTCCCAGCGAGGAGTGTTTTTATTTGAACAAGATGAACCCAAGACTGTTCCATTTGTTTCTTAATAGATTGATCAACATACCTTAGTTCAACATGAAGAATATATTTATTGGATTAGAGTGGTCTTTGAAGGAGAAACGGTCGATTTTCATGTTTAATGAAAGGTATAATTATTTTCCAACACGTCAGTCTAAAGCCTTTTTTTAAAAAATTTCAAAACAACCCAAAACTAATTTCATACATAAGAATTTTTATTTATTATTATTTAGAATCAAACCCTCCACCTGGATAGCCCCCCCCCCCATCCCCTCCCCCTCCACCTGGATAACCCTCCCCCCATCCCTAGACAGATTTACTTGCTTGCTATTTTTGGGTGGAAACCTTAATATTTTTTGTTCCATTTGGGGTGTTTCTCTTCTTAAACATGAAAACATTTACCCTTGATGATGTGGTTAATTTATTGGAAATTTTCTCCTTCCACATTTGTAGAATTTTTTACTTTACTCGTGCACTAATAGTTAAAACAAATTCAATGCAAAGAGCTTTATTAGGGTTGTGGGATACCTTCTTCTAAGAGTTGTTTGAGTGTTGATCAATAGATTATTCACAGATTTTCTCACCCTCTTGGATTCTTCCTCTAACTAAGCATCTTTTACATTCATGGAGACTTTATGTAATGTCTCCAGTGAATTATTACATTGTGTTCTGTGGTAACTGATGTAATCGACCTAGTACAATGAATTCTTTTCAATTCTTCATTAATCAAAGAATATCTTTTATTGTAAAATGAAGCAGATTCATATTTGTCTTCAACAAATTGTGTGAGAGTCTTACACTTACTTATTGGCTTAAGTATCCTCCATCTCTCCAGCCTCCTCTTCTAGTTGTTCCTTTTCATTTTATATCACTTTGATGTGAGAAAATATATATGTAATTGCTTCAATATAGAACAATTCCAAACATTTTCAGCTTATTCCAAATGTGTTTTGTAGCATATAAATACTCAAGTAGAGTATAAAAATAAAATCCATTGCCTCTTTTCTTTAGCCTTGACATCAACCTTCATCCAGATGATTTAAATCACTAAATACAATGACCTACATGCTAAGTCTTCAATGGATGGTTTCTCCACAACTTTAATTAGATCTTCCTATCTAGTTGGATTATTCCAAGTACTTACCAAACTATTGTAGACATTGTTCCAACTTCATCACTTTTCTTTGACTTGAATATTAGCTCAAAAATAATCAAGTTTCAGGGATTCCCACTAGAATATGTCCAACTAGTTATTTCAGGGCTCCCGGACAACCCACCCCCCAAAACTCCCCCCCTGACAGCCCACCACCCCCACCCCCACCTACACAGCCTCTCACCCTCCACCTGGATAGCCCCCCACCCCCACCCCCATCACCAAACATCCCCCACTCCTAACCCCCCTTGTAAAACCCCCCACCCCCCAAAAAAAAACTCCCCCCGGATATCCCCCCCTAAAAAAATTCTCCCCAGACAGCCCCCCCCCCCCACCCCCACTTGCACAGCCCCTCCACCTGGATACCCCCCACCCCCACCCCCGGAAAACCCCCACTCCCAACCCTCATTGGACACCCCCCCCCCCAAAAAAAACTCCCCCCGGACACCCCCCCCCCTCGAACATCCCCACCCCACTCTCAACCCCTGCAACCCCAACCCTGACCAACCCCCCTCCCAACCCCCTACAGCCCCACACCTACCCATGATAATAGAATTTTTAACTTATTACTATAAAATTAGAAAGATATTTCTATTGGAAAATCTTAGAAGTATTTTATCATATGAATTTTTAATAACTAGGTAAAATAGTCCACTATAGTAAATCACTTCACGTTAAAAGAACCCTCTAAATACAAGCTTTTTTATACATAATTTTATTTCTATTTTGTTAAGTTTCTAATTGTTTAAAATACATTTACAACTAATTATTTTATCCCTTTTTGTTTTATTAAAAACTGTACAAGTTTGAATTTTAAAAAAAAAATCTAATTTATCTTTTTAACACTTTGGATGGTCCCCTTACTAATATTTTCTATGACTGCAGGAATGTCAGGGGAACAAGCAGCAGATTCAC